>CM066035.1:543318812-545718812 GCA_033557465.1 Ichthyophis bannanicus
GACTTAGAACAGCACTTTTGGAACACACTTAAAGAGGTTAATTAATTAATTAATTAAATTTATTTAACTGTATTTATATCCCGCTTTTCACAGGGTCAAAGCGGTGTAACACAAGAAGGGGGGGGGGGGGATAATCAGATAAAGGGGTAGGGCCCAGGGGCGGCCCAAGGGGGGTGCGGGGCCATGTGCGGAGACTCGGTGCGGGGCCTCATTTGCATAAGTGGCCTTATTTGCATAAATATTTGCATAATGTTACCATACACTAACTTTTAGTAAACATGTCTCTTAATGAGTGTATGGATAAAGAAAGACTAAAGATTTCTACATTACTATAATCCAGTGCCAACCGCCAGGCACATTAGGAACTACTACAAACGCTGCCCATTTAGAACCCATAGCAAACCCGCCGTTTCCTGACAGCATTACCAGGACTCACAAAGTACCATACTCTACCTATCAAAAGGCAACACTGCAAATATTAAACCAGTACATTTCAGAGAATACTGGGGAAAGAGAACAAGTGGCAATGTCAAATAGGAATTACATAAATAGAATACCTCAGCTCAGTTACACATGCAGAACATAGACCATCACCAAACAAGGAATCACAATTTAGAAACAGGAAGGCAAATTAAACTGGGAACCCCAAAAGCCAAACTTGGAATGTACAACAACACTGTAGAAATAAAACTATAAATTAATTTCCTCTTGTACCAAACAAAGCGCAGACGTTAATGATGCACATTTCCCAGAGCTTTCATATTCCAGTTAATAAATTCAAAATAAAGAGATATCTTTCTACCTTTTGTGCATTTTTTTCAGTTGCAATTGCTCCAGCCACTTTCTTCTGGTTTCTTCATGTTTTCTGCTAACTGTCCATCATCTGCTGTCCATTTGTTCTTTCTTCTCTCTTCTAGTTTTTTTTTCCATTCTCTCTCTCTACATCTGCTTTAACATACTAATCTTTCTCCTTTTGCTCTTTCCTCATTCCTATTTCATCCACACAAATTTTACCCCTCCATCCTCAATCCCCACTTACTCTCCCAATACCCGGCCAATTGTAGATTTTTCATCCCTCCCACACAAAATATTTTTCCCCTCTCCATTTTACTCTCCCAGCCCCATCCCATTCTAATCCTCCCCCAACATCAGCTCCCTTCTAGTTCCAGTCTCACCCAGCATCCATTCCCTTCTAGTCCCTGCATCAGCCCATTTCCAGTCCTAGCCCCCCATCAACCCATTTCCAGTCCTAGCTCCCCCATCCATTTTCAGTCTGAGTCCCTTCATCAGCTCATTTCCAATCCTAGCCCCCATCAGCCCATTTCTAGTCATTTCCTAGCCCCACCATCAGCCCATGTCAAATCCTAGCTCCCCTCCACTCAGCCCAATTCCAGTCCAAGCCCCACATGAGCCTACTTCCAGTTCTAGCCCCTCCATGAGTCCATTTCAATTCAAGCCCCCACCACAGCCCATTTCCAATCTTAGCTCCCCCAACAGCCCATTTCCAGTCCTATCCTAGCTGCTCCATCAGCCCATTTTCAGTCCTAGCTCCCTTCCCTCACAGCCCATTTCCATTCCAAGCTCCCTCCCCATCAGCTATTTGCAGTTCAAGCCTCCCCTTCCACTCAGCCCATTTCCAGTCATAGCAACCCCCCAACCCATTACCAGTCCTAGCCCCCCATCAACCCACTTCCAGTCCTAACCCCCCATCACTCCATTTTCAGTTTAAGCCCCCCTATAACCCATTACCAGTCCTAACCCCCCATCAGCCCACTTCCCGTCTTAACCCCATCAGCCCATTTCCAGTCAGCCCCCCATAGCTCATTGCCAGTCCTAACCCCCCCATCAGCCCACAGCCCATTACCAGTCCTAACCACATCAGTCCACCTCAAATCCTAACCCCTCCCCATCAGCCCATTTCCTGTCCTAGCCCCCCATAGCACATTATCAGTACTAACCCCCCCCCATTGCCCATTTGGAGTCCTTAACCCCCTTCAACTGATTTCCAGACAGCCCCCATCAGCCCACAGCTCATTACCATCTTAACCCCCCCCAGCAGCCCACAGCCCATTACGTCCTAACCCCTCCCCATCAGCCCATTTCCTGTCCTAGCCCCCCCCATAGCCCATTATCAGTCCTAACCCCCCATAGCCCCATTTCCAGACAGCCCCCAGCCCATTGCCAGTCTTAACCCCCCCAGCCCAGCCCAGCCCCAGTCTTAACCCCCCCCAGCCCAGCCCAACCCATTGCCAGTCTTAACCCCCCCAGCCCAGCCCAGCCCATTGCAGTCTTAACTCCCCCCCCCGCCCAGCCCAGCCCATTGCCAGTCTTAACCCCCCCAGCCCAGCCCAGCCCAGCCCTGCGCCAGTCTTAACCCCCCCCAGCCCAGCCCAGCCCATTGCCAGTCTTAACCCCCCCAGCCCAGCCCAGCCCAGCGCCAGTCTTAACCCCCCCAGCCCAGCCCAGCCCAGCCCATTGCCAGTCTTAAACCCCCCCATTGCCAGTCTTAACCCCCCCAGCCCAGCCCAGCCCAGCCAGTCTTAACCCCCCCATTGCCAGTCTTAACCCCCCCAGCCCAGCCCAGTCCATTGCCAGTCTTAACCCCCCCCCAGCCCAGCCCAGCCCAGCCCAGCCCATTGCCAGTCTTAACCCCCCCCCAGCCCAGCCCATTGCCAGTCTTAACCCCCCCCAGCCCAGCCCAGCCCAGCCCATCCCATTGCCAGTCTTAACCCCCCCCCGCCCAGCCCAGCCCAGCCCATTGCAGTCTTAACCCCCCCCGCCCAGCCCGCCCAGCCCAGCCCAGCCCATCCCATTGCCAGTCTTAACCCCCCCCCCAGCCCAGCCCAGCCCAGCCCATTGCAGTCTTAACCCCCCCCCCGCCCAGCCCAGCCCAGCCCAGCCCATTGCCAGTCTTAACCCCCCCAGCCCAGCCCAGCCCAGCCCATTGCCAGTCTTAACCCCCCCCAGCCCAGCCCAGCCCAGCCCAGCGCCAGTCGTAACCCCCCTCCTTGCCAGTCTTAACCTCCCCCAGCCCCCCATAGCCCATCAGCACTCCTAACCCCCCCGCCCATCAGCACTCCTAACCCCCCCAGCCCCCCCATAGCCCATCAGCACTCCTAACCCCCCCAGCCCATCAGCATTCCTACCCCCCCCAGCCCCCCCATAGCCCATCAGCATTCCTAACCCCCCCAGCCCATCAGCATTCCTAACCCCCCCCAGCCCCCGCCCATCAGCATTCCTAAGCCCCCAGCCCAGTCCAGCCGAGGGAATTTTTTTTCTTTTTAAAGCTGTCTTCTCCGCTGCCGGGGCCGCCGCGGCAGAATCGAGTGTGCCGCGGGGCCCCCCCCTGCCCAGCACAGCCTGCCCTCCCCCTCTATCCGTTCTCTCGTTCAGCTCACAGTCACCCCGCGCCGGCTTTCAGAGCGCGAAGGGACTAGTTTCCCTTTCGCGGCTCTGTTAAGCCCGCGGGGGCTCAACAGAGCAGCGAGGGAGAAACTCTTCCCTCGCGCTCTGAAAGCCGGCGCGGGGTGACTTTTTTTCTGAAAGGACAGCTCAGGAACAGGCAGGGGACTTTGGTAGGTCTCTCTCTTTTACTTCAACAGGTACCAGAGCTCCCCCGACTGAACAATGGCTGGGAAAATTGTATTGCCAAAGCTTTTGCCCCCATTACAGCATCTGCCTCTGTCCAGACAGAGATCCCAATGCCAGTTGAAGGACCAGTTCCATGTCCAGGATACCTGCTGCATGCTGAAGCTCTCAAAAAACAAAAGGAGGAGTTCAGAGAAGAGGTGGCAAGGCTGAGAAGCATTCAAGACAGTGAGAATTACACTGATGAGATACTTTTTGAAACATCCAAGCTCTCCAACAGAGGTGAAGATTGGAGCATACAGAATGACGAAAGTTGGACACAAGTCAACAGGGCATGCAGAATTACCACTCCAACTTCTCCAGCCCTTGAACTGAAGAGCCATTATGCAGCCCTGGAGATTGAGGAGGTGAAAGCATCCCAGGAAAGGGAAGAACCAGAGCTCGAGCACCCCAAAGTTATAGAATCATTAATCACAAGGAAGAGAAGGGTAGTGGTGGTTGGTGACTCTCTTCTGAGGGGTACTAAGGCGAATATCTGCTGACCAGACTTGATGTCCAGAGAGGTATGCTATTTGCCTTGTACCAAAATCTGAGATCTTATGGAGAGTTTGCTGAGACTCATCAAGCCTACTGACTATTACCCAATGTTGCTCATCCACGTCGGCACAAATGATACTGCCAGGTATCCCTCTGAGCATATCAAAAGTGACTTCATGGCTCTGGGACAGAGGATGAAGCAGATATTTGCGCGGGTGGTGTCGAGGGTAAAGGCTGAGGTACAGAAGCTCGCATCCTGAAGATAAATGCATGGCTGCATGGATGGTGTCATTTATTTATTTATTTTATTTATTTAACAGTTTTTCTATACCGCCTTTATCCAAGGCGGTTTACATTTAACAACATGACAATTACATGGTAATTGTTTTTACACTGAACATAAGAATTAAACATGATAGTTACATGCGACTTGATTTACATTAGCAAGGGATTACAACTTGGAGAAGAGTGGGGAGAGAACTATTTACATATCGAGATGGTCTCCTTTTCCTGGGGGGACTGATTGATTTGTCTTGTCTTATCTGGTTTTCAGAGCAGTGGGTTAATGTTTGACTTAGGTTTTGTCATCAAGTCCGTAGTATTTTTTGAATAGATGCGTTTTTAATTGTTTTTTAAAATCGTTGATAGAGTTCACTGATCTTAAATTGTCTGGGAGTGTGTTCCAAATTGATGGAGCAAACAGGGAGAATTCTCAGTTGCTGGTCTGTTGTATGGTTTTGGTCTTGAGCAGGGGAATGTTCAGGAGGTTCTGGTTGGGTGTTTTTCTTGGTCTTGTTGAGTGTGTTGTTGTGATAAGTTTGGAGAGGGTGGGAGCTGATAGATTGTGCATGATCTTGAAAGTGGTGGTGATGGCTTTGTATTTTGCTTGTTGTGCTATTGGGAGCCAGTGCAGGTTTTTTAGGACTGGCGTTATATGTAGCATTGTCGAACTGGTGGTGAGAAATCTGGCGGCGGTGTTTTGGAATAGTTGGAGTGGGTATAGTGCAGATTTTGATAGGCCTTGGTAGATGATATTTCCGTAGTCAAGGTGTGGTGTGATTAAGGCTTGTGTTATCGATCTGAAGTCAGACTCATGCAAGAGATGTCGTAGGGGTTTGATGAGTTTTAGCTTCCAGTAGGCGAGTTTAGATGCATTTTTGATGTGGGCTTCCATGTTGATGCTGCTTTCGATGGTTATGCCTAAGTATTTGATCTGTTGTTTTATTGTGATTTCAGTATCCTTTGCTATTATCTTTTTAAAAGTGTTTTGGTTGAAAGCGTTTTGGTTTCCTGGACCATGGGATGCTGTTCCAAGGGGTGCGGAGCAGAGATGGCGTCCACCTGTCCAAGAAGGGTCAATGTGTCTTCAGTAGCAGACTGGCTAACCTACTAAAGTGGGTTTTAAACTAGATTCATTGGGGATGGGTGAAGAAAGCTCCCAGGTAAGTGAAACATTAAAAACCTCTATAGAAATGTGTAAAAGGGGCAACATCTGGAAAGCGGGAAATAAGGTCCCAGATGTTGAGACTTTAATGGAAGAGGCTGACTTGGATTTATTGGCAGTTATAGAGACATGGTTCATGGACAACCATGACTGGGATGTAATTATACCAGGCTCTACTTTATTCAGAAAGGACAGGGTAGGAAACAGGGGAGGAGGAGTGGCACTACATATAAAAAATAATATTAAAGCAATAGAATTACAGGGTTTAAAAGGGAGAGAGAAGGCACTGTGGGTTAAACTAGAAAGAGGGAAAGAGAAATCCATTTGCATTGGCGTGATATACAGACCTCCCTCACAGGGAGAAGAAGTGGACAGAAATTTAACAGAAAACATACGCAGCTTTGCCAGTAAAGGGGAAGTGCTACTGATAGGTGATTTCAATATATTGGATGTTGACTGGCACATCCCTGCTACGGTGTCATCAAGAAGTAAGGAGATCCTGTATTCTCTACAAGGAGAACTAATCAGGCAACTGGTAACAGAACCCACACGTGAAGGGGGCATACTGGACTTGGTGCTTACCAATGGTGAAAGAGTTTCTGATGTTACAGTGGGAGATCATCTCACATTCAATGATCACCAGATGGTGTAGTTCAGTATTAGGACTAGGGCTGCTAAACTCCATTCAAAAGTGAGGGTCTTAGACTTTAGGAAAACTAACTTTGCCAAGATGGGCCAATACCTCAAGGAGTCGTTAGTGGGATAGGGAGAGCTGGGGGATGATGAAAAACACTGGGCAAATTTGAAATGGAATATTGTAAGGGAAACCAACCTTTTTGTTAGAATGATAAATAAAGGTAAAAGAAAAAGGAGGCTGCTATGGTTCTCAAAAGAAGTAGCTGAAAAGGTGGGAGGAAGGGCAAAAGTGGTATTGTCAGACTCAAGGGTGAAGGGGAGGAATATGTAGAAGCTGATGAGGATAAAGTGGAATTGCTTAACAAATATTTCTGTTCTGTGTTCACAGATGAAGGGCCAGGAGCAGGACCTCAGAAAACACCCAAAAATAGGAACAGAAGTAACAGGGATCTCAAATGATTTTCAGAAGACTGTGTTTGTGAGGAACTAGCTAAACTAAAAGTAGACAAAGCAATGGGACCGGATGGAATACATCTGAGAATACTGAAGGAACTATGGGACATTCTAGCAGCTCCACTAACTGACCTTTTGAATACCTCTTTTGAGTCAGGAGTGGTGGCAGAGGACTGGAAAAGGGGCACATGTAGTTCCTTTACACAAAAGCAGAAGTAAGGATGTGGTTGAAAATTACATGCCGGTTAGTTTAATCTCTGTGTTGAGTAAACTATTGAAAACGCTGCTGAAAGAGAAAATAGTGAGATTTCTGGAGTCCAGTGGATTACCGGATCCGAGGCAACATGGATTCACCAGAGGCAGGTCTTATCACAAATCTGATTGATTTCTTTGGGTGACCAGGAAGTTGGACCGAAGGAGAACACTAGATGTGGTGTACTTACACTTCAGTATAGCCTTTGACACAGTTCCACACAGGAGACTTATAAACAAACTGAGAATTCTAGGAAAGGACCCTAAGGTTACTGATTGTATTAGAAATTAATTGAGTGGGAGATGACAAAGGGTACAGGTAAATAGAGCTCACTCTGAGGAGGAGGTTAACAGTGGTGTGCCACAGGGATCTCCCTTGGTCCGATTCTTTTTAACATCTTTGTTCGTGATATTGCGGAGGAGCAGTTGGATAAGGTTTGCCTCTTTGCGGATGATACCAAAATCTGCAATAGAATAGACACCCAGGAAGGAGTAGATAACGTGAGGAGGGATCTAGCTAAGCTTGAAGAATGATCAAGAATTTGGCAGCTGAGGTTTAATGCTAAAAAATGCAGCGTCATGCATTTGGGCTACAAAAATCCAAGGGAGCGGTACAGTGTAGAGTGTGAAGTACTTCTGTCCATAAAAGAAGAGCGGGACCTGGGCGCATTGTATCTGATGATCTTAAAGTTGCTAAACAGGTAGAAAAGGTGATGGCGAAAGCTAGAAGGGTGCTTGGATGCATAGGGAGAGGAATGGCCAGCAGAAAAAAGGAGGCGATAGTGCCTCTGTATAGGTCTTCATTATAAAAGCATACAAGGACAGACTTAAGGATCTTAATATGCATACTTTAGAGGAAAAGCGGGATAGTAGAGATATGAAAGAGACATTTAAATACCTCCGTGGCATAAATGCACAAGAGAAGAGCCTCTTTCAATCGAACATAAGCTCTGCTACGAGAGGGCATAGGATGAGGGTGAAAGGGGAAAGACTCAGGAGCAATATACAGAAATATTTCTTTACAGAAAGAGTGGTAGATGCATGGAATAGTCTCCCAGTGGAGGTGGTAGAGATGAGGACAGTATGTGAATTCAAAAAAGCATTGGACAAACACAGAGAATCTCTAAAGGAAAAAAGGGGGCAGACTAGATAGGCCATGTGGTCTTTTTCTGCCGTCGTGTTTCTATGTTGCTATGTTTCCTCTGTGAAGCCAGTGGGGGGGGGGGGGGTAAATTTTTGAAGTAAAGCTGATACCCCCTTTGGACAATGTTGAGAGTCCACTGTTCTGATGTGGTGAGGTGCCACCTGTGGTCAAAGGAACAGAGTCTGCCTGCTATGTTCAGGGGCTGGGGACGCTGCAGAGGCAGAGTGGCACTGCTCTCTAGGAAGCAGTCAAAAATTTGGTGCAGGTTGAGCCTGCGCTGCTGGATGGGGTTTATGAGCCTTGGGTTTCTTGGGTTGTCGAGGGCCCTCCTGGTGCTGCTGTTGTGGCTGGTAAGAAGCTGCAGGGGATAGGAAGGATAATATCTTTCTCCTTAGAGTAGAAAGGTTTCTTTGGACAAGCCTTCCTTTTGGAGGGGTCAGTCATCTTCCTGGAAAAGCATTTGAGAGTGAGATCATCTGTCTCAATCTCACCAGCCTTTTCTCTTCAACCCTTTCCAAAAAGGTTCTCTCCAGTATATGGGATATTAGCCAACTTGTCTTAAGACCAACTATTCCAGATCTGATGCCTGTAACCAGATCATCCATCAAGCCCCAATGCAGACTGCTGAAGCTCTGCTGGTTGATTCAAAAGCATCAAAAGATGTCCTGGTAAGAAACCTTTCAGGTATTTTGACCTTGTCTGATAAGCGCTTGGAATGCACTCCGCTTATCATCTGGAATGATGTGGGTAAACGTCTCCAGATCCCATGTATTGCATGTAGGATGTAATCCTTGAGGTCAGCATGAATGCCTAAAAACATCGACGCCCAAAGGCATCAAGGGTTCTCGACTCTCTACCTGAAGGCATGGAAGAGTGATTCTTTGAACTCTTTATTCAACGCATGGCCGATTCCACCACCTTTGAGAGGTGAGGCTTCTGAAAGCCTGGGCCCTCTCAAACTCGGTACATGGTATTGAGCCTTTTGTTGATTGGCAGAACTGTGAGAGGAGTCTCCCACATGCAGAGCAGAAGATCCTGTAAGATACGCTGCATCAGTAAAGTGTCCACCTCCTTAGGCATAGGAGGGTATTGGAGGATCTCGAGTTCCTCTGCCCTCAGATCCTTCTCCGAGGCCATGGTGATCTATAGCCATGCTGCCATGTCCTCGATGAATTCTTGGAAAGACATGCCCTCTGGTAGGGACCGACGCCGACCTTGAGAAGGGACAGGTCTGAAGGAATGTCTGGAAGGTCTTTGGAATCCTGAGATTCCCCGTCAGAATCAAAAGAAGTGGAGTCAGTGTTTGACAAGAAGTCAAAGAAGTGGCAGTCTTTCTTTTGACCTGGATACTTCGTCGATGCCGATGATTGTTGCCAGTACCGATGCTCCGAGGTCGGAGCATCGGTAGCTATAGCTGTGCCAGCCTGTTGGGTACCGGTATTGTCGGTCGGTTCCATCTGAGGCATCAGTCGCAAGAGATCCACCGATGTAGGCTCAAGGGTGGCATTGTGACCAATACCGTTGGCTATAGGGAGGGTGCCGAAGCCAACTGGAGCTGTCAACACTGTTGGTACTAAGGCTGCCAGGAGTGTGGACAGACTGCTCTTGAGAGTTAGTATGTGCTGGTCCAGAGAGATGTCTGATGTCTGGGTGGAGTCACCTATAGGGATTTGAGCCACCATCCCAGAACACAGAACTGGTAGCTCTCCAGAGGTCGATTTCTCAGGAGCATTCCAGAGCCCATTTTGTGCTTTGGAGGACAGACCCTCTCGCTGGGGCTGTTTGGCTGGCTGGTCTGTGTCGGAAGTACCCTTTCGTGATTCTTGATGCCGATGGTGGGACTTTCCTCTTGACTCAGTTTCGGCCTTCGATGTCGATGTCTAAGACTTATGCCTGGACTTTGATGAGACTTGAGACCTATGCAAGGAGGTCGATCTGCTTGATGATGTGGAAGCCATTGAAATCGAGTCCAGGCCGAATAACGAACCACACTCTATGGTTCTCTTCTATAGGTCTTACTTTGTCATTTGTTGTCCGAAAGGACAAGACTTTGGTAAATGGTCAGGGCCCAAACATTTGAAACATCAGTCATGTTTGTCCATGACTGATACTGTACCGGAACATTTGGTACATTTTTTTAAAACCACTAATGAGTTTTTCCATGTTTAAGTTTCTCTTCAGGAATGAAGAGAAAAATGTAGGCTGAAGGCCTAGTTGGTGGTGAACACTGCAGAAAAAGAAAAGAAAAAAAATTGAAGTTAAATGAAAAAGATATCAGGGCCGGAGTCCAACTGATGGAACCGGCGTTGACGGAAAGGCAGAGCACAGTATTAAACCGAAAAAGAAAAGTTTTTTGGCGGTGACAGGAATGTACAATCTGCTGGTTCCACGGAAAATGAAGAAATGAGGAGAGGAGTTGGGAAGGCAGATGTGCAGGTGCAGTGGACTGTTCCCAAAGGCTTTCCTATTGAATGCTGTGAAGCGTTCCTGTGCTGGCACCATTGGTACCAAAGACACCCATATGTGAAGACTGCATTCCTGCTTGTTCCTGGAGATTGAAGAGATAGATTTAATTGACATCTTAGAGACCTTGTGGAAGGAGAATAACCTATGGGTCTCTGTAACTGAGCTTCTTATTTTTACCCCTAAAACCTCGTTGTGCAAGAACAAAATGCACCGAGGAATCTTCATGGAGTGTTGTTCCAAATTATAGGGGCAGCATGAGAGAATGCTTTCTTGTTTGTTGATTTTTTGGCCTATGACAATGAGCTCCCCAGCCCTGGAGGGAGGCGTCGGTGGTCAGTACCACCGTGTGCCCAGGAATCTGAAAGGGCACACCTTTCAGTAAGTTGGGTGGATGTAGCCACCAGGTGAGGGAGTTCAGAAATTGTCTAGACACCCTTACTTTGTCTCCGAGGCCGCCTGTGGCCTGTGACCACTGAGTCTGAAGGCACCACTGTGCAGGCCTCATATGGAGCCTGGCATTGGGGGTCACATGTACTGTCGAAGCCATGTGGCCAAGAAGTCTTAGGCAGAGCCTGGCGGAGACCAGTGACCTGCTGAGAAATTGAGTTGCCAAGGCTATCAACCTGTGGGCCCTTTCTTCTGGCAAGAAAGCCTTTGCCAGCAGAGAGTCCAGCCTTGCCCCTATGAACTCCAGGTTCTGGGAGGGGAGCAAAGTGGACTTTGCGAAGTTTATGACAAACCCCAATCTTTGAAGAAGAGCAATAGTCCTCAGGGTGGCCTGTCTGGCCTCCTGGCATGTCTGACCCCTGATGAGCCAGTCGTCCAGATAGGGGAAGACAAAGATGCCCTGATTTCTCAGGTAGGCCGCCACCATTGCTAGGCACTTTGTGAAGACTCTGGGGGCGGAGGTGAGGCCGAAAGGCAGCACCCAGTATTGATAATGGTTTCCTCCCACAATGAACCTTAGGTACTTTCTGTGGTCTGGATGAATGAGGATGTGAGTGTACGCATCCTTTAGATCCAAGGAGCATAGCCAATCTCCCTGCTGGAGGTAGGGCAGAAGTGTTCCAAGAGTAAGCATCTTGAACTTTTCCTTCTCCAGGAACTTGTTGAGGTTCCCGAGGTCCAGAATGGGTCGAAGGCCGCCGGTTCTTTTGGGTACCAGGAAATATCTGGAGTAGAAGCCGTGACCTTGTAAGGGGGGAGGCACAGGCTCCACCGCCCTGTCCACCAACAGATCTTGAAGCTCTTGCAGGAGAAGATCTGTGTGCAGGGGAGGCCCTGGAGGTTCCCCTGGAAAATATGGTGGAGGCAGTTGGTGAAAATGCAGGGCATAGCCCTTGTGGACTATGTCCAACACCCAACTGTCCCCGGTGATGAGGGACCAGTCAAGAGACGTGGCAGGGAGTTCTAAAATTGCCTTTATTGTTCCACGGATCAGGTGTGCCAAACCCAACACAGGCCGTGTTTCGTACACCACTTCCTCAGGGGTTAAGGGCTCACTAAAAAACATTCATATACATGTTAAATAAAACGTATATGTTAATACATTAAACAAAAACAAATAATTTATTTTATTTATTTATTTATTTATTTAACAGCTTTTATATACCGCACTTTTGACATCAGCGCGGTTTACATTTTAACAAGTTTTGTACTTAAACATAAAACAAATGTTAAGTTTACAGAGAACAGGGAATAAAAACATGGATAACAGGGATTAACAATTAACAGATATTTTCAATTATTTACAATAGGTTCTTAAATGCTTGAGTTTTAAAGGTAGGGTTTGTGAGGCCTGGTCTAGATCAAGTGGTAAGATTTCAGGAGCTTATTTGGCTAGCCGTGGTCAATGGTCTGTGTGGGAGGGGGGTCAGTATATTGAGAGAAGTGTTGTAGGAAGAGATATGTTTTTATGGATTTTCTGAACTGGGACAGATCCTTTTGTGCTCTAATACTAGGTGGTAGCGTGTTCCAGCATCTAGGGGCGAAGGAAGAGAATGCTCTTAAAGTGGTTGTTTGAGTGAGTTTTTTGCTGTCTTTTGGGATTGTTAGCAAGTTCTCTGTTACAGAACGTCTAGATCTGGTGTTCTGTGTGTGTTGGAGGAGATCAGATAAGGAGGATGATGAGATATGGTGGAATGCTTTAAAGGTAAGGATGAGAGCTTTGTATAAGATTCTGCCAGCTAGTGGGAGCCAGTGGAGGTCAAATAGTATGGGAGTAATATGTTGACTCTTTTGGGATCCATGAAGAACTCTGGCCGCTGTATTCATGGCCAATTGAAGCGGGTTTAGAGTGCTCTTGGGTAGGCCATGAAGAACGATATTTGCATAGTCAAAATGAGGAGTGACTAATGCCTGGAAGGTTGTACGAAAGTCAGATGGTTCAAGCATAGGTCTGAGGTGTCGAAGGGTCTTGATTTTATAGTAAATGGCTTTTACAGTATTTTTTATGTGTTCTTTGAATTCAAGTCGTTGGTCAAGTATAACACCCAGATAACGTATTGAGGTTTTGAGTGGTAGATCAGCATCACGTGTTTTTAGAGTTGGTGGGGGAGAGAAGTCTTTGTTCCTAGTGACAATCAGGACTTCGGTTTTTTTAAAATTGATTCTGAGGTTTTGAGTGAGTAGCCAATCTGATATTGAGTTGAAACAGGTGATTAGAGTAGTGTAGTCAGGTTTTAATACATTGATTGGAGTGAATAAGAGCACGTCGTCTGCGTAGATAAGACATGATACTCCGAATGAGCGGGAGATGTTGCAGAGAGGTTGCATATATATGTTAAATAGAAGGGCTGAAAGAGAGGAACCTTGTGGAACTCCTTGCTTCTGATGAAAAGGTTGAGATGTGGTCTCCCCAGTCCGTACTTGTTGCCAACGATCTTCTAGGTAAGATCTGCACCAATTCAGTGCCGTTCCTTGAATTCCTTTTTCGTGGAGCCTGGTGAGTAGTTGGTTGTGGTCGACAGAATCAAATGCTGCTGCTATGTCTAGGAAGATCATAGCGACTCCATTTCTGATATTGTCTGTTGTGTTAATGAGTGTGTTCAATAGAGAAGTTAGAAGAGTTTCAACTCCATGGGCTTCCCTGAAGCCATGTTGGTTTAGATCTAGTGGTGCCTCGGAATCAATGTGTTGTTGAATTTGTCTGAGTACGATTTTTTCTAGGATCTTGGCTAATAAAGGAATGCTTGAAATTGGGCGATAGGAGTCTTCCTTTTTCGGATCCAGTTTGTTGTTCTTCAGTATTTTATTTATTTATTTATTTATTTTTCTTATATACCGCGCTCTTAAATCAGTGCGGTTTACACATGAACAAATATAAACACAATTGTACAAACAGCATTGGTTTTTACAATGAACAAGGTAAATAAACTTGGTAAAACATGGTAATTATATATAAATAACTATATACATGGTAACTATATACATGGATAACTATATACATGGTAACTATATACATGGATATTTTGGTTAATTATTAATGCCGTGGATAAGAGGTTAATTAAATTAAAGTGTAAATATGCTAAATATAGTGAGAATAACTATGTCCTATAGTGAGCAGGTAATAATCATCGTAATTATCCATTCTCTACAGGGGTCAAATATGAAAGATCTGCATGAGAGCTGTTTTCAGATGGAGTAGCTTCGGATGGAGTAGCTTCGGGGTAGTATGTTAGGAACAAATAGTGCTTCAGTGCCTTTCTGAACTTAATCAGACTTGAGATAGCTCTGATTTCGGGTGGAAGGGCATTCCAGGCTCTGGGTGAAAACAGAGAGAAAGCTCTAGAGGCTGTTGATTTAGAACATTTTGTGATGACTTTTGGTAGGTCGATGGAGTTTAATGTAACAGATCTCCTGGATCTGTTATTTGGGGTGATATGAATCATATTGCTGAGAGGTGATTGAGATGGGCACTTTGATGCTTTAAAAGTCATGACCAGGGTCTTGTATAGAGTTCTGGCTTGTAGGGGTAGCCAATGTAAGCTCATCAATATTGGGGTTATGTGCTCTGATCGTGGAGCACCTACGAGGATTCTCGCGGCTGCATTCATGGCTAGACCGTGTAGAATGATATTGGCGAAATCCAAGTGTGGTAATACCAGTGCTTGGAATATGGTACGGAAGTCGGAGTAGTTAAGTAAAGGTCGGAGATTACGTAATGATCGTATCTTGTGGTAGATTGCACTCGTTGTTTTCTTAATGTGGGCTGCCATATTAAGCTGTTGATCTAATATAATTCCCAAGTATCGAATTGTGGGTTGTGCTTTCAACTCAATGTTGTTTACCTGGAGAGAGGTAGGTGGTATGAATGTTGGGTTCCGTGTAATGAATAGAACATCTGTTTTGTTATGGTTTATCCGTAAATTCTGATTGAGGAGCCAGTTGGATACAGCTTCAAAGCAGTGAACTATTGGTGTAAAATCTGGTTGTTTTATGTTGAATGGGGCAAACATCAGGATGTCATCAGCATAGGCAAGACATTGTATGTTGAAGGTGCGTATGAGATCGCAGATTGGCTGCATATAAATATTGAACATTAAGGCGGACAATGAGGAACCCTGCGGGACACCTTGTTTAAGGGGGGATGGATCAGACGTTGATTCTCCTGTTCTGACTTGCAGCTGTCTATCAGATAAGTAGGATTTACACCATTTCAGGGCTAGTCCTTGGATTCCCTTGTCTTGGAGGCGCTGAAGTAGAGTATTGTGGTTTACTGAATCGAATGCTGCAGCTATGTCGAGAAAGATAAGAGTGAACCCTTGGTGGATATTATCAATGCCTATGATTAGGCTATTGAACAGTGTTGTGAGAAGGGTGTCGACGCCATGTTCTTCTCTGAAGCCATGTTGTGATGGGTCCAAAGGGGATTCGGAGTCAACATGATGCTGTATTTGTCGCTGGACTACTTTTTCCATGATTTTTGCCAGTAGAGGGATGCTGGAGATGGGTCTGAAGGATTCAACTTTTGTTGGGTCAAGTTTACTGTTCTTTAGGAGCGGGCGGATGGATGAGTATTTCAGGCTCTGAGGAAAGGATCCTGTTGAGAAGGAGTGATTGACAATCTTGCTAATAGTTGGGCTAAGTTCATGTCGTAGTTCTTTGATCCACCTGGCTGGGCAGGGGTCATTTGGTGCAGTAGTTAAATTAATAGCTGCTATGGTATCTTCGATCTCTTTGTGGGATACCTGGGAAAATTTGTCAAGCGATGCTAATTGGACCACGGTCTGTGGAGTAGAAGGTGATGATGTTGTGGTAATCGTACTAGACTGTATCATTTTTGATTGTAGGTATATGGCATAGTCTTGGGGGTGTGGCATAGGTGTTTGGGTTGTGGTTGGGTCACCTGTTAAGGATTTAACTATATTGAAGAGGTCATGTGGCTTGTTTAAGGACCTCATTAGTGCATCTGAGTGGAATTTTTTTTTTCTCTCAATTGTCATTCTCCGGTGAGTTTGTAGGTATGAATTGTACAAGCAGAGTGCGTCAGGAGAGCGAGAGGAGCGCCAGCGTCTCTCGAGTCTGCGCAGGTGAAGGAGAGATTCTTGTAATTCAGAGGAGATCCATGGTTTATGTTTGTCTTTGGTCTTGATCCTGTCGGTAGTAGAGATGCAGGCCGCGGCTTTTAATGTATTGTCCCAGTTGGTTACTAAGTCATCTTGCGAAGGTAAGTCTTTGTGGAGAGCAGGTAGGATTTTCTCCAGGACCTCGATCTTATTAAAAGGACAGAAGCGTGTTTCAAGGGCACTTGGGGGGCGACCTGGTTTGTTGCGATCAGTAGTAGAATGATCAGTGGGGATGTTAAAGAGGAGTAGATTGTGATCAGACCAGGGTACAGGGGTTATGGAGATCAGGATCTTCTGAGATGTGTTGGTTATCAATTGAGGGGCGAATATTAAATCCAGTGTGCTTCCTCTGGTATGGGTGGGAGCGTCAATAAGTTGTTCATAGCCTAGTTGGTGCATGGCTTCGAGGAATGCTGAGGCATGTGATGCTTGTAATGAAGGTAAGTTAAAATCACCAACTAGCCAGTTATGAGCATGTGGGTTTGGGGCGTTACATGCCAAGTTGATTATTGGTGAGAGGTCATCTGAGGAAGGTGATGGTGCTCGATAGAGTAAGTTGATTGTGCAGGACCTGTTTGATATTGATAGAGCATCAAGGTGTGATGTGCTGGATGTATTGATCTGTTTGAATTGGAGGTCCGATCTAGCAAGGATGAGTGTGCCACCCCCTCTCTGATTGGATCTGTGGCAGGTGAAGATGGAGAATTCTGGTGGGATCATCTGGTTGATGAGGACGTTGTCGTTGTCGGTTAGCCATGTCTCGGTTATCAGCAATATATCCAGGTTATGTGCTGCTATCAGATCAATAACTACAGGCCATTTGGAGCGTATAGATCTGGCATTAATTAAGGCACACTTGAGTAGTCGATTGGCCTTATGTTTCTCAGTAGGGTCCTTGGCAGTGGGTAGTAACGGGATATGTAGTAGGTGAGAATAAGGTATTTTGTTTCTCAAGGTGGCGCGGCATGGATCTTCCGTTGGGCGCCTTCCCGTGCTATAAAGTATAGGGATCTGCTTGATTCCAGGATCTAGTGCGAGTGTTATGGCAGGGGTTGCTGCGATAAGCAGGATAAGTATCAAGTGAATTATTTGATACATGGTAGGAGGCAAGGGATGGGCGTCGTAGTAACTTTGCGAGTTTCTAGAGTGTCCTGTACCGGGCAGCAGGGCAGTCAGAGCAGAGTGATAGAGACAAAATGTATTACTATTTGAATAGCTTGTTTCCTTGGTGGAGTGGTTGTTGTCACTTTGATGCTTTACATTGTCTCAGTAGGCATAAGGGTAGAAATACTACAGTGATATATTACAGATGGATAACAAGACCACAGTGATGTATATCAGATAGGTAGTGCAATAACAATAATAAATACAGGCTATTCACAATAGAGAGCGTTTGTATGTAATAGTAATGAGGTTAAGAACGTTGCAGGTGGTAATTATATTAGTTAACAACAATAGCAACGTGGTGTCTAGGCTAGATTAAGAATGGCTGCTGAAGATGGTATGTCTAGGTATGACTAGATAAACTAGTAATAGTAGTTATGCAAACAATATTTAGTACAGACAATTTAGCTGTGTTATACTTGCAGTGTCGGCAGTTTGATAAGGTTTGTAGAAGAGCCCACTGAGATGCTAGGTACCGTCCAAAGGGAGTTGTTGCTGCAGGCAATGGAGGATTGTTGCTGAAGAACGAGGGAGCACACAATTCAGCGTTGCTTCTATGGTCCACGCCTAAGGGCCACGCCAAAGGGCCCTCTGGCGAGGCCCTCAGGCGCGGGCCCGCCCGACTGGCGCGGCCTTTTAAGGCCTGTGGAGAGCCCGGATTGGGCGATGCTGCTTCCGCTGCCCTCCTGCCGTCGGAGGCTCGATCCCCGTGCAGGGGAGAGCTGAGGATGGTGGCAGGAGGTGAAGAGACCCTGCACCCGACTGGCGCGGCCTTTTAAGGCCTGTGGAGAGCCCGGATTGGGCGATGCTGCTTCCGCTGCCCTCCTGCCGTCGGAGGCTCGATCCCCGTGCAGGGGAGAGCTGAGGATGGTGGCAGGAGGTGAAGAGACCCTGCACCCGACTGGCGCGGCCTTTTAAGGCCTGTGGAGAGCCCGGATTGGGCGATGCTGCTTCCGCTGCCCTCCTGCCGTCGGAGGCTCGATCCCCGTGCAGGGGAGAGCTGAGGATGGTGGCAGGAGGTGAAGAGACCCTGCACCCGACTGGCGCGGCCTTTTAAGGCCTGTGGAGAGCCCGGATTGGGCGATGCTGCTTCCGCTGCCCTCCTGCCGTCGGAGGCTCGATCCCCGTGCAGGGGAGAGCTGAGGATGGTGGCAGGAGGTGAAGAGACCCTGCACCCGACTGGCGCGGCCTTTTAAGGCCTGTGGAGAGCCCGGATTGGGCGATGCTGCTTCCGCTGCCCTCCTGCCGTCGGAGGCTCGATCCCCGTGCAGGGGAGAGCTGAGGATGGTGGCAGGAGGTGAAGAGACCCTGCACCCGACTGGCGCGGCCTTTTAAGGCCTGTGGAGAGCCCGGATTGGGCGATGCTGCTTCCGCTGCCCTCCTGCCGTCGGAGGCTCGATCCCCGTGCAGGGGAGAGCTGAGGATGGTGGCAGGAGGTGAAGAGACCCTGCACCCGACTGGCGCGGCCTTTTAAGGCCTGTGGAGAGCCCGGATTGGGCGATGCTGCTTCCGCTGCCCTCCTGCCGTCGGAGGCTCGATCCCCGTGCAGGGGAGAGCTGAGGATGGTGGCAGGAGGTGAAGAGACCCTGCACCCGACTGGCGCGGCCTTTTAAGGCCTGTGGAGAGCCCGGATTGGGCGATGCTGCTGCTGCCGCTGCCCTCCTGCCGTCGGAGGCTCGATCCCCGTGCAGGGGAGAGCTGAGGATGGTGGCAGGAGGTGAAGAGACCCTGCACCCGACTGGCGCGGCCTTTTAAGGCCTGTGGAGAGCCCGGATTGGGCGATGCTGCTTCCGCTGCCCTCCTGCCGTCGGAGGCTCGATCCCCGTGCAGGGGAGAGCTGAGGATGGTGGCAGGAGGTGAAGAGACCCTGTACCCGACTGGCGCGGCCTTTTAAGGCCTGTGGAGAGCCCGGATTGGGCGATGCTGCTTCCGCTGCCCTCCTGCCGTCGGAGGCTCGATCCCCGTGCAGGGGAGAGCTGAGGATGGTGGCAGGAGGTGAAGAGAAGAGAAGGTGAGGACGGATGGAGGTGTGCTTGAGAGCTGATGGAAATATCCCGGATCTAAGGGACTGGTCAGCTAATGCTGATATGTATGGGCTAAGTTCTGTTTTCAGTGATTTGATCCAGAAGGCCGGGCATGGATCATTTGGAGCGGTAGTGGCATTGATGGATGTAATAATTTCTTCAATAGACTTTGGAGTTGGAGATGAGAAATTATTGAGTGTGAGTTGGATGTTGGAGGATTGCTTGGTTACACTTGTGGTTGATTCAGTGGTCTTGATTGCCTTGGATTGAATGTAATCAGCATATAGTTGTGGGTGTATAAATTCCTGTTGTGGTGAGGGAGGTTCAGTAGTTAGGGATTTTACTATTTGGAAGAGATCTTTTGGTTTGTTGAGGGAACGGCTAAGTAGCTTTGTATGGTGTTCTCTTCTCTTATCCCAGATTAGCTGACGATGGGACTTTAAGTTGGCTAGGTAAATGGACTGATCATGAGGGTTTAGGGAGTGTCTCCATTTCTTCTCTAATCTCCTCAGTTGTTGAAGGGAGGTTCGTAACTCTGATGAGAACCATGGTGCGTTCTTTTTCTTGGCGATAGAAGAGTTGGTAGAGGTTTTGTCTTGTTTAGTGGTAGGTTGTGCTGATAGTCGAAGAGCATTGTTCCAGTTTGATACAGAGTCGTCGATGTTGTTAGGTATAGTGGAGAGTTTTGGCATGGTAAGGGAGGTGATTGTATCCATGTTAAAAGGTTGGAATCGTGCTGGTTTTGGTGGTAGGTAAGCATTTGGTGACTTGTTTGGAGATTCAGTAGATGGAATGATGAATGAGATAAGTTTGTGATCAGACCAGGGGACGGGGGTTGATAGGGGCTCAGGTTGGTTTATCAGATTCGGGTGTACTGATGGTGCAAATATGAGGTCAAGAAGATTTCCTTGTTTATGAGTGGATGTTTTTACGATTTGATCATAGTGTAAGTTGATCATGGCATCAAGGAAGGAGTTGGACACTGAAGGTGGTGTGGAGGCAAGATTAAAATCTCCAAGGATCCAGTTAGGTTTGTTGATATCCAATGGGTTGATGGCAATATCAATTATGGTTGAGAGATCGTCAGCTGGAGCATTTGGGGCTCTGTAGATGAGATTTATGGTGTTGCTATTATTGGAGATGGATAGCGTATTTGAGTGGTTTGTGGTATTGGTAGATATTACGTGATATTTCAAATCTGTTCTTGCTATTATACAAACTCCTCCTCCCTTTCTATTTTCTCTGTTACAGGTATAGATGGTGTAGTTAGGTGGGGTTAGATGGTTCATTAGGACATTGTCGGTATTAGACAGCCATGTTTCTGTGATAAATAGGATGTCTAGTGTGAGGTTTGATATAAGATCAATGATAGCTGGCCATTTGTTGCGGGCTGAGCGTGCATTAATGAGAGCACACTTGAGATTCTGTGGAGTAGTTCTTAGATTAGGTTTCTTGTTATTTGTATTTTCAAGAGGTACATATATACAGTAGTTGTGCCTATTATAGTATGTACTTTGTGGATAATTTTGGTGGTGTTTCCTATTATGGGTTTGGTGAATAGGTATAAGGTTGAAATCAGATGTTAGAGCAGAGGAAATATGTAATATGCAAGAGAGGATGGAGAGGAGCAGGAGCGAACAAGTAATGGTAGCCATGGCGTAATCCTGGGATGGTAGAGAGGTTGTAGGTACTTTAACTTGGGTGCTACTGGCAACAGTATTAATTGGATGTTACTGACCACAGTAATAATTGAATTGCAACAGTATAAATAAGGACACTGGCAACAGTGATAAATTGCTACTGACAACAGTAATAATACATTCCTATATGGTATGTAACTGATAGCACTAGTACATTTACAATGGTATAAATACAGTTGCTTAGGGGAGAATAGTTATGGTATATGGTGTACACAATGGTTAGGCTGTAAGAGAATAGTCAGATGAGTCTACGTGTGGATAGTATACTTGCTGTGAGTTGAGAGGGTGAAGTAAGCGAGCTCGACCATGTGGGAGCTCAGCTGTATTTGGATATGTTTGCTGGACTCAGCGTTGTTTCTTCATTCATGCATCTGGTTCCACGGTATGGTTTTTTGAGGCTGGGTGAGAGTAAATTTTGGGAGCGCTGTCTGTCTGGAGGTGGATGTGGTTCAGCGGTCATCTGGAGCAGCTTTTTCGGTCCTCGCAGCGTTATGTAACGGTGAGATGGATTTCCAGTTGTCAGGCCTGTATTAACTATAGGCCTCCACCAAGGCCTCCGCCTAAGGGCCACGCCAAAGGGCCCTCTGGCGAGGCCCTCAGGCGCGGGCCCGTCAGGCGCGGGCGCGCCCGATGGCGCGAACTTTTAAAGCCGTGCAGGAAGTCCCGATGAGAGATGGTGCTGTTCCCTGCCGCCGGAGGCTCTATCCCCCGACTGGGGAGAGCTGCAGATGGTGGCAGGGGTTGACTGGACCACGCGCCCGATGGCGCGAACTTTTAAAGCCGTGCAGGAAGTCCCGATGAGAGATGGTGCTGTTCCCTGCCGCCGGAGGCTCTATCCCCCGACTGGGGAGAGCTGCAGATGGTGGCAGGGGTTGACTGGACCACGCGCCCGATGGCGCGAACTTTTAAAGCCGTGCAGGAAGTCCCGATGAGAGATGGTGCTGTTCCCTGCCGCCGGAGGCTCTATCCCCCGACTGGGGAGAGCTGCAGATGGTGGCAGGGGTTGACTGGACCACGCGCCCGATGGCGCGAACTTTTAAAGCCGTGCAGGAAGTCCCGATGAGAGATGGTGCTGTTCCCTGCCGCCGGAGGCTCTATCCCCCGACTGGGGAGAGCTGCAGATGGTGGCAGGGGTTGACTGGACCACGCGCCCGATGGCGCGAACTTTTAAAGCCGTGCAGGAAGTCTCGATGAGAGATGGTGCTGTTCCCTGCCGCCGGAGGCTCTATCCCCCGACTGGGGAGAGCTGCAGATGGTGGCAGGGGTTGACTGGACCACGCGCCCTATGGCGCGAACTTTTAAAGCCGTGCAGGAAGTCCCGATGAGAGATGGTGCTGTTCCCTGCCGCCGGAGGCTCTATCCCCCGACTGGGGAGAGCTGCAGATGGTGGCAGGGGTTGACTGGACCAAGCGCCCGATGGCGCGAACTTTTAAAGCCGTGCAGGAAGTCCCGATGAGAGATGGTGCTGTTCCCTGCCGCCGGAGGCTCTATCCCCCGACTGGGGAGAGCTGCAGATGGTGGCAGGGGTTGACTAATAAAATATATTCCATCACAGCAGATAAAACAATAAATACATAAATAATTATAATGCGATAACTCATTGATAAAATACATATGTTGCAATAAATAATTAATAAAGTGCGGATTACAAAAACAAATACATCAATATAAAAAGGCTAAACTTAAGATACTTGTGCCAAAAATATATATAAGACAATAAAAACACAGGTAAAATTACGAAAAAAGGAAGGGAAGAGAGATGAGGAGGAATAGAAGGATGTGCCATGGGCACTGACCATTATATGAGATTAAAAAACTACTACATGATACGCTTAAAAGAAGGATTAAAAAAGGAGGAGATAAGGAGTGAATCAGTGAAGACACCCAGAAACCAAATGGCATCTAGGAGAACTACTATAAAAAATGATAATAAATAAACAATTACAAAGTCTAAAACGCTCACAAAATGTAAATTAAAAACCTACCACTATGACCAGCCAATATGAAACAAAACTCTCCTTGATTGGCAGAAGCGTGGAAAACACCTGCCTCTAGTACATGATGTAATACAAACTGTAATAAATAAATAAATAAATAAATAACATATACGTTTTATTTGCTGTGGTTTTATTTAACATGTATATTAATGTTTTTTAGTGAGCCCTTAACCCCTGAGGAAGTGGTGTACGAAACACGGCCTGTGTTGGGTTTGGCACACCTGATCCGTGGAACAATAAAGGCAATTTTAGAACTCCCTGCCACGTCTCTTGACTGATTCCTAGTTGCCCACATGGTGGTTTGCTGCTTTTTGGTGGACCCGGTGATGAGGGGCCACTGGTGGGCGAAGAGGGCGAGGCGACCTCCTGTGCAGGGTTGGGAGAGCAGGGGAGGAGAGGCTACGCTCAAGGAGTCAAAAACCCCCACCCTGCTAAGTGGTAGCAGGGGCCGGAGGCTTGGGGTTCCTCTGCCTATGGGGCCCATTACCCTGCCCCTTGGCTTGCTGACCCTAGGGGGCAGCTTGATATTGAGGGTACTGTTTGTAGGCAGTGCCCTTCCTCGGGTAAAAGGGCTTTTTACCCGAGCCCTTCTTTTTATGAGAAGGGGCAGAGGTCTTTCTAGACAGCCTTGTCCGTGTAAGGTGCTCTGTTTCGAGCTGAGCGGCCTTCTCGGTCATGCGCTTGCCAAAAAGGTTTTCACCTCGGCAAGGGACATCGACCAAGGGACATCGGGCACTTGTTCCTGCAGCTCCTGCCGCCATCATCAGCTCTCCCCAGTCGGGGGATTGAGCCTCCAACAGCAGGAGGAGCACCGGCAGCATCCCTGCCCAATCGGGGCACGCGCTCACTACTTAAAGCTTCGCGCCATCGGGCGCTTGTTCCTGCAGCTCCTGCCGCCATCATCAGCTCTCCCCAGTCGGGGGATTGAGCCTCCAACAGCAGGAGGAGCACCGGCAGCATCCCTGCCCAATCAGGGCACGTGCTCACTACTTAAAGCTTCGCGACATCGGGCGCGCCCGTGCCTGGCGGGCCCGCGCCTGAGGGCCTCGCCAGAGGGCCCTTTGGCGTGGCCCTTAGGCAGTGGCACTCCAGCAACCCACAAACGAAGCCACAACTCACACCCGGACCAGAGCCAGCCACCAATACCAAGAAAAGGCAAGTCCCTTGCAGCTAGCTGTTTTGAAAAATCAGCCTTTACCTTGGTTATTAACCAGCAGTCCCTTGCTCTGTTAGCGGTATCCTGAAGTTGTCTTCTTAAGTACTACTAGCTAGAATACCTCTGTACCACTGTCTCTATTGATAACAATTTGCATTCTCTGTACTGTTTTTTTGCAATTAATTTACTGTCTACCAGTAATTAGAATCTTAATGTACCATTGCCACTATTGCTATTACCAACTTGCATTCATGGTACTGCTGCATTTAATCTCTCCCGATTGCTAATATTGCATCGCCCTGCACTGTTGCCAGCATTCCCACCGTTATCCTTCTTAACAACACTAGCAACCTAGTTTTACCTACACTGTGTCTTGGTTTGTCTATACTGCTGTCAATAGAGAATGTACAAAGTTCTGCTCTTATTCATGACCTTCCTTACCCTTGGTCTCCCTTACACCTCAAATGCTTTCAACCATGATACCAATTACATACCAATCCTACGCACATATGGAAGGACATGGTCCAAATTCCCCCACCACACCACGGCAAAAAATAACCTTACATCCCACTCCCATTTACTTAGCATTCCTCTCCAAATCATCCAAAAGATACAAGACGAGAAGCAACATCACCAACGCCTACTGAAATGTGCGTTGATAAATGCCAGATCAGTACGATCAAACTGGCCCGCAGCCATTGACCTGATACCCCAATATAATCTCGACATCTTGATGATCACGGAGACATGGCTATCCGATTGTGACAACGTCCTCTTGAATCAGATGCTGCCACCTGGATTTGTGCTATACACATCCCACAGATCCATTCAGAAAGGAGGCGGGACCCTCATCCTTGCCAAAGCTGATTTACACTTCAAGATGTGCAACTCCTCTAGCTCAACCCACCTGGATTCCCTCACCATATCTAATGAGCTCTGCACAATAAACCTTTTCTATAGGGCACCCACTCCTTCACCAGATGACCTTCCAACAATAATTGAGCATGCATGTACCACATCCACCTCACGCTCACCAAGTTGGTTAGTTGGTGACTTCAACCTCCCATCTCTTCAAGACAGCCACTCAGCAGCATTCCTTGACGCCCTGGAGGACCTAGGTTACAAACAACATGTCGATTCCCCCACCCACACTAAGGGTGGCAAACTAGACCTCATCTTCGCACCTCTCGCCAACGTCACAGCACCCCAAACTCTTGCACTGGCTGTAACACCAGTGCCATGGTCAGACCACAGTCTACTCAGATTCAATATACCCATTAATACATCCCGCAAGAGCCGAAAGTCTTCAAACACATCTGGAACCCACACAGCCCGCTTCCGACCACTCAACCAGAGCGTAGTCCTAGAGAATCTCCGACCACTCATGGCCAACACAACCCTTAAATTAGATGATCTCATATCCAAATGGGACGAGAACCTGAGAGCTGCCTCCTGTCCATCACTCACCGAAAAGAAAATTCGAAAACGCGAACATACACCATGGTTCTCTACAGACCTTCGTACATCTCTCCACCATCTATGCAAACATGAGCGACAGTGGCGACGAACTCACTCCCCTGAGGCGCTGGCAACATACAACTCATACTTAAATACCCACCGTGCGAAGATAACACAGAGCAGGAAAATTTACCATACAGACTTATTAAAACGCTCTATCAATAAACCACATGCTCTGTTCAGTATAGTAAAATCCATAACAGGAGAACTGGTTTCAGCCCAACCCCCTATGCCTCAGCTGCAGGACTACGCAAACTACCTGCAATCAAAGATGATTAAAACCAACACTAACATAAGTGTCAATAACGCCTCCACTTCACCTAAGGCATCCCAAGTAATGCCACTACACAATTTCTCTACGGTATCAAATAGAGAGATTGTGAACATTATTGCCTCTATCAATCCCAGCACAGCACCTAACAACCCCTGCCCAGCCAGCTGGATCAAGGACCTGCGACATGACCTAAGTCAAATATTGAGCAAAATACTGAACCAGTCCTTCTTAACAGGCTCCTTCCCGCAGAGTCTGAAACACACCTCCATCAGGCCCCTACTGAAGAACAGCAGGCTTGACCCATCCAAAGTTGAATCCTTTAGGCCTATCTCGAGCATCCCCCAGCTTGCAAAAATCATTGAGAAAGCCGCCCAACAACAAATCCAGCATCATATCGACACTGAAGCACCACTAGATCCATCTCAACACGGCTTCAGGGAAGCACATGGAGTCGACACAGTCCTTACAACCCTATTCAATGTGTTGGTAACAGGAATAAATAGCATACAACAAGGATTCGTCCTCATCTTCCTGGACATCTCCGCCGCTTTCGACTCTGTGAGTCATGACATACTCCTACAACGCTTGAAAGATAAGGGGATTCAAAGCACAGCACTTGAATGGTGTAAATCCTACCTATCTAACAGGTAGCAACAAGTCAAAACAGGCCACACATCCTCAGAACCATTCCTGCAATCACAGGGAGTACCCCAAGGATCATCCTTATCGGCACTGATGTTCAATATCTATATGCAGCCGATATGTGACTTGATCCGATCCTTCAACGTACAATGCCTTGCTTATGCAGATGACATCCTCCTATACATGCCGTTCGCAATTGACCATCCAGTGTTCTCTCCAATAATTAACTGCTTCGAAGCTGTAGCCGAATGGTTGCTATCACAAAACCTACGGATTAACCATAGCAAAACTGACGTTCTTTTCGTCACGAGGAACCGTAAGTTCATACCTCCCCCATCACTACTCGTCAACAATGTAGAATTGAAATCAAAAGCTACAATCCGTTATCTCGGCATCACATTGGACCAGCACCTGGATATGACAACACATGTGAAGAACGTTACAAAGACTATATATCATAAGATCAAAATGTTACGTCACCTCCACCCCCTATCACCTCCGCCCCCTACTAGATCCCACCGACTTCCGAACAACCTTCCAGGCATTAGTCCTCCCACACCTGGATTTTGCCAACATCATCCTCCATGGTCTCCCTCAATCAACTTTAAATCCGCTCCGCCTGGCTATGAATACAGCTGCTAGAGTCCTCTCTGGTTCATCAAGATCTGACCATATAACACCTATCATGAAAGATCTGCATTGGTTACCTTTACATGCCAGACTCCAATATAAGTCATTAGTCCTTACTTTCAAGGCCCTAAATACCCTCACCCCCCACGCCAATCAGCAAGCTTATTCAGAGCACCCTGGAAAATAGAAAAAGGAGACCCACTGCAATGAACACCTTAATAGTCCCCAAAATGATAACGAAGTGCACTAAGGCCACCTCCAACAGGGCCTTCTCCATATTTGCTCCTTTAAACTGGAATGCGCTTCCCCATGAAATCCATGCCATCAAAAGCCTAATCCTATTCAGAAAAGCATTGAAATACCATTTGTTCAGGAAATGCTACCCAGAAGCCATCCTAGACAATCCCAAAACTAGCACCTCAATACAACCAGAAAAGGGTTAGCCTACACGCTAGTTGGTCAACCTACTCACTAGTCCTACGGCGAACCACCTGAAAAGCACATGCAATATCCAAACGAGTTCATAATATTGTATATAGCATTAAGTTAACTTGTACATAGTTCTCCCGGTTGTCCCTTGTTTAATTCCCTGTTCATTGTAAACTCAATGTTGCCTGTATACATTGTAGTATGTTTCTTGTTCAATGTACACCGCACTGATTGTAATAGCGCGGTATAAAAGAAATGTTAAATAAATAAATAAATAACTTGTCCTGAACCCATGGCTCGAGGTCCGATGACTGCAGCCATGCTTGGCGTCGAGCCATGATGCCAGCTGCCGCAACTCGGGCCGAAGCCTTGAAGCCATCGTAGGCGGCGCGGGACATGAACTTCAAGCAGTACCGAATCCCGGAGGACAAGGACTTAAATCTCTGCAAGGGTTCCCCGGAGAGACCAGCAGAGAACCCGGCCAACTCCTTGGCCAGGTCCCGCAAGTACATGCCCATGTACAGCTGGTACGACTGGACAAGGCAAGCAAGCATCGAGCCCTGGAAGCACTTTCTACCGACGCCATCGAGGTTTCGGGCCTCCCTGCCAAGGGGCACCACGGAGTGCATCTTCTGGCTCTTCAGGCGATGCATGGCTGATTCCACAACCATAGAATGGTGTGGTAGCTGTGCCTTCTGAAAACCAGGGCTCTTTCTGAGTCGATAGATCGAGTCGACTCGCTTGCTGAGAACCGGCGCCAAGGCCGGTGCCTCCCACATTTGGAAGAGGAGCCGCTCCAGCATCGGAGGAACCGGGACAGTAAAGGCCTCCTTCGGAGGAGAGTCATACTGCAGCGCCTCAAGCTCTTCAGCTCGAGGCTCTTCCTCGGGATCCGCTGGAATAGCCAAGCAGTGGCCATATCTCGGACGAACTCTGAGAACCGAGTATCCTCCAGAGGGGATCTACTCCGGGGCTCAGACTGCGGTGAGTCCAACGGGACGAACCGAGTCTTGAACGTATCGGGAGACTCCTTGTCCTCCATCTCCCAGGCGGACTCGTCCGAGGAGGAATCGGGGCCCGACCCCGCGGGGCCCTGGAGCACCCGCCCCGACGCCGGAGGCACCGGCGTCGACGCCCTCAGTCCTGAACAGGAGGTTGAGGGAGACCGCGACCGAGGACGACTTCGAGCCATGATGGACTCGAGTATCGGCTCGGTCTCCGGGGTCGACTTCGAAGTCGATGTCCCGGTGGTTGGGGCAGATGCGCCAGACAGGCTGGCCATCAGTGCCTGCTGCTGCTCCATGAAGGCACACAGTCTGCTCTCCAAGGCTGTCATTCTGAGACTCAGCTCGGGAGACACAGCAGCCACCGACTCGGGCCCCAGCGGTGCCGGGCCCGACGTCGGCTCCCTGGGAGGAGAGTCCTCGAGGACTACGGGGCTTACGTGTCCAGCAGACTCCGCCTCCACGCGAGGAACTTTGGGAGGCTTGTCTTGGTCCACGGGCCCGGGGCGACGGTCGGGGGTCTTAGACCTGGCCCTCGAGGAGCCAGGGACCTCCTTCGATGACGCCCTCGCGAGCCGCTTCTTCCTCTTACATTCCCGGTCGGGGGACCCCCCTGTCCGAGGAGCTTCGACGGTGCTCGAGATCGGAATCCCGAGATGTCGAGGCCTCAGACGAGGTCCAGGCCCGGCCGGAGGCTGAGTCAGAGAAAAGCCTTTCCTTTTGCTGCTGTCGACTTCGGAGTGCCTTGGAAGACATCTTCCCACATGGCCCGCACGATTTAGGGTCGTGGTCAGGGCCGAGGCACCGGAGGCAGCAGTCGTGTGTGTTGGTGAGAGACATTAATTTCTTACACCGATCACACTTCTTAAAGCCACTGGAAGCCATCGGGGAAAAAAGAGTTCCCGCGAGGTCAAAAGACCGGCCTTCCAGGGAAAAATGGAAAAAAGGGCGCGAACGCCAGCCATGAAGGGCAAAAAACGAAAAAGAAGAATTGGGCTCGATACCGGTGTACCGAACTCGGCGGGAGGGGAACCGGCATCGAACCAGGAGAAAAAATAGCGATATTGTTGTTGTTGTTAAGTGCCGTCGAGTTGAAGTCAACTCATGGCGACCGTCTGGATAGCTATCCTAAATTGTGTTCAGTCTTCAGTCAGGCGGCTCATTGTTGACAGACTGGTACCCGTAGCTGCTGTTATTGTATCGAGCCATCTCATTGCTGGCCTTCCTCTTTTGCGTTGACCTTCTATCTTGCCAAGCATGATGTCTTTCTCTAATGATCTCTCTCTTCGCATGATGTGTCCAAAGTATGAAAGTCGAAGTCTTGTCATCTGAACTTCTAAAGAAAGCTTAGGTTTGATTCCCCTCTAGTACCGACTGGTTTGTTCTTCGGGCAGTCCATGGCATACACAGTATTCGCCGCCAGCACCATAATTCAAAGGCATCAATTTTCTTCCTGTCTGTCTTTTTCACTGTCCAGCTTTCACATCCATATGATGTTATTGAAAATACCATGGCTTGAACAAGTCGAATCTTTGTATGGAGAGAGACATCTCTGCTCTTGAGAATCTTATCTAGGTCTTTCATAGCCATTCTGCCGAGAGCAATGCGTCGTTTGATTTCTTGACTGCTTGTTGCTTCTTTATTGATAGTTGATCCAAGTAGGTTAAAGTTGTTCACATTTTCAATTTCTTCTCCTTCAACGATGAACCTGTTGATTATGCCAGTTGTCATGATCTTAGTCTTCTTTACATTAAGGTACAGGCCCATTTTGAGACTATGTTCTTTGACTGTGAGAAGCAAATGTTTCAGATCATCTTCACTTTCAGCCAGTAATGTGGTATCATCAACATAGAGAAGGTTGTTGATGAGTCTTCCACCAATCTTCACACCTCTGTTGTCTTCATACAATCCTGCTTCTCTGATGATTTGTTCTGCATATGAATTAAACAGGTAGGGGGAAAGTATGCAGCCTTGTCTTACACCTTTGCTTATTTTAAACCATTCTGTTTCTCCTTGTTCCGTTCGAACTGTTGCTTCTTGATCAATGTACAGATTGCGCAAGAGAACGATCAGGTGTTCTGGTATACCCATGCTTCTTAATGTGGCCCAGAGTTTCTCATGGTTTACACAGTCAAAAGCCTTGCTATAGTCGATAAAGCACAAATAGATATCCTTTTGGTATTCTTTAGTCTGTTCAAGGATCCATCTCATATCCGCAATGATGTCTCTCGTTCCTCGCCCTTCCCTGAACCCTGCTTGCACTTCAGGTAGTTCTTGTTCCAGGTATGGTTGTAGTCTCTTTTGAATAATCTTCAGTAGAATTTTGCTGGCATGTGGGATCAGAGCGATTGTTCGATAATTTCCACAGTCAGTTGGATCACCTTTCTTTAGTATTGGTATAAACACAGATCTTTTCCAGTCAGTTGGCCATGATGTTGTCTTCCATATTTCTTGGCAGAGCCTTGTAAGTATGGTAACAGCTGCATCAGATTGCTGCAATACTTCTATAGGAATGCTATCAATGCCTGGTGCTTTGTTCTTTGATAAGGCTTTCAATGCTGCTTCAACTTCTTCTTTCATCACCAATGGTTCCCGATCATAAGGTACAGGTTGAAACGGCTGTTGGTCCACTTGATCTTTATCATATAAAAACTTCCACCTTTTCTTGATCCTCTCAGCATCATTCAACATAGAACCTTGAGCATCTTGTAACATTCCAATTCGAGGCTGGAACTTTTTCTTTAACTCTCGTAGCTTCAGGAAAGCCGATTTTGTTCTTCCTCTAATAGTTTCTGCGATACTCGCCGAAAAAAATCGACTTTTAACCGGGAGAACAGGACACACGTCGGGTGGGCTTCTCGGAAAAAAAGAAACTGAGGTAAGATGGCACCTTTAGGCGGGAAGGGAACCACGCATGCGTGCCTGCATTCCCAAAGGCTTTCATAGAAAGCTGGGGAAATGCTCCGCTGGGGCTTCATCGGCGCCAATGACACCCATATGTGAGGACTGACTTCCTGCTTGGTCCTGGAGAAAACAGTGCTGCAATCACTTGGCAAATTGCAGCACTGTTATCTCTTGCACCAACAAAGAACAAGGCCTGCACAAGGTTCCGCACTTTCTGCACTATTGTTTAACATTTATCTTCAACCTATCTGCTCTATATTCAAAAAATTATACCACATATATGCGGATGATATAATGATATATCTCCCATTCGACATCAATAATCCTTCAATTCAACAAATCACTGACTGCTTCGCTGAACTAGTCCACTGGTTATCAATCCACAATCTCAGGATTAACTTCAATAAAACGGAAGCCCACTATATAACAAGGAATCAAAAGTTATCTCCAGGAACAAGCACGAATGTAGTCTTCACATATGCGTATCGTCGGTACCGACGGAGCCTGTGCGGGAACGCTCCCCAGCGTCCAATTAGAAAGCTTTTGGGAGCATCCCACAGCGCCTGCATGCTGCCTTCCTGCCTTTCCCAACTGCCTCTCTCCAGTTCTTCGTTTTCCGCAGAGCCAGCAGGTCGTTGTTCCTGTCACGGCAGAAAAGTTTTCCCTTATTCTTTCTTTTTTTGTGGTCGCGTCTGCCTTCCTTGACGCTATACCGGTACCGCTGGTTCTCTTTTCTTTCTTTCTTTCTTTCGTTTAAAAAATATATATATATATTCTACATTTTTCCAATCTTTTCTCCCAGGTGCACACGCCATTTTGGGCCTTAGGCCCAAAATTTCCTCCACTATGGAAAACCTGCTTTGGGTTTCAAAAAGTGCACCTAGTGTGGCGGTACCATCTCCGTCACCGACACCCATGAGTGGTGTCTTAAATGTTTAGGTCCTGACCACTCCATTGCCGAGTGTATGGCTTGTCCCATGATGTCCAAGAGGGGTCGACAAAAGCGAGCTGCTAAGCTCAGCGCCCTTTTTCCCTCCGATGCAGCTTCGGTGGCATCGACGTCTTCCAGGGCTTCGTCTTCCTCCCATGGATCTCAGGTAACTAAACATAAGTCTAGCCTGTCCTCAAAGGGTAGATCTCCTTCCAAGCATCGAGATGCCTCTGGCGTTGCCCTTGAGGGTTCTGTACCGGCAAAACTGCCCCGGTGGGAAGCTTCGGCTTCCAAAGCATTATCGAGGCTCCAGGATGTTCTGGAGGCCTCCACCTCGGCAGAACTACTGGTGCCATGCTCTGCGGTACCGGCTACTTCCAGTACCGATACCCAGGCATTGGCAGCGTCGATAGACCAGAGGTTCCTGGCTTTTCAGTGCAGTCTGGCGGCTCTCCTTGCGGCATCGACACCCTTGGAACCGTGTCAGACAGTTCAACCGGTACCGGTACCGATAGCATTGACATCGGCTTTGCTGGCACCCAGTCATGCGATGCCTTTCGGTGCCGATACACCAGTACCGATTCCCTCCGATACCGACTTCGGTCGGTACGGGTATTGGGCTCTTCAAGAGCATCCGGACAAACGGTACTTCAAATCCTCGGAGGACTCCGAGGATTCTGACAGCTCTGCCGGTACCGGTATACTTCTCCCGGAGGAGCCTTCATCTCCTAAACGTAGGATGTCTCACCCAGAAGATATCTCCTTTCAGGATTTCATCAGGGAGGTGGCTCGAGGTCTGTCCATTACTGTGGCTCCTGAAACAGAGCCCAGGGCTAAGGAGTTGGAGATTTTACAATATCCCAAAGCTCCTAAGGAGGCAGCTACTCTGCCTATCCATGAGATTTTACATGATCTCATGTTGAGAATGTGGGAGACACCTCTTACCACCTCTCCTCACTCTCGCAGACTGGATACCATGTATTGAGTCCCTCCTTGTCCTGGTTTCCAGAAAACTCAGCTTCCTCACCACTCTATTGTAGTGGAATCAGCTATGAGAAGGATCAGGCGTGCAAAGAGGCATGCCTCTAATCCTCCAGGACGTGAGTGTAGAACTTTGGATGCCTTTGGACGTCGTACTTTCCAGGCTTCCATGCTCTCTGCCAGGATCAGTTCCTATATTTTATATATGGGAATGTTCCTTAAAGAAGTCACAGGAGACTTAGAGGTTTTAAGCCCTCTCCTTCCTGAGGACCAGAGGCAGGATTTTCTCACACTAGTTAAACATGCCCAGGATGTTTCTAAGTTTGTCAATCGTGCAGCTTTTGACTGTTTTGAGTGCATAAGCAGAACCTCTGCCATTGTCATAAGTGCACGTAGAATTGCCTGGCTCCAGGCATCTGATTTGGAGCTCTGGGTGCAGGACAAACTGGGAAATATCCCTTGTACAGGTGAGAACCTATTTGGCAAGAATTGGCAAGAAAAAGCCAATGAGTTGGATGCTGACAACTGCACTTTGGATAGGTTATCCAAAGCCACAGCTGATCCTGCAAGAAAGAAATCTTTCAAGAAACCTTTCTTCTCAAAAAAGAAGAGGATTTACCCCTCTTATTCCCAGCAGGAACGTTCTGAGGGTCAGCCTGTCCGGAAAGGTCAGGAACCACCTAAACAAAGGAAAGCAAAGACTGCCAAGCCTCAACCGTCTCAGCAGTCTCAGCCTCCACAAGGTCTTTGACTTTCATCTAGAGAACTTAGCCTTCCTGGCCCTCAATGGTCCAGAGCCTTCCACCATTCCAGGAAGGTTGTGTCACTTGGCCCCCAGATGGGGGCAGATAACAGCAGGACACTCTCCATTATAAAAGAGGGGTACAAGCTTCACTTTCTGTGCATGCCCCCTCCCACAATGGTAAGATAGTTCAATTCTCAGACCTCTCTCATCAACCTGTTAGATCAAGAGGTCACTATGCTTCTTGCCCAAGGGACAATAGAAGAAGTACCCATTCATCAACAGGGTACGGGGTTTTATTCCCCCTATTTCCTTATCCCAAAGAAAACGGGGGGACACAGACCTATTTTAGACCTCAGAGAATTGAACAAATTCCTGTTCAAAGAGAAATTCAAGATGATTTCTCTGGGAACACTGCTGCCATACCTTCAGAGTCAGGATTGGCTTTGTTCTCTAGATCTCAAGGATGCGTACACTCATGTTCTCATCCATCCAACTCACAGAAAGTTCCTTCAGTTCCTTTTTCAAGGAAAGCACTACCAATACAGGGTGCTTCCTTTTGGCCTGGCCTCAGCACCTTCTCCGTACTCTAGGGATATTCATCTTCCCCTACTTAGACGACTGGCTCATTCGAGCCCCATCAGAGTCAGAGGCCAGGACTTCCCTATCTTGCACAATGCGTATCCTTCAGTATTTGGGTCTGGTCATAAACATCCCAAAGTCCAGTCTAACTCCCACTCAGTCTCTAGAGTTCATAGGAGCTTTGCTGGATACCAGAAAATCGAGGGCCTACCTTCCCCAGGCCCGTTGTCTGCGCATGGTGCAGTTAGCTTCTCAAGCAGTGCTAAAACCTCATCTCACTGCCCGAGAAATGTTACAACTACTAGGCCACATGGCATCTACAGTGCATGTGGTCCCCTACCCTCGCCTCCATATGAGAGCAGCCCAGTGGACCTTATCCACTCAATGGACCCAGGCATCAGGGTGCCTGTCAGACAAAATAACAAAAACAAATCATCTTATTTTGTCTCTCCAGTGGTGGCAGTCCACTCAGAACCTGTTGCTGGGGTCCCCATTTCAACAGCCTTTACCCCAGGCAACTCTCACAACAGATGCTTCACCAATGGGTCGGGGAGCTCATCTGCAAGACCTCTCCACCCAAGGCACTTGGACTTCACAGGAGACTCATCTATATATCAATCTTTTAGAGCTCAGAGCAATCTTCCTTGCTCTTCGAGTGTTCCACACCCTACTCAGCTACAAGACAGTCCTCATTCCGACGGACAATCAAGTAGCCATGTTCTACATGAACAAGCAGGGAGGAACAGGCTTTCTGTCGCTTTGCAACAAAGCTTTGCGACTATGGGCCCTCGCCAGAGAGCATCAGATTCATCTCCTGGCAGTGTATCTTCCAAGCATACAAAACTCTTGGGCAGACAGACTCAGTTGAGTTCTGCTTCCACACGAATGGCCTCTAAATGTGGAGCAGGAGGCCAAGATTTTTCAAATTTGGGGAACCCCGGACATAGACCTCTTTGCAAGTCCGTTGAATGCCAAACTTCCACGGTTCTGTTCCAGAATTCCAGCTCAGTGTTCTCAGGCCAGGGATGCCTTCCTCCTTCACTAGGGTCAAGACTTCCTTTATGCCTTTCCACCCATTCCCCTAATTCCCAAAACCATGTCCAAGCTTCAGAGAGACAGAGGGCATATGATTCTCATAGCTCCACATTGGCCACGGCAAGTGTGGTACCCTCTGCCTCTACATCTCTCTCAAGCCCCCTCCCTGGAGTTAGGATCTGCTCCAGATCGCCTGTCACAGGAGGACGGAATGTTATGGCATCCCAATCCCCAGTCTCTGCATCTCAGAGCTGGTTGCTGAAGGCCTAGATCTTCATGATCTTAACCTCCCTCATCAACTAAAGGATGTCCTTTATGCTTCCAGGAAGCCTTTCACAAGACGCTCTTATGCTTTTAAGTGGAAGAGGTTTACCATATGGTGTTCGCAGAAGGGTCTTAACCCCCTTGCGATACCTCTGGAATCAGGACTTAAGACTAACTCAGTAAGAGTCCATTTGAGCGCTATTACAGCTTCTTTCAAGCCTCTAAATGGACCTATTTCCTCCCATCCTCTTATAGCAAGATTTATGAGAGGCCTTCTTCTAACTAAGCCTCCCATTAGGCCACCACCGGTGGCATGGGACTTAAACCTGGTTCTTGGTCAGCTCATGAAGCCACCTTTCGAACCCTTAGCTACTACCTCATTGAAATTCCTTTCTTGGAAAGTTATCTTTCTCATTGCAATCACATCAGCATGTTGCATCAGTGAGTTGCAGGCACTAGTGGCTGATCCACCTTATACAAGGTTTCATCATGACAAGGTAGTCCTTAGGACTCATCCACACTTTATGCCAAAGGTGGTCTCGCCTTTTCATCTTAACCAAGCGGTCTACCTGCCTGTATTCTTTCCAAGACTTCATGCATCAAATGCAGGAAGGAATCTTCATACTTTGGACTGTAAAAGAGCTTTAGCCTTTTACTTGCAAAGAACACAGCAACATACAAAGTCCTCTCAGCTCTTTGTTACTTTTGATCCTTCTCATTTGGGACTTCCAATCTCCAAGAGAACACTGTCCAACTGGATTGCACAGTGTATTTCCTTTGCCTATCAGAGTAAGAACCTTCCTCTGGAGGGCCATGTCACAGCTCACAATGTGAGAGCCATGGCAGCTTCAATGGCTCATCTACACTCTGTGTCTATCGACGATATCTGTCGAGCAGCCACTTGGGCCTCGGTTCATACCTTCACAGCCCATTATTGCTTGGACAAGGACTCCCTCTGGGATGCCTTGTTTGGTCAGGCTGTTCTCCAACACCTGTTCCATATCTAATCAACTCCTACCCAGAGATCCATGGGGGGAAGTGGAGCCCATTCACAGGGACACACAAGTTCTGGGGTTTCTCCCTGGCATCTAAAGCTAGGGATTCCCCATATGTGAAGACTACATTCCTGCTTGTTCCTGGAGATATCATAGTTACTCACCTGTAAGAGATGATCTCTGGGAACAGCAGGAATTTAGTCTTCACAACCCACCCATCTCCCCTAGGAGTTGTATTTCTCTATCTATCTCTTTCTCTTTCCCTCTCTCTCTCTTTGTCACAGCTTTAAACTCAACTGGAGAGAGGCAGTTGGGAAAGGCGGGAAGGCAGCACGCAGGCGCTGTTGGATGCTCCCAAAAGCTTTCTAATTGGACGCTGGGGAGCGTTCCCGCGCAGGCTCCTTCGGTACCGACGATACCCATATGTGAAGACTAAATTCCTGCTGTTCCCGGAGATCACCTGTTACAGGTGAGTAACTATGCTTTCCCCACCACCAACTATAAAAATTCATGATACAACTATATCTGTCAAAGATGCTATAAAATACCTTGGAGTTATCTTAGACCGCACACTAAACATGTCCTCCTTTATAAACAAACAACAAGAAAGATCTATTACAAACTCAGACTACTAAAACAGCTTCACCCACTCCTACACCCCAATGACTTCAAATCAGTACTCAATGCAATTATTACTCCACACTTCGACTATGCCATCTCACTACTGCAAGGTTCACCTAACCAGACACTAAGACCACTGCAAATGGCACAACATATTGCAGCGAGGATAACAGCAAATGCCAGCTCAATAGATCATATTACCCCCATCCTATGCAGCTTGCACTGGCTCCCAATACAACATTGCACTCAGTACTAAATTATCGTAATCATATTCAAACTGATAAATGACATTGCCCCATCCTACCTCTCCTCCCTCATCACCAATAAAACAACTACCCGTACCCAATGGGATTGCAATAAAAACAAACTAGTTACAGCGACAGACTACAGGAAAGCCAAAAACATCACAAACAACAGGGCATTCTCTCATTGTGCCCCCTCCCTCTGGAAAAAAACTCCCAGATAGCTTAAGAGAGATAAAAGACTTCTCTTCTTTTCGAAAAAAACTCGAAACGCATCTATTCACCCAACACTTTGGGGCTATAACATAGTCTCTAACACATAGCACACCCACCCTACAGAATTAAACTAAAAACCCTACCTCACCAGAATGCATCTCCTCTGCCAATGTAAGAACAATCTGTATATAGTTAACAATCTTATTTTATTATATAATTTGTTTTAATGTTAATGTTCATAGTTGAAAATGTTCCATGTACAATTCATACTGTTCTTTGTAAACCGCAATTGATCTGCAGGGAATCGCAGTATAAAAATGTAAATAAAATAAATAAATCATAATGCAACCAAATTTGACTGAATAACTGGTGGGAGGACATTAAGGAAAACTATTGTTCTAACATTTAACTTGCAAAAAGGTGACTATGATAAAATAAGTGGAATGGTTAAAAGTACTAAACGGAGCAGCTGCAAAGGTTAAGAGCTTACATCAGGCCTGGACATTGTTTAAAAATACCATTGTGTAAGCCCAGAGCAGATATATTCTATGTATTAAAAAAGATGAATTACGGCCAGATGACTGCTGGAATGGTTAAAGAAAAGATGAAAGGTGACATTTTACTTACTAGTTAACATCCTTTCCTTGAGTCCTGCTAGGCCAGTCCAGATAAGTGGGTTGTGTTCCCTTACTAGCAGATTGGTGGAGACAAGAAACCAATGAAAAGCCCAGGTTTCAAGACATCACACCTATGCCTCTATTCACCTCAGCTACTATTTGTCCCTTCAATATTCGTCCCAAAGCATATGGGAGATACAGAGCAAGCCTCACACAACCTCAAATGGGGACAACAATGAGTTATCAACAGTACAGAATTATGTACAGGAAGGTAGAAACATTAGGTTTCAGTAGAAGATGAGCCTGCAGAACCAAGTATAAAACTCATGGCGGACCAAAGGAAACTGCAGTAGAACAGTGCAATATAGTTTCATGGGCGGGCCCTGGACTGGTCTAGCAGGACTCAAGGAAAGGACATTAACTGATAAGTAAAATGTCACCTTGTACATCATCCTGCTAGTTCAGTCCAGACAAGCTACAGCACCATTGGGTGGGAAGAAGACACAGCAGCTCACAAACCTCTTATTTATTTATTTATTTAGACAGTTTTTTATACCGCCTTATCCTTCAATCAAAGCGGTCACAACACAATTGGGGGATACATTTAACACGCGGGGATATGAGACACATACACTAATACTTACAGGAAACATGGGCAATGGAGGGTTAAGTGGCTTGCCCAAGACCACAAGGAGCATCTGTGGGACTAGAAACCCCAGTCCTTCCGGCCCAAGGTTGCTGTCCTCTAGTGGGATTTGAACCCCCGACCTTCCGGCCTGAAGTACCTTACCCCAACCACTAGGCTACTCCTCCTCTTGAGCCAAAGGCAATGCATGACAAAAATGTTGCTGCCTGACAAATGTCTGCAGGGGCTACTGAAATCCACTCTGTCCATAAGGACACATGTGCTTGCATAGGATGAGTGTGCAAACTCATGAGAACCAGAAGGTTCCATAACAGATACATCGAGGCAAGGGGGGAAAGTATGCAGCCTTGTCGTATATCTTCAATGATTTTAAACCATTCTGTTTCTCCTTGTTCCGTACAAACTGTTGCTTCTTGATCAATGTAAAGGTTGTGCAAGAGAACGATCTGATGTTCTGATATACCCATGCTTCTTAATGTGGCCTAGAATTTCTCATAGTTTATACAGTCAAAAGCCTTGCTATAGTAAATAAAACATATATAGATATCCTTTTGGTATTCTTTTGTATTTTCAAGGATTCATCTCACATCCGCGATGATGCCTCTTGTTCCTAGCCCTTTCCTGACCCCTGATTGCACTTCAGGCAGTTCTCATTCCAGGTATGAGTCTTCCACTCTGATTCCAAATGAGTCTTCCACTCTGATTCCACATGCCAGCAAGATTCTACTCAAGATTATTCAGCAGAGACTGCAACCATACATAGTAACATAGTAAATGACGGCAGATAAAGACCAGCATGGTCCATCTAGTCTGCCCAGCAAGATGGCAAGAGTAGGTGCACTTGTCGCTCTGTGCAGGCCACCCCTACCCATGTCTTTGTTTAGGGGTGAACCCACCACTCCATGTAGGACACCCCTATTTGTTGAGACGTTAGATGGTTAAGACGTTAGATGGTGCCATTTATTTTGTTTTTATCCCTAAAATGCAAAATGCAGATACTTCTGCTGATCCACCTGGATTGGGATATGAAAATACGCCTCCGCCAGATCCATAGAAGCCAAGAATTCCCCTTGGCGCACTGCTTGAATCACGGAGCACAAGGTTTCCATCTGAAAGAGCAGGACATGCTAGTGCTCGTTGACCCCTTTGAGCTCCAGAATGGGCCAGAATGAACCATCCTTCTTTTGCATCACTAAATAGATGGAGTATCTGCCTCTCTCTCTCTCACTCACTGCCATGCTGCCGATCGGACATTGGGGGTGGAAGCGGGAGCTGCTTGCCCCTCCCGCTCCCCCCCACCAAGCCCCAATCGTGGCGCAACAGGCAACACTTTAAAAACTGGACCCGGCAGGTAACTGCCTCTCTCTCTCACTCACCGCCATGCTGCCGATCAGATATCGGGGTGGAAGCGGGAGCTGCTCACCCCTCCCGCTCCCCCCTGTAGGCAGGGTCCACCTACAAAAGTTTCCCCAATCTTACCAATTACCAATGAATAGCTCAGACAACTGTTGCATAGCTGCAAAAGCTTTTATTTGGGTTCCAAAGCAAAATAAATCACAGATGCAGATAGCAAATTATATGTCTGAACAGGTGGCAGGCAACCTACTCTCTGTACCGGAGTTAGAGAGCAGATTGCCCACGAGCTAGAGAGCTTGCCCCCCTTATATCTTCTCTCTCTGTCACAAAGTTCTAGAAAGTACTGCATAGCTTCTGATGTCATATGCAGGGTTTGTTCTATGGAGTACGTGCAGCTTTCTGCAAAGTCTGCAAAGTTTCTACTTGGGGGGGGGGGGGGGCCACCCATGATTATTTGGGCCAGAAACTGCTTTTCTTCAAGGTTCTTGCTTATCTGGTGCTTTCAAGCGTGTCGTTCTCTACTTTCCTGTGTTGGGCCTGTGTTCTGCTATTTTCTTGGCACTAAACGTTATCTTCAAGGCTGAAAGTATTTCTACTAATTAGTTTTAGATGGACCTGTATTTCATAGTAGGCCCATATCCTGAGCACTTCTGCCCAAAACATGGTTTCCAGACTGTAGCAGGCCTCATAACATATACTTTCACTTATAGCCCACATGCTGTATTTCTGTGCCTTCAGGATGCTTGTGTGCGTTGCAGGCCAGCAAACGTGTAGACATAGAAGGCATATGAAGCAGAGCAGAGCAGAACTACCCCTAAGCCAAAATATCCCAACACCCCACAAGGCCCAATCGGGGTGCAGCAGGCAGCACTTTAAGGAACCAGCAGGTGTGGCCACGCCAAAGGGCCCTTTGGCGTGGCCCTTAGGTGGGGCGCGGTGGCGGGGTCGCTTTCACCCCTTGCGGACGGTATGTAATATAACCCATGAAGCAATTTATACTGTGTGTAGTTGTACTGCATAGCCTGTAGTAAACCCCGCTTGTAAGGTAACCCATTGACTCACCTAATCTCCTTTTCCCCCTATCTACCCACTGACTCACCTAATCTCCTTTTCCCCCCTATCTACCCCTACCTACACCTTTGTGTTTGTTCCAACTAGATCATAAGCTCCCTCTGTGTTTGTATTGACTAGACTGTAAGCTCTGATGAGCAGGAACTGTCTCTATTACTTGTCCTGACTAGATTGTAAGCTCGGATGAGCAGGGACTGTCTGTCTGTTTCCTATTTAAATAGAAATGCGCAGTAGTAGTAGTAGTGGTAGTGGGAGACAGCCAATATGGCTTTTACCCTGACTAGACTGTTGCTCTGTGTGTTTTTTGTCTTGACTAGATAGTAAGCTCTCACGAGCAGGGACTGTCTTTCTTTCATGTCTGTACAGCACTGCATATGATTGGTAGCGCTATATAAATGCTTAATAGTAGTAGTAATAGTATCTGCTCTTGTCCTGCTCGACTGGGGGGAACATAAGAACATAAGATATGCCATACTGGGTCAGACCAAGATCCATCAAGCCCAGTATCCTGTTTCCAATATAGGTCAATATAGGTCACAAGTACCTAGCAGTTTCCCCAAAAGACACAGGTTCCACGATGCTTGTACTGGGGCAAGCAGTGGATATTCTGGGGTTTATGGACCTTTCCTCCAGAAACTTGTCCAAACCTTTTTTAAACCTAGCTACACTAACAGCTTTTACTACATCCTCCGGTAGCAAATTCCAGAGTTTGATTACACACGTTGAGGGAAAAAATATTTTCTCTTATTAGCCTCAAATAGGTTACACTGTAGCTTCATGCATGCCCCCTAGTCTTTCTATATTTTGATGGTGTAAACAATCAGTCTACGTTTACCCGTTCCACTCCATTCATTAATTTATAGACTTCTATCATATCTCCCCTCAGCCGTCTCTTTTCCAGGTTGAAGAGGCCTAATCTTTTTAGCCTCTCTTCATAGGGGTATCCTTCCATCATTTTGGTGGCTCTCCTCTGTACCTTTTCTAATAACGCTATATCCTTTATAAGATATGGCGACCAGAAATGCACACAATATTCAAGGTGCGGTTGCACCATGGAACGATACAGAGGCATTATAATATCCTTTGTTTTATTTTCCATTCCTTTCCTTATGATACCTAGCATTCTATTTTCTCTCTTGGCCGCCGCTGCACACTGGGCGAAGGGTTTTAACGCCTAAATCATTTTCCTGGGTGGTGGAACAACTACCACATCTGTAATGTCCTCTTTTTTGTGGTTGATTGGTGCATACTAGTGACATAAAAAAAGAGACTAATGTATCGGCTAAATTGCGTTCCTTTCCCCTGTTTGTTTTTTACCTTTGTTTTCTGGTCCCATTTTCATTTTTTGTTTTTCTGTGCTTACAACTCTCTATTCAGAGCTACTTTACTGGTTTCCCTCTGCTAAAGGCTTACAACAGTGGGAGGAGCTATCCCATGTTTAAAAGTACCCTTTGCTTCTGTGTGGCATTTTTTCCCATGGGTGAACACTTTACCAGATATAGCTCTTCCGTTTGCGTTCTCATCACCCTTCATTTGCTATCAAATATATTACATGTATTGCACAGTACCTTGTTAAGTTTGTAAGCTTCTTTTTTTGATGTTTATATATGACTTGTTATCAGGTTTTTATGTCATTCCATTCGAGCTGTCTGTTTATAAAGCTAAGAAGCCGCTCACCCTGTTCTTTTTAACCAGCTGCTTTAATTATTGATTGCCACGTACTCACTGCACTTTTATAGATACGGTTTCTCTGCAATTTAGAGTTGACTTTTGCACTGGTATTTACAAAGTCATTTTACCTTTATTTTTATGTATTATCCTAAAGACACCTCGGTGCTGTCTGTCAGAAAGATAAGAAGCCGCTCATACCGTTCTTTTTTAACAAGCTGGGCTCACACTGTTTCTTTTAACAAGTTGCTTCAACTATTGGTTGCCACGTACTCATTGTACTTTTAAAGATACTGTTTTACTGCCATTTAGATCTGACTTTGCACTGGTATTTAGAAAGTGATTTCATTTACATTTACATTTATTTATTTATTTTTAAGTATTATTCTAAAGACACTTTGGTGCTTGTTGCGCATCTCATATATGGCGCCGGTCCATCGGTCCCCCTTTAGTATTCTGTTTGTCTATTACTTACCTAATGCCTCTTTATAGACTACCATAATTTTAAGTAGCTTGCCATATCCTGTTAGTAGTTTTTTTGAAATGTTAGCAGTGTCTCCCGTTGATTTTTTACCATAATTGCTCTGTAGCTGCTTTTATGGCATTTGGTTAACATGATATGTGCTATGTCTTCATTTCCTTACTAGCACCAGAATGTGTTTTCCTTTTTTATATTAGACCTTCATATGTACTCCTCTGTTGACATGTTATCTATATGGTAATACTATTCTTTTATTGTACCTTTTATTTTCCCCTCCCATCCCCCTTACCTCCTTCCTTCCCCCCATCCCCCTCCCCCTCCACCCCTCCTCCTTTCTTTTTCTTTGTTTTACATATTGTATCATAACCTGTGTATGAATATTTATTCGTTTTATTTGTTTTATTTATTCCCTCAGATTGGAAAGAGTGACATTGCACCGCCCTTTGGGATGGGCACTGCGTATATTCTGTTACATTTCTTTGGTAATGTCTTTTAGTTTTAATGGTTTGTATGTCCTTTTTATGATGTTTTAGCATTTCTATTTTAATTTTTATTATATTTTAACTTTATGTATTTTTGTGTGTCCATTTTTAGACCCCTGATGAAGGCTTAATGCTCAAACTTGTTCAGTTTGGTCCTTAATAAACAAATACCTCCTGTTCAATTTACATTGTATGGCCGTGGTTTGTACCTTCTGCTTTTTGTTTGCATTTTTGTTTTTGCGGAAGGTGTACTTCTTTCTTTATCCCATTAAACCATGACCATCTATATGTTCAGCAATTTTATTCTTTAAGTTGGTTTCTACCATTTTTCCCGGTACTGATGTCAGACTCATGGGTCTGTAGTTTCCCAGATCACTCCTTTTTAAAAATTGACTTTACAATGGCCATCCTCCAGTCTTCAGGTATTACAGATGATTTTAATGATAGTTCACAGATTACTAATAGTAGGTCTGCAATCTCATATTTCAGTTCTTTCAACACCCTTGGATGTATACCATCCGGTCCAGGTGTTTTGCTACCCTTCAGCTTATCAAATAGTTATAATACATCTTCTCGGTATATCGATATTTCTTTCAATTCTTCCGCAGCATCTCCTTTAAATACCATTTCAGTCATAGGCAACATTTCTACATCTTCCTCAGTAAAGACCGAAGCAAGGAATTCATTCAGTCTCTCCACTATGGCCTTGTCCCCTCTTAGTGCTCATTTTACCCCTCTTTCATCTAATGGTCCAACTGACTCTCTCACAGGTTTTTTGCTATGAATGTACTTGAAAAAGTCTTTACTATGTGTTTTTGCTTTCACAACAAGCTTCTTCTCAAATTCTCTCTTTGCCTGCCTTATCAATGCCTTGCATCTTACTTGCCAGTGCTTGTGTTGTTTCCCATTTTCATCATTTGGCTCTTTTTTCCATTTCCTGAAAGATGCTTTTTTGCAAACAGCAGCCTCTCTGACCTCACCTTTAAACTATGCTGGCAGTTTTTTGGACTTCCTTCCACTTTTCTCAAAGTTGGTCTGGGCTTCCAAGATAGTATTTTTAAACAACACCCAAGCTTGATGTAAATCTTTAACCTTTGCAACTGCTCCTTTTAGTTTTTTCTTAACTATTTTTCTCATTTTATCATAGCTTACCTTTTGAAAGTTAAAAGCTAGTACTGTGGATTTTCTTACCCTTCCTCCTCCATTTAGTAAATCAAATGTGATCATGTTATGATCACTATTGCCAAGTGGCCCCAACACCCTTCCACTAAGGACTAGGTCCAAAATGGCTTCCCCTCTGGTCAGTTCATGAACCAGCTGCATTTTAAGTGGGGGGAGGGGGCGGCTGAAGCAGTGCTGGGGCTGCCAGTGAGCTTTGGTTGGGCCAGAGCTATGTTGAGGGCAGAAGGAGAGGTGCTGTCTCTCAGCATAGGGTCTGCTCTTGCTCCTGGTGCTGGCAGATAGCATTGGGGGGGGGGGGCAGGGTTGGAGAAAGCAGGCAGGCACTGTTGGGTCTTGGCTTGAAGCCTTAGTGGGTGGCCAGGGAGGCTTTTTTTGAATGCTGCAGCTGCAGGAAGAGAGGTCAGGCTGTCGGGGATACTAAAGGGGGGCATCGAGGTGGACTAGAGGCAGGCTAGAGATGGCAAAATCTAAAATTAAAACAGAGCTGGAGTACCGCCAGTGGATAAATCAGCCTATTTTCATTTTAGGTTTAGCCCCCTCTGGCCTACCTCTGTCTTCCCACGCACTAGCCACACTCTCAGGACTGCCTTCCCAGCACTGGTCACACTCATCTCTATCCAGGAACCCCCACAATGGCAAACTGGCTACTCAGCAAGGAATCCATCTTGCGGTCCAGAACATCCTTTAAGGCCGAGTCACTTTCCACAGTAATTATGGTCAATCTGTTAACTGCCATGACTTGCGTATCCACCTTAGGAATGTCAAAACACTCACCATGCTCCTCCTCCAGGAGAGCGTAGATCTTCTTAAACACCCTTAACCCTTTAGGTAGGGAGTCGGGGGAGTTCCACTCCAGCTGGATCATATCCTCGATCACTTCAGGGAACAGGAAGGCAGCAGTGGATTTCCGCACCTCTTGAAGGAGCGGGTGTACCTTTGACTCCTGCTCCTTTCAAGGTGGATGAGACCCTGGTAATCAATGCCATCGGTTCCACCTTCCAGAATAGGCAGATCGTGTCGGCCTCTGCAGAATCTTCTGAAGGAGAGAGCACTTCCTCATTCACATCAGAGCCCAGTACCGACTCATCTGAATCCAAGGCATAGCCAACATCTTGGATAGCTCCCAATTGTTCCCCATCTTCAAGGGGCATTCCATGCTGGAGACGCTTAGCCAAAGGCAAACAAACAGGACTTCCACTTTCAGTCTGCCTGGCATGAGACTGCATCCAGGGGCATCCAGAGGCGGCAGGGTCTGAATTTCCATGCCAGAAGGACCAGGCCTGTTGCAAAAAAGAAAAGAATTCCAGGGAGGACAATCTGGGATCCAGAAACTCTCCTCTTAGATAATGATCCCCAACACCAGGGGACATTGCCACCACAGACCCCTAGAGGATGAAGAGCGTCTCACAGTATGGTCGCCAGAGTTCCCGGCCGGCTGAATAGCCTTACCCATAGTGCCATCTTTCACCTTCAGCACTGATGCAGGTAAACTGGACTAACCGCATCACCCCACTAAGAGAGGGAAAGCATGCCCTCCAGGGGTGACTCAGAAGCTGCCTTGCAGGAAAGGCATAGCCCAGAATCCAAGGATGAGGCTCCTTGCTTGCCACAGGTCAAACAACATTTCCTGGAAGAAGACAGGGAGTTTGGGTAAGTATCACAGGAGTGCACGCTAAGGCTGCATTGGCCTGCAAGCATAAGTTAACTGTACTTTTACATTACATGCATTAAAGGCATTTGGAAAGGAGCACATGTTGGAGCCACTTGGGTGGAATGTACATTATGACTGCACAACGACCAGGCACAAAATAGGCAAAAACGTTATTAACTTGTGAGAAAACAGCGGGAAACCCCTACACAGTGCCAACGGTCACTAGTAGTCCACCCCGAATTGCGTCCCTGAGAGACAGAACTGGGAGCCCCCAACAAGGACAATGACAAGGTCAAGCTTTGGTACTCACCCCCTGAGAGCCCCAGGCATAGGATCCGTGCTGGGCTCAGCTCTATTCCCCTGAAACTGCTTCACTGGCTGGTTTTGTTTGTACAGCACTGTGTGGAAGGTGGTTGGCAGGCAGATCCCTCTGAGAGCCTTCAGTAATCTTCGGGAGAGAGCAGTGGGGAAAAGAGGAGGAAGGAGGGGGCACCGAGTTTGTGTGAGGCTCCTGTATTCTTCCAGATCCTTTCAAGCCTTCCAATTTGTGGCTGCTCAACAGATCCTTATTATGATAAGGGCGTGGAGCTGAACCAATTTTCCCTCCTCCTATGGCTACCAAAAAAATCACAGTCTAGTGGAGCCTACCATGTCATGCTGAAGTGAAAGAATCACCTTTCTGTATACAAGGTGGTCATTCACGAGCGTTTAATCAATCTCTTTTCCTCTCAATCTTCAGATTTTCTGCAGAGGAGAAAATCCATCCACCATCTGCTTGAGACAAAGAAATACTGAAGGGACCTCTGGTAGCTGAGGCGAATAGAAGCACAGAAGTGATGTCATTGAAAACTGGGCTTACAACCCACTTATCTGGACTGGTCTAGCAGTGGTCTAGGATGATATGGAAGAGAATCATTCAAAAATCAGAAAGCAAATCTAAATAAAGAAAATATGAAAAATAATAGGTACTAGCAAGCTAGAGGCAAAACATTGATCAGGCAAGAAGAGAGAATTTGAAAAGAAGCTTGCTGTAGAAGCAAAAACTCGTTAGAAAAAACACTTTTTCAGGTACACTGAAAGCAAGAAACTTGAGGGAGTTGGTTGGATCATTAGATAATGAAAGGGTAAAAGGGGCACCGGGAGGACAAAGCCATAGCTGAGAGATTAAGGGGATCATTTTAGAAGAGATGGACGTTCAAAGAAGCCAACTTGGATGTTGGAAAGGCATGGCTGCACACAACACGATTTCAAAACTGGACAGATCTGAACATTCCTGTGGATGCTAGATCCAAGTCTGAATGTACAGGATGGACATGTTTGTGGGCATTTCAGGACATGGCTAGGGTGCAGAAAGCAATCACCTGCCCAAAACATATTTAGCATAGTGTTCGGGACATATTAGGTATGCATCCAGACATCCCGCCCTACACCAGCTACACTTCTCTCAGTTGGTGTACCCCAAGGGTCTGTTCTGGGCCCAAATCTTTTCTCTCTCTATACCCAGTCCCTTGGTGAAATCTCTTCTTATGGCTTTCAGCACCATCTTTATGCTGATGACTCTCAGATCTACCTCTCTATACCTGAAATCTCTCCAGCAATCCAGGCCCAGATCTCTGCCTGCCTTTCTGACACTGCTGCTTAGATGTCTCACCATTGTTTGAAATTGAACATGGCCAAAACTGAGCCTTATTTTTCCTCCTAAACTCTCCTCTCCCCTTCCTCCTTTCTCAATCTCTGTAGATAATACTCTACTTCTCTCTGTTTCCTTGGCTCGCAACCATGGGAACATCTGCTGAAAACAAACTCTCTATGTGGAACATTTTGGAGATATTACATAACAAGAAGAACACAGTCCATTACCCCAGCTAGTGATTCCCTCCTGCCCCTCCTAACTCCCCTCTTACCCCAGCTCCACCCCTTCTGTCCATTTAACTAAAAATCTTTTGTACTATAATGTAAATAGCTCTTTTTATAAATAGTTTGAACCAATCCCTTGCATGCCCCCTCTCCCATTGTTTTATGTAAAATCCGCATGTTACGCTGTAAACCACTTTGATTTTAAGAGAAGGCGGTATAGAAAACCTACTAAATAAATAAATAATAAATAAATTTGACTCCTTTTTCTCCTTCTCCATACACATCCAATTTATAGCTAAAACCTGTTGTTTCTTTTTCTATAACATCAACAAAATTCACCCATTCTTTTCTGAACACACTACTAAGACACTTATCCACTATTTAGTCACTTCCTATCTAGACTATTGCAACCTCCTCCTTTCTGGTCTCCCTCTGAATCATCTCTCTCCCCTTCAATCTGTTCAAAACTTTGCTGCACGGCTAATCTTCCACCAGCCTCATCATACAACTCCTCTTCTCAAGTCACTTCATTGGCTTCCTATCCATTTCCACATCCAGTTCAAACTTCTCTTGCTGACCTATAAGTGCACTGAATCTGCTGCTCCTCATTACCTTTCCTCTTTTATCTCTCCCTACACCCCTCCTTGGGAACTCCGCTCTTCTGGCAGATTGCTTCTATCCATGCCCTTCTTTTTAACTGCTAACTCCAGACTTCGCTCCTTTTAGCTTGCTGCTCCTTATGACTGGAACAAACTACCTGAGTCTGTATGTCAGGCTTCATCTCTGGCCCTTTACAAATCCATGCTGAAAACTCAACTCTTCGCTGCCACTTTTGGATCCGGATTCAGCTAATTTCCTTTGTGTTTCCTTAGCATTACCCTAGATGTATCCTTGTCCACAGCTGCTGAGTTGTCTGTCTTGACTAGATTGTAAGCTCTTATGAGCAGGGACCATATTTTCCTGTGTTTGTGTAGCACTCCATAGGCTTTGTAGCACTATACAAATGTTCAGTAGTAGTAGTAATGACTTTGCTATCCATGCTGACACAAATACAATTGTATTGTGAGAGAGATTAGTCTGCTTGTCATCAATGTCTATAGAGTATCATTTTGTGCAAATCTCCGGTGTCTCCACTATGCCACCCACTTCCCCCCAGCAGTGCCCCCCCCCCCATAACCCATGATAGTCCCCACTGCAAGCCTGCCACACATCCCCATTCCTATCCCGAGCCACACTGCCCCCCATGGCTGTGCTTCCCTCTGTCCCTCCATACCCCATTGTATCGCTGTCCCCACCTGTGTAATGCTGAGCAGTGATTGTGTGAGTGTGCGTGTGTTCACTGGCATGAAGGCGCAGATGTGTGTGAGTGAGCTGTTGTGTGGATCTGCGTATCTGTGTGCATTTGTCTCAGTCAGTCCATTTTGCTCTTTGTGTGTCTGTGTCACACCAAGCACAGTGCACTGTCATTGGTGGAGGTAGCACAAAGGTGTAAGTGGGTGGGTGTAAAAGCATGTTGGTGATGGGAATTAAAGGGTGTTGGTGGTGGGCTGGCAGCATGGATGGAGTGATCGGATGGTTTTCGGTAGTCCTGTGGGAGAAGGCCCAGAGAGAGCACAGGAGAGAGAGAAGAGGGTCTACCATGCCAGGGTCCAATATCTGGACCTTACTGATGAGCAGTATCTGACACGTTTCAGATTTGATAAGGCAGCAATACATCAGCTATGCCTGGAGCTGGAGCTTCTGCTCTGCTTGGCACACAGAGAGATTAGCCCATCCCAGTACACTTAAAGATTACCACAGCCTTAGCATTCCTGGCCACTGACAGCATCCAATTTGTGCTGACAGTTACGGCAAGCCTCAGCCAGTCAGCAGCATCCCAGTGCATTTCACAATTTCTTGCTGCCCTTTTCATCAGGATAGCAGATTACATATGCTTCCCTATCACAGTACAGCAGCACGAGCAGATAATGCTGCTTTTTCATGAGATAGCATGATTCCCTGCAGTGCTGAGTGTCACAGACTGTACACATGTGGCCCTACATCCTCCAAGAGCGAGGAAGCTACATACTGGAAGACCTTCTGCTCCATGAATACCATGAATATGCAGGCAGTCTGCAATGCCGAAGGCGAAATAACAGATGTCTTTGCCCGTGCAATCTGACACATATGAATGCTTTATCAGCAGAGAAATCACCAGAGTTTGGCTCCTTGGTAAGCAGATGCTGCAACCATGTCACAAATGGCAAGGGAATCCAAAAGAAGACATCCTGCTGTCTCTATATAACGTAGGAGCAACATATGTAGCAAGCTCACAAGGCACACTGTTGCCTCAGTGGAGTGTTAGTATAGTTGCCAGGAAGAAGAAATGAACTATGCAGCTAGGGAGCCGAGTGCAAATCTCACCACTAATTAACACAAGCATGCATTTTCAGACTCCTTGCAACTGTATACATGCAGCCAGTGATGGAACACAGGATCACAAGAGCACCCAGCAAGAAAGCCATGAAGATACCCTGGAGTCCGTACATGATGCATAAAGGCAATCACCTAGGTCTACCTATTCGGGGCCCCCTCTACTATGGGACATGAGGCTTTTGCAGTTAACATTGGCCCTGGTGTTGGCCATGTTTTGTAGCAAAATCATACCTTCTTTTCTCTGACACCGGCAGCAGTTCCCATCACATATCATCCTAGGCCTTGCTTAGGACTACCTATAAGGCATGGCAAACATTGGGGGGGGGGGGGGGGTTCATGTAGTACAGGCAGTGGGGATGGACAATAGTAGAAAATAGCATTCAGGAGGAGGGGGATGGGATGTGAATGCAGGGACTAGCAGACAGCTGTAGACAAGCAAGACCCAGAATACATGTCTGGTGGGGGACAAGTGGCCAAAAGACAAAGAGGTATAGCAGGTCAAAGGATAGCTATGCTTGGTACCATCAGGAGTAGCAGTCTAGTGGTTAGAGCAACAGCCTAATACCCAACAGATGTGGGTTTGATTCCTACCTTGAATCAACATTGGAAAACCATGAACTAAATACTAATAAATAAAAAAAACAAAGTACATTTGAGTGGAGGAATAGCCTAGCAGTTAGAGCAATAGCCTAGTACCCAAGAGATCAGAGTATGATTCCCACTGGCACTCATTATGACCTTGGGCAAGTCACTTTACCCTCCATTGCCTAGGAAGAAAAGAACTAGCAATTTACTTTTGGTCATACCTTGCCAAGAAAACCTAGGGGTTACTGGGTTACCAGGAGTCAGCATGGACTTGATGGCATTTAAAAAAAAAAAGGTTCCCCTCCCAACATCTCTTGCAGGGGACAGAGGATATCTTCTGTGGAGGTTGCTCATGACCCCCATTATGGTACCCAGGAATGAGGCAGAGGAATGCTACAATCGATATCGCAGAACCACAAGATCAGTGATTGAAAGGATGTTTGGGCATCTGAATACCAGTTTCAGGTCCCTTGACAGATCTTGGGGAGAACTATTATACAGTCCTCAACAATGTATGTGAAATCATTATGGCATGTTGCATGCTTCACAACTTTGCATAGAGGAGGTGGCAGCTCTTGTCCCGGGAAGACCTACTGGCAGAGCCTGATACTGAGGAAGAGCCAGCCACTGCCCAAGCAGAGACTGAGCAGCCATACAGGCAAGGCCAGGCTACCAGGAATAAGCTAATTGAGACACATTTCATGTGATTATAAGGTTTTATTGCCATTATGCTCTTAAACATACAGCTGTACAGGTGCCAACCCCTTGCATGCCCTTACCAACCACACTGCACACACATCACTCACCCCATTGCACGCTTACATCCCCTCCGCATCCCCATGCTCCCCTTTACACCCATGTATCACACCCACGCCACTACACCACACCTTTCTCCCCTATGCAGTAATACTGCATCTTTCCGACAGCTGGCAGTCCCCACTATCTCTTTCCCTCCCGCTAACATCCTTGGGCTCATAGAATGCACTTCTAAAAACCACCTCATCACTGTCAGGCCAGACAAAAAAATCCCCATGTCTATATAGAAACCACTGCAGATACCATGGTGTCTGGAGCTGCCCCTCATTCACCAGCTATTTATATGGAGCATGCAGAGCAACTGGGTCACCTCTCTTCTCCTGCTCCTTCCCTGTATGCCCTTACCCTTTGCACCCTGCCCTTGACTGGATGGGAGGCACTGGGATGTTATGTTAGAGGCCACAGCAGTGCTATCCCTGGAACCTGATGATGCAGAATCCTCTTCCTCCTCCCCCCTTTGTCTCTCTGATTGGTACCTTGGAAGTCAGGGAAGTGTGGTGGGGTCATTGAGCCACAAGGGGAATGTTTCCAATATGTTGGATGGTTGAGGATTGTGTTGCTGGGCATGGTTGGATGAGTGATGTCTGCTACCTCTGTTGCTGATTGTGGGTACAGGAGGAGGACAGAGAGGGACGGGTAATGGACTAATACTGGGACCACTGGCTGGAGGATGTGATTGGCTGCTAGCAGCCCTTTGCTAAACCATTGCTCTTCTCAGGTCCTGGCGGAGTGCTCACATCTCTTCTAGGAGGTCACAAGTGTAATTCTTATATTCTCTCTCTATCTCCTGGGACTGATGTCAGCTGATGCCCAACTTATCACAGCATATCTGGAGGTATTCAGCATTTTGCTGCAGTAGCCTTTCACCACAGCATAAGATATGTTGGCTCCATTGACAGATGGCACGGCTACTCTCCTGACTCCAACTGTGCCTCAGCAATGGGTCTCCATGTTCTTCTGGGATGAATGCTGGTTCTGCAAGGGCCTCTCCATCTGTGACATCCTTGTCCCCCTACCTCTTTTTGTAGCATCTGCATCCTGGTTTCGCTTGCTGCCATATCATCTCTTGAAGTTTGCTCCACTGCTGTGTCTTGGGCATCCATGGACTCTGTTGCTGTGCCTGGATGTGGCTCTGGATTGACCCTGTCATCGTGGGAGGTCATTAGCCCTGGTGTCATTTGGACCATTACAACCATCCCCAGCATCTGCAGGTATTGACAAAATGTTAGAGACACCTTATATTTTGTCAGACTTGGTGGCACCTCTCACTTATGGGCACCATGCCCTGTGCAAACTACATGCTAGCATGCAAATGTGTTACTGTAAAGACATATATTGAGTGCAGGGAATGTGTGCATCTGAGGGCACAGCACTCAGTCATGGGAAACAGAAGTGAGTAGCAGTGATGTGACGGGGATTGAGTCTATGTGATGTAAGGGGGCAGAGGGACTGTACAACCAGAAACCATTTTAAAGGCACTTCAACAAAGTGCAATTGTGCCTACACCACCATGTCTGCAGCCACCATTAGGCTCCCAATTCCAGGCTACACGTGGCCTGTTTGCCTTGCTCACGATCCATAGGGTCTGTCAAATCCATTCTGAGACTCACAGGCTCATTTCCACAGTGAATGGTCCTACCCTATAATGATGGGCATGGCAGGGCTTAAATGTGTGCTGATGGGGCTGGAGCCATGAGGTAAAAGGGGATGTATGGAAAGTGAGGGAGTGAGTAGGCGATGTAAAACCACTGTAGGTGCTATACACTACTGTGGAAAATGTGTGCATTTGGGGGAGGGACCAAAAGCTGATGCATACATGAACTGCACAGTGTGCATGAGAGACTAACAGCACAATATGCATCTTGCAGGTTGCAGTACTCACTTGGATGTTGGGATGCCCTTGAGCTGTCTAACTTGTTGACTCCAGCCACTGCCTCTTCTTCAGTGGTGGACAGGACACATTGCTCCAACTTGCTGAGTGCTGGAGGCTGATTAGTACCTCATATGGCTGCCTTGCCTTTGCCCATCTCTCCATGTCTCTCCATTTGCACTCCATGTCCTCGATGTACTGTTTTTATGATAGATGGGGTTTAACTTCACATAGATGGCACACACACCAGATATGTTGTGCTTGGTGAGCACTTACACATGTACCATAGAAACATGATGGCAGAAAAAGACCATATGGCCTATCTAGTTTGCCCTTCCATATCAACTACAATAATCCCCTTTTTACCTTTAGAGATCCTCTGTGTTTGTCCCAGGCTTTTTTGAATTCAGATACTGTCCTTGTGTCTACCATTTCCAATGGGAGACTATTCCATGCATCTACCACTCTTTCCATAAAGAAATATTTACGCATATTACTCCTGAGTCTATCTCCTTTCACTCTCATCCTATGTCCCCTCATAGCAGAACTTGCCTTCAATTGATAGAGACTCTCTTGTGCATTTATGCCAAGGATGTATTAAAGGTCTCTATCATATTGCCCCATCCCACCTTTCCTATAAAGTATTTTGTCCTCATATGCTTTATAATGAAGACCTCTAACCATTTTAGAAGCCACTCTCTGCACCGACACCAACCTGTTTATATCCTTTTGAAGGTGCAATCTCCAGAATTGCACACAACACTCCAAATGAAGTTGCACCAGAGACTTATACAGAGGCATTATTACCGCCTTTTTTCTGCTGACCAATCCTCTCCCTATACACCCAAGCATCCTTCTGGCTTTTGCATTCACCTTTTCTACCTGTTTAACTACTTTAAGATCGTCAGAAATGATTACGCCCAGGTCCCGCTCTTCTTTTGTGGACAGAAGTACCTCACCCCCTATACTGTACAGCTCATTTGAATTCTTGCAGCCTAAATGCATGACCCTACATTATTTAGCATTAAATTTCATTTGCCAAATTATAGACCATTCTTCAAGCTTAGCTAGATCCCTCCTCATGTTATTGACTCCTTCCTGTGTGTCTACTCTATTGCATATTTTGGTATCATCCGCAAACAAGCAAACCTTAACCGACAGTCCTTCCGCAATATCACTAACAAAGATGTTAAACAGAATCGGATCAAGGAATGATTTTTATTTATTTAGCAATGCTTATATACCACTTTTCACTGGGTCAAAGCAATGTACATTCAGGTACGGTATATATTTCCCTTGTCCCCCGAAGGGCTCACAATCTACCTTTTGTACCTGAGGCAACGGAGAGTTAAGTGGCTTGCCCAAGGCCTCAGGAAGTACCTGTGGAACTAGAAACCCCAGTCCCTCCGGCCCAAGGACTGATCCCTGCAGCACACCGCTGGTAACCTCCTTCTCCTCAGAGTGAGCTCCATTTACCTGTACTCTTTGTTGCCTCCCACTCAACCAATTTCTAACCCAATCAGTAACTTTAGAGTCCATCCCTAGGGTGCTCAGTTTGTTTATAAGTCGCCTGTGTGGAATGGTGTCAAAGGCTTTACTGAATCTAAATACCCCACATCTAGGGCTCTCTCTCAGTCCAACTCCCTGGTCACCCATATTTGTCTGACAAGACCTGCCTCTAGTGAATCCATGTTGCCTCAGATTCTGCAATCCACTGGACTCCAGAAACCTCACTATTCTCTCCTTTAGAAGCCTTTCCAATAATTTACTAACCACAGAGGTTAGACTAACCAGCCTGTAGTTCTCAATGTCATCCTTATGTCCACTTTTGTGTAAAGGGACCACATGTGCCTTTCTTCAGTCCTCTGGCACCACTCCCAACTCCAAAGAGTCATTGAAAAGGTCAGAGCCGTTAGAATGTCCCCCAAGTTCCCTCAGTATTCTTAGATGTATCCCATCTGGACCCATGGTTTTGTCTACTTTTAGTTTAGCTAGTTCCTCACAAACACAGTCTTCTGAAAATTTTCGAGATCTCCGTTGCTTCGGTTCCTATTTGTGGGTATTTTCTGAGATCCTGCTCCTGGCCCTTCATCTGTGAATACAGAACAGAAATATTTGTTAAGCAATTCTGCTTTATCCTCACTTCCCTGAGCATTGGATCAATCTCCCCAGGACAAATGTCTACCTTGCACAAGGAAGACTTGGATTCTGGGGCCATAGCACTGGGACAGGAACAGACTCTAGGCGAAAGTGTTCTAAAATCAGGTCATTGGATGTGTGGCCATGTTTTTCAGGGTGCGTAACAGGTGGATCCTGTATGTGATAGATATAAATGTCCCTATGTCCAAAATGGCCCGTTCCTGGAGATGTTGCAGACTCACTTGCAGAATCAGTTACTTGAAAGGCCTCATTGACTGCTGTTTTGCCATGCATGGGTATGTGCACTACTACTGTTTTGGGATTTCTGCAAGCATACCACAGCTGCTCCGATTGGCATGGCCTCCTGAATGGACACTCTGATGCTGTGGTGTCTATGGCCTATAACTCCTGTGTGCACACAAATGCTCAACTGGGTGGTATTTGTGGATCCATTCTATGAGGTGTACACAGGTCTGTCAGCAATACTGTGTTGTGCTCTAGATACATCTAAATGTTTGGTTAGGTTTGTGCCTTCTGTGCCTGTGGTAATGGTTATGCCAGCAGCTGTTGAGTGGCCTATAGCTGGTATATCTCTGCACATGTTCGAGGCCATAGCTGCACAATCTGCATAGATCTGGGAACTGCCTGGAGTTGTATGTTGTGACTTTACATACTGTGAGACACAGCTGCAGTATGGCTATATATCTGAAGGACAGTGGAAGTGCTACACATGTTGCTTTATCATGTTGATACTGTGACCATCACATGTGTATGAAATGCATTTTGGCAATATCACCATATGTCACTAGAACACGGGTTCCCAAACCTGTCCTGGGGCTTCCCCAGCCAGTCGGGTTTTCTGGATATCCACAATGAATATGCACGAGAGAGATTTGCATACAATGGAGGCAGTGCAGGCAATTATCTCTCATGCATATTGATTGTGGACATCCTGAAAACCCGACTGGCTGGGAGTCAGGTTTGGGAACTCCTGCACTAGAATAAATGGACAGATATCCACTGCCATCTGTGGAGCATAACCTATGATGGTGGAACAGTCCTGTGCTCTTAATTGCTGCTGACATGACCATTGAGTAGGACTTCTGCTACGTTTGTACCTGTTAATGAGGAGTGGGACTGCTGAAGGGTTTCCCACTTGGATGCCAGCCACGCTCCCTTCAGTGACATCATCTATTGGTGACATGGTGTCTTCCAGTGTTAAAAGCTTGAGTCCTTCAGGCAGGTCTGTGATAGAACATGCCTGTGCTCTTACCTGCTGTCAAAACAACTTTTGAGTAGGACCTCTGCTACATTTGCACCTGTTATTGAGGACTGGGACTGCTAAAGGGTTTCCTGGTTGGGTGCCGGCCATGCTCCCCCTTCAGTGACATCATCAGTGGGTGACTCGGTGTCTTCCGATGTTAAAAGCTTGAGCCCTTCAGATGGGTCCATGGTGGAACAGCCTGTGCTCTTACCTGCTGCTGACATGAGCTTTGAGTAGGACTTCTGCTACATTTGCACCTGTTACTAAGGACTCGGACTGCTGAAGGGTTTCTTGGTTGGACGCTGGCCATGTCCCTTGACATCATCAGTGGGCGACTCGGCATCTTCCAGTGTTAAAAGCTTGAGCCTTTCAGGTGGGTCCATGGTGGAAGAGTCCTGTGCTCTTACCTGCTGCTAACATGACCTTTGAATAGGACGTCTGCTACATTTGCACCTGTTATTGAGGACTGGGACTGATTCACATCCACTGGTCTGTGACCCACTCCAGATGGTGCTCTCACCCATATGCAGCTGCAAACAACATGAACATGGACCTGTGCGGAGCAGCAACTGGATTTCTCAGGGCCTGTTGGTAAAGCCTAGCACCTTTTGCTTGCAATTAGCTGTTTCTCCTGGCCCACTGCTGTACTTTGCCTTTCCACAAGTGGATTGCTTCCATGATATGCTTGCCCTATCCACTGTTGCTGAATCCATGTATCCAGGGCTGGCAAGACAATTAGGCAAACTAGATGGCTGCCAAGAATACTAATAGCGCAGAGCCAGCTCAATGCCACCGCTGATGCCCCTCACTAGGACCTGCAGCAGTGGCAATGGTCTCAAATAGCTCCACAGCACTTACCTTAAACCTCTGGTGCTGTGAAGCTGTTTGACTCCCACCCCCACCCCCACCAAGGCCTTATGCTGACTTCCTGTGTGCATGCATATTTTCCATCACACATACACCATACGTAAATTTTTCCTTGCACAGCTCCCAACCAAATTCTTCATGCGCTGCACATATGGCTGTCTCTTTGGTGCACTACATCTATTTATTTTATTTATTTGAAACGTTTTTCTATACCGCCCCTTCCAGAGATCAGGGGTGGTTTACATTGAAACCTAACTTTTACAAGGAACAAATTTTAAGCAATCAAACATTTACATGAAACTTGTAACCAGGCTGTAGAAATATTGATGACATTAAGCCATTAAACCATCAAGGGCTAACTATTTACATCAACTATGTACATTCCTATTAGGATGATATGTTTGGGTGTTGTTAGTGTTGAGTGTGGCTTATATTCAGTGGGGAGTTATGGGGGGCAAAGTGTGTGGTAGTGGTAGGTGGATTGTTTTGAGGGCTTGGGAGTCGTAGTATTCAATGAAGAGGTGTGTTTTTAGTTCTTTGCAGAAGGCCTGAAGGTCCTTGATTGCCCTTACGGACTCAGGAAGGGAGTTCTAGAGTGTGGGGGCTGTATATGTTTTGTTTTCCTGATTGTGTGAGGAACTGTTAGTATATTCTGATTGGTACTTCGCCTTATTCTAATTGTCTGATTGGGGATGAATTAGGGTTGAAAGGTGTGAGGGGGCAATTTCGTTGGTCATGATGATTTTGTATTTTACCCTGCTAGCAATTGGGAGCCAATGGTCATGATGATTTTGTATTTTACCCTGCTAGCAATTGGGAGCTAATGGAGATCATAAAGAAAGCATAGTTACTCACCTGTAACAGGTGATCTCCGGGAACAGCAGGAATTTAGTCCTCACATATGGGTATCGTCGGTACCGACGGAGCCTGCGCGGGAACATTCCCCAGCGTCCAATTAGAAAGCTTTTGGGAGCATCCCACAGCGCCTGTGTGCTGTCTTCCCGCCTTTCCCAACTGCCTCTCTCCAGTTGAGTTTTAAAGCTGAGACAAAGAGAGAGAGAGGGAGAGGGAAAGGGAAAGAGATAGATAGAGAGATACAACTCCTAGGGGAGGTGGGTGGGTTGTGAGGACTAAATTCCTGCTGTTCCCGGAGATCACCTGTTACAGGTGAGTAACTATGCTATCTCCAGGAACAAGCAGGAATGTAGTCATCACATATGGGGACTCCCTAGCTTTAGATGCCAGGGAGAGACCCCAGAAGTTGTGCATCCCTGAGAAGGGCTCCACTTCCCCCCATGGATCTCTGGCATCCTACCAGGGATGGTGGGTAGGAGTTGATTAGGTACGGAACAGGTTTTGGAAAACAGCCTGACCAAACAAGGCATCCCGGCGGGAGTCCTTGTCCAAGCAGTAATGGGCTGTGAAGGTATGAACCAAGGCCCAGGTGGCTGCTCAACAGATGTCATCGATAGACACAGAGTGCAGATGAGCCATTGACGTTGCCATGGCTCTCACATTGTGAGCTGTGACATGGCCCTCCAGAGGAAGATTCTTAGGTGAAGGCAATACACTGGGCAATCCAGTTAGATAGTGTTCTCTTGGAGACTGGAAGTCCCAAATGAGAAGGATCAAAAGCAACAAAAAGTTGAGAGGACTTTCTATGTTGCTGTGTTCTTTGTAAGTAAAAAGCTAAAGCTCTTTTACAGTCCAAGGTATGAAGATTCCTCTCTGCATTTGATGCATGAGGCCTTGGAAAGAACACAGGTAGGTAGACCGCTTGGTTTAGATGAAAAGGCGAGACCAGCTTTGGCATAAAGTGTGGATGAGTCCTAAGGACTACCTTGTCATGATGGAACCTTGTATAAGGTGGATCAGCTACTAGTACTTGCAACTCACTAATGCGACGTGCTGATGTGATTGCAATGAGAAAGATAACCTTCCAAGAAAGGAATTTCAAGGAGGTAGTAGCTAAGGGTTAAAAAGGTGGCTTCATGAGCTGCCCAAGAACCAGGTTTAAGTCCCATGCCACCGGCGGTGGCCTAATGGGAGGCTTAGTTAGAAGAAGGCCTCTCATAAATCTTGCTATAAGAGGATGAGAGGAGATAGGTTGTCCATTTAGAGGCCTGAAGGAAGCTGCAATAGCACTCAAATGGACTCTTACCGAGTTAGTCTTAAGTCCTGCATTGGATAAATGAAGGAGATACTCCAGTAAAGATTCCAGAGGTATCGCAAGGGGGTTAAGACCCTTTTGCGAACACCATATGGTAAACCTTTTCTACTTGAAAGCATAAGAGCGTCTTGTGGAAGGTTTCCTGGAAGCAAGAAGAATATCCTTCACTTGCTGAGGGAGGTTAAGATCATGGAGATCTAGGCCTTCAGCAACCAAGCCCTGAGATGGAAAGACTGGGGAATGGGATGCCATAACATTCCGTCCACCTGAGATAGGAGATCTGGAGCAGACCCTAACTTCAGAGAGGGAGCTTGAGAGAGATGTAGAAGCAGAGGGTACCACACTTGCCGAGGCCAATGTGGAGCTATGAGAATCACACGGCCTCTGTCTCTCTGAAGCTTGAACAGGGTTTTGGGAATTAGGGGAATGTGTGGAAAGGCATAAAGGAAGTCTTGGCCCCAGTGAAGGAGGAAAGCATCCTTGGCCTGAGATCCCTGAGCCGGAATTCTGGAACAGAACCGGGGAAGTTTGGCATTCAACGGACTTGCAAAGAGGTCTATATCCGGGGTTCCCCAAATTTGAAAAATCTTGGCCACCTGGTCCACATGTAGAGACCATTCGTGTGGAAGCAGAACTCGACTGAGTCTGTCCGCCCAAGAGTTTTGTATGCCTGGAAGATACACTGCCAGGAGATGAATCTGATGCTCTCTGGCGAGGCCCATAGTCGCAAAGCATCGTTGCAGAGCGACAGAGAGCCTGTTCCTCCCTGCTTGTTCACATAGAAAGCACAGTTACTTACCTGTAACAGGTGATCTCTGGGAACAGCAGGAATAAGTCTTCACATATGGGTATCGTCGGTACCGACGGAGCCTGCGCAGCAACGCTCCCCAGCGTCCAGAAAGAAAGCTTTTGGGAGCATCCCACAGCGCCTGCGCGCTGCCTTCCCGCCTTTCCTAACCGCCTCTCTCCAGTTCGAGTTTTAAGCTGAGACAACGAGAGAGAGAGAGAGGAAAGGAAAGATAGATAGAGAGATACAACTCCTAGGGGAGGTGGGTGGGTTGTGAAGACTTATTCCTGCTGTTCCCATAGATCAGGGGTCTGCAACCTTTAAGACATAAAGAGCCACTTGGACCCGTTTCCGAAGGGAAAAAAAAAACTGGGAGCCGCAAAACCATTGCGACATTTAAAACAAATCTAACACTGCATATATTGTTTCTTACCTTAATGCTATATACGACCCCCTACTTTTCCTGTTAAAATATAGGTGTTTGGCCTATACTCGCCGTATAAGACTACCCCTCTTCCTTTGCACACCAAAAAAAATACGCCAGAAAATATCACAACAACAAGTAACAATATTTGATTTCAAAATGATGATGATTTTGTAGTCAAATCACTAATATGAAATAAAATTATTTTTTCTACCTTTGTTGTCTGACCAATTTATTCTTTGATCATGCTGGTCCCGATCTGAGGCTTCTGCTTTCCTTTCTTCTCTTGGCTCTCTTTCTGTGGTCTATGGTCCATCTGCCATTTCTTATCTCTTCTTTCATTTTCTTCACTTCTTTCCATCAGCCTATTTCCAGTCCCAGTAACCCTCCCCAATATCAGCCCCTTTCCAGTCCTCACTCCCAGTACCTTCCAATGTCAACTTGCATTCCCATGATTGCCACTGGTGTCCATTTCCTTCCAGTCCCCCTCCTTCCCCACTGACCAGTCCCTTCTAGTACAAATACCATGGCAGCCCCTCTCAGATCCAGTTCCATTCTCCCATCCCCTCATATCAGCCCATTTGTAGCCTTAGCCCCCAGTTATCTTCCAGGGCCAGCAGCTCTATCCTCCCCTCCCCACAATCAGCCCATGCCCAGTCAAAGCCCCCCAATCAGCTCGCTTCCAGTGCTAATCCCCCCTCAACCCCATTACCAGTGCTAGCCTCCCCTAATCAGCCCAATACCAGTCCTACCCCATCAAATCATTACCAGTCCTAGCCTCCCCTAATCAGCTCATTTCCAGTGCTCGTCCCCTCAACCCCATTACCAGTGCTCCATCCCTCCATGTCAGCCCCCTCCCTCCCTCCCTCCCTCCATCCATATCAGCTCCCTCCCTCCATGTCAGCCCCCTCCATCCCTCCATGTCAGCCCCCCTCCCTCCATCCATATCAGCTCCCTCCCTCCATGTCAGCCCCCCCTCCCTCCATCCATCCATATCAGCCCCCCTCCCTCCATGCCAGCCCTCCTCCCTCCATGTCAGCCCCCTCCATCCCTCCATGTCAGCCCCCCTCCCTCCATCCATATCAGCTCCCTCCCTCCATGTCAGCCCCCCATATCAGCTCCATCCCTCAATTTCAGCCCCCTCCATCCCTCCATTTCAGCTCCCTCCCTCCATGTCAGCCCCCCTCCCTCCATCCATCCATGTCAGCCCCCCTCCCTCCATGTCAGCCCCCCTCCCTCCATCCATCCATATCTGCTCCCTCCCTCCATGTCAGCCCCCCTCCCTTCTTCTGCAGCCGCGGCTCCCTGCCTCTTAGAGAACCGCGGCTGTGCTTTTAAAATAATCTCGGAGCCCTTCCTGTCTTGACGGGCTCCGTGCAGCATTGTCCCGCCTCCAAAACTTCCTTTAGAGGCGGGACAATGCTGCACGGAGCCCGTCAAGACAGGAAGGGCTCCGAGATGATTTTAAAAGCACAGCCGCGGTTCCTTAAGAGGCAGGGAGCCGCGGCTGCAGAAGAATGGAGGGAGCCCATAACGCCACGTTTTAATACCGGGCGGGCAGTGTGCTCCGGAGCCGCGGCAAAGGTGAGAAAGAGCCGCATGCGGCTCCGGAGCCGCGGGTTGCCGACCCCTGCCATAGATCAACTGTTACAAGTAAGTAACTGTGCTATCTCCAGGAACAAGCAGGAATGAGTCTTCACATACGGGAACTCCCCAGCTAGAGATGCCAGGGAGATCTCCAAGGTTGTGAGTCCCTGAGAAGGGCTCTACCTCCCCCCATGGATCTCGGGCATCCAACCAGGGATGAGGGGTAGGAATTGATTAGGTATGGAACAGGTGTTTGAGAACAGCCTGACCAAACAAGGCATCCCGGCAGGAGTCCTTGTCCAAGCAGTAATGGGCTGTAAAGGTATGATCCGAGGCCCAGGTGGCCGCTCGACAGATTTGGTCGATGGACACAGTGTTTAGATTAGCCATAGAGGCTGCCATGGCCCTCACATTGTGAACTGTGACATGGCCCTCCAGAGAAAGGTTCTTACTCTGGTAGGCGAAGGAAATACACTGAGCAATCCAATTGGACAGAGTTCTCTTAGAGACTGGAAGTCCTAAATGAGAGGGATCAAAAGCAACAAATAGTTGAGAGGACTTTCTATGTTGCTGTGTCCTTTGTAAGTAAAAAGCAAGTGCTCTCTTACAATCCAGGGTATGAAGATTCCTCTCTGCACTTGATGCATGAGGTCCTGGAAAAAAGACAGGTAAATACACCTCCTGGTTCAGATGAAAAGGTGAGACCACTTTAGGCATAAAGTGTGGATTAGTCCTGAGGACTACCTTGTCATGATGGAACCTTGTATAAGGAGGATTAGCCACCAAGGCTTGAAGCTCACTGATACGGCGAGCTGAGGTGACTGCAATGAGAAAAATAACCTTCCAGGAAAGGAATTTCAAGGAGGTAGTGGCTAAGGGTTCAAAGGGTGGCTTCATAAGCTGGCCAAGAACCAAATTCAAATCCCATGCCACTGGAGGTGGTCTAATGGGAGGTTTAGTTAAAAGAAGTCCTCTCATGAATCTTGCAATAAGAGGATGAGAGGAAATAGGCTGTCCATTGAGAGGCTTAAGGGATGCTGCAATAGCACTCAAAAGGACTCTTACTGAATTCGTTTTAAGGCCTGCATGGGATAAATGCAGCAAATACTCTAGTAAAGAATTCAGAGGTATTGCAAGAGGGTTAAGACCCTTCTCTGCATACCAAATGGTAAACCTTTTCCATTTAAAAGCATAGGAACGTCTAGTGGAAGGCCTTCTGGAAGCATGAAGGATATCCTTCACATGCTGAGAAAGATGCAAATCTTGAAGGTCTAGGCCTTCAGCAACCAGGCCCTGAGATGAAGAGACTGGGGATTTGGGTGCCACAACGTTCCCTCCTCCTGGGACAGGAGGTCTGGAGCAGATCCCAAGTCCAGGGAGGGAGCTTGAGAGAGATGCAGAAGTAGAGGGTACCACACTTGGCGTGGCCAAAGTGGGGCTATGAGGATCATAGACCCCTTGTCTCTCTGAAGCTTGAACAGTGTCTTGGAAATTAGGGGAATGTGTGGAAAGGCATAGAGGAAGTCTTGCCCCCAATGGAGGAGGAAGGCATCCCTGGCCTGAACTCCCTGACACGGAATCCTGGAACAGAACCGGGGAAGTCTGGCATTCCACGGACTTGCAAACAGGTCTATGTCTGGGGTTCCCCAAATTCGAAAGATCCTGGCTATCTGGTCCCCATGGAGGGACCATTCGTGTGGAAGCAGAACTCGACTGAGTCTGTCTGCCCAAGAGTTTTGAACCCCTGGAAGGTACACTGCCATGAGATGAATTTGATGCTCTCTGGCGAAGGCCCACAATCTCAAAGCTTTGTTGCAAAGCGACAGAGAGCCAGTCCCGCCCTGCTTGTTCACATAGAACATGGCTACTTGGTTGTCCATGTGGATGAGGACTGTCTTGTAGCAGAGCAGGGTGTGGAAGACTCTGAGAGCTAGAAAAATTGCTCTGAGCTCCAAGAGGTTGATATGTAGAGATGTCCAGATGCCCTGGGTGGAGAGATCTTATAGATGAGCTCCCCAACCCCTTGGAGAGGCATCTGTTGTAAGGATTGCTTGGGGTAGCAACTGTTGAAAGGGGGACCCCAGCAACAGATTCTGAGTGGACTTCCACCACTGGAGAGACCAAAAGAGGCGACTGGAGGTTGCTATTTTGTCTGACAGGCACCCTGATGCCTGGGTCCATTGGGTGGACAGAGTCCACTGAGCTGCTTGCATGTGAAGGAGAGCGTAAGGAACCACATGCACGGTGGATGCCATGTGGCCTAATAGTTGTAACATCTCTCGAGCAGTTAAATGGGACTTTAATTGAACTTGTGAGGCTAACTGCACCAATCGTAGGCAACGGGCTTGGGGAAGATAGGCCCTTGCAGTTTTGGTATCCAGCAAGGCCCCTATGAACTCTAATGACTGAGTAGGGGTGAGATGTGATTTTGGGATGTTTATGACAAGTCCCAGATACTGAAGAACACGCCTTGTGCAGGCTAGGGAAGCCTGGGCCTCTGTCTGGGATGGAGCTCGGATGAGCCAGTCGTCCAGATATGGGAATACAAATATTCCTAGATTGCGTAGAAATGCAGCTACTACTGCAATGCATTTTGTGAACACTCTTGGAGCAGAGGCCAGACCGAAAGGAAGCACTCTGTATTGGTAGTGCTTTCCTTGATAAAGGAACCGAAGGAAACTTCTGTGTGTTGGATGGATGAGGACATGGGTGTACGCATCCTTGAGATCTAGCGAACAAAGACAATCCTGACTCTGAAGGTATGGAAGGAGAGCACTGAGAGAAATCATCTTGAATTTCTCCTTGCACAGAAACTTGTTCAATTCTCTGAGATCTAATATGGGTCTGTAGCCCCCTGTTTTCTTTGGGATAAGAAAATAGGGGGAGTAGAACCCTGAACCCTGTTGAAGAAGGGGTACTTCTTCTATTGCCCTTTGGGCAAGAAGGGTAGCAATCTCCTGACCCAGAAGGTCGAGGAGAGATGTTGGAGAATTGAACTGTCTCACCATGGTGTGAGGAGGAAGGTTTAAGAAATGAAGCTTGTACCCCTCCCTTATGATGGAGAGGGTCCAATGCTCTGCTGTGATTTGTTCCCATCTGGGAGTAAAGTGAGCTAACCTTCCTGGAATGGTGAGAGGCTCTGGTTGTTCTAGAGCCAGAAAGGCTAAGTTCTCTAGTTGTAAGTCAAAGGCCCTGAGGAGGCTGAGGCTGTTGGGCCGTAGCAGTCCTTGCAGCCTTAAGCTTGGCTTGTTTAGGTTGTTGGTGACGCTTTGCAGCAAAACGACCTGCAGAAGAAGCCTGCTGACCATAAACAGGATAATATTTCCCTTTTTTGGGAAAGAAAGCCTTTTTGAATAACCTTTTTCTAACAGGAGCAGAAGTAGACTTTGAAAGTCTATCTAAGGCAGAATTCTCAGCATTCATCTGAGTGGCCTTTGCTTGCCAATCCTTGCCAAAAAGGTTTTCACCTGTACAAGGAAGATTTCCTAAGCCATCCTGGACCCAGGGTTCCAAATCAGAAGCTTGTAACCAAGCAAGTCTGCATGCACCTATGGCAATAGCCGAGGCTCTGCTGGCACACTCAAAAGAGTCAAAGGCTGCACGGTTGGAAAATTTGGAAACATCCTGGGCATGTTTAAGCCAGGTGAGAAACTCCTCTCTTTTATCTTCTGAGATAAAAGGAGATAAAGTTTGCAGATGATCTGTAACTTCCTTTAGAAACATCCCCATATAGAGACTATAGGAGTTGATTCTGGCAGTAAGCATATTGGCCTGGAAAATCCTCCGGCCAAAAGCATCAAAGGTTCTGCATTCTCTTTCTGGAGGATTAGAGGAGTGTCTTTTTGCACTCTTTATCTTCTTCATAGCAGACTCCACCACAATAGAGTGGTGAGGAAGCTGAGTCTTAAGAAAGCCAGGACAAGGAGGAACACGGTACATGGTGTCCAACCTGCGAGAATGAGGGGAGGTAGTAAGAGGTGTCTCCCATATGCCCAACATGTGATTATGAAGGATCTCATGAATTGGTAAAGTAGCTGCCTCTTTAGGAGCCTTAGGATATTGTAAAATATCCAATTTCTTGGCTCTAGGCTCTGGTTCAGGGGCCACTGAAATAGAGATGCCCCTGGCCACTTCTCTAATGAAGTCTTGAAAAGACAAGACATTCTTCTTTTTGGAGAAGAGGGCTCCTGAGGAAGGAGTACCGATGCTTCGACAGAAGCCTCTGATTCATCAGAGTCTTCGGAGGAATTGAAGTATCGCCTGTCTGGATGCTCTTGCAGAGCCCGATACGCGTACCGAGTGGTATCGACATCGGGAGTGATCGGTATCGATGGGCATCACAGAACAGGGTACCGCTGCAGTCGACACCGAAGCCAATGTCGATGCAATCGGTACCGGCACCGGAACTGATATCGGTGCCGGTGCCGGAACCGGTACCGACAACGGAGTTTGTTGCGGTACCGGAGGCGTCGCAGCTTGTATGAATGCCGTAATGGCACACTGCATGGTCAGAATATTCTGATCCATCGACACAACCAATGTCTGGATGTCGGTACCAGTGGAAACCACCGGTACGCCAGAACATGGCAACAGGTGATCGGTCGAGGCCACGCCATCGATGTCAACCTGTGACCCCATAGATGAAGCTTTGGAAGCCGGAGCTTCCCGCCAGGGTAATTTTGCCAGTGCAGGATCCTCGAGAGCAAGCCTGGAGGCATCTCGATACTTAGAGGGAGATCTACCCTTCGAGGACCGGCTGGACTTATGTTTGGTTACCTGAGATCCATGGGAGGAAGAAGAAGCCCTGGAAGATGTCGATACCACCGAAGCTGCATCAGAGGGAAACAGGGTACTGAGCTTGGCAGCTTAATTCTGTCGACCTCTTTTAGACTCACAATCAGTGATGGAGTGGTCAGGACTCAAACATTTTAGACACCAGTCATGGGTGTCGGTGATAGAGTACCGCTGCACTTCGTGCACTTTTTAAACCCAGAAGCGGGCTTTTCCATGAGGAAAATTTTTCTAGCCCTAAGGCCCAAAAGGAAAAATTGCACAGAAGTGGGAAACGGTAGTTTTTTTTTTTTTTTTTTAAAGAAGAAAGAAGAAAAGACTGGCAGTACCGGTCCGACGTCGAAGAAGGCAGACGCGGGACCAAAGAAATAAAGAAAAATAAAGAACTTCTTCAGCGGTGACAGGAACATGACCTGCTGGCTCCGCGGAAAAGAAGAACTGGAGAGAGGCGCTTGAGAGAGGCGGTTAGGAAAGGCGGGAAGGCAGCGCACAGGTACTGTGGGATGCTCCCAAAAGCTTTCTTTCTGGATGCTGGGGAGCGTTCCCACGCAGGCTCCGTTGGTACCGACGATACCCATATGTGAAGACTCATTCCTGCTTGTTCCTGAAGATCATGGCTACCTGGTTGTCCGTGTGAATAAGGACTGTCTTGCAGCTGAGCAGGGAATGGAACACTCGAAGAGCAAGAAAGAGTAGTTACTCACCTGTAACAGGTGTTCTCCAGGAGTAGCAGGAATCAGTCCTCACATATGGGTGACGTCAGCTCCGACGGAGCCCCCATGCGGAGCATTTCCCCAGCTTTCAAAGAAAGCCTTTGGGAATGCAGGCACGCATGCGCGGTCCCCTTCCCGCCCAAAGGTGCCATCTTGCTCAGTTTGATGACATAGCTAAAAGACAACACAAAAAGAAAATGAACTATATACAACTGCAACTCCAAGGGGAGGAGGGAGGGTCATGAGGACTGATTCCTGCTGCTCCTGGAGAACACCTGGTACAGGTGAGCAACTACTCTTTCTCCAGGACCAAATAAGAAGTCAGTCCTCACATATGGGTGACTCCCTAGCTCTGGGCTACCAGGAACCCAGGCTGAAAAATAGAGCTCCCTCTAGAGCCTCAGCAACAGTGAGAGAATCTTCTCTGAGACCACACCTGAACGGTAGCCCAACACCAGGGCCGGAGGATAGGAGTTGCCTAGACCTCAAAGAGATTACGGAGTACCGCTTGCCCAAAAGCACTGTCCCTACGGGACTCCCTCTCGAGGCAGTAGTGGTCCGCAAAAGTCTGGCTTGAAGACCAAGTAGCGGCCCGGCAGATGTCTGCCAATGGAACAGAACGGAAGTGAGCTACTGATGCGGCCTTCGCCCTGACCCGGTGGGCCATGACTCGACCCTCCAGGGAGAGGCCAGCTGCCCTGTACGCTGTGATGGAGAAGGTCCCTCTGACCCCTTAGAGAGAGATAAAACACAGGATCCAGCTTCAGGCTGGGAAAGAAAACAAATGCACATGGCTCCTGGTTTCCCAGGCAACCATAAACAGAGCAGGTCAGAAGAAGGGAAAACGTGCCCCTGCTGTAGTTCAGTGCAGCAGTCACGAGTTAAGCCAGAACACCTGTTGGTGGGAGGAGCCAGGGTAAACCCAGGAAACCAGAGATTTAAGGGAAGCTCATTAGGAGGAGAGGAGAGGCAGCTGGGAAAAAGGCAGCTGGAAAGGACGCAGCTGGGAAGGACGCAGCTAGGAGGAGCACAGCCGGGAGGAGCATGGCTGAGAACACAGCTCTTAGAACCGTCACGAGAAACAGAGGATTGCCTTAGGAATGAAGACTCAGAGGAATCTATGGTAATTGAGGATTCTCTGACCTTTGACTCAGAAGAGGAATTCAGCAGAGGAAACAAGCAGGGAGTTGGTACCAAGGAGCCAGGTACAAGTAACCCGGGTTTGGTGCTGGGAGTAAAAGGCAACCAAAAGGGAAACGTACTGGGAAGGCAGACTTGTATGCACAGAGAAACTCCAAGGCTCACGTTTGCAGCTGATCCTAGAGGACAAAAGGAAACTCTCATAAGGAAGCCAAGAGGTAGGATAAGTGACCGGTATAAACAGAAAGCTGTCTTTAAGTGCTTAACCCAGAAGGGTGGGGCTCCACATGTTGGGAATACTGTGGCAATTCACAACCGTGTATATAAAAAGGCTGTGAGGAAAAGTGCAATGCTGAAAAGATAGATGTGTGTTTGGAAACACCCTGTAGCAACTTGCAAACATTTCCAGCTGGGGTTCAGGTTGAACTAATGGACACTGAACCACCTTTAGAATGTCAGCCTAGTGAACCAATGGATTGTACGATATCTGTATCTGAGAAGATAAGTCCTGTGAAATAAAATTAAGCTGTGCAGAGAAAGAGAGAGTGCTGCAGATAGCAGCTGACCAGAAAAGCACAAAAGGGTTTTGAAAGAGTAAAGTGTTTTTCATTTGGAATTACAGTGATGCTGAGATAAGAAGCTTGAATTTCTTTCTTATATAATTTAGTGCCAGAAGTGTATGGCCAATGTTCCTTTTGTTCTACATGTGAAACCACTTGGGAAGGGGAATTAAAAATCCTGTTTTGCCTGAAACACTCGAGTCCACAACTCTCTTTATTTGGGATAGTGAAAACTTCAACTCCCAGAAGGCAGTGCTTTCCCCAAGCACCAGTAACTTCCTGAATAGAGAATCAGGCCGTCCATCTCCACAAGCTCAGGCTGTGGAGGTAACAGCGACATCACAACGCCCAGGCGATACAGTCTGCCACCCAGATGGACAACGTACGCTTAGTGACAGGCAATCCCAATTTATTAGGGTCAAAGAAAATGAAGAGCTGCGAAGCCCTTCTATGCCCCTGCATACGTTCAAGGTAAAAGGACAGCGCCCTTCCACAATCCAGGGTATGCAAGACTGTCTCTGCCCTACTGGCGTGCGGCCTGGGAAAGAACGTCGGAAGTACCACCTCCTGATTGAGGTGGAAGGAGGACACTACCTTGGGAAGGAACTCAAGACTACCCTGTTCTTATAGAACCTGGTATACGGCCTATCTGAGACCAGGGCCTGAAGCTCACTCACCCGCCTAGCCGAGGTGAGTGCCACAAGGAACAACACCTTCCAGGAGAGGAAACGTAAATGGCAGGTTGCCATTGGCTCAAAAGGTGGGCGAGTCAGCTGCTGCAAGACCACATTGATATCCCACTCAATGGCCGGTGGGCGAATAGGAGGCTTAAGCAAAAGCAGGCCTCGGAGAAAGCGAGACACCAGAGGGTGGCCTGAGAGAGATTGCCCATCCACCGGCGAGTGGTGAGCTGAGAGGGCACTGAGGTGAACCCGGACAGAGTTGGACTGAAGTCCTAGGTTGGAAAGGTGGAGCAGGTATTGCAGCACCACCTGGACCGAGCAAGAGAAGAGTTCCTTTTGCTGTTGAGAACACCAAGGAGAGAACCTACGCCATTTCAGAGCATAGGCCTTCCTAGTCGAATGCTTCCTGGAGGCCAACACTACCTCTTCAACCTCTTTTGGTAGGAGCAGGGAAGCAAGGACTACCCTTTCAGCAGCCAGGCCATCAAATTGAGGGATTTGAGGTTAGGATGCAAGAGGGACCCCTGATCCTGAGTCAGAAGGTCAGGTTGCAGCCCCAGAGGAAGTGGAGTATCCACTGCCAACTGCAGAAGAAGAGGGAACCATGGCTGCTTGGGCCACCTGGGGGCTATCAGGATCACCGTGGCCCAGTCCAGCTGGATTTTGAAGAGAGTCCGGGCCACCAGAGGTGTGGGAGGTAAAGCATACAGCAGGCCTTCTGACCAGGGGATCAGGAATGCATCTGCTGCCGTCCGCAGAGGGTGTGGTTGTCTGGAACAGAACTTGGGTAGTTGCCTGTTCAGCGGACTGGCAAAAAGATCCATGGTCGGAAGTCCCCACTTCAGAAAGATCTGTTGAACTACCAGAGGATGCAACCGCCACTCGTGAGGTTGCAGGAGTCTGCTTAGCCTGTCCGCCAGGTAGTTTTCCTGGCCTGGGAGGTAGACCGCTCTGAGGGTCATGTTCTGCTTGATAGCCCAGGAGCAGAGAGCTTGTGCTTCCAGGCACAGGAGTCTGGATCCTGTGCCTCCCTGCTTGTTGACGTAGAACATAGCCACCTGGTTGTCCGTCTGAACTAGAACAGACTGGTGAGACAGGATCTGAGAGAAAGTCCGCAAGGCTAGTCGAATGGCTCTCAACTCCAACAGGTTGATCTGCTGGGCGGCCTCCCACGGAGACCATAGGCCTTGGGTGCAGGCCCCCTGGCAGTGTGCTCCCCAGCCCTGCAGGGAAGCATCGGTTGTCAGTACCTGAGTGTGTGGGGAGGCTTGAAAGGGAACACCCCTGACCAGATTTGGGAGATGCCTCCACCAACGTAAGGAGTCCGCCAAGAGTTCGGACACCTTTACGAGCCTGTGCATGGATGGTATCCACTCTTGCCCCTATGAACTCCACGTCCTGCGAGGGGACTAAAGTGGGCTTGGGGAAGTTTATCACGAACCCCAGGTGCTGAAGCAGGGATATGGTTCAGAAGGTGGCCTGCCTGGCCTCTTGTGGAGACTGACCCCTGATAAGCCAGTCGTCCAGGTAAGGGAACACAAAGAGCCCCTGGTTCCTGAGGTAGGCCGCAACCACCGCCAGGCATTTTGTAAAAACCCTGGGGGCGTAGGTGAGGCCAAAAGGAAGCACTCTGTACTGGAAGTGTCTTCCTCCCACCACAAATCTGAGGAATTGTCTGTGACTTGGATGGATGAGGATGTGAGTATAAGCATCCTTCAGGTCTAAAGAGCATAGCCAATCTCCCTGCTGGAGGTAGGGCATTAAGATTCCAAGGGTAAGCATCTTGAACTTTTCCCTCTCCAGAAACTTGTTCAGATTTCTCAGGTCCAGGATGGGTCTGAGGCCTCCTGTTCTTTTTGGTACCAGGAAGTACCTCGAGTAGAAGCCTTGCCCTTCCAAGTGGTGAGGCACCGGTTCCACCGCCTGGTCCCTTAGCAGACTTTCCAACTCCTGAAGGAGTAAGTTTCTGTGCAGAGGGGGTCTTGGAGGCTCCCCTGGAAAGTAGGAGGGGGTATCTGGGTGAAGTGGAGCAGATAGCCCCTTTCGATGATGCTTAGCACCCAAGTATCCCCTGTGATGGCTGGCCACCTCTCTGCATACAGGGTCAGCCGGCCTCCTGTGCCCTGGAGAGGAGGAGAGGCTATGCTGGCATAGTCAAAAACTCCCTCCCTGCTGAGCAGGAGCCGGAGTAGGAGGCTTGGGAGCCTTCTGCCTACAGGGCCCATGACCCTGCCCCTTGGCCTGCTGGCCCTGTTGGGGAGCTGCAGAGGCCTGGTAGTGAGGGTAGGTTTTGTAGGCAGCGGATTTCCTCGGGTAAAAGGTCTTTTTCCCCGAGCCCTTCTTCTTCTGAGAAGGGGCAGAGGTCTTTCTGGACAGCCTCGTCCGGGTAAGAGTCTCGGTCTCGAGTTCTGCAGCCTTTTCGGCCATGGGCTTGCCAAAGAGGTTTTCACCTCGGCAAGGGACATCGACCAGCTTGTCCTGTACCCATGGCTCGAGGTCCGAGGATTGTAGCCAGGCCTGGCGGCGTGCACCGATGCCGGCCCCTGCTACCCAGGCCGAAGCCTCAAATCCATCGTAGGCTGCTCGAAATATAAACTTCGAGCACTCTCGAATACCAGAAGGCAAGGCCTTGAACCTCTGCAAAGGTTCCTCGGACAAACCAGTAGAGAATCTGGCAACCTCCTTTGCCAGGTCTCGAAGGTACATGCCCATGTACAGCTGGTAGGTCTGGACAAGGCAAGCAAGCATAGAGCCCTGGAAGCACTTTCTACCGATGGCATCAAGGTTCTGGGCTTCCCTGCCGGGAGGCACCGAGAAATGCATCTTCTGACTCTTCAGGCGATGCCTGGCCAACTCCACAACCATGGAGTGGTGCGGTAGCTGTGCCTTTTGAAACCCGGGGCTCTTGTGGACTCGATAGATGGAATCGACCCGCTTGCTTAGAACTGGCATCGAGGCCGGCGCTTCCCACATGCGGAAGAGCAACCGCTCCAGCATCGGAGGAACCGGGACAGTAAAGGCCTCCTTGGGAGGAGAGTCATACTGCAGAGCCTCAAGCTCCTCGGCTCGAGGCTCCTCCTCGGGGTCCGCAGGGAATGCCAGTGCTTTGGCCATGTCCCTTACGAAATCCGAGAACCTGGTATCCTCCGAGGCTCGGATCCCGGTGAGTCCGAAGGGACGCACCGAGTCCAGAAGGTGTCAGGGGACTCTTCCTCCGTTTCCCACGCCGATTCCTCCGAGGAGGAATCGAGCGGCTCCGAGTGGGCGGGCACCGACGCCATCCGCCCCGACGCCGAGGGGACTGGCGTCGACGACCTCGGTCCCGAACGGGAGGCTGAGGGTGACCTCGGCCGAGGATCGACTCGAGTTCGCATGGTCTCGAGGATCGGCTCGGCCTCCGGGGTCTACTTGGACGTCGATGTCCCGGTGGTCGGGGCAGATGCGCTGGTGAGACCGGCAATCAGCATCCGTTGCTGCTCCATGAAGGCAGACAGTCTGCTCTCCAAGGCCGTCAACCTGAGTCCGATCTCAGGAGACCCAGCAGCCTCCGACTCACGAGGATGCTTTGCAGGTCTCTCCGACTCCGAAGACCCGGGACGGCGATCGGGGCTATGCGACCTGGCCCTTGAGGAGCCAAGAGCGTCCACCAATGCCGCCCTCGCGGGTTTCTTCTTCCTTCGATGCTCCCTCGAGGGGGACTCCCTTTCAGAGGAGCCCCAACGATGCTCGGGGTCAGACTCCCGAGATGTTGAGGCCTCTGACGAAGTCCGGACCCGTCCAGAGGCAGATTAGGAGAAGATCCTCTCACGCTGGTGCTGACGGCTCCGTAATGCCTTAGAAGACATTTTGCCACAGGGCCTACAGACCGTAGAATCATGGTCGAGCCCTAGGCATCGGAGGCAGCAGTCGTGTGTGTCGGTGAGAGACATCAGTTTCTTGCACCGATCACACTTCTTAAAGCCACTGGGGGAAAAAGGGCCACTGCAAGATCAAAAAATTGGGCTGCCAGGGAAAAGAAAAAGGCGTGAACACAGTCTCTAAGGACAAAACCCGAAAAAGAGAGATCCGGGCTCGGCACCAGTGTACCGAGTCCAGGCGGGAAAGGAACCAATGTCGAACCGAAGAAAAAACTCGACCCAACGCAGAAAAATCAACTTTTTTCACGGGTGACAAGGACAGGCGTCTGAAGGGCTCTGCGGAAAAAAGAAGACTGAGCAAGATGGCACCTTTGGGTGGGAAGGGGACCGTGCATGCGTGCCTGCATTCCCAAAGGCTTTCTTTGAAAGCTGGGGAAATGCTCCGCATGGGGGCTCCGTCGGCGCCGATGTCACCCATATGTGAGGACTGACTTCCTGCTTGGTCCTGGAGAAAAATTGCTCTGAGCTCTAAGAGAATGTTATGTAGATGAGTCTCCTGTGCAGTCCAAGTGCCTTGGGTGAAGAGGTCTTGTAGATGAGCTCCCCAACCCACTGGAGAAGCATCTGTTGTGAGAGTTGCTTGGGGTAAGGGTTGTTGGAACGGGCACCCCAGCAACAGGTTTTGAGTGGACTGCCACCATTGAAGGGACAAAATAAGGCGATTTGTGTTTACGATTCTGTCTGACAGGCACCCTGATGCCTGGGTCCACTGGGTGGATAAAGTCCACTGGGCTGCTCTCATATGGAGGCGAGCATAAGGAACCACATGCACAGTAGAAACCTTGTGGCCTAGTAGTTGTAACATTTCTCGAGCAATGAGATGGGACATTAGCACTGCTTGAGAAGCTAACTGCACCATGCGAAGGCAACAGCTCTGAGGGAGGTAGGCCCTTGCCTTTCTGGTATCCAACACAGCTCCTATGAACTCTAGAGACTGAGTGGGAGTTAGGCTGGATTTTGGGATGTTTATGACTAGACCCAAATACTGAAGGATACACATTGTGCAAGATAGAGCTATCCTGGCCTCTGACTCTGATGGGGCTCGAATGAGCCAATTGTCTAAGAAGGGGAAGACGAATATTCCCAGAGTGCGGAGAAATGCTGCTACTACAGCCATGAATTTCGTGAACACCCTTGGAGCTGAGGCCAGGCCAAACGGGAGCACCCTGTATTGGTAGTGCTTCCCTTGAAAAAGGAACCGAAGGGACTTTCTGTGAGATGGATGGATGAGAACATGAGTGCACGCATCCTTGAGATCTAGAGAAACCATTTTGAATTTCTCCTTGAACAGGAATTTGTTCAATTCTCTGAGGTCTAAAATAGGTCTGTGACCTCCTGTTTTCTTTGGGATAAGAAAATAGGGGGAGTAAAACCCTGTACCCTGCTGAAGAATGGGTACTTCTTCTATTGCCCCTTGGGCAAGAAGCATGGTGACCTCTTGATCTAACAGGTTGATGAGAGAGGTCTGAGAGTTGAACTGTTTTACTACTGTAGGAGGGGGCATGCTCGAGAAATGAAGCTTGTACCCCTCTTTTATAATGGAGAGTGTCCAATGTTCTGCTGTTATCTGCCCCTATCTTGGGGCAAAGTGACATAACCTTCCTGGAATGCTGGAAGGCTCTGGTCCATTTAGAGCCAGGAAGGCTAAGTTCTCTAGATGCAAGTCAAAGGCCTTGTGGAGGCTGAGACTGCTGAGGCAGTTGAGGCTTAGCAGTCTTTGCTTTTCTTTGCTTGGATGGTTGCTGACCCTTCCGGACAGGTTGACCTGCAGAGCGTCGCTGCAGGGAATAATCAGATAACCCTCCATTGTATTTAGTTTCCCCTATTTTCGCCAAGTTATACTTCCTGTTAAATGTAACTGACCAGACATATGTAAACTGTCGGATGTTTTCTGTTCAATGTAAACCGCGCTGATGTCTAATAGTGCGGTATATAAGAATTGTTAATAAATAAATAAATAAATAAATAAATAAGCAGGATAAAACCTTTTCTTTTTGGAAAAGAATGGTTTTTTGAAAGATTTCTTTCTTGCAGGATCACCTGTGCCCTTGGATAATCTGTCCAAGGTGGAGTTGTCAGCATCTAACTCATTGGCCTTTTCCTGCCAATCTTTGCCAAACAGGTTCTCACCAGAACAAGGAATATTGCCCAATCTGTCTTGTACCCAGAGCTCCAAATCAGATGCCTGGAGCCAGGCAATTCTACGTGCACCTATGGCAATGGCAGAGGTTCTGCTTATGCACTCAAAACAGTCAAAAGCTGCACGGTTGACAAATTTGGAAACATCCTGGGCATGTTTGACCAATGTGAGAAAATCCTGTCTTCTATCCTCAGGAAGAAGAGGACTCAAAACCTCTAAATCTCCTCTGATTTCCTTCAGGAAAATTGCCATATATAAAATATAGGAACTGATCCTGGCAGAAAGCATGGAAGCTTGGAAAGTACGACCTCCAAAAGCATCCAAAGTTCTGCACTCACGTCCTGGGGGATTAGAGGCATGCCTCTTTGCACTCCTGATCCTTCTCATAGCTGACTCCACTACAATAGAGTGGTGAGGGAGCTGAGTTTTCTGGAAACCAGGACAAGAAGGGACTCGATACATAGTGTCTCGTAGAGTGGTAAGAGGGGTCTCCCACATTCTGAGCATGAGATCATGCAAGATCTCATGGATGGGCAAAGTAGCTGCCTCCTTAGGAGCTTTGGGATATTGTAAAATTTCCAGCTCCTTTGCTCTGGGCTCTGTTTCAGGAGCCACAGTAACGGAGAGACCCCGAGCCATCTCCCTGATGAAATCCTGGAAGGAGATATCCTCTGGAGGAGACATCCTGCGTTTAGGGGAGGAGGGCTCCTCTGGAAGAAGTGCTCCGGTATAGACAGATCTATCGGAATCCTCAGATTCCTCTGAGGACTCGAAGTACCTTCTGTCTGGATGCTCTTGTAGAGCACGATACCTGTACCGACCGAAGTCAGTACCGGGGGGAATCGGTACCGGTGTATTGGTACCGGAGGGCATCGGGTGACTGGGAATGAGGGGCAGCTGGGAAGGGGTGGAGTCCAAGCAAACACCAGGACATACGCAGTTAAAAATCACTTACCGGAGGGTAGTGAGGAGAGACCACCAGGGAATTCAAGACCCGTTGGTAACAGGGAGAGACCACCAGGGAATTCAAGAACCGTTGCTGACAGAGAGAGAGCACCAGGGGCAATCCGGGCACACCGAGGACTTTTTAAAGATCGCGCCATCGGGCGCGTGCTCTTTCCTGCCCCCACCACCATCTACAGCTCTCCCCTGCACGGGGATAGAGCCTCCGGCAGAGAGGGCTGCAGCCGATCATCTTCCGCCCAATCCGGGCACACCGAGGACTTTTTAAAGATCGCGCCATCGGGCGCGTGCTCTTTCCTGCCCCCACCACCATCTACAGCTCTCCCCTGCACGGGGATAGAGCCTCCGGCAGAGAGGGCTGCAGCCGATCATCTTCCGCCCAATCCGGGCACACCGAGGACTTTTTAAAGATCGCGCCATCAGGCGCGCCCACGCCTTACGGGCCCGCGCCTGAGGGCCCTTTGGCGTGGCCCTTAGGCGGAGACCTGGTGGAGACCTAGGAACAAGGCAAGTCTACCCATCAGCTATGAGCCTTCGGAATGCTAGTTGTCTACCAAAGCAACATTGACCCTTGAGAAAACGTTATATCTGTAAGTTAACCTGCTAATATTGTGTAACCAGAACTGCTATAAAGTATTCTCCCTGTAGACAATATACTGTACTTTCAATTATATTACAAAGTATCCCCTAGTTAAGAATGTGTAACTAGAACTGCTATAAGGTATCCTCCCTGTAGATAACATTTTGTACTCTCAATTATAGCTGGGATTGCTGTACAAGGGCTCATTTTAATTACTTTTTAAATCTTGAAATACCAAATACCTGTACTGCCTACGCTACACTACTATTATTCCACAAAGTATTTCATCCTACCTACCACCTTAGGTTTACATCATGGCCACCATTACTATTGCCCTCCTGCTCCTCTCCATGATTCTTAGCATATTACACACCTCCTCTGCCCTAACATCTGATACCAACCCTATCCCTATACACCAAACCAGAAATAGGAAACCCTACCAAAATCAATACCCACAAAGTACATACCACAATAGACACTCCTACCTCCTTTATGTACCTCTTGAGACAACAAACAATAAGAGATCTAATCAAAGACCTACCCCACAGAATCTCAAGTGCGCTCTCATTAATGCACACTCAGCCCGCAACAAATGGCCCGCTATCATTGACCTTATATCAAACCTTACCCTAGACATCCTTCTGATCACAGAAACATGGTTTTCCAATACTGATAATGTCCTACTGAACCAACTTACCCCACCTAACTACTCCATCTACACCTGCAACAGAGAAAACAGAAAAGGAGGAGGAGTCTGCATAATAGCAAGAACTGATTTGAAATACCACATCATCTCTACCAATGCCACAAACCATACAAATTCCCTATCCATCTCCAATAATGCCAATATCATAAACCTCATCTACCGATCCCCAAATGCTCCAGCTGATGATCTCTCATATATAATTGATCTCGCCATTAACCCAATGGACATCCATAAACCTAACTGGATCCTTGGTGACCTTAACCTTGCGTCCACACCGTCTTCAATATCCAACTCCTTCCTTGATGCCATGGCCAACTTACACTATGATCAAATTGTAAAACTCCCCACCCATAAACAAGGAAATCTCCTTGATCTCATCTTTGCCCCTCCATCATCATCCTTGGAACTACTAAACCAACCCGACCCCCTCCTAACCCCCGTTCCCTGGTCCGATCATAACCTTATTACATTCGTCATACCATCCTCTGAATCTCCAAGCAAATCACCAGATGCTTATCCACGTTCAAAACCATCACGATTCAAGCCTTTCAACATAGATACAATCACCTCCCAAACTATCCCAAAACTCTCTACACTACCAGACAACATCGACGAGACTGTATCAAACTGGAACAGTGCCCTCGGACTTTCAGCCCAGCCTACCATCACAGATGATCAAACTATTAACAAATCTTCTATTCCCAAGAAAGAGAGTGCGCCATGGTTCTCCTCCGAGTTACGAGCTTCATTACAGCAGCTGAGAAGACTAGAGAAGAAATGGAGACACTCCCTAAGTCCTTCCGACCAATCCATTTACTTGGCCCACTTGAAATCCCATCGTCAACTAACCTGGGACAAGAGAAAAGAACATCATGCAAAGCTCCTTAGTCGTTCTCTTAACAAACCAAAAGATCTCTTTCAACTAGTAAAATCCCTAACCAACGAGCCCCCTTCACCACAACAGGAACACATACATCCACAACTATATGCTGACTACGTCCAATCCAAGGCGATTAAGATCACAACTCCAACCACAAGTGTAACCACACAATCTTCCAACGTCCAAATCATACTCAACAATTTCTCACCCCCAACCCCGAAGACAATCGAAGAAATTATAACATCCATCAACGCTACCACCGCCCCTAACGATCCATGTCCTGCCCATTGGATCAAATCATTAAGAACAGAGCTCAGTCCATATATATCAGCATTAGCTGACCAGTCACTTAGCACTGGGATATTTCCAACAGCCCTTAAACAGACCTCCATCCGCCCCCTTCTGAAAAACAATAAACTTGATCCAAAAAAGGAAGACTCCTACCGCCCAATATCAAGTATTCCTTTATTAGCCAAGATCCTAGAAAAAGTTATATTGAGACAAATTCAACAACACATCGATTCCGAAGCCCCCCTTGATCGAAATCAGCATGGCTTCAGAGAAGCCCACGGAGTCGATACCCTTCTAACATCCCTAATAAACACGCTTATTAATACAACAAATAACATCAGGAACGGAGTTGCAATGATCTTCCTAGACATAGCGGCAGCATTCGACTCTGTTGACCATGACCAACTGCTTGCCCGTCTCTACGAAAAAGGGATTCAAGGAATCGCATGGAAATGGTGCAAATCTTACCTTGAAGACCGCTGGCAACAGGTACGGATTGGTAATACTACATCTCAGCCTTTCCACCAGAAACAAGGAGTACCGCAGGGCTCCTCCCTCTCAGCTCTGCTATTTAACATATATATGCAGCCCATCTGCAACATCTCCCGCTCATTTGGAATATCTTGTCTCATTTACGCGGACGATGTGCTTCTATTCACTCCAGTCAACGTTATAAAACCCGACTACACTACATTAATCACCTGTTTTGACTCAATCTCAGACTGGCTGCTCACTCAAAATCTCCGTATTAATTTCAAAAAAACAGAAGTCCTGATCGTCACAAGGAACAACGACTTCTCTCCTCCACCAACTCTAAGAACAAGAGATGCCGATCTACCACTCAAAACCTCAATACGTTACCTGGGTGTCATACTTGACCAGCGGCTTGAATTCAAAGAACATATAAAAAATACTGTAAAATCCATCTACTATAAGATCAGAACACTCCGACACCTCAGACCTATGCTGGAACCAAGCTACTTCCGCACAATTTTCCAGGCATTAGTCACTCCTCACTTTGACTACGCAAATATTATACTACACGGCCTGCCCAAGAGCACGCTGAATCCACTTCAACTTGCCATGAATACAGCGGCCAGGGTCCTTTATGGAGTCACAAGGAGTCACCATATTACCCCCATCTTATTCGAACTTCACTGGCTCCCAATATCATACAGGATTCTATACAAAGTCCTCGTTTTGACCTTCAAAGCTTTCCACCAAATCTCACCACCCTCGTTGTCCGATCTCCTGCATCACACAATGAACACCAGATCTAGACGATCCATAACATTTAACATGCTAACTATCCCAAAAAACCGCACAAAACTCACCCAGACAACTACTTCAAGAGCATTCTCATCCTTCACCCCCAGATGCTGGAACGCGTTGCCACCTAGCATCAGATCACAACAAGACTTAGCTCAATTCAGAAAAGCTCTAAAAACACACCTCTTCATACAACACTTCTCACAATGTACGAGCTCTCCTACCCCCCCAATACAAACCAATGATCATGGCTAGCCGAATAAAATTCGCTATCTCTTCTAGGCCAAAACCTCAGAGACCCCATCTTAGATCACAAAACATTTAAGAAGCTATTGTAAATAGTTGTAAATATCTGTTGTTTATTTTAACCCCAGTTCTCCATGTTTCATATCCTGTTACCTGTAAACTTGACATATGTTTTATGTTTAAGTATAATGCTGTTATAATGTAAACCGCGCTGATGATAAAAGTGCGGTATATAAAAGCTGTTAAATAAATAAATAAATAAATAAATTTAAGAGCCACGGGTAACAGAGGCAGAGCAGCTGGTGACTGGAGGAACTGCTTTGGAAAGCAGTGCACAGCTGAACAGTATCCCAGGGAACCTTGCTACGTAGGGAGCAGAGGAGGTAGTCCTGGAACCAGGCTTAGGAAAGCCAAGCTGCCCAGCATCAGGTACCAAGGGGGAGAGAGCTTCTATCCTGAAGATAGTTTTATGCCAAGAGGAAAGCTGAAAGAGAAACAGAGTAAAAGGCTTCCGTACAGACAAAGCTCTGCTCGGCTGAGAAACTCTGAAGAGAGAGTGCTGGAAGGTAGGCTTATTGATCCTAATACAAGAGGAATAGAGTATAACGAATTGCCCTGTACTTATCAAGAGTTGTGTGGCTCTCCTAAAAGAAACTACAGAGAATGTGGTAATTACCCATTCCACTCTAGCCGGGAGGAGGAAGGGAACTCTCTGAGCTGTAGGGAGGAACTCTGTAACAATAACGGAAGTTTCAGTCCAAAGGAAACTTACTCCGGTGTTGAAGAAATGCAGTGTGATTCCTATGAGGAACCTGCTGATGAAAATTGCATGGACTGTACGTTTACCATGTCTGATGCCATCACTTCTTTGTGCTGAAGTGATGTAAAAAGTGTTTCTAAAGAAAACAGGAAGAAAGTTATTTGGTTTGAAAGAGACTGTTTTCTTTTCCTTTTTGTCCATTGCAAAGCTGAAGTTAAGCAGAGTTTTGTTCCAGTGTTTCTTTAATTTGGTACCAGACGAATGGTCTTTATGTTCCTTTGTTTCATTGTGCTTGAAATCCAACCCCGGGAAGGGGAATAAAAAGTCCTGTCTTAAAGCCTTACCACTTGACTGCAACTACATTCTTTTGCTAGTTTGTGGAACCACAACTCCCAGGGGGCACTGCAACGCCTTTCTATAACACTCCACAGCTACTGAAGAACATGCCCCGATGAATTACCCACGCTTCTGGCCTCTGGGGACCTTCATGGTGACAATATTTTTTTTTTAAAAGAACAGAAATAAAGAAAGAAAAACCGGCAGTACCGGTAAGGCATCGAGGAAGGCAGACGCGACCACAAAAAAAGAAAGTAATAAGGAAGAATTTTCTGTGGTAACAGGAACAACGACCTGCTGGCTCCGTGGAAAACGAAGAACTGGAGAGAGGCAGTTGGGAAAGGCGGGAAGGCAGCACGCAGGCGCTGTGGGATGCTCCCAAAAGCTTTCTAATTGGACGCTGGGGAGCGTTCCTGCGCAGGCTCCGTTGTTACTGATGATACCCATATGTGATGACTACATTCCTGCTTGTTCCTGGAGATTGAGTGTGATGTGGTCTGATAATCGCCTTGCTTTAACTATGATTCTGGCTGTGACGTTTTGGGCCATTTATAGAATAATCAGATTCTTTTTGGGCATTCCAATAAGTATGCTGTTGCAGTAATCGAAGAGCGTTGTGATTAAGGCTTGTACAACTGTTCTGAAGTCTGTGTGGTCAATGAGAGGCCTAATGCATTGTATGATCCTTAGCTTATAAAATATAGTTCTGGATATTTGTTTTAGGTGTGGGATCATGCTATGACACCTAGGTATCTTATTTCTTGTTTTATTGGGATGGGAGTATTATGTATATGAATTGTTTGGGGTAGGGTGAAGTTAGGATCCCTAGTTGTGATCAGCGCTTCTGTTTTTTTATAGTTTATGTTAATGTTCATGGATTTTAGCCATCTTTCTACTTCTTTTAGGCATGTATCCAATATGTCATAGATGGGAGCGTAGACCATGATGTCGTCTGCGTATATATGATAGTAAAGTTTGTGGTTTTTAAATATGGAACATATCGGTTGAATATATAGATTGAAGAGTAGGGCTGACAGTGCTGATCCTTGCGGTATTCCTTGTTGCTGTGGGAAGGTTGAGGAGTGGTTATGTTTTATTTTTATATATTGGGATCTTTTGGTGATATATGATGTGAATCATTTGATGGTTTGTCCTTTTAGGCCTATTTGTTTGAGTCTGGTAATTAGAGTGTTGTGGTTTACATTGTCGAAGGTGGCTGTGATGTCTAGGAATATAAAGATGAATGCTTGTTTAGCATTATCCAACCCACGGATGAGTGTGTCAAGTAGAGCTAATAGGAGTGTTTCCACCCCATGGTGGGGCCGGAATCCATAATGATGTTCGTCTAGCGGGGCGGTGGTGTCAATGAAATCCCAGACATTCACAGCAAGATTTTACATGGTCCCTGTACATTCACAGGCCTGGTTCTGAAATTGTCTACAACTGCTGCACATCCTTCTCTGCACATTTGCCCTGCTTCCAGGATGTCCTTTCTAAAATCCCCCTTCATGTGAATTCTTTACTTCACTCTTTACTGAGGAGAATAAACAGAAGATATCCATGCAGGAAATGGTATTTAATGGTGATAATTTGGAGGAAATGAATCAAATTTTAGTGAAACTAGAAGACGTAACAGAGCAAATTGACAAAAGAAAGAGTAGCAAATTGCCTGAACTGGATGATATATGCCCCATAATAGTGAAACAACTAAAAAATAAAATAGCAGACCTTTTATGAGTAATTTACAAGCTGTCATTAAAATCCTCTGTGGCATATAAAGACTAGAGGGTAGATAATGTTACCATCAGATTTTAAAAAGGGCTCCAGGGATGATTTGGGAAACTACAGAACAATGAGTCTGACATCAATGACCAATCTGGTCATCACAGCTCCAAGAGACTACACACAGCTAAGCTTTCAGACTATAACTACCTGTTTTTTAAATATAATTTTTAACTGTTGGCTATGAGCTTTTAGGAATATTCAGACTGCCTACATTCCTTGTATAGCCTTTAAATCAGATATCTGAGTGTGTCCTCAGTTCATACAAGGTCTACTAGCTAGGGACACTTGTGATATATATATATAGCTACTTGGAAGAGAAGTATACATTTGCTTTTAGATTTGCAGAAACCTGGTCTTTTACTTAGGTCTCCTACTTAATTCTGCAGCAGAGGTATAACTTTAAGGTTACAGGGACCTTTGCTTAGTGGGCTGATACACAGAAATAAGATTTCAGTTTGAATATTTCAGTTTCCATTATCTGTTACAAGCCTGCTTCACAGGATGGGGTTAATTGAATCAACTCTACAGTCTGACCAAGTACCTGAACCAGTCTGGTAATCACAGCTCCAAGAGACTATACACAGCTAAGCTTTCAGACTTTATAATTGCCTATTTTTTTAATATAAATCTTAACTGCTGGATATGAGTTTTTAGGCATATTCAGACTGCCTACATTCCTTGCATAGCCTTTAAATCAGATATCTGAGTGTGACTTCAGTTCATAGAAGTTCTACTGGCCAGGGACATTTAAGTTCCCGACCATCCTACCCTTCACCCAACCCACCCCAGGGTTGCATTGTCTATATAGTCATCATATACATTGACATTGTCCTTTAATTAGGTGTTACACTCACCCTTTCTCCTTTTCTGCTTCAACTAGGACTGCTTGATCAGTATGTCATGTATTTAATGCAATAACTTTGGTGCTTTTATTCTGAGAAGAATCATTTGGAACTTAAGAGCTTGTCCTATATGCCTCAAGTTAGCAGCAATGCATAAAGAATTGACTCTAGTAAGGGAAGAATTAGCTGCAATTAAACACACCTCTTCTAAGATGCATACTGTACAAAATCCACTACCGCTTGCACAAAGAATCAAACAGCTCAGGAACAAATGGATCACAGTGGGCTCTGGTAGGTTGCGACCTGTAACGCAGAGGCACCCTATATCTCTTCATAATGCCTTCTCTGCCTTGGATAATGAGGGTGCCCAATCCGTGGAAACTGAAGTGTCCTTAAAAGAGAGAGTCAATGCCCAATCTACTAATAATGCACCAAATATGAAAAAAAAATCGCAGAACAGAAAACTACGACTACTTGGAGATTGCATCATCAGAGGCACCAACTTGAGAACACAGTTCAAAGGAGAGAAGATGGTCAAATGCCTCCCATGATCTTCAGCCAGCAGGAATACAATCCAAATTGTTGGTATAATTAGTGCAGAAAGAGAGCACTCAAAAATTAATGTTGTCATCCACTTGGTTACAAATGACCTGCAGTTCAAAGGGACATCCAGGCTCTGGGAGAGAAACTCAAACCCATTGTTAACACTATAGCATTCTCATAAGTTCCACCTGTTCTTGGCAAGAGGGCAGAACGGCTACATCGCATAAACAACTTTAGTACATGACTCCAAACCTGGTGCAAACAAGAATTCAGATATATAGGCTACTGGGGAAACAAATGGATCAACAAGAGACTATGGTGTGCTAATGAACTACATCTCTCTGTCACAGGAAAAAGGATCCTAAGTGAAAAATTCAGGCAGTATGTGGACATGCATTTAAACTAGGGAAAGGGGGTGACGGATGGAGAAGGACAAGTTCAGGACGTCACTCCCAGCAAAAGCATAATAACATTGGAAAAAGCCACACTTTTAAACCACACATCAATGGCAAGTAGGAAGAGGTGTGTAGAATAAAATCCATGCAAAATACAGGCAAGCCAGTCAACAAATGCTGGAAAGCAATGAGCACAAATGCGCGAAGCCTAGACAGCAAAGTTCTTGACCTGGAAGCCCTAATGCTGGAAATGGGCTTGGACATTGTGGCCATTACAGAAACATGATTTAACGAGTTGCAAGAATGGGATATAGCCATAGCTGGCTATAATCTATTTAGAAGAGATCGAGAGAGTAGAAAAGGAGGAGAAGTAGCCCTATATGTCAAAAGCAATATTAAAGTTGCTGAACTGCAGGGGGCATGGGGTAAAGAAGAAGCATTGTGGATTGTGTTGGAAAGAGCAGATGGCACTGTCATCCATACCGGTTTCGTCTACAGGCCTCCAACTCAAACCAAAGAAATGGATAGCGAATTGATTATTGATATTGCAAAGATAGCCATGAAGGGGGATGTGATCATATTGGATGACTTTAATCTACCCGACGTGGATTGGAGTATTCCTTCTGTAAATATGGAAAGAAGTAAAAAAAATTGTGGATTCCTTCCAAGATGCATTACATAGACAAATGGTGCTGGAACCGACCAAGGAAAGCTCAATGTGGATGTAGTGCTCACCAACGGAGATAGCGTGTCGAATATCCGGATGGGTGCCCATGTGAGCAGCAGCGTCATCATACGGTGTAGTTTGAAGCCAAGGTGGAGTCCAATCACAGAAAACTCAAAGTCCTAGACTTCAAAAACACTGATTTCAGTAAAATGGCCAAATACCTGAAGGAGGAGTTGGCAGAGTGGGAGGGGATAAGGTAAGTGGAATTGCAATGAGTTAAACTAAAGGAGGCAATAAAAGGGGCAACAGATACATATGTAAGGAAAGTAAATAAAAACAAGAGGAAAAGGAAACCTATTTGGTTCTCCAAAGAAGTGGCTGCACAAATAAAGGCAAAAAACACAGCTTTCACAAAATTCAGAAGTTCACAAACAGGATCAAACTAAAAGAGACAAAAAGAGAAATGAGGATAGCAAAATCAAAGGCAGAAGGAAAGATGGCTAAAGATGTGAAGTGTGGTGAGAAAATGTTTTTCACGTATATTCAGGAGAGGAGGAAAATCAGAGATGGAACTGAAGGACTTAAAAGTCCTGGGAACAGATTTGTGTAAAGTGACAATGAAAAAGCAAAAATGCTAAACAAATACTTCTGCTTTGTTTTTACTAAGGAAAATCCTGGAGAAGGACCACCTGTGATTGACAAATATACAAATGGGAATGGAGTAGATACCACACCATTCAGAGAAGATGATATTATTAGAACAGCTTGCAAAACAAGGCCAAAGGACCAGATGGGATACATCCCAGGATATTGAAAGAGCTCAGAGAGGTTCTTGCAGGGCCGTTAAAGGATGTTTTTAATAGATCCTTGGAGACTGGAGAAATTCCACAGGATTGCAGAAGGGCTGATGTGGTACCTCTTCACAAAAGTGATAATAGGGAAGAAGTGACAAACTACAGGCCAATAAGCCTTACCTCAGTGGTGGGAAAAGTAATGGAGGTGCTCCTGAAAGAGTGAATAGTGAACTTCTTAAAACCAATAGGTTGCATGATCTGAGGCAACATGGTTTTACCAAAGGACGATCTTGCCAAAGAAATCTGATTGAGTTCTTTGACTGGGTGACCAGAGAACTAGATCAAGGGTATGCGATGGATGTGATCTACCTAGATTTCAGCAAAGCCTTTGATAGTGTTCCTCATAGGAGGCTTATCAATAAACTCAACAGCTTGGGGATGGGTCCCAAGGTGGTGAACTGGATCAGAAATTGGTTGACTGACAGATGACAGAAGGTGATGGTAAGCGGAATTCACTCGGATGAAAGGAATGTGATTAGCAGTGTGCCCCAGGGTTCGGTCTTGGGACCGGTACTGTTCAATATATTCATAAGTGATATTGCCAAAGGGCTGAATGGAAAGGTCTGTCTTTTTGCAGATGACACCAAAATGTGCAACAGAGTGGACTCCCCTGTTGGAGAACATGAGGAAATATCTACAAAAGCTAGAAGAATGGTCTAATGCTTGGCAGTTAAGATTTAATGTGAAGAAGTGCAGTGTCATGCACTTGGGAAACAGAAATCCAAGGGAACTGTATGCAATAGGGGGCGAGAGATTGATGTGCATGGACCAGGAGAAGGACCTCAGAGTGACTGTTTCTGAGGATCTCAAGGTGGTGAAACATTGTGACAAGGTGGTGGCAAAAGCCAGAAGGATGCTGGGTTGCATACAAAGAGGAATTACCAGCAGAAAGGAAGAGGTACTAATGCCACTGTACAAGTCACTGGTGAGGCCTCACTTGGAATATTGTGTTCAGTTTTGGTGACTATATCTCGCAAAGGATATAAAAAGACTGGAAATGGTTCAGAGGAAGGCAACCAAAATGATTCGGAGCCTGTTTCAGAAGACTTATGAGAAGAAACTTGAAGACCTAAATATGTACACTCTGGAGGAGAGGAGGGGCAGGGGAGATATGACTCAGACCTTTAAATACTTAAATAGTATTAATTGACAAACAAACCTCTTCCAAAGATGGGGACGCTGTAAAACTAGAGGTCATAACATGAAGCTGCAAGGAGGTAAACTAAAAGGCAATGTCAGGTGGATGCTTGGAATGGCTGCCCAATGGAAGTGGTGGGGGCAAATCCAGTGACAGAATTCAAAATAGCATGGGACAGACACAGTGGATTCCTTTATAGCAACAGGATAAAATCATAACAAACATAACTATCTCTTATATCTCAACAAATAGAGGTGACCTACACAGAGCAGTGCGTACACCCCTAAACAAAGGCATGGGGAAGGGTGGCCTGCACAGAGCGACAGGTGCACCTACTCTTGCCACCTTGCTGGCAGACGAGATGGACCATACTGGTCTTTATCTGTCGTCATATTCTATGTTACTATGTAGAAGGTATTATGAAGAACAAAATTACTGAACATACTGCTAGTTATGGCTTAATGGGACAAAGCCAATATGGAGTTAAGCAAAGGCAGTCTTACTTTACCAACTTTCTGTATGTTTTTTGAAGGCATGAACAAACATGTGAACAAATTAGCTAGTTGATCTAGTTTATGTGGATATTCAGAGAGCATTTCATCATGGAAGATTCTTGAGGAAATTATTAAGTCATGGGGCAGTAGGCAATGTCTAATTATGAATTATGTGCACATGCCTGGTATGGACATCTGCAGGGACATCTATATAGACATTCCCAGAACCATATTTCAGAACTGGCCATCTAGGAATGGGGAAGCCAATGTTCAAATCCCACTGCTTTCTTCTCTATACTTTCTGGATGTTTTTCAGCTAAAACTAGCACTTTTCAGATGCCTGGAGCAGGTCTAGACTTAGATGCGATGCTGGACGTCCATGACATTTCTGAGATCAGGCAGGAACATCCAGGTTCCTAGGAATGCCCTGGCCACACTCCCATTCGGACTTGGACATCCTCATGCTGGGAACATCCTCAGAGCTGGCTTCTAAAATGGTTCTGGAGACGTCTCTGTGCTTTGGATGTCCATATACCCATTTCAGATGTCCAAAAGCATGAATTGTTTTTTTTTTAGTGCTGTCTCCTGGTGACCCAGTTGCCTCTGGGTTTTCTTGGCAATGTATCACCAGAAGTAGATTGCCAGGCCTTTTCTTCTGAGGCAATGGAAGGTAAAGTGACTTGCCTGAGGTTACAAGGAGTGCCAGTGAGAATTGAACCCTTGATCTTCCAGGTACAAGGCAGTTGCTCAAACCACTAGGCTACTCCTCCAAATGCATGAATAGGGTTTCTAAAATGACCCCCATAATGTGTAACATGGTCCACACAGGCAAAAATAATCTAAACTATAGCTACATAATCCTAGGTTCCACATTAGAAATCACCATGCTGGAATAGGATCTAGGCTTGTTTGGTGACAGTACACTAATTTGTTCTGCTGAGTGTGCAATGGCAGCCAAAAAAGCAAGCAGAAGGTTAGAAATTATTAGGAAATAAATGGAAAAAACCCACAGAATATCATAATACCTCTGCATCGTATGGTGTGCATTTCTGTTTGCTATATCTCAAAAAAGATATGGCAAAATTAGAAAATATACAGAGAAGGGTGATGAAAATGATAAAGAAAATGGAATGACTTCCCTATGAGGATAGTCTAAAGAGATTAGGGCTCTTAAGCTCAATGAAGATATATCTGAGGCAGATATGATAGAGGTCTATGAAATCATGAGTGGAGTGGAACGGAATGGGTAAATGCCAATTGGCTGTTTACTCTTTCAAAGAGTACAAGGACAAGGAGGCATGTCTTCGTGAATTGATTCTTGTTTTGACAGCTGGCCTGGGTCTCACCTACTTAACAGTTTCTGCACTGAATAATATATTCTACATTGAGAAAGGCCCTGAGATATGTGCTGGCACAGATTGTGACAAGATGTGCTATTTTTCTTTCAGAAGTTTTCTTAGAAGCTTGCGTTTTACTAATTTTTGCTTTAAATTAAGTGACTGTTGTAAGGCAAGTACTACTGAAGCTAGGACTATTTCCTTCCAGGGCTCATCCTCCAGGACTAGTGGTTGTTGGTCTTTAATGATAGTTATTTATTTTTCCACCTCTGATTTGTATGTCACTACAAGGGGTATTCTCAATGTGGCTATCCCTTTTTTGTGCTGCAAAAGATCTGTTAAAGCGAAGAAGCAATCTTCGTGGAAATGATTTTGGAGTTGTAATATTCAAGATGTTCCTCCCTGTCTCTTTGGTTGTAGCATATACAATGGTATTATCTGGTCTGGATATGCATAATGGACTGGTTTGTATGTGAAAGATAGAATCTAGAACTGTGAAGATAGCAGCTTATGTTAATTGGTTGCCTATAAATAAATGTTTGTAAAACATTACAGTTGACAGAAAGCTTACACCTTCCATTTTGAATCTAATTGAAGGATGGGATGCATTAAAAGAGTCGCTAAGTTATTTGATAGTTTCTTTACCCTCAGCCCAGATTATACATAAGAACACAAGAAAGTAAGATATGCCATACTGGGTCAGACCAAAGGTCCATCAAACCCAGTATCCTGTTTCCAACAGTGGCCAATCCAGGTCACAAGTACTTGTCAGATTCCCAAAAGGCAGACAGATTCCATGCTGTTTATCCCAGGGTAAGCAGGGGATTTCCCTAGTCCACTTTAATAATGATTTCTGGACTTTTCCTCCATGAACTTATCCAAACCTCTTTTAAACCCAGCTACACTAATAGCTTTTACTATATCTCTGGTAATGAATTCAAGAGGTTGATTACACATTGAGTGAAAAATATTTCTCTGATTAGTCTTAAATGTGCTAAAATGTAGTCTCATTGCGTGCACTCTAGTCTTTTGATTTTTTGAAGAAGTAAACAACCGATCTACATTTAGCTGTTCCATTTGTCTAATAAAAGTTTATAGGCCTCTATCACATCTCCCCTCAGCTGTCTCTTTTCCAAGCTGAAGAGCTCTAACCTTTTAAGCCTATCCTCCGCATCCTTCCATCCCCTTTATCAGTAATATTTAAAGCTTTTTGTCTGGTATTTATTTAAAACAGTATCTTCAATTTCTGTCATGAAAACTTTGCCATGTTGTGGTGCTTTTCTTGTGAACTATAGACAAATGTCATTGTGGAAGTTGAACTAGTTATAGATCAGGACCAATTTGGTTAGGTCCCTCATTTGCTAATGTAAATTTTTTAAATTATTTTTTCATGTTGATTGTGTAGGGTATATTGTGTACATCAGTACAACAAACACCTACATTATGAACTGTATTTTTTAGGCAGCTGTATATGAAACATGTACAAGGCTGTGAATATTTTTGCAAGGCACTGTAAGATAGATTTGGGGTAGGAGAGTTCAGGGTTTTTTTTAATTGGGTGGTTGGGAAGGGACTTGAGACTGTACAATATTTTAATTCTGAATTGGGAGTGGGAGGAAGAATTTAAGTGTTTATCTTTTGGTACCTCTTGTTAAGAGGAAGGCTAAGGACATAGTATCCCTGCAACAGTAAACTGCTTGCTACTTAATTAGTATGCCAGCAGTTTACTACTACTTCACAAAAGAAGAAAAAATTTAGTTTCTGAAAAAGCATTTGTAATATATCTTCAGCTCAGGAGAACCTAGTACATAATATATCAAAATGACTAATAATGTCATTAGTATGCTGTTTAATATATGTGGCATATTAACAATTAATGATGTGGTTTCTTATTAAAAATATACACATTTTGATGGTCAAAAGCATTTGTATACTGCATGCACTTTTAGCATATAAGCCCCTAAGTATAAAAAGGGATCAGTAAAATTAAGCTAAAGGCAATGTGGGTTTGAGTGTTGTGAAAGTCTTTTTACTAAAGTCTGCGTTTTCGCAAATGGTAATTGCCTGCTCAGGCCTGCCGTAACTCCTATTTTGGGGGAATGACAGTTCCCACGTGCTGTTTTGTGAACAAAGTGCCACTTGCGTGTTGGGGTACAGAACAGATGGGATAGGGGTAGTGAGTGGGCGTGGTTAGCACATAGCAGTTAGTGTGGAGGGAAATATTGCATGTTGTCAATGTTGCAATAGCGCAGCTGCACTTAATGCCACCCGTATGTTAGGGTACTCATCTACATCTTAAATGCCAAGGCCCCAATAGTTTCCATGGAGAGTTTACACTTATTGCATGTTAGTTTTTGCATTAAGCGTGTGTTAAAGGGCGAAATCCTGATACACTTTAGTAAAAGGGCTCCTTAGTGTGAGCAAACAAAAAAAACCAACTGGGATGACTAGTGGGCGCAGAAGTGGACATTAATTTTTTCTCTAGGGCTCTTATCTACAGGTCTGCTCTGAAGAGAGGATGATGGCTGAGGCATTTTTATTGGCATCAAACATTGGAAAGAGAGTGTTGTTGTTAAATGCCATTGAGTCAGTATCGATTCATGGTGACCCTCTGGATAGTTGTCCTAAACTGTGTTCGGTCTTCAGTTAGGTGACTCATTGTTGACAGAGTGGCACCCATAGCTGCTGTTATTGTATCAATCCATCTCATTCCTGGCCTTCCTCTTTTGTGTTGACCTTCTACCTTGTCAAGCATGATGTCTTTCTCTAAAGATCTCTCTCTTTGCATGATGTGTCCAAAGTATGAAAGTTGAAGTCTTGTCGTCTGAGCTTCTAAAGAAAGCTTAGGTATGATCTCCTCTAGTACTGACTGGTTTGTTCTTCGTGCAGCCATGGTATACAGAGTATTTGTTGCCAGCACCATTATTCCTATCTTTTTCACTGTCCAACTTTTGCATCCATATGACATTTTTGAAAATACCATGGCTTAAACGAGTTGAGTCTTTGTATGGAGAGAGACATCTTTGCTCTTGAGAATCTTGCCTAGGTCCTTCATAGTCATTCTGCCAAGAGCAAAGCATCGTCTGATTTCTTGACTGCTTGTTGTTTCTTTATTGATAGATGATCCACTTTCAGCCAGCAATGTTGTATCAGCAGCATAGCGAAGGTTGTTGATGAGTCTCCCGCAAATTTTCACACATCTTTTGTCTTCATACAGTCAAAAGCATTGCTGTAGTCAAAACACATATACATAGATATCCATTTGGCAATCTTTATTCTTTTCAAGGATTCATATCACATCTACAATGATGTTTTTCATTCCTCATCTTTTCCTGAACCCTGCTTGCACTTCAGGCAGTTTTCGTTCCAGGTATGGTTGTAGTCTCTGCTGAATAATCTTCAGTAGAATCTTGTTGGCATGTGGGATCAGAGCGATTATGTGATAATTTCCACAGTCAGTTAGATCACCTTTCTTTAGTACTGCTATAAACACAGATCTTTTCCAGTCAGTCTGCCATGATGTTGTCGTCCAAATTTCCTAGCAGAGCCTTGCAAGTATGGTAACAGCTGCATCAGATCTCTGTAATACTTCAATGGGAATGCCATCAATGCCTGGTGCTTTGTTCTTTGATAAGGCTTTCAATGCATCTTTGACTTCTTTCATCAGCAATGGTTCCGGATCATAAGGTACAGGTTGAAACGGCTGTTAGTCCACGTGATCTTTATCATAAAATAACTGTATATTCTTTCCACCTTTCTTTGATCTTCTCAGTATCATTCAACATGGATCCTTGAGCATCTTGAAACATTCCAATTCAAGGCTGGAATTTTTTCTTTAACTCGTGTAGTTTTAGGAAAGTCAATCTTGTTCTTCTTCTAATAGTTTCTGCTTTTATTTCCTTGCATGCATCATTGTAGTACTTCTCCTTGTCTTGCTGCACGTTGGAAATGTTTGTTGAGTTCTGCAATTGCCTCTCTTTCTCCTCTGGCTTTAGCTTTGCGTTTCTGGGCAATTTTTAGAGTTTATTCAGTCATCAATTTTGGCCCTTTTTGCTTTTTCACCTTTTGTAGAGATTTCTCACTTTCTTCCAACACAACCTTCTTGATGTCATCCCATAACTCTTCTGGAGCTCTGTCATTTGTAGCTAAAGCAGCAAATCAGTTTTGCAGGCAGTCTTTAAATTCCAGTCGTATATTCTCAAGGTTATATTTTGCTACATTCATGAGTGGCTTGTTTTTTTTTTTAACTCTAGCTTGAGTTTGCATAATAGTAGTTGGTGATTTATACCACAGTCAGCTCCAGGTTTTGTTTTTGTTGATGTTACTTTTCTATCGTTGACTTCCACAGATGTAGTCAATTTTAATTTTGTACAATTCATTGGGTGAAGTCCATGTGTACAGAAGCTGCTTGTGTTGCTGGAAGAAGGTGTTTGAGATGAACAGATTATTGGTCTAGCAGAATTCTATCAGTCTTAGGGTCTTACCTAATAGTAGGGTAAGTTCAAATGTAGCTTTATTTTTTGGCCTCTTATAGAAAGCCAAATATGGAGGTGGAGAACATTTACACATAGTCAAAGTATAGGGGAAACAACTTACCTTGAGCTACTCCTGAAAAAGGCGTATGCTAAATCTAAAATCCAAATCCACTATATTTGTCCATGCTTTTCAATTCTTAATGTCAATGGCACTTACTTACAAGTAAGCAACAGACTCCCATCTCCCATTTATTGGCATAATAATGTTTATCAGAAGGCACTAAGTGAAACCCCATCCTTTCTAAATTTAGGACAAGCAAAACTCCAAAGATCCCAGATTTGCTGATAAAGCCCATGGACCAGATGACTGCAAACCTTCAGGTTTTCAGGATATCCTTAATTAGTAGATCCAGACAAAAAACGTGGGTAGCAAGGAAGGAATTTTATTAGAATACTATTTTGCCAGGCCCACTGAGTACATCCTTCCAGGGGGAAAACATGCTGAACGAATACTGTCCAACTAGAAAACACAAACCCACGTGCTACTAACAGATCCAGACAAAAAACGTGGGTAACAAGGAAGGACTGAGTACATCCTTCCAGGGGGAAAACATGCTGAACGAATACTGTCCAACTAGAAAGCACAAACCTAATAAAATAATAAAATTCCTTCCTTGCTACCCACGTTTTTTGTCTGGATCTGTTAATAGCACGTGGGTTTGTGCTTTCTAGTTGGACAGTATCCTTAATTAGTATGCATGAGATATATTTGCATGCATTGGCCCCATTGTATGCAAATATATCCTGAATATTCATTAGAGACATCCTAAAAACCAGGCGGGATTGTGGCCCTCTGGGGCTTATCTTTCCCCGTAAACCCACCTCCCCCTTTCCTCCCATCTCTATTTCTGTGGATGACATTACACTCCTCCCAGTTTCCTCAGCTTACAACCTTAGGGTCATCTCTGACGCTACTCTCACTTTCTCTTGGCATATCCAACAGATGGCTAAAACCTGCCACTACTGTCTCTATAACATCAGCAAAATTCGTCCTTTATTTTTTACTAACACTACTAACTTATCCACTCACTGGTCACCTCCTGCCTTGACTACTGCAACCTATTCCTCACTAGTCTCCCTCTGAATCATCTCTCTCTCCCTTCAATCTGTTCAAAATCCAGCTGCATGGCTTATCTTCTGCCAGTGTTGCTATGCTCATGTAACCCCTCTTCTCAAGTCACTTCACTGGCTCCCTATCAGTTTCCGCATCCAGTTCAAATTTCTCCTACTAACCTACAAGTGCATTCATTCTTAGGCTTCTCACTACCTTTCCTCTCTTATTTCACTCTACACCCCTCCTCAGGAGCTCTGCTCCTCTGGCAGATACCTTTTATCTATGCCCTTCTCTGCCACTGCCAACTCCAGACTTCATTCCATCTCACTGCTCCATATGCCTGGAAATAACTACCTGAGTCTGTGCGTTGGACTCCTTCTCTAGCCCTATTCAAATCCAGACTAAAAACCCACATCTTTGAAGCCACTTTTGGATGCTGATGCTCCTCTCCCTTGTCCACTACTTATGTGTATCTTACCATACCCTAGTTCCCAGTTTCACTATGGGGGGGCATTCCGATTCACAAATAGCAGCTGTGTACATGCAAGCTGAAAGGGAGACCAGCAAACAGCCCCCGAGGTGTATTCCGCTGCCCTATCTCCTCGCATGTACACAGCATTTGTGCGGGGAGCACTGTCTGTGGGCAGGAGGGGTTGGTACAGGGGCAGAGCAGGGCCAGCTATCAGAACATACAGAGCCTATTCAGAACAGCTCCAAGGACATCCAGGCTATGCCACCCCAAAAGGTGGAATAAGTCCAGGGGGCCTCTTCTTGCATGCACCGCATACCCCTGCACCCCACACCCCATCGCATTGGCACCACTCTAACCCTGCAGCCATGATCTGGGCCATAGGAGCCTCCAGTGCTGCCCAGACAGTGGTCTGCAGGGGCCGGTGTGGGGCCTGGCATTCCAAACTGTCATATAGATGGCTCGTCGCCATGGTGGCAAGGACAATATCGCTTCCTCGCCCCAACGGGCAGCTCCCCATACGTCAATCTCCTTGGCATATGGGGAGCGCCTGGACGTGTATGTCCCTGATTCCACCATCGCAGGTACATCTGAGACCCGCGGCAGCAGAACCGGGTCTATCTTGGGCACATCTACGTTTTGGCTGGACATTGTGGCCAGGCGCACATGGACCTGAATCGGCCTCCATGTGTTTTGTCTTGATTAGATTGTAAGCAGGGACAGTGTCTTACATCTATATGTACAGCACTATGTACACCTTCTAGTGCTATACAAATGATTAGTAGTAGTACTAGTGTGGTGGTACTGCTGCTGTACCTGGCGCAAGTTTGAGAGGGCCAGTGCAAAGTGTATTTATTTGTTCTTTAGATTTACAGTACATCCAGCTACTCAGCAAGCTCAAGGTGACTTACAAATGTAACATCCTCCCTGGCCCTCTTCAAATCCAGGTTGAAGACCCACCTCTTCACTGTTGCATTCAGATCCTGACTCCTTCCTCATCTTACCCTAACCCCCGTCAACGTTTATGACCAAACTACAGACCAAACTGTACCACACCGTACCTTGAGCAGAACTGACTAATGCTCTGTACTGTTCTAATTAATATACTGTTCTGACTAGATTGTAAGCTCCGATGAGCATGACTCTGACGGGCAGGGACTGTCTCTTGTATGTTGGCTACCTCTTGTAGGTTAGCTGTGCAGCGCTGCGTGCGTGGTGCTTTATAAGTGCTGAATAGTAGTAGTAGTAGTAGCACTAAAAAAAATTCCAATATTCAACACTGATATATGGATAGTGGCTAGCGCTGAATATCCAAATTCAGCAGTGAACGGTACTACTATCTCAATAGCGGTGATATTCAGCTCGCTATCCGGTAACTGAATAACTTTAAGACAGCCCTTTTGCTGTCCTAGTTTTATTCAGATAGTTAGCGGGCTGAATATTGCCACTAACTAAATAACTATGAACTCTGTCCCAGCTCTGGCCACAGACTACCCCAGCACTATCCAGACAGTGCCAAGGCACACTTTAAGGATATTCAGCGTCATTTATCCACAGAGTGCTACTCAATATCCCTGGACAGCCATGGCTAAGCGAAATATCAGAATAACTGCCACATAAGCATGAACACTGGTTTGTTTTTAATCTTACGGAACATCATTGTACACAGCAACTTCCTGTTTAAATGAATCTGACTAAAATCTGTGTCTCACACAGACTTCACACCATCTACCTTTTAATGTTTTATTGTGGTTTACTACTAGCAACATCCTATACTATGAAAGTTAATTAATATATATCTTTTTTGTTTGGAAAATCTAAATAAACTTAAAAAAAGAAAGTAAATTAAGAAAGCGTTGTTACTCACCTGTAACAGGTGATCTCCGGGAACAGCAGGAATCAGTCTTCACATATGGGCATTGTCGGCAGAGAGTCCACGTGGGAACGCTCCCCAGCATCCAATTGGAAAGCTTTTGGGAGTAACCGACTGCGTCTATGCTTCTGCCTTCCCCAGTCCTCTTCTCGGTTGAGTTTATAGCTGAGAGATAGAGGGGAAAAGTATACCCTACATCTGCTAGGGGAGGAGGGTGAGTTGTGAAGACTGATTCCTGCTGTTTCCGGAGATCACCTGTTACAGGTGAATAACAACGCTATCTCCAGGTACAAGTAGGAATGCAGTCATATCGGACTTAATAGCACCTGGGGACCAGAATGAAAACCAGGAACAATGGTATCCTGAGGCTAATGGATGGATCTGAGAAGATGTGAATACCAGGTAACCCCATTGAACTCTATTGCAGGCGTCAAGACCATTGCCACGGAACTCTAGTGCCAGAGGTAGTCCGGGAAGGAGGGTAGGAGTTATACTGAGGTCCCAAAAAGGTTCTGGAGGACAGCCTGGCTAAAGACAGCATTCTGACAGTAGTCCCTGTCTAGGCAGTAGTGTGCAGCAAAGGTATGAATGGAGGAAAGGTACCCACTTTGATGAAAAGGCAGAGCAAAGATTTTAACCAAAAAATGGCATTTTTTGGTGGTGACAGGAAGAAAACAATCTGTTGGCTTCTCAGAAAATGAAGAACTGAGGAGAGGACTGGGGAAGGCAGACATGTAGGTGCAGTGGATTGCTCCCAAAAGCTTTCTAAATTGGACGCTGGGGAGCGTTCCCACACAAGCTCCATCGGTTCCCATTATGTGAAGACTGCATTCCTGCTTGTTCCTGGACATAATGATTTACAACATCTCAAACACAGTTTCTCTATGTCATTGGAAATTTCTTACTTCTACTACATTTTAGATGCTTACTTGGGCGTGGGGCAGAGAGAGGAACACTTTTTTCCCCATTTCATTGAACAAAAAGCTGGGTGGGTGTGGGTTGGTAGAAAAATGAGGAAATGGAACTCTCTTATCAATTCACTCAGCTTGTTACAACTCTGTTCCTTGCATGTTTATGCATAATCATATTTAATTCATTTTACATTGTTCTGATAAAGGAAGTATGTCTCTATAAATCTAACCACAATATATTCAGTTAGTCTAATAAAAAGTTACAACCTATATACCATGTATTTGTTGACCTTTGTTTCTTCATATCTCAATAGACTTAACATGACAATCATACACATATTCAGAATTAGCTGGAAATCTACAGCATATTGCCACAGGAGGGAGCATATTTTCAATCTTTAAGAACTTCGGTAAGTTAAATTTGAACTAAGATTTTCAGAACTTAACACAATACTTGCTAATCAGCTTTTTCAACTCTAAACAACTGCCTACCTATAACATAACCATCATTTTCTCATAGCAGCAGTACAACCATCCACATAGATTTCATGTGCCCTTATTGCATACATTACAGTAGTGCTTCTCACACTTTTATTCAGTATGACCTCATTTTAACAACTGAAAATTAATGTGATCCTCAGACGATGAAAACAAAATAGCAAGTCTCCAACTCCCCTTCCTCTTTCTCAACCACTTCCTCCTTCCCTCACACATCCAAAGCAGGAAGGCAGTAGTAGCAGTCAGTGCAGAGTCTTTGAATCATTATGTACTCATAATTCTCTATAACTAACAAGATCTGTGTTAGTGGGGGTGCAATGAGGATGACTGCCCCCATGCTTCAAGTAGGGTTGCCAACTGGCCGGTTTTTTATGGCCAGGCTGACTATCGGCAGAGCTGTAAAACTGGCAACTGGAAAGCTGTTTTTTTTGTGCTTTAAGGGACAGTAGCATTCAATTGCTGTGAGTCAGGCCATGGGTCTTTTGTCAGGACCTATCCTCTGCCACTCTTTAGCTCTCTTTCCCTTACAGTACTCACCACCTCCACTGCCACTGCTGGAACCTGTGGCAGCTGCAATGCAACAGCCAAAACAGAGCACAGCCTGAAAGTTAGTTCAGGCACATCACTCAGAGCTCTGCTGGTCCTGCCCCTTCCAATGAAAACTTCCTGTTTCTAGGGGCGGGACCGGCAGAGCCCTGAGCAGCATCCTGAACTAACTTGCAGGCTCTGCTCCGTTTTTGCTGTTGTATTGCCGCTGCCGCAGGTTCTGGAAGCGGTGGTGGAGTTAAGCACTGACAGGGAAAGGAACTAGACAAGTGGCAGAGGACAGGTCCCAACAATGGAGCAGTGGACATGGCGGAATGGAGCTAGACCGTAGCTTCATCGGGGGAGGGAAGAGACTGTGGACATGGGAGACACTAAGAGTGAAGATAGGATATTCTGACTTGTGGGGGGGGGGGGGGGAGGAAAGGGATGCAATTAGGAGGTGGGGAATGTTGAACAGAGGAAATAGGGTGGCACAGGGGAGATATTGGACATGGGCGAATAGAGACACAAGGGGGATCAGATGCTGAACATAGGGAGGGAGAGAAGGTGACAGGAAAATGCTGGCATGTGTGGCTAAAAGATGAGGGACACAGTGAGGGAAACCCGAGGGGGTGGTGAATGGGATGAAGGGGCAGATGTTGGATGCGGGGGGGGGGGGGGGATAAGGACACAGAGGGGAGTTGGTGGACATAGGAGGGAGATAGGGACACATAGACAGATGCAGGACATGGAGGAGGTGGGGTAGAAAAATAGAGGAGAGAGACTGGGCATAAGAGGCGGGATAGGGACACAGAGGGGGTATGTAGGTAAGTAGTAAGATAGCTGAGAAATAACCACAGAAATGAAGAAGAGATAGTGAACAAAGGAGGGAGGGAGAGGGAGACAAAATGCTGGAAGGAGAGGAAAAGACAGAGGAGACGCTGGGGAGGCAGTGGGGAGAATGGGGACTGGGAGGACCAAGGTAAGAGAAGGAGATACACAGCTATACTGTACATACATGCAGTAAAAAGAAGATTGAAGACTGGATTGTAAGAAGGAGTGAAAAATGACTGGATAGAGAGACAGAAAATAAATGCAAGAAAGCTGAAACGATAAGACAAGTGTGAGAGAGATGGATATAGAGGAGGTAATGAAGACAGGAGAAGAGAGAAGTAGGCAAATAGAATGGAGATCCTGGAGAGAAAGTTGAGAAAAGACAGGAAAACATAATCCAGAGACTGGGATCAACATGATTAGAAAAATAAAATGGCCAAACAACAAAAGTAGAAAAAATGTGTTTTTAATTTAGTGATTGGAATATGTCAGTGTTTGGAATTTATATAATCTTTTATTTTAATATTTGGCACAGTACAAAGTAAATGCATTGCAGTTTCTACAGGTGTGGTTGGCTGTACACCAGAGGCCTACCGCCAGCAATTCAGAAAGGGGGACTCCAGACAAAAGAGAGCCCTTCGAGGTTCCTCTGCCAATTGAAGAAGCTCGCATTGAAGTGTCTGCAACTGGAGGGAAGGACCAAGCCAAAGACAGTGGAGGAGGGATAGTAAGGAAATTCACAGTACTACCTTTTAACTTTCGAAAGGGAGACTATGATAAAATGAGGAAAATAGTTAAGAAAAAACTAAAAGGAGCAGTTGCAAAGGTTAAAGACTTACATCAAGCTTTGGTGTTGTTGAAAAATACTATCCTGGAAGCCCAGACCAGCTGTATTCCACGCTTTAAGAAAAGTGGAAGGAAGTCCAAAAAACTGCCAGCATGGTTTAAAGGTGAGATCAGAGAGGCTGTTGTTGCCAAAAAAGCATCCTTCAGGAAATGGAAAAAAGAGCCAAACGACGAAACCTGGAAACAGCACAAGCACTGGCAAGTCAAATGCAAGGCACTGATAAGGCAGGCAAAGGGAGAATTTGAGAAGAAGCTTGCTGCGGAAGCAAAAACGCGAAATGAAGACTTTTTCAAGTACATTCATAGCAAAAAACCTGTGAGAGAGTCAGTTGGTCCATTAGATGATAGAGGGATTAAAGGGGCACTAAGAGGCGACAAGGCGATAGCGGAGAGACTGAATGAATTCTCTGCTTTGGTCTTTACTGAGGAAGATGTAGGGATGTCACCCATGACTGAAGTGGTATTTAAAGGTGCGGAAGAATTGAAGGAAATATCGATACATCGGGAAGATGTATTACAACTATTAGATAAACTGAAGAGTAACAAATCACCTGGGCTGGATGGTATACATCCAAGGGTGTTGAAAGAACTGAAATATGAGATTGCAGACCTGCTATTAGTAATCTGTGAACTATCATTAAAATCATCTCTAATAACTGAAGATTGGAGGATCACCAATGTAACACCAATTTTTAAAAAGGGTTCCAGGGGTGATCCGGGAAACTACAGACCGGTGAGCCTGACGTCAGTACCGGGAAAAATAGTAGAAACCATCATAAAGAACCAAATTACTCAGCATGTACATAGTCATGGCCTAATGGGAGACAGCCAACATGGCTTTAGACAAGGAAGATCTTGTCTTACTAATCTGTTATGTTTTTTTGAAGGTGTGAATAAACAGGTGGACAAAGGTGAGTCGGTTGATATAGTATATCTGGACTTTCAGAAAGCCTTTGACAAGGTCCCTCATCAGAGACATTTGGCAAAACTAGAGTCATGGGATGGGAGGCAGTGTACTACTGTGGATCAGGAACTGGTTAAAAGATAGAAAGCAGAGGGTAGGGCTAAATGGCCAATGGAGAAATGTGAATAGTGGTGTACCCCAGGGATCTGTGCTGGGTCCGCTGCTTTTTGACATATTCATAAATGACTTTGAAAAGGGAATAATGAGTGAGTTTATCAGATTTGCAGATGACACAAAACTATTTAAAGTTGTTAAAACCCAAGATGATTGAGGAAAATTGCAAGAGGATCTTGATAAATTGGAAGACTTGGCATCAAAATGGCAGATGAAATTTAATGTGGACAAGTGCAAAGCTATGCACCTAGGGAAGAACAACCCAAACTATGGTTACACGATGCAAGGTTCCACATTAGGAACCACCACCCAGGAAAAAGATTTAGGCGTCATTGTGGATAACATGTTAAAACCCTCGACCCAGGGTTCAGCAGCGGCCAAGACAGCAAATAGAATGCTAGGTATCATAAGGAAAGGAATGGAAAATAAAACAAAGGATATTATAATGCCTCTATATCGTTCCATGGTGAGACTGCACCTTGAATATTGTGTGCAATTCTGGTCGCCGTATCTTAAAAAGGATATAGCGATATTAGAAAAGGTTCAGAGAAGAGCCACCAAAATGGTAAAGGGGATGGAAGGATACTACTATGAAAAAAGGCTAAAAAGGTTAGGGCTCTTTAACCTTGAAAAGAGACGGCTGAGGGGAAATATGATAGAAGCCTATAAATTAATGAACGGAGTGGAACGGGTAAACGTAGATCGATTGTTTACGTTATCAGAATACAGAAAGACTAGGGGACATGCAATGAAGCTACAGGGTAAACTATTTAAGACTAATAAAAGAAAATATTTTTTCACTCAAGGTGTAATCAAACTTTGGAATTTGTTACCGGAGGATGTTGTAAAGGCTGTTAGTGTAGCTGGGTTTAAAAAAGGTTTGGACAAGTTCCTGGAGGAAAGGTCCATAAATAATTATTAAGAAGGGACCCAGGATATCAATGCTTGACCCAGTACAAGCATTGTGGAACCTGTGTCTTTTGGGTTCTGAAATATGAGATTGCAGACCTGCTATTAGTAATCTGTGAACTTTCATTAAAATCATCTGTAATACCTGAAGATTGGAGGATCGCCAATGTAACGCCAATTTTTAAAAAGGGTTCCAGGGGTGATCCGGGAAATTACAGACCGGTGAGCCTGACGTCAGTACCGGGGAAAATGGTAAAAACCATCATAAAGAACAAAATTACACAGCATGTAGATAGTCATGGCCTAATGGGAGACAGCCAACATGGCTTTAGACAAGGAAGATCTTGTCTTACTAATCTGATACGTTTTTTTGAAGGTGTGAATAAGCGGGTAGACAAAGGTTGATATAGTGTATCTGGAATTTCTGAAAGCCTTTGACAAGATCCCTCATCAGAGACTTTTGGCAAAACTAAAAAGTCATGGGATAGGAGGCAGTGTACTATTGTGGATCGGGAACTGGTTAAAAGATAGAAAGCAGAGGGTAGGGCTAAATGGCCAATTTTCCACATGGAAAAAGGTGAATAGTGGAGTACCCCAGGGATCTGTACTGGGCCCGCTACTTTTTGACATATTCATAAATGACCTGGAAAAGGGAATAACTAGTGAGGTTATCAAATTTGCAGACGACATAAAACTGTTTAAAGTTGTTAAAACCCAAGAGGACTGTGGAAAACTGCAGGAGGATCTGGATAAATTGGAAGACTGGGCATATGCTGGACAAATAAGAGAAAATATTTTTTCACTCAACGTGTAATCAAACTCTGGAATTTGTTACTGGAGGATGTAGTAAGAGCTGTTAGTTTAGCTGGGTTTAAAAAAGGTTTGGACAAGTTCCTGGAGGAAATGTCCATAAACCATTATTAAAAAGGGACCCAGGATATCAATGCTTGACCCAATACAAGCATTGTGGAACCTGTGTCTCTTGGGGATACTGCTAGGTACGTATGACCTAGGTTGGCCACTGTTGGAAACAGGATACTGGGCTTGATGGACCTTGGTCTGACCCAGTATGGCATATCGTATGTTTTTATGTTCTTATAGTCAAAATTGTGCTATTGGAGCAGTTTTTGGAGAGCTTTATTGCCACGATGAAACAGTGGGTACACCAGCACCCCAGGCTTAGGCTGGAGAGTGCACTGGAAATAGCCGAGGGGTATCATGAAGGCCAGCCGGTAACAGAAGCAGACACTGAGAAGGGGAAGAAGGCACCCATCAGCCCAGGAGAACGAAAGAGGAAGCCAGAACGGATGTTGGTTCCCAAGTTCTGACCCCCAAAGTGATCTCCCAGGTGAGGGCATGGCCCCAGCTACAATCCCTTCACCTGTTTTAGGTGTGGAGTCTGGGACACTTTGTTCGGGAATGTCCCCTGAGTACGTAAGAACCCATAGATGCCAGCCTAATCACCCCTCACACCTGCGCTTTTGCGGACACTCCCCATCCTGGGACACAGAACTTTGTGATTCCAGTGGAGCTCAAGGGAACCTGCCTCCAGGCCTTGATAGACTCCGGGAGTGTGCGAACCCTTATTTGTAACCAAATTTCAAATTGACTATGTAAAGACGAAAGCACTGCCTGTGTATATGGAGACCAGAGGCGGTATCCCACGGCACAGGTTTCCCTTAAAACTACAGTATGACAAGCAATGTTGAGGTCATGGTGCTGCTCTGGCTCACGTATCCAGTGGTGATAGACTGAGACTACCTAAACCTCACAGCGATATGGGCCCGGCTAACTGACTGTTCCCCTAAGTCGGATCAGGATGATTTCCCAGAATTTCCCTCTTGAAGACCCGGATCTATATGCTCAGAATCCCAAGCCTGCTAAGTCCTGGAGTTGGCGTCGCCAGGAAAAGCTCTGCTACCAGCAGAATCCGGGGGCAGCTATGGGGGAGGGATCCGGGCAGGGAGAGCCTAGGGAAGAAGCCCCTGGGGATAGCTCAGAGCTCAGCAGTAGTGATCGAAATACAATTGTCCTCTTCTCAGAGTGGAGGCTGAGGGAAGACCAAGGGAGCTTCAGGAGGGCCCAGCAAGGGGATGAGTTCCTCAAACATGCCCAAGAGTGGGTTTTGGAGGTGGATGGGGTTCCAGTAGATAACGGACAACCTCCTGCAAGAACCTTTCCCTAATATTATAGAGTGGCTGAGGGTGCCCTAGAGGGGGAAGAGGTAGAATAACGCAGAGCTCCCCAGCCCTATCGTCAGCAGGTGTTATCATTGCCCCATAGCCATTTTAGGGGGACACCTGTGGGTGGAGAAAACACTAGAACATGTTTTAGCCTGAATTTTCTGGCCCGAGGTCCATAAACAGGTGCAGTTATGTTTCCAGTCATGCCTCAACTGTCAACTTCATAACCCCGTCAGAGTCCGACCTGCCCCTCTTGTGGCTATGTCCATCACTGAAACCCCATTTGAAAGAGTGCCCATGGATCTGGTAGGACCCTTAAAGTGAACTACCCAAGGCAACAAGTATATTTTAGTCCTACTGGACTAAGCTACCCGATACCCGGAGGCCATGGCTCTAAAGAATATGAAGACTACTACAATTGCGAATGCCCTCTAGAAGTATAATCGCAGATGGAAATACCCAGTGCGATCCTCAGCAATCAAGGAACACCCTTTGTATTCAAGGTGTTCATTGAAGCAAGTGTGTGCCTTGGTGAAGGTCAAGATGCCACGAACATCAGTAAATCACCCACAGATGGATGGCCTCATTGAGCAATTCAATAAAACGCTGAAACAGATGTTAAAAACATTCATGTAGGAGGAAGGGAAGAATTTGGACATTCTCCTAGCCTATTCTGATGTTTGCCATCAGCAAGATACCTCAGAGTTCCATGGGATTTTTGCCTTTTGAGTTGCTCTTCAGAAGACAGCCAAGAGGCATATTAGATATAGTAAGGGAAACCTGGGAAGTACCCTGTGTCGGGCATAATTTGGTGGAGTACGTTATACAAATGCAAGACCGACTGAGGAAAGTTGGAGAGGTGGACTAATTCAATCTGGAAAAAGCCCAAGCCAAGCAGGCCAAGGGCTACAATCGGGCAGCTGTGTACCGTGTATTCCAACCGGGAGACAAAGATTTAGTCTTGCTGTCCTCATCCGAGAGTAAGTTACTCTGTAAATGGCAGGGGCCCAATGAGGTGAAAGAGAAAGTGGGGCCTGTTAACTGCAAGATTGCTCAGCCAGGTAAACAGAAGCATCAGATTCTGCATTGACTTCCGAAGGGTCAATGCATCTTCTAAACTGGAAACGTATCCCATGCCTAGAGTAGATGAGCTAATCGAGTGAATTGGTGGAGCACGCTCTATATCAACCTTGGATCTGACCAAGGGATACTGGCAGGTGCACTTGACTCTGACTGCCAAGGAAAAGACTGTTTTTTGGACACCACATGGTCTATTCCAGTTTATAGCACTGCTCTTTGGATTACACAGGGCTCCTGCCAAATTTCAACACCTAGGCAACTGCCTTCTAAGACCGTACAAGGAGTATGCAACTGCTTACCTTGATGACATGGTCATCTACAGCAGAGACTGGACCACCCTTCTAACCAAGTACAAGCCATGTAGACCAGCCTGCGGAAAATCAAGCTGAATAATAAGCCAAAGGAGTGCTAGGAATCTGGTGCCCAATGTATGCCAATACAGTGTTTGCCATGCAGAGTGATTGCAGCAAGGAGATGGAAGCACATATGGAGAGAGGGGATGCACAAAAGGCAAAATGTGTGCAGGACCCAGCAATGAGCTCATGGTGGAAATGACAGCATGGGAAGGAAGTAGACATGCTGTATGGACTAGGATAATGCTGTGACACCATACCACATGGTAAGATGGTGGCTATGGTTAGTGAGGAGAGGCACAGTGCTGACAATTAGCATGTCACAGCTGTGTGGGAACCACTGAACTGCACAAATACACATACAAACAGGTGGAGCAAGGACACAAGGGCATAAACTCGGGCCAGCAGCTGAAGTGTGGTCAAAAAGTGCAGATGCATAGATGGTGGCTCCTAGTGAAGTCCATGTGTTGACCAGAGGATCTATGGGGGACAGGGGCAGCTGCAGTGTAGGAAAGGAGAAAAGTATGCAATGAATGACAGTGGGTGCCAGCAGCAATGAAGGGAGAGAGCAGGCTCAGCTGCCCAAACAAGGGCAATCTGAGAGTTGAGTAGGATGAATGGCAGGGGGGTCCAAGAGGCAGAATGTGTAACTGGCAAAACTACATATTTGTATCCTCTCCACAAATGTTTCCACATATTCAGAGATTGGGAAGCCTACAAAGTCTGGTCCCATGACGTACAGAGAGCCCAGCCAAGATCGCTGCAGCAAATCAGGCAGGAGATATACAGACGAAGCTTGGTAAATGACTATCCAAAAACAGGGGCCTCATGAGCTGCAGCTTTGTCCCCAGTATAGGGACTAAGACCTAAGAACATAAGAAATGTCATACTGGGTCAGACCAAGGTCCATCAAGCCCAGTACCCTGTTTCCAACAGTGGCCAAGCCAGGTCACAAGTACATAGCAGGTTCCCAAAAAGGCACATAGATTCCACAATGCTCATCCCGGGGCAAGCAGTGGATTTCCCGGTCCTCTTTAATAATGGTTTATGGACCTTTCCTCCAGGAACTTTTCCAAATCTTTTTTAAACTCAGCTACACTAACAGCTTTTACTACATCCTCCAGTAATGAATTCCAGAGTTTGATTACGCGTAGAGTGAAAAAATCGTAATAACTTTGAATAATTTTGTGTCATCTGCAAATTTGACCATTTCACTCATTATTCCCATTTCCAGATCATTTATGCCTATGTTAAAACGCAGCGAGCCCAGCAAAAATCCCTGGGGTCCTTCACTATTTACCTTTCTCCATTTAGCACTACTTGTTGCTTTCTATTTTTTAACCAATTCCTGATCTACAATATTACACTGCCTCCAATCCCGTGACTTTTTAATTTTGCCAAGAGTCTCTCATGAGGGACCTTGTCAAAGGTTTTCTGAAAATCCAGGTACACTATATCAACAAGTTTACCTCTGTCTACCTGTTTATTCACATCTTCAAAAAAATATAACGTATTATTAAGACAAGACTTTCCTTGACTAAATCCATGTTGGCTTTCTCCCATTAAACCATGACTATCTACATATTCAGTAATTTTATTCTTTATAATAGTTTCTACCATTTTGCTCAGTACTGGCGTCAGGTTCACTGGTCTGCAGTTTCCTGGATCACCCTTGGAACCCTTTTTAAAAATTGACGTTACATTGGCCATTATCCAATCTTCAGATACTACAGATGATTTCAATGATAGTTCACAGATTACTAATAGTAGGTCGGCAATCTTATCTTTCAGTTCTTTCAACACCCTCGGATATAAACCATCCCATACAGGTGATTTACTATTCTTCAGTTTATCAAATAGTTGTACTACATCCTCCCGGTTTATCGATATTTCTTTCAATTCTTCCGCTATATCACCTTTATATATCATTTCAGGGATGGGTATCTTTCCTACATCTCCTTCAGTAAAGACTAAAGCAAAGAATTCATTCAGTCTCTCCGCTATGGCCTTGTCCTCCCTTAGTGCCCCATTTATCCCTCTAGCAACCAATGGTCCAACTGACTCTCACAGGTTTTTTGCTATGAATGCATTTGAAAAAGGTTTTATTATGCATTTTTGCTTCCATGACAAGCTTATTTTCAAATTCTCTCTGTGGCTGCCTTATCAACATCTTGCATCTAACCTGCTAGTTGCCTATGTTGTTTTCAGTTTTCATCATTTGGCTCCTTTTTTCAATATCCTGAAAGACAATTTTTTGACTACAACAGCCTCTCTAACCTCACCTTTTAACCATGCTGGTAGGTTTTTGGCCTTCCTTCCACTTTTATTAAAGCGTGGAATACATCTGGGGTGGGCTTCCAAGATAGTATTTTTAAACAATGACAATGCTTGATGTAAATCTTTCACCTTTGCAACTGCTCTTCTTAGTTTTTTCTTAACTATTTTCCTCATTTTATCATAGTCTCCCTTTTGAAAGTTAAAAGGTAGTACAGTGGATTTCCTTGCCATCCTTCTTCCATTTATTAAATCAAAAGCGATCATGCTATGATCACTAGTGCAAAGTGGCCTCGACAGCCTTATCTCTTGCACCAGATCCTGTGTTCCACCTTCCCCTCTTGTTGGTTCATGAACCAACTGCTCCAAGAAGCAGTCATTTATTTCATCTAGAAACTTTATCTTCCTAGCATGTCGTGCAGTGACATTGACCAAGTCGATACCGAGGTAACTGAAGTCACCATTATTACTGTGTTGTAACTTTTGTTAGCTTCCTGATTTCTCTTAGCATTTCATCATCCATCTGTTCATTCTGGCTAGGCAGTCAGTAGTATACCCCCACTGCCATCGCCTTCCCCTTTCTATAAGGGATTTGTATCCACAGAGATCCTACAGTGTATTTTTTTCATGCAAAACTTTAATCCTGTGTGACTCAACCCCCTCCCTAACATAGAGCACAACCTCTCCACCAATTTGATCTACCCTGTCATTGCGATATAGTTTGTACCCAGGTATCACAGTGTCCCATTGATTGTTCTCCTTCCACCAGGTCTCTGAGATGCCAATCATATCTAACTTTTCATTTAGTGCTACATATTCTAGCTCTCCCATATTTTTTAGACTTCTAACATTTGCATACAGGCATTTTAAAGGTTGTATTTTATTGATATTAATGTGATTATCAGTTGATAGAGGTCATTTCGAATCTCAGCTCTGTATTTAAGGGCATCTGGGTTACCTTTATCTTTATTGTAATCTCTCTGTTGGCAGGGCCGGCCCGTCCATTGAGCAAGAATGTTTTTTGCACAGGGCCCCGCGTTTCAGGGGGCCCCGCGCAAAGAACATTCTGCTTTTTTTCAAAATTAAGTTTAAAAGAAAAAGCTGGCTGCTACCACTGCCGCCGCCGCCACAGCAGCAGCAGAATGGAGTGTCCCGCGGGGCCCCCTCTGCCCGGCTGAGCTCTCCCTCTGCAACGGCTGAGCCCCTCTGTGCCGGCTTTCAGATATGCGAAGGGAGAGTGTCTCCCTCGCATCTCTGTTAAGCCTGCAGGGGCAGATGGGAAATTTCCCATCAGCCCCTGCGGGCTTAACAGAGATGCGAGGGAGACACTCTCCCTTCGCATATCTGAAAGCCGGCACAGAGGGGCTCAGCCATCGCAGAGGGAGGGAGGGACTCAGCCGGGCAGAGGGGGCCCCGCGGGACACTCCATTCTGCTGCTGCCGTGGCGGCAGCGGCAGCAGCCAGCTTTTTTTTTTTTAAATGTTCCTTGAACTGATGAGGGGGGGGGGTTAAGACTGGTAATGGGCTATGGAGGGGGTTAGGACTTGACTTGAGGTGGGCTGTGGGTTGATGGGGGGGTTAGGACTGGTAATGGGCTATGGGGGGGCTAGGACTGGAAATGGGCTGGGGGGGTTAAGACTGGAGGTGGGCTGATGGGGTTAGGACTGGTAATGGGCTGTGGGCTGATGGGGCTGTCTGGTAATGGGCTATGGGGGGGGTTAGGACTGATAATGGGCTATGGGGGGGGGGCTAGGACAGGAAATGGGCTGAGGGGGAGGGGTTAGGACTGGAACTGGGCTGTGGGCTGAAGGGGGCTGTCTGGTAATGGGCGATGGGGGGGTTAGGACTGGCAATGGGCTATGGGGGGCTAGGACAGGAAATGGGCTGATGGGGAGGGGTTAGGACTTGAGGTGGGCTGATGGGGTTAGGACTGTTAATGGGTTGTGGGCTGTTGGAGGGGGGTTAGAACTGGTAATGGGCTATGGGGGGTAAGACTGGTAATGGGCTTTGGGCTGATGGGGGCTGTCTGGTAATGGGCTATGGGGGGGGCTAGGACAGGAAATGGGCTGATGGGGAGGCGTTAGGACTTGAGGTGGGCTGATGGGGTTAGGACTGGTAATGGGCTGTGGGCTGATGGGGGGGTAGGACTGGCAATGGGCTATGGGTGGCTGACTGGAAATGGGCTGATGGGGGGTTAGGACTGGTAATGGGTTATAGGGGGGGCTTAAACTGAAAATGGGGTGATGGGGGGTTAGGATTGGAAGTGGGTTGATGGGGGGGCTAGGACTGGTATTGGGTTGGGGGGTTGCTAGGACTGGAAATGGGCTGATGGGGGGCTAGGACTGGAAATGGGCTGATGCGGGGACTAGAAGGGAATGGATGCTGGGTGAGGCTGGAACTAGAAGGGAGCTGATGTTGGGGGAGGATTAGAATGGGATGGGGCTGGAAGAGTAAAATGGAGAGGGGAAAAATATTTTGTGTGGGAGGGATGAAAAATCTACAATTGGCCGGGTATTGGGAGAGTAAGTGGGGATTGAGGATGGAGGGGTAAAATTTGAGTGGATGAAATAGGAATGAGGAATTGAGCAGAAGGATAAAGATTAGTATGTTAAAGCAAATGTAGAGAGAGAATGGAAAAAAAACTAGGAGAGAAGAAAGGACAAATGGACAGCAGACGATGAAGAGTTAGCAGAAGACACGAAGAAGCCAGAAGAAAGTGGCTGGAGCAATTGCAGCTGAAAAAAAATGCACAAAAGGTAGAAAAATATCTCTTTATTTTGAATTTATTAATTGGAATATGTCAGCTCTGGTAAATGTGCATCATTAACGTCTGCGCTTTGTTTAGTACAAGAGCAAATTAATGTATAGTTTTATTTCTACAGTGTTGTACATTCCAAGTTTGGCTTTTGGGATTCCCAGTTTAATTATTGTCGTCCTGTTTCTAAATTGTGATTCCTTGTTTGGTGATGGTTTATGTTCTGTTCATGTGTAACTGAGCTGAGGTATTCTGTTTATATAATTCCTATTTGACATTGCCACTTGTTCTCTTTCCCCAGTAGGTCATGTATTGGTATTCTCTGAAATGTATTGGTTTAATATTGCATGTTTCCTTTTGATAGGTAGGGTATGGTGCTTTGTGAGTCCTGGTAGTGCTGTTAGGATACGGCGGGTTTGCTATGGGTTCTAAATGGGCAGTTTTTGTAGTAGTTCCTAATGTGTCTGGCGGTTGGCACTGGATTATAGTAATGTAGAAATCTTTTAGTCTTTCTTTATTCATACACTCATTAAGAGGCATGTTTACTAAAAGTTAGTATATGGTAACATTATGCAAATATTTATACAAATGAGGCCCCGCACCGAGTCTCCGCACATGGCCCCGCACCCCCCTTGGGCCGCCCCTCTCTGTCGGGAGGCCCTAACCTAGCTCTTTTGCTAGCATCCTAAACAGCTGTGGTGTGCAACAGGCAGAGATATGCTGAGGAGACTTCATGGGGATGTGTACCCTTGGGAAAGGGGGAGGGGCTGGTTTGCCACATGATAAAAAGAGAAATAGGGAGGTCATAGGTACCCACTGTGCTGATGAAATACCCATGGATGGAACTGCAGTACACAGGGCAATGTCAGCAGACGTTAGCTCATCTGAGTGTTAGGATGCACCATATATCTGTAGTAACCAGACAGGATGCAGCCCAGAATGTGCCTAGAATAGTCAGGGGCATAAAACTGTCACTATCAGATATGTGGGAGGCATGAAAGACATAAGTGTATGTGTCTGTAAGTTGCGACATGCATATGGATGAAAATAAATGCTAACTAGCAAAGAAGGTGTCATTGTTGTCACATAGAACGGCAGTATGAAATGTGGCACACAAGAATTTATTTATATCACTTCCTTGCCTACCCACTCACACAGCTGGTCTCAAAGTAGTGTTCTTTGACTGACTATGTACACGTCTCACAGATAATTAACTACACCTCCCTGGAGATAAGCCCATGCTGCACAGTTCTGCCAACTTACTGCATATCTAGTTCTGTGAAACCAGTAACTCTTGCTGATATACCACAATGCTCTCCCACAGCCATGATCCTGTGCCACTGTGTCCCAGACACCATGTTTATGCAAAATAGCTAAGATACTGACCAAAGCTTGTGCAGATTCTGCCTGATCATCATGATCAGAACAATGGAGATTTGCAGGTATCAGATGGTTGGAGGTGTTGGTGCCCTAGGCAAACCTTATGTTTTACATCCCCGCAGCCTGCCATATGGAGCAACACACCAAATTCCACAACATCTATCCCCTGTAGGACTCTACCTATGTTTTGGACTGTGCACTATCTGGCAACTCAAAGCATTCTATAAAACTCCTCTCATAGTGTTCTGTTCTGAAATATGCTACTAACATATGCTAAAGACCAAATGTCCACCCCTGTGTAACATAAGAACATAAGATATGCCATACTGGGTCAGACGAAGGTCCATCAAGCCCAGTATCCTGTTTCCAACAGTGGCCAATCTAGGTCATACGTACCTAGCAGTTTCCCCAAGAGAGACAAGTTCCACAATGCTTGTACTGGGTCAAGCATTGATATCCTGGGTCCCTTCTTAGTAATGGTTTATGGACCTTTCCTTCAGGAACTTGTCCAAACCTTTTTTAAACCCAGCTACACTAACAGCCTTTACTACATCCTCCGGTAACAAATTCCAGAGTTTGATTACACGTTGAGTGAAAATATATTTCCTTTTATTAGTCTTAAATAGTTTACCCTGTAGCTTCATTGCATGTCCCCTAGTCTTTCTATATTCTGATAACGTAAACAAACGATCTACGTTTACCCGTTCCACTCCGTTCATTAATTTATAGACTTCATTCATATCTCCCCTCAGCCGTCTCTTTTCCAGGTTAAAGAGCCCTAACCTTTTTAGCCTTTCCTCATAGGAGTATCCTTCCATCACCTTTACCATTTTGGTGGCTCTTCTCTGAACCTTTTCTAATAACGCTATATCCTTTTTAAGATACGGTGACCAGAATTGCACACAATATTCAAGGTGCGGTCTCACCATGGAACGATATAGAGGCATTATAATATCTTTTGTTTTATTTTCCATTCCTTTCCTTATGATACCTAGCATTCTATTTGCTCTCTTGGCCGCCGCTGCACACTGGGCTGAGGGTTTTAATATGTTATCCACAATGATGCCTAAATCTTTTTCCGGAGTGGTGGTTCCTAATGTGGAACTTTGCATCGTGTAACCATAGTTTGGGTTGTTCTTCCCTACGTGCATAACTTTGCACTTGTCCACATTAAATTTCATCTGCCATTTTGTTGCCCAGTCTTCCAATTTATCAAGATCCTCTTGCAATTTTCCACAATCATCTTGGGTTTTAACAACTTTAAATAGTTTTGTGTCATCTGCAGATTTGATAACCTCACTCGTTATTCCCTTTTCCAGGTCATTTATGAATATGTCAAAAAGCAGCGGACCCAGCACAGATCCCTTGGGTACACCACTATTCACCTTTCTCCATTGGGAAAATTGGCCATTTAGCCCTACCCTCTGCTTTCTATCTTTTAACCAGTTCCTGATCCACAATAGTACACTGCCTCCTATCCCATGACTCTTTAGTTTTGCCAAAAGTCTCTGATGAGGGACCTTGTCAAAGGCTTTCTGAAAATCCAGATACACTATATCAACCAACTCACCTTTGTCCACCTGTTTATTCACACCTTAAAAAAAAAACATAACAGATTAGTAAGACAAGATCTTCCTTGTCTAAAGCCATGTTGGCTGTCTTCCATTAGGCCATGACTATCTACATGCTGAGTAATTTTGTTCTTTATGATGGTTTCTACCATTTTTCCCGGTACTGATGTCAGGCTCACCGGTCTGTAGTTTCCCAGATAACCCCTGGAACCCTTTTTAAAAATTGGCGTTACATTGGCAATCCTCCAATCTTCAGGTATTACAGATGATTTTAATGAAAGTTCACAGATTACTAATAGCAGGTCTGCAATCTCATATTTCAGTTCTTTCAACACCCTTGGATGTATACCATCCAGCCCAGGTGATTTGCTACTCTTCAGTTTATCTAATAGTTGTAATACATCTTCCCGATGTATCGATATTTCCTTCAGTTCTTCCGCACCTTTAAATACCACTTCAGTCATGGGTAACATCCCTACATCTTCCTCAGTAAAGACCGAAGCAAAGAATTTATTCAGTCTCTCCGCTATCACCTTGTCGCCTCTTAGTGCCCCTTTAACCCCTCTATCATCTAATGGACCAACTGACTCTCTCACAGGTTTTTTGCTATGAATGTACTTGAAAAAGTCTTCATTTCACGTTTTTGCTTCCACAGCAAGCTTCTTCTCAAATTCTCCCTTTGCCTGCCTTATCAATGCCTTGCATTTGACTTGCCAGTGCTTGTGCTGTTTCCAGGTTTCGTCGTTTGGCTCTTTTTTCCATTTCCTGAAAGATGCTTTTTTGGCAACAACAGCCTCTCTGACTTCACCTTTAAACCATTCTGGCAGTTTTTTGGACTTCCTTCCACTTTTCTTAAAGCATGGAATACAGCTGGTCTGGGCTTCCAAGATAGTATTTTTCAACAACACCCAAGCTTGATGTAAGTCTTTAACCTTTGCAACTGCTCCTTTTAGTTTTTTCTTAACTATTTTCCTCATTTTATCATAGTCTCCCTTTCGAAAGTTAAAAGGTAGTACTGTGGATTTCCTTACTATCCCTCCTCCATTAATTAAATCAAATGTGATCATGCTATGATCACTATTGCCAAGTGGCCCCAACACCCTTATCTCTTGCACGAGATCTGTTGTTCCACTAAGGACTAGGTCTAATATGGCTTCTCCTCTGGTCGTTTCATGACCCAGCTGCTCCAAGAAGCAGTCACTTATTTCATCTAGGAACTTTATCTCCCTAGCATGTCCTGCTGTGACACTGACCCAGTTTATACCGGGGTAATTGAAATTACCTATTATTATTACTGCGCTGTAACATTTATTAGCTTCCTTGATTTCTTTGAGCATTTCATCATCCATTTGTTCATTCTGGCCAGACAGTGTGACACAGCAGATCTGTCCTATGCTATAGAAGTGCAGAATTTTGAGAGAAACAGGTCAGATTCTGTCAGGCAGTCTAATCAGAAGCTTCCCTGTTGCCCTGAGCAACCTAGGCAAACACGAGGTTTGCAGCCTTGCCTCCCTGACAAGCAATTCTCACAGAGAAAGAGAATGATTTGCACGTGAGGGAAGCCACGCCTTCAAGGCACTATAAGACCTGCTCAGGCAGAGGAGCAAGGGGGTGGAGTTGCAGTTGCAGTTCAAGCTTGGGTGTTTGTTCTTGTGGTGATTCAGGTTATGATTCCAGTCCCAGACTAGGCTCGGGTTGGGACTCAGAAGAAGTCAATTTCAACTTACCTTGCAGAAGGAAAGCAGGTTTTACTTCACGTCAGAATCCAGGCTGGTTTCCAAAGCCTAAGGCAGCTTACAGAGGTAATTGCCAAGGGGGTTGGAGAGGAAGCTGCCCTGAGTGTGACCCAGGAAGCTCTAGAGAGAGTTGGAGGAGGGGTTACACTAGACATGCTGGCAGAGACAGAAGCCAGAGTGAGAGAGAGCTGATTGATTCCGACGGCACTGAATTTGCAGGCACACGCTGTGATTCGCTGAGGATTCCGCCAGGAGAAGCTCACAGTAACCCCAGGAGTGGAGTGAGGAAAGCTGAAAAACCAGAGTATGAACAGATGGATTGTTCTCTAATGTTGGAAGAAGAGCCAATCTCTTTATTATAAAAGTTCTGAGCAATTGATTTCATAACACTGTTTGAAGCTAAGAGGAAGCTATTAGCTGCAGTGAAAAGTGAAGATGTTTGGAAGCAAGTTGCTATACTTTACTTTGTCAGTTTGTATCCTGAGTTTTCTTTGAGTTGCTGTACTATTTGAAAATCCTAAAACCCCGGGAGGGGAAATAAAACCCTTATTTGAACTTTAACCACTTTGGACTCACAACTACAATTATTCCTTAGTGAAAGATTCATGCACCCCTATTAACCTAGCCTACTGCCTACGCCTCGGCTTCGCTGGGATATAGGGGGTGACAAAATGGCGCAGTAGTTGGATTTTTGAAAAAAAAACAGCACTCGATACTACTAACAAGCTCTACAAGGAAGGTACGGCTGATTGGAAAAAAAAAAGTGTGTGGAATTGAAAATCCTGAAAAAGGAAAAACCTGCACCGGAGTGTCGGGAGAGGATCTCCACATCCAGAGCTGGCCAAGACCTTTTTCTCAAGGCAAGATCCTACACCGTGATCAGGTACAAGTGGCTGGGCACGGGTAGCAAGGATTGAGTGAGAAAAAGGGGAAAAAAAGAAAAGTTAAAAACCAAGTAGCAGCGAAGGGACAGAAAAAAGTGTGTTCCGCACTTGGTGGGCTTGTTTTTCTTTTTTCTTTCAGAGATATCGACGCTGAGATGGACCCCGCTGAAATGCGCAGCTGGATGGAGGCCCAGTGGAAGGCCCAGGGAGAACTCGCACGGCAGGCACAAGAGAAGACGATGGCTGCAATGGCAGCGCAGCAGAAGCCCCTTCTTGAGATTCTCACTGCGCTGGTGAAGAGACTGAGCCCCACAGAGGAGGACATTGTTCAAGTGACCCCTGTGGTAGGACTAAATAGTTGTAATGCATTGGCACTAGGGCCTTTGCAGCATTCTGACAGTTTCGACGATTATGCAGAAGCTTTTGAGCGGATCGCTGTAGCGGCCCGGTGGCCACTAGATCAGTGGGCAGTACGATTCGCCGTGTCTCTAACAGGAGAGGCACTAGCTGCGTATAAGGCGATGCCCGCTGATCTAGCGTCCCAGTACCATGAGGTAAAACTCGCAGTCAGGGATAGGCTAGGGCTGACGCAGACCCATTACCGCCGTCTCTTTAGGCAGGCCAGGATCCTGCCAAAAGAAACACCAAAGGCCTTGATGCAAAGGTTAACAGGCCTGGCATCAAAATGGCTTGCTCCCGAAACAGCTACAGTAGCCTCCCTGCTAGATGCTGTAATACTGGAGCAATATTTTGAAGCCATACCCCCAGAAGTAAAAGCCTTTCTCTTTTTGCAAAAATGTAAGTCCACAAAGGAAGCAGTGCAGCTAACCGACTGCTATTTTGAGGCAGAATTAGCTGGTGCTTCTCAAGGCCAAATGTTAAGGTTACAGGCAGGGAAAGAATGCCAGGGACAGGAAGAGCTTACTCCCAAAGAGGGCCTAAGAAAAATGAAAAGAATGCTGAAGTAATGAGATGTTTCCAATGTGGAGAAAGAGGGCACATTCGCAAATACTGTACTGAACATGTCGCCCTGATATCTGGGGGGGAGAAACACACGGGGGAAGGGTTCGTGATAGATGTTCTGGTGGAAGGTGTAAAAGCCGCCGCGCTCCTGGACACTGGAGCGGACCAGAGCATGATCTCTCGCGAAATGTGGGAAGCCATTCAGGCACAAAATCCTTCTATATTGAATGGTGTGAATGGACGTGTGAGAGTAAGGTGCGTTCACGGAGCTTCCTCCTTCTACCCCTTGTATGAGATGTGTGTGAAGGGGTTAAATACCATAGGGAGGGTATTAGTGGCTGTTGTCCCTCGACTTCCCTTTGGGGTAGTTTTAGGGCGAGACTGGCCCCCATTTGAAGAGGAAATGGGTAGGGACCTTGAAAGGAAGTCAGGCCTAGGCCAAGAGAAGTCCCTAGGTGAGGGTGAAGCGCCACCCCAGAACCCCAAGATAGAAGCCATTGCCCAAAAGATACCAAAGCCTCTATTTGGAAAACCTCGAATAGAGACAGTACCCCCGGTTAAAAAAAAAATTGTGTTGAAATTCGTGAAAACAGCCCCACAGGCAAAGAGCCCAAAGAGAGCTACTGAGGCCTCAGCGGGTTACGACCTATATAGCAATGAGGATATAATAATTCCCAGAGGAGGAAAGAGCCTTGTGAACACCGGGATACAAATTCAAACACCCGAGGGATGCTATGGCCGCATAGCACCCCGGTCGGGCCTGGCAGCCCAGCACTTTATCGACGTGGGGGCAGGGGTAATAGACCCCGACTACCGGGGTGTAGTTAAAGTCCTTCTTTTTAATTTCGGGAAAGAGGATTTTACAGTGAAGAAAGGGGAAAGGATAGCTCAACTTATATGTGAGCGTGTAGGGTTCCCCATGTTAGAAGAAGTACCTTCCTTAACCCCCACCGATCGAGGGTCAGGAGGGTTTGGGTCCACAGGGAAAAAGGATATAAAAAGCTTAGTGGCTATAGCAGAGGAGAGGAAGGAAGAGGACTTAGGTCCACAACCTTCCGATTGGAGGGAACAACCAGAGTTGCGGACGGGGGCAGAACTGTCTGAGCATCAGCAAGTAGAGTTAACCCGTGTACTGAAAAAGTTTTCAGATGTCCTTACTGCTGTGCCCGACGAAACGCGCTTGGTGGCACATGAGGTCACCACAATCCCGGGGAAAATAATCAGACAGCGCCCATACCGGTTGCCCGAAGCTAAGAAAAAAGAGGTTATCGCCCAAGTTAAGGAAATGGTGGAGATGGGGGTGATCGAGGAGTCCCATAGCCCGTGGTCTAGCCCTATAGTCCTAGTGCCCAAGCCCGATGGTACACTTCGTTTTTGCATCGATTTTAGACAAATTAATGCAATATCCCAATTCGACGCGTATCCTATGCCGAGGATTGACGACCTATTAGATCGTCTGGGACAGGCCAAGTTCCTTACAACCCTCGACCTCACAAAAGGATACTGGCAAATCCCGCTGACGAGGGATTCAAAGCCAAAGACAGCCTTTTCAACTCCCATAGGCCTTTTCCAGTTTAGGCGTATGCCCTTCGGGCTACAGGGTGCAGCGGCTACTTGTCAGCGACTGATCGATCAAGTCCTGAGGCCGCACCAAGAATACGCTATCGCCTACATGGACGACGTAATCATCCATAGTAGCACATGGCTAGAGCACCTGTCCCGAATTGAGGCCGTATTACAGGCCATGCGAAAGGCAGGCCTTACCCTAAATCCCAAAAAGTGCCTTTTTGCAGCTAGGGAGGCCAAATATTTAGGACATGTCGTAGGGAACGGGGTAGTCAAGCCCCTAGCAGATAAACTGGAAAGTGTACGGAATTTTCCGCAACCGGTAGACAAGAAGCAGGTTCGTAGCTTCTTAGGCCTGATAGGCTACTATCGGAGGTTTCTCCCCAGATTCGCTGAAGAGACTAGCATTTTTACGGGGATGATAAAAAAGAACGCCCCTAATAGGGTGTGCTGGACTCCGGAGGCAGAAGAGGCATTCGTCTCCCTGAAGGAGAAGTTGTGTAGGGCTCCCGTATTAAGGGGAGTCGATTTCAGGCTGCCTTTTATTGTCCAAACGGACGCCTCTGAGACAGGACTCGGAGCCGTCATGTCCCAGAAGTTTGAAGGGGTGGAACACCCGGTAATGTACTTAAGCAGAAAGCTATCCAGCGCAGAGCGGAAGTATTCAACGGTGGAGCGGGAATGCTTGGCCATCAAGTGGGCAATAGAGACCTTAAGGTTTTACCTAACGGGGCGAAAATTTAAGTTGGTTACAGACCATGCGCCATTAAAATGGCTCAGCCAAATGCGCAACAATAATGCCCGTCTTACAAGATGGCACTTGGCCTTACAAGCCTTTAGTTTTGAGGTGCAACACCGAGCCGGGAAGCTGCATGGGAATGCTGATGCCTTAAGTAGGATTACACGCTGTCAGACGAGGACGTCAGCAGCGTGTAATAACTTAAGGAGGGGGATATGTGACACAGCAGATCTGTCCTATGCTATAGAAGTGCAGAATTTTGAGAGAAACAGGTCAGATTCTGTCAGGCAGTCTAATCAGAAGCTTCCCTGTTGCCCTGAGCAACCTAGGCAAACACGAGGTTTGCAGCCTTGCCTCCCTGACAAGCAATTCTCACAGAGAAAAGAGAATGATTTGCACGTGAGGGAAGCCACGCCTTCAAGGCACTATAAGACCTGCTCAGGCAGAGGAGCAAGGGGGTGGAGTTGCAGTTGCAGTTCAAGCGTGGGTGTTGTTCTTGTGGTGATTCAGGTTATGATTCCAGTCCCAGACTAGGCTCGGGTTGGGACTCAGAAGAAGTCAATTTCAACTTACCTTGCAGAAGGAAAGCAGGTTTTACTTCACGTCAGAATCCAGGCTGGTTTCCAAAGCCTAAGGCAGCTTACAGAGGTAATTGCCAAGGGGGTTGGAGAGGAAGCTGCCCTGAGTGTGACCCAGGAAGCTCTAGAGAGAGTTGGAGGAGGGGTTACACTAGACATGCTGGCAGAGACAGAAGCCAGAGTGAGAGAGAGCTGATTGATTCCGAAGGCACTGAATTTGCAGGCACACGCTGTGAATCGCTGAGGATTCCCCCAGGAGAAGCTCACAGTAACCCCAGGAGTGGAGTGAGGAAAGCTGAAAAACCAGAGTATGAACAGATGGATTGTTCTCTAATGTTGGAAGAAGAGCCAATCTCTTTATTATAAAAGTTCTGAGCAATTGATTTCATAACACTGTTTGAAGCTAAGAGGAAGCTATTAGCTGCAGTGAAAAGTGAAGATGTTTGGAAGCAAGTTGCTATACTTTACTTTGTCAGTTTGTATCCTGAGTTTTCTTTGAGTTGCTGTACTATTTGAAAATCCTAAAACCCCGGGAGGGGAAATAAAACCCTTATTTGAACTTTAACCACTTTGGACTCACAACTACAATTATTCCTTAGTGAAAGATTCATCCACCCCTATTAACCTAGCCTACTGCCTACGCCTCGGCTTCGCTGGGATATAGGGGGTGACAACAGTCACTAGTATACCCCCACTGCCATCGCTTTCCCCTTTTTACATGGAATTTCAATCCATAGAGATTCTACAGCAAATTTTGTTTCCTGCAAAACTTTAATCCTTTCTGACTTAATGCCCTCTCTAACATAGAGGGCAACACCTCCACCAATTTGATCAGCTCTATCATTACGATACAGTTTGTACCCAGGTATCACAGGGTCCCACTGGTTGTCCTCCTTCCACCATGTCTCAGATATTCCAATCATATCTAACCTCTCATTTAGTGCTATATATTCTAACTCTCCCATCTTATTTTTTAGACTTCTAGCATTTGCATACAAGCATTTTAGAGACTGTATTTTATTCATATTAATTTGGCTATTGGTAGGCATGGGTAATTTGGGATCTTTAAGCTCTGTCTGCTCCATACTCGAGGGCATTTGGGCTACTTTACTCTTTTTTGGAACCTCTCTGCTTTTGGTAGTCTCCTTCAAGGATACATTCTTCTGAACCATGCACTCTTGGGCAACTGTCAGCTTTCCCCTATTATCTAGTTTAAAAGCTGCTCTATCTCCTTTTTAAAGGTTAATGCCAGCAGCCTGGTTCCATCCCAGTTAAGGTGAAGCCCATCCCTTCAGAAGAGCCCCTCCTTTCCCCAGAATGTTTCCCAGTTCCTAACAAATCCAAAACCCTCATCCTTGCACCATTGCCTCGTCCACGCATTGAGACTCCGGAGCTCTGCCTGCCTTTTGGGTCCTGCGCGTGGAACGGGAAGCATTTTGGAGAACGCTACCCTGGAAGTTCTGGATTTCAATGTCCTACCTAAAAGCCTAAATTTAGCCTCCAGAACCTCCCTACCACATTTTCCTATGTCACTGGTACCGACATGTACCAAGACAGCAGACTCCTCCCCAGCACTATCTAAGACCTTATCTAGGTGGCGCGTGAGGTCTGCTACCTTTGCACCAGGCAGGCATGTTACCAGGCGATCCTCACGTACACCAGCCACCCAGCTATCTACATGCCTAATGATCGAATCACCAACTATAACGGCTATCCTACCCCTTCTCTCATGGGCACATGGCCCTGGAGAAACTTCCTCGGTGCGAGAGGGTTTTACATCACCTGGAGGACAGGTCCTATTTAAAGGATCACTTCCTGCCACACCAGGGTGATGCTCTCCTGTCACGTGACCTCTCTCCTCCATGGTAACAGGGATGCTGCCAGACTGGAGATGGGACTTAAGGACTATATCCCTGTAGGTCTCGTCTATGTACCTCTCTGTCTTTCTTATGTCTTCCAAGTCTGCTACTCTAGCCTCTAGAGAATGGACGTGTTCCCTGAGAGCAAAGAGCTCCTTGTACCTAGTGCACACGTAAGACCTCTCACCAACTGGGAGAAAATCATACATGTGACACTCAATGCAAAAGACTGGAAAGCCCCCATCTTGCTGCTGGACTGCTGTCTGCATCTTAGTTTTAAGCTTGTGTTTAGATCTTTAAGTTCTTTACTTACTAAGGGTTGCTATGGATATTTATACTAATAAAACTGTACCTATTACGCTTAATATAACTTGTTCACCTGAAGCTTAATTAATCTCAGGTCCTTAGTGTATGACTGATTTGGATAACAAGCTTCACCTGAGAGCACCCCCTTTCCTTTAAGATGTGTAAGTACCTATAACACTTATTAAAAGAGGGCTGCTACACAGTACCCTGTCCTGTGCTGCTGAGGTAAGGTGTGACCAACTTCCTGGGTGATTAACAGTCCTTGTTTGGACAGAAGGAGTCTTTCAAAATGGCCTTTTGACCTGCCATCTGGTGTTAACAGCTATTGAAAAAGTTTTACAAGTCTCTTGCCCCCTAGGTATGTGATAAGGAAGCTTATCATAGCTCAGGAAGGAGCTATAGAAAAGGTGAAGTGACTCTGAACAAGCAACCTGTCAGTTCTGGTAGAAATAAGAAAACAGAATTTTCCCATAAAAGACTACCAGTCCCAGAATGCACCAGGTTTCCAGCAGCCATTAGAGGAGCTGAAGTGGGGAAACAGGCTATGAGGTAATCCCTAAGCACTCATCTCAAAGGGCAGGGCCTGATTCAGCATAGCTGCGCTGTGTTAGGGAGGAGCACTCATCTAAGCAGAATAAAGGTAGAGTTTATTCTACAGAGGATCATCATCTTCATAATCAGCTTGGATATCCTCAGTTTCATCTGGAGGATCATCAGAAGCAGAAGCCAAACCGGACGGACAGAGAGGGCAAGAAACCCTTTGGAAGAAAGAAGAGAAAAGCCTTTGGGAGGTTTAGAGGAGTCCGGAGCAGTACGTATACTGGGAGGCATTCCAAGGGCCAGCATACACCATTGGACTGGGGAAAGCCAGAGGAATGGTGCTGCAGAGCTAGGAATCTCCAGACGGTACCTGTGAGGGAGACGGCTGCACGTGGAAGGGACCCTAAGACCCGTGCCAGAAGGTATGTGAAGAGAGATCCAGTGTCCAGGGATCTGGATTGGAAGGCTGGACATAAGAACTGGACTACATACTGGCCAGGCTATATAGAGAGGAACTCTAACAGCAATGGGAGCTCAGGTATGAACACTGATCTATGCCCTAGCTATAACCTTGAAAGACAGCAGGGAAACAAGTATTCTCCTGAAAGTGCTCCATTGAGAAATTCATCTGTGCCAATCCAGGATATTGAACCCATGATTGTTGAAGAAGGGGAGTGATTGCAGATGAAGGATGTGTTTACATGGATTGCTCTCTGTCTAAACTCCTTTGGTGATTTTCTGTTATAAAATACAGCAACCATCACAAAGAAATACAAACTTGTTCTTTAATCTACTCAGAAAAGCTCCTGAGTAGGATTTTTAGCCACGCAGTAGAAAGCAAACCAGCTAAGGGGTTTCAGCTGGGTAACTGCTAGCAATTGAGCCTTACCTAATTGCTTGTGAGCTCTGAGGGAATCACTTCTGAATCTATGTGGGAAGATATAAGAAGTTAACCTGAAAAGAACAGTTTTTCTCTTCTTTGTGGCTTTTGTTTGTTGTTTGATACACTGCTAAGAAAATATTAGCTAAAGCCTACAGAAAAGACCAGTTGGTTACCAACCAGGTCTTATTCTTTTGCTTTGATTGCCTGACAAGTTCAAATGTTGTTTTCCTGATTTTGTTTTTCCAAGTTTAACACTGAAAGCAAGTAACCTGATTTATGTGCTACCAAGCATATCTGTGTTGGGAGAAATAACCCCATAAATAAATATCTTATTGGCTTTAACCTCAAGCACAACTAATTATTGTGAGCAGCTGTGTCTGGTGTGAATGGACTGCATTGCCCACAATGGCTCTGACTTATTATGAAATGTAAACTACAAGCTCTCTGCTGTGTTCTAAATTTAATCAGAAAGCACTCTTCTGTGTTTTAAATTTAAACTAAAAGTACTTTGCTGATATTAGGCCCCGAGTGAGTATTAAATTTAAACTACAAGCTCTCTGCTGGGTTCCAAATTTAACCAGAAAGTTTTCTTCTGTGTTTGAAAATTTAAACTAAAAGTACTTTGCTGATACTAGGCCCTGAGTGAGTATTAAATTTAAACTACAAGCTCTCTGCTGGGTATGAAATGTAACCAGAAAGTTCTCTTCTGTGTTTTAAATTTAAACTTAAACTGCTGCTACTAGGCCCTGACTGATTTAACAAAAAACACTGGGTTCACAGATTAATTAGCTTTAACACAACAAAGTCCTTTCAGAAAATTCCCCGAAGTCTATACTCACAATTGCAGATCTCTCTGCAGAAGTAGCAGTCCCTTTTTCTAGTCCTTCAAGACTCAGAGTTATGACAAACCAGGCTGGTCTCAAACCTCAGACCACTGGTTTGGTTGACAGGCATCTAGCCTGTTGAGCCACAACCTACATGCAGCTGGACTGCAGTTAACCCAGAGGATAATGTTACTTCCTGTGTCCTGACAGTCCCAAAGAGTCTCCTCTCAGTGCTGCAGCCCTATGGCATATGCAAACTGGATTGTACGCCTCATCAGTCCTAGGAAGCATCAGAGTTGTAAAGTTATCCAGTTCCAGGAGCATGCCACCTTTTCAGTTAAGGTTTTCATAATGCAGTTAAATGTATTATGGTATTATGGTATGTGTGGTCCCTAATGTCACCCTGTGTAATCAGTGTTGCAGTTCCCATAATGCATCTGGATGAGATTGCAAGATCCAGGACTGGTTCCATATCTCACCCATGGAACTGGATAAACTGGCAACAATGGACTCCAGCTGTTGGGATCTATGCCACAGATACGTCATGTTGTTTTGCATGTGCCATATATGCTATTATTGCAGGTCCAAGTGAGGGCTCATAAAAAGTGGCCAAGTGTAAGTGCTATCATGTTTGTCCCATATGTTATTCTCACTATGAATCCACATACTGCATAGAGAACGTTTCAGATATTATACATTGACATGGGTGCACAGGTTATGTTACACAGGAACCTAGCAACTAGCAATAATAAAAACATAAGATATACCATACTTGGCCAGACTAAAGGTCCATCAAACCCTGCATCCTGATTTCAACAGTGGCCAATCCAGGTCACAAGTACAATACCTGTGGCCTCTAGAGGATGACTAGATATTGTGGCATTTCCATAGGGCAGTGGCACCACCCTGGCAAATGCTAGGGCTAACAGCACATAAGATAGGGAAGCATCTTCAGATCTATCAGCAGTTTAATCAACATAAGCCTTTGTGAGGATGGTGGCCCTGTTGGCATGCTGCCTGCATAGCAACTCAAAGGTCACAGGTTTGTGACCAGTCTCTGTCTATAGGAATAGCAGTGTTTATTTCCCAGGTACTCCCTTGGATCATATAGCTATGGTTTTTAAGGTTGACTGGGTAGCTACATCTGTCATGCAGGCAATATCACTGCAGATACATGTACCCAAAATGAGGGAGAAAGCACAAATCTGGAGATGACAGAGGAAACAACAAAGACCTAAGGTTTTTTTGAGGTAATATCTTTTTTGGCCAACGATCTTCTCTTACTCAACTACGTAGACTTGAGTGCCGATGGCGCCGATCGCTCTCTATTGAAGATCAGACCGCCTACCAAACTCACCTCTCAATTCATCGTGAAGCAATCACAACCAAAATGAAACAATATCACACCGACACCCTAAAGAGATCATTGAATAAACCACGTGACCTCTTCAACTTGGTTAAATCCCTCTCGAAAGAACCATCTCCCGATCAGCACAGTGTGATTCACCCACAAGAATATGCTGACTACCTGCAATCCAAGATCATTCAAACCAAAAAGGATTCAGCAGTACAGTTTCAGGAACCAACAGGCCTAACCCTACTTGACAAGTTCTCTACACCTTCCACTAAATGCATTGAAGATACCATAGCATCCCTCAACACCTCCACTGCACAGACTGACCCATGCGCAGCCTTTTGGATCAAGGAACTACGTGGTGTGTTCAGTCCATTCATCGCAAACCTAATGAACCTCTCCTTCACAACAGGATACTTCCCCGCAACACTCAAGCAGACATCCATTAGGCCACTATTGAAAAACCCCAAGCTTGACCCGCAAAAGGCCGATTCATATAGGCCAATAGCCAGTATTCCCCTCCTAGCCAAGATAACTGAGAAAGAGGTACAACGGCAAATTCAAAATCACATAGACTCCGCAGCTCCCCTAGATCACTGCCAACATGGGTTTAGAGAATATCATGGAGTCGAGACCCTACTTACCAGCCTATTCAACGTTATAATCACAGGCATAGACAACATCCATCAAGGTTTTGTGCTCATCTTCTTAGACATCGAGTCACGAAATTCTCCTGGGAAGGTTGAAAGAGAAGGGCATCTGCAACAATGCACTAGGGTGGTGTAAATCCTATCTGGAAGCAAGATGGCAATACGTGAAGTCTGGATCAGAGGAATCAAAACACTTCCATCAAAAACAAGGTGTACCTCAAGGCTCCTCCTTGTCCTCCCTACTATTCAATATTTACATGCAGCCCATCTGCAACATCATAAGATCATTTAACGTGAGCTGTTTGATATATGCAGATGACATTCTTTTATACATGCCGTTCTCCACAGCCCAAATGGACCTAGCACCACTAATAGACTGTTTCAATGCTGTCTCAGCGTGGCTCCAATCACAGAATCTACGCATTCAACATAAAAAGACGGAGGTTCTTTTCATCTCCAGAGACCCCAACTTTACTCCTCCATCCCATGTCAGTGTTAAGGAAGCGGACTTACTAACCAAAGAAACAATAAGATACCTTGGAGTTACGTTGGACCAATGCCTGGATATGAAACACCACATAAACAACATTGTCAAAGCTGTATACTTCAAAATCCGCACACTCAGGCATCTGCGCTCCCTGCTGGACCCAGATGACTTCCGGCCCATATACCAAGCGCTAATCCTGCCTCACTTCGACTTTGCAAATGCCATCTTACAAGGGCTCCCTCAATCCACACTAGCCCCATTACAGCTGGCCATGAATGCTGCAGCAAGGGTCCTATACGGAGCCGCCAGAACCGACCACGTGACCCCCATTCTCAAACAACATCACTGGTTACCTATCCATGGGAGAATCATCTTTAAAACCCTACTCCTAGCATTCAAGGCAATCAAAGGTATTTCATCCCATTCACTCACAGATCTTATTCACATGTTGCCCCCCAACAGATCCAGAAGAGCAATAGCCATAAACCTACTAGTAACACCAAAGGAATCGTCAAAGTGCAACATATCAACCACAAACAGGGCGTTCAGTTACTATGTACAGTCAAACCTCGGTTTTCATGATTAATCCGTTCTAACAAGTCTGACTAAAACCGAAACGTACGAAAACTGAAGCAATATTTCCCATAGGAAATAATGTAAATTCAATTAATCCGTTCCAGACACCCAGCTCCTGTCACTTCTCTCACCTGCCCGATCGTCCACAGGACAGCAAACACACAGATATTGTACTGTACGGCACTGTAATCTGATCGCTGACTCCGTCTCAACAGCAATTTGCAAGCGTACCCTGCAAGAGAAAGAACTGCCTCCCACATTCATGCAACATCTCCTGCTTACATTGATAGCTACCCTGCTACCTCCGAGCCTGAGGGGGCGCTCCAGAGAACAGGCAGGCGGTGGAGAGATCGGGGCCTTCCTCTCTGTGCAATCCTTGCATCTCTGACTCTGGCTCGAGGATGTTGCTCAGCTGACTTTCGCTTCTCAACACACGATCGGTGAATCCGGGGGGTAGTGCTGCCGGGACTGGGCGGGCAGTGTATACAGACCAGCGCGAGGGTGTATGTATTGCCTTCTATCCCATGACACTTCTTCAGGAGTTGTATATAGGTTTTCAGATCTGGCAGCACTGGCTCACCTAATTCCACATTCTTTATGAAAACCGAGGCGATATCCGATAACCGAGACAAAATCTCAGTCAGAAAAGACGTCGAAAACCGAAACGTATGAAAACCGGGGCAAACGAAAACCGAGGTTTGACTGTACCTAAATGCTGGAATGCTCTACCCCCTGACATTAGGGCTATTGCCGACCTATCGCAGTTCAGGAAGGCACTCAAATACCATCTTTTCCTCCAATGCTACCCAACCACCAATGGCACCTAGACATCCCCTCTGAAGAGATGACCCACTTTAGAAACAACCCTCACGTTCATTATGATATTTTTACTCATTACCATGTAAATATCTCATGTATATAATTGACCCCTGTTATCCAAGTTACTCTTTACCATGTAAATATCTCATGTATATAGTTACCCCTGTTATCCAAGTTTGGTTCCCCTGTTCGATGTAAAACCAAACAGCATGTTGTTATGGTCGTTGTGTTATAATGTAAACCGCGCTGATGCCAAATAGCGCAGTATATAAGAGATTGTAATAAATAAATAAATAATAACCCCCAGTCCGCAAGATGATGGCATGTCTGTCTACTATACAGGGCCTCAGGATCCTGTGATATGGATGCCTCCTCACTTCTCTCCCACTCTGCCTGTCAGCCTCATACAGCACTGCAAGGGCTAGCCAGATGTTCCTATCCTCCATGTCTGCTGGCTCCCTCTATCAGCAACTCCTGTGTACCCCATTACCCATTGATGTGCTCTCATACCCTGGCACTTTCTTTGTCTACACAGCAACACGCACACAGACACTGACCACACACAACAAACACAGGGCTGGGGACCACAGATACAACTTGGTGTCGCACAGCACAGCACAGAACAGCAGATTAACAGCACATGGGCTGCCACACAAATGCACACACAGGGGGGAGTTCAGACACATAGGACTCCTTGCGACACAGGCAATAGATAACACAGGGGGTGAGTATGGGAAACAAGGATTGGTGAGTTCAGACAGCTGTGATAGTATCTGTGAGTGTTTGGGAGGCAGTCACACAACAGAGGAGATAGGCGGGGATGGGGTGCTGATAGTACTACTACTACCACCACTAGGTCTGGCGTGGCACTTCCAGTGGCAATGTCCTGCATGACGCTGGGGATTCTTGTAATATGTCATGGACATGCACCTCTCAGACATGCCTTCAACAGGCCCCTGCTGGTCCACTGCTTTCAGAGACATCCACACCTAGACGCATTCGTACCGCGGCTGTTTATATGGGTACTGATGGAAAATACTGTTCTGGATGTGCACACAACACAGGCATCTCTATGGCATCCTGGGCACATCTACATTGCATTTATCTTTTCTGAAAAGACCGCCTTAGTATAGTATAATGCAGCAAGATTGACATAACTAATTTGCTAAATCCATTAATGCCATTCCCTCACTTCCAGAGGCTTAGAGACAAATAGATAAGGACTCTGCTCCTGCATGCAAGCATACATTATGTGGCATTTGGCAGTAAAACTTTTAATAAAGAAACTTTCAGCGTATCCCCTCCCCTGATGCCCCAAATACATCATAGACCAAACATACCAGATGCATCTCACAAGCCTCCCTTTTGGTCATAAGGAAGGTAAATTTAAAAACAGAAACACAGAAAGATGAAGACATGGTCTCTTATTAGTTTTACCTGTAGGACATGGCTCCTCAGGAGGTTTTATGGCTTTTAGTGACTGCATTTTAGATTTTCTCAATTAACATGCTTCCCCGCTCTTCCCTTATTCCGCTTTTATAGTTTGGATTGGATGTTTTTATTCATGTGTTTTATTGCTTCGGATTTTACGGTTTGTAGTGCCCAGGATCTTTTGATAACAAATCTAGCAATTATGTTTTTTTCTTTTTATTTATTCAGTTTTGGTCAGACATTTACTACACAGTTCCTTGATTGTATGACTAGATTTTTCATAGCATACGGGCTAGTGGTACCTGCCTTTTTGTTAGGCATTTCCCCTTACAGGTGGATCGCGATTGTCTCAAGTGGTTTCTCCCTTTTTTTTACATAATTCCAATTATTTTTATTTTACTGTTGCTCACTTCCATACAACAGTTTCCTTCTATGCACTAATTATTATGTATCAAGGTTGGGTTGAGTAGTGTTTAAGAACGACCATGCTCGCAATTTTTGCCATGATACGGAGATGGTACGATCTTACACAGTTTCTTTTGGAAGGCTTTGGCATCAGATGAGAATTGCATGTTTATTAGGGAGTAGGTACTGCAATGACACTACAAACAGCATAGCTACACCTTTGGGAGGGTTAGGCATAACTTGTTCACTTGGCTTTATTTTTCCCAGTTGGAATCTTATAATTGTGCTAATTTTAATTTCAGTTTCTTGCTCTGTCTAGATATATTTTAATATTTTTCATATCCATCACTTTCCTTTTACATATTTAATTGTACCCTTATGCACAACACAGTAGACATCAGACCGAAGCGATTCAGGAGTGATAACATCGTTCTTAATGCTGGTTCAGCAGCACTGATGATAGCTAAATGGTTTCTGGTAGTCTATGATGATTTTGTAATTTAACTTATCACAATTGATGTTTTAAGTTTTTATGTTCTTTTTAAAGACCTAACACACACAGTAATATGTAGAGTGGGTTTCCATCCACGTCATCTGTGACGTCATTCTGGCCTCGATTTAACTTTTGGCACTAACATTCAGAGTTTTTTCAAGCTGATGCTGGATCGTTTCAGGTAAGGTTGATTTATGTTTTTATATTGATTTATACATCTGTACTATGTTGCTGATGGAACCATATAATTCTAAAAGCCCAATGTGCATTAACCATGGCGTATCTCTACCACTTACTGATTCCTCGTGACTCCCTCCGGCTTATTGAAAAATTGGTATTTGCACTATTTCATCATTCCTGGTCTTTGAAAATACACAACATTCTAACAAATGTCTACTTAATCTTAGGTGTGGTGGCTTGTACCAACTACTTAATAAAAGAGTATGGGCCATTTGTATTTACTTTTGTTTTGACAATTCCCAAGGCAGTTGTATTGTAATGCAGCAGGAGCTGATGGAAGCAAAGATGCAAGAAAAGAAGCTGTTTTTCACAATATAAAAGATGTGCATGGGATGCATTTCCCGCACAGAGCAGCTAGAGGGAGCAGGCGTGCACTCACAGAGGCTGACTGGACACACCTAGCTAATCAACAGCACCTGACAAGCAGCCCAGAAAGCTCAAACACAGGAGAGCTTTATAAGCAAGAGGCTGGAGACTGGAAAGGAGGTGGAGGTAGAGGTGGACCGGAGAGAAGCACCAGGAGCAAAGCCGTGCGAGAGAAATGCACCACGAGCAAGGGCCAAGAAGAAGGAAGCACCAGGAGCATTGAGCTAAGCCCTAGGAGTGAATGGGAAAGCAATGCTGAGCAAAGGAACAGTCACTTTGGGAAGCAGAGCAGTGCTGAAGGAAGAAGCCAGAAGTTAGGCTTGGAAAGAGGCCTGCACTTACCGGAGGAACCAGTGACCAGACTGAAAGGTAACAAGAGCTTTCAGAGAAAAGACTGGCACGAGGATTGTATCCCCGGAGAACTACTGGAAGGAGAAAGTTCCTGTTCTACATGCTGTTGGAAGCCAAGGTATGCTGACTCTGGTTTTTTTTTTGTTTTTTGTTTTAATTTTTTATTTATGCTTATCATGTAATTACATCCAAGTCAATAGCCAGAATGAAAGGAAAAACAAGGATCAACCATGTACAATAAATTAAATCCTAAAATACAAACAGAAAAAACATTATACATGTCATCCAAAATATTCAGTCCACAAAACAAAGGAAATATTGGAGGGCGTATTAGGAAATAATACAAAGATGCAGTCATACATCCAGGCAATTTCTTAAACAGGCGAAAACGGGCAAAAGATTTAAGTGTCAGCCAAATGGGAAGTCTGAGGCAGCTCCACCACTGCTGACTCTGTTTTTAAGAGAAAAAGCTCACCTTATAAGTGCCCTTTTAAAAGCAATGCTTGTTTTACAAGAAAGGAAAGTAAACCTACCTTGTATAACCCACATGGTAAAAGCACAAAGGTAGGCCACGCTCACTGGTGAACCTTAGAAGAACTCTACAAACACCCAGAGAATAAGAATAGCGACTGGCCAGTTCCAATAGCCAGAGAAACCCCAGATACAGAAAGGGATAACTCTGACTCAGAGCCGATGCAAGTGGAATTTGTGGAGCCTAGTCTTTTGTCTCAAGAGGAGATGAACTGTTCTCTATGCGTTACAAGCAGTATAGAATCGCTGCTAGACTTGTAAATAATATATGCTGTCTCCAGAGTGTTACTTGTATGCTAAAAGGAAGAAGAGTATTGAAACGGTGGAGTTACTCTAGGAAGCCTTAAGTAATCCTTGTTACAACTGTGAAGCATAACAGTTTTTCTTTACCATGAGTTTGTTTCATTCCTGAAGTAAAGGACATTTTCCTCTACGTTGTGACCCACCTGAATCTTTTGCGTAAAGGGAAATAAAAGCCTATGTTATCCCTCTACTCTGCATTCACAATTTACTTTTTAATAGGAGCTGAACTACTACGACCAGGCTGCACCTGGCTCTTAAAGGAACCTCCTCTCATATAAAAAATATCTTTGTGTCCAACCTACCCCTATGACCACTGGCCACTAGGGGCAGTACACGACAGTATGAAGGGCAATTCTTTCTGACCGAGGTCCTCAGAGTGGCTTACTTTTGGACGGTATTTATAACGCATTAGACTGTAACATTATATTGTGCAATTACCATTCTTTGAATTCAGTACATCACTTACCCTGAGAGGAATCTACCATTTTCCATGTGTTTATAATATACTTTTTAGGTTTAATCCTGCCAAGCTGCACAGTATGTAATTTGGCAATTTCATGTTCTCTTCGTGTATCATCACAATATATTGGTGAGTATTGATACTTTGTATTCTCCTCTCCTCACATTTTCTAATGTGGAATTTGTTCAGGATTGTTTTAATAAGAGTTTCCCTATTTCACAACTGGTCTATTGTTCATATAGTATACAAGTGGTACTGTAGACATCAATGTCTTCTCCCTAATTTTACTGTCTCTTTATATAATTATTTATGATTGGGATGTCACAATTATACATATGTTGAGTTTTAATTTTATATTGTTCTGTTGAGTACTGTTTGTTTGGTTACAGCTACTATTTTTAGTGGGTTCTTATGGTTTGACTGTTTTAATTTATTTATTCATGTGATTTTAGCATTTATTATTATTATTGTTTTTAAATTATTTGTTATTATTGTTTATGTTATTTATTTGTAGAGGTCTGAAACCCCTGAAGAAGGCCTCCTGGCCGAAACATGTGAAAGGTTGATCTCACAGCCTAATAAAGACTTCTTTTCATGGTTTGTCTTCTGTCCTGCCTTCTTCGTGCCTGCTGACACTGCGAAAAGGGTGTCCCTCTTTGCTTCTATCTAGTCTGCATTTCCATATCAACTACAATAGTCCACTTTTTTCCTTTAGAAATCTTCTGTGTTTGTCCCATGCTTTTTTGAATTCAGATGCTGTCCTCATCTCTACTACCTCCACTGTGAGATTATTCTATGCATTTACTACCCTTTCCATAAAGAAATATTTCCATATATTACTCCTAAGTCTATCCTCTTTCACCCTCATCCTATGTCCCTTCGTAGCAGAGCTTGCTTTCAATTGAAAGAGGCTTTCTTCTTGTGCATTTATGCCATGGAGGTATTTAAACATCTCTATCATATCTCCTGTATCCCTCCTTTCCTCTAATGTGTATATATTAAGATCTTTAAGTCTGTCCTAATATGCTTTATAATGAAGACCACTAATCATTTTATTAGCCACCCTCTGCACTGACTCCATCCTGTTTATATCCTTTTGAAGGTGTGGTCTCCAGAATTGCAGACAATATTCCAAATGAGGTCACACCAGAGACAAATACATTCAATGTTAAGTTAATGTTGTTTTAATTGTAAACTGCTTTGAGTATATGATGGAGCAGTATAGAAAACATGTTAAATAAATAAATACAGAGGCACTATCACCTCCTTCTGCTCACATCCAGGTCCCACTCTTCTGTAGACAAAAGTACTTCACCCTCTTCACTCTATTGCTCCTTTGGATTTTTGCAGCCCAAATGCATGACCCTGCAATTTTTAGCATTCAATCTCAGATGCCAAATTCTTAACAATTCTTAAAGCTTAGCTAGATCCCTCCTCATGTTATTTACTTCTTCCTGGGTTTCTACTCTATTGCAGATTTTGGTATCATTTGCAAAAAGGCAAACCTTACCTGACAGCCCTTCTGCAATATCACTAACAAAGATGATAAAAAGAATCAGGCCAAGGACAGATCCCTGTGGCACATCACTGGTAACCTCCTCCTCAGAGTGAACTCCTTTTACCTGTACCCTTTGTTGTCTCCCACTCAGTCACTTTAGTGTCCATCCTTAGGGTAAGTTTGTTTATAAGTCGCCTGTGTCAAAGGCTTTACTGAAATATAAGTACACCACATCTAGGGCTCTCCCTCGGTCCAACTCCCTAATCACCCAGTCAAAGAAATCAAGCAGATTTGTCTGACAAGACCTGCCTTTGGTAAACCCATGCTGCCTCAGATCCTGAAATCCACTGGACTCCAGAAATCTCACTATTCTCTCTTTTAGCAGCATTTCAAATAATTTATTCACCACAGAAGTTAGACTAACTAGCCTGTAGTTTGCAACCTCATTCTTACTTCCGCTTTTGTGTAAAGGGACCACATGTGTCTTTCTCCAGTCCTCTGGGATCACTCCGGACTCCAAAGAAGCATTGAAAAGGTTGGTCAGTGGAGCTGCTACAATGTCTCCAAGTTCCTTCAATATTCTCAGATGTATCCCAACTGATCCCATTGTTTTGTCTAAGTTTAGTTTAGTTAGTACCTCATGAACATAGTCTTCTGAAAATCGTTCAAGATCCCTGTCTGTTCCTATTTGTAGGTGTGTTCTGAAGTCCTGCTCTTGGTCCTTCATCTCTGAACACAGAACAGAAATATTTGTTAAGCAATTCTGCTTTATCCTCATCAGCTTCTACATATTCCTTTCCTTCCCCCTTGAATCTGATAATATCACTTTTGAACTTCCTCCTCTCACTAAGATATCTGAAAAATGTTTTATCCCCCCATTTTATTGCAGACTATTTCTTCTTGTTTTTGTATCTTTGCTTTCCTGACTACTTTGCTAGCATCTCTAAGTTTTTCCAAATATAGATGCTTGTTTTCCTCTCTCTGTGATCTCTTGTATTTTATGAAGGCCACCCTCTTTTTCTTCACCTTTTCAGTTACTTTTTTTGAGAACCATAGTGGCCTCTTTTCATTTATTTACTTTTCTAACAAAAAGATTTGTTGCCTTTAAAATATCCCCTTTCAGTTTTGCCCATTGCTTTTCTACGTCCCCCTGATGTTCCCATCCCGCTAATGACTCCTTGAGGTATCTCTCTCCCCTTTAGTCTGTTCAGAACGCTGCTGCCTGGCTAATCTTCTACCACCCCCAATATACTCATATAACCCTTCTTCTCAAATCACTTCACTGGCTTCTCTTCCATTTCCATATCCAATACAAACTTCTCCTTCTGACCTACAAATGCATTCATTCTACTGCTCCTCACTACCTTTCCTCTCTCCCTACACCCCTCCTCGTGAACTCCACTCTTCCTCTGGCCTTCTTCTCTCTATGCCCTTTTCTTCCACTGCCAACTTCAGACTTTGAGCCTTTTACCTTGCTGCTCCTTATGCCTGGAACAAACTACCTTAATCTTTATATCAGGTTTCATCTCTCCCCCTTTTCAAATCCATGCTAAAGGCTCACCTCTTTCAGGCCGCTTTTGGATCGTAATCCCTTCTTCTTCTTATTTATTTATTTGAGAGTTTTTTTTATACTGCCTTATCAAGTAATCAAAGCAGTTTACAATGAACGCAACACAACTATTACAAGAAACATAGTTAGCAAGATAACAATATTAGAAGGAAAAGTTAAATTACAATGTAAACATCTTTGCTCAGGAGAGCTACTTAATTAACTGCAAACTTATTTACATGGAGCCCCATACAGAAAGGGGCATGTCTGGCACGTCCTGGCATCCAAAATCTGGATGGGCCAGATTTGCACCCGATTCTGATCCCGCAGGAGCTAGACGGCCCCATGGGATCAGAATCAGGTGCAAACGGCTTGGACGGGCAGGACGGGCCCCGATTCAGGCCCCTTGGATGCCCCGCTCTCTCCCTGCCATGGTTCCTGCATGGATCCCGGTGCCTGCATGGATTCCGGTGACATGGCATCCAGTCGCCATGGCACCAGGACACCATGCAGTAGCCACACTCACCCCCAGACCCAGAATATCTTGCTTTTCCCACTGCCCAACCCCCGAACGGGCTGTGGGGAATCTTTTGTGCCTTCCCTACCTTTCCGGGGGGGTCCATCGTCACATATTGCCACACTCAGAGTGACTTATTCCACTCCAGAGGTGGAATAAGTCATCCATCCATGTCATCCAGCCTGGACGAACAGGGCTGTGCCTGGAATTACCCCTGTATGTCTGGGGTCTGGGTCCTGCCTCCGGCCTGCCCTGTCTTCTCCCCCTGCCAGCCCCCTCTCACACACGTCCAGGCTCCCTGCACAGTGGCCCTGAACATGTAGGGAGCTCTGGACCAGGAATCAGGTCCTGACGAATAGCGGGGGTTGGATGTCCACCCCAGATGTCCAACCCCACTATTAGGGACTCTACATGTCGCTCTAGTAGCACAGAAATTTTTACATAGCCAAAATAAAGTTGTGTGTGCAGGGGAGTAGTGGTATTCTGGAGATGTAGACATTGTCAAGAAGCTTAAATGGGGACTAGTGCATCAGATTATATATTTATTTATTTATTTAGCTGTATTTATATACCGCTTTTCACCGGGTCAATATTAGCTTCATCTGGTTGATTACCAAAGTCATCTGTGAAAAGAAATGTCTTGATTTGCTTACAAAAGTTAGAAAGTTCTTTGATACTTCTTAGTCTGTCAGGGAGAGTTCCAGAGAATTGGCGAGTAACATGAAAAGGCTCTATTGCTTGCTGAGCAGTTAGTTTTCCAAAAGTCTGTAAGAACTGCTAAGGAGTTCTGTGTTCATCCTCTCCTTAGTCTGTTGTTAGGATTCTTGTGTACTAGAGAGCTTAGGTAGGATGGTGATATGTTATGTAGCAGTTTAAAGATGATCATTAGGGATTTGTATTTAATTCTACTTAGGATAGGTAACCAGTGTAAATGCTGTAATATGGGGGTGATATGCTCAGATTTAGGTACCCTCTGAGTTATACGTGCAGCCATGTTTGGGCCATCTGGAGTTGATTCAATGCTTGTTTTGATAGGCCCTACAGGATACTATTACAATAGCCAAAATGGGGGGACACCATAGCCTGAAGTACTGAGTGCAAATCATAAGCTGATGGAAGATGTTTGAGATGTTGACTCATCCTTATCTTGCTCGGATTGCTCTATTGATATTTATTTATTTAGTTTTATATGCCACACTATTTCACATTCAGTGCGGTTTACAAAGAACAAACAGAAATTACATAAAACAAGTTTTGATATGTGAGGACAAGCTGAGATTGTGATCTAGGGTTATTCCTAGATATCTGACTTCACATTTCATCTCCAATGAGGCTACTTTGACTTTTATTTCAGAAGGGGGGATCAAGTCCTTGTTCCTAGTGACAACTGCAGTTTTTTTGAAGTTTATCCTGAGGTTATATGATGTGAACCATTGTGCAGTCTCATTGAAGCATGTTGTGATTTGCAGAATGACAGATTTTGATGTGTTGAATGGTAGATATAACATTATGTTATCTGCATAGATGTTGTAGTTTACCTTGTGCTTTTTGAATTGCTACAGATTGATTGGAGGTAAATGATGAGAGAGCCAATCCTCATGGTATTTCTTATTGCTGACTGTACAAGTTTGATATTGTTTGACTAATTTTTACCTACTGAGTGCGGTTGGAAAGGTAAGATTGGAAACATAGCAGAGTAAAGTCACCAATTCCAATCTGTTGAAGCCTTGCTAGTAGGATATTGTGATTAATAGAATCAAACGCAGAAGCAATGTCCAAGAATATTAGTATGAAGGCTTGCATGGAACTTTCTATTCCTTTGATGAGATTATTAAAGAGGGCTAATAAGAGTGTTTCAACACCATGGTGGGATCTAAAGCCATACAGATGTGCATCAAGTGGTAAATACTTATCTATGTGGTCTTGCAGCTGGTTTTGTATAATCTTTTCTATTATTTTTGCTATAAAAGGAAGGCTTAATATAGGCCTATATGAATTAGGGCATGTTTTATCCACAGAGTATTGCTTTAGGATAGGATGAATGGTTGCTTTCTTTAGAGCTTTGGGGATTTGTCCTTCAGATAAGGAAAGGTTAACTATATGGAGTATGGTGGAAGCCAGTTCTGCATGGGTTATTTTTAACCAACTGACCGGGCATGAGCCAAGAGAAGATGTAGTTGTGTTGATGGTAGTAATGATTTGTGCAAATGATTGTCATAATGTAATATCAGTCAAGCAGGTTTGTTGCTTATCGGTAGTAGTGAGACAGGGGTTAAATTTTTAGTTTGTTCATGTAATGGTTGGCTAGGGCTTGTGGGTTGATGCTGATATTGTTCCCATCTATACTGGGGGCACGAGTTAATGATTTTACTATTTAGAAGAGTTCCCTGGGACGATTTAGGGCTCTTATAAGGATAATTGTGTAATGCTCTCTTATTATTGTTGATGCACTCTCAATATTCTTTGAGAATGTTCAAGTATAGGTTCCTATCAACTGGTAGTTTTGAGATCCTCCATTTGCATTCCAGTCTTCTTAAGCATTTTTTTAAGGTCCTGAGCTCCTGAGTGTACCACATCTCAGATTGATTACGGTATTGACAAGATTTCAATTTGGGGACTGTTGCAGCTCTGTTTCTGATTGAATTCCAATTTTCTAGTATAGAGTTTATGACTGAATTCCAATTTTCTAGTATAGTGAATTCAATGGGACAGCGGCTCTGATATCGCATGGAAGCCGCTACCGCTGCTTAGTAAACATACCCTTAAGTCATTTGAATCTTTGAGCTGAAGTAGTTTCATTAAAAATGTATCTTTGTTGAATTTCTTGAAGTGGCGATGTATATTGAAGTCAATGATCTGCTTTAGAATGGGAAGATGGTACATGATCTTAAAACTGATCGGAAATGGTCTGACTAAGTTACAGGCTGTATTTGAACTGCAGGTTGTTTCGAGCTTCTAAAAAATATTGTTAGGTAGGAAAATTTGATCAAGCATGTTTCCCTTAATGTGAGTTGGAGAGCTAATAATTTGTTGGTAGTTCATATCAGTCATTGCGTTAAGTAATAAATATTCATGACTACTGTGCATTGATGTCAGGTTAAAGTCACCTTGTAGAATTAGGTGTTTATTAATTGGCGTATGTGTGCATACTGTTTCTAAGATTGTTGTTAAACTGTTAGCTATTGGTGGTCTAAATAGCAGATCAAGTGAGAATTGCCTGTTCAACCATTAGAATATCCAGGCCTTCCACACTAACAGCTGATGTGAGGGAAGCTTTAACCTCATTTTTTTTATTAAGATGAGAACACCTCCTCCACGTTTACTTTCTCTATGGTAATGGAAAATATCATAGTTTGGTAGCTTAGTTTAGTTAAGTAGGTCTGTATCCATATCAGAAAGTCATGTTTTGGTAATAAACATAATGTCTGGGTTATTGTTGTTAATGTAGTCTACTAAAATTGGGATTTTATCCCTCACTGAGCTTTGTGTCTCCTTACCCTTCCCTATTACCCTTGTTCTCATCTATTGTACTGTCTGTCTTGATTAGATTTTAAGCTTTGACGAGCAGGGATGGTCTTTTATATGTGTCTGTAGAGCATATGTGTCTGTATATGCCTTGTAGCACTATATAAATGATTAATAGTAGTAATAGTTAATAATAGTAATAGTAGTAGTATTGTCCCTTCTTAGCAAAGTTGGTTTTCCTAAAGTCTAAGACCCTCGCTTTAGAATGGCTTTTATCAGCCCTAGTTCTAATACTGAACCACACCATCTGGTCATCACTTGATGCAAGATAATCTCCCACTATGACATCAGAAATACTTTCCCCATTGGTAAACATCAAGTCCAGTATGGCTCCTTCATGTGTGGGTTCTGTTACCAGTTGCAGGAATAGTTCTTCCTGTAGAGAATCCAGGATCTCCTTACCTCTAGATGATACCGTTGCAGGAATGTGCCAGTCAACATCTGGCATATTGAAATCACCTATCAGTAGCACTTCTTCTTTTATGGCAGTACTGTATATGTCTTCTATTAAATCCCTGCCCACCTCTGTAGCATCCCATCTTCATTCCCTGTGTATATGTTTATGTTTATTTCATTTCCTATACCACCCTTTATAACATCAGGGCAGTTTACAGTTGCTAAAACAATACAGGTGGATGGAGGCCGGAAAAAGAAAAGGAATTACAGTATATGACAGGAAAGAGAAGACAGGTGAGCAGACAAAACAGGAGAGACACAAATTATATAGGATCACACATTAGGTATCGGGAGATCAAAGGCAGAAGAGAACAGGTAGGTTTTGAGAAGTGATTTAAATTTGGTATAGTTCTGTTCAAGCCTGAGGGGAGTAGGGAATGAATTCCATAAGGATGGACCAAGAAAAAAGCAAGCCGAGTGATGGGTGGACTGTAGGTGAGCACAGGCAGGAGAGAGGAGCTGCAGGCAGTTAATATGTGCTGAGCGAAGGTGGCAGTTGGGAGTATGGAATTGAAGAAGGTCTGCCAGTTATTACGGGGTATGAGCATAGATGGCCAGATGGACCATGGCAAGGACTTTGTACTGAATGTGGTATTCTAGAGGAAGCCAGTGGAGCTGGAGAAGAAGAGGTGTAACATGTTCTCGCTGAGTAGACTGGGTGATGATACGAGTTGCTGTATTTTGGACAAGCTGGAGTCTATGGAGTTGAGTACGAGAAATGCCAGCAAGTAAAGAGTTGCAAGAGTCCAAAAGGGATATAACCAAAGATAGTAAGAGCGTGGTTAGGGCTTGGGGCATGAGGAAAGGGCGGATAGCACGCACTTGGTGAAGATAGAAAAAGGATTTCTTCATGAGTTGAGAGACATGGTCTTTAAAAGAGAGATCAGAGTCAAGGAGGACCCCTAGGTAGCAGAGAGAAGACACTAGAGGGGTGGGAGAATCATCAATTAATGGGACTGTTGAGGAAGGAGTGATTCCATAGGTAAGTCAGATAGCTGAGGTTTTTTCCAGGTTAAGGTGGCGACAATTTGCCATGAGCCAATTGGCAACTGAGGAAAGACAGGCATTGAGGGGGGGGGGGGAGAGGTCAGGCTGCAATGGGCTGGTATGGTAAAGGAGAAGGATATCATCAGCGTAATAATAAGCTGATATTCCAGATTGTTGAATAAGAAGAGCAAATGGAGCCAGAAAGACATTACATAGGAATGGTGCTAAGATTGAATCTTGGGGGATGCTGCAAGGAAAGGAAAAAGAATCAGATGAAAGGGAGGGGTTGGTGCTAGGAATGACCCTACATGATCGAGAAAAGAGGAAAAAGTAAAACCACCTATAAACCATCCTCTGAAGACTGGCATCACGCAAATGAGAAAGAAGGATTGAGTGATCAACAAGATCAAAAAGCTGCTGAGAGATCCAGAGAAATCGCCATCAAGATATCACCACGGTCGTGGGAGGTGTGAAGTTCGTTGAGAAAGGCAAGCAGAATAGTTTCAGCACTATAACCAGGATGGAAACCAGATTGCTGGGGGTGAAGAAAGTGTGTTGAATCTACATAGCATGAAAGTTGGGCGAAAACAGCTTTTTCCAGAAGTTTTGAAAGGAAAGTGAGATTATAAGCCGGGCGGTAGTGTGCTGGATCAAGCGGGTCGAGAGATGTCTTTTTAAAGAGGGAGCGGACCACAGCATTCTTCCAGAGACTGGGAAAGGACATAGAAGAGAGTCTGGCATTTAGCATGGCAAGAATGGAAGGAAGAAGGGTGAGGGAAGGTTCCAAAAACCAAGAAGAGGGAATGGGATCAAGATAGCAGTTCATCTTGTGTGATATTGAAATGGACTGTATAAGCTCTGTAATGGTGAGTGGGTGGAAAGAGGCCCAAACATGAGGGAGTGGAGAGAGGGTAGGAGGGGGGAGGAGAGGACAGTGGGAGTGGGAAGTTGGACAATGAAAAATGGAGATCAATGCAAATGCAAATGGATTTCCCATTTAAGCCCTGTAATTATATAGCTTTAATTTTATTTTTACATATAGTGCCACTCCTTTGCTCCTTCTTCCTACTCTGCCCTTCCTGAATAAAGTATAGCCCAGTATAATTACTTCCCAGTCTTGGTTGTCTGTGAACCATGTCTCTGTAAATGTCACTAAATCTAAGTCAACCTCTTCCATTAAAGCTTCAACATCTGGGATCTTATTTCCAATGATACACACCGCTTTCTCGATGTTGCCCCTTTTACCCATTTCTATATAGGTATTTAATGTTTCATTTACCTGGGGGCTTTCTTCACCAATCCCCAATGAATCTAGTTTAAAGTCCTTTTCAGTAGGTTAGCCAGTCTGCTGCGGAAGACACTTTGACCCTTCTTGGACAGATGGACACCATCTCTGCTCTGCAGCCCTTGGAAAATCATCCTATGGTCCCAGTGCGGCCCAAGGGTTTCTGCCGCAATAGGCAGAAGCCCCAGCCAAGGCCCCCCTCTCGTGCTGTACCCCCCACACTGAGCAGCAATACCATGCCCCTGCTGCCGCTGATTCCGGTGGCGGGTTCAAGGAGAGCACAGCTCAGCTCTGCGGCAGGCCATGTGCTTCGGCACACATGGTCTGCCACTTCTGACCCCCTTTCAACATAACTTTGGGGGTGTCAAAAGCGGCAGGCCATGTGTGCTGAAGCACCTGGCCTGCTGCACATAGAGATCTGCTGCCCTAGGCAGCCGCCTAGCCCACCTAGTGGACAGGCCGGCCCTGCATTGTCAAGGAAACCTAAACGCTCTCAACGACACCATCAATGCAGCCATCTCCAGAATGCGAGCTTCTCTGCCTCAGCCTTTACCTTCAACAAGAAGGATTTAAGAGAACACCACCTGCGCATCTATCCACTTTACCCTCTGTCCCAGAGCCATGAAATCATTTTTGATATGCCCAGATGGATACCTAGCAGTATCATTTGTGCCGACATGGATGAGCAACATCAGATAATAATCAGTAGGCTTGATGAGTCTAGGCAAACATCTTGGATTTTGTCACCTGGCAGACAGCACACCTCTCTAGACATCAAGTCTTGTCAGCAAATGGATGCCTCAGTACCCCACAGAAGAGAGTCACTAAGCAACAGTACAATTCGCTTCCTGGTGTCACTAATTCTGCAGCTTTGGGGTGTTTGAGTTCTGGTTCTTCCCTTTCCTGGGATGTTTTCACCTTCTCCACTTCCAGGGCTGCATTCTGGTTCTTCATTTTAAGGGCTGGTGGGGTTGAACTGTTGATTCTGCAGGCTCTGATAGCTTGTGTCCAACTGTCTTCATTCTGTAGCAGCCCTTCTTCATCTCTGTCGGAGAGCTTGGATGTTTCAAGAAGCATCTCATCAATGTACTTCTCGTATCTAACCACCTCTTCTCTGAGCTCCTCCACTTATTTCATGAGGGTTTCAGTTTGTAGGAATCCTGCACATGGAACCGGTCCTTTAACTGACATTGGGCTCTCTGTCTGAAGCTGTAATGGGGGCAATAGCTTTGGCAATATAAATTTTCCCAGCCATCATTCAGTTGGTGGAGTTTTGGTACCCGTTGAAGTACATGAGAGAGACCTACCAGGACCCTAACTTTTCCTCAGCTCTCGTTTAAGGGAAAAAGCAGTTAACCTCTTCTATGTGTGTTCTAACAGTGTTGTTCTATGCCTCTCTGTGTAGCTAATTGGGGAGTTACCCTACATAGCAAGAAGTCTCACATGGGGTGGGTGGGAGCTGGGGTATCTTCAGGAACAAACTGAGTAGAAGTTTACACTTCATTTCTGAGGGTATGCAAGTAATGGACTATGTATACCTAGCAGTCTCCCTATGCAGGAGATAGCATTCTCATAAAATTGCCTCCCAATCAGGATCTGAGGTCTGGAGGTAGAAACAAGCATATTAGGCTTCCTTGACCATTACAGATCTGATCTGACTACTATGCTCTGGTGAAGCAGCTGACTTGGTCAAATCCCACAATTGCCTGGGCACACTGTATGGCACTTGATGTCTGCCCTTTTGTTGACAAGAAGCACAAACATGTCTACATCTTCACCATTGTTTCATGCAGAAGAAGGTGTGCAGGCATTGCCACCAGCACTTTAAGCACATCCAGGTATTTCAGGTGTCTGAAAAGAGGTGTCTTGGGCAAGCCTGACTCTCCCAAATTAAACTGGATAGCCTTAGTTATACTTTAGACAAGAACTGGAAAGCATTACCCCTCCAGTGGGGATGGTTTTCTGTAGACTGTGAGGGCATTTTGAAGGGAAAACCTGGGAAGCAGTTATCTTCAGAACCACTCTCTATGGAATAATGAATGTAAGGCTCCATGGATTCTTCAAAGTCTGACATCTCATTTGAAAAAGGAGCACAAATGGTCTGAAAGCAAACGGTACTGAAGAAGGGTCTGGTATTGGTTTAAAGGTAAACCTGCTACAGGCTAATGTAGCAATTGCCCCCACTAAAGATACAGCCTCGACTTTCAATATGATTGGCTCGCTGCCAGCTTAAGGGTCTGCAGATCACTTATTTGTTTTACAAATGTATATACTGCAATCCCAGCTCAAGGCATTGTGGCTCTTCAGATGACCAGTGATTGTTGTCCTAAGAGCTTTGCTGTAATCCATCCTTAAAAACAAACAGGTTAAAAACAATAAATATTTGCTTTAATGAGATATTTTTAAAGCAGAATTTGACCACTATAGCATGTCCTATAAAACTTTCTGAGATGATTTAACTTTAGTTTTGCTATTATCAAAGTTTGTTGTAAAGCATCTCATTATTCTTTTTAACATCCTTGTTAGTGACATAGCAGAAGGGCTGTCAGGTAAGGTTTGCCTCTTTGCGGATGATACCAAAATCTGCAATAGAGTAGACACCCAGGAAAGTGTAGATAACATGAGGAGGGATCTAGCTAAGCTTGAAGAATGATCTAGAATTTTGCAGCTGGGATTTAATGTTAAAAAATGTAAGGTCATGCATTTGGGCTGCAGCAATCCAAGGGAGCAATATAGTATAGAGGGTGAAGTACTTTTGTCCACTAAAGAAGAGCGGGACCTAGGCGTGGTTGGGTCTGATGATCTTAAAGTAGCTAAACAGGTAGAAAAGGCGATGGCAAAAGCTAGAAGGATGCTTGGGTGCATACAGAGAGGAATGGCTAGCAGAAAAAAGGAGGTGATAGTGCTTTTGGTGCAACCTCATTTGGAGTAATGTGTGCAGTTCTGGAGACTGCACCTTCAAAAGGATGTGAACAGAATGGAGTCGGTGCAGAGGGTGGCTACTAAAATAGTTAGTGGTCTTCATTATAAAGCATATGAGGACAGACTTGAGGATCTTAATATGTACACCTTAGAGGAAAAGCAGGATAACGGTGATATGATTGAGATGTTTAAAAACCTCCATGGCATAAGTGTTCAGGGGGAGAGCCTCTTTCAATTGAAAGCAAGTTCTGCTACGAGGGGACATGGGATGAGGGTGATGGGGGGTAGATTCAGGAGTGATAGGCGGAAATATTTCTTTACGGAAAGAGTGGTGGATCCGTGGACTAGTCTCCCAGTGGAGGTGGTAGAGATGAGGACAGTAACTGAATTCAAAAAAGCATGGGACAAACACAGAGGATTTCTAAAGGAAAAAAGGGGACTGTTGTAGTTATTGATATGGAAGGACAGACTAGATAGGCCATGTGGTCTTTTTCTGTCATCATATTTCTATGTTTCTATTATAAAGCAGGACCTTTGTATTACTTTTCTCATTCCTTGCTTGAAGGACTGGACATTGTGTTATGTAGTGCTCCAGAGAGCTAGGGAAGCAAGAGGCATAATTTGGAAAGAAATTCAGTCCAGCTCAAAATACAGGATACTATTAACTAGTGGGGTACTGCCCAAGATATGGATATTTTGACCCCTTCCTTCCAGCTGTATCCTGTAACACCATAATTTGGTAAGTTGGGAAGCTTGCTAGTTATGTGGATGTTGCTGAGGACAACTGGGAAGAACATTAAAGTATGTGCAGGATTATAAGCCAATATGCACTTATAGTCCCTTTGGCTATCTTGTTCAGTTTTCGTGTGGAGAAAGAGGGGGTTGTCAGCACCTGCCAACTCACAATCTGATGCAGTTTAATGTTCCTCCATGGCAAAAGATTGAAATAGCTAAGGGAGTGGTAGAGGCTGGGGAGATGGGAGGGAAGAATGTGCAAACCAATAGAAATACCCTAGTGTGCTTCGAGAAGGAATGGCCTGCTGCGTCAGTTAGGGTGCTGTTTGCTACCATGTAGGAGATCTAGATTCAGTTCTGCAGTTCAGCTTCTGGTCTTTGGGCTACTTGTGGGTCCAGCTGCTTACTACTACTACTACTGAGCATTTGTATAGCGCTGCAAGTCGTAAGCAGCACTGCACAGACATGTAAGAGGTTACAATCTAGTCAAGACAGGTAACACAGAAGGTGTAAACAGGGATAAAACAAGGGGGAAAGGTAAAGAAACAAGGAGATCAGGTGAGCCAAGATCCAAAAGCAACAGTGAAGAGGTGAGTTTTCAGCCTGGATTTGAAAAGAGTCAGAGAAGGTGCCTGGCGTACAGACACAGGTAGTTTGTTCCAGGCGTAAGGTGCAGCAAGGTGAATGGAGCGAAGTCTGGAGTTAGCAATAGAAGAGAAGGGCACAGACAGAAGCAATTTGCCAGAAGAGCGGAGTTCCTGGGGGGGTGGGGGGGTGCTTCACAGTGTTCTAAATCCAGAGGGAAAGTAATCTGACTCATTGCACAATGGTGGCACATAGTAGCTAGACTTGGGGTGAAAATACACTGGGCTCCAAAGGATTGTGGTCTGTGATCTCTGGATGAGGACTGTAGCTATTGACAGAGCTAAAACTTGGGAAGGGTGCTAAAAATGGGGAAAGTGAGAGTGAAATAGTGCTGTAACCCAACAGAAGCTGGTTTCAATTCAGTTGGAGATTCAAAGGAGGAAAAAAAGCTGGCTTGAAAAACATTTAGCAAGATACCACAATATGCTGTCTATGTTCAGACAGAGGAACATTCGGGAGTTCCTGCTTCCATTCTGACTCTGCTTGTAGTTTGAGATAATATGGAGTGGACCTGCCTGCCGGTAACCGGTTTGGGGATGCCTCCTGCTTGGTTTTGGAGGTAAGGATAAAAGGGCCTAGATCTAAGCGCCCAATGTCTTCCTCCAAGAGATGAGGAGAGGCTGCAAGAGCGCAAGTGAGGCTCAGGGCACAGCCTGGGAAGTAGCCTTCCATATGGCGGGCTAGATCAGACAAATCAGGAAGTGCTGATATCCCTAAGCTAGCTAGGCTTAACCACATCTAAATGTTAAAGTAAAGGAGAAGGAGTGGATGAGACTGCATTCCTTCCACCTTGCTGGAAGACTCAGGTGGAAGGCTCCATTCCTGGTCCTATTCAAATCCAGGCAAAAAATTAATCTCTTTCAGGCTGCTTTTGGATCCTGACCTCTTATCCTCCTACCTTCACTCACTGTATTTTAATATTTCCCCAAGAATTCTCGTGTCCCCAGTTGTTCTGTATATCTGTCGCAGCAGGCTGTAAGCTCTGTTGAGCAGGGAGTTCCTGAGGAGGGGGGCACTGTACAACACTGGGTATGCCTAGTAGTGCCATAAAAATGACAAATAGTAAGAGTAGTAGTAGTAGTAGTAGCAACAACATATGGATTGAAGGATCAGCCTATGAAGAATGCAAGAACAGAAGGTATCAAGAATGCAGTTTAGGTGTACCAGAGAGCTCATCTGCCTAGTCAGTTGTTTTTTCTCATATGAGGTGCAGTGGATCAACAAGATACATTTCATATTCATCACTGAAAAATCCACAGTCGACCTGCTAGGGGCCAGTCACCCTTGAGCATCCATAATCACCAGTCCAGGGTAGAATGTCTAAGCTTTTTGCCTTGACTGAATTTTTATAAATCTACTCTCCTTGGAAGAATAGTACATTTCTCATTTTTGTACTTTCAGTTAGGAGATACTGGGGCATGTTTACTAAACTGCACTGTTAGTGTGGGGTTTGCCAAGTGCTAAGTGTGCCTACTATTAATGTAGGGTCCCATACTAAAATCCCACGCTAACCAGTGAGCACGCTAATGAGCAAGGACTGGACAGGACAGGGGCAGAACGTGGTCAATGATGGTACATTATGTTTAGTGTGGGCATTTTGGGCACATACTAAGTACAAATGTTGCTGTTAGAGCAGGTGTACCTAATGCCCTTTTGATTAAGCCTCAAGGGGTGAAGATACGTGCAGCTGTATGCCGGTTAACACACTGTGGTGCATTAAAAATGTGCAAACGGCAGGGGGGATGGACACACATGCACCCAAAAGTAACTATGGGCCTCCATGCAAGTTTTGTGAAGTAAACATGTGCTAATGGCACACCCTTTAAGAACATAAGATATGTCATACTGGGTCAGACCAAGGTCCATCAAGCCCACTATCTTATTTCCAACAGTGGCCAATCTAGGTCACAAGTACCTAGCAGTTTCCCCAAAGGACACAGGTTCCACTATGCTTGCATTGGGTCAAGCAGTGGATTTCCTGGGTCCCTTTAATAATGGTTTATGAACCTTTCTTCCAGGAACTTTCCAACCCTTTTTTAAAACTGGCTACACTAACAGTTTTTACTACAATCTCCGGAAACAAATTCCAGATTTTTTTTTTAACTTGAAATTTTTATTGGTATTACTTAGCACACATAAAAGAACATTCGGTAACACATATAATTTTCACCCCCACACTGTCCCAAATCCCCAATACACATCATCAACACAGCTAAGAAATCAGGCAAAAGCTATCAAGTATCTACAAAGAGATCCCTGTAAACCCTCCCTTCCCTCCCCATCCCCCCTGTCCCCTCCCCCCCCCCCCCCCCGTCAAGCAGCTCGGGCTTCCAAATATACCACCAAAGGTTGCCACTGCTTAGAGAACTTCTCCCCCTGTCCCCGCTGAAGCGCTGTGAGGCGCTCCATATTTAAGACCCAATGTAGCCTGGAATGCCAGTGAGACATCTCCGGTGGCGTACTTTGTTTCCACTTCCATGCAATGTCACACCTAGCCGCAACAATGCATGCCAGCATCAACTTACGCCATCGGAAGTCGAGAGTATCAGGCCACACCCCCAACAGAAATAAGGATGGGCTCAGGTCCGGCACTACCCCAAAAATCTCCCCCAATTGAGCTCTAATCATCGTCCAGTACTGAGATATCACTGGACAGTCCCACCACATGTGGAGATAGGTCCCCCGGGTGCCGCAGCCCCTCCAACAAAGGTCCGGGGCCCCAGGAAACATCTTCTGGTAGCGTACCGGAGTATAGTACCATCTCATCATTATTTTATAGGCATTTTCCTGAATAAGTGTACATAGCGAGGACTTAGATACCCCCTTGAAAATAGCCATCCACTCCTCCTCGTCCCACTGTACCCCCAGATCCTTCTCCCATTCTAGCATATAACTAGGCCTGCCCTCCACCTTTCTAACCCTTTGGAGGCCATTGTACAACAGCCGAATCAATCCTCGGGATTGCTGATGGCCTAGTCATAGAGCCTCCAAATCATTAGGTCCCTCTGTCATCTTGTCCATGTTGTCCTTCTGGCGCAAATAATGCGTCACCTGTAGGTGCGCAAACAAATCTCTGGACCCCAGCTGGAACTCAGCCTTTAATTGCTCGAAGGACTTTATTTCCCCCATATCAATCAATTGCATGAAATTATCCAATCCTTTCCTTGCCCAACCTTGAAAGATGCCCTCCCTCCCCGGACTGAAGGCAGGGGTAGCCTGGATGGGCGCCAACAGAGAAGGCCCTACCCATACACTGATCCGTTTCCATCCCCGCTGCCATTCGCCCCATAAATGTCGTATAAAGGGATTCGCTGTCCATTCACCAGACAACACCCCCTTCTGTAACCAAGGTAGGTGCTGAAGGCGCCAACCCCTTACCCAAAATTGTTCTATGCCATGAAATCGTTTAGTATTCTCAGATTCCCGCCACTCCATAACCTGACGCATCTGGGCCGCCAAATAATAATCCGCAATCTCTAACATCCCCAACCCCCCAGTCCGCCGGGAACGATACAATACTCGACGCGCTATGCGCGGGGGTCGATGCCGCCACACACAAAAAGAAACATTTTCCTTTGTAAACGTTGAAGGACTATGCGAGGCACCCGCACTGGCAAAACTTGAAAAAAATACAGCAGCCTCGGCAGCACCATCATCTTGAGCGTAGCTATTCTACCCAGCCAAGAGATCTCCTCCTTATTCCACTTATCAATATCACGTTCTATCTGGTCTATCAGAGAGGGATAATTCGCCCCATATGACCTCGCCGGGTCCGCAGTGAGACGGACGCCCAGATACTGAATATCCCGTGGGGCCCAACGGAATTTATAATTCCCTTGCAAATGCCTCACCAAGGAATCGGATAAGCTGACATTGAGCGCCGCCGTTTTATCCCAATTAATTTTGAAACCCGCTACCTTCCCATATTGTTTTAATTCGTGCATATAAATGGGCAGAGCCAATAAAGGGCTGGCCACAAACAGCAGCATATCATCTGCGAACAACGCCACTTTATGCTCCTCTGTACCTACCCTTAATCCCTTGGCATCCGTATTACTCCTCAATCGTCTCGCCAGCGGTTCCATAGTTAGAGCAAATAATAAGGGGGATAATGGGCACCCCTGTCGAGTCCCCCGTTCCAAATGAAAAAACTCAGAGTAGCGGCCATTCACTTTAACAGCTGCCACTGGGTTAGCGTATAAAGCTTTAATCCAGGCCATCATATGCAATCCAATCCCTAGCTTTTCCAGCACAGCAAACATAAAGCTCCATTCCACCCGGTCGAAAGCTTTCTCAGCATCCCCACTTAACAACAAGTCCTGTTTTTGTTGCCACGCGGACCACATCACTTGGATGGTTCTCCGGATATTATCCCCCGTATTCCTGCCATGGATGAATCCGGTTTGGTCCGACTGAATCACGTTGGGCATGTTGACCCCGAGACGGTTCGCCAACACCTTTGCAAGGATCTTCCCGTCCGTATTCAATAAAGAAATTGGACGATAGGATCCACACAACGCGGGGTCACGACCCGGCTTTGCCAAAACAGTAATCCCCGCTTGTTGCATAGAAGGCGCCAACGGTTTACCCTGCAGTACCTCATTAAATAGCCGCTGCAACAAGGGGGCTAGCCGTTCCGCAAATTTTTTATAAAACAAAGCTGGAAAACCATCCAAGCCAGATGCCTTATGCAAAGCCAGGCCCTTGATTACCAACCCAATTTCCTCCAGTCCAATCGGCCGATTAAGCATTTCTCTATCCAGACCTGTTAATTCCGGGAGCGTATCCCCTTCCGTCAAATAGTCCCCCGCTCGGTATTCCAATCCCCCTAACGAGCTGGTATATAATGTTTGATAATAGTGCACAAATTGCTCCCTAATCGCCTTATTACTAAACAACAGTTGATCTCTCGGGCCCTTAATTTTCAATATAGCAGATCTTCGCTCCTGATCTCTCAACTTCCTAGCCAGCAGTGCGCTAGCCTTATTGTTAAAGGCATAATACTGTTGATTAACTCGCTGCAACTGATATTGGATGGTCTCCGTCCGCAGCTCCATTAGCTGCGACCGGGCACAATCCAATGCTGCCCTTACTTTCCTTCCCCCCTCACGTTTATGACACTTCTCCAGCTCTGAGATCCGTTCAAGTAGCTGGGTTACCTGCCCCTCTCTCTCCCGCTTAAGCCGCACTGCCCATGATAACAATTTCCCCCTTAACACCGCCTTGAGCCCATCCCACTGTATCTCCCAGGCTACCTCCCCAGTATCATTCCATTGATAGTACTCATCAATAGCTGCCTCAATATCTTTAAGGACCTCCTTATTCTGCAGTAGACTTTCATTTAGTCTCCAAAAGGTCCGGCCGTCCTTATCCTGCTCTCCCCCAAAATCCACCCATACTGTGCCATGATCTGTCCATATGATCGGTTCAATACCAGCTCTAGTGACCTTACGGGTCCAGCACTCGTCCCCTAAAAAAAAATCTATCCTGCTATAACTTTGATGGACTGGAGAATAAAAAGAATAATCGCGCTCTTGGGGGTGCAACTGACGCCAAAGATCACACACCCTGAATTGCGCCATCAGATCCAATAATTGCGACCGCCCTTTACTCCCTTCCGCTGCACCTGACCGCTGTCTATCCCTCCGGGGGTCTAAAACCTCATTAAAATCCCCCCCCAATAGTAGCGCCCCATGCACCTTATTTACCAGCCAACCTGTTAAAGCCTCCCAAAAAGACGTATGGGGATCATTGGGACTATAAACGTTGACAAACGTGACCTCCTGCCCCTGCAATTCTCCCCACACTAATAGCACCCGCCCTTTCATCCCCTTTATTACTCCCCCCACCTGAAAGGGAACATCATTCCGGATCAGTATTGCCACCCCTGCCTTCTTGTGAAGTCCCTCAGCATTAAACCAAATATTACTGAAAGCCCCATGTCTAACCAAAGGCTCATCTTTCGGCAGCAGGTGGGTTTCCTGCAGAAACACCACCTGCCACTTGTGGTGCTGTACTTCCTTGAACATCATCTTCCGCTTTTGTGGGGTATTAAGTCCTCTCACATTCAATGAGCCTACCCTAAGTCCCGCCATTCGGACATATACAAAAAAGTAGCGATATGAACTACTTGGAAGTAGGATACCCCCCTCCCCTTCCACCCTCTTCCCCCCCTGCCCCCCCTCCTACCCCCCTCCCCTCCCGCCCCCCCAATACCCCCCCACAGGCCATACCTCCCTGTGACTCCTTCCGGAGGACGAAGCTCCCCATCCGAGACCTGCCCTCACTCCTACCCTCGAAGCCCCCCTCCCCCATGAGATCCCCCTAATCCTCCATTAGTCCATGCATCCCATTCATCCCATTCATCCATCAGCCACTCCCCTCCCCTCTGTAGTATTCAAACCTGTAGTTCCTTCCCCCATGCATTATCCCCAAACTCTCCCCCAGTCATACCCTAAAGAACCCCCCCCCAAACCACACTTCCACAAAATATAGCTAGGCACAGCTATCCTCCTGCAAGGTAAACCCTACATTGGTCCATTATCATAACTCTAGCAAAGTCTCTCAGCTTCAGGTAGTCTGCGGAGATCCGTTGCGCTCCCCTTCCTCCACTCTGGCAGACGTCCCCGATAGGCGCTGGAGCCGTCGGCCCTTGGAATTAATCCTTTGCCACCTCTGCTGATCCGAGAGAGACCCAGGCCCCTTCATCCGATTACTGACTGCTGGCTGAGTGCGAGTTTGAGGCAAATTGGGCGCTTTAGCTTTCTCCAAACATTTCCAGGCTTCCGCCACAGTTCTGACCCGCTGGGCTCCCCCTTGCACTTCAAATTGCAGCCCAAATGGAAAGAGCCATTTATATTTGATATTTTCATTCCGAAGATACAAAGTCACTGGGCGCATGGCTCGGTGACGTTGCAATGTGGAGGGAGCTAAATCTTGAAAAATCTCGATAGTCACATTGTGCCACTCCAATTTGCCCTTCTTGGCCGCTGCTTTCATTATCTCCTCCTTCATGGGGTAGCTCGTAAGGCAGGCAATAATATCCCGGGATAAGTTCCCTTGGGGGGGCCGGAGGGCCCGATGCGCACGTTCTATTCCAATCAGCCTCTTAGCCCCGGCAGGCTCCTGATTCCCTTCCGCCAACAAGGCCCCACATATGTCCTGAACCACCTGGTGGGCTTGTTGAAATTGCCCCTCTTCAGGCACCCCCCGGATGCGTATGTTGCAGCGCCTCGACCTATTTTCCAAGTCCTCAATCTTATCTCGCAATTCCTCCCGTTCTTTCTGCCACTCCGTATGTAGGCTTTGGGTGCTCTCAGCCGCCATTACCGCCTCCTCCACGTGCTCCTCCAAGTAGTCCACTCTATCTCCAAGAGCCTGCAAATCCACCCGAAATTCATTCAACATCGCCTTCACATCCTTTTTCACCCCCAGCACCTCATTCTTTATCTCTTTGCACCAGCGCCACAAATCACCTCTCGTGCACTGCTCCTCCGCATTCGCCGGTTCTTCTTCCTCCGCCATTTCATCTCCGTCCCCCCGCTCCATCTGTAAGCGCACTGTAGCGTAGGGGGATCGGTACTTTTCCAATTTTTTTTTAGTTGTCGACATCCCCGGGACTGAGTGCACTTAGATGCTATATAATGTGCGCTGCTAAGAGGGCCCGATGCAAACACTTTTAGCTATTTTTCTCCCATCTCAGGGAGAGCTCTTCGATCAGGCAGCCATCCCAGATGGTGACGTCACGTCCTCCCAAATTCCAGATTTTGATTGCGCGTTGAGTGAAAAAATATTTTCTCTTAATAATCTTAAATAAGTTACACTGTAGATTCATTGCATGTCCCCTAGTCTTTCTATATTTTTATGGCATAAACAATTGATCTACGTTTACCCATTCAACTCCATTCATTAATTTATAGACTTCTATCATATCTCACCTCAGCTGTCTCTTTTCCAGGTTGAAGAGTCCTAACTGTTTTAGTCTCTCCACATAGGAGTATCCTTCCATCCCCTTTACCATTTTGGTGGCTCTTCTCTGTACCTTTTCCAATAACGCTATATCCCTTTTAAGATACAGCAAACAGAATTGCACACAATATTCAAGGTGCAGTCACACCATACATAGGCATTATAATATCCTTTGTTTTATTCTCCATTCCTTTCCTTATGATTCCTAGCATTCTATTTGCTTTCTTGTCCACCGCTGCACACTGGAGGGTTTAAACATGTTATCCATTATGATGCCTAAATCTTTTTCCTGGGTGGTGGTTCCTAATATGGAACCTTGCATCGTGTAACCATAGTTTGGGTTGTTCTTTCCAAGGTGCATAACTTTGCACTTGTCCACATTAAATTTTATCTGCCATTTGAACATCCAGATTTCCAATTTTGCAAGGTCCTCTTGCAATTTTTCACAATCCTCTTGGGTTTTAACAACTTTGAATAATTTTGTGTCATCTGCAAATTTGATTACCTTACTCGTTATTCAAATTTACAGGTCATTTATGAATATGTTAAAAAGCAGTGGACCCAGCACAGATCCCTGGGTACTCCACTATTCACCTTTCTCCATTGGGAAAATTTGCCATTCAGCCCTACCCTCTGCTTTCTATCTTTTAACCAGTCCTTGATTCATAATAGTACACTGCCTCCTATCCCATGACTTTTTAATTTCGCCAAGAGTCTCTCATGAGGGACCTTGTCAAAGGCTTTCAAAAAATCCAGATACACTATATCAACCAACTCACCTTTGTCTACCTGTTTATTCACACCTTCAAAAAAAACATAACAGATTAGTAAGACAAGACTTTCCTTGACTAGACATGTTGGCTGTCTCCCATTTTGTTCTTTATAATACCTATATACCATTCAACACCTCTCTTGACACAATGATGGGTACAAAACTACTAACTAGGCGTTTTACCCTCTTTAGTAGAGACACTTTTCTAGACAACATCCTGCCCCAGCTTATAATTGACTCAACTGACTCCCCTGACATCGACACCGCTCTAAACAAGCTTTATTCAAAAAGCTGTGTCCCTTCCCATCACACTCTTGGAAAAAAAACAACTCTAAAAGCAATGAAAAATAGTACTCACAAGAGCTAACTAAACTAAATGGAAATTACACTTACCTGGTAATTGTAGTTCCTGAAGGGTCCAGTTTAGTCCTCCACATCCGGGTAGTGCACCTCCTCCTGCAGCACGGAGACTGGACCAATCAGAATCTTGCTCTCATGAAGTATCCTGCTGGAGCTCCCATCAGCCCCCCAGTGAACTATTAACAAAGCAGACTTAAAGAAGCAACACATGAAGAAAGTAAAAATAGGAACTATATCCCCATGAAATCCCTGAACCGTTACAATGACCCCCTCCCCAAACGAGGAAGCCAAGACTCTGCACCGCGTCTCTGCTGTGCATCTGACACCACAGGCAGTAAGCGATAAAAAGGAACCGACATGGCATGGTAATACGGAAAAGCCCGAGGAACCCCCAACAGAAGAGTTCCCCAAAAAATGTCTGATAGGACTCACCGATGCCCAGTAGCAAGCGCGCCGACAGTAACAGAAATGAGAGAGAAGGGAGGGAAGGAGGACTAAACTGGACCCTTCAGGAACTACAATTACCAGGTAAGTGTAATTTCCATTTCCTGAGCGGTCCTCCAGTTTAGTCCTCCACATCCGGGATGTAACAGAGCAGTTAGGAACGGGCGGGAACCTGCAAACCGGCGCGCAAAACCGCCGACCCAAAGCAAGAATCCCGAGCGGCCGACACGTCCAAGCGGTAGTGCTTACTGAAAGCATGGAGGGACGACCAAGTAGCCGCTTTGCAAATCTCCACCGGCGGAACCAAAGCATGTTCTGCCCACGACGTCGCTTGCGCCCTAGTAGAGTGAGCACGTAACCCCAACGGAACCTCACGCCCTTGCACAAGATAAGCGGAGGCAATCGCTTCCTTAATCCACCGAGAAATAGACGACTTCGCCGCAGCTTCACCTCTGCGCAGCCCGCCAAAGAGTACAAACAAGCGATCCGACTTACGGAAGGTTTCCGAAACCTTCAAATACCGACGCAGTACCCGCCGGACATCCAAGGAATGTAATCCGGCCACCGAATCACCTGCTGCGTCAGAGTGAAACACTGGAAGAAAGATGGACTGATTCAGATGAAAAGGAGAGACCACCTTCGGAAGAAAGGATGGTACCGGCCGCAAAACCACTCGATCTCTAGAAAAAGATAAAAATGGCTCCCGGCACGAGAGCGCCTGCAGCTCCGAAATACGCCGCGCTGAACAAATGGCTACGAGAAAAACAGTTTTCAGAGTCAGATCCTTAACCGAAGCCTGACGCAACGGTTCAAAGGGCCGACGAGCCAAGGCTTGCAAGACCAAGTTCAAATCCCAAGGAGGAACAACAATCCGGCGCAAAGGCCGCAGCCGGAATACCGCCTTCAGAAAACGACGGATGTCCGCGTGCATTCCCAGCGAGACCCCCAGTACCTTGCCTCTGTAACAGGCGAGAGCCACCAGCTGGACCTTTAAGGAACTGGCGGCCAGTCCCTTATCAAAGCCGTCCTGCAAAAAATTGAGAATCATGGAAATAGAAGCTGTCGCCGCACAGATCCTACGACGCGAATACCAGTCCTCAAAAATGCGCCAAACGCACACATAAGCGAGGGAGGTGGAAGATTTGCGAGCCCGCAGCAGAGTAGAAATAACCGCTGAAGAATAGCCCTTCTTCCTCAAGCGAGCCCTTTCAATGGCCAGGCCGTAAGCGAGAATCAAGCCACCTGAGGCATCTGCAGCGGCCCCTGAAGCAGCAGATCCGGCCGAACTGGAAGCCTCCAGGGAAGCCCGTCGATCAGATGTACCAGATCGGCGTACCAGGGACGCCTGGGCCAATCCGGAGCCACAAGTAACACTGGACCGCAATGCGCCTCGATGCGCTGGATGATTCTGCCGATCAACGCCCACGGCGGAAAGATATAGAGAAGGCCGTCCCCCAGCCACGGTTGAATGAGGGCGTCTATTCCCTCGGACATGGGTTCCCTCCTTCTGCTGAAGAAGCGGCCCGTCTTGGCCGACTGAAACGTTGCCATAAGGTCCATCAGCGGAGGACCCAACCGGCGAACTATCTGTGCGTAGACCTATGGGTGCAGTTTCCACTCTCCGGGATCCACATGCACCCTGCTGAGAAAATCCGCCATGACATTGTCTTTTCCTGCGATATGCGCTGCCAACAACGCCGACAGCCAAAGCTCGACCCATTGGAACAACGCTTCTGCCTCTGCTTCCAAGGCCACACTTCCCGTGCCGCCCTGCCGGTTGATGTATGCTACCGCCACTGAATTGTCCGAGAGCACTCAGACCGCTCTGCCCTGCAGAGCTGATTCGAAGGCCTCCAGCGCTCTCCGCACCGAGCGAAGTTCGAGCCGATTGATCGACCAGGAGGCTTCCTGGGCTGACCATGTCCCCTGCGCGAAGCAACCCTCGCAGTGGGCACCCCAGCCGAGAAGACTGGCATCCGTTATCACCGGAATCCACCGAGGATGTTCCAGGGGCTGCCCTGCACGCAACGTCCGGGAGCACCTCCACCACCGCAGAGCCTGACGAACCCGGAGCGGGCAAGGCAACCGCTTGTTGAGCGACTCCGACTGGTTTGACCAAGAGGGCCCTTTGGAGGGGACGCATGTGAAACCGGGCCCAGGGAACAACCTCCAGAGTAGCCGCCATCGTCCCCAAGATGCGCAGGTACCACCAAGCAGAAGGAGCGGACATCCCGAGGAAAGTGCGCACCAGATTCTGCAAGGTCTGAACACGCTGTAGCGGTAAGCAAACCAACCCTCTCGCCGTGTCGAACTGAACTCCGAGATACTCGAGACACTGTGTCGGCACCAACTGGCTCTTCTGCGCATTTACCACCCAGCCGAGAGATTGCAGAAGAGTCACCACCTTTTCTGTAACCCGCAAGCTCTCTTCTTTGGACTTTGCACGAATCAACCAGTCGTCCAGATAAGGGTGGACCAGGACGCCTTCCCGTCGTAAAGCCGCGGCCACCACCACCATGATCTTGGTGAAAGTACGCGGAGCCGTCGCCAATCTGAAGGGCAGAGCCTGAAACTGAAAGTGCCCCCAGGGGAACGCGAACCGCAGGAAACGCTGGTGGACCGATCGGATAGGAATGTGCAAATAAGCCTCGGACAAATCCAGAGAGGTGAGGAACTCCCCTTGACGGACCGCCACAATGACAGACGGGAGGGTTTCCATGCGGAAATGAGGTACGCGGAGACAACGATTGACGCCCTTGAGATCTAGAATGGGCCGTAGGGAACTGCCCTTCTTTGGCACCACGAAATAAATAGAGTAACGTCCCAGACCGCGCTCGGCAGCCGGAACGGGAACCACCGCCCCTAAGGTGATAAGCCGATCCAACGTCAAGCGAAGCGCTTGCTCCTTGTGTGGTCCCTTGCTGGGAGATAGAACGAAGGAATCCCGAAGGGGACAAGCAAACTCGAGGGCATAGCCTTCTCGGATGACCTCCAACACCCATTGATCGGACGTTATCCGGGACCAGGCCGGTAAGAAGTTCCGAAGATGACCCCCGATAACCAGACAGCCCTCCGGACACCGCCTGGCGTCATTGCGGCTTGCGAGAGAAGGAGGAGGAAGACGAAGAGGCTGCAGGGGCAAATCCCCTGCCCGCTCCCCGGAAGCCACGAAAACCTTGAGAGCGGTTCCCAAAGCGACCACGCTGGGAACTCCACAAACGGGACGATCGAAATCTGCGAAAGTCCTGATGTGGACCTCGCGGGATCGACGAAGTCCTGCCGAGCTTAGGCTTATCTTCCGGCAGTCTACCACCTTTTGAGTCTCCCAAATCTTTCACCAACTTATCCAAATCCTCCCAAACAACATCTTCCCTTTAAAAGGTAATTTACTGAGGAGCGATTTAGAGGAACCGTCTGCAGCCCAATTCCTCAACCAAATTGACCTGCGCGCCACAACCAAGGAAGCCATACTATTAGCCAACGTTCGAATTAAATCATAATGAACATCCGCCAAGTAAGCCGATCCAGACTCCAAACGGGTCACTTCTAACAACTTCTGTTGGTCGAAGTTGGAGTCCTGTCCTAAACGTTGAGCCCATCTTAAACAGGCTCTAGCCACCCAGGCTCCACAAATAGAGGCTTGCAGAGACAAGGCATTAGTTTCAAAGGCCTGCTTTAACAAACCATCCACCTTCCTGTCCTGCGTATCCTTCAAAGCCGCACTGCCTTCGACTGGAATCGTAGTCTTCTTGGTGACTGCCGAGACCAGGGCGTCAACTCGCGGAGACCTAAACTTGTCCTTGTCCTTGTCAGCTAGAGGATATAACCGGTTCATCGTACGAATGCCCTTTAGACCGGACTCGGGCTGATCCCATTCCGTCTGAATCATTTGAGCCACCACGCGATGCACTGGAAAAACCACCTGAGAGTCTCGCACGGCTTGATTGAGGGGCTCTTCCAGGCCCTCCTCCTCCGTCGAAGGAACTGAGGCCAGATTGAGCATTTGAAGAGACTCCGTAATCAACGGAGTCAGCTCCTCTCTCAAACACCCGAATGATCCGTGCCTGATCCTCGGGATCCGGAATTTCTCCTTCCTCCAATTCCTCACCGATGTCTTCGGTCTCCACCGTCAGGTCAGGCTCCGGCCAGTCAACGTCCTCACTCTCAAAAGATAAGCGAGAACATTTAGCTGGCTTAGAGACAGTCCGCTGACCCTCCTCCCCCAAACGGGAGGGGAGAGACAACGAAGAGGCCCCGGGCTCTGGTAGCTTGCCCAGACGGCCCAGGCGGTAAGCCTGATGCATCAAAAGAACAAAATCTGGCGAAAAATCCATCGAGGAAGAGCCCGACGGAGCCTCGGGCAAGGGAAGTCCCTGCCCCTTGGCCGCCATAGGAGAGCCTGGCATCTGAGAGCCTGGAGATGGCACCCGGTCAGGCTGCCGGGCCGGACTGCCCGGGTTCAACAAAGGCTTGCCTTCCATTTGGAGTTCAAGGTCAGAGGAGACTGATGCACAGCCCTTACAAACCCCGGACTCCGATACCGCCCCTCTGCGAGAACCGCAGACTAAACATTGTGGCCTTGCCGACATCGAGCCAAGAGCCAGCAGGTCAAACAGTAGGAAAGGCCGACACAAAGAGTCTGTTTTTATTTTTTTTTCACTGGTAGGAGAAAGGAATTCTATTGAGAGCAGGGCCACAGGCCTGACAAAAGAAACAAACAACGAAATCGGGATGGGACACCCGCAGCAGCCCCCAACAACGAGAAAAACGCGGGAAAATGAAAAGGACTCCGGTGCGTTAAAATGGCCGCCGGCACCGACGGCTGTAGTAAAAAAAAAAAAAAAAACCGGCGGGAAAAGAAAATTAATAAGTAAATCGCGCGATTAGCTGCTCGCCGAAACAACAACCCAAAAGAAAAAAATAACGCCGCTTTAAAGCACTGCCGGTGCTCTGTGACTCACCGCTGGCTGCCAGGAAGCTGAACACTGAAGGACCGCCGAGCGGATGCAGCACCGCGTGACAGCCCCGAACAGGAAGAAAAGCTCCTTAAAGGCAGAAGTCAGCCACCGCCGTGAAAATCATACGACCGGCGTGACAAGGAGCAACGGGGCTGCACAGACCAGATCTCACCCCCGTACTGTCCAGGAGGGAGATCTACAGTCACTTGCTGCCTGCTGTTCACCCACAGACGCTGGGAGAAGAAGCGGGCAGACTCGGCTCCTCAAACGGCCCCCCCTTTAGATAGCTGATCAAGAAAATTTAAAGGGACAGCCACCAAAAGAAAATAAAAATATAGTAGGAAACAAAAAAGAAAACCCCAAGGAAATCTAACAAGTGTTGCCTCAAAGTCACTAAGTGAGCCCAGCACCAGGCTCACAAGTCCTCCTGCTGCACGGAGACTGGACACACTGGGGAGCTGATGGGAGCTCCAGCAGGATACTTCATGAGAGCAAGATTCTGATTGGTCCAGTCTCCGTGCTGCAGGAGGAGGCGCACTACCCGGATGTGGAGGACTAAACTGGAGGACCGCTCAGGAAAGAGGCAATTAAGAAAACAAGAAAAAAAGTAGAGGCTAACCAAAACTGAAGAAAATAAACAACTCTACCTTAATATACTTGCTATCTACAGAGACACAATTAACAAAACAAAAAGAGATTACCACACAAAAATCCTAAACTGCTCTCTCAACCATCCTAGAGAGCTCTCTGCTATCATTAGATCTCTAACCAAGACAAGACATACTGAATCAGAAGTATATAACATAAACCCACAAACACTAGCTAACTATTTTGCATCCAAGCTTAAAAATAAAAACCCTAGCCATACCACCCCTTCCCTAGACTACCCAACAAACCTCGTCACATGGCATAGCTTCTACCCAGTAGATCAAAAACATCTACTAAACATTATAACAAACATCAACACCACAACCTCCCCGCTGGATCCATACCCAGCATCATGGGTAAAATCCACAAAAGAAGAACTCGCCCCACATATCTTCCATATTGTTAATCAATCACTCTCCCAAGGAATCATACACACTGACCTTAAAACTACATCCATACATACTATACTTAAGAACAAGATACTTGATGAAAAAGACCCAATCGCATATAGACCTATAGCCAGTATACCATTTGTTGCCAAAATAATAGAAAAAGTCATTCAATTACAACTCCAAGATTACATTGACCTCAATGCACCATTAGACACCCACCAATTTGGTTTTCGACCATTCCATGGAGTCAAAACTTTGCTGCTAACACTAATGGACCACCTCTTCAGAGGCACAGGCAATTCTAATTGTGCATTCATTCTCCTCTTTATTGACATCATGTCAGCATTTGACAAACTTAGCCATGAAACCCTCATCTCGATATTAGGACAAATAGGATTAGGAGGCACAGTATTGCACTGGTTCAAATCATAATTATCAAACCGTAAACTTCGTGTCCAAATAGGCCAAGACTCATCAGAGTCATTCCCCCAAGAACAAGGAATACCCCAAGATTCCGCCCTCTCAGCTCTCCTTTTCAATCTATACTTGCAACCAATTACCAACATCTTCAGAAAATTCAAGATTGGGTATTACATCTATGTGGATGACATTATGGGGCTTGTTTACAAAGCTGCGGTAGCGGTTCGCGGTCGTTATCGGAGCAGCGGCCCCATTGATTTCAATGGGGCCGCGGCTCCGATAATGACCGCGAACCGCTACCGCGGCTTTGTAAACAAGCCCCTATGTTGTTTCTCCCCATAGACACAAACAATCCTACCTATCACAATCTATCAGACTGCATTATCGAAATGGAATCATGGTTAAAGTCCAACAACCTTAATCTTAACTACAAGAAAATGGAAGTCTTATACATATCAAGAAATCAAAACCCTACCCCCTTTCAAACCATCAAGATTAATAATATTGTACTCCCTGTTAAGCAAGAGGTGAAATACCTTGGCATAATGCTAGATCAATCCCTCAGCATGCTCCCACATATAAACAAACAGTAAGGACTATCTTCAAACTGAAAACTATTCAACATCTTAGACCCCTGCTAGAAATCAACAATTTCAAATCAGTAGTCCAGGCCCTTATCACCCCACATTTTGACTACTGTAATAATCTGTTACAAGATCTACCAATCAAAAACATAAACTTACTACAGAGAGCACAAAATATCACAGCTAGAATTGTCTGGAAGGCCCGCCTATCTGATCATATAACCCCCATCCTATATGAGCTCCACTGGCTTCCAGTTCTAAGCTGAATAAAATATGTTACTAACAGTAACTTTCAAATTTATCAATAACATCTCCCCGTCCTTCTTATCAACCCTCTTTCATACTCAACCAGATACCATATCCCGCAGGCAAAATGTTATCCACTCGCTTGTAACCCCCCACTCTATCCGCAAGACAAAACAGACCACGAGCTCCAGAGCCTTCACATATCTCGCCCCCAGTCTCTGGAACTCCCTCCCACTTCCGCTATGATCGATCAAATACCTCCAAAAATTTAGGAGAGAACTTAAAACTTACCTCTTCCTTGCACACTATGGAAACACAAACATAGACCCCCCCTCCTCACAAGCTACATCACAACACACCCCCTGAAAGACACGCACATTCTGCATCCTCAAACTCAAAGAAAATCATCATAATCAGAGATTATGTACATAGTTTATTAGCTTCTTATTCTAAGCAAAATGTAAATTGTTATGTTAACTATAATTACAAAGATTATGATGTAAAAAGTTATACTACCGTTCTATATAAAATGTTCTGTTCTTTGTAAACCGCCCCGGATCTTTGGAAGGGGCAGTATAGAAAAATCTAATAAATAAATAATGGTTTCTACCATTTTTCCCGGTACTGACGTCAGGCTCACCAGTCTGTAATTTCCTGGATCACCCCTGGAACACTTTTTAAAAATTGGCATTACATTGGCCATCCTCCAATCTTCAGGTATTACAGATGATTTTAATGATAGTTCACAGATTACTAGTAGTAGGTCTGCAATCTCATATTTCAGTTCTTACAACATCCTTGGATGTATACTATCCGGTTCAGCTGATTTGCTACTCTTCAGTTTATCAAATAGTTGTAATATCTTCCCGGTGTATCGATATTTCTTTCAAATCTTCTGTGGCATCACCTTTAAATACCATTTCAGCCATGGGTACCATCCCTCCATCTTCCTCAGTAAAGACTGAAGCAATGAATTCATTCAGTCTCTCCTCTATGGCCTTGTCCTCTCTTAGTGTCCCTTTTACCCCTCTATCATGGTCCAACTAACTTTCTCACAGTTTTTTTGCTATGAATGTACTTGAAAAAGTCTTTATTATGTGTTTTTGTTTCCACAGCAAGTTTCTTCTCAAATTCTCTCTTTGCCTGCCTTATCAGTGCCTTGCATCTAACTTGTCAGTGCTTATGCTGTTTCCAGTTTTTGTCATTTGGATCCTTTCTCCATTTCTTGAAAGATGCTTTTTTGGCAACAACAACCTCTCTGACCTCACCTTTAAGCCATGCTACCAGTTTTTTGGATTTCCTTCCTTCCACTTTTCTTAAAGCATGGAATACAGTTGCACTGAGCTTCCAAGATAGCATTTTCAAACACCCATGCTTGATGTAAATCTTTAACCTTTGCAACTGTTCCTTTTATTTTTTTCTTAACTATTTTCCTCTTTTTATCAGAGTCTGCCTTTTGAAAGTTAAAAGGTAGTACTGTGGATTTCCTTGCCGTCCTTTCTCCATTTATTAAATCAAACGCGATCATGCTATGATCACTATTGCCAAGTGGCCCCAACACCCTTATCTCTTGCACCAGATCTTGTGTTCCACTAAGGACTAGGTCCAAACTGGCTTCCTCTCTTGTCGGTTCATGATCCAGCTGCTCCAAGAAGCAGTCATTTATTTAATCTAGAAACTTTATCTCCCTAGCACAGGGGTGGGCAATTCCGGCCCTTGTGCACTACAATCCAGCCTGGTTTTCATGATGTACCTAACGAATATTCCTGAGATCTATTTGCATCCACTGCCTTCCATTGTATGGAAATAGGTCCATGAATATTCATTAGAGACATCATGAAAACCAGGCTGGATTGTGGTGCACGATGTCCGGAATTGCCCACCCCTGCCCTTGCATGTCCTGCTGTGACACTGACCCAGTCGATACGAGATAATTGAAATCATCCATTATTATTACCATGCTCTAACTTTTGTTAGCTTTCCTGATTTCTTTGAGCATTTCATCATCTATTTGTTCATTCTGGCCAGGTGGTCGATAATATACCCCCACTGCCATCGCTTTCCCCTTCCCCTTTTTACAAGGAATTTCAATCCATAGAGATTCTACAGTGTATTTTGTTTCCTGCAAAACTTTAATCTTTTTTGACTCAATGCCTTCCCTAACAGAGTGCAACCTCTCCACCAATTTGATCTGCTCTATTATTACGATAGAGCAGATCAAATTTAATAAACTTTAATAAACATGCCCCGCCAAGGCTGAAGGAGTTTTTGGAGTTTGCATAATTGTCCACAGAAAAAGACACTTATTGTACTTGTTTAAATTTGTATAATGTACACCACCCTGGTGTTATGAAGGTGCAGTCTATCAAGTAACTGAATAAACATAAACATAATGGGTGGGAGTTCTATATTTTTACACATTTCTTTGCAAATACACTTGGAATCTAAGACGCTCAGTCCATAACCCAGAAGGATAGAAGAAGAGAAAACGAGGGGAAATAGCTTATGACTCAAGACTTGAACTACTGATTTATTGGGACACTGATTGCATCAACCCTTTTGTGTTGTACATATGTATTTTGGGTGCCAAAGGTACTTTATCTAAAGATACCTTTGGTGTGCTAGTGTTTGAGAGCTTTTGAATGTTTTCTTCACTTCAATTCAGGCTTTGAGGGGTCGATATTCAGCCCGTGATGGTCAGCGCCACTTGAACATCTCACTGCTGCAAGCAAAACTGAAACCATATTTTCAGCGCAGGAGCCTATCTGACATCTAGTGCTGAATATAAGAACATAAGATATGCCATACTGGGTCAGACCAAGGTCCATCAAGCCCAGTATCCTGTTTCCAACAGTGGCCAATCTAGGTCATACGTACCTAGCAGTTTCCCCAAAAGACACAGGTTCCGCAATGTTTGTACTGGGTCAAGCATTGATATCCCGGGTCCCTTCTTAATAATGGTTTATGGACCTTTCCTCCAGGAACTTGTCCAAACCTTTTTTAAAACCAGCTACACTAACAGCCTTTACTACATCCTCCGGTAACAAATTCCAGAGTTTGATTACACGTTGAGTGAAAAAATATTTTCTTTTATTAGTCTTAAATAGTTTACCCTGTAGCTTCATTGCATGTCCCCTAGTCTTTCTATATTCTGATAAGGTAAACAATCGATCTACGTTTACCCGTTCCACTCCGTTCATTAATTTATAGACTTCTATCATATCTCCCCTCAGCCGTCTCTTTTCCAGGTTAAAGAGCCCTAACCTTTTTAGCCTTTCTTCATAGGAGTATCCTTCCATCCCCTTTACCATTTTGGTGGCTCTTCTCTGAACCTTTTCTAATAACTCTATATCCTTTTTAAGATACGGCGACCAGAATTGCACACAATATTCAAGGTGCGGTCTCACCATGGAACGATATAGAGGCATTCTAATATCTTTTGTTTTATTTTCCATTCCTTTCCTTATGATACCTAGCATTCTATTTGCTCTCTTGGCTGCCGCTGCACACTGGGCCGAGGGTTTTAATATGTTATCCACAATGACGCCTAAATCTTTTTCCTTGGTGGTTCCTAATGTGGAACCTTGCATTGTATAACCATAGTTTGGGTTGTTCTTCCCTAGGTGCATAACTTTGCACTTGTCCACATTCAATTTCATCTGCCATTTTCATGCCCAGTCTTCTAATTTATCAAGATCCTCTTGCAATTTTCCACAATCCTCTTGGGTTTTATCAACTTTAAATAGTTTTGTGTCATCTGCAAATTTGATAACCTCACTCATTATTCCACTTTCCAGGTCATTTATGAATATGTCAAAAAGCAGCGGACCCAGCACAGATCCCTGGGGTACACCACTATTCACTTTTCTCCATTGGGAAAATTGTCCATTTAGCCCAACCCTCTGCTTTCTATCTCTTAACCAGTTCTTGATCCACAGTAGTACACTGCCTCCTATCTCATGACTCTTTAGTTTTGCCAAAAGTCTCTGATGAGGGACCTTGTCAAAGGCTTTCTGAAAGTCCAGATACACTATATCAACCGACTCACCTTTGTCCACCTGTTTATTCACACTTTCAAAAAAACATAACACAGAAACATAGAAACATGATGACAGAAAAAGACCACATGGCCTATCTAGTCTGTCCTTCCATAACAACAACTACAACAATCCACTTTTTACCTTTAGAGATCTTCTGTGTTGGTCCCATGCTTTTTTGAATTCAGTTACTGTCCTCATCTCTACCACCTCCACTGGGAGACTATTCCATGGATCCACTACTCTTTCTGTAAAGAAAAATTTCCGCATATCACTCCTGAATCTATCTCCCTTCACCCTCATCCCATGTCCCCTCGTAGCAGAACTTGCTTTCAATTGAAAGAGGCTCTCTCCCTGAACATTTATGCCACGGAGATATTTAAACATCTCAATCATATCACCTCTATCCCGCCTTTCCTCTAAGGTGTACATATTAAGATCCTTAAGTCTGTCCTCATATGCTTTATAATGAAGCCCACTAATCATTTTAGTAGCCACCCTCTGCACCGACTCCATCCTGTTCACATCCTTTTGAAGGTGCGGTCTCCAGAATTGCACACCATATTCCAAATGAGGTCGCACCAAAGACTTATACAGAGGCATTATCACCTCCTTTTTTCTGCTAGCCATTCCTCTCCGTATGCACCCATGCATCCTTCTAGCTTTTGCCGTCGCCTTTTCTACCTGTTTAGCTACTTTAAGATCATCAGACACAACCACGCCTAGGTCCCGCTCTTCTTTAGTGGACAAAAGTACTTCACCTCCTATACTGTATTGCTCCCTTGGATTGCTGCAGCCCAAATGCATGACCTTACATTTTTTAACATTAAATCCCAGCTGCTAAATTCTAGACCATTCTTCAAGCTTAGCTAGATCCCTCCTCATGCTATCTACACCTTCCTGGGTGTCTACTCTATTGCAGATTTTGGTATCATCTGCAAAGAGGCAAACCTTACCCGACAGCCCTTCCGCTATATCACTAACAAAGATGTTAAAAAGAATCGGACCAAGGACAGATCCCTGGGGCACACCACTGGTAACATCCTTCTCCTCAGAGTGAGCTCCATTTACTTGTACTCTTTGTCGCCTCCCACCCAACCAATTTCTAACCCAAGCAGTAACTTTAGGGTCCATCCCTAGGGTGCTCAGTTTGTTTATAAGTCGCCTGTGAGGAACAGTGTCAAAGGCTTTACTGAAATCTAAATACACCTCATCTAGAGCTCTCCCTCGGTCCAAGATCTTCCTTGTCTAAAGCCATGTTGGCTGTCTCCCATTAGGCCATGACTATTGTCATGAGGTGGATCAGCCAGAGCCTATGGAAATAGGAAAAACTGAGCAGAACAGTTCTAATAATGACAGGCTAGAGCAGCACATGGAGCAGAGTTGCTATAGGCAATGTACACAAACTGAATTACCAGGTGTGAGAGCACGCCCAAGCAGTAGGTTACCTCACAGCCCATTAGGTAATGAGGGACAGCTGGGAGAAAGCGTGGCTCAAGGAAACACCAAGAGTGACGCAGTTAAAATTCACTCACCGGAGGTTAGAGTCAGAGCCGATTGGGGAGCCGACAGGAGAGCTGATTGCAGAACTGATCAGAAAGCTGGACAAGGGGTCAGAGCTTCGCACGGAGACTTACACAAAGTTCTAGAGGAAGAAACCCAGGAGAGAATACCAGGGATTTGCTTCAGAAAGCAGTGCACAACTGAACAAAAGCCCAGTGGACTTTGCCACGAAGGTATTTCTGGAACCAGGCTGAGAAAAGCTGTGGGAAAGAATCTTCCTAGTAACAGGTACAAGGAGGGCAAGAGTTTTTATCTTGAGGATACTTTTGTGCCCAAACGAAAGCAGAAAGAGAAAGGCAGTGAGAGGCTTTCATCTTGGCAAAGCTCCGTTAAGTTCCCTGTACCCAGAAGCTCCGTGAGAACTAAGCCAGAAGGTAGGCTTATTCCTTCTAGTATAAGGGAAGCTGAAAGTAAGAGTTTTACCTACACTTATCCAAGAGTGTGTGGCTCTCAGGAAGGAAACTCTACTGTGTGTGGTAACCTCCCATTTTACTCTAGTAGAGAGGAGGGGAGCTCTCTTAACCGAGAAGAGGGACTGTTTAAAAATAGCCTAAGTTACAATCCTAGGGAGTATAGCTCCGCAGAAGTATGTGAAGAAATGCAGTGTGATTTCTGTGAGAAAACATCTTCTGAGTCTTGCATGGATTGTACGTTAATAATTTCTGATGAGATTTCTTCATTGTGCTGAAGTGGCTACAGAAAATCTGTTTAAGGAAAACAGCAGTGAAGAAACTTGCTTGTTTAAGAAAAAGGACTGTTTGAATTACCTTTGTTCCAGTAGTTTACCTTTATTTTTATGCCAGAAGTATGGTTTTTGTCTTTTGTTCCAATGTGCTGAAAATTCACCCGGGAAGGGAAAATAAAAAGTCCTCTCTTTAAAGCCTTGCTAGTCATCTACAACTACATTCTTATATTAGCTTGAGGGACTACAGTTCCCAGGAGGCATTTCAATACCTTCTTGATACCAACCCCCGCTGTTTAAGAAGAGGCCCCACTATAGCTCCCTTGCTTTAAGCCTCTGGGAACCTATAGGTGGGTGACACTATCTACATGCTGAGGGTGGAGGAGTAGCCTAGTGGTTGGGGCAAGGTACTTCAGGCCGGAAGGTCGGGGGTTCAAATCCCACTAGAGGACAGCAACCTTGGGCCGGAAGGACTGGGGTTTCTAGTCCCACAGGTGCTCCTTGTGGTCTTGGGCAAGCCACTTAACCCTCCATAGCCCATGTTCCCCGTAAAATAGTTCTCTGTGTGCTGTGCTTTCCTGTCTAATCAATGTGTTTATACCTCAAAAATTTCCTGTCATGATTTGACAATTTCCAATCTGTAATCAAAAAAAAAACCGCTGCTGATCGCTGGAAGTAGCGGTATACAAATGTATACTAAATAAATAAATAAATTTTATTCTTTATGATGGTTTCTACCATTTTTCCTGGTACTGACGTGAGGCTCACCGGTCTGTAGTTTCCCGGATCACCCCTGGAACCCTTTTTAAAAATTGGTGTTACATTGGCGATCCTCCAATCTTCAGGTATTAGAGATGATTTTAATGATAGTTCACAGATTACTAATAGCAGGTCTGCAATCTCATATTTCAGTTCTTTCAACACCCTTGGATGTATACCATCCGGTCCAGGTGATTTGCTACTCTTCAGTTTATCTAATAGTTGTAATACATCTTCCCGATGTATTGATATTTCCTTCAATTCTTCCTCACCTTTAAATACCACTTCAGTCATGGGTAACATGGGTAATATCTGGTTTTATTGCCAACTGTGCTGGCTATCCAGTTAGTGGCAATATTCAGTCGCTAACTAGATAATACAACTGCATAAAGTTAGGACAGCCAAAGACCTGTCTTAATTTTATGCGGTTTGCTTATCTGGTTAGTGGCTGAATATCGCCACTAACTGAATAGTTGCTGGGACCACTCTAGCTCTGCCCACTGACCCTAAAACTAACCAGATGTTTGCAAAGTGGTCTGTGGGGATATTTAGTGGCACTAATTGACTAATGCCCCTGAATATCCGGCTGAGCAGGGTTTATGCAGTTTACAGATCCCACAAACTCATAAACTCTTCTGAATATCGACCTCTGAGGTTTTGCATCCCCCAAGCCGCCAGTACTCTTTACTTTTTGATGCACTGATGGATTTTCTGCTATTTTAACCTTTCATTTTCTAAGTGTCAGTGCTTTTTTTGTAGCATTTCCAGGGATACCCTCATTCAATGCAGCAAAAGGTACAACCACAAAAGTATACAATGAAAGATTTAAAAGGATTTAACTCATGCCTTTTCAGTAAGGAGTTAAAGGTGAGTTATATTCAGGTGCAGTAGCTATTTCCCTATCTCCAGAGTGTTTACAATCTAGAGGGCTGTTTTTCTAAGGTGTGGCAATATTTTACACTCACCACACAGAAGGGGAAAACAGAATAAGAAGATTCCGAGCCTTCCAAAAGGAAACCTTCCCGGAAGACATATTGCCACAAATACAACAAGAATGCGATAACCTTGATGAAATCATAGAAAAATGGAACAGCACCATATCCAAGTGTTGAGGAGTAGCCTAGTGGTTAGAGCAACTGCCTAGTACCCAAAAGATCAAGGGTTTGATTCCCACTGGCACTCCTTGTGACTTTGGGCAAGTCACTTTACCCTCCATTGCCTCAGAAGAAAAGGCTGGCAATCTACTTCCGGTGATACATTGCCAAGAAAACCCAGAGGTAGCTGGGTCACCATGAGTGAACATTGACTTGATGGCACTAAAAAAAAACAACAACATATCCAAAGCTGCATTAGCCCCAAGCAAGGAAAAGCCATACACATGCAGGAAAACCAATGCCCCCTAGTACTCAAACACAAACAGAGAGGCAAAGCGTTCACTCAGAAGACTGGAAAGAAAATGGAGATGAAGCAAATCACAAGATACTATGCTCCAATACAGAACTAAATTACAACAATCTGATCAATGATCACAAACAACAATACCATACCAACCTAATCATGAAATCAGCTAACAAACCAAGGGAACTATTCAACATTGTGCAAAAACTCACTAGAGTCACTCCTCTCCACAGTGGCAATCAAATAAACCTCCAAGAATCCGCAAACTACATTATGGACAAACACTCCAATCAAACTCCCACCCTACCCTCCGCACAATACAACCCAACAATGGTGGAATCCCACCAAACCTGGGATAACCCTCCTCCTCACCCCAGAAAACACCTGATCCCATAGGGAGAATGCTCTCCACTCCATAACAATCCTGCCCTCCATCCACAAAACAAAACAAACCACCAGCTCCAGAGCATTCACATACACTGCCCCCAGCATCTAGAACTCCCTCCCACTACATATCCACGCAATCAAAGATCTTAAAGAATTCAGAAAGCAACTCAAAACTCACCCTTTTACCATGCACTACGAAAAGGACAATCCACACCCAAACACACACACACCACCAAGACAGCTCATCAGCTAACACAACCAGGACAAGGGCTTTTTAGGCAAACCCTGTCCGCATGTATGTGAAGACTTCCTGTATATAGTTAATCTCTACTTAGTTCATTTTTAAATTCTTAAATTACTGTTCCTACCCACAAATCAAATTTCATGTAAAAGGTTTGTTCCTGTTCTATGTAACATGTTCTTGGGTTCCTTGTAAACCGCCCCTGATCTCTGGAAGGGGCAGTATAGAAATGTAACAAAATAAATAAATAAATAAACTTAGCAGATAGAAAACATCGTGGGCACCCTGAATACGCCAACCTCCCCATCTGACCCATGCCCGGTGGAATGGATCAAAGCCGCCAAGGACCAACTAAGCCATCATCTCCACAAAATTGTAAAGGGGTCCCTCCAACATGGACACGTACCACAAATAAGCAAGCTATGATCAGACCGATCCTCAAAAGCTCCACGCTAAACACCTCCGATCCAAAATCCTACCGCCCCATCTCAATCCTACCATTTATATTGAAGGTCATTGAAAAAGCGGTACAAAGACAACTGCAGGGTCATATAAATCTCCATGCTCTGCTGGACGCCCACCAACATGGCTTTAAACCACAACACAATGTGGAAACACTGCTTACCTCCCTCTTTGACAACCTCCTGAGGGGCCTGGACAACTTAAAGAGCAGATTTCTGCTAGTTTTCATGGACATCTCAGCGACGTTTGATACGGTGTCTCACTCGACACTGCTACAGCACCTACAAGAGATTGGACTACGCAAAAACCTCTAAAATGGTTCACCTCCTATCTGAGCAACCGAACGCAGCAAGTCAAATGCGACGAGAGAAAATCAACCCAGTTCCTCACCAAGCGGGGAATACCTTAAGGATCGGCACTCTCATCTATCCTTTTCAACATATATATCCAACCCTATGCAACATCATCAAATGACACAGGATACATTATCACCTCTACGTAGACGATATCATGGTGTATGCCCCAACTGACCTCCATGCACCTGATATGATCCCAATGACATAGTGCCTCGAAGGCTTGCCAACAATAACCTGAAAGTGAACTTTGATAAAACAGAAGCAATATTAATTTCCAGAAATCTCACATACAATCCACTCCGAACAATCAATATCCTAAATAGGACGATATTACTAAAGGATGAAGTAAAGTATCTAGGCATCACCTTAGACAAGAACCTGAATCTACAATCACACATAAACAAAACTGCAGCAAAGGCACACCAACGACTAAAACTCATCAGGAGACTTAAACCAATCCTCAGTCAGTCACACTTCCGCAACATATGCTAAGAAGTCCTTATCACGGAGTGGAAACCCTCCTGATCACACTGATCGACCACCTCATCAAAGGCACAGATGTCAACAATCAAGGCTTCCTACTACTCTTTATTGACATCTCAGCCGCCTTTGACAACATCAACCACCCCACCTTGATCAACAGACTAGAAAACTTAGGAATAGGTGGAACTGTTCTCAAATGGTTTAAGTCCTACATCACACATAGACTAATACGTGTCCAAATAGATCAAGAAGCATCAGAAACCTTCCCCCAAGGACAAGGTATACCTCAGGGATCAGCCCTTTCTGCCCTTCTATTCAACTTATACCTGCAACCCATCACAAACATATTTAGAAAACACAAGATTAATCACTTTATATATGCTGACGATATCATGCTCGTCACCCCCATAACCACAAAAAACCACACTTACGGCAACCTAGCTGAGTGCATGGCTGAGACCACCTCTTGGATGGAAACTAATTATCTTAGCATTAACCTTAAAAAAACGGAAGCAATGTTCGTTACAAGAACACCTGTGACTGAGGACACGTTCCCAACAACAATCTCAATCAACAATACATCTATAACCGTTAAAAAAGAAGTAAAATACTTGGGTGTAATAATAGACCAGACCCTCACCATGATACCACACATAAAGCAGACAGTAAGAACCATATTCCTTAAACTCAAAACCATACAACATCTAAGACCCCTCTTGGATACACATGACTTTAGATCGGTTGTCAATACACTCATCACACCCCATTTTGATTACTGCAACAGTCTCCTGATTGGCCTACCACAAAAAAACACATATCTATTACAAAGAGCCCAGAACATCTGCGCAAAGGTAACTACTAAAGCTCACCTAACAGACCATGTGACCCCTATACTCCTAGAACTACATTGGCTCCCTATAAACAGCCGTATCAAATACAAAATTCTCCTAACAACATTCAAGCTCCTAAATGACCTCGCCCCATCACATCTAACAACATTACTTCAGACCCCATCTGAATCGGGAGCTCGCAGACAAAATGCAGTCCACTCACTCCACATACCAAAATCATTCAAGAAGACTAAAAAATCCACAAGTGACAGAGCCTTCTCGTTCACTGCCCCCATGCTCTGGAATGATCTCCCACTAGACCGCCGCACCATAAAGGACCTTGCCCAATTTCGGAAGGAACTCAAAACATATCTATTCTTTGAACATTTCCAAATCTCCTACCCCCCTAGCTCTGTCCCACAACATCCTCAGACACACCAACTCAGAACCCCCCTACACCACAACTAGATAACCTTACATAGTCCCCTCACACACACACAAAATTCTTGGTAAAATGGAAATAAATTCCACCACACACTCACACATGATGCACGATTATCTTGTAAACCACTGTATAGAATCACTTGTAAATAACCTATGTAAATAGTTTGGACAGTTTATGACACCTGTCACCTCTGTAAAAAGTTAGAAAGTTTCTCTGTTTCAATGTAATGTATACAGTAGTACACATAATTTGTTAAGCTATTCCATGTAAAAAGTTAGAAAGTTTCCTGTTCCATGTAAAGTATACAATTAGTATACATAACTTGTTCCATGTAAACCGCCCTTGATCACTGGAAGGGGCGGTATAGAAGAAATAAGTAAATAAATAAATAAATAAAAAAGAAGTCATCACTCCAATCCTGGATTACAGAAACTCATTATATCAAGGTCTACCCAAACAGACTACCCACCCACTTCAACTGGTGCAGACTATTTCAGCGCGCATCATTACAGGCACTGCCAGGTATGAACACATCATACCCATACTGCAAAAGTTGCACTGGCTACTGATAATAGCACAGGCGAGATTCAAAGCAACTCTGAACATATTCCAAATCATACATAATTGCTCAGCAGGCATACTTCAAACATAATAATCAAGGACATAAGCAGCAGACCTAAGCGAACCCAGGGTAGTAACAGACTATGCACTCCCTCAGGATATCATAAGACAAAGCAAGAAACATCCAAAAGAGCTATTTCACTCTCAGTGCCACCCATATGGAACTCCCTCCTGGAAGAATTAAGAGTCCTAAACAACCTCAAGGAATTCCACAAAGCACTCAAAATCATGCTAATTCAACATTGACAGTGCCCAATATGTACCTGTGCTAACTGCAATGTGGTCTCTATGCCCACTTTAGAAACATAGAAACATAGAAATATGACGACAGAAAAAGACCACATGGCCTATTTAGTCTGTCCTTCCATAACAACTACAACAGTCCCCTTTTTACCTTTAGAGATCCTCTGTGTTTGTCCCATGCTTTTTTGAATTCAGTTACTGTCCTCATCTCTACCACCTCCACTGGGAGACTATTCCACGGATCCACTACTCTTTCCGTAAAGAAATATTTCCGCATATCACTCCTGAATCTATCTCCCTTCACCCTCATCCCATGTCCCCTCGTAGCAGAACTTGCTTTCAATTGAAAGAGGCTCTCTCCCTGAACATTTATGCCACGGAGGTATTTAAACATCTCAATCATATCACCTCTATCCCACCTTTCCTCTAAGGTGTACATATTAAGATCCTTCAGTCTGTCCTCATATGCTTTATAATGAAGACCACTAATCATTTTAGTAGCCACCATCAGACACAACCACGCCTAGGTCCCGCTCTTCTTTAGTGGACAAAAGTACTTCACCCCCTATACTATATTGCTCCCTTGGATTGCTGCAGCCCAAATGCATGACCTTACATTTTTTAACATTAAATCCCAGCTGCCAAATTCTAGACCATTCTTCAAGCTTAGCTAGATCCCTCCTCATGTTATCTATCCCTTCCTGGGTGTCTACTCTATTGCAGATTTTGGTATCATCCGCAAAGAGGCAAATCTTACCTGAAAGCCCTTCCACTATATCACTAACTTTCAGCCCCGAACCTGCCCATTCCCTGCCCCATCGCACAATGTGCAGTTATCACTAGAATTAGTGTACGGTAACTGTCATGCTGTGCACTAACAGCTACCATAACCTCACATGCTAAAATGCATGTTAACCACTTAATGCACTTTAGTAAAAGACCCTTAGGTTTGAACCTAAAGCAAAGGAAGTGAAGTGACAAAACAAAGCACTAAAGTTTGGAGGAAAAAACTTTAATGTAGATTTTATTTATTTATTTTATTTATTTAATTGGATTTTTATACCGCCTTATCATACAATCAAAGCGGTTTAACAAAAGAGAAAATTAGTAATAGTGAAAAAATCTGTGATAATATATACATAGTTTGTAAATATATGATTAAATGTCTTGGGAAAAGGTGCACTATATATATATTTGACCATATACTACTTTTTTTCAGCAACACCAGCTACATCAGGAGATGAGGACAAATTCACATAATTGGCATAAACCTACATGAAGGAAAATGCAGTACATTCTTTCTGTTATCGAACAAAATTTAAAAAAAGAACAAAAAACATCAAAATTCCCAAACTACATTAGCTTAGGTTACTTCTTTCTAGCTCTAAACGCCATTCAGGGGAAGTATAAATATGTGAGAGAGGGGAAAGGAGTCATCTCTTGAGGGGATGTTTGACGACTGTAACTAGGTATGTCATCTCTCTCTCATAGTCTCTGAAAACTGCTTTTCTTTTTTGTTCTCAGTTGCTTTATGTTTGGAGATCTGGTCTACACTGAATCAAATCTTAATGTGGTTTATCACAATGTTTGCTGCAGAAGCATCTGCTGTCTTCCAAAGGTACAATACATAAAAAGTGCTAAAATATGAAAGTAAATGTTCAGAATCTGTCTCCATCATCAAACTTGAACAAGCGTTCCGATGACTAATAGGAATGCGTGAGAATCCACAAGCACACACAGGAAAAGAAGCAACAGAATTTTCAAAATAAGAGAAAAAACTCTTCAAAGAATTAGAGCAACAAACGAGGAAAAACAAGTGGCAAATGCACATACAGTGGGAAATATAAAGTGGGTTACTCCAGGAACCCTTTGTTGATCATGAATGGACATATGAATGGTTAAGGAGAAGTGAACTTAAACCGAAAGATAAGAGGTTGATAGTTGCAGCCCAGGACAACGGATTATAGATGAGATGGTTTACAACGAGCATTAAAAAGAAATAATGAACAAACAAACCTCTTCCAAAGACGGGGAAGCTGTAAAACTAGAGGGCATAACATGAAGCTGCAAGGGGGTAAACTGAAAGGCATTGTCAGGAAATACTTTTTCACTGAATGGGTGGTGGATGCTTGGAATGCCCTCCCGATGGATGTGTTGGGGACAAATACAGTGACAGAATTCAAAATGGCATGGGACAGACACAGTGGATCCCTTTACAGCAACAGATAAAATCAAAATAAACTTAACTAACTAATTTCTCAACATACAGCGGTGTCCTACACGGAGCGGTGGGTTCACCCCTAAAATAAAGACATGGGGAGGGGTGGCCTGCACAGAGCGGCAGGTGCACCTACTCTTGCCATCTTACTGGGCAGACTAGATGGACCATACTGGTCTTTATCTGCTGTCATTTACTATGTTACTATGAAAAAACTGGCAACACAGACATATGTCAATTCTGTAAGAAAGACCGGGAAAGAGTGACTTACCTCATAGCTGGCTGTGAAGTTCTGATGGTGGACAATATCTATACAGAAAGGCACAATAAAGTAGCACACCTCATACATTGGAAACTCTGTGAACACTACAATATTACTGTGCCTGAAAAGCACTGGTATCATGACCCTAAGAAAATTACAGAGAATGAAGAGGTTATGATCACCTGGGACATTCCCATTCCGACGGATAAGAAACTGGATGTGAGGAAACCCAACATAGTGGCAAAGGAGAAAAACACCAGAACGGCACCGATAATAGAGGTATCGGTTCAGAGTGATTATTCTGTGAATCACATGGCAAGGCAGAAAATCCTTAAGTACCAAGAAATGCAGTCTGAGACCAAGAAAATCTGGCAGAACGATACATAAATACTTCCCATCGTACTGGGAGCCAAAGGCTTGATAAAGAAGAATTTCCAAGCATATTTTGACAAAGTACCCATACATGTTACATCTTACAAACTCCAAAAGGACGTTCTCTTTGGCACAATGCAAGTACTACGCTGAATATTAGCAGTAAATTTGAGAGACTGAGATCATACTTCACATATCCTGGCTTAAAGTGAGGTTCATGACTGTCATGGTATGGGCAAAACTAGTAAACTCAAAAAACACAAACCGCCTAAGGGAAAATAGCTATTTGGAGTGTTCTGTGTGAATTTTATTAAAGTGTAGAAGTTAGAGTGATAGTGGGGGTTACTAAGGGAGTTTTTGGTAGGATGGGCAAAACTAGCCCATTTGGAGAAACTGCTTCGGTACAACATACTAACTACAATAATTGAATTGATAAATATATTCAAGTTTGTTGCATTAAATAAAAATGTTTACTCAAAACCTTATCTTCCATTATCATTTAAATATATTTATTTTCTTGAAATATTGCTATTTTTGAAAGACCTCCATAATCTGATACCACATATTTCACTTTGTGGTAGGTATTGCAGCATTACTGAAACGAAAAATCTTTTCTGGTGCACATCATTCTCACACTAGAGCTCTGGCTTAGGTAGCAATACTAATTTGGTCTGACTTCATTTTACTTTGAATTTTAGAGCCTTTATTTTGTTTATCTCTTTTGACCTCTGTTCTCTCCAATGGATCTAGAAAAACAGAGATCCTGCACTATGGCAGCAGCAGATCCGATAAATGAAATTTTTATTTTACATGACTTGGTGCCTACTGGGGCTTCTGAACTGCTGGCAGGATAGGAAATGTATAATCCTTCTCTTTCCCTTTTTCAATTCTGTGGATTGTATACTGAGATGTGCTGGTTTATACAATGCCTTTTTTTAAAATACCATCAAGTCAATGCTGATCCTGGCAACCCAGCAACCCCCAGGTTTTCTTCACAAAGCTTAACCTGAAGTAGATTGCCAGGTCTTTTCTTTCATGACAATGGAGGGTAAAGTGACTAACCCAAGGCATAAGGAGTGCCAATGGGAATTTAATGCTGATCTTTTGGGTACAAGGCTATTACTCTAACCACTAGGCTACTACTCCATTCCTAAACATAGCCTTGTGAACACCTTATCAGTGAAGATTACATCAATGACTCATTTTGCAAGGCAATCAGGACAGGCTTAAGAGGTGAGCCAGTGAGACACTGGCTCAGGGTGCACCACAACAGGAGTACAGAAAGCCTGCCTCATTGACTTGATTCCAGCCTGCCCTCTGCCTCCTCAGCCGTGCTGTGTTAAACATTAATACAGCCGTAGAAGCAAAAACCAATGCTCCTCCGGCTGTGGTGAACATTAACATAGCAGCAGAAGAATTTACTTTTGCTCTCGTGGCTTTGCTATACTCAAGCCGCTGATGCCGTGGCTTACAGCACAGCCACAGGAGCAAAGGTAAATGCTCCTGCGGCTGTATTAATGTTCAGTACTGCCGGGGAACATTGGCATTTGCTCCCACAGCTGTATCGATGTTTAATATAGGTACAGGAGCAAAAGCAAATGCTCCTGCAGCTGTGTCGTTGCGGTGAATGGCGATGGGTGATTGATACTGGGGCTTTGGAGGGGCAGGAACTGGGCTGGGGGGCTAGAAATGGGCTGATACTGGGAATGGGGGGCCTCGGCCTAGGGAAGAGGGCTGGGAATGGCTATGGACTGATATTAGAGCTGGGGGAGGACTAGAAATGGACTGATACAGGGGCTAGGGGTAGCAGGCTGATAGTGGCACTAGGCTAATACTGGGAATGGGGGCTGGGACTGGAAATGGGCTGATACTGGGACTGGGGGACTGGAAATGTGTTGATACAGCGGCTGGGGGGGGACTGACTGATACTGGCAATGGCTGATATACTAGAATGTGGGACTGGGATTCGAAATGGTCTGATACTGGGTCTGGGGAGCTGGCTGATGCTGGGAATGGGGACTGTACTGGAAATGGACTGATATTGGAGCTGGAGACTGAAAATGTGTTGATACAGGGGCTGACTGATACTGGCAATGGGCTGATATACTAGAACATGGGGCTGGGATTCGAAATGGTCTGATACTGGGGCTAGGGGGCTGGCCGATACTGGGAATGGGGAATGCAGTGGAAGTGGGCTGATATTGGAGCTAGGGGACTGAAAATGGACTGATACTGGGGCTGGGGGACTGTAAATGTGTTGATATAGGAGCTGGGGGGGAAGACAGATACTGGCAATGGGCTGATATACTAGAATGTGGGGCTGGGATTCAAAATGGTCTGATACTGGGGCTAGGGGGCTGGCTGATACTGGAAATGGGGACTGGTACTGGAAATGGACTGATATTGGGGCTGAGGACTGGAAATGGACTGATGCAGGGGCTGGGGGGCTGACTGATACTGGCAAGGGGCTGATACTGGGAATGGGGGCTGGGACTACAAATGGGTTAATATTGGGGCTGGGGGGACTGGAAATGGGCTGATACTGGGGCTGGGGGGGCTGGTAGTGGAAATGGACTGATATTGGGGCTGGGGGGACTGGAAATGGGCTGATACTAGGTCTGGGGAGATGGGACTGAAAAAGGGCTGGGATTGGAAGGGAGCTAATTCTAGGGCTGGGGTCCTAGGACAGAAGGGGTGGTGATGTTGGCAAATTCTAGTGTCGGAGTAGGAAAAAGAGGGAGATACTGGGGGAGTGAGAAGGAAGAGGATGACAGATATTGTGGGGAGTGAGGAAGAAGCAAAGTCAATGAAGGGAAGGGAAGAAGGATGAAAGAAGGAAACAAAAGAAAGCTCTCCATGAACAAAAAGATATGGATGTAGACAAAAAACAACAGAGAATGACCAAAGCTGGGATGTTTTATTAGGGACCTGACTTCGTGCCTGCATCAGGTGTCTTAAATTGTATCAATTTGTGAACAAATAAAAAATATATCTATAGCGTGTACATAGAACAGGTAGTCCAACAAACATCATTAGATGCTATGCTGTTTGATTTGAAGCTGTTAACTATGATCATTCCAAATGGATGACTTTTGACTGAGAACCATGTACCTGAACTTGTTTATATGACTGCTCCCTAGTATGGATGGTGTTTTAGGACTACATGTTCTACGTAACACGCTATAGATATATTTTGTATTTGTTCATGAACTGATACCGTTTAAGACCCCCGATGCAGGCCGAGTCAGTTCTCTAATAAACCACCCATCAAGAAATTATAAAGCATCCCAACTGGGGTCATTCTCTGTTGTTTTTTATCTACATTTGTGTCTGTAAGAAGGATGAAAGACAATGTTAATGAATATTGGCGAAGGAAGTAAATGGATGGATGCTGGGGAAGGGGAGTAAGAGGCAGGAGGGCAGGTACTAGGGACATATGATATGGGAAGGCAGAGCCTCTGCCAAGTGGAGACTCTAAGATTGGGTGAGAAAACAGAAGAAAGAATCTAAGACAGGCAGGGCATTGGGCGTTTAAGTGGAGATTTGGGGCTTGGGTGGGATTGTGAGTGAGGTTGCTTGGGGGGGGGGGGGAATAGTGGGGACTAAGAAATTGACCAGAGATTAAGAGGACAGCTGGGACAAGATGATTTGCTAGCGTTGCGTAACCATTTGTAGGGTTTTGTGTTATGATGCACAATGTCTAGCTGTGGAAGGAGTTAGTGGTATTGTCACTGATATGTGACTAGTATTTGAGTATCATTTTTTGAATGTTGAGATGTAAAGTGCAACACCCTACTTCTGCTCTGCATCTGTTGTTGAGAGTTTTATTGGCGAGTCTGGGAGTGTTCCATATAAATGAATAATTATGCACTATCAGACTGATACTCAAAGGCAATCAGGGATTTTTTCCTTATTTTATAATCCCTTCCAGTTTGGTCATTAAAGTTGATGTCCTTGGCCTGGGACAACACTAATGCTGAGCCACCAGGCAGGCTTGGGAGATTTTAATTTTTAATAGATTTACTCAGTTTTCAGATTTTGGACTGTCTCTGTTTTAACTGAATACAAATGTGAGGTGAATTGTAAAATGATAAATTATGGTAAATATAAAAGTGAAAACAGGGTATTACAAATGTCAATTACTTCATAAAAACAGAACACCGCCCAATTTTTAGTGCATAAGTTCAGAATAATTCAGACAGGCTTATAGTGCAACTGAAAATCAACATGTTTTGCAATGAGAAGTGGACTGACTGCTAATCATTCCCTTTTATTATACAAACTAGGAGGAATAGGCATAGTTGTACTGTTTCCTCATTAGATATCAAAATTTTTGTTACTAAGATCTTTCCAAGTTAAGTGGGTTGCACGTGCCCTGTACATGTCCTGACCCACACTTCCCGCTCGGACCATATTATATCACTTCTCATTCACCTCCACTGGCTCATTGTGTCCTTCAGAATTCAATACATAATACCTTTGTTCATAAAGCAATCCATACCAATATACCACTTTACCTTTCTGATCTGGTCCGTCTTCATACCCCCCCAGTGTTCACTAAGGTCCATACACTCCAATCGCATGTCCCTCCCGTCCCCGTTTCAGGCCCACCTGGAATCCACCCGGTCCTCTGCCTTCTTTTTCCTTGGTCCCCGGCTCTGGAACTCGCTCCCTTCAGCCCTCCGTCTGGAACCCTCTTTCAACAATTTTAAAGCAAAGCTAAAGACCCACTTTTTCTGCACAGCCTTTGACCTTTCTTCTCCCTCCTCTCTCTTGTCTCCCCTCCCACGATGATGACATTCCCTTGTCTCACCTCCCATGGTGATGCCATTCCTTTCTCTGCTAACTCTTTGACTTACCTGTCTTTCTCTGTCCCTTTCCTGTCTGATTATTGACGTTCTGTTTCCTTTTTCTAGCAGTGTATAATTTTGATTGCAAATCGCTCTGATACTTGCGTGTGGGTGGTATATTAAGTATTGAATAAAGATAAAGATGTTGTATCAGAAGCTTGGAGTACGGATTTGATGTTTTACAAGATTTACTGCTTTCATCTATATTAAAGTGACCAACCATCCTGTACTATACAGGACAGGCCCGTATTTTAAGGATTTATCCCTGGAATCATTTGGGATGCCTAAATGTCCCCTATTTTAAAACACCTGTCCCACTCCTACACTCCTCCACATTTGTACCAGTGGACTTCTCCACGCCAGCTGAAATTTTCAAAGGGAAACTCCATTTATATGAGACTATTTCCATCAGAGACACAGAAACAAACACAAGCATGCACTCTGTTGTACTACAGTCGCATACACATGAACTTATCCACCCCCCAGGTACACACATACACATTAGCACTTTTCAGACAGACGAATTCTGTCTCTGACTGTCTACTGCTGCTGTGGTGATTCTGAACTCCTCTGCTTCAATGCCCCCAGTTCTTGTTTTTGCTACCAGCTCTTTTTCTCAGCTCCAATAGCCTCCTCACACTTTACCCCATTTCCTCTTACATTTCTACCCTCTCTCAGCAACCCCACTCAATCCTACAAAGAAATCCACTTATTCCATTGACTTTCTCCTGGACCCTGTGCAGAAAATCAGCCCACCCTTCCTCTCACTAGTGCAGCCTTTCCATTGGCTGGAACTTATCACTTACTCTGCACAGTGAGGGGGGAGCACTGGAGAACTGTAGAGCTAAACTCTAAAAATATACCCAGACAATTTTGACATCATTCTGACTAAGACAGCTACTTTACAAAGTTGTAGAATCCTAAAATAATTTAGATGGTTGGCAATCCTAAACGCCTGAGTCCTCAGCATGACTGACAAATCTGGCTCCAGGCAACCGTCAGACAAAGCCAGCCAATAGGCTACAGCAGACACAGCCAGCCAATAGGGAGTAGGGGGAGGTGGGAGCAGTAGCTAGGATACAGAATTTTTTAAATGTTTGCCAGGTTCCAATGCTCCATCTGAAAGGTGCTTTTCAATCATGAGCAAAGTGTGGTCTACAGAAAAAACCCAACCATCTAGAGACTCTCAAATGTCTGATTGTAAAGTACAATTTTGAGTTGAGTTGCCCAGAATATTTTTAATTATCTTAATGAAAATCTTGCTACTTTGAAGAAAATCTACTCTGTAGAGAAGTACAACAAGTAGGCCTGATTAGCACATTTTAAAGTAAAGTTATAAATCTAGCCTACTGATTAAAATTTTGGGTTAAAACTAAAATTGTAATTATAAACATATTTTCTATTTTCCTTAACTTTGAAAACCCCCGACTTGATTGAGTGTCCCGTATTTGAACTTAGAAAAGATGGTCAGATTATTTATATTGTTTAATGTCTTCATAATTTCCTTCTATCATGGACTTAAGGAGCTTAATATTAAATGTTGTCTTATGCAAATAATATCTAGTTTATATTTCCTTTTCAGGATTCTGTTGTTCATGCCTGTATTGAAAGTTTGTTTTCATCTATGGAGACATGGATAGTAGTTAATCATTTGAAGATTAATCTGGGGAAACTTGAAGAAATATAATCCTATTAGTAAATAAACTGAGGGTTTTTAGGTATGATCTTAGATTGGGCCCTTACCTTTGAACATCAGGTTAATGTGGTGCTAAGGAAAGTTAATTTTAATCTTTGTCCAGTATGGTAGATTAAATCCTGCCTTTTGGAGTCTCATTTGCAACAGGCAGTTTAGACAGTGGTTTTAACACAATTTCATTACTGTAAAATTGTTTTACTTGGGACTCTCTGTTAAACCCCTGACTAGACTACAGGTGTTACAAAAGACACTGTTATTAAACTTATTTTAGGAAGGCTATATGGCTTGGCTCCAGTATATATGTTGAAACTGTTAGTGGTGAATTCCTCCTTAAGAAAACACCATCTTATGAAAAACAAGAGACTAAAGGAAGTAGTTACTCAAGTGCACTAAGAGAAAAATGCATGATATTTGCCCCTAAGCGCACATTAAAGGGCACAAATGTGCACTATTTTACAGTAATACACAGTGATTTTCCACAGAGAGGTCATTTTGGAAGCCCTATCCGTGCTTTGGACATCTGAAAATGGGCATAGAGACGTCCAAAACACAGAAACGGTTTCCAGAGCCATTTTAGAAGCCGGCTGTGGAGATGACCCCTGTGTGACGATGTCCGAATCTGAACGGGGCATAGAGGAGGTATGGCTGGGGTATTCCCGGGAACCTGGAGGTGTGGTTAGGATGTTCCCAGGGACCAGTATATCCCCACCTGATCACAAAAATGTCACTATGGCATATCTTATGTTCTTATCTCCTCCTGCAACTGGATGACCCATGTGCCCTACCAGAAGAGGACCAGGCCCAACTCTGGAAACTGGATACTGGGCTTGATGAACCCTTGGTCTGAAACTGTATGGCATATCTTATATTCTTTGATTAAGCTGTGGACTCTGTTGCAAGAGATATGGTCAAGGTAACTACTACAGTGGGATTTAAGAGAGGTCTGGACAAGTTCCTGGAAGAAATGCCCATAAAAAATTTGTAGTCAGGGAAACTTGGGAGAGCCATTGGTAATACAGGAAATGAGAAATAGATCTACTTTTTTGAATCTGCTAAGGTCTTGTGATCAGAATGGCCACTATTGGAGACAGGATACTAGATTTAATGGACCTTTGTATAACTCAGCATGGATTTTCTTATGATCTTAAACAGAAATAAGGATTAAATGGTTCGTATTCTCAGTGCAGAAATATAAATAACAGTGTGCTTAAGGAATCTGTACTTGAACCAGTGCTTTTTAACATATTTATAAATGATCGGGAAAAGGAAGCTTTAAGTTTGGTGATTAAATCTGCAAAAAGGTCTGCAAACCACATAAATGTCTTTGAATATCAGGCCCATCATGATTTAAACCCAGATAGTGTATGCAATTGCTGTGATGGCAAGTTATGGACATCTTCTGGTTGCAAGCTAGGCATTGTTTGAAGCCATTTGCTATTTATATGATGAAAATATATGAAGCAAAATCTAAGGATGAAATTGCACAGAAAAATGGGGTTGACCAAGGATGCTGAGTAGGTCTCAGTGCAAGAAAGGGAAAATCTCAAGGCCTAACTATCCTGCTGACAAAAAATAAAAGGAGCTTACTTGAATTCTAAAAAACAAATCACTAGGAATTATTAAGGACAACAGAAGGAAAGGACTGACTGAAGATACTCAAATCACACCACATACCTCTCTATAGAAACAGCAATCTTCTGAGGTTAGCAACCCAAAAACAAGTGATAGTGGTAGTGAGATAGGTTTTTTATAGCTTTTAAAGAAATGCTCCAATGTCATTTTTATTGGATGACGTCACTCATTGTGTAACTGATAGATTTTTGCTTGCCTGAACTTAAAACCCGGATATTCAATGGTGGGGCCATATTTGGCCACCAGCATTGAATACCAGGGTCAGCCAGAGAGCAGCGAAGCTAACTGGGAAGCAGTAACATTCAGATGCTACCTGGTAACTTCTGAGGAAAAGGTTAGGCCAGTCCTTAAGGTGCCTAATGTTCGCCGCTTAGGAATAACCAGGCAGGGGATGAATATCGCTGAAGCCCAGTTATTCCTGGATGCTGCCACAACTCTGCCCCTAGAAGGCCCCAGTGCTAGTCAGCTAGCATCAGGGCATTCAGTGGCAGCACCTAGGTATATTCAGTGGCACTAACCATGTTAGTGGGAGGGAGGAGTGGCCTAGTGTTTGGGGCAAGTTACCTCAGGCCAGAAGGTCAGGGGTTCAAATCCCACTAGAGGACTGAAATCTTGGGCCAGAAGAACTGGGGTTTCTAGTCCCACAGGTGCTCCTTGTGGTCTTGGGCAAGCCACTTAACCCTCCATTGCCCATGTTCCTTGTAAGTAATAGCGTATGTGTCTCATATCCCCTCATGTTAAATGTATCCCCCAATAGTGTTGTGACCACTTTGAAGGATAAGGTGGTATACAAAACTATCTAAATAAATAAATGTTAGCACCGCAGAATATCCTGATCTCTGCAATTAACAGGTCTACTGACCATGTTAATTGCTCTGAATATCAGGCCCATCACATATAACTAGGGTTTCTGACTTTAGGTTTTATCTAATAAATGATAAAACAAACCTGATACAAAAAAAAATTACAATAGGTAGTTGATTAATCAACGCTGGGAAAACACTACTTCCCCTAGTAAAGCATAGTTATTCACCTGTAACAGGTGTTCTCTGGGGACAGCAGGAATAAGTCCTTATATATGGGTGATGTCGGCACCAAAAGAGCCCTCGTGGAAGCATCTCCCCAGCTTTCAAAGAAAGCCTTTGGGAGATGCCACCACGCATGCATGGTCCCCTTCCTGTCCAAGGACGCCATCTTGCTCAGTCAGATGACATAGCTAAAAGACGGCAAAAATAAAATAAAAGTTGGTAAAGGAGCAACTCCAAGGGGAGGAGGGAGGGCTGTGAGGACTGATTCCTGCTGTCCCCGGGGAACACCTGCAACAGGTGAGAAACTACGCTTTCTCTGGGAACAAGCAGAAAGTTAGTCCTCACATATGGGACACCCCAGCTACAGGCTACCAAAAGCCCATAGTGAAAAAACATGGTTGTCTTCAAGGGGGACTGTGAGCAGCAGCAATTGAGTCTGTAGCTAATGACTACAGTAGGACCCCTGTGTCCTATGGAAACCAGCACTCCGGCAGCCTGAACACAGAAGGATCGGAGGGTAGGAGTTGCCTAGACCCCAAAAAGATTACGGAGCACAGCCTGGCCGAAGACACTGTCCCTTCGGAACTCCCTTTCCAGGCAGCAATGTGCTGCAAAGGTATGGACTAAGAACATAAGAACATAAGATATGCCATACTAGGTCAGACCAAGGTTAATCAAGCCCAGTATCCTGTTTCCAACAGTGGCCAATTCTAGCAGTCTCCCCAAAAGACACAGGTTCCTCAATGTTTGCATTGGGTCAAGCAGTGAAATCCTGGGTCCCTTTTAATAACGGTTTATGGACTTTTCCTCCAGGAACTCGTCCAAAACATTTTTAAATCCAGCTACACTAACAGCTTTTACTACATCCTCCAGTAACAAATTCCAGAGTTTGATTACATGTTGAGTGAAAAAATATTTTCTCTTATTAGTCTTAAATAGGTTACCATGTAGCTTCATTGCATGCCCCCTAGTCTTTCTATATTTTGATGGCGTAAACAATCGATCTACGTATACCCATTCCACTCCATTCATTAATTTATAGGAGTGGAGGAGTGGCCTAGTGGTTGGGGCAAGGTACTTCAGGCCGGAAGGTCGGGGGTTCAAATCCCACTAGAGGACAGCAACCTTGGGCCGGAAGGACTGAGGTTTCTAGTCCCACAGGTGCTCCTTGTGGTCTTGGGCAAGCCACTTAACCCTCCATAGCCCATGCTCCCTGTAAAATAGTTATCTCCAAGTTATAATGCCCTGTTCAATGTAATTTCAATTTGTTCAATGTAAACCGCACTGATGCAGAATAGCGCGGTATATAAGAGAATGTAAATAAATAAATAAATAAATAAATAGATCTCTATCATATCTCCCCTCAGTCGTCTCTTTTCCAGGTTGAAGAGCCCTAACCTTTTTAGCCTCTCTTCATAGGAGTATCCTTCCATCCCCTTTACTATTTTGGTGGCTCTTCTCTGTACCTTTTCTAATAACGCTATATCCTTTTTAAGATATGGTGACCAGAATTGCACACAATATTCAAGGTGCGGTCGCACCGTGGAACAATAGAGAGGCATTATAATAACCTTTGTTTTATTTTCCATTCCTTTCCTTATGATACCTAGCATTCTATTTGCTCTCTTGGCCACTGCTGCAACTGGGCGGAGGGTTTTAACATGTTAACCACGATGACGCTTAAATCTTTTTCCTGGGTTGTGGTTCCCAATGTGGAACCTTGCATCATGTAATCATAGTTTGTGTTGTTCTTTCCTAGGTGCAAAACTTTGCACTTGTCCATGTTAAATTTCATCTGCCATTTGGATGCCCAGTCTTCCAATTTATCAAGATCCTCTTGCAATTTTCCACAATCCTCTTGGGTTTTAACAACTTTAACCCTGGGAGTACCGATGAGGTCAAAAGTGACCCCATTGCAAGTTTCACAACGTGTATCTCAGAAACTAGTTGTTTAAGAATGCAATCTTTTTATGACTTTTCACATGTCAATGTTCTCTTTATATTGCGCCATGAGAGGAATAATTTTCATCCGCTAGGTGACACTAGTGATGAATTGCAGCACAGAGTACCAGTGGGGTCATTTTTGACCCCAGTTGCTTATGTCCGGTTTGGATCGTGATACAATTTGCAGTTTTGTGAATTTTTTGATCTGACAAAGGTATTTATCATTAAGTATGTATCATTTATTTTTTGTACTCTTATTTTATGAAAATTACACATTTTCTGTAATTGATATCATACGTTCTCTCATTATTTCCAATGAAATCTAAAGGCTTTCAGCTCGTTCATCACGATTATTGTATACCTATAGTAAAACTGCTTTGCGTTTTATTCAGCTTTATCTTTGTTTATTTATTTTAGGTTATTGTTTATGATGTCAAAACGAAAGTATTCAGCTGCCCAAGTAAGAGAAATATTGCAATGAGATGCTGACAGTGACGGCTCTGAGTCATCTGATGATGCAGCATATTCAGCAAGCGAAGAAGCATATCAGCCAAGTTCGGGCGATAAATCTGATGATGACAGTCATGATTCAGATGGCGACAGCAGTTGGTCGCCAAGTGAATGTGAGACTGATGTTGAGCCGGTAACATCGCCTGCAGCAAAGAGTCAAGTTACAGGTCGAGGCAAAGGTCGAGGCTGTGCTGGACGGGGAAGAAGACAGGAGTCCTCGGTGTCAGTATCATCTGTGAGGAATCTTAGTTGTGGACGTAGAAGAGCTAAGAGGTCATCAACTATAAGCACAAATGTTGCCATTGAAGCCTATGTGTCTAAGGATGCCACATCATGGAACAGGAAACCTATAAAGCAAGCTGCTGGAAGATACGCCAGAGCTAATGTCATGCCCGTACAACAAGGTCCTACAAGGTATGCTGTACAAAATGTTGATGGCCCTCTCGCAGCATTCCACTTGTTCATGAGGAAGAACTTATTGAATGAAATCATGATGTGGATGAGCAAACAAGGAAGGCACATTTATGACGACACCTGGAAAGATTTGACAGATGGAGAATTTCAAAGTTTTCTTGGACTTCTGATCCTCTCAGGCGTGTACAAGTCATGAAATGAATCCATAGTTCAGTTGTGGAACCTTGAAGATGGTTGTTCTGTTTTCAGCAAATTTCCATAACCGTTTTCAGCAAATTTCTTGTGCTCTCAGATTTGATGATGCAACCAACAGACGTGAACAACGAAGTGTGGATAAGCTTGCTCCAATCAGACACGTTTTTGATACCTGGGAAGCAACTCTAAGTGACGCCTTTGTTCCTGGTGAAAATGTTACCGTGGATGAGCAACTGCTTACATTTCGTGGCTGTGTTCCATTCAGACAATATATTCCCAGCAAACCTGGGAAATATGGCATAAAGCTATGGATGTTGTGTGACAGTGCAACGTCATATGTTCTTCGTCTTCAAGTATATACAGGAAGAGAACTCGGACAAAACAGGGAACAGAATCAGGATGAAAGGGTTGTGCTGCAACTCGTCCGCTGCCACCCTAGAGGGGTGGGCCTACCGGGAGCAGAAGCGGGGCAACTGGTAGTTGTCCGGGCTAGTGAACAGGTCTATCTCGGGTTCCCCCCAGATCTGAAAAAGCCGGTCAGCCACAATGGGGTCCAGTTGCCACTCGTGCGACTGGAGGACTCTGCTCAATCTGTCGGCCAGTGAATTGTTCTGGCCTGGCAGGTATACTGCCCGCAGGAGTATACCCTGCAGGACTGCATAGGAGCAGAGGACCACTACCTCTCAGCAGAGGACATGAGACCTCGTGCCCCCCCTGTTTGTTCACATAGAACATTGCCACCTGGTTGTCCGTTTAGACCAACGCCAGCTGGTGACGTAGGAGGTGGCAAAAAACTCAGAGGGCTAAGCATATTGCCCATAGCTCCAGGAGGTTGATCTGCTGGTTGTTATTGTCCTGCGATCAGCTGCCTTGGATGCAGAGTTCTTGGCAGTGGGCCCCCCAGCCGAGCAGGGAGGCGTCCGTGGTGAAGACCCTTAAGGGGTTCGGGGCTTGAAAGGGCACTCCTGTGTCACAGTATTGGGGAGTCTGCCACCAGGTCAGGGAGTCCGCCAAATGGTGGGTCATTGAGACTCTGTCCTGGAGGCATCCCATGGCCTGTGTCCACTGGTCCCCAAGGCACCACTGCGTGGCCCTCATGGGGAGGCAGGCATATGGGGTGACATGGACTGTGGAGGCCATGTGCCCAAGTAGGCATAAGAGGAGCCCAGCAGGTACCAAGGGACGGTGCTGTATGTTCAGGTCCAGGGCCAGGGCCCTGAGACGGTTGGTTCAGCCTCCGGGCAGGAAGGCCTTTGCTTGGAGAATGTCCAGTCTTGCCCCTACGAACTCCAGACACTGTGTCGGGAGGAAGTGGACTTGGGGTAGTTTATTACAAACCCCAAGTGTTGCAGGACATGGATGGTGTGTGCAGTTGGCTGCTGCACCTCTGAGGCTGTGCCTCCTTTTATGAGCCAGTTGTCCAGGTAGGGGAAGACAAAGACCCCCTGGAGGCAGAGGAAGGTGGCTACAACTGCCAGGCATTTCGTGAAGACCATTGGGGTGGAGGCCAAACCTGTATTGGTAGTGGCCACCCCCCACCATGAACCACAGGTATTGCCTGTGGTTGGGGTGAATGAGGCTGTGGGTATAAGCATCCTTTAAATCCAAGAAGCATAGCCAATCTCCCTGCTGGAGGTAAGGCAGTAATGTTCAAGGGAGAGCATCTTGTACTTCTCCCTCACCAGGAACTTGTTCAGGTTCAGCGGGTCAAGGATGGGCCTTAGGCCTCCTGTTCTTTTTGGCACGAGGAAGTACCTGGAGTAGAACCCCTTGCCCCTGAGATGGTGGGGTACTGGTTCTACTGCTTTGTCCTCGAGAAGACCAGTAGAAGGTTGCGGTGAAGGGGAGACCTGAGGGGCTCTCCCGGAAAGTAAGGGGAGGGTGTCTGAGTCAGATAAGAACATAAGATATGCCATACTGGGTCAGACCAAGGTCCATCAAGCCCAGTATTCTGTTTCCAACAGTGGCCAATCTAGGTCATACGTACCTAGCAGTTTCCCCAAGGGACACAGGTTCCACAATGCTTGTATTGGTTCAAGCATTGATATCCTGGGTCCCTTCTTAATAATGGTTTATGGACCTTTCCTCCAGGAACTTGTCCAAACCTTTTTTAAACCCAGCTACACTAACAGCCTTTACTACATCCTCCGGTAACAAATTCCAGAGTTTGATTACACGTTGAGTGAAAAAATATTTTCTTTTATTAGTCTTAAATAGTTTACCCTGTAGCTTCATTGCATGTCCCCTAGTCTTTCTATATTCTGATAAGGTAAACAATCGATCTACGTTTACCCGTTCCACTCCGTTCATTAATTTATAGACTTCTATCATATCTCCCCTCAGCCGTCTCTTTTCCAGGTTAAAGAGCCCCAACCTTTTTAGCCTTTCTTCATAGGAGTAGCCTTCCATCCCCTTTACCATTTTGGTGGCTCTTCTCTGAACCTTTTCTAAAATTGCTATATCCTTTTTAAGATATGGCGACCAGAATTGCACACAATATTCAAGGTGCGGTCTCACCATGGAACGATATAGAGGCATTATAATATCTTTTGTTTTTTTTTCCATTCCTTTCCTTATCATACCTAGCATTCTATTTGCTCTCTTGGCCGCCGCTGCACACTGGGCCGAGGGTTTTAACATGGTATCCACAAGGACGCCTAAATCTTTTTCTTGGGTGGTGGTTCCTAATGTGGAACCTTGCATCGTGTAACCATAGTTTGGGTTGTTCTTCCCTAGGTGCATAACCTTGCACTTCTCCACATTAAATTTCATCTGCCATTTTGATGCCCAGTCTTCCAATTTATCAAGATCCTCTTGCAATTTTCCACAATCCTCCTGGGTTTTAACAACTTTGAATAGTTTTGTGTCATCAGCAAATTTGATAACCTCACTCGTTATTCCACTTTCCAGGTCATTTATGAATATGTCAAAAAGCAGCGGACCCAGCACAGATCCCTGGGGTACACCACTATTCACCTTTCTCCATTGGGAAAATTGGCCATTTAGCCCTACCCTCTGCTTTCTATCTTTTAACCAGTTCCTGATCCACAGTAGTACACTGCCTCCTATCCCATGACTCTTTAGTTTTGCCAAAGGTCTCTCATGAGGGACCTTGTCAAAGGCTTTCTGAAAGTCCAGATACACAATATCAACCGACTCACCTTTGTCCACCTGTTTATTCACTCCTTCAAAAAAACATAACAGATTAGTAAGACAAGATCTTCCTTGTCTAAAGCCATGTTGGCTGTCTCCCATTAGGTCATGACTATCTATATGCTGAGTAATTTTATTCTTTATGATGGTTTCTACCATTTTTCCCGGTACTGATGTCAGGCTCACCGGTCTGTAGTTTCCCGGATCACCCCTCGAACCCTTTTTAAAAATTGGTGTTACATTGGCGATCCTCCAATCCTCAGGTATTAGAGATGATTTTAATGATAGTTCACAGATTACTGATAGCAGGTCTGCAATCTCAAATTTCAGTTCTTTCAACACCCTTGGATGTATACCATCCGGCCCAGGTGATTTGCTACTCTTCAGTTTATCTAATAGTTGTAGGACATCTTCCCGATGTATCGATATTTCCTTCAATTCTTCCACACCTTTAAATACCACTTCAGTCGTGGGTAACATCCCTACATCTTCCTCAGTAAAGACCGAAGCAAAGAATTCATTCAGTCTCTCCGCTATCGCCTTGTCGCCTCTTAGTGCTCCTTTAACCCCTTTATCATCTAATGGACCAACTGACTCTCTCACGGGTTTTTTGCTACGAATGTACTTGAAAAGGTCTTTATTTCGCGTTTTTGCTTCCGCAGCAAGCTTCTTCTCAAATTCTCTCTTTGCCTGCCTTATCAATGCCTTGCATTTGACTTGCCAGTGCTTGTGCTGTTTCCAGGTTTCATCATTTGGCTCTTTTTTCCATTTCTTGAAAGATGCTTTTTTGGCAACAACAGCCTCTCTGACCTCAGCTTTAAACCATGCTGGCAATTTTTTGGACTTCCTTCCACTTTTCTTAAAGCGTGGAATACAGCTGGTCTGGGCTTCCAAGATAGTATTTTTCAACAACACCCAAGCTTGATGTACGTCTTTAACCTTTGCAACTGCTCCTTTTAGTTTTTTCTTAACTGTTTTCCTCATTCTATCATAGTCTCCCTTTCGAAAGTTAAAGGGTAGTACTGTGGATTTCCTTACTATCCCTCCTCCACTAATTAAATCAAAGGCGATCATGCTATGATCACTATTGCCAAGTGGCCCCAACACCCTTATCTCTTGCACTACATCTGGGGTTCCACTAAGGACTAGGTCTAATATTGCTTCCCCTCTGGTCGGTTCATGAACCAGTTGCTCCAAGAAGCAGTCATTTATTTCATCTAGGAACTTTATCTCCCTAGCATGTCCTGTTGTGACACTGACCCAGTCGATGCCGGGGTAATTGAAATCACCCATTATTATTACTGCACTGTAACTTTTGCTAGCTTCCTTGATTTCTTTGAGCATTTCATCATCCATTTGTTCATTCTGGCCAGGCGGACGATAGTACACCCCCACTGCCATCACCTTCCCCTTTTTACATGGAATTTCAATCCATAGAGATTCTACAGCAAATTTTGTTTCTTGCAAAACTTTAATCCTTTCTGACTCAATGCCCTCTCTAACATAGAGCGCAACCCCTCCACCAATTTGATCAGCTCTATCATTTCGATATAGTTTGTACCCAGGTATCACAGTGTCCCACTGGTTGTCCTCCTTCCACCATGTCTCTGATATTCCAATCATATCTAACCTCTCGTTTAGTGCTATATATTCTAACTCTCCCATCTTGTTTTGTAGACTTCTAGCATTTGCATACAAGCATTTTAGAGAGATGGAGGAGGTAGCCCTTCCTGACCACTCGAAGTGCCCAGGAATCGGTGGTGATAGTTAGCCACCTTTGGGCATAGTGGTTCAGACGTCCCCCTATGGGCTGCTGACCTCCTTGGGGCTGAAAGGCTATGCCTCAGGAGTCAAAAGCTCCTACCTGGCTGGGCTGGGGCCGATCCTTGGGGTATGGGAACCTTCTGCTTATGAAGGCCATGCCCATATCCCTTGATCTGCTGACCCTGCTGGGGAGCCGGAGAGGCCTGAAAAGGTGGGTAGTTTCTGTAAGCAGCTCCTTTCATCAGGTAGAAGGGCTTTTTACCTGAGCCCTTCTGTTAGGGAGGGGCAGCGGTCTTTTTAGAAAGCCTGGTCCTCGTCATGGACTCGGTCTCCAGCTCGGCAGCCTTGTTGGTCATGGGCTTGCCAAAGAGGTTCTCTCCTTGGATGGTACATCGACCAATTTGTCCTGAACCCATTGCTTGAGATTGAACGACTATAGCCAAGCCTGGCATCAGGTGCCGATGCCCGCCACCGCTACTCACGCTGCCGACTTGAAGCTGTTATAGGTTGCCCAAGACATAAACTTGGAGTACTCATGGACGGCCTTGGCCAAGTTGTTGAATTGCTGCAGGGGGTCCTCAGACAGACCAGCCGAGAACTCGGCAATTTCCTTCGCCAGGTCTCTCAGGTACATGCCCATGTACAGCTGGTAGGCCTGGATGCAGCCAATGAGCATCGAGCCCTGGTAAGACTTTCTGCTGAGGGCATCCAAGGTGCGTGCTTCCCTGCTGGGAGGCACCAAGGAGTGCGTCTTCTGACTCTTCAGTTGACACATGGCCCACTCCACCACCATGGAGTTCTGCGGCAGCTGTAATTTCTGGAAGCCCAGGCTCCAGCAGACTCGCTACATCGATCGAGCTGCTTGCTCACCACTGGCACCGATGCCATTGTCTCACACATACAGAGCATTAGCCACCCGGGATGGGAGGGATGGGCACCATAAGCCATTCTCTCGAAGGGGCGTCGCACTGGAGGATTTCTGGTTTCTCTGCCCGAGGGTCCTCCTCTGATTCCATTGGGAATGCTAGGGCCTTAGATATGTCCCTGACAAAGTCAAGGAACACCATGTCCTCTGGCAAGAACTGCCACCGGGGCTCTGAAGTGGGAGAGTCCAAGCGGAGGACGTGAAGGTGACGGGTGTCTGGTGACTCCTCATCCTCTGTATCCCATTCGGAGTAGTCCATCGAGGACTCGATGGAAGGATGGTCTGTGTGCGCTGGGGCTGACCCTGGTCCATAGCCCTCAGAGGCCCCACGGCTGGTGCCGAGCACATTGGCTGGGGATGATTGCGGCCCATCGAGTGGGAACTGGATTGAGACCTCGGCCGTGGATCATCTCGAGGCCGAAGTCTCTCAAGGACTGTCTTGGCCTCTGGGGACGTCTTCGACATCGAGGCCCGGTGGTCAGGGCGGAGGAACTGGTCGTACTGGACAACAGCGTCTGCTGCTGGTCCATGAAGGCAGACAAACTGCTCCAGGGTCGCCATTCTAGACTCTAGGCCAGAGGGCTCCACAGCCATCAACACGGGCACCAAAGGAATCAGGCCCGACGCTGGTTCCCCCGAAGAGGAATCCTCGACAAAGATGGTGTCTGATGACCCAAGCTGGACTGAGGTTGAGTCCTTTCGGGGGACCTTTTCTGGCCACTCTGATCCCTCGGACGAGCGTCTTGGACTTGTGATAAGGAAGCTTATCATAGCTCAGGAAGGAGCTATAGAAAAGGTGAAGTGACTCTGAACAAGCAACCTGTCAGTTCTGGTAGAAATAAGAAAACAGAATTTTCCCATAAAAGACTACCAGTCCCAGAATGCACCAGGTTTCCAACAGCCATTAGAGGAGCTGAAGTGGGGAAACGTGTGTTCAATCAGGAGGGCTATGAGGTAATCCCTAAGCACTCATCTCAAAGGGCAGGGCCTGATTCAGCACAGCTGCGCTGTGTTAGGGAGGAGCACTCATCTAAGCAGAATAAAGGTAGAGTTTATTCTACAGAGAATCAGCTTGAGCTTGATCATCTTCATCATCAGGAGGATCATCAGAAGCAGAAGCCAAACCGGACGGACAGAGAGGGAAAGAAACCCTTTGGAAGAAAAAGGAGAAAAGCCTTTGAGAGGTCTAGAAGAGTCCAGAGCAGTACGTATACTGGGAGGCATTCCAAGGGCCAGCATACACCATTGGACTGGGGAAAGCCAGAGGAATGGTGCTGCAGAGCTAAGAATCTCCAGACGGTACCTGTGAGGGAGACGGCTGCACGTGGAAGGGACCCTAAGACCCGTGCCAGAAGGTATGTGAAGAGAGATCCAGTGTCCAGGGATCTGGATTGGAAGGCTGGACATAAGAACTGGACTACATACTGGCCAGGCTATATAGAGAGGAACTCTAACAGCAATGGAAGCTCAGGTATGAACACTGATCTATGCCCTAGCTATAACCTTGAAAGACAGCAGGGAAACAAGCATTCTCCTGAAAGTGCTCCATTGGGAGATTCATCTGTGCCAATTCATGATATTGAACACATGCTTGTTGAAGAAGAGGGGGTGATAGCAGATGAAGAATCTGTTTACATGGACTGCTCTCTGTCTAAACTCCTTTGGTGATTTTCTGTTATCAAGTACAGCAACCATCACAAAGAAATACAAACTTGTTCTTTAATCTACTCAGAAAAGCTCATGAGTAGGATTTTTAGCCACGCAGTAGAAAGCAAGCCAGCTAAGGGGTTTCATCTGGATAACTGCTAGCAATTGAGCCTTACCTAATTGCTTGTGAGCTTTGAAAGAATCACTTCTAAATCTATGTGGGAAGATATAAGAAGTTAACCTGAAAAGAACAGTTTTTCTCTTCTTTGTGGCTTTTGGTTTGTTGTTTGATACATTGCTAAGAGAATATTAGCTAAAGCCTACAGAAAAGACCAGTTTGTTGCCAACCAGGTCTTATTTCTTTTGCTTTGATTGCCTGATAAGTTAAAAATGTTGTTTTCTTGATTTTGTTTTTCCAAGTTTAACACTGAAAGCAAGTAACCTGATTTATGTGCTACCAAGCATATCTGTGTTGGGAGAAATAACCCCATAAATAAATATCTTATTGGCTTTACCCAAAAGCACAACTAATTATTGTGAGCAGCTGTGACTGGTGTGACTGAACTGCATTGCCCACAATCCCTTGCAAATCATATAGATATATGCACTTGCCAAGACTGTGAAGATTCTCACCCAGGCAGCCGTCTGACAGACTGCGGGACCTGGCTTGGGATGTACCTGGCCTGTCGGATCCATCCAGGGATGACAACTTCAAGGTCTTCTTTTTCTTCTTGCGTTCCCTCGAAGGAGACCCCTCCCCTCCGAAGAACCACAATGCCGCTCGGGTTCCGTAGAGCTGCCCCAACATGTTGTGGGTTCAGATGAAGCCCTGGCCTTGGGAGGTACCAGGGACTCGGGGAAAAACTTATCGTGCTGCTGTTGGCAGCTCTTGAGGGACTTGTTAGACAGCTTTTTGCAGAGACTGTATGCTGTGAGGTTGTGGTCCAGCCCAAGACAGTGAAGGCAGCAGTTGTGTTTGTCAGTCAAAGGCATAATTTTGGCACACTGATCACACTTTTTAAAACCACTGGTAGCCACGGGGGAAAAAAGTACCCCAGCGAGGTCGAAAACCCACCGAACTGCCAGTTGGAAAAAAAGGTGTGAAGACACCAAAGAAGAAAAAATAACAAAAAGGACCCCAAATCAATGCTGAGACAGCGAGGTCGGGTGGCAGGAAGAGAACTGGTGCAGTATCAGAAGCGAGTATGAAACTCAGGCTGAAAAATCAACTTTTTCCGGGAACAAGCCAGACAGATGTCTGAAGGGCTCTGTTGAAAAAAGGAAACTGAGCAAGATGGCACCCTTGGGTGGGAAGAGGATCACGCATGCATGGTGGCATCTCCCAAAGGCTTTCTTTGAAAGTTGGAGGGATGCTTCCATGAGGGCTCCATCGGCGCCGATGTCACCCATATATGAGGACTGACTTCCTGCTTGCTCCTGGAGAATCTCTCACTCCTACCCTGGTTTTCTTGTACCCTGTAGCTTTTGTGCCTTTTCTCTGCAACATCTCCTATGTGACATAAGAAAAATGGTTTATTTCACCAGGAAAAGTATCTTGCCTTAATATATATGGCAAAAAAACACTGATTTTTTGTAGCCACAAAAAAACCCCAAATTAGCTGAAAAACAAACACCTAAATTTACAATTTACAAACATCTAGGAACAGAAGAGCTATGTATACCATGATCGTTTACCCTTATTTCTTCCTTTCTAAGAAATGCAAGCCATAGAGGAAACATACTTGTTCTTCTGAAGCTGCCGCACGAGGAGCCACTTGTTCAGCCTGATGATTATTTGTAAAATCCATATTACGTCTGAGACGCAAAGATGTGAAGAGTCGAGTCCAATTAAACATCCTACCCTGAAACCAAACCAGACAAACAATAATTATTTTCAAAAGTAAATCTGAAAGAAAGCTCTATTTTATCTGCTTCATTCTGACCCCTACTATTGTGATTTCTGCAGGCTCCCTGGGAGAGGCTGGATGGAGCAGGGAGCAGAGGACTGCCACTGGCTAACAAGCTGGAGCACTAGCCCATATGCCATGACAAAAAATAAGAAAAAACAGCACCAGAACCTGGAAATTGCCTATATTATTAACTATTATTAACTATTCTATACACTGTAATTTTAATTACTGGTATTAGCACTCATGTATTTTTTTTAATTGTTTTCTCCTTTTAATCACTTTGGAAATTACTTCAACAAATGTGCACAATTTTTCCATGTGAATGAAGTTTTTTGAATTGGAAAGGAAAAGAATGAGAAAAAAGCACTAGTGGTACCTCTCTCTCTCTTAAATTTGTTTCTCCCTGGTGCTTTTCTCATGTCATGATTGTGACAAAGGAAGCACCAGCAGATAGAGTGCTGCTTTCTTATGCCTTCCGCCAGTGGGAGGGAGCATGGGCAAGTGAAGGAGTGTATTGTGAGTGAGCTCTGCATCCAATTGCGGGGGTTGGAACTACTGTGAGAATGCAAGATGCTGGCTGGTCATCCTGAATATCACCCTTCCCCTTCCTCCCCCACCAAGAATGGGCCTGAATCTGAGTACCAGAACCTTTCTTTCTAGAATAAATTACTCATCACAATGCTTTGAGAATATTCTGTGTAGCATGAGAGGAGAGTTACAGACAAAAGCTATATGCTGTAAGGGGGACAGAGATTTTTAAAATTTATTTTTATCAAAATCTGAATACAGGGTTGATAATTAAGAAACAGAAATATGATGGCAGATAAAACTGTATGGCCTATCTAGTGTGCCCTTTCATACCATACTACAGTCCCTTTTTTTCCCCCCTTAGAGATCTTTTGTATTTATCTCATACTTTCTTGAATTCAGATACAGTTCTAGTCTCTACCACCTTCACTGGGAGACAATTCCATGCACTTAACACTCTTTCTGTAAAGAAATATTTCCACAAATTACTCCTGAGTCTATCCTCTTTTACCTTCATCCTATGCTCCTTCATTGCAGAGTTTCCTTTCAATTGAAAGAGGCTCTCGTACTGTGCATTTGTGCCACAGAGGTATTTAAACTTCTCTATCATATTTCCCCCTCTACTGCCTTTCTTCCAAAGTATACATATTGAGATCTTTAGGTCTGTCCCCAAATGCCTTATGACGAAGCCCATTGACCATTTTGATAGCTATCCTCTGCTTCGACTCCATCCTGTTTATATCCTTTTGAAGGTGTGGTCTCCAGAACTGCACACATACTCGAGGTCTCACCGAAGACTTATACAGAGGAACTATCACCTACTTCTTCCTGTTGGCCATTCCTCTCCCTATGCACACAAGCATCCTTCTGGTTTTTGCTGTCGCCTTTTCTACCTGTTCTTAATGTACTGATTGTAATCTGTTGTAATGTTATTCATGATACGCAGAATATAAACTCAAATTTACAGAACTTGATCTAGGTTAGGATCATGCAAAGTTTATGCAATATTCTCCTTTAAACCATATTTACAAGTCTATTTATTAAACCATATTATAACAATAGTGTGCATTAAAGAACAATTGACATAGATAAAAAAACATTTAGGAGGCAATTTTCTAAAGGACATTTTGCACCTAAAGTGCTTTTTATGCATGTTTAAGGGCATTTAAAAATTTCTCACGGAATTACTCATGTAAAAATATGTAGGGTGACAGGAAGGTGCTTAATTTTAACTGTCCGAATATAGCCATGATCTGAGGTGGAGTTTGGCAGGAGCACAGTAAATTTGTGATTTATGCTCATATTTGATAAAATACACCCACGCATGAGCACTTTATGCTCTAACATCTATGCCTGCTCCCGAGCAGGAGTAAATGTCTGTGGCTTCAGTCTAGCTGCTATTTTTACTGGTTTACACCTAGAATTTTATAAAGACACTTATGTGTCTTTATAAAACAGGCTAAAAATAGGTACCATACCATGAGAAAATCTGACTCACAGCACTTCTTTAAGCCTGTGTAAGTGTTCTTAATTTACTTGCCTAAAGGTCAGGTTTTTGAGTATAATATACAGTTGGTTTCAACATTATTGGAACCCTTACATTTTAGGTATGTTGTGTACAATATCTTGAGAAATAATTGGAAATATTTCAACTGTATGTTATCATAATATTTTAATAGTATGTTCAAAGGTATGTAACAAAAAAAAAAGATGTCTATGGAACTTAGAAGTAGTAATTTCTGAGAAAAAAACCCTAAATATGACCTGGACAGGATTAATGGCACTCTTCACTAATATTTGGTTGCACAACCTTTGGCAGTGATTGCAGCCTCCAAACGTTTCTTGTAGCCATCTATAAGTTTCATACAGCTGTCTGCTGGTAGTTTCTCCCACTCTTCAACTGCGATTTGTTCCTGCTCATTAATGTTTCTAGGATTCCTTTTAGCAATGGCAGATTTCAGCTCTTTCCAAAGGTTCTTGATAGAATTGAGATCAGGACTCATTGCTGGCCAGTTTAAAACAGTCTATTTTTTCCTTTTTAACCATTCTTTTGTACTTTTGGATGTACGTTTTGGGTCATTGTCCTACTGGAGTACCCATGACCTTCGACTCAGACCTAGCTTTCTGACACTAGGTAGCACATTTCACTCCCAAATACCTTGGGAGTCCTCTGACTTCATGATTCCTTTAATATGGTCCAGGCCTCCAGTTCCTGAGGAAACAAAACAGCTCACAACATTATGGACCCTCCACCATATTTAACTGTAGGAAGAGTGTTTTTTTTAATTTATAAGCTTCATTCTTTGCATGTTATTATATCGCTGGTCTGCATTGCCGAAGAACTGAAGTTTGATTTCATCTGTCCAAAGAACATTTTCCCAGAGGATTATGATTTATCAAGGTGGGTTTGGGAAACATCAGGCATGCCTTTTTATGTCTGTCCTCGAGCAGTGGGGTCCTCCTTGGCCTTTGCTCATGAAGTCCTCCTTTGTTTAATGTGCGGCGTATGGTGTGGGTTGAAACCAACACTCCAGATTGCTCCAGGTCAGCCTTAAGCTCTTTGGATGTTATACGTGGTGTTTTTCCAACAGTTTGCACTAGCCTTCAAAGACTTCTTGGCTTAGTTTTCCTCTTCCCACCATATCCTGGGAGGTTCTTGACAGTTCCATGAGCAGAAAACTTATTAATAACATTGTAAACTGTAGACACAGGAATTCCAAGGTCTTTGCAGATGGCCTTGAAGTTTGATGGCAATGACTTTTCTGATGGTCTCAGACAGCTCTCTTTTTAAACGTCACCATTGTGAAACTGGAATAGAGGGTGAATGTGGCCATTTTAAACATTAGAGCCATCATTCAAGTCGTGAGTTGATTCAAGTCATGTGAATACTAACAATTGATCACAGGTGCATCTAATTTTACTTCAATGAGAATGTGGTTCTTCTGTTCAAACGGATTTGAATTGTTTATAAGGGTGCCAATAATCATGTCCTGGCAGTGTCTCTGTTTTTATACTATTTCCTATTATTTCCTTTTCTAAATTGGTCTAGTTTTATTTGATTCCTTTCTGTGTGAAATATGTGTGCATATATAGTCCAAAGCCATTTCACTGGCCATGTTTTTTAGGAGATATTGGACATTAAGCGTAGTTACTCACCTGTAACAGGTGTTCTCCGGGGACAGTAGGAATCAGTCCTCACATATAGGTGACGTTGGCACCAATGGAGCCCTCGTGAAAGCATCCCCCCAGCTTTCAAAGAAAGCCTTTGGGAGATGCCACCATGCATGTATGGTCCCCTTCCCACCCAAGGGTGCTATCTTGCTCAGTCAGATGACATAGCTAAAAGACTGCAAAAATAGAAGATAGTAAAGGAGCATCTCCAAGGGGAGGAGAGAGGGTTGTGAGGACTGATTCCTGCTATCCCCGGAGAACACCTGTTACAGGTGAGTAACTACGCTTTGTCTGGGAACAAGCAGGAAGTCAGTCCTCACATACAGGACTCCCCAGCTACAGGTTACCAAAAGCCCATAGCAAAAATAGGGGCTTTCTCACGGCTAGCCGCAAGCAGCAGCAAATGAGTCCGTGTCGACAGACCACAGTAGGACCCCTGTGTCCAATGAAACAAGCACTCCGATAGCCTGAACACAGAAGTGTCAGAGGGTAGGAGTTGCCTAAACCCTAAAAAGGTTACGGAGCACAGCCTGGCTGAAGGCACTGCACCGTTGGGACTCTCTTTCCAGGCAGTAATGGGCTGCGAAGGTATGGACTGAAGACCAGGTGGTGGCCTGGCAGATGTCCACCATCGGGACAGAGCGCAAGTTTGCCACCGAGGCAGCCATGGCCCTGACATGGTGCACCATGACGCGGCCTTCCAGCGGGAGCCCTGCCTGCTCATAGGCAAGGGTGATACAGTCTGCCAGCCAGATGGACAGCATACGCTTGGTCACCGCACCTCCCAGCCTACTGGGGTCGTAGGAGATGAAAGCTGAGAAGCTCTGCGGTGGCCCTGAGTGCGTTGGATATAAAAGGACAAAGCCCTCTTACAGTCCAAAGTGTGAAGGACTGTCTCCACCCGACTGGAGTGAGGTCTTGGAAAGAAGGTAGGGAGCACCACTTCCTGGTTGAGATGGAAGGGCGATACTACCTTTGGAAGGAATTTGGCCAGCCCAGGAGGACAGAAAGGGAAACCCGAATGGATGTTGAATACCATGTTCCGACCCCCAAAGTCACCTCCTAGGTTTATAGTTTATTTAAAAATTTGATATACTGCCCTTTGACAAGGTATCAAAGTGGTTACAAGAAAATAAAAACATTGGAATTAGGAAAGGAATACCAACAAAAGATATAAAGTAAAGCAACAGGTAGAATAAGAGGGGAATGATGAGGGGTGGGGGGGGGGGTGATGCAGAAATTTTCAAAGTGCTCCCAGATGTGTAATACATTAGAGTGTTCAAGGGCAGGGCCACAGCCATGACCCCTTCACCTATTTTAGGTGTGGAGCCTGGGGACACTTTGCTCAGGAGTGTCCCTCTCGGTGCAGAAGAACCCATGGAGGTCAGCCTAACCACCCTTCACACCTACGATTTTGTGGACAGTCCTCCCCAGGGGCACAGAACTTTGTGATTCCTGTGGAGCTTAAGAGCACCTGCCTCCAGGCCTTGATAGACTCCAGGAGTGTGCGGACCCTCATTTGCCAGGAAACAGTAACTCGATTTCAAATTGACTATGCAAAGACGATAACGCTGCCCTATGTACAAGAAGAACAGAGGCAATATTCAACGGCACAGGTTTTACTGGAAACCCCAGCTGGGTAAGCCACGTTTGCGGTCATAGTGCTGCCCTGGCTCCCAAATCCAGCAGTGATCGGCCGAGACTACGCAAATTTCAGAGTGATATGTGCCCGACTAGCTGGCAGCTCTGCTAAGTTGGACCAGGAAGATTTTCTAGAGGACTTCCCCCTGGAAGACCAAGATCTATCTGTCAAGATTCGAAAGCCTGCTAGGTCCCGGAGTCAGTGTCGCCAGGAAAAGCTACTCTGCCAACAGAATCTGGGGATGGCTATGGGAGAAGGATCCAGGGAGGGGCAGCATAGGGAAGAAACCCCTGGGGATAGCTCAGGGCTCAGTAGTAGTGACCCAAATATGATTGTTCCCTTCCAAGAGTGGGGACTGGATGAAAACCCAGGGAGCTTCAGGAGGGTCCAACAAGAAGATGGGTCTTTAAAGATGCCCGAGAGTGGGTTTTGGAGGTGGATGCGGTTCCAGTAGCTAACGGAGAGTCCCCTGCAAAAACCTTTCCCTTTTTTATGCTAGAGGGAGATTTATTGTACAGAGTGGCCAAGGGGGCCCTAGAGGGGGAAGAGGTAGAATAACTGTTGGAAACAGGATACTGGGCTTGATGGACCTTGGTCTGACCCAGTATGGCATATCTTATGTTCTAACTGATAGTTCCCTGGCCCTCTCATCAGCAGGTGTAATTGTTGGCTCATAGCCACTTATTTGAAGGACACCTGGCAGTGGAGAAAATACTAGAGTGTGTTTTAGCCCAATTTTTCTGGCCCGGTGGCCCATAAATAGGTGCAGTTATATTGCCAGTCATACCCCACCTGCCAACTTCATAAGGTCCGACCTGCCCCTCTAGTGCCTATGCCCATTATTGAAATCACATTTGAAAGAATGGCCATGAACCCGGTAAGTCTCCTGGAGCAAACAGCCCAAAGCAACAAGTATATTTTAGTCATACTGGACTATACTACTCGATACCCGGAGGCCATAGCTCTAAGGAATATGAAGACTACTATGATTACGAATGTCCTCTGGGAACTATTGTCATGGGTGGGAATACACAATGAGATCCTCACATATCAAGGAACACTCTTTGTATCCAAGGTGATGAAGTGTGTGCCTTGGTGAAGGTCAAGATGCTGTGAACATCAATATATCACCCATAGACGGAAGGCCTCACTGCGCGATTCAATAAAACTCTGAAACAGATGTTAAAAAAGTTTGTGCAGGAGGACAGGAAGAATAGGGACAGTCTCCTACCCTATTAGATGTTTGTCATCCGTGAGGCACCTCAAAGTTCAATAGGGTTTTTGCCTTTTAAGTTGCTCTTCGGACGACGACCAAGAGGTATATTAGATGTGGTAAGAGAAATCTGGGAAGAAGAACCCCATGCCAGGAGTAATTTAGTGAAGTACATTATACAAATGCAAGATCTGCTGAGGAAAGCCGGAGAGGTGGCCAAACTCAGTCTGGAAAAAGCCCAAGCCAAGCAGGCCAGGGGCTGCAATCAGGCAGTGTGCACCTCGCTTTCCAACCGGGAGACAGAGTTTTAGTCTTGCTGCCCTCATCCGAGAGCAAGTTACTCTGAAAATGGCAGGGGCCCTATGAGATCGAAGAGAAAGTAGGGCCTGTTAACTACAAAACTGCCCAGCAAGATAAATGAAAAAAAGACAAAATTTACCATATTAACCTATTGAAAAAGTAGACTCCTGTGACGGCTATAGTGGTACACGGAGATGACTTTGGGGCAGAAATTTAAGCCTTGTCAGATCTAGCTCAAGTCCCAATTGCAGACCAGCTCTCTGCTGCCCAGAGAAGAGATCTAGAAGGTTTGATCCATCAGAACCTAAAGGTGTTCTTCACCCGCCCAGTACAAACCCATCTCATTTGTCATGATATCATTACTGACCCTGGAGTGGTTATCCAGGAATGACCCTATCAGATTTCAGAGACCTAGTGAAAGGCCATCGCCAAGGAGCTAGAAAAGATGCTTAATTTGGGAGTTATAGAAGAATCCATGAGTGACTGGTAGTCACCCATTGTCCTGGTTTCTAAACCCAATGGAAGCATTAGATTCTGCATTGACCTTTGGAGCTGTTAACAAATCTCCAGAAGAGGGCTCCCGAATGGGTCCAGTGGTCACCAGACCTGGACCTGGCCTTCCAGCATCTCAAAAAGGCCATGTGCTCTGAAGCAGTCCTGAATAGCTCTCATTTCTCTCTACCATTTATTGTGCAAACCGTTGCCTTGGTGTTAGGCCTAGGAGCCGTTTTGTCCCAGGAAATCAGGGATGACGAACATCCCATAGCCTTCAACAGCAGGAAACTGCTTCTTCGGGAGAAGCATTATGCAATGATTGAGAAGGAGGCCCTCGCTGTCAAGTGGGTACTTGAAACCTTCAAATACTACCTGCTTGGCCATCTGTTTATGCTAATAACGGATCACCAGTCCCTCAAGTGGTTGGCTCAGCATAAAGAGTCCAATGGCAGTATTATGTGGTGGTTCTTGATTCTCCAACGCTACCAGTTCCAGGTCCACTACAGCAGGGGTGTCAAACTCCAGTCCTGGAGGGCCGCAAACCAGTCAGGTTTGCAGGGCATCCCTAATGAATATGCATGAGATATATTTGCATGCACTGCCCCATTGTATGCAAATATATCTAATGAATATGCATTAGGGGCATCCTGAAAACAAGACTGGTTTGCGGCCCTCCAGGACTGGAGTTTAAAACCCCTGCACTATAGGACTGGTCGGACTCACCTGAATGTGGACTTCCTTTCCAGGGTGGGAGTCCCGAATGAGGCAGATGCTCATTGGGATATAGTTGAGCTGAGGTGGAGGGTGTGTGATAGGGTCTATAGAGTGTTGCCATCCTTCTCCAGAGGGTTTATCAACAGGCTCCTTTAAGACAGCCTGAAGTTCAGAGTTCAGGGCTGGGAGGGTGTGGCTCAGAGGAAGAGGTTAAAAACCTAGCAGGCTGCAGAACGGAGAGAGACCCATGGAGCCAGAAGTTTGTTCGAGGCAAGCCGTACAAAGGTAGGAATTTAACTGGGCAAAGAAGGAACCTTAACTAGTCTGGAGTAGGGGCAGGAAGACCAGCTTTATTAAGGTTTAACAAATTGGGTCTAAATAAAAACATGTTTTGTTTTCCCTGAATTGCTTTCTGGTGTTTTAACAGAAAACGCCTTCCCACCGCATGCCACACTACCACAGTGAGCAAACAAATAGGACTATACACCGAGAATCTACTGCTACTAATCATTTATATAGTGCTACTAGGCATATGCAGTGCTGTACACATACACATAAAATACCTTCCCTTCACAGAGCTTACAATCCGCTAAGACAGACAAACAGAGCAACAGGGGACTAGTGAATTCTTAAGGGAAATGATTAAAATACACATGGGTGTAGACAGGAAAATAAGGGGATCAGGATCCAAAGGTGAAATTAGACTTACCTGCTAATTGTTGTTCCTTAAGGAACTCTAGTCCTGCCTGAAATAGACTACCTGAGTCAATACGTTAGGCTCTATCTCTGGTCTATTTAAAGCCAGGCTAAAAACTCATCTCTTTTTAGCCTGGATTTAAATAGACCAGAGATAGAGCCTAACGTATTGACTCAGGTAGCCTATTCCAGGCATATGGTGAGCAAGGTTGAAAGAACAGAGTCTAGAGATGGCAGAAGAAGAAAACGGCATAGATTCGCTTGATGAGTGGAGTTGCCAGTGAGGAGTGCATGGAGAGATAAGAGAGGAGAGGTAGTGAGGACCTGCAGAATGAATGCATATGTGGGAAAAGGGAGAAACTTGAATTATCTGCAGAAATGGATAGGAGCCAATGAAGCCACTTAAGAAGTTTTGCTTATACCTGCTAAATGGTCATGACAGAAAGCAATGAGACAAAAATTAGAATATCTGCACATTTTTAGGGAGGAATCCAGCAACTCTACTATGTAGAATGCATTGTGTGACCTTTGGAGGTTTATAATTTCATGGCTCTTAGTATAGTGAAATAGCTACAGCAGGTTTTTATAGGGAGTCATTTTATACATTTATCAGACACATACTACTGTACCTACTGTACTATTTTACCTATCTTACCTATGGTTTTAATGTACATTCACTAATTGCTCAATGTAAACCGCTTTGATACAGTGAAAAGCAGTATATAAATACAGCTAAATAATTAAATACATTTTTGAGTTGAATTTGGGTGGAGTCGCAAAGTAGGCATTTATTTATTTATCATCTTTTTTATACCGCCTTTCTACCAGTCAAGACGGTTTACATATAACTCAATGCATAAAACAATGAACTTTGAGAGACAGAGTGTGCATTACAGTTAACATGTAGTTTAACATGGTTTTTAACATCTTATTACATATAGTTAACAACAGACAGTTTAACTAATAACTATTTACATTGTGTTATATGGTTGCGGATGATGCTCAGGAAATTGTTCCCTGATCTATCTGCTCCGTAGTGTTCTATGAATAGAAGAGTTTTTAAGCATTTATGGAAATCACTGGTCAGTTGAGTGGATCTTATGTGAAGTGGCAGTGAATTCCAGAAGGAAGGAGTGTATAGGGAAAAAGCCCTGCTTCTGGCTCTTTGACTGCTCGAAGGTTTTTCAGTGGGGATGGCGAGCATTTTGAGCGTGGAACTTCTCTTAGGTCTGTTGGAGCAGTTGTTTGCTAAAAGTGTCCGTGGATTGCAGGTTTAAAATTTTGTGCATGGTTAGGATAATTTTATATCTGATCCTGCTTGAGATAGGCAACCAGTGAAGCTGTTTAAGGAGTGGGGTGATGTGAGTTTTTTGAGATTTGGCTAATATAGTTCTGGCTGCGGTGTTTTGCGCCAGTTGTAGGGGGTATAGCAAGGTTGTTGGTAGCCCCTGGTATATGGAACTGCAGTAGTCAAGTAATGGTGTGATAAATGCTTGACAGACTGCATGGAAGTCTAATGGAGAGAGGAGCTTGCCTAGGTTCCTTAGTATGGGCAGTGCTTGTAATAAAATGCTTTGGTGATTCAGCTGATTTGCGACTGGAAGGTGAACTCTTGGTCAAGTGTGATTCCTAGGTAATTTATTTGGGTTTTGACTTCAATTGATATAGGGGGCTATTCGTGCCGGCTGCATGCCCCGACTAACTTCCCTGCCAGTTGTGCGGGGAAGTTAGTCGGGGGTGGGGAAGAGGCGGCCCGGGGGTGGAGAGTGGGCGGGTAGTGAATGGTCGTCGGCCCTGTACATCCAGGGCCGGTGAAATGGCCGGGGAAGTTTCTTTTTGGCAGACTCGGGATGCGGAAGGGGCTGGGGGGGGCAAAGTTAATACCCTGCAGCCCGACCCTGGCCTTATGAGAATTAACCTTTTTAGCAGTGGTCGGCATTGCGGCTTTTAAATGGAGCCGTGGTGCCATGGCAACAGGACGCCATGGCGACGTGGCTCCATTTAAAAGCCCTGGCTGAGTTAGCCGGGCTGTGGCTGTATGTGCAGGCTGGGACTGAATCGCAGTCCCGGCCTGCACGCACAGGCCTGTTCGCGATTCTGATCCTGCGGGGTCAAAATTGCGATCTCCTTTGTATGTCCGGCTAAGCCCAGACGTACAAAGGAGATGGACATCGGGATCAGAATCGGGCCCATATTGTTTAGTGTGATTGAAGGTGGAGGAAGGAAATTCTTATTTTATGTAATGTGGAATGCTTCGGACTTGGTGAAGTTGATTTTGAGGTTGTGAACTTTGAGCCAGATATTGATTGCTGCGAAACAGTCATGTCCTTTATAAAATACATGCGTATATTTACAGTAGCTATCAAAATGATGTAAATGTCTGCAGTTTCACTTTAGCTATGATTTCTCCTGGCTTACCGCTACTATTTTATCAAGACACAAAATAGGCTAAATACAGATGTTTTCTACCCCTCTTAAGCTAAATGATTACTCCCATAATGTCCAGCCCTGGCCATTAAGGGGGCAGTGAAAGCCAGCATATACAATTTAATCACAGGCTTTACACCAATTTTCTAAGCAAAAGTGCACACCTATTCTTGATTTGAAACTTAACATAAGAGATGCCATACTAGGTCAGACCAAGGGTCCATCAAGCCCAGTATCCAGTCACAAGTACCTGTCAGGTTCCCAAAAAGGTACACAGATTCCACAATGCTTATCCCGGGGTAAGCAGTGGATTTCCATGGTCCTCTTTAATAATGGTTTATGGACTTTTCCTCTTTTAAATCCAGCTACACTTTTGCTACATTCTCTGGTAACAAATTCCAGAGTTTGATTACATGTTGAGTGAAAAAATATTTTCTCCTATTAGTGTTAAATGAGCTATATTTTGGCTTCATTGTGTGTCCGCTAGTCTTTCTACTTTCTGAAGCAGTAAACAACTGATCTATGTCTACACATTCCACTCCATTCAATATTTTATAGACCTCTATCATATCTCCCCTCAGCTGACTTTCTTGCCAAGTGGAGGAGCCCTAACCTTTTAAGCCTTTTCTCATAGGGGTATCCTTCCATTCCCTGTATCATTTTGGTGGCTCTTCTGTGTGCCTTTTCTAGTTCTGCTATATCCTTAACGTGAGTACAAAATGCATTCGGTCACTTGCACCTGCTTTGTGCTAGAAAAGTGCACACAAAGATTTGAAAATACCTCTCTGGACCTAAACATGGCCCTGTGATGTCTTTTAGGTGCACCAAGTGAGGTCCATTTCATACACCAAATGAATGTTGGAAAAATTAGCTTGAAAATTCTCCTGTAAACTCTTCAGATAAGGAAGTATAGGGGATTAGGCGGCATTTACAAACAACGTGTTGCCTAGACTTCATGTCTATTATTATCTTACAGTATAAGTAATTGAAACAAAAACAAGGATAGTCTCTTTCGATTGAAAGCAAGCTCTGCTATGAGGGTACATGGGATGAGGGTGAAAGGGGATAGATTCAGGAGTGATATGTGGAAATATTTCTTTTCGGCAAGAGTGGTGGATCCATGGAATAGTCTCCTAGTGGAGGTGGTAGAGATGAGGACAGTATCTGAATTCATAGAAGCATGGGACAAACACAGAGGATCTCTAAAGGAAAAAAAGGGGACTGATGTAGTGGTTGATATGGAGGGACAGACTAGATAGGCCATGTGGTCTTTTTCTGTCACTATGTTTCTATGTTAATACCAGCAGAGAGTCAGTTGGGACAAATCTCCAAAAAGGGAACTGAGAAACATGGTAGGTTTGTCTAGGGAAGAGCATACATACAAAACTTTAATAACAAGGACTGGAATACAATCATACAATATACAAGCAAAGTAAACCCAAAGGGAATCGAAAAGAATAAAACAAAAATGTATGGACTTATTATGACAACAAATAGATGAACTGTCTTATGAAATGTACTCTAATGAAATGCACTCTCAGGAGTATTTCTAAAATACTATAGCTACCTATAATTCAAAATAATAATATTAGCCTAACTTAACTCAATAATTTCTCCAAAAAATTAAAAAGGAGGTGAAAGCAAGGAGCAGAAGAACCTTTCGATATATGTCATAAGTAACAACAGTCCTACCCATAACGGGCAGCTAAATACAGTCCTCATATGAACCTGTAGAGAGAACAAAAGGGTAGAAAAATGTGAGTCTTAGGCTGTCTTTAATGTCAAAAAAATGTCTATGTCAAAAAACCTCCAGCTCTAACTTTAAACACAAAGAACAGTAAGAGTGAAACGCGATCACCAACCACGGAAAAATCAACACAAACGCTGTTTCCAGCCTAGATTGAAGGTATACAGAGACTTAGAGACCCTAAGGAAAAACAACAAAAAAACAAAGCAAGGGGGAGGCAATACTGCAACTTATAGCACGGAAGAAATATCCAATTATAAGGTTACACGTGCCTGCAATGTTTGTGAAAAAGTAAAACACAAAAAGAAAAAGGAAAAAACCTAGAGTGGAGTGGAGGAGTAGCCTAGTGGTTGGGTCAAGGTACTTCAGGCCGGAAGGTCGGGGATTCAAATCCCACTAGAGGACAGCAACCTTGGGCCGGAAGGACTGGGGTTTCTAGTCCCACAGGTGCTCCTTGTGGTCTTGGGCAAGCCACTTAACCCTCCATAGCCCATGTTCCCTGTAAAATAGTTCTCTGTGTGCTGTGCTTTCCTGTCTAATCAATGTGTTTATACCTCAAAAATTTCCTGTCATGATTTGACAATTTCCAATCTGTAATCAAAAAACGCTGCTGATCTCTGGAAGTAGCGGTATACAAATGTATACTAAATAAATAAATACATAAATAAATAGAGGCATATCTATCCTTTGAATGATACAATGAGCATGGGGAAACCCTCTAATGTATATTCACAAATATTGCCTTTAATAATGAGGCAAATAACAATAAGATACAATATGAGGTTAGGCTGCATTGCTCAACAAATACGCCAAAAAGCAGAACATAATAAGTACATGAGAAACTAAAAGAAAAATAATTCATTGAAACATATCATGTGCCAGTGCTGTCACTCCCGTTAAAGGCATCTCAATGCGGACCTCACGTACAACTATAAAAGAGTTTTTGATAAAAAGGCATATAAAGCACAGACTATAAGATCTTAAAAAAACAAATATGTCAACTCTGAATTGAATTATAAAAACCTGCAAATCACAACTCATACTGAGGTGTTGAGCGTGATTACAGAGGAACAAAGTAGACAGACAAACCAATCACCCTTAACTGATCATCCACCTAAAAGAAAATAAAAAGAATGTGAAAGAACAGTATTGCAACAGGTAATACTGAGCAAAGGTTAGCTCATACCTATGGCATCTCAATGAGAAAGTGAAACAAAAAAATGCTGGGGCGCATGTCTGCCCTTTAAATACTGCATTTGACTTCACAAACTAATACATACTGTATGCAAAAGGAGAAAGGGGAGTGTGCTAACCAACTACAATATCCTTTCAAAGGAGATAGCAATCTAGAGAAGCATATGGAAAAGGGGAGATGGGAAGAGAAAAAACCTTTTCATAAGGAGAAACAAACTCAAAAAACAAACAGATCATAATGTAGTGCACATGTAGGAAACTTTCCAAGAAAAACAAAAACAAACCAACATCTGTAAATTCAGTACAACTAATGATATCTATACGAGATTATCAAAAAACAAATGGTCTATAGAGGATGCCACAATAATTATCATTCTGTATTAAAAATCAATCACTACAATCACTAAAAAGCATTGAGTATCAGTAGCGCATATATAAAAACGCGCATAAATAAAAAAAACAATATATGAAAAAATTAAGTCAGGTATTTATCAAGAAAAATTTCCCTTAGCACAAATGCAAGCGCGTATCTAAGACAAATAGCACATACAAAAAAAGAAAGAAGAAAGCTTTAATAATTAGATCTTAAAACAAATGTGCTTAATTGGTTTTGCGGACATCATCAAGAGGGGGGCTGAAAAGAAAAGGGGGTAGGGGGAGGAAAGGGAAACAGGGAAGGGGGAAGGAGGATGAGAGAAGGGTAAGAGGGGAGGTGGGAGGAGGGGAGGAAGAGGGGGGAAAAGAGGGAAAGAAGGGAGGGAGGGAAAAGGAAGAAGGGGAGGTTCAGGGGAAAGGGAGGAAGAGAAAGAGGAGGGAGGGGGAGAAAGGAGGGAAGGTGAAGAAGAGGAGGGAGGGGGAAGGAGGAAAGGGGAAAGGGGAGGGGGAAGGGGAAGGTAAAGAAGGGGGAAAAGGGAAGTGGGGGAAGGGTAGGGGGATGGGGGAAGGAAAGGGGAAGGGAGAAAGAGAGAAAGGGGGAGGGAGAGGCGGAGGGGAAAAAGAGGGAGGGAAGAAAATCAAATACAAACTTGGTACTGTGATGAGGAGAGTATGGCTGAGTCCATGGAACTGGAAGAAAATCAGACATTTACCTTTAAAGAAAGAGACAGGGAAGGAATCAGTAGCTCTCAAACTGCAGGCAGAGAAAAAAAACACGCAGCTACTGAGGACAGGACACACCCAAGCTCTGCTAATCCAAGGGCAGGCTTGGAAATTAATGAGGGATAACTGGGTGAAGGGGAGTGCACGGTAGTTCAGAGACACTCTTATAAACCCAGGGAAACATTGGAAGACAGAGAGAACAGCCAGAGAGAGGGCAACAGGAACAGGAGTACCAGGACGAGGCAGCACACGCAGCAGCACCCTGGAAAGGGTGACACAGGGAAGCAGGACGCTGGAAGGAAAGATACAGGAACCCAGCACTCGAGAGAGCTGACCAGGGAGAACACTGGAGAATTCAGTGGGGAGAGAAGCACCAGAGAAAGGCCCAGAGAGTTCACCGTGGAGGAGAACGGTGGAGACTTCCGGGGGAATCTCAGAGGTGAAAGCCCTAGTCAGAAGGAAAGCCAGGATTGCAGGGAAACTGCAATTGGTTTTAAAACTAGGAGAGCTGTGCCAGAGAGAAGTGCTGATAAGGGTCGGGCAGCAGTGCCAACCATTCCTGAACCAGCTAAAGAGTTGCAACTTCCAAAAAGGTGCGTGAATAAAAGGGTAGCCAAAAGTGCCATAAGCCAGTTAGAGGCATTGTGTCATTTGATGCAAGAAAAGAATCTCCACGTTCCTGGTGGAAACCCTGTGCATAGAGAAAAGCCTCAGTGGAGAAAGGTTCTGGAACTTTTAGAGAATATTAAGCCTGAAGTTTTTCATGCTGGCTTAAAGCCAGATTTACCGGACACAGGTCCTGAGGAAATGCAGATAGACTATTATGAATCTGATGAGGGGTCTGAAGATTCAGTAATGGATTGTTCTCTGTGCCAGAAGGCAGAATAAAAAGTTCTTGGATAAAAGAAGGGAAAAGCCTATAACCTGAATGTCCTAGAAGGCAGTGTGAAAACAGGGAGAAATGTGTTTAGCCAGGAATGCTAAAAAAACCTGTTGCTGAAGAGAGGATATTTCTTTTGGGTTTGAAGAGAAGAGAAACCTTGCTTGATTGCTGAATGGTTTGAAAAACAGCGACACATGTTAAAAAGCTACATAAAGCAGTTTCATTGTTTTGTTTGGTAGAAATGCCTATGGATTATTGTTTGGAGAGAAAATCCTGTTTGTTTGCGTTGAGCCTTAATGCTCTTTAGAAAAAGATATAAATTCCTGTGTTTGCCTTGTAAACCCTGGGTCTCCACACTACTTGTTTTTTCTAAACAACACAACTACAAATCCCAGCAGCCCCGGCGCTGGATGAGGGAAAAACTCTTTAATTAAAGGACTAAAAAGTGCAGCCCTAGGCTTATAGGCTGTTGCCTGGGCCAGGGGCCTCCACAGTACTCAATCTCTTTGTTATGACCATCAGGGTGTACTGTTGCCAATTCCAAAATAAAATGCTGTTCTTCTCGCAATAATATGGTGTCTAAGTTCCCTCCATGTGGTGAAGGGTTAATTACCTTTAGTACAAAAAAGGTTAAATCCTTTGATGCATGTCCATATTGTGTCCAGTGGTCAACAAGGGGAGCCTTTAAAACCTTGCACTTCAAGCAGCTCATGTGCTCTTGTATACAAACTTTAACTGCTCGTCTAGTCTTCCCAATGTACATCTTTTTACAGGGACAAAAAACAACATAAATTACAACCTGAGAGTTACAGTCAGAGGTATGCCAGAGCCTGTAACGTTTGCCTGTTTGCGGATGCAAAAAAACCTTAAGAGTGGTCATATTTGGGCAAACAGAACATCTGCCACTTCTTTTATGAACTTGCATAAGCAAGGGTCGATGTTTCAAAGTGTTCGAAAGAAAGGAGGATGCCAAATAATCTTTAAGATTCCTTTCTCTACTATAGGCGATGGTCAGTTTCTGGTTCTGGAAACATAGTAGCGTCTGAAGGATATGCCAGTGCCGATGCATGATTTTTGTTATATGTGCTGAGAGATTTGAAAAATGCATAATGCAAATATAATTGTCATGTGTCTCTTTTGCCTTTACCTTCAGCAGTTCCTGTCTGTCTGAAGCATGAGCCTTATGATATCCCTTTTTAATGCAATCAGCAGGGTATCCACATTCTATAAATCATGAAACCATGTCCTTTGATTGTATATCAAACTCATCTATACCTGTACAGAGCCTATGAATATGTAAAAACTGCGAAACTCGTAGCTTTTTCTTAAGATTAGTGTTGGGGAAACTGTCGCATCATAACAATTTGTTCCTATCTGTTGGTTTTTATAGAAGGTAGTAGTAAATTCATAAGATGATTTCTTGATAAGAATATCCAAAAAGGGTATCTGAGCAAAATCAAAATGCATCTGGAAATTAAGATTGAGATCATAAGTGTTCAGGCATTCTACAAATTGAAAAAGCTTAGACACATCTCCTCTCCAAAGAATAAAGATGTTGCTATATAACGCTTCCATGTAATAACATTATCTGAAAAAGGGAAGGTGGGAAGGTACAGATCCTCAAATTCAGCCACATATAAGTTGACTATATTGGGGGCTATAGCTGCCCCCATAGCTGTACCCTTAATCTGTTCATAGAAACATCCCTCAAAAACAAAATAATTGCATGTCAGAGTTATCCTAGCCATCTCGACTAAGAACTCAGTCGGAATTCTAATAGGGCATGTACCCTGGTCAAGATATTTCCATGCAACTTCTATTGCTGCTTCCTGAGGGATATTTGTATATAACGACTCTATGTCTAAAGTGACAAGAAACAAATTGGATAGATCACCATCAAAATTATCTAGAAAATTGATGATGTCTTCCAAATCTAGCATATAGGATGAAATAAGTGGGACAAAAGAACGAAAGAACACATTGATAAATTTTGACAAAGACTCAAGAGAAAGGGACTCAGCCAGTCTGCCCTTTAATTTGTATTTTGAAAATTATATCTAGGACACTGAACTTTGTTTATTAATGCTCACTAAACTAAGTATGTAAAGCGTAGTTACTCACCTGTAACAGGTATTCTCTGGGGACAGTAGGAATCAGTCCTCACATATGGATGACGGCATCAACGGAGCTCCTGCAGATTCATTACCCAGCTTTCAAAGAAAGCCTATGGGAGTTAGATTGTTCATGCGTGGTCATCTTCCTGCCCAAGGGTGCCATCTTACCTCAGTATAATGACTCAGCTCAATCAAGCATAGAAAAAGAAAAACAATTCCACAGGGAGGAGAGAGGGTTGTGAGGATTGATTCCTGCTGTTCCTGGAGAACAGGAACAGGTGAGTAACTATGCTTTCTATGGGAAGAAGCAGGAAGTCAATCCTCACATATGGGACTCCCAATCTAGAGGCTACTGAAAAAAAAACAGTAGGAGCCACGGGCAACTACTTTCCAGGACAAAAGGCAAACTGTGAAGGGCAGCAAGGGACGCTGAATGGCTTGAAGTCCAGTGATGCAGCCCCAACATTAATGCTGGAAACACCTCTCCAGTAGCCTGGACACAAAGGGCTGGAGGGAAGGAGTTGCACTATTCCCCAAAGAGTACTGCCTGGCCAAAGGCGCTATCGTGCCATGAGCTCTTGCACCATGAGCTCTCCTCCAAGCAGTAATGTGCTGCGAAGGTATGGACTAAAGACCAGGTGGCAGCCTCGCAGATGTCCTGCAGGGGGACCGAACGTAGGTGAGCCACCGAGGCTGCCATGGCGTGCACATTATTGCGCAGTAACATGACGCTCCATAGAAAGTCCAGCCTGATGACAGGTAAACGAGATGCAGTCTACCACTCAGGTAGAGACCACAACCCCAAGCCTGTTGACGTCATAGGAGACGAACATTTGTGTTGAGCGAGGATGAGCCTGTGTCCTCTGGAGGCAGAAGGACAGTGCCCTCTTGCAATCTAGGGTATGTAGTGAGGCCTCCGCTCGAGATGTGTGATGCCTGGGGAAGAAGGTGGGAAGGACCACCTCCTAGATAATGTGAAAAGTGGACACCACCTTAGGCAGGAATTTTGAGTGAGTCCAAAGAGTGACCCAAATTTGGAAACTCTTGTAGGGGGCATGGGCCACCAACACCTGCAGCTCAATAACTCTCCTGGTTGAAATGAGCGCTACCAGGAACACTACTTTTCAGGACAAGAACTTGAGATGGCATGTAACCAGAGGCTCAAAAGGGGGAGCTATCAGCTTCCTGAGGACAACGTTCAGGTCCAATGCCACCAGTGGTGGGTGGATGGGGGACCATGTGAGGAGAAGCCCCCTCATAAAATGGCCCACAAGGAGGCACACAGAGATGGGCTGGCCATCAACGAGGTGGTGATGTGCTGCCAGGGTGCTGAGGTGCACCCTAACGGAGTTGGACTAGACCAGCCTGGAAAAGGTGCAGGACATATTGCAGGATGTCCTTCACTGAGCAAGAGAAAGGACTGAGCCTCCTGTCTGCACATCAGACAGAGAATCTATGCCATTTGAAGGCATACGCGTGTTATGTTAAGTCCTTGCATAATGTCATTAGGACGTCCTCCACGTCCCGGGAAAGGTGGAGGTGTGCTATAGCTAGCCATTCTGCATCCACACTGTCAGGGCGAGGGACTGGAGGTTGGGATGGAAAAGGGTCTCGTCCTCTTGTGAGAGCAAGTCCAGGGCTTGGCCCAGAGCTACTGAGGCTGTTCGGGAGAGCTGCAGGAGCAGAGGAATCCACGGCTGCTGGGGCCACCAAGGAGCAATGAAAATCACCAAGGCCCAGCCCGACTGAACCTTGAGCAAGGTCTTGGGAACTAGGGGAGTAGGTGGGTATGCATACAGCAGGCTCCCGGATCAGGACAGGAGAAAGGCATCCAATACCACTCATTCCGGGGTCAGCCTCCAGAAGCAGAAGCACAGCAGCTGCGCATTCTCAGGGTTGGGAAAGAAGTCGTCGAAAGATGGAGGTAGCCACCACTGGAATGAGGCACCACTCGTGGGGATGAAGGACTCTGCTGAGTTGATCTGTGAGCAAACTGTCCTGGCCTGGTAGATAGACCACCTGGAGGGTAATGCCTTTCTCCACGGAGAGGAATGGCTAGCAGAAAAAAGGAGGTGATTGTGCCTCTGTATAAGTCTTTGGTGCAACCTCATTTGGAGTATTGTGTGCAATTCTGGAGATCGCACTTTCAAAAGAATATAAACAGGATGGAGTCAGTATAGAGGTTGGCTACTAAAATGGTTAGTGGTCTTCATTATAAAGAATATCAGGACAGACTTAAGGATCTTAATATGTACACCTTAGAGGAAAGGCAGGATAGAGGTGATATGATTGAGACGTTTAAAGTCCTCCGTGGCATAAATGTACAGGGGGAGAGCCTCTTTCGATTGAAAGCAAGTTCTGCTATGAGGGGACATGGGATGAGGGTGAAAGGGGATAGATTCAGGAGTGATATGCAGAAATATTTCTTTACGGAAAGAGTGGTGGATCCGTGGAATAGTCTCCCAGTGGGGGTGGTAGAGATGAGGACAGTATCTGAATTCAAAAAAGCATGGGGCAAACACAGAGGATCTCTAAAGGAAAAAAAGGGACTGTTGTAGTTGTTGATATGGAAGGACAGGCTAGATAGGCCATGTGGTCTTTTTCTGTCGTCATTTTTCTATGTTTCTATGAAGGTCCAGAGGCGAACCACCTCCCAGCAGAGGAGGTAGGAGCCTTGTCCACCTTTCTTGTTGATGTAAAACATCACTACTTGATTGTCCATCTGAATGAGGACAACCTGGCCCGTGAGGTGGGACTGGAACAGCTCTGAGTTCCAGGAGGTTGATCTGGAGGGCACTTTTCTTCCGAGTCCAGGCACCCTGTGTCTGAAGACCATCGCAGTGGGCACCTCAGCCAAGCTTGAAGGCATCCCAGGTCAGAACGCTTTGGGCCAGCGGGACCTAGAAGGGCAGTCTGGCCATGAGATTCTGTTGGCTCTGCCACCAGGTGAGAGAGTGCGCCAGAGGCTGGGTGATCTGGACCCGATCCTCCAGTTGGCCCGTGGCCTGAGTCCATTGAGAGCTGAGGGTCCACTGGGCCTGTCACATCCATATGTGGGCCTGCGGGTCACATGAACCATCGAGGTCATGTGCCCCAAGAGGCACAGCAGGAGACGGATGGATGCCAATGAGCGATCCTGTATCTCCTTTGCTAGGGCTGCCAGACACTGCGTCCTGTCTAGAGGGATGAAAACTCTGGCCTGGGTGGAGTCCAGAAGGGCTCTTATGAATCCAGGCATTGGGTCGGTAGCAGATGCAACTCTAGGAAGTTGATCACAAACCCCAGATGCCGCAGCACCCTGATGGTGTGATGGGCCATGTGAATTACCTCCTCTAGCAAGCTGGCCTTTAGGAGCCAGTCATCCAGATAGGGAAGATAAAGACTCTCAGCAAGCAGAGGTGAGCGGCGACTACCTTCAGGCCTTTGGTGAACACCTGCAGGGCCAAGGAGAGATCGAATGGGAGCACCCAATACTGGCAGTGGGAGCCTCCGATGACAAAGTGGAGGTACTGATGGTGCCGGGATGGATCAGATGTGGGTATAGGCATCTTTGAGATCCAAGGAGCATAGCCAATCTCTCTGCTGGAGGTAGGGCAGCAATGTTCCAAGGGATAGCATCTTGAACTTCTTCTTGAACAGAAAGTGGTTTAGGTCCCGCAGATCCAGATGGGCCAAAAGCCTCCTGTCTTTTTTGGGAGGAGGGAGTACCGGGAGTAGAACTCCATGCCCCAGAGGCGCCGAGGGACCGGCTCTACTGCCTGATCTTCGAGCAGGCACGCTAGTTCCTTCTGCAGGAGCTTCCTGTGTAGGGAGGTCATGGGAAGTTCCCCTGAAAAGAAGGGAGGCAACATCTGGTCAAAGTGCAGAAGGTAACCTTCCCAAACCACCTGCAGCACCCAGATGACTATGCATGCATGGTCCAACTTCCAGAGGCTTCCTTTGAAAGCTGGGGAATGAATTTGCGCGGGATCTGTTGCTGCCATATGTGAGGACTGACGTCTTGCTTGTTCCCGGAGAATAAAAAGTTATTTTAATATATTATATTTTGTAATCTGTAATTATGAAACTATTTCCACTTGTAAGCTACTCTATCTAGCTGATCCTACAGTAATAACAGAGTGAGGTGTAAGATAAGAGTAGATGGGTTTGGATTCAGGACATGAGAACAAAAAAAGAGCTATACACTGAAGCAGCACAAAATATGAAAAATATTCAATAGCAAAATATGAGAGATTATCAATAAGTCATCTGGGCTTTAGTTTGCTGGCTTTTGCTGTATTTGGTGTGGACAGAGTTTCCTGTTAACTGACCGGGCAAACTCCCTGTATCCACTGGTACTAGTAGCAGCACAGAGGTTTCTGTGTTTTCAGATGAAATTCTGAAGAACTCACACTTGCACACGATTCGTGTGTCGGCAATTTACAAACCACATTGAGCAAACACACGTCCTGCATCCCAAACAGGCTGGATTTCAGCTTCAGCATAGTAGAGAAACAGTTATGGTAGCTGTGCTGAATGACATCCGCAGGGCTTGGGATCAAGGAAAGGTAACTGTGACTGTCTCTTTAGATCTCTCGGCAGCATTTGACCTTGTAGATCCCGGGTTATTTCTTATACAATTATATGACACAGGCCTCCATGGAGTTGTGCTTTCCTGGTTTCATTCTTTTCTTAATGAACCATTATTTCAGGTTCCCAATTCCTTTTCATCAGTTTGAAGCTTGGGGTGTGGGGTTCTCCTATGTTATTCAATATTTTTCTGACTCCATTGGTTACTCTCATACAATGCCTTAGGGTGTACGCAGATGATATTCTTCTGCTCTACGCAACTGATGAGCTTGCTCCTGATATTTTGCCTCTCAATTTTTGTTTAGTGAGTGTAGCAGAGTGGTTACGGAGTCATTCCCTGAAGCTCAACCCCAGCAAAACAGTAGCTACCTGGCTTTCAGAGTACTTTCACAGTCCAGTTCTTGTCCCAGAAATTGAGGGTATTCCAGAGACCCTGCAGAATACATTTAAATACCTTGGCATACTTCTGGATTCTTGTCTGTCCTTTTCTCCTTAACTGGCACAAATGGTCAAATCTTCGTTCTTCACACATCGACGTTTCAGGGCTCTACAGATAGAGCCCAGATAGCGGTGGTGCTTTCTATGGTCCCTTCTTTGTTGGACTACTGCAACATCATGTACCTGGGCCTGCCTGGTTATCAACTCAAGAGGCTGCAGACTGTACAGAATGCAGCAGTTCGTACTCTCGCTCGGGCATGTCATTTCAATCACGTCACACCTTTATTTGTACACTGCCATTGGCTCCATATTTCTGACCGGATTCAGTTTAAGGCGCTACTTCTAACCTTTAAGGCCATCTATGACCAGGCCCCAGAATATCTCTCTTCATTGGTTACCCTTTATGCACCTGCAAGGGCCCTCAGGTCTCTCCACAGGTTTCGCCTTCATTTCCCTTCAGCCTCAATTGTTAGATATGAGGACACCTGAAAATCAGCATTTTTTGCTGCTGCCCATCTTTATGGAACTGCTTACCTGCTTCTATACGGTGCTTTAAGAAAGCTTTGAAAACGCACCTTTTCGAATTAACTTTTTGGGGTAAGCTCTGAACCCATGTGAGTTACGCTGGTTGCCAATGACATTTCAGCCTATTTTATTTTATTTTGTTTATCTTCACTGTGTGCTGTTTCTCCCTATTTCTTTTCTGTCAACAACATGGCATTTCCTCTTATGTGTGTATGATTTTATTGTAAACCGTTTAGGATGTTTCAGATAGGCAGTATATCAAATAAAGCGAACCATAACCATATGAAATTGTAGGCTTCTTTTTTTTTTTATTGGATTTTAGCCAATTTACAGTGACCAAATATAATCAAAAGACACTCCAGAAACAGATACAAATAAAATGAAATAGCAGAGAAAATTTAGATGATATAGCCCACATCACGGAAGTAAGATTGGACAAGAAAATGAAGATACATGACATCACACAGTAACCTAGGCCAAAGGGCCCACAACTAAAGAGGTGAAATACTGTCAACCAGTAACATCCCCTTCCGAGCCCTGTCTATCCTGCAAAAATTTTCCAGACGTGATACGTCTACAAAAACATAAGAAGCGCCATCAAAAGTGATGACACACTTACACGTAAATCTTAAAAAGAAAGTAGCGCCCAAAGCTAATACTTGAGGCTTTAAAGATAAAAATTGCCTAAGACGCAATTGTGTGGTACGTGACACATCCAGAAACACATTAACTACTTGGCCACAAAACTTGATTGCCTTAACCTTAAAATAAGCTTTAAGAATACGTTACTTAATCATTACAGACGGAAAGGTAACCAACAAAGTAGACCGTAATGTAATAGTATCTGAAGAATCTTCAATAAAGGCAGTGAGATTAGCAATAGTAGGAATTATCTCATCCAATCCATCATCAGCAGAACTAACCTTTTTGGAGGTTGAGGGGATATAATAAATTTGAGATACCTCAATAGTGTCAGATATAGCCAAAACCTTCTTAAAATATTTATCCAAAAGAATCTTTGCAGAAAGTAAAGAAGATTGAGGAAAATTTAGAAACCTTAAATTACACATACGTTGTCACAGAGCAGACTCTCTAGAGCCCCCTGTGGAGCTAAAAAACACTACTCCTCAAGTAAACAGTGACGTGTGGAGAGAGCACATAACACAAGGGTATCAGAATAGGTATAAGGGAGTGAGGTCACAAGCCTGGAATTATCACCCAGCCAGTAGGGAGGCAAGGAAGGTCCCACCTGACCCCAATAGGCTAGGGTGTGGTGCAGCTGGGGATTACGTAAATAATCAGCACAGCTCACAGGAGGGAAGCAAGGCAGAGAGAGCCGAAGAAGCTGGGAGACCTGAGAGACGAAGGAGGTTAAGAGAATCAAGGCAACCAAGTGAGTTGAAAGACCCAAGGAGAAAGGATATTTCCAGGCAGAGGAGATATTCAGAGTGGGAAGGAAACAGACCTCCCAGGTCTCTACAGCAAGGCGGAAGGCACTGGCTGAATGAAAGTCTGAGTGGGTCTGATGAACAATTAAGTGAAAGAGATGAGCAACTGAATTCAGACAGGGACAGTGTATGCAGCAGCCTTGATAGAAGCTATGCCCTAAGACACAAGTTACAAGCTAGGAAAAGCTATTCTGAGCCAGAGAGGAGAAATGCTAAGCTGAGCTATGAGAGGCATTTGTATGAGAAACAAAAGCCCTATAATGTTAACTTAATGAAAGCAGGAAAACTCCAGAGTCTGGGCTACAGACAGAATATAGAACAAAGCTTGTTACCTGTGAGAGAGAACCCTGCAGAGGGATATAACTGGCATAAGCCTTCTCAGAAACTGCCGTTGGAGATAACAGCTGTTTGTAAAGCTCCTGTTAAAACAAAACCCCGAACAAAGGTTCCACTCTCTAATAGCTGGGCAGCTAACTGCTTTACTCTGCCTGATAACCAGAGGCAGAGGAAAGGCTCCTGGTTGAGCAACTCCAGAGAAGATGGTAAAGCCAAACAGATACATTCTGTAGAGAGTCAAGTACGTCACAAGCTGGAAAGTTTGTTGAACAAACTACCTCAGGAGAGAAGTGACGAAGCATCTGTACAGGACAGTGTTCCAATGCAGTATGAGCCTTATGCAATAGAGGATAACATTGAATTGCCTGTTGAACAGATGGACTGTAGTTTGATATTAGCTGACCAAATAGAGTCTCTCAGATAGAAGGCTGAACTGCTCCAGAGAAGCCTTTATCAGGAAACCTGACAAGCTGTATTTCTGTTTCCATTGCATATTTTGTTTGCTGAAAGGAAAGCTATTTTTGTTATAGTTCTTTTTGTTTGCCCAAGAAGGGTTATGTTGATTTGATTATTATACTTTTGAAAGAATCCTACGGGACGGGGAATAAAACCCAGTTAAACCGATTTCGGTGTCACAACTTATTTTGTGTACTGGCAAGGACTATAAATATTGAAAAGGCCAGTACTTTACACCCGGGTGCAGTACCAGCTGTGACCAACAGGAGGTGCTGCAGGACAAAGGGGTGACAACGTATAGAATTTTCAAGTGCCTCCACTTTAGAATACAGAATTAAGGAGTCCTTAATGCCTAATACATTAATTGACTGGAGAGGGAGCACTTGAGATTCTAATTTAAAAAAGGCCACATCCATTAATGAAACCCTTTTATCCAGTTGCTGCAGAGAATCTGCAGCTTCCTGGGTAAAGGTGCATAAAGAATTCAGTTTTGAAGATACTTTAGAATCAATACATTTTAACGCCCCCCACACATCCTTCAAAGTCACTTCCGCCTCAGAAGGCAGCTCCGGAAGTTCCAAAGAACCTCCCGAAGTTGCCCCCTGGACCGGAATACGTAAACTAATCACAACTTTCATATCTCCATCTGCCCCTGAAGAAAGCCCAGAAATAACAGATAACCCAGACCCAGGGCAAGGAGGGGGAGATCTCCCACCAGGGCTCAATGAGACACGGGAGAAGACTGCGCCAGTGGTAGAGGAACAAAATGCTTGTCCAGAGGACCAACCGGTTTAGAACCCCCGGTTTCAGTATTCTGGAGTTTACTACCGGTCTTAGCCTTCCTTTTCCCCATACTATCTTTATCTTTATCTTTATTGAACATTTTATATACCGCCCATTGTCGAAACATGAGGGCGGTTTACAATAAAATATAAATGCTGGCGTTAAAAGAAAGGAACTCCATTGAAATAAAGAGAAAGAAGGGCCAAAGGGGCCACCAGACAAAACAGTAAATTCAAACAATAACCAATCAAATCCAATGTCACGGAGACAGATGAGAACTAACAAAGTCAAACAATACTCAAACTAGGTGGTGGACAGACATACAGACAAACGAAGGACTATACAGGACACCCAGGGGGGAGGTCAAACGCCTGTTGGAATAGGTGAGATTTTAATAGTGTCTTGAAGTTCTGGTAGGAGGGTTCTAGCCGGAGGGAGGGAGGAAGTGAGTTCCATAGGGAGGGTCCTAGAAAAAAGAAAGCAGCGTGACGTGTTTGTTCCAGATGAGCTTGTGAAGGGGAAGGAAGGGATAAACGATTGGCATGCAAGGTGCGAAGCTGTCGGTAGGGAGTATGGAGAGAGATCAAGTCAGCTAAATATAGGGGATTGGAAGAGTAAATGACTCTATGAGTTAGTATGAGGAACTTATATCGGAATCGGAAAGGCAGAGGAAGCCAGTGAAGGCGATACAGAAGAGGGGTGATATGATCAGATCTACGGGCAGAGGTAACCAGTCGGGCAGCTGTGTTTTGCAAAAGCTGCAAGCGTTGAAGCTGGTAGGCCGGGAGATTTGCGTAAACCACGTTACAATAATATAGTCTTGATATGACCAGCGCAAGTACGAGGGTGATAAATGAGTCAGAGGGCAAAACAGAACGGATAGAGCGGAGCTGTCGCAATATAAAGAAGGAGCGGCGGGAGAGATTGGAAATGTGTTCATGAAAAGACATGGAGGAGTCCAGGGTAACTCCCAAGTACCGGAAAGAGGAGGTAAGTGGAATGTGAACAGAATTAATTTGAGGTGCAATGTCTGGACAAGATGTACCTAGCGAAACCCACATGGCTGTGGATTTGGAAGGGTTAAGGTGGAGAAAATTGGAGGAAAGCCAGTCAGCAATATGGGTGAGACAGATATTAAGTGGGGAGATGTCAATATTGAGCGGAGAGGTGTGGAAGAGGAGGATAATATCATCTGCGTAGATATACATGGAGACTGGGAATTGTTGGGCTAAAAGGGGGAGAGGGGCGAGAAAGATGTTAAAAAGCAGGGGAGATAAGACTGAACCCTGGGGGACCCCACAGGGCAGGGGAGTGGATGGAGAAGACTGCTGATTGGAACGGACGACAAAAGAACGAGTAGTAAGAAAGGAGCGGAACCAGCTTAATACGGAGCCTCTTAAACCAATGTCAAACAGGTGTGAGAGAAGGGTGTGATGGTCAATTAAATCAAAGGCTGCCGATAAATCTAATGAAACCAGGAGTGAGATATTTCCACGATCGTGTGCGACATGAAGTTCGTTGAGGAGAGCCAGGAGAACAGTCTCCGTACTGTGTCCCGCACGGAAACCTGCCTGACGAGGATGGAGGGAATTAGTGGCCTCAGCATGAGATGATAGTTGTAGGAAGACAAAACGTTCCAGCACCTTTGCTAAGAATGGTAGATTGGACACCGGACGCCAATGGGAAAGCACTGAGGGATCGAGAGAGGGCTGTTTTCAGGAGCAAACAAAATAAAATAAAATAGGCTGAAATGTCATTTAACACACTACCTACTCACTGATCAGAAATTGGGTACTCCAGAGGAAGACAGGCCGTAACCGCATAAGTCCACTAACACCGCACTCTGTGAACACCGACGTACAATAGCACCTTAGCACCTCAGGGGCGTCTAAGGGGCAGAAACCTGCCCCTTTAGACACGCCCCTTCAGAGCACGCCCCATGGTCGTGCTCCGCGGTTGCGGAGACCACAGAGACAAAATTTAAAGAAAAGAACAAAGGCCCCACAAGGAGCAGGCTGTCCCGGGTGTGCCTGCCCGATGTTCTATGCAACGGCAGCGTCGGCTTCACAGGGTCAGTCCCGGTACACTCTGGGCCCGATCGCCGAGGCCCAGCACACCTCCAGCACCCTCCAATCGCTCTCCAGCAGCAATTCCCTGATGGGAGCCTTTAAACTTTATGAAAGGCCCCACAAGGAGCAGGCTGTCCTGGGCGTGCCTGCCCGATGTTCTATGCAGTGGCAGCAACGGCAGCATCGGCTTCACAGGGTCAGTCCCTGTACACTCTGGGCCCGATGGCCTAGGCCCAGCACACCTCCAATCGCTCTCCAGCAGCAATTCCCTGATGGGAGCCTTTAAACTTCCTGAAAGGCCCCACAAGGAGCAGGCTGTCCCGGGCGTGCCTGCCCGATGTTCTATGCAGCGGCAGCGCCGGCTTCACAGGGTCAGTCCCCGTACACTCTGGGCCCGATCGCCGAGGCCCAGCACACCTCCAGCACCCTCCAATCGCTCTCCAGCAGCAATTCCCTGATGGGAGCCTTTAAACTTTCTGAAAGGCCCCACAAGGAGCAGGCTGTCCCGGGCGTGCCTGCCCGATGTTCTATGCAGCGGCAGCAACGGCAGCGTCGGCTTCACAGGGTCAGTCCCGGTACACTCTGGGCCTGATCGCCGAGGCCCAGCACACCTCCAGCACCCTCCAATCGCTCTCCAGCAGCAATTCCCTGATGGGAGCCTTTAAACTTCCTGAAAGGCCCCACAAGGAGCAGGCTGTTCCGGGAGTGCCTGCCCGATGTTCTATGCAGCGGCAGCATCGGCTTCACAGGGTCAGTCTCGGTACACTCTGGGCCCGATCGCCGAGGCCCAGCACACCTCCAATCGCTCTCCAGCAGCAATTCCCTGATGGGAGCCTTTAAACTTTCTGAAAGGCCCCACAAGGAGCAGGCTGTCCCGGGCGTGCCTGCCCGATGTTCTAAGCAGCGGCAGCAGCGGCAGCGGCAGCTTCACAGGGTCAGTCCCGGTACACTCTGGGCCCGATCGCCGAGGCCCAGCACACCTCCAGCACCCTCCAATCGCTCTCCCGAAATTGTAGGCTTCTAAATCAGGGTTTTCAGAATTTCATCCTTAACCCTTCATAGCCATTGCACTGCTGCAGCTACCAGCACCACCAGGAAACTGTTGAGCACTGAAGAGCAAAAAATACCCTCAAGCACAAAAAGCACTAATTATTGGAAACTAATTAAATGCAAAACAGAAAAGTTTCTTTTATCAAGTGGGATATTCAGGCTAAGTTACTGTTCCTTTTCTCTCAGAGTAGCCCTCCACCCAAAAAGAAAAAGTGTAAGGCTAATCACAGTTCTCACAATATTTTCTAGATACAGTCACCAATTCTAATCATTTCATTAAAAAAGATCATATATTGCATTTAAACAAAGCCCCCTGCCAGAAGCAAGATGTCCCAGACACTGTTTCAAAAACATAGGATTTCTGCTGACCTTCTTACCCCCACCCGAACAACATTTTTAAATTACTTAATCACAACTGCTTCATTGTCTACAGCTTTGGTGAATATTGATTATTCCTTATCATCCCTCCAGTCCAGTCCAGTACGTTTGGGTATCAGCTTCCACCAGCAGCTGGGAAATGAGCAAGTGAGATTTCTAATGTCTTAGTACAAGAGCTCCTTACATAAACTCCAGAGATCAATATCTCAGTTCCCAGCAGCTGGGGAAAGCTTCCCTGTGGCAGAACTCCACTGGAAGTTTTTTTTCTGGGGCTAATTTAAAAGAAAAAAAAAACAGGAATACAAAAGTACAAAGAAAAGTTTATTAAAGGCTGAGCAGAATTCAAAAGCTGATAGGATGGGTAATAGCCGTGGTGGAGCTACTTACTAGTGAGGGCTGGCAGCTGCAGAGACTGCCTGTTAAGCACCAAGACCCTTGAGTGGGTCTGTTGCAACCCAGGGATTAAATACCTGGTAGTCCAGGTCCTTTTTCCCCCCAGCTGGACTGTCCTCCTGGGGTGACTCTGATGGCTTTCCCTATTTCCCCCCTTTATTTCAATGAGCTGGTTGTTTATGGTTGTTGTTAAATGCCATCGAGTCCATGTCGACTCATGGTGACCCTCTGCATAGTTGACCTAAACTTTGTTCGGTCTTCAGCTCATTGTTGATAGGGTGACATCCATAGCTGCTGTTATTGTATCAATCCATCTCACTGCTGGCTTTCCTCTTTTACAGTGACCTTCTACCTTGCCAAGCATTATGTCATTCTCCAATGACCTCTCTCTTCGTATGACATGTCCAAAGTATGAAAGTCGAAGTCTTTTCATCTGAGCTTCTAAGGAAAGCTTAGGTTTGATCTCTTCTAGCACTGACTAGTTTGTTCTTCGGGCAGTCCATGATATACAGTATTCATCGCCAGCACCATAATTCAAAAGCATCAATTTTCTTCCTGTCTATCTTTTTCACTGTCCAACTTTTGCATCCATATTTATTTATTTTATTTTATTTATTTACATTCTCTTATATACCGCGCTATTCTGCATCAGTGCGGTTTACATTGAACAAACTGAAATTACATTGAACAGGGCATTATAACTTGGAGATAACTATTTTACAGGGAACATGAGCTATGGAGGGTTAAGTGGCTTGCCCAAGACCACAAGGAGCACCTGTGGGACTAGAAACCCCAGTCCTTCCGGCCCAAGGTTGCTGTCTTCTAGTGGGATTTGAACCCCTGACCTTCCGGCCTGAAGTACCTTGTCCCAACCACTAGGCCACTCCTCCTATGATGGAAAATACCACGGTCTGGACAAGTTGAATCTTTGTATGGAGAGAGACATCTCTGCTCTTGAGAATCTTGTCTAGGTTCTTCATAGCCATTTTACCAAGAGCAATACGTCATCGGATTTCTTGTCTGCTAGTCCTTTTTATTGATTGTTGATCCAAGTTAAAGCTGTCAACTATTTCAATTTCTTCTCCATCAATGATGAACTTATTGATTTTGCCAGTTGTCAGGATTTTTGTCTTCTTAAAGTTAAGGTGTAGACCCATTTTAAGACTATATTCCTTGATCTTGAGAAGCAAATGTTTCAAATCATCTTTCCTTTCAGCCAGTAATGTGGTATCATCAGAACAGCGAAGGTTGTTGCTGAGTCTTCCACCAATCTTCACACCACGATTGTCTTCATACAAACTTGCTTCTCTGATGATTTGTCCTGCATATAAATTAAAGAGGTAGGGGGAAAGTATGCAGCCTTGTTGTACACATTTGCTGATTTTAAACCATCCGTTCGAACTGTTTCTTGATCAATGTAAAGGATGTGCAAGAGAACAATCAGGTGTTCTGGTATACCCATGCACCTTAATGTGGCCCAGAATTTTTCATGGTTTACACAGTCAAAAGCCTCGCTGTAGTCAATAAAACACATATGGATATCCTTTTGATATTCTTTTGTCTTTTCAAAGATCCATCTCACATCCGTGATGTCGTCTCTCATGCCTCGCCCTTTCCTGAACTCTGCTTGCACTTCAGGCAATTCTCGTTCCAGGTATGGTTGTAGTTTCTGCTGAATGATCTTGAGTAGAATCTTGTTGCGTGTGGGATCAGAGCGATTGTGTGATAATTTCCAGTCAGTCGGGTCACCTTTCTTCAGTATTGGTATAAACACAGATCTTTTCCAGTCAGTTGGCCATGAATTTGTCTTCAAGTATGGTAACAGCTTCATTTGATTGCTGTAATACTTCAATGGGAATGCCATCAATGCCTAGTGCTTTGTTCTTTGATAAGGCTTTCAGTCCTGCTTTGACTTCTTCTTTCATCTCCAATTGTTCCTGATCATAAGGTACAGGTTGAAATGGCTGTTGGTCCACTTGATCTTTATGGTATAATGACTCTATATATTCTTTCTACCTTTTATTGATCTTCTCAGCATCATTCAACATTCAATAATTAAGATATTCGTAAATGACCTGGAAACGCAAATAAGGAGTGAGGTAATCAAATTTGCAGATGACACAACATTTTTCAAAGTTGTTAAAACCCGTGAGAATTGTGAAAAATTGCAAGAGGACCTTGATAAATTGGAAGACTGGGCATCCAAAGGCAGATAAAATTGAATGTAGACAAGTGCAAAGGAAAGGACAACCCAAACTATGGTTACACGATGCAAGGTTCCACATTAGGAACCAACACTCAAGAAAAAGATTTAGGCGTCATCGTGGATAACATGTTGAAACTCTCTACCCAGTGTGCAGCAGCAGCCAAGAAAGCAAATAGAATGGTAGGAATCATAAGGAAAGGAATGGAAAATAAAACAAAGGATATTATAATGCGACCGCACCTTGAATATTGTGTGCAATTCTGGTCACCATATCTTAAAAAGAATATAGCGTTATTTGAAAAGGTACAGAGAAGAGCCACCAAAATGGTAAAGGGGATGGAAGGATATCCCTATGAAGAGAGGCTAAAAAGGTTAGGGCTCTTCAACCTGGAAAAGAGACTGCTGAGGGGAGATATGATAGAGGTCTATAAATTAAATGAATGGAGTGGAATGGGTAAACGTAGATCGATTGTTTACGCCATCAAAATATAGAAGGACTAGGGACATGCAATGAAGCTACAGTGCAAAGCGTAGTTACTCACCTGTTACAGGTGTTCTCCAGGGACAGAAGGAATCAGTCCTCACATATGGGTGACGTCGGCGCCAACGGAGCCCTCGTGCGGAGCAATTTCCCAGCTTTCAAAGAAGGCCTTTGGGACTGCATCGCCAAAGGGAAGCACCTTGTACTGGAAGTGGTTTCCTCTGACCACAAACCTGAGATATTGTCTGTGGTCTGGGTGTATGAGGATGTGAGTATAAGCATCATTTAAGTCTAAGGAGCATAGCCAGTCTCCCTGGTGGAGTTAAGGCAGTAGGATCCCAAGGGAAAGCATCTTGAACTTTCCCTCACCAGGAACTTGTTCAGATTTCGCAAGTCTAGGATGGGGCGAAGGCCTCCTTTTCTTTTTGGTATGAGGAAATATCTGGAGTAGAAGCCTTGCCCCTGCAGGTGGTGGGGCACCGGTTCCACCGCCTGATCCTTTAGCAGACCTGTCAACTCCTGCAGGAGGAGGTTCCTGTGAAGAGGGGGCCTGGGAGGCTCTCCTGGGAAAAAGGAGGTGGGCACCTGGTTAAAATGAAGTAAATAGCCCTGCTGGACTATTTTCAAAACCCAGGCGTCGGTAGTAATGGCTGGCCACCAGTGAGCGTACTGGGCCAGTCTTCCTCCTGTGCAGGGCCAAACCACTGGTGGGAGAGGAGCTATGCACTGGGAGTCAAAAAACCCCTCCCGGCTGGGTAGGAGCCGGAGCTGGAGGCTTGGGCGTCTTCAGCTTACGTGGGCCATGGCCCTGTCCCCTGGCCTGTTGCCCCTGTTGGGGAGCTGGGGTGGCCTGGTAAGAGGGGTAGTTTCTGTAAGCCGTACCCTTCCTCGGGGAAAAAGGGCTTTTTCCCCGAGGCCTTCTTCTTGTGAGAAGGTGCAGATGTCTTCTTCGACAACCTTGTCTGGGTCAAGTACTTGGACTCGATTTCTGCAGCTTTTTCAGTCATGGGTTTGCCGAAGAGGTTGTTCCTTCGGCACGGGACATCGACCAACTTGTCCTGAACCCATGGCTCAGGTCCGACGACATGAGCCAGGCCTGACGGCGTGCACCGATGCCGACCGCAGCTACTCGGGCTGAAGCCTCGAAGCCGTCGAAAGCTGCTCGAGACATGAACTTCAAGCACTCTCGGATCCCCGTGGACAAGGCTTTGAAGCGCTGCAAGGGTTCCTCGGAGAGACTAGCTGAGAACCTGGCAATCTCCTTTGCCAGGTCCCGCAAGTACATGCCCATGTACAGCTAGTAAGTTTGGACACGACATGACAGCATTGAGCCCTGGTAGCACTTTCTGCCGAGGGCGTCCAGGTTCCGGGCATCCATGAGGCACCGAGGAGTGCGTCTTTTGGCTTTTCAGCCGTTGCATGGCCGATTCCACAACCATGGAGTTGTGCAGCAGCTGCGCTTTCTGGAACCCAGGACTCTTGAGGACTCGATAGATGGAATCGACCCACTTACTGAGCACCGGCATCGAGGTTGGGGACTCCCACATGCGGAGCATCAGCCGTTCCAAAATCGGAGGCACCGGTACAGTAAGGGCCTCCTTCGGGGGAGAGTCATACTGGAGGGCATCGAGCTCCTCGGCTTGAGGCTCCTCCTCAGCATCCACAGGGAATGCCAAAGCCTTGGCCATGTCCCTGATGAAGTCCAAGAACCGAGTGTCCTCTGGAGGGGACCTATTCCGAGGCTCTGAACCCGGAGAGTCCGATGGGATACACCGGGTTCGGTAGGTGTCTGGGGAGTCTTCCTCCTCTGTCTCCCATGCCGAGTCCTCCGAGGAGGACTCGATGGGCTCCGGCTTCAAGGGCTTTGAGCCCGACCGCCCCAACGCCGAGGACACCAGCGTCGACGACCTCTGTCCCGAACGGGAGGTCGAGGGGGACCTTGGCCGAGGATCGACTCGAGACCTGATTGACTCAAGGATCGGCTCGGCGTCCGGTGTCGACTTCGACATTGAAGTCCCGGTGGTCAGGGTGGATGGACCGGCGAGACCGGCCATCAGCGCCCGCTGCTGCTCCATGAGGGCAGCCATGCTGCTCTCCAGGGCCACCAACCTGAGACCGAGCTCAGAAGGCTCCGCAGCTCCCGGCTCGGGTCCCGACATCAGCTCTCCCGGAGGAGAGTCTACGAGGACAACAGAAATTACCTTGTCCAATGTCTCCGGCTCCTTGCGAGGTTGTTTAGCCGGCCGCTCTGACTCTGAAGACCCGGGGCGGTGGTCCTGGCTCCGCGGCCTGGAAACCGAGGGCCCAAGCCGGTCAGAGGCATCCAGCGATGCCACCCTCATGAGTTTTTTCTTTCTCCGGTGTTCCCTGGAGGGAGACCCCCGCTCAGAAGACACACGACGGTGCTCGGGCTCCGAGTCCCGAGATGTCGAGGCTTCTGATGAGGTACGGGCCCGGGCGGATGCGGACTCAGGAAAAATCCTGTCACGCTGATGCTGCCTGCTCTTCAAAGATTTCGAAGACATCTTACCACACGGCCCACAGACCACCGGGTCATGGTCAGGGCCGAGGCATCGGAGGCAGCAGTCGTGTGTGTCGGTGAGAGACATTAACTTCTTACACCGATCACACTTTTTAAACCCGCTGGCAGCCATCGGGGGAAAAAGGGCCCCTATGAGGTCAAACGACCGGGCTGCCAGTGAAAAATAAAAAGAGTACGAAAGACAAAAACAAAATATATGAACAGACGCGAAGCGGGAAGGGGAACTGGCGTCGAACCGGGAAGCTGAAAGAAATAATTCAACTTTTCTACTTTTTCCACTGTGAAAACGGGACCACGTCCGTTGGGCTCCGCGCAAAAAAGAAGACTGAGCAAGATGGCACCCTTGGGCAGGAAGGGGACCGCGCATGCGCGATGCAATCCCAAAGGCTTTCTTTGAAAGCTGGGGACTTGCTCTGCACGAGGGCTCCGTCACCCATATGTGAGGACTGACTTCCTGCTTGTTCCTGGAGAACCTATTTATTGTATTTATTTATTTAACATTATTTCTATACCGCCTTCTCCTTCAATCAAGGCGGTCTCCACAGCAAACAATCAAAAGTATTCATATGTTCTCATGCAGTGGTGCGTGTAGTGTGTTTGAGGTGGTGTGTATTTGATTTGGTTGATCTTACTATAATGTGCGCTATTATACAGGTTGAGCTATTGTACATTCTATATACAATGGTCAGGGTGTGGGTATGTCCGTTGTTCTAGCTTGATTAGTAAGTTATGTGACGTGTCCAGAGTGTTCAAGGAATAGTGTTGTCTTCAGCTGTTTGCAAAAGTCTTTGACATCAGTTGTTAGTCTCAGCTCGTCTGGGAGGGAGTTCCAGATAGTTGGTGCGGCCAGCGAGAGTGCTCGTTCTGTGGTGTCCTTGCGTGTCTTGGTGAATTCTTTTGGGGTGTTCACTCGGTTGGAGGTGCCTCTTCTTCTTGGTCGTGTGCTTGTGTCAGGTTTTATGAGTGTGTGTAGGCTGGTGGCTGAGGAGTGCTGTTTGATCTTGAATATGTTTATGATGGTTTTGTATTTGATGCGGGAGTTGATTGGGAGCCAGTGTAGTTCTTTCAGTATGGGTGTGATGTGTTCTTGTCTTGCAGTGCCAGTTATTATGCGGGCCGCTGTGTTTTGTACTAGTTGCAGCGGTTTGAGTGTTTGTTTTGTTAGTCCCAGGTAGATTGGATTGCAGAAGTCTAGTAGTGGGGTTATTAGTGCCTGGCAGACTGTGCGGAAGTGCTCAGGGGCAAGGAGGGGTTTCAGTGGTCTGATGAGTCTCATTCTGTGGTATGCACTTTTGGTGGTTTTGCTTATGTGTGATTGGAGGTTCAGCTCCTTGTCCAGGGTCACTCCGAGGTACTTTACTTCCGTTTTTATAGGTATGGTTGTGTCCTTTATCTTGATGTCTGGTGGAGGAACAAAGTCAGAGTTTCGTGTGATTATTAGTGTCTCAGTTTTGTTATAGTTTATAGAGAAGTTGTTATTTTGAAACCAGCTTGTCATTTGTATGAGACAGTTTGTTATTTTGGAGTAGTCCGGGTTGTCAACTGATATAGGGGTGTATATCATGATGTCATCTGCATAGACTGTATATTGTATGTTGTGCTCTTTCATGATGTCACATATTGGCTGGATGTAGATGTTGAATAGGAGTGACGATAATGCCGATCCTTGTGGTACTCCTTGCATTACTTTTATGGGACGGGAGGTGTTCTGGCCTACCTTGACTTGTATCTGTCTGTCGGTGAGGTATGATTGGAACCATTTCAGGGTGGGACCATGTAGCCCAATGTTCTGACGTCTGTTTAGTAGCATTTTGTGATCCACTGTGTCGAATGCTGATGAGATGTCTATGAAGATCATTATGATTCCTTTCTTGGTGTTGTCTATGAGGCGGAGAATGCTGTCAAAGAGGTATATCAGAAGTGTTTCCACCCCGTGGTTGGGGCGAAAACCGTGTTGGTTGTCGTCCAGTGGAGCGTGGTCGTCGATGTGCTCTTGCAGTTGGTGCTGTACTGTTTTTTTCTCTTATTTTTGCTAGTAGGGGTATGCTGGATATAGGTCTGTATGCCGCTGGGTTGTTCTTGTCAAGTGTGGATTTCTTCAGGATAGGTCTTATTGTGGCGAGCTTTAGTTGCTTTGGCATGAGCCCTTGTGTTAGGGAGCTGTGCACCATGTTGTGTATGGTGTCAATGAAGTTTGATTTGGTGGCCTTGATCCCATCACTGGGCAGGGGTCTGTAGGAGTTGTGCTTGTGTTGAGTGCTGTGATGATTTGGGATAGCTGCTCTTTTGATGGGGTACTGAATGTGCCCCAAGTTTTTTTTTGGGGGGGGGGGGTGTTGTGCTTTGTGGCTGGGCTGTGTTTTGTCTGTTCTGTTGAATGGAATTTTTCTTGTATGTGGTCGGCAAATATTTGAGGGTCTATTTGCACTTCGTCTTCTGTTTTCTGTTCCTTGGTGAGTGTTTTCACGATTTCAAATAACTCTCTAGGTTTGTTGTTGGAGTTGCGTATAATGTTTGTGTGGTATTCTCTCTTAGTTTGGTTGATGCGTTCGTTGTATTGACTTTGCTTTGTTTGGTATAGTTCCTGGGTCTTGGGTGATTTGTTCTTTCTCCATTTCCGTTCTAATTTTCTGAGTTCCCTCTTTTCACTTCGTATGGCTTTTGAGTACCATGGTTTGTGCTGTAATTTGTTGCAGCGACGTTTCCTGGGTTTATGATCTGTTGCTTTAGCGGTGTTGTAAATGGTGTTGTTCCAGTTAGTGATTTGGGCTTCTAGGTCGTCATTTTCTATCGTTAGGAGTTGTAAAGTGTCTTGTAGGAACTGGTCCTTGTCGAAGCCCTTGAATCTTCTTTGTGTGGTTGTGTCGTTCGGGTATTTGTCTGTTTTATCTCCTTGAGGTACCATGTTTATTTTAATTATGTGGTGGTCAGGCCATGGTACTGGTGTTACGGTGGGTGTAGATATTAGTCCTCTCGTGGTTAGGTAGTTGGGTAAGAAGATGAGGTCTGGTGATGACCCGTGTCTGTGTGTCGGGGTGTTGATTATTTGGGTGAATTAAAGGGAGCTCATCGCTTGTAGGAAGGATTCTGCATCTTTGGCATTGGCGGACTTGAGGTTGAGGTCACCTAGCAGTATTGTAGGTTTGTGGTTTGAGTTTATTGCGCATACTGCTTCGATGGTTGAGGCTAGTTCTTCAGGTGGAGCACTGGGTGCTCTGTAGGTGAGGCATGTGGCCATGTTTTTGTTCTCGATAGTGATGTTGTTGCATTGTTGGGTGTCTGTGGCACTTCGTGATTTGAACTTTAGGCTGCTCTTTGCAATTATCATGACTCCTCCTCCTCGCCTGTGCGCACGTGGGCAGTTGTATGCCGTATATGTGTCTGGCACTAACTGATTGATCAGTACGATGTCCGTGGGGCTGAGCCATGTTTCTGTGATGCACAGTACATCGGGTTGTTGGTCATCTATGTGGTCTGCCAGGGTGTAAATCTTGTTGCGTATGGATCTGGCGTTTATTAGTTCTATTGTTACTGACCCTGTTGTGATTGTTGTTCCGTGTGCTTCCTTTGTGTTAGAGTGAGGTTTGGGTTTGTGCTCTGGGTGTTTTTTTGTCATGTGTGTTCTGTATGTGGCCTTGTGGAAATATTGTGTGTTTTGGTGTGTCCATGCTGTTGGTGGTGTCCATGGTGTGTTGGTGTGTGGGTGGTGGAACTGTGCCTGTGTTGGAAGGAGGTGTGTAAGGAGGAGGGTGAGGGGAAGAATCATTGTGGTGTGCATGTTCTCTTGTATGGTCCTGTTGTTTTCACTCACGTTTTGCTGCTTTACTTCTGTTCCTTCCTGGTGGTTTCTGGGCGCCTTCTGAATGGCTTGTCTGTGGGCTTGTTTCCTCTCTTCTTTTCCTTCCCTCTGTTGCTCGCCCCCGTGCCTCGCCTAAGGGCCATGCCAAAGGGCCCTCTGGCGAGGCCCTCAGGCGCGGGCCTGCCCGGTGCGGGCACACCCTGCAGTGACGCCGCTTTTATTCTGTCCCGGCTGCTGCTGGTGCATTGCTCCCGCTGCCCCGATTGGGCAGGAGCTTACGAGCGGGAGGAGAAAGAAAGTGGCGTAAATCTCGAAACTCAACAGTTCAACAAACATACTTGACACACCTGCAGACCCATCGTGAAGCAATATGGAACACAAGAAAATCATACCACTCTGAACTCCTCAACCGCTCCCTAAACAAACCTCGGGAACTCTTCAATCTAGTAAAGTCACTAACTACAGAACCATCACCTCCTCAACAGGAACTCATTCACCCGCAGAAGTACGCTAATTTTATACAATCTAAAGCTATAAGAACAACAATTTCTTCATCACCTAGTCCACCCCAACAACATGTACGAGTTTCCCCATTACTAAAGCTCTCACCGCCCTCAGCCAAATACATCGAAGACATTATAGCCCAAATGAATACCACCACAGCACCTAACGACCCCTGCCCAGCACACTGGATAAGAGCTCTGCGATCCGACTTTAGTCCAGTCATAGCAAATATAATAAAGATGTCCTTCTCAACAGGAATCTTCCCATCGGCTCTAAAACAGACTTCCATAAGACCGCTGCTAAAAAATAACCAACTAGACCCATCAAAGGAAGAATCGTACCGCCCGATTTCTAGTATACCGCTTCTATCCAAAATAATTGAGAAAGTAACCAACAATCAAATACAACAACACATAGACACCTCCTCACCACTCGACCCCAGTCAGCACGGATTCAGGGAAGCCCACGGAGTAGAGACATTGCTTACCACTTTAACCAACACACTCATCAGTGGATTAGACGACATCAAAAAAGGCTTTGCCCTAATATTCCTGGACATATCTGCAGCATTTGACTCTGTGGACCATGAAATACTTCTAACCCGCCTATTTGACAAGGGAATCCACGGTCTGGCATGGGAATGGTGCAAATCATACCTGGAAGATCGCCTGCAACATGTCAGGACTACTACAGGGACATCACAACCTTTCCAGTTAAAACAAGGAGTACCTCAGGGCTCCTCTCTATCAGCGCTGCTATTTAATATTTATATGCAGCCTATATGCAACATCACTCGTTCCTATGGCATATCCTCGTTGATCTATGCAGACGATGTACTAATATTTACACCAATCAACGTCAAGCTTCCAGACTTCACAACACTAATAGATTGCTTTAATGCAATAGCAGACTGGCTCCTCACCCAGAATATGCGCATAAACTACAAAAAAACCGAAGTACTCATAATCACGAAAAACAGAGCATTCTCACCCCCTGATATACTAAAAGTACGAGACGCAGACCTCCCAATCAAGCCGTCCATAAAATACCTTGGAGTAATACTCGACCAGCGACTGGATTTTAAAGAACATATCAACCGCACTGTAAAAACTATTTATTTCAAAATAAGGACTCTGCGTCATCTGAAAAACATGCTCGAACCAGACAGCTTTAGAACCATATTTCAAACCATAGTCACACCCCACTTCGACTATGCGAACATAATACTCCATGGTCTCCCTAAAAACACCCTAAATACATTACAACTAGCCATGAATGCCGCAGCCAGAGTTCTATACGGTGCTTCAAAGTGCGAACACATAACACCCATCCTAATGGAGCTTCACTGGCTACCTATTTACTGCAGAATAGCATATAAAGCTCTCCTCATGACCTTTAAGGCGATAAATACTATAGCTCCTTCATCAATTTCAAAACTCATCCATCCGACTCCCAATATTAGATCCAGGAGGTCAGCAGCGGCAAATACCCTAGTTATTCCACAAGAGACCACAAAATGCAAACATTCAACATCAGACAGGGCCTTTGCATACTATGCACCCAGATGTTGGAACAACCTTCCCCACAACATAAGAGCTATTACGGACCTCAAGAATTTCAGAAAAGCTATAAAACACCATCTCTTCATTCTGCATTTCCAAAGCTCATCACCATCCCTCTAACATGCACAGTAAAATTGTATATACCTTATTTACTCAAGATGTAACTAAGAAATCCTATCCCCTGTATATATGTTATTTACAAATATGTACAAAGTTTCCCAAAGTTAAATTCCCAGTTGACTACTCCTGTTATATGTAAACTTATCACAATTTGTTGATTGTAATGAGTATTTCTGTTTAATGTAAACCGCGCTGATGAAAAAGAGTGCGGTATAAAAGAACAATAAATAAATAAATAAAATAAATAAATAAATAAGTACTAAAAGTTGTTAGTGTAGCCGGATGTAAAAAAGGATTGGACAAATTCCTGGAGGAAAGGTCCATAAACCATTTTTAAAGGGGACCTGGGAAATCCACTGCTTGCCCCAATACGAGCATTGTGGAACCTGTGTCTTTTGGGGAAAATGCTAGGTACTTGTGACCTATATTGGCCACTGTTGGAAACAGGATACTGGGCTTGATGGACCTTTGACTGACCCAGTATGGCATATCTTATGTTCTTATGATCCTTGAGCATCTTGAAGCATTCCAGTTTGAGACTGGAACTTTTTCTTTAACTCTCATAGCTTTAGAAAGCCAACCTTGTTCTTCCTCTAATAGTTTCTGATTCTATTTCTTTGCATGTGTCATTGTAGTACTTCTCCTTGTCTTGTCTTCGTGCACATTAGAAATCTCTGTTGAATTCTGTGATTGCCTCTTTTTCTCCTCTGACTTCAGCTTTTCTGCGTTTCAGGACAATTTTCAAAGTTTCTTCAGTCATCCATGTTGGCCGTTTTTGCTTTTTCACCTTATGCATTCTTCCAATACAACCTTGTTGATGCCATCTCATAACTCTTCTGGAACTTTGCCATTTGTATCTAAAGGACCAAATCGATTTTTCAGGCAGTCTTTAAATTCCAGTGGTATGCTCAAGGTCTTATTTTGCTACATTCATGAGTGGCTTGCTCTTTTTCAACTTTAGTTTGAGACTGCATACTAGTAGTTGGTGATCTGTAGTACAGTCTGCTCCAGTTTTTGTCTTTGTTGATGTTATCGAGCTTTTCCATCATTGTCTTCCACAGATGCAGTCAATTTGATTTCTGTACAATCCATTGGGTGAAGTCCACATGTACAGTCGGCGCTTGTGTTGCTGGAAGAAACTGTTTGTGCCTTTAAAAACAAAGTGAAACTAAACTAAAAGCCCAATGCTATCAGCAGTGCTTCAAAGGCACTGTTCTGTTTTGCAGTTTATCTTCCATTGCAGAGCTTCAGGGGGGGTGAGTACTCGATTTCTTTTTCCCCACATGTTACAGGCTCCCTCCTGCTGTGTTATGTGTGGGGGGGGGGAGCTGCAGTTTGATCTTGGAAGGGTCTTGCAGGCATTTTGTTAGGGAGGAAATGTCTGTAGCACTAGTTATAAACGTCAGGGACATGGATTCTGCATCGGAAGTTTCAGGATAGGATTTCTTTCACTCTGGGGTTTTCCTGCGGTTTTAGTGGGAACAGCAGCCATTTCCCCTCCAGCAGCCATTTAATCTCAGGAAACAAAGAAAAGGCACAAAAAGCAAAACATCAGATGGTGGTTGTGTGGTATATCCTTGTGTAGCTGAATTGGATTGGAAGGCTAATAAGGAAGGTATGTTTTTTGTTGGCTATGGCTGACAGCAAGCCCCTGGGTGCAAACCTGGTGGTACAAGGTCCCTTCTCCCCCTCCCCTTTTTTTACCCCCTGAGTTGCAGGGGGCAAGCCTTATGAATATGACTTACCGAAAGGCAGCTTATAAGCTCTCTCCTTGCCTTATACCCACTTAGGGGGAAAGCGGTCAGCAGGCAGAGCAGAAAAGAAAAACAAAACAAAACAAAACATGCTAGAAGAATTGATTTCATATATGAAGGATTTCTGTCAATGTTCCCTTCAGTGGGGAGATGGCTCTTTTTAGGCACTACTTCTTCCCACTGGAGTTGCGGTGAACAAAGTCTGCCGCTTTGGAAGGCTTGAGTTTCGGCTCCGTTTGTTTTGTCCTTACTGCATTTTTATTTCTTTGGCCCTTTTGGCTGTGTTTTTTGTTTTCTGGTCTGTTTTAGGATATCACCAGCTTCAGCAGTTTGCTAAGGCATTCGTGCCTTTTTCTCCGTCTGTCGGTGGGAATGCAGTCAAGGCTTCCTGGGTACTTGCACTGTTTGATATTTTTTAATTACTTCAATAGTTAAATGATTACATACTTGAATAATTAAATATTTAAATGACTAAAGGCGACAGACCGGCCCAGCCTGTTGTTAGCAGGCCGATCAGTATGCAAGGAAATTTTTTTGAGCGCGGACCTTAACTGGGACCCTGTTTGGCCTGTGTCAGGTTGCTTGTGGGGGAGCAGCCCTCTGCAGTGCACTGTCAGCAGTCTGTGAGGGCTTAAGATCTGTTGGTTCAACTCCTTAGAGTGGTTTGTTTTAAGTCAAAGGGGAAAAAAATGGTTCCCTTTGGAAGAGTTTGGCACTTGGAGCTACGGGGATAGTTCCAGGTTTTCCTTTGGTAATTCAGCACCAGGTTCATTTTGATATCTTCCTGGGCTGCTCTTGTTTCGGATCAGTGTCACATTGGGGGGCTCCACTATACCCTGATGTGGTCCCTTTGGGGATGGCTTGGATTACATTCTAAGGTCTGGCTTTCAGCTTGGTTGTCATCTGTTTTTGGGAAAGACCAGGTCATGTATTGTAGTATTTCATGCCTTCAGACAGTGCAGAATGGAATTTATATTATTCTGAAGTGCGCCCATTTGTGAGTTTCTCAACTGCTGATGGTGGAGCAAGTACAACGCCCAGGGCAAACAATATCAGATTTCTGCTGTTTTCAGACAGGCTGATGAAAGTTTTTTCCCCTGAGTTTACTTTACTTTTCTTTTTTTTACTTAAGAGAGTGTTTGGGAGCCATATGGGAGCTCAAGTGCCTAAGCCCTCTGGGTCAGAAAAGTTGACCGACATCTTTCAGGAGACCTCTTTGAAGGCAGAGGTGCCTCATGCCAAAAGGAAACGACTTGAGGAGGATTGTTGGATGGGCCAGGAGTCTCCTCAGTCTCCAGACTTGGAGGATCCTCTGGAGGAGCCAGTGTATCTTGGGGTGGGGGGGGGGGGGGAGGAGGAGACAACGGCACCTGAACTGGAAGGTGAGATACCTCAGGGGGAGAATCCCAATTTTGTTAGGGCATTCCACAGGGAGGAGCTGGCAGCACTAATTGTGCACTCACTGGCATCACTCAACATTATTCTGGCTCCTGCAGTGGCAGAGGAACCCTTAGAGGATCCCCTGTTACAGGAGTTTCAGTCCTCATAAACTTCTTTCCCTGTTCACAGAGTTATCAAGATGTCATGAGACAGACTAACTTATGCGACATGGGAGCTGTATGGGGAAAATGTGCAAGGCTAAAGGGGCTAAGTAGTCCTCCTTGGCCCCTGTGTCCTCGACGCTGTTACCTTTGCAGGTCGTTGGACTCCTTCTTCTCTGCATTGCCGTGACAGCTGTTGATTGCTGGGAAGTTTAGCCTCGCTTTGCAGCCGTCAGAGTTGGAGTACTCAGCGTCTGCTTTGGGTGTGGAATCTTTCTCCTCTAGCTCTTGGCATCCTTCCATCGGCAAGAAGTCTTTGGGCCATCGCAGCAGGAGGGCTCCCCTGTTGTGGTGAAATCATCCTGTCTGAGAGGGCTGGACTTTGGACCTCGATTGTTTGGAGGACACTCCCTGGAGCAGCTACTGGGTTCAGCTTCTTTGTAGACAGCGACAGAGGGAAAGGCATCAAGTTTGGCTGCCTTGAGTGTTCCTGGTTGGGAGTGGAGCAGGAGGGATGACGAGGTGGCGGTCTCAGAGGGTTCTATCTCCCCCTCTGTGTTATTTTCAGAAGCTATCATGTTGTCCATTCGGTCTGCGATTATGCAGCTCAGAGAAGACTTGGTACTGCAGATATCGAGTATATTGCTTCAAGTGCAGAATAATTCCACCACTATACAGGAGAATGTGGTGAATGTTCTTTCCCTTCAAACTGCAGTTTCTGACTTGCAAACTAAGGTAACTGTGTTAAAAGGCTATACAAATTATTTCACAAAGGATATTACTACAATGAAAGTTGGAAATGTTGGAGAATGCTACCAGAGCTCCGAATCTACAATTGGTAAATTTTCATAAGGCTGTATCTGTGTCTGTTAGAGATATGTTTCATGCTTATTTTACAGAGATTTTGGGTATTCCCCCCTGAGTCGCACCCCTCCCCCTATTGTAAAATTGTATTATCTTCCTATTGCTAAAAAGGAAATGGGAACTGGGGTAGGAACTGGTTTGTCACAAATAGATGACCTAAATGTATCTGCTCTGTTGGAGTCATCTCAAGGTGAGTCTGTGACCCCTTCTACTTTGTTGATTAAGCTTGCATTACTTTCTGATAAAGAGTGGTTGATGAAAATGTTTTTTAGAAAGTGGAATCTCCTGTTTCGAGGTCTTATAGTTCATATGTTTCCTGATCTCTCCAGGGAAATGCAGAGGAGGCAACGTGAATTCCTCCTTCTCCATTCTGGTATTCATCAGTTGGGAGGGCTCTTTTTCCTCAAGTATCCATCTAAAAATGTTTGATACAATATCAGTCTGTTTCATATGTTTTTTTATGAGCCCTCCCAGCTGTTGGCCTTCATTACTGCTCATCGTACTGTGATCGTGGATACACTACCTTCTGTCCATCCATGAGCTTTATTTATGCTGGCTGTTAATAGTCTGCCCTTTTCCTTTTCTAAGCATTATATTTATTCTCTTTCTTGGATCTCTCACAATATGTAGGCTGGAGTGGGATGGGTTATATGTTTTTTTTCCCCTGAAGGTGGTTTAAACCTATGTTTCTTAGTGTATTTTCTGTTACCTTTCCCAATTTCTGGACAAGAATTTATTAATTTAGATATCTATTTATTAATCTATATTAATTTATTAATATAGATATCCCCTCCAAGAAATGACCCAATCTAGAAATGCCCTCACACTGCAGTGTAGATAGTTTATGTATATAGTTAACCCAGTTATCCAAGTTTGTACTCCTGTTCAATGTAAAACCTGACAGTTTGTCGTTATGGTCGTTTTGTTATGATGTAAACCGCGCTGATTCTAAATAGCGCGGTATATAAGAAACTGTAATAATAAATAAATAATAAATAAATATTATTGTATAATTCATAAATATAAAATAAAAAAAATGAAAATGATTAAAGCAGAATGGGAGGTACCTGAAGCCAGCCTCAGAGGGGGTCGGACTGTGAATCGCCTGTACTCTGTTCCTCAGGAGGAAAGAGAACTTCTTAAGATACCTAAGGTGGAAACTCTGGTCTTGGCAGTGACCAAAAAAGACTATCATTCCTGTAGAAGATGTGTAGCATCGAAAGACCTGTAGGACCGCAAACTGGAGACCTTTTTAAAGCAAAAGTTTGTTACTAGTGTCCAGGTCTCTATCTGTGCGGTGTAGCCACGCAGATTTAAGACAGCATGCCGCAGCACCCTCGCAATGTTCTCTTTAATCTGCGCTGGGTCCTCCACCGGCATTCCCGCTGGTGGGGGGAAGGGCAGAGCGATCGATTTCTCTGTGGCCCCCCCCCCCCGGCAGGAATGTTGGCGGCAGACCCAGTGCAACTTAGCGGGAACACTGACTGTAAGTGAATTGTCTATGTCACAGTGTTCTTAGAACATCTAGTTTATTCAACTTTGTGCTGCTTTTAAGTATTTCAACAACTTCTGTTTTATATACTATTTAATCTCAGCTATCTAGGGAAGGAGGGCGCCCGGGCACCAAAACATTGCAACAAGTTCTCAGTGATTCAATAAGTTTATCAATGTGTGTGGCTAGTGTCCTGTCATCAGAATACAGTAGCAGTCTAGAGTAGGAACCAGAAAAGCCAGGGCTCAAATCCTGCTTCTCCTCCTGATGCTCCTTATGACCTTGGGGAAGTCACTTTACCATCCACTGAGGAAGGCTAAGGCCGAAACGCGTTGGAGCTCTTCAGTTAATAAAGCACCTGTGACCTCCACACACTACTCGCTTGTTGTGTCCTAGCAGCTATATGTTGTACATATTCTTTTGACAAGTTACCTGTCATAAAAAGCTTGTCATGGATAGTGAAATACAAAAAAAAATCAAAACTTCAGCTCAAGAGTTGACAGCCTCAGAACTGGTGCCGGTAATGTATTAAAATTAAATAAATCCAAAACTTGATGATACAAGGAAAGAGTCTTATGGAAGACTCTACTGACCTTCAAGCGTATATGAATAGTTCTAACAGTTAAGTTGATGTATCAAAAATACCCAAAGTGCAATACAATGGAAAGATGGACTACAAATCTGAAAAGAAAAGACAAAATATATAAAAACATAAAAACTGCCATACTGGGTGAGACCAAAGGTCCATCAAACCCAGTATCCTGTCTCAAACAGTGGTCAATCCAGGTCACAAGTACCTGTCAGGTTCCTAAAAGGTAAACAAGTGGTAAGCAGTGGATTTCTCCAGTCCACTTTAATAATAGTTTATAGATTTTTCCTCCAGGAACGTGTCCAAGCCTCTTTTAAACCCAGCTACACTAACAGCTTTTACTACACCCTCTGGCAACACATTGAGTGAAAAAATATTTGCTGTAACGAATCATCGTTTAGACCAAGGGTCTCCAAACCAGTCCTGGAGGGCTGCAATCCTGCCAGGTTTTCAGGATATCCCTAACGAATATGCATGAGATATATTTGCATGCACTACCCCCATTGTATTTGAATTGATCTCATAAATATTCATTAGGGATATCCTGAAAACCTGACTGGTTTGCAGCCCGCCAGGTCTGGATTTGGAGACCCCCTGATTTAAACAAGAAGCTAACATGTACATATAATATTATATATATTGTTAAGTCTACAAATTGATTTCAATGTCATGAATAGCATCTGTGTATGAAAGCTGCTTTTATAGCCTGCACTGTCAACATCCATCCTGACTAAGTATGCCCACACATTCCTGAGCAGTAGCATTTCCATTGCATGTTGTGAGCCTGCATTGAGTGCATACCCAGGCATGCCTGGACTAAACAAAACAGTTTACTTTCTAGGCAACATATAAATAGACTTAAAATATGCGAGGAAATCATAAAAATAGGTGATTACAAAAAATGATGTGTGATAAGAAAATTTCAAGGTGAATTTCGTGATCAGCAACCCAAAATCCATAAGATATACCCAAAAGTGTTCAGGAAGCAAAATTTTAATTGCCAAGTGAGATCAAAGCATTATATAATCACTGATTGTGCAGCTAGCTTTTACTGATATGACAGGGTAGGGACTTCAGTAGGTCTTTTTACTGATATGACAGGGTAGGGACTTCAGTAGGTCTTTCTTCTCATTTATTCCAATGGGTGCCAAAGCTCTAAAAGCAGAAATATGGCTGGGCAACATTATGGTGCCAAAGCTTTTGGCCCCAATATCACTTCTGCATTCATTCAGACAGACAGCCAGATCCAGAGCATGGAACTGATTCAGTGTACAAGATGCCTGTAAGTTGAATCCCTCAGGATAGATGTGGAAGAATTGAGAGATGAGGTGGAGAGGCTAAGAAACGTCCATGATGATAAGAAGTACATTTATGAAATGCTTCTACTGGCATCTCAGATCTACAGAAGAAGGGAAGATAAAACTATAAAAAGATAACCACCTCAACTTCACCATCCTTAGAACGGAAGAACCGCTATACATCCATGGAAAAGGAAAGGGTGACAGCATTCCAGGAACAGGAAGTGCCAGAGCTAAAAAATGGATGACGTTGTAGAATCAACAACCACTAGGAAATAAAGAGCAGTGGTGGTTGGTGAATCCCTTCTGAGGGAAGCAAGGTGTCCATCTGCAGTCTAGACATGGTGTCCCATGTGCCCTCTGCCTAGAGCCAAGATCCAAGATGCTACGGGGAATTTGCTGAAACTCCTCATGCCTACTGCCAATTATCCAACACTACTTATCTATGTTGGCACAAATGATACTGGGAGGATCCCAAATGATCATAAAAAAGTGATGCTATGGCTCTGGGAGAGAAGGTGAAGTAGATAGGTATTCTCCTCAATCCTCCTTGTTGAGGGCCAAGGACGAGAGGCTCCCTCCTTGGAAATAAATGCCTGGCTGCATGGATGGTGTCATGAAGAGCATTTTGGCTTCCCAGACCATGGCATTATTTTCCAAGGGCTGCTGAGCAGAGATGGTGTCCGTCTATCAAAGAAAGTGAGAAGTGTTTTCCGCAACAGACTAGCTAACCTACTGAGGAAGGCTTTAAAATAGAATCCTTGGGGATGGGTGAATAAAGCCCCCTGGTAATTAAAAGCCCTAAGGTATGTAAATATTAAAAAATAGACAGCAGAGAGCAAGTAATCACAAGAATATCAATGCACTTAACCCGACACGGCCGTGTTTCAGCAGAGTCTTCTTCAGGGGTTAAAACTAAAACAGACAACACATAAAAGCATCATTAAAACATTTATAATCCATACATTAAACATTTTAAAAAATGTTTAAATTATATATAAAATTTTAATCAATCATAAGAGAAGGTATGAAATGCATGATACACATAAATAGCATAAAACAAATAGTAGTATAAATAGTTGGTGAACCATAAAAACATGTAAAAAATCATGTGATGAGGAATGGCTTCAAAATCATAATCGGTATGCTAGCCTCCTAATTAGCATTTAGTATAGTGCTGAAAACACTTGCAATTCATGACCTATTTATTCTTAATGAAGTACAGTACTGTCATGAGGCTGGAGCCATGGAAGATGCAGCCTTAGAAAAAAAACCTGTTTTGCAGAGAGCTGAGAATGTGCAGAGTGTGCAGTTGCATCGCAGCACAGCCAGAGGGGGCAAGAGTAATCCCACAGAGGCTGAAGCAACGTGCTCAGACACTAATTGTATAAGTGGCAATCAGTTGCACCTGAGGCCAAGCCCGGGACGTTCAAACCAAAACTCCCTTTATAAGGAGAAACAGAGAGCAGCAAGGGGGAAAGAGAAAGAGGGGAACGAAGAGGAAGTGAGAAGGAAGGTGGAGAACCTACAGGACGTGCAGGCCAAGAAGAACGTGGAACAGGAGAGATTCCACACAGAGCCAGCCCAGAGGGACAGAATCCAGAGGAAGTTTACTCAGACGGATAGAGTCCAGAGGGGCAGAACACAGAGGGACGGAGTTCAGAGAAAAGCTGCCAGAAGAAACAGGATTACAAGGAACAAGGAAGAGAGGTTCCTATTATAAAGATACCTTTTCAGAAAACCACAGAGTGGGAATCCTTACCAGGTTTTCCTGAACCCCATGAAAGCAAAGCACTGCACAGAAAAGCCTATCTCCCAAGAGAAGTGCATCAGAAGCAAAAGCTCTAGGTGTGGCAATTCCAGGAAGCCAAGGTATGCTGAATCTTTAATTCTAAAGGAAAGCCTTGCTAATAGAAACCCTGTTAAAGCAGCTACTCCCTATAAGGGGAGGGGAAGAAAAGCAGAGCTTTTTAAGACAATCCCTCACAGCTTAACAGGAAAGTTTTACTGGAAGCAAGATAGACCCTGTAAGTTTGTAACAGGGAGTGAAAACTACTATTCAAAGGAAGAAGCCAGTGATGCAGAGTCTATGGAAATTGAATGTGAGAATATTATTCCCATGCCTCAGGAGGAATCCATGGACTGTAATTTCTGTTCTGCAAATAGTATTGAATCCTTGCTGGAATTGTAGATAGGAAAGAACTGTGCAACAAATGGTGAACCTTATAACCGTTTGTTTGCTGAATTGTTTAAATTGCTTTGAACTAAAAGAAGCCTCAGCTAGGACTTGCATTCAACTGTGAAACCTATAACAGTTATCTGCTTGAATATTGCTGGAACCCCCTTTGATAAAGAAAGGACTGTCTTTATTTTCTGCGTGTCTTAGTGAATCATTGCGTTACAGGGGATATAAAGCCTTGTTACCCTACACTCTTGGCTTGGATCATTTGTGCTCTCAAGGAGCTAGAACTATAAGGACCAAAATGCACTAGGCCCTTAAAGTCACATTGCTCTTTAAAAATAATAAATGCGCCTGATGCCCTTATAGCCACTGGCCACTGGGGGCACCTGGTGACAGTACAAACAAAATAGTAAACTATAAAACAGTAAATAAATGGATAAATAAATAAATAAATAACTGGACAACTGAATAAATAATTAATTGAATCAGTAAATAAATAACTGACTCGTGGAGTGGAACTAGGAGAGCTAATAAGACAATTCAATGAATATACCATGACAAGATTTATCTTTATCTTTATCAAGTATTTGTTATACTGTCCAGGCGGCCTTGGCATCAGAGCGGTTTACAATAACAATAAAACAAAGTAATGGCTGTAGGAAAGGTGAAAAGGAAATGTCAGAGTTGTGACAGGACAGCATAGAAAGGAAAGAGCAAAAGAGAGAAACAGAAGGTGGGCGGTGGAAGCATAGGAGAAAAGCATCAGGACTAGGAGGGGAGGGAGGGGTTTGAAGATGTCCTGCTGGGTGTTGCAGTGAGGGAGAACAAAAGTAACATGGAAAAGGTGGGTTTTTAGCAATGCTTTAAACTTGGAAAATGAGGTTTCAGAGCGTAGGGCAGGCGGCAGAGAGTTCCATAATGCAGGGCCCAGGTAGAATACTGCAGATTTCCAGGTTTGCTCCAAATGTACCTGAGTGACTGTGGGGAGAACTAAGCGATTAACATGAATAGCTCTGAGAAGATGGTGAGGGGTATGAAACTGCAGCAGGTTTGAGAGGTACCGTGGGGTAACGGTGTACACAGTTTTGAGAACAAGGGAGAGAATTTTGTAGTTAACCTGGAATTTGAGGGGGAGTCAGTGAAGATGAATGAGAAGTGGGATGACATGATCGCACCATGAGGAGTGAGTGAGTATGCGTGCAGTAGTTTCTGTAGGAGTTGAAGGTGGTGGAGTTGGTAAGGAGGAAGACCCACAAGTGCAACATTACAATAGTCTAATCTGGGAGGAGAAGTCATGAGGGAGGGTACCGTGAGGAAAGGGCGAACGGCACGGATCTGATGAAGGAAGAGAAAAGATGGCTGAACCAAAATGACACTTGCTCATGGAAAGAAAGGGAAGAATCAAGTAGAACCTCAAGATACCAAAGTGTTTGGACAAGAGGGACGGGGGTGCGAGCAATCTGAGGAGTGAGTGAAGGACATGGCATGTGAAGTTTAAATCAGATGGCAACAGATTTGGAAGTGCTGAGATGGAGACAGTTTGTGGATAGCCATGTGTGAATGGTGGATAAGCAGGAGTTCATGGGGGAAAGATCGGGAGACTGGGAGCTGGTATGGTGGAGCAGAATGATATCATCAGCATAGAAGTAGGAAGAAATGCTGGATTGTTGAATAAATAAAGAGGCGCTAAGAAGATATTGAAAAGAAGCAGGGCTGGCACCGAACCCTGGGGGATGCCAAGGGTGAAAGGAATAGTGGGAGAAGTGGAAAACCTGCAGGATAGAAAGAAAGAACGAAGAGAGAGAAACGACTTAAACCAGTATAGAACAGCACTGCGAAGCCCGTGATCATGAAGACGAGAAAGCAGAAGAGAATGATTGACCAAGTCAAAGGCTGCAGAGAGATCCAGTGAGACAGCGAGAGAAATATCACCCCGGTCGTGCGCGACATGAATACATTAAGTACCGAGTGTCACATGTATGATTTTCTCCAGTTGGTGAGGGGTCGTACGGGTACACAAGGTGCAAGGAGCTCTTTGCTCTCAGGGAATGAGTTCAATCTCTGGAGGCAAGAGTAGCAGACTTGGAAGACATAAGGAAGACAGAGAGGTACATAGACGAGACCTACAGGGATATAGTCCTGAAGTCCCACCTCCAGTCTGGCAGCATCCCTGTTGCCATGAAGGAGAGAAGTCACGTAACAGGAAAGCATCACCCTGGTGTGGCAGGAAGTGATCCTATAGCTAGGACCTGTCCTCCAGGTGATGTAAAACCCTCTCAAACCGAGAAAGTTTCTCCAGGGACATGTGCCCATGAGGGAAGGCTTAGGACAGCCGTTATAGTTCGTGATTCGATCATTAGGCATGTAGATAGCTGGGTGGCTGGTGGATGTGAGGATCACTTGGTAACATGCCTGCCTGGTGCGAAGGTAGCGGACCTCACGTGGCACCTAGACAAGATCTTAGATAGTGCTGGGGAGGAGTCTTCTGTCTTGGTACATGTCGGTACCAATTATAGGAAAATGTGGTAGAAAGGTTCTGGAGGCTAAATTTAGGCTTTTAGGTAGGAAGTTGAAATCCAGAACTTCCAGGGTAGTGTTCTCCAAAATGCTTCCCATTCCACGTGCGGGACCCAAAAGGCAGGCAGAGCTCTGGAGTCTCAATGCGTGGATGAGACAATAGTGCAAGGATGAGGGTTTTGGATTTGTTAGGAATTGGGGAACATTCTGAGGAAAAGAGGGGCTCTTCCAAAGGGATGGACATCACCTTAACTGAGATGTAACCAGGCTGTTGGCATTAACCTTTAAAAAGGAGATAGAGCAGCTTTTAAACTAGATAATAGGGGAAAGCCGACAGTCGCCCAAGAGCACATGGTTCGGAATAATGTATCCTTGAAGGATAATACCAAAAAAATGAAGTTAGAGCACATCAGCGGAGAGGTTCCAATAAAGACAAAGGTAGCCCAAATGCCCTTGAGTACAGAGCAGACAGAGTTTAAAGATTCCAAATTACCTCTGCCTACCAATAACCAGATTAATATGAATAAAATACAGTCTCTAAAATGCTTGTATGCAAATGCTAGAAGTCCAAAAAATAAGATGGGTGAGTTAGAATATATAGCTCTAAATGAGAAGTTAGATATGATTGGTATCTCAGAGACATGGTGGAAGGAAGACAACCAGTGGGACACTGTGATACCTGGGAACAAACTATATCGTAATGATAGAGCTGATCACATTGGTGGAGGGGTTGCGCTCTATGTTAGAGAGGGCATTGAGTCACAAAGGATTAAAGTTCTGTCTATGGATTGAAATTCCATGTAAAAAGGGGAAGGCGATGGCAGTGGGGGCGTACTATCGATCACCTGGCCAGAATGTACAAATGGATGATGAGATGCTCAAAGAAATCAGGAAAGCTAACAAAAGTTACAGCATGGTAATAATAATGGGTGATTTCAATTACCATGGTATTGACTGGGTCAGTGTCACGGCAGGACATGCTAGGGAGACAAAGTTTCTAGATGAAATACATGACTGCTTCTTGGAGCAGCTGGTTCATGAACTGACCAGAGGGGAAGCCATTCTGGACTTAGTCCTTAGTGGAACACCAGATCTGGGACAAGAGATAAGGGTGTTGGGGCCACTTGGCAATAGTGATCATGGCATAATCGCGTTTGATTTAATTAATGGAGGAGGAATGGTAAGGAAATCCACATTACTATCTTTTATCTTTCGAAAGGAAGACTATGATAAAATGAGGAAAATAGTTAAGAAAAAACTAAAAGTAGCAGTTACAAAGGCTAAAGACTTACATCAAGCTTGGGGTGTTGTTTAAAAATACTATCTTGGACGCCCAGACCAGCTGTATTCCACGCTTTAAGAAAAGTGGAAGGAAGTCCAAAAAACTGCCCGAATGGTTTAAAGGTGAGGTCAGAGAGGCTGTTGTTGACAAAAAAGCATCTTTCAGGAAATGGAAAAAAGAGCCAAATGACGAAAACTGGAAACAACACAAGCACTGGCAGGTTAAATGGAAGGCATTGATAAAGCAGGCAAAGAGGAAACTTGCTGTGGAAGCAAAAACGCATAATAAAGACTCTTTCAAGTACATTCGTAGCAAAAATACCTGTGAGAGAGTCAGTTGGACCATTAGATGATAAAGGGGTAAAAGGGGCAGTAAGAGGGGACAAGGCTGTAGTGGAGAGACTGAATGAATTCTTTGCTTCGGTCTTTACTAAGGAAGATGTAGGGATGTTACCCATGACTGAAGTGGTATTTAAAGGTGATGTTGCAGAAGAATTGAAAGAAATATCGCTACACCGGGAAGATGTATTACAACTAATTGATAAACTGAAGAGTAGCAGATCACCTGGACAGGATGGTATACATCCAAGGGTGTTGAAAGAACTGAAATATGAGACTGCAGACCTGCTATTAGTAATCTGTGAGCTATCATGAAAATCATTTGTAATACCTGAAGATTGGAGGATTGCCAATGTAACGCCAATTTTTAAAAAGGGTTCCAGGAGTGATCTGGGAAACTGATGACAGTGCCGGGAAAAATGGTAGAAACTATCATAAAGAACAAAATTACTCAGCATGTAGATAGTCATGGCTTAATGGGAGGCAGCCAACATGGCTTTAGACAAGGAAGATCTTGTCTTACTAATCTGTTATTTTTTTTTGAAGGTGTGAATAAACAGGTGAGTCGGTTGATATAGTGTATCTGGACTTTCAGAAAGCCTTTGACAGAGGCGTTTGGCAAAACTAAAAAGTCATGGGATAGGAGGTGATATACTATCGTGGATCAGGAACTGGTTACAAAATAGAAAGCAGAGGGTAGGGCTAAATTGACAATTTTCCAAATGGAAAAAGGTGAATGTTGGAGTACCCCAGGGATCTGTGCTGGGTCTGCTGCTTTTTAACATATTCATAAATGACCTGGAAAAGGGAATAATGAGTGAGGTTATCAAATTTGCAGTTGACACAAAACTATTTAAAGTTGTTAAAACCCAAGAGGATTGTGGATAAATGCAAGAGGATCTTGATAAATTGGAAGACTGGGCATCCAAATGGCAGATGAAATTTAATGTGGACAAGTGCAAAGTTATGCACCTAGGAAAGAACAACCCAAACTATGGTTACATGATGCAAGGTTCCACATTGGAAACTACCACCCAGGAAAAATATTTAGGCGTCATCGTGGATAACATGTTAAAACCCTCTGCCCAGTGTGCAGCAGCAGCCAAGAGAGGAAATAGAATGCTGGGTATCATAAGGAAAGGAATGGAAAATAAAGCAAAGGATATTATAATGCCTTTGTATCGTTCCATGGTGCAACTGCACCTTGAATGTTGTGGGCAATTCTGGTCGCCATATCTTAAAAAAGATATAGCATTAATAGAAAAGGTACAGAGAAGAGCCACCAAAATGGTAAAGGGGATGTAAGGATACTCCTATGAAGAGAGGCTAAAAAGGTTATGGTTCTTCAACCTGGAAAAGAGACGGCTGAGGGGAGATATGATAGAGGTCTATAAATTAATGAATGGAGTGGAACGGGTAAACGTAGATCGATTGTTTATGTCATCAGAATATAAAAAGATTAGGGGACATGCAATGAAGCTACAGGGTAACCTATTTAAGACTAATAAGAGAAAATATTTTTTCACTCAATGTGTAATCAAACTCTGGAATTTGTTACCGGAGGACATAGTAAAAGCTGTTACTGTAGCTGGGTTTAAAAAAGGTTTGGACAAGTTCCTGGAGGAAAGGTACATAAACCATTATTAAAAGGGACACGGGATATTACTGCTGGACCCAATATAAGCATTGAGGAACCTGTGTCTTTTGGGGAAACTGCTAGGTAGTTATGACCAAAAGATTGGTCACTGTTGGAAACAGGATACTGGGTTTGAAGGACCTTGGTCTGACCCAGTAAGGCATATTTTATGTTCCTATGTTCTTATAAGCAATGTAAAAAGGATAGTTTACAAACGGGGAAGAGGGATACTGGTAATATGGATAAGTCATTTCCATTAGATGTTATTAATATCTTTGAAATCTTGAAATCTCCTGAGTTAGCAACATTTTATTTATTTATTTATTTGCACACAATTTTTATACCGCTCCTTCCGGTGATCAGCAGCGGTTTACATTTTAACAATTCGTTCTGCAACAATTAGCAGTTACATAAAACATCAGTAACATATAATAGTATTAACAGTAGTAACAGTAGACAAACTATGTACAAATAACAGCAGTAATAATAGATGTACTGCTACTTTGGTGGTTAAGTTTGCCTTATTATCTGATAGAGATTGGTTAATTCGTTTGTACTATGCTAAGCGTTCTGTGTCTTTTTATGGGCTAAAAATGTTGATTTCTTGTGTGTTTCTAGAGATACTCAGAAGTGGCGTAAACAGTTTCTTTTACTTAAGCCGGGAGCCTTGGAATTGGGGGCTACTTTCCATCTTAGATTTCCTTGCAAATGTATTGTAGTTTAGAAATCACAGAGGTTTATTTTTTTTTCAGCCTTCAAATTTATCTGCTTTTATAAGTGCTAGAATCCCTGTTGCTTCTTCTCCCTCTGATATTTCTGGGGTGGTAAGATAATGGGTCATTAATAGATTGCCTTGGGCTCTCTATGGCCTTTTTTTCCCTTTTGCTCTTTTCATTACTTGATATTTCTTGGTGGGGCTCCCTTACCCCTCTAAGTATGTTTGTATTAAATATGCCCTCTCTTGTGGACTATAGGTGTATACTGCCATTGGATCGTTTTCCTTATCTATACTTTGTATGTTTCTTTGGCTATATATTTGGGCAATATACCTTTCTGTACAAGCTTTGTTCTTGATGTAATTTTGAAAATTTCTTATATAAATAAAAAGGATAGTTTCTGTGCGTGACAGGGTCTGAAGCCTGATTTCCAGGAGTGGAGAGCATGGGTAGAGTCTAAGTGAGATGATAGCTGAGCAAAGACAAGTTTCTCTAAAACTTTTGAGAGGAAGGGTAAATTGGATATAGGGCACAAATTGGTGAGAGTGGCGGGATCTAAGTTGGGCTTCTTCAGTATAGGTGGAATGGTGGCATGTTCCATAGGGAGAGGAAAGTACCAGATGAGAGGCTACAGTTGAACATGGTTAGTATGAACAGTAGTAATGCAAGAGAGGGTTCCGAGAGCCAGCGAGAGGGGATAGGATCGGAAGGAGAGGTAGTCTTATGTGATGAGGCAATAGCTTTGGTAAGCTCAGACATAGTAATTGGTTTGAACGCATTCCAAGAATGGGATAGAGAGGCAACAGGCTTCGGGGAAGAAGGGGAGAGAGGAAGTGGTAGCAAACCGGCTGGGAGTGCAGAGCAGAGTTCAGTGATCTTTTCCAAGAATAGGCTAGACAGTCCGAGCTGGAAAGGAGTGGATACAGCGAGAGAAGTATGCATGGAGGAGAGAGAAGAGCAGAGTATCAAGAAGAGTTGAGTAGAAGAGTTAGCAGCAGAGGAAATCTGATCAGAATAGAAAGTTTTCCGGGCATCGTGCAGTTGCTGTTTATAATGTCGATGTTGGCTGTGGAAACACCATAAGGTATTCGTGGAGAGGTGGCTGCATCAGAGGCCTCGGATCTGTGAAGATGCATCTGGAGAAGCGTGAGACTGGGGTTAAACCATGGGTGGTGCCGAGGATGCTGCCCAGCTGGGGTAGGCAGAAGAGGTGCCAGCAGGGAGAAGAGGTGCCAGCTGGGCGCCCATTTTTATGCCATTTTGGATTTTCATGTCAGTTTCTTCTAAAATGTTTTGCATTACAACAGCCCCTCCCCCCATTTTTAAAGTAGGTTTGTATTGCTCATTAACTGGCATAGCAATTTATTGCAGGGTTCAACATCACCTGTTTGTACACATATAACTGGTTTTATGAAGCATTTGCTTTCCCCTCCTGGTTGGTGTATCTAAACTACACCCTACTCCTTTATATATGAGTTTCCATTGGATTCAGAACAGTGACTTCTTACACAATGGTTATCCAAGTTTGGATTGGCACCTGTCAGTAATTATTTAAAGTGGGTTTTACTTCTAGACTTCCAAATGCACAATAGTTACAAACTACCATCCGCTATTGTATCCATGTATAAGTTTAGTCTATAGTACATTTTTAATCAAGGAATTATTAGAAATTGTGAGCGATTTTAAACTTTAGTATCCGGTACTAGTTTCCTGCTCTTTGGCTTGTCCACGTTAGTGCATTTGCCTGTTTTTAATAGCCTTTTTAATTATTGTCCCAATTTGCTATTATATCTATTTTTCATGCAATAATAGAATTAGGTGCCACAAGTTACAAGACCGATGTTGCTTTTGCTTTGTGCCATTTGATGGATCACTGGACAGAAAGAGGCCGATTCTGATCGGGCACGTCTGGGTCATCTGGATGACCAAAAAATGGACAGCCCAAAAGTGCACCCGGGCACTTAGATGGGCCCCGATTCTGCTGCACTGAACGTACATTAACCTCCTTGGCTAACTCTCCCTATGCTCCTGCTGGAGCCCCAGTGCGATGGAATCTCGTCACCATGGCACTGGGATGCCATGCAGGAGCATTGAAAGGCCCGACACCATCCCGCTCTTCTTTCCCCACCGCCGAGTCAAGGCCAGGATCAGGCAGCAGAGACTTACCTCTAGCTGCCCTGGGACTTCTGTGGGCACATGGGCCCTGATTCCCGTCGTGCATGGGACTTACTCCACCTCCAAGGTGGAATAAGTCCCACGTCCATCCTGTCAGTGCCGGGCATACAGTGCCATGACCTAAATAGGCCCTGTAAGTCTGGATTGTATGGCCCACCCCTTCTCTGCATACTCTCCTCCCTGTCACCACCCCTTCCCACCCCGTCCAGAGCTCCCTTCACAAAGGCCTTGTGTGTGTAGGGAGTTAGAAGTATAGAATCGTGTCCCTGCGAATAGTGGGGGTTGTACATTCAAACTGGACATACATCCCCACCATTCGCTGTTCAGAATGACCCAATAGCGTTTCAGTTTCCATAGCGACCATCTCACTTATTTATTTATTTATTTAACATTTCTTATATACCGTCTTTCATATCATCAAGGCGGTTTACATTGAACAAACTGAAATTACATTGAACAGGGCTTAGCACCAAACTAGCTTCAAATACAACGACTCAGCATCTTGCATCCTTCTGATTTGCCTAATCACTGCTGCAGCTTGTGCAAGTACCCACTAAGACTTGCCATGGATACTCCTGAAGGTAATCTAATCCTTTGCAGGATCATCAGGGATTCTTCTATATTGCACTTAAGGCTAAAAAAGAATATTCACAGGATATGAATGAGTTCTTAAATTTTGGACAGAGATACATGTAGATGGCCATGGTGTACTAAGTCTGTTTGATTGTGTTTTTGTTGGTGGCTCTTAAGAGATACACCTGAGACTTTTTTTACATTATGCAAGGCTTTATTAGTTATGTGAGCAGGAGCATAAAGCGTAGTTACTCATCTGTAACAGGTATTCTCCGGGAACAGCAGGAATCAGTCCTTAAATATGGGTGACGTAGGCACCTATGGAACCCTTGCAGAAGCTCTCCCCAGCTTTCAAAGAAAGTCTTTTGGAGATGCCACCTCGCATGCGTGGTCCCCTTCCCGCCCAAGGGTGCCTTCTTACTCAGTCAGATGGCATGGTTAGAGCTGACAAAAGAAGATGGCAAAAATGTACAGGGGAGGAGGGAGGGTTGTGAGGACTGATTCATGCTGTCCCTGGAGAGTAACAGGTGAGTAACTACGCTTTCTCTGAGAACAAGCAGGAAGTAAGTTCTCACATATGGGACTCTCTAGCTACAGACTACTGAAAGCCCATAAAGAAAAAACACGGTCGCCCTCAAGGAGAAATATGGGCAGCAGCAATTGAGTCTGCAGATACAGACTGCAGTAGTATCCGTGTGTCCGATGGGAAACAACGCTCCAGTAGCCTGAACACAGAAGGGTCAGAGGGTAGGAGTTGCCTAGAACCCAAAAAGATTACGGAGCACAACCTAGCCGAAGGCACTGCCCCGTTGAGACTCCTTCTCCAGGCAGTAATGAGCTGCAAGGTATGGACTGAAGACCAAGTAGTGGCCTGGCAGATGTCTGACATCGGGTCGGAGTGCAGCTTTGCCACAAAGGCCGCCATGGCCCTGACACTGTGTACCTTGACCCGGCCGTCCAGTGTGCACCCAGCCTTCTCATAGGCAAGAGCGATGCAGGCAAGGACGATGCTCTTAAGAGATACACCAGGTGGACAGGGTTCGCTTGATCACTGCCTCCCCCAGACGATTGGGTTCATAGGAAACGAAGAGCTGAGGAGCTTTTCGGTGGCCCTGGGTACATTCAATGTAGAAGGACAGGGCCCTCTTACAGTCTAAGTTATGAAGGATGGTCTCCGCCCTGGAGGAGTGAGATCTCGGGAAGAATGGGGGTAGCACAACCTCCTGGTTGAGGTGAAAAGAAGATACCACCTTCGGGAGGAATTTGGGGTGTGGGCGTAGCATGACCCTGTTCTTGTAGAACCTGGTATACGGTGCCTCTGCCACTAGGGCTTGGAGCTTGCTGACTCTGCAAATGGAGGCGAGCGCCACCACGAACATGACTTTCCATGAGAGATACCTCAGGTAGCAGGTAGCCAGGGGCTCGAAGAGTGGGCAGGTGAGCTGTGCCAGCACTACATTGAGGTCCCACTCTGTTGCCAGAGAGTGGACAGGGAGATTTGACAGCAGGAGCCCCCTCAGGAAGTGGGTCACCAGAGGCTAGGCTGAGAGAGGCTTGCCTTCAACCGGGTGGTGGTGTGTCGCCAGGGCGCTGAGGTGCACCCTGACGAAGTTCGACTTGAGCCCAGATTGCGAGAGATTAAGTAGGTACTGCAGCACCAGCTGCACCGGGCAGGAGAATGGGTTAACCCATTGCTCCATGCACCACACCAAGAACCTGCACCATTTGAAGGCATAAACGCTTCTGGTGGAGGTCTTATGGGAGGCCAGCAGGATCTCTTCCACTTTCTTCAAGAGGTTGAAAGAGGCTAAGGTTACCCTTTCAGCAGCCATGCTGTCAGTGATAGGGATCCCAGATTGGGGTGCAGGAGAGAGTCCTCTTCTGGAGACAAGAGCCCCGGGGAACTCCCCAGGGGAATCGGTGCCTCCACTGACAATCAGAGGAGCAGAGGGAACCACGGCTGCCTGGGTCACCGTGGAACCACCAGGATCAGCAAAGCTTTGTCGCGAAGAGCCTTGAAGAGGGTCTTGGCAATCAATGACATGGGTGGGAAGGCGTACCTGAGGCTTTCCGACCACGGGATGAAGAACGCATCTGCTGTTACCTGGCCTGGGTGGGGATGACGGGAACAGAAGCGGGGCAACTGGTAGTTGTCTGGGCTGGTGAAAAGGTCCACCCACAGGACCCCCCAGAGTAGAAAAAGCTGGATGGCCACTCTGGGGTCCAGCTGCCACTCGTGTGGTTGGAGGACCCTGCTCAGTTTGTCCACCAGGGCATTGTCTTGGCCTGATAGATATATCGCCCGTATGAACATTCCTTGATGAACTGAGTAGGAGCACAGTGTCATTGCCTTGCGGCAAAGAGTGTGAGACCCTGTGCCTCCTTGCTTGTTCACGTAGAACATCAGCACTTGTTTGTCCATTTGGATAAGCACTGACTGGTGCCTCAGACAGTGGCGAAAATCTCGGAGGGCTAGATATATTGCCCAAAACTCCAGAAGGTTGATCTGCTGGTTGCCTTCAGCTGGTGACCATCTGTCCTGGGTGCAAAGTTCCTCGCATTGGGCTCCACATTCCAGCAGGGAGGTGTCTGTTTTGAGGACCCTTAGAGGACTTGGAGCATGGAAGGGCATCCTTGCCTGAAGGTGTTGCAGATTTTGCCACCAGATCAGGAAGTCCACCAACTAGAAGGTCACAGACTGAAAGGCAGACCGTGGCCTGTGTCCACTGGTCTCGAAGGCACCACTGAGCAACCCTCATATGCAGACGCGCATCTGGGGTGACATGGACTGTGGAGGCTATGTGGCCAAGTAGGCGCAACAGAAGAAGAGCCAAACCGAGGGATGGTGTTGCATGTCTGCGACCAATTCGTTGAGGCAGTGGCCCGATCCAGGGGGATGAAGGCCTTTGCCTAAACAGTGTCCAGCTTTGCCTCTATGAGCTCCAGACATTGTGTCGGGAGGAGGTGGGACTTGGGGTGGTTTATCATGAACCCCAAATGTTGTAGGACAGGTATGGTGCATGCCGTAGCTTGGTACACCTCAGCAGCTGTGCCTCTTTTTATAAGCCAGTCGTCCAAGTAGGGGAAGATGAATACCTCTTGGAGACAGAGGTAGGCAGCCACTACTGCTAGGCATTTGGTGAAGACACTGGGGGTGGACATCAGGTTGAAGGGTAGTACCTTATACCGGTAGTGGCCTCCCCCACCATGAAGTGAAGATACTTCCTGTGGCATGGGTGAATGAGGATGTGGGTATAAGCATCCTTCAGATCCAAAGAGCATAGACAGTCTCCCTGCTGGAGGTAAGGCAGCAATGTTCCAAGGGAGAGCATCTTGAATTTCTCCCTCTCCAGGAACTTGTTCAGGTTCTGCGGGTCTAGGATAGGCCGTAGGCCCCTTGTCCTTTTTGGCATGAGGAAATACCTGGCGTAGAACCCCTTGCTCCTGAAATATTGGGGTACTGGTTCCACTGCCTTGTCCTTGAGAAGGCCTGCAAGTTCCTGCAGTAGGAGGTCCCGGTGAAGGGGAGGCCTGGGGGGCTCTCCCAGGAAGAAAGGGGGAGGTGTCTGTGCCAGGTAGCCCTCCCTGACCACCTGGAAAGCCCAGGAATTGGTGGTGATGGCTGGCCACCTGTCGGCATAGTGGACCAGACATCCCCGTGTGGGCTGTTGTTCTCCTTTGGGTAGAGAGGCTATGCCCAAGGAGTCAAAAGCTCCCCCCAGGCTAGGCTGGCGCTGACACCTGGGGCTTGAGAGCCTTCTGCTTATGAGGGCCATGCCCATGTCCCTTAGCCTGCTGACCCTGCTGGGGAGCTGGGGAGGCTTGAAACTTTGGGTAGTTTTTGTAAGCAGCTCCTTTCCTCGGGTAAAAGGGCTTTTTACCCGAGCACTTCCGTCGGGAAAGGGTAGCGGTCTTTTTGGTGAGCATGGGATAGGAGGCAGTGTTCATGGGATAGGAGGCAGTGTACTATTGTGGATCAGGAACTGGTTAAAAGATAGAAAGCAGAGGGTAGGGCTAAATGGCCAATTTTCCCAATGGAGAAAGGTGAATAGTGGTGTACCCCAGGGATCTGTGCTGGGTCCGCTGCTTTTTGACATATTCATAAATGACCTGGAAAGTGGAATAACGAGTGAGGTTATCAAATTTGCAGATGACACAAAACTATTTAAAGTTGTTAAAACCCAAGAGGATTGTGGAAAATTGCAAGAGGATCTTGATAAATTGGAAGACTGGGCATCAAAATGGCAGATGAAATTTAATGTGGACAAGTGCAAGGTTATGCACCTAGGGAAGAACAACCCAAACTATGGTTACACGATGCAAGGTTCCACATTAGGAACCACCACCCAGGAAAAAGATTTAGGCATCATTGTGGATACCATGTTAAAACCCTCGGCCCAGTGTGCAGCAGCGGCCAAGAGAGCAAATAGAATGCTAGGTATGATAAGGAAAGGAATGGAAAATAAAACAAAAGATATTATAATGCCTCTATATCGTTCCATGGTGAGACCGCACCTTGAATATTGTGTGCAATTCTGGTCGCCGTATCTTAACCCCCATAGCCCATGTTCCCTGTAAAATAGTTATCTCCAAGTTATAATGCCCTGTTCAATGTAATTTCAGTTTGTTCAATGTAAACCGCACTGATGCAGAATAGCGCGGTATATAAGAGAATGTAAATAAAATAAATAAAATAAAATATAGCGATTTTAGAAAAGGTTCAGAGAAGAGCCACCAAAATGGTAAAAGGGATGGAAGGATACTCCTATGAAGAAAGGCTAAAAAGGTTAGGGCTCTTTAACCTGGAAGAGAGATGGCTGAGGGGAGATATGATAGAAGTCTATAAATTAATGAATGGAGTGGAACGGGTAAACGTAGATCGATTGTTTACCTTATCAGAATATAGAAAGACTAGGGGACATGCAATGAAGCTACAGGGTAAACTATTTAAGACTAATAAAAGAAAATATTTTTTCACTCAACGTGTAATCAAACTCTGGAATTTGTTACCGGAGGATGTAGTAAAGGCTGTTAGTGTAGCTGGGTTTAAAAAAGGTTTGGACAAGTTCCTGGAGGAAAGGTCCATAAACCATTATTAAGAAAGAACCCAAGATATCAATGCTTGAACCAATACAAGCATTGTGGAACCTGTGTCCCTTGGGGAAACTGCTAGGTACGTATGACCTAGCTTGGCCACTGTTGGAAACAGAATACTGGGCTTGATGGACCTTGGTCTGACCCAGTATGGCATATCTTATGTTCTTATGTTCTGGTCCTCGTCACGAATTCGGTCTCCAACTCAGCGGCCTTCTACATCATGGGTTTGCCAAAGAGGTTCTCCCCTTGGCATGGGACATTGACCAATTGGTCGTGAACCCATTGCTTGAGGTCAGAAGACTGTAGTCAAGCTTGGCGCCGACACCGATGCCCACCATAGCTAGTTTAGCTGCCGACTCGAAGCCGTCATAGACTGCTCAAGAGATGAACTTGGAGCACTCACAGATGGCTCTGGCCAGGTTCCTGAACCACTGCAGGGATTCCTCTGAGAGACCAGCTAAGAACCTGGTGAGCTCCTTCGCCAGGACTCTCAGGTACATGCCCATGTATTGCTGGTAGACCTGGATCTGGCCCATGACCATCTAGCCCTGGTAGCACTTTCTTCCGAGAGCATCCAAGGTGTGGGCCTCACTACCCGGGGGCACCGAGGTATACGTCTTCTGGCTCTTCAGTCGACACATGGCTGACTCCAACACCATGGAGTTATGTGGTAACTGTGCTTCCTGGAAGCCCAGGCTCTGGCGGACCCAATATATTGAGTCGAGTCGCTTGCTCACAATGGGCACCGATGCCGGTGTTTCCCACATACAGAGCATTAGCAATTCCAGGATGGGTGGAGTGGGCACCATCAGCGATTCCCTCCGTGCGGTCCTGAATTGGAGAATTTCTAGTTCCTCCATCCAAGGGTCCTCCTTCGACTCTGTTGGGAATGTTAGCACCTTTGAGATGTCCTGAATGAAGTCGAGGAACGCCATGTCCTCAGGTGGTGACCGATGTTAGGACTCGGAGGGGGAACGGGTCCAAGGGGACGTCGCAGTGGTGACGGGTGTTGGGGGACTATTCATCCTCAGTCTCCCATTCCGAGTAGTCGGTGGAAGATTCAAGGGGAGGGTGGCCTGGAGGCTCTGGGCCCGAGCCTGATCTGAACCCCTCAGAGGCCCCGCAGCTGGAATCATGCTAGTTGCTGGGGAAGACCTCAGTCCTGCAGAATGGGACCAGGATTGAGACCTCGGCTGAGGACTGACTTGGGGCCATATGGTCTCGAGGATCGGCTCTGCCTCCGGGGATGTCTTTGATGTTGAGGGCCCGGTGGTCTGAGTGGAGGAACTGGCCAGGCCAGACATAATCGCCCACTGCTGGTCCATGAAGGCAGACAAGCTGCACTCCAGGGCCACCATTCTGGTCTCCAGTCCAGATGGCTCCGCAGACTTCGACTAGGGAGGATTAGGGGCACACTGAGGTCATGGGAGGTGGGGACACAAAGGAGTGATGTTATATATGGTGGGGGCAGGGATACAGGGGAAGATGCTGGACATGGGAGAATAGGGACATAGAGGGAGAATGGTAGGCATGGTGGGGGCAGGATAGATATTGGATGTGGGGGGATAGGGACATACAGACAGAGGGGAATATGTTGGACATGGGGGGATAGGGACAGTGACAAGAAGAGAAATGGACATGAGAACAGAGACACAGAGGGGTAGATTCTGATCCTCATTTAGCGGGTCTGGATGTCCGATATGGATGTCCAGACCTGCTAAACATCCGAACTGCACTGGCAGCCACAGAATTCCCTGCATGTATAGCCATATTGTGTAGGGAGCTCTGTATGTGGGTGGGAGGGGGTGGGCCAGGGGAGGAAAGAGGGTGGGGAAGTGACCCCAGATGTACTGGGCCAATTCTGAGGTCGGTCCTGTAATCCCAGGGTCGGCAGGTTAGACGGGGGGCTTATTCCACCTTGGAGGTGAAATAAGTCCCCTTTGGATGTCGGGGGATGGCAGAGCTGGGCGGGACCAAAGAGCTGATGGGGTGCAGAAGGTTCCCCACAGCCTGACCCTGGCTATGTGAGGCCTGATCGGGGGTCGGGCTGCGGGGAAAGCATGTTTTGGGGGCGGCCAGTAATTGCAGCTCCTTCATGGTGCTGCAGTGGCATGGCAACAGGACCCCATGCCATTGCTGCTCCATGGAGGAGCCTGGCTGAGTTAGCCGGGGAAGGGGCTGGATGTCCAGGGTGCCTGAATCGGGGCACCCCCCGGATATCTAGCCACTGTGCTGTGATTCTGCTCCCACGAGGATGTCTAGCCCCTGCGGGAGCAGAATCGGGTGCATCCCCGGGCCAACCGGATGTCTAGATGTCCAGACGGCCCGGGGATGCACATGTCTGAATGTGCCTCAGAGGGAATATGCTTAGTTTAGTTTAGTTTAATTAAAATTTAATACACCACCTCTCGTAAACAGCAACAGAAAGGAACTCCACTATTGCTAGGAAAACCAAGCAACCATTAGACATAGACAAAGCTGAGATTGAGAAACACAGAACGTAAAGGGAGGTCAATGTCTCATTAGGTCTACTGAATGCTTTACAGTTATGGAGATATAAGGAGGGAAGATGGAATGTGGTCTGAAATAAGCATGTTTTGAGCAAGGTTTTGAATTTAAAATAGGAGGGTTCCAAATGGAAAACTGGGGGGAGGTTACTCCATAAATAAGGTGCGAGAGAGTAAAAAGTGGAGTGCCTAGTGGATTCGTATCTAGCCGGGGTAGCAAAGGGAAGAAAGGCAATTAGTGTGAACTGAACTGAGGGCCCTATGGGAAGTGAGGGGAATAGTCAGGGAAGCGTAGTTACTCACCTGTAACAGGTGTTCTCCAGGGATAGCAGGAATCAGTCATCGGCACCGACGGAGCCCTCAAGTGGAGCAATCCCCAGCTTTTGAAGAAAGCCTTTGGATTGCATCACGCATGCGCGGTCCCCTTCCCGCTCAAGGGTGCCATCTTGCTCAGTCAAATGACATAACTAAAAAGACGGCAACGAATAAAAAATTAATAATAGGACTGCAACTCCAGGGGAGGAGGGAGGGTCGTGAGGACTGATTCCTGCTGTCCCTGGAGAACACCTGTTACAGGTGAGTAACTACGCTTTCTCCAGGAACAAGCAGGAAGTCAGTCCTCACATATGGGACTCCCTAGCTATAGGCTACCAAGAACCCATAACTGAAAAATAGGCTCCCTCTAGAAGAGCCGCAGCAGCCATGATAGGAGTTCAACTGAGAACGTAACACTCCGGTAGCCTGACACCAAAGGGTCAGAGGGTAGGAGTTGCCTAAACCTCAAACAGGTTACGGAGTACAGCCTGACCGAAAGCACTGTCCCGTTGGCACTCCCTGTCCAGGCAGTAATGGGCCGCAAAAGTCTGGCTTGAAGACCAGGTGACGGCCCAGCAGATGTCTGCCAGTGGAACAGAGTGGAAGTGAGCCACTGATGCCGCCTTAGCCCTGAACCGGTGGGCCGTGACTCGACCCTGCAACGGAAGATCAGCCGCCCTGTATGCCCAGGCAATACAATCTGCCACCCAAGTGGACAATGTACGCTTGGAGACCGGCATCCCCAGCTTACTGGGGTCATAAGAGACGAAGAGCTGAGAAGCCCTTCGATGTCCCCGCGTACGCTCCATGTAGAAGGCCAAATCCCTCTTACAGTCCAGGGTGTGCAGAACTGCTTCTGCCCAACTGGCATGCAGCCTGGGAAAGAAGGTCGGAAGTACCACCTCCTGGTTGAGGTGGAACGAGAAGACCACTTTCGGAAGGTCTCTGCAAGACTCGCAACGCCACTCTAGGGCATCTCTGTACCCATATAAATCTGTTAACCAGCCTTTGCACCCGATTTAGTCTATTCTGCGGTACTCTGGGAGTGTCTGAAACAAAAACAGCAAGCGTGGCACTAGCATCATTTTTACAGTCGCTATGCGCCCAAACCATGAAAGATATCCCCTCCCCCACCCATCCAACCAGCTCTCTATCTGCCCGAGTACCTTCACATAGTTGAGTTGATAGAGCGCTTCTCTCCTATTGCTTATACGGATACCAAGGTACCGGATGCTCCCCCGAGCCCACTTAAAGGGATATTTCTTATTCAAATATTCCTGTACATCCCCTGGTACCGCTAAATTTAAAGTTTCCGATTTAGTCCAATTAATTGCAAAGCCCGATAACTTACCATACTCTTCCAATTCCCACATTACTATTGGGCTGCTTAACCGGGGTCTGGCCATGCTTAAAATAATATCGTCCGCAAAAAGAGAAATTTTATATGCACTCTTTCCCACCCTTATTCCCCGTATATCGGCCCGTTCTCTCACCCGCTGTGCAAAAGGTTCCAAAACTATTGCAAAAAGTAGCGGTGATAAGGGGCACCCCTGTCTTGTTCCCCTCCCCTGTTCGAAAAACCCAGAGTGGGCCCCATTCGCCCTCACACAAGCTTTGGGCTGATCATAAAGAACCTTTACCCATGTTAAAAACTCTTTCCCCAATCCCACTTTCTCTAGTACCTGGAAGAGAAAGGGCCATGACACCTGGTCAAAAGCCTTTTCCGCATCCAGCAACAAAAGCAAGGCCTCCTCCCCACTCTGCTCAATGGACCAGATAATATTAAGGATCTTTCTGATATTATCGGCAACTTACCTACCTGGGATAAAGCCCGCTTGGTCTTGGTGTATCAGTTTCCCTATAATCTTATTGAGCCGCATGGTGAGAATCCTAGCTAACAATTTAGCATCTAGATTGAGCAGTGAGATGGGTCTATAAGATACACACTCTTGTGGGTCCTTCCCCTCTTTGGGTATTACAGTTATACCTGCCCACCCCATCGTGCCCGCTAACTTCCCTCCCTCCCTTGGTTGATTAAATAACTTCACCAGGGGTTCAAGTAAAAGTTTCTCAAATCGTCTATAAAATCGTGCTGTTAGCCCATCCAACCCTGGCGCCTTCTCCAATTTTAGCTGCCTAATGACCCTCTGCACCTCCTCTCCTCATATGGGCTGACTAATTTCCTCTTGCTCCTTCTCGTCCAGTTTCGGCAAGTTTATAGAATCAAGGTAGCTTTTTACACTCTCATCCGGTTAGGAGTCCCTGGCTTTATACAACTCCTGACAATATTCCCTAAAGGCGTCTCTGATTTCCCCATCTTTAGTTACCATCTCCCCTACCCTCTTACGTACTCGTATGATGTGCGAGCGCAGTTTCCTCTGTTTCAGCTTCTGTGCCAGATATCTCCCCACTTTGTTTCCCCCCTCAAAAACCTCCTGCCTTAAGAGCTGCATCTGGTACTGTATTTTTGCTGCCTGCAGCTCATTTAACTGCACTCGCACTGCCAGCACCTGCCCTCTGTAGGTTCCCATCCACCTTTGCCCATCCAAGTCTTCCAACTCCATCAGACGCTCCCTCAATGCCAACTCCCTGCTTTCTATTTCCTTCTTGGTCCGTGCCCCCCCATTTAATTAGTACTCCTTGCACCACAGCCTTATACCCATCCCATACTCCTCCCCACGCGACCTCCCCATTATCAATAAATTTGAAGTACTCCCGGGTTTCCCTCTCTATGGCCTCCCGGACCCTCCCATCCTCCAACAAGGACTCATTGAGCCTCCAGAACTGTATTCCCTTCCCCTCATCCTCCATCAGCAAACGTACCACCACTGGTGCATGGTCAGACCACGTTATAGGCTCCATTTCTGCCCCCGCAATCCGACCCCCCACCTCCTTTGAAACCCAGATGGCATTTATTCGTGAGTATGACCCATGAACTGGTGAAAAGTACGAGAATTGTCTCCTCCCTGGATGTTGTAGTCTCCAGGCATCTATCAAACAATGCTGCACGACAAACTCACAATATCTATTCTGGTCCCCCCACTTACCCACTCTTGTCCCTGTGGCGTCCCGAGCTGGATGCCACGTGAGGTTAAAATCACCTCCGCATACAAGGGTACCTTCCCCCATTTTCCCCACGTCCTCATTCAGTTTTGTCCAGAATTCATGCTGGGCCCCTGTTGGTGCATATACATTCACTATGCAGTACCATACATTCCCCACTTTCAACCGCACTAATACACATCTCCCCGCTTTATCCCTTACTATAGAATGCAACTGCATTTTTAACCTAGGTGCAAGCAATATAGCCACTCCTCCTTTTTTCTTTTCCACTGTATTAGAGGCATGGATACACACCCCATAGCCCCTTGGCTTAAGCAGGTGCTCGGTTGCTTTGGTCAGATGCATTTCCTGAATCATCATTATCTGTTGTCCCGCCGCTGGAACCCTGTGTCACCTTTGGGCATTCTTTGGTGGGTTGGATGACATTGCAGCTAATGCCGGATTTCTTGCTGGTGATCTCTCCCCCTCGGGTAGGTTAGGTAGACCCATTTCTTTAAGCACCGTCCAGGCTTCTTCTCTTGTCTGCACCCTTCTCGACTTTCCCTTAGCTGTTATCAGTAAACCGAACGGCTTCTTCTCTTGTCTGCACCCTTCTCGACTTTCCCTTAGCTGTTATCAGTAAACCGAACGGGAACAGCCATTTATATCTTATGTCTGCTCTTCTCAAATATCCCGTCACCTCCTTAAGGTTGCGTCTGGCCTGCAACGTTCCCACAGAGAGGTCTTGAAAAAGCTCCAGTTGCTGTTCATCCCAGGTGAACTGCCACACCTTCCTCGCCGCGCTCAGCAGCCGTTCTTTAGTTTTAAAGGAACCTAGGCACACTACTATGTCTCTTGGTTTATTGTCTCGTACTGGCCCTAAGCCCCTGTGTGCCTGCTCTATTTGAGAAAGTTCTATCATACCACCCCCTTCCGGGTCCGCTGTCGCTATTAAGGATCTGAAGATTTTAATGATCATTTCTTCACAATTTCGGTATTTAGGTTCTTCTGGGAGACCCTGTACTCGTAAGTTACATCTCCGAGATCTATCCTCCAAATCCTCTACTTTCACCTGCTGCTCCTCAAGCATGCTTGAGGTCCTCCCAGCCTTTTTGTAAATCCTCAATTTCCTCCCCTTGGTGCTCCGTCTGGGTCTCCAGTTCTTCCACGCGGTTTCCAATGTCCACAATATCTTGCCTCAGAGATTGTAGGGACTCCTTAAGTTCACGCGCCACCCCTCCAATATCCATCTTAATCTCATCTTTCAGCTCGGTAAGCCATTCTTTCAATTTAGCTACCCCTCCTGGGCTACAGCCCCGCTCCAGCTCTTCCGCCAAATCCTGCGGTTCTTCAGGCTGTGGTCGGCCCTCCTTCTCCCCCTCTCTTCCTCCTTTAATTGCTGCATATGGGAAGTGGAAGTCCGCCAACTTCTTCCAGATTGACAGGCCACCTTTATTTTTTTCCATACTGACATGGATGCCTCCAAGCTGCTTGCAAGTTGTCAAGATTTTCCTTGATTTGTTGCTCCTCCCTGTGGCTACCTTCACCTTATTTCCCTTCCGTCTTCCTGAACTGCTGTCAGTTCTCTCTATCCTTGTCAGGAGTGATCAAGTAAGGCAGCTCTGCACCCTGCTCCTGTGCTTGAAATCTTGTCATCCTTTCTGCTGCTACTACAGCACCTCTCACCCACCAGGCCCTTACTCTGCTCCCTTTGAACGCTACTCCACCTCTTCTCCCCTGCCGGGGCTATGTCCTCCACCCTTCTGCTCACCTTTCCATCTGGGGTGCTCCTCCTATCTCCTTGGCCCTCTTCAGCTGCCCGCCGCTGCTCCACAGTTCTGCTAGCCAAGCCCACTTCTGCCGGCTCACACTGGGCTCCTGCCCCCACTCTCTATGGCCATGGGACTGTGCCGCCACTGCCTTCCCCGCTCGCTGTTGCTCTTATCCGGTCCGCTCCACTCCCCCGGTCTCAGCGCTGGTCTTCCCAGCTATCCGCCGCTCCTACCATTCACCGTGCAACACTGGCGGCCACTCGTTGAACAGGGATAGGGCCTCTGACCCGCTTTACCCTATTGTGAGTCCAGGCAGTGTTCCTGCTCCGTTCACCGCCTGCCATGCCGCTCTCTTCACCCTCGGCCTGCCACGTGGTCCTCCCGCCAATTAACTGATTAGGGATTGCTTCCAACGGCAACACGCATACAAGGATGCACCTGCTCCAGCTCCTCTGTACTGCTTCTTGCGGTGCCGTTATAATCTGCTCCACTCTCGACAGTGAGTTCGCCACCCGGCTTCCTTCTACTCCACTGTTCTGGCCTGCCATGTGGTCTGCAGAGCGGACAGCCCTCTATGTGTCTCTGCGGGTGCACACTTGCCCGATGAGTTTTTCTCCCCGCTCCCCCGTAAACAGTGTACGCTTGGTCACCGCCTTCTCCAGATGACTGGGGTCGTACAAGACGAAAAGCAGAGCATCTTTGCGGTGGCCATAATTACGTTGGATGTAGAAGGACAAGGCCCTCATAAGAACATAAGATATGCCATACTGGGTCAGACCAAGGTCCATCAAGCCCAGTATTCTGTTTCCAACAGTGGCCAATCTAAGTCATATGTACCTAGCAGTTTCCCCAAGAGACACAAGTTCCACAATGCTTGTACTGGGTCAAGCATTGATATCTTCGGTCACTTCTTAATAATGGTTTATGGACCTTTCCTCCAGGAACTTGTCCAGATCTTTTTTAAACCCAGCTACACTAACAGCCTTTACTACATCCTCCGATAACAAATTCCAGAGTTTGATTACACGTTGAGTGAAAAAATATTTTCTTTTATTTTACAGTCCAGAGTCTGAAGGACCATCTCACCACTTCCTGGTTGAGATGGAAGGACGATACCACCTTCGGAAGGAATTTAGGGTGTGTGCGGAGCACCACCCTGTTCTTGTAGAACCTGGTATAGGGCACCTCCGTCACTAAGGCCTGAAGCTCGCTAACTCTGCGAGCAGAGGTGAGTGCGACCAGAATGACACCTTTCATGAGGGGTATCATAGGTGGCAGGTAGCCAGAGGCTCAAAGGACAGGAGAATGAGCTGCCCCAATACCATATTGAGGTCCTACTCGGTTGACGGAGGGCAAACCAGGGGCTTCGGTAAGAGCAGACCCTTAAGGAAGTGGGTCACCAGGAGCTGGACCAAGATGGGTTTGCCATCCACTGGGTGGTGGTGCGCCGCCAGGGCACTGAGGTGCACTCTGACGGAGTTAGATTTGAGCCTGGATTGCGAGAGGTGGAGAAGGTACTATAACACCAGTTCCACTGGTCAGGAGAACGGGTCAGTCCTGTGCTCTGCACCCCAAGTTGAAAACCTGCACCATCTGAGAGCTTAAGCTTTCCTAGTGGAAGCCTTACAAGAGGCCAGCAGGATCTCTTCTACCTCACCCAAAAGGTTGAAAGGGGCTAGGGTCACCCTTTCAGCAGCCATGCCATCAGTGACAGGGACCCCAAGTTGGGGTGCAGAAGAGCACCCCCTCCTGAGACAAGAGCCCTGGAGAGTTCCCCAATGGGATGGGAGTCTCCACCGAAAGCCGGAAGAGGAGCAGGAACCATGGTTGCCTGTGCCATCGAGGGGCTATCAGGATAAGTGAGGCCTTGTCGCAGAGGGTCCTGAACAGGGTTTTGGCAATCAGCGGCAAGGGAGGGAAGGCATACATGAGGCCCTCTGACCATGAGACGAGGAACACGTCCGCCGCCACCCTGGAGAGATGGGCCTGCCGGGAGCAGAAGCGGAGAAACTGGTAGTTGTCTGGGATGGTGAACAGGTCCATCACGGGTTCACCCCAGAGCTGAAAGAACCGGTTAGCCACACTTGGGTTAAGCTGCCACTCGTGCAGCTGGAGGATTCTGCTCAATCTGTCGGCCAGTAGGTTGTTCTGCCGGCAGGAATATACTGCCGCAAGAATATACCCTGTCAGACTGCATAGAAACAGAGGACCACCACCTCTCAGAAGAGGGCATGAGACCCCATGCCCCCCTGTTTGTTCACATAGAAAATTGCCAACTGGTTGTCTGTCTGGACCAACACCAGCTGGTGACGTAGGCCATTATAAACTAAAAATTATTCCACCCTTCACTCACTTCAACCAATCTATACCCCTCTAACGAGTGATTCTATAGTGACTGATATTAACTACTAAATTGTGTGTACTATTTTTTTGTCGGAAGTTATTGCCTTGAGAGATCTCTCCCTCTTGAAGCGTGACTTCCCTTTTAATTACTATTATGGTAACCAAACCACCGTATAAAAACTTGTGAAGTAATTGCATTCTCCTGATGCTACATCACAAACCTAAGTAATTTCATTAAAAGTTCTTAATTGCAGATCTTCAACGAACACAGTACTGCGTTTAGAACCGCACGCTTTTCTTTCGGTTCTGCCTCAACGCTTAAATATCCGCTATGTATACTCATCTGAATTAATGTCTTCTTTCGTTCAGACAAGCTGTATCCTTCAGCTCCAATAAACTTATGACTTCTCCGTCTCACAAACCGGATCTCTCCGTTGTTGCAGCATGAGGAGGTGCATGAGGAGCTGAGCAGGGCCCTGAGGCAGTTGCACAGTCCCTGGACAGGAAAGTCTTAGCCTGGAGGGTGTCCTGTCTTGCCCCGATGAACTCCAGACATTGTGTCGGAAGGAGCTGGGACTTGGGGTAGTTTATCACAAAACACCAAGTGCTGCAGGACCTGGATGGTGTGTGAAGCCTGCTGCACCTCTGAGGCCATGCTTCCTTTTATAAGCCAGTTGTCAAGTTAGGGGAAGACAAAGACCCCCCCCTGAAGGCAGCCATGACTGCCAGGCATTTTGTGAAGGCCCTTGGGGTGGAGGCCAAGCCGAAAGGCCTGTACTGATAGTGTCCACCCCCCACCATGAACTGCAAGTACTGCCTGTGGTTGGGGTGAATGAAGATGTGGGTATAGGCATCCTTCAGACCCAAGGAACACAGCCAATCTCCCTGCTGGAGGTAAGGCAGCAATGTTCCAAGGGAGAGCATCTTGAACTTTTCCCTCACCAGGAACTTGTTGAGGTTGCACAGGTCGAGGATAGGCTTAAGGCTTCTTGTTATTTTTGGCACGAGGATGTACCTGGAGTAGAACTCCTTGCCCTTGAGATGGTGGGGTTCCACTGCTTTGTCCTCAAAGACCTGCAAGCTCCTTCAGTAGAAGGTCCCGGTGGAGGGGAGACCTGAGGGGCTCTCCCGGAAAATAAGGGGAAGTGTCTGAGTCAGATGGAAAAGGTAACCCTCCTTGACCACTTGAAGTGCCCAGGAATCGGTGGTGATGGTTAGCCACCTTTAGGCATAGTGGGACAGACATCTCCCTATCAGCTGCTGACCTCCTTGGGGTGGAGAGGCTATGCCCAAGGACTCAAAAGCTCCCCCCTAGCTGGGCTGGGGCCGGCGCTTGGGGATTGGGAGCCTTTTACTTATGAGGGCCATGTCCATATCCCTTGGCCTGCTGACCCTGTTGGGGAGCTGGGGAGGCCTGAAAAGGTGGGTAGTTTCTGTAAGCAACCCCCTTCCTTGGCTAGAAGGGCTTCTTACCCAAGCCCTTCTGTCGGGAAGGGGCAGCGGTCTTTTTGAAGAGCCTGGTCCTCGTCATGAACTTGGTCTCCAGCTCAGTAGCTTTGTCAGTCATGGGCTTGCCAAAGAGGTTTTCTCCTTGGATGGGACATTGACCAATTTATTCTGAACCCATTGCTTGAGGTTGGACAACTGTAGCCAAGCCTAGCATCAGGCACCGATGCCCACCACTGCTACTCGAGCCGCTGACTTGAATTCGTCATATGCTGCCCAAGACACAAACTTGGAGCACTCACGGGCCACCTTGGCCAGGTTCCTGAACCACTGCAGGGGTTCCTCGGACAGAACAGCTGAGAACCCAGTGAGTTCTTTTGCCAGATCTCTCACGTACATGCCCATGTACAGCTGGTAGGCCTGGATGTGGCCGATGAGCATTGAGCCCTGGTAACATTTTCTTTCAAGGATGCACTGAGGAGTGCGTCTTCTGACTCTTCAGTTGACGCATGGCCGACTCCACCACCATGGAGTTGTGTGGCAGCTGTGACTTCTGGAAGCCTGGGCTCCGGCGGACTTGATAATTTGAGTTGAGCCGCTTGCTCACCATCGGCACTAATGCCGGTGTTTCCTACATACAGAGCATCAGTCAATCTAGGATGGGAGGGATGGGCACTGTGAGCAATTCCCTCAGAGGGGCCTCATACTGGAGAATTTCTAACTCATCCACCCAAGGGTCCTCCTCCGATTCTGTCAGGAACACTAGGGTCTTGGACATGTCCTTGACGAAGTCAAGGAACCTCATGTCCTCCAGCAGAGACAGCTGCCGGGGCTCCGAAGCAGGAGAGTACGAGGGGACATTGCGGTGGCGATGGATGTCGGGCAACTCCTTATGCTCCATCTCCCACTCAGAGTAGTCCATCGAGGACTCGAAGGAAGAATGGTCCCCAGGCCGGGGGTTGACCCTGTCCCATGGCACTCTGAGGCCCCGCGGCCAGTACCAAGCTCACTGGCTGAGGACAATCCCAGCCCCGTCAAGCGAGAGCCAGATCAAGACATCGGCCGAGGATCGACTCGAGGCCGAAGGATCTCGAGGATTGGTTCGGCCTCCAGGGACATCTTCGAATTCGAGGGCCCAGTGGTTGGGGCAGATGAACCGGTAGTACCAGACAACAGCACCCGCTGCTGGTCCATGAAGGCTGAGAAACTGTTCCAGGGCCGCCATTCTGGAATCCAGACCAGACCGAAGGGGAGTCCTTGACAAGGATGGTGTCTGGCGACTGAGGCCAGTCCGAGGTCAATTCCTTTCGGGGGACCTTTGCAGGGAGCAGAAGCATCAACTAGCATCTTGGTCTGCGGGACCTAGCTCGGGATGTACCCGGCCTGACGGATCCATCCAGGGACGCTGCTTTTGAGATTTTCTTTTTCTTCTTGGGTTCCCTCGAGGGAGACCCCCTTCTCTGAAGAACCCAGGTGCTGTTCGAATTCAGAAGGGTCAACCTGAGATGTCGAGGCTTCAGATGAGCCCCTGTCCTTTGGAGGTAACGGGTACTCAGAGAAAAACTTATCGTGCTGCTGCTGGCGGCTCTTGAGGGCCTTGCTGGACATCTTTTTGCAGAGACGGCATGTTTTAGGGTCATGGTCCAGCACAAGGCAGTGAAGGTAGCAGTCTGTGTGTCAGTCAAAGACATAATTTTAGTACATAGATCACACCTCTTGAAGCCACTGGCAGCCATGGGGGAAAAAAGTACCCCAGCAAGGTCGAAGACCCGCCAGGCTGCCAGTTGGAAAAAAGGCATGAAGGCGCCAAAAAAGAAAAACTACAAAAAGCGACCTGAACTCAATGCCGAGACAGTGAGGTTGGGTGGTAGTAAGAATACCAGTGCAGTACCGGAGGTGAGTATGAAAACTCAGGAGAAAAAAATCAACTTTTTCCAGGTACGTCTGAAGGACTCCATGGAAAAAAGGACACTGAGCAAGATGGCACCCTTGGGCAGGAAGGGGGTTCATGCATGTGTGGTAGCATCTCCCAAAGGCTTTCTTTGAAAGCTGGGGAGATGCTTCCATGAGGGCTCCGTTGGTGCCGACGACATCCATATGTGAGGGCTGACTTCCTGCTTGTTCTCGGAGAATCCCGCTTGCCAGCATTTGCATGGTTTGCAGGTCTACACACTGTGTTAATGCCTTTGAATATACCTCCCTTTTTTATTTATTTATTTAAAGGTTTTCTATACTGCCTTTTGCATCATCAAAGCAGTTTAGAATGAACAATAAAACCAATACATTATAACATTAGTAGGAATTACAGTATAACATAGTAGGTAGTATGATAATCAAACAATTACAAATGATTAATTTAGGAGAGGATGTGAAAATACTAGGATTGGCATAATCAACTTAAATACAGTATAATTATAATCAGATCGTAAACTTATATACTTTCATGATGTGAGGTATAGTTAATGTGGGTTCATCGAGTGTCTTGGCCTTGGGGTTTTATTGGTCAGTGGTAATTTGGATGAATAGGTGAATGAGGGTTAGGTTGGGTCAATCTTGTCATTTATGTTTAGATCACCGAAACGCTCAATGAATAGGTGTGTCTTGAGGTTTTTCCTGAATATGGACAAGTCAGTAGTAACTCTTAACTTTTCCGGTAGGGCAATAAATAAGGTAGGCACACAAAGAGAGAAGGCTCAATTACTTGTGATGCAATTTGTTTTGCTATATTCTGAGGGAACACTTATAGGGTCATTCTGAGGCACGAATAGCGGGGATGGACGTCTGTGCTATTTGGCCCCTTTTCTGACCCTGACTAACTTCCCCGCACGTTGTTTAGATGGGGGGAGGAAAGGGGTGTTATGGGGGAGGAGTTAGGGCAGGCAATGGGTGGCTGGCAACCGTGGAAGTACATGACCAATTCCAATGTCGGCCCTGTATGTCTGGGGCCGGCAGACTGAATGGGGAACTTATTCCGCCTCTGAGGTGGAATAAGTTCCCCTAGTTGGGTGGATCAGGCAGGCCCAGGGTTCAGAAAAGGCGGGAGGGGGCAGAGGAAATTCTCCGCAGCCTGACTCTGGCCTTGGGAGACCAGATCAGGGGTCGGGTTGCAGGGAATGAACATTTTGGTCTGGCAGCTGGGGATCGCGGCTCTTGAATGGAGCCACAGTACCATGGCAATCGGAAGCCATGGCGCCGTGGCTCCATTCAAGAGCCCTGACTGAGTTAGCCGGGGAAGGCCTCTACATGCAGGCCAACCTGAATTAGGGTCCTGGCCTGCACGTACAGGCCTGGACACCATTCTGATCCTGTGGGGCTAGATGTGCCCCGTGGGATCAGAAGCCCAGCTCACTCTGTGCGTCCAGTTCTGAGGATGCTATGTTTCTTAGTAGTTTAAATGTAATCAGCAATAGTTTACATTTAATTCTACTCTGGATTGGAAGCCAATGAAGATTATATTGGATTGGGGTTATGTAGTCAGATAGTTGAGCTTTCTGGGTTATATAGGCTGCCATATGTAGCGCCATCTGGAGGCTAAGCAATGTTTGTTTGGGGAGCTCCTGGAATATGCTATTGCAATAATCTATATGAGGGAAGATCATCGCTTGTAGTACTGTTCTGAAAACAGATTGTGATAGTAGTGATGTTAATTGTTTAATCATTCTTAGTTTATTGTATATTGACCTGGCTGTTAATTTTATGTGGGATGTGAAACTAAGTGTCTGGTCAGTGGTGATTCCTAGGTACTTAACTTAGTTCTTCACTTCTAAAATCGCCTCCTTTACATCAAGGTGAAGGGGTGGGTTGAAGTCTTGGTGTCTGGTAACAAACAGAACCTCAGGTTTATTGTAATTGATCTTCAGGATTTGTGATTTCAATCACTGTGAAATATCATTGAAGCATGATGTAATGGGATCATAATCAAGGTTTGTTATGTCAAAAAGCAAGTAAAACATCATGTTGTCAACGTATATGGCATATTCAATTTTATATTTACGTATAAGGTGGCATAATGGCTGTAAATAGATATTGAACAGTAATGTGGACAAAGCTGAACCTTGAGTTAATCCTTATTGTTGGCTATATGTAGAGGAGGGTTTTTTGTCAATTCTAACCTGTTGGGAATGCTCGGATAAGTAGGATTGAAACCAGGAGAGCATTGTTCCATATATGCCAATTTGTTGGACTCTCTACAGGAGGATGTGGTGGTTAATGGAATCAAAGACAGAGGCAATATCTAAGGATAAATGCCTTTTTTTAATTATCCATTTCCTTTATCAAATTTTTAAAAAGGGCTAGTAACAGGGTTTCCACACCGTGGAATGATCTGAACTCGTACTGTTGAACATCTAAAGGGGCATGTAATTCAATGTGGTCTTGAAGATGGTTATGTACTATTTTCTCAATGATTTTGGCTAAGTGTGGCAGATTAGAAATAGACCTATATGAGGTAGGACATGATTTATCAAGAGATGTGTGTTTCAAGATAGAGAAGATTTTTTTTTTAGTGCCATCAAGTCAGTGTTGACTCATAGTGACCCAGCTACTTCTGGGTTTTCTTGGCAATGTATCACTGGAAGTAGATTGCCAGCCTTTTCTTCTGACCCAATGGAGGGTAAAGTGACTTGCCCAAAGTCACAAGGAGTGCCAGTGGGAATCAAACCCTTGATCTTCTGGGTACTAGGCAGTTGCTCTAACCACTAGGCTACTCCTCCACATGGAGCAGATTATTGCTTGTTTAATCCTTGGGTATGTTTGTTTATTTATTTATTAATGTGATTTTTATACCACCATGTCAAGAATCATAGCGATTTACATAAAACAACTGAATTACATTGAACAAGGTAGTGATGGCATATAACTTACAAACAATCAGAGATATATACATGATTTGAATACCAGAAAACTATTTACAATTAGTCTGTTCTTGATGACTCATGTGCTTTCATTATTATGCATTTTTGAAGAGGTAATCAGAGCAATGTAATGTATTGTAGGGTTGAAAATAAGTAGAGAAATTGTGGAGTGCAAGGTGCTTGATTCTTGTCAATTAGTTGGAGTGATCTCTGTTTGTCCAAAATGTTCTATAAATAAGAACGTTTTGAGATGTGTGCGGAAGATGGAAAGGTCAGTTATATGTGTCCTTGAGCAAGTGTCATGTTAACAATATAAAGTCAGATACGTTTATCCAGCTAACCAGACATGGGTGAAGACTGGAAGTTGTGATATTGATATTTGCTATGATCTCTGGTAAGTAGTCAAAGGAAACTATGGAAATTTGATTAGAATTTGCGGTAGTGTTAAGTGATCATATGATGAACTAAGCTTGTTTTCGTAATAATCCACTAAGGTTTAAGGGATTATGTTTTGGTTTGTTGAGGAGTGATTCTGGGTATGTGTGAGGGATTTAACAATTTCAAATAATTCCCTTGGCCGATTCAGCGAATTAAGAACGATTTTTGTATGGAAGTCTCTCTTTTCTTTCTTAATTGAACCTCGGAATAGTGAAAATCTGTCTTTTGGGGACTTGGATACTCTCCACACGTGTTCCATTTTCCTTAATTGTCTTTTTAAGTTTCTTATCTCTTGAGAGTACCATTGCTTTGATTTATTTGTTTTGTCCTTGTATGTGTTGTGGGCTGGTCTAGTGGCTACTTTAGAGATGGAATTCGTTTAAGTCTCTGATCTCAGGATCGATATTTGGAAGAGTCTCATCTAGAAACATAGAAAAATGATGACAGAAAAAGACCACATGGCCTATCTAATCTGTCCTTCCATATCAACAACTACAACAGCCCCTTTTTTCCTTTAGAGATCCTCTGTGTTTGTCCCATGCTTTTTTGAATTCAGATACTGTCCTCATCTCTACCACCTCCACTGGGAGACTATTCCATGGATCCACCACTCTTTCCATAAAGAAATATTTCTGCATATCACTCCTGAATCTATCCCCTTTCACCCTCATCCCATCTCCCCTTGTAGAAGAACTTGTTTTCAATCGAAAGAGGCTCTCCCCCTGTGCATTTATGCCACGGAGGTATTTAAACGTCTCAGTCATATCATCTCTATCCTGCCTTTCCTCTACGGTGTACATATTAAGATCCTTAAGTCAATCCTCATATGCTTTATAATGAAGACCACTAACCATTTTAGTAGTCAACCTCTGTACTGACTCCATCCTGTTTCTATCTTTTTGAAGGTACGGTCTCCAGAATTGCACACAATACTCCAAATGAGGTTGCACCAAAGACTTATACAGAGGCACTATCACCTCCTTTTTTCTGCTAGCCATTCCTCTCCATATGCACCCAAGCATCCTTCTAGCTTTTGTTGTCACCTTTTCTACCTGTTTAGCTACTTTAAGATCATCAGACACAACCACGCCTAGGTCCCGCTCTTCTTTAGTGGACAAAAGTACTTCACCCCTATACTACATTGCTCCCTTGGATTGCTGCAGCCCAAATGCATGACCCTGCATTTTTTTACATTAAATCCCAGCTGCCAAATTCTAGACCATTCTTCAAGCATAGCTAGATCCCTCCTCATGTTATCTACACCTTCCTGGGTGTCTACTCTATTGCAGAATTTGGAATCATCCACAAAGAGGCAAACCTTACCCGATAGCCCTTCCGCTATATCACTAACAAAGATGTTAAAAAGAATCGGACCAAGGACAGATCCCTGGGGCACACCACTGGTAACTTCCTTCTCCTCAGAGTGAGATCCATTTACCTGTACTCTTTGTCACCTTCCACTCAACCAGTTTTTAACCCAAGCAGTAACTTTAGGGTCCATCCCTAGGGTGCTCAGTTTGTTTATAAGTCGCCTGTGAGGAATGGTGTCAAAGGCTTTACTGAAATATAAATACACCACATCTAGGGCTCTCCCTTGGTCCAACTCCCTGGTCACCCAGTCAAAGAAATCAATCAATTTGTCTGACAAGAGTTGCCTCTGGTACCTTTATCAAAGCTCTTAAATTTTGTAAGATGGTTGGTTCCCGGGTATGGGATGTGATTAGAGATTTGGTATGATAAAGTGAAATCTATTAGATGATGATCTGACCAAGGAACAGGTTGTATTTGAGGTCTAGCGGTTTGGGGATGATTGTAGATTATGTTAGGTAAGGAATATACAATCAAAGATATTCCCTTTGTTGTGTGTAAGGGCAGACTAAAATATATGGGTCGCCAGGAGTCAGCATTGACTTGATGGCACTTAAAAAAAAAACACAGTATGAGATGGGAACCCAACAGTGTTCTTTTAAAAATGGTACAACATGATAAAATTTATTTCAACAAGTAATAAGCTTAATACCAAGAGATTGAACTAGAAGAGCTAGAGAGCTGAAGAATATATTGAATAGGATGGGAGAAAGGATAGAGCCTCACGAAACTCCAGAACATAATTGTTGATTAGAAGATGTAGTAGAATTAGTGGTAACTGTAAATGTTGGACTGTTTAAAAGAAGAGGTGAACCATTTGAAGTCTATTCCAGAGATAACAGTATCAGATAAGTGGTCTAAAAGAAAATTATATTCAACAAAATCAAAGGTGGCTGATAGGTCTAATAAAACAATAAGAGCCACTTTGCCTGCATCTAGGAATTTGTGAATTTCACGGACTAAAAAGATGAGACAGGTTTCTGTGCTATAAAGAGCCTTAAATCCAGATGGAATAATATGTAAAATATAATTTTTGTTGACAAAGTCTCTTAGTTATAAAAACACAGAGGGGCATATTTAAAAACATTTACATGGTTTGCAGAGTTGCAAACCATGTAAATGCCACTTATCAGGATATTCAGCGGTACAAACCTTTGTTAGGAACTGGGAAACATTCTGGGGAAAGGAGGGGCTCTTCCGAAGGGATGGGCTTCACCTTAACCGGGATGGAACCAGGCTGCTGGCATTAACCTTTAAAAAGGAGATAGAGCAGCTTTTAAACTAGATAATAAGGGAAAGCCGACAGTCGCCCAAGAGCGCATGGTTCGGAAGAATGTATCCTTGAAGGATACTACCAAAAGCAGAGAGGTTCCAAAAAAGAGTAAAGTAGCCCAAATGCCCTTGAGTATGGAGCAGACAGAGCTTAAAGATTCCAAATTACCCATGCCTACCAATAGCCAGATTAATATGAATAAAATACAGTCTCTAAAATGCTTGTATGCAAATGCTAGAAGTCTAAAAAATAAGATGGGAGAGTTAGAATATATAGCACTAAATGAGAGGTTAGATATGATTGAAATCTCAGAGACATGGTGCAAGGAAGACAACCAGTGGGACACTGTGATACCTGAGTACAAACTATATCGTAATGATAGAGCTGATCAAATTGGTGGAGGGGTTGCGCTCTATGTTAGAGAGGCATTGAGTCAGAAAGGATTAAAATTTTGCAGGAAACAAAATCTGCTGTAGAATGTCTATGAAATGAAATCGACCGCCTGGCCAGAATGAACAAATGGATGATGAAATGCTCAAAGAAATCAAGGAAGCTAACAAACATTACAGCACAGTAAAAATAATGGGTGATTTCAATTACCCTGGTATTGACTGGGTCAGTGTCACAGCAGGACATGCTAGGGAGATAAAGTTCCCAGATAAAATAAATGACTGCTTCTTGGAGCAGCTGGTTCATGAACTGACCAGAGGGGAAGCCATATTGGACCTAGTCCTTAGTGGAACACCAGATCTTGTGCAAGAGATAAGGGTGTTGGGGCCACTTGGCAATAATGATCATAGCATGATCGCGTTTTATTTAATTAGTGGAGAAGGGCTGGTAAGGAAATCCACAGTACTACCTTTTTACTTTCGAAAGGGAGACTACGATAAAATGAAGAAAATAGTTAAGAAAAAATTAAAAGGCGCAGTTGCTAAGGTTAAAGACTTACATCAAGCTTGGGTGTTTTTGAAAAATACTATCTTGGAAGCCCAGATCAGCTGTATTCCACGCTTTAAGAAAAGTGGAAGGAAGTCCAAAAAACTGCCAGCATGGTTTAAAGGTGAGGTCGGAGAGGCTGTTGTTGCCAAAAAAGCATCTTTCAGGAAATGGAAAAAAGAGCCAAATGACAAAAACTGGAAACAGCACAAGTACTGGCAAGTTAAATGCAAGGCATTGATAAGGCAGGCAAAGGGAGAATTTGAGAAGAAGCTTGCTGTGGAAGCAAAAACGCATAATAAAGACTTTTTCAACTACAAAAAACCTGTGAGAAAGTCAGTTGGTCCATTAGATGATAGAGGGGATAAAAGGTCTGTTAAAATTGTATATTTCTGTTATATTGTAAATTAAAATTGTACCATTGTACATTTGTAAGTTCAGTGTAGATTGTCTTCAATGAACAGTTATTGCTACATGTAAACCGCGCTGATGCTGAATAGCGCGGTATATAAGAAATAAAATAAATAAATAAATAAAGGGGCACTAAGAGGCAACAAGGCGATAGCGGAAAGACTGAATGAATTCTTTTCTTCGGTCTTTACTGAGAAAGATATAAGGATGTTACCCATGACTGAAGTGGTATTTAAAGGTGAGGAAGAATTGAAGGAAATATCGATACATCGGGAAGATGTATTACAACTAGTTGATAAACCGAAGAGTATCAATCACTTGGACTGGATGATATACATCCAAGGGTGTTGAAATAACTGAAATATGAGATTAAGACCTGCTATTAGTAATCTGTGAACTATCATTTTAAATCATCTGTAATACCTGAAGATTGGAGGATGGACAACGTAACCCCAATTTTTAAAAAGGGTTCCAGGGGTGATCCGGGAAACTACAGCCCAGTGAGCCTGACGTCAGTACCGGGAAAAATGGTAGAAACCATCATAAAGAACAAAATTGCTGAACATGTCATGACTTAATGGGAAACAGCCAACATGGCTTTAGACAAGGAAGATCTTGTCTTACTAAGCTGTTATGTTTTTTTGAAGGTGTGAATAAACAGGTAGACAAAGGTGAGTCAGTTGATGTAGTGTATTTGGACTTTCAGAAAGCCTTTGACAGAGTCATGGGATAGGAGGCACTGTACTATTGTGGATCAGGAACTGGTTAAAATATAGAAATCAGAGGGTAGGGCTAAATGGACGATTTTCCCAATGGAGAAAGGTGAATAGTGGTGTACCCCAGGGATCTGTGCTGGGTCCGCTTCTTTTTGATATATTCATAAATGACCTGGAAAAGGGAATAACGAGTGAGGTTATCAAATTTGCAGATGACACAAAACTATTTAAAGTTGTTAAAACCCGTGAGGATTGTGGAAAATTTCAAGAGGATCTTGATAAATTGGAAGACTGGGCATCAAAATGACAGATGAAATTTAATGTGGACAAGTGCAAAGTTATGCACCTAGGGAAGAACAACCCAAACTATGGTTACACAATGCAAGGTTCCACATTAGGAACCACCACCCAGGAAAAAGATTTAGGTGTCATTGTGGATAACATGTTAAAACCCTCCACCCAGTGTGCAGCGGCAGCCAAGGGAGCAAACAGAATGCTAGGTATCATAAGGAAAGGAATGGAAAATAAAACAAAGGATATTATAATGCCTCTGTATCGTTCCATGGTGCGACTGCACTTTGAATATTGTGTGCAATTCTGGTCGCCGTATCTTAAAAAAGATATAGCGTTATTAGAAAAGGTACAGAGAAGAGCCACCAAAATGGTAAAGGGGATGGAAGGATACCCCTATGAAGAAAGGCTAAAAAGGTTAGGGCTCTTTAACCTAGAAAAGAGACGGCTGAGGGGAGATATGATAGAAGTCTATAAATTAATGAACAGAGTGGAACGAGTAAACGTAGATCGATTGTTTACGTTATCAGAATATAGAAAGACTAGGGGACATGCAATGAAGCTACAGGGTAACCTATTTAAGACAAATAAGAGAAAATATTTTTTCACTTAACGTGTAATCAAACTCTGGAATTTGTTACCGGAGGATGTAGTAAGGGCTGTTAGTGTAGCTGGGCTTAAAAAAGGTTTGGACAAGTTCCTGGAGGAAAGGTCCATAAACCATTATTAAAAAGGGACACAGGATATCAATGCTTGACCCAATACAAGCATTGTGGAACCTGTGTCTTTTGGGGAAACTGCTATGTACGTATGACCTAGATTGGCCACTGTTGGAAACAGGATACTGGGCTTGATGGACCTTGGTCTGACCCAGTATGGCATATCTTATGTTCCTCTCCTTATGCCCCCCTAAATGCCCATTATCCTCCTCTATCTGCCCATGCTCCCCCCCCCCCAATGTCTAGCATCTCCTTCCATCTATCTCTGTCCTCCATCCCCCCCACCTCCCATGTTCAGCATCCCCCTCTATTTTCCTAGGACCCCCTTATGTCTCTAGAATCCTCCCTCCATCTCCCTATGGAACCCTTCTATTTCCAGCATCCCCCTTCATTTCCTTATGGCCTCCTTCCATGTCCAGGATCCTCTCTCTGTCTCTTTTTGCCCCCCCCCCCCCCAATCTCCCTATGCTCCTCCTAATGCCCAGCATTGTCTCTCTCCCTATCCCTCCACCCTATATCCAGAATCTCCTCTCATTCTCTCCTTATTCCTCCATATTCTCCCTATCCCTCCCTTGTACATCATTTCCTCTAATGGCCCTCTGATATGACCATCGTTCTCTCTCCATTTCCCTATGGATCATCCCCATGTCCATCATTTCACCTCCATCTGTCTGTGGCCTTGCTCCCCCTCTTCACATCCAGCATCTCCAGAGCCAGTCTGTCCACTAGGTGAGCTAGGCAGCCACCTAGGGTAGCCGGCCTGGGTGGGCAGCAGCAGCAGCACACATGATCAGCCATGCCACCCCTCCCCAGCTGCTGCAAATTCCATTTGGGTGGGAGGCGGCAGTTGCAGCATTTCCAAAAGTGACTGCTTTTTGCCACCACTTTTTGAAATATTGATGCTGCCACTGCCCTCCCCCCTAAACAGAATTGGAGGCAGCTGGGGGGGACGGTGGTGGCAGCTTCTGGGAGAGGGGGCGGTGAGGCCGGTGTTTTCTGCCTTGGGCTGGCCATGAGCATCTCCCCCACCCTATGGTCCCCTCCCCATGTCTAGCATCCCCCTCCATCTCCCTATATTCCCCTCCTGTGTCCAGCATTCCTTCTTTTCCCTATGCCCACCCCCAATATCCAGCATCTCCCTCCTCAACCCCACCTCTCATGTTCAGCATCCCCTTCCATCTCCTTATGGCTCCCTTCCATCTCCAGCATCTCTTCTCCATCTCCATATGCCTCCTCTCATGTCCTGCATTCTCCCTCATCTCCCTAAGTCCCCCCCCCCCCCCATAAAGTATCTCCCTTCATTTATCTATGCACCCCTTCTCCCCTCCGGTGTCCAGTATACCCCTGTCTCCCATTTCCCCCCAGCCATGTCCATCATTCCCCTTCTATTTCCCCAGCTACCACTGCAGCTGCTTCTCCCAAGGTCTGCGGCAGCAATAAGCTAAACATGAAGCATGGGTATTTGAGACTCTCATGTGCTTGCATGGCCCTGTTTGTCCTGCCTCCTCTGACATGATAAGTACACATCAGGGAGTGGCAGAACTGGCAGGCCTTGGAAGCATGCAAGAGTCTCAAAGACCCTATGCTTTGTGTTTAGCTTATTGCTGTCACTGCCAAGGAGGAAATGCTACCGTGAGATCAAGCATTAGTCACACTGCCACTGGGTACTTTTACTGCCTGAAATGGCGAACTCAAACAGCCTAATGGTAAAGCTGCCCCTGCTCTGCAGTCAGTCTCTCCTTGAAAATCTGCTTGCAGGTCCATCAGTACAAATACCAACTGGCTTGCAAACTTCAAGTGAATAATAAAAATGACCTCCAAGATGCCCAGAAAGAGAAATATGACCAAACATAAGGTTAATTATTTGCTTTCCTGACAGTGAGGGCTCCTAAATCTGACCCAAGAGACAGCTGAATTTTCCAGGATATCTCCAGTGACTATGTATAAGATCACTTTACTGACATACACTGGAGACCCAGTAAATGCCCAAATATCTTATGCCTTTCTTCTTGGGGCAATTTCTCCAAATAGGTTAGTTTTTTTTTTATATAGCTTTATTTACAAACCACCTTTAAACATAACCAGTATAACAATCAACAGTCACCCGCCGGGGTTGTTGCTTATCCCCAATCGGAAGACAATCACAGTTACAGGTGCTTTTATCAATTATATAGCTCCCAGCTCTATCCCCGTCCCACTACCCCCCTCCCCGTCATCGCCCAGCACCATACCAAGTTACCCCAACTGGCTGCCTCCACACGCACTACTCAGAACGAGAACTGCACACTAACTCCCCTGCTGCAGGATAACATTACGGCATCTAGGGCTCAACACGTGAATGTAGGGTTCCCAAGTCATCTGAAAGGAGGTCCATCGTTTAATATTACCCCTGGCACCCCTACCCTCCATAAACATCAATTGATGGAAGGAGTTCCGCCACTCCCAGAAAGACGGAGGGCTTCGCTCCCGCCATTTACGTAAAAGGGGCCCCTTACCCACCAGACATGCCTTCCGCACTAACAACCTTTCCCATTTCCCTTTGGGGAGATTGGGCTTCAGCTGATCCAATGCAACAAAGGGGGCATCCCAGGCCACCTGCTGTTCCAAGAGTCGCGTCATAAAAGAGCAGATTCTCAACCAGTACGGTCGGATGAACTTGCAATCCCACCACATATGCAATAACGTCGCCAACGGTGAGGAACACCGCGGGCAGCTCCCATCCAAAGTCAAGTGGCAGCGGAGGGCCCGCCTAGGCGACATATATACCCTGGTTATAGATTTAAACTGCGTTTCACGCCAACGTACTCCATCCACGAGGTTCCCGATCCGTCGAAGAGCCATGAGAACAGTACCCGGGGGGATCTCTCGCCCCATTTCGGCGGCCCAGGCCCTCTCCACGTCACTAAATTCCGGACCAGGTCTAAGGGGTTCGAGCCTATTGTTCAACACACTAATGGATGATGCCTCCTCCGCACCCAAGCTAAAGAACTCCAATATCTGCATAGAACGATCACTATGCAGCTCTTCCTCAGGGAGGGAAGCCACATAGTGAGAGATCTGCATGTAGGCAAAAAAGTGCTTAGGCCCCAAATCGTATTCCTGACATAAGGAGACAAAAGACTTACTTTTCCCACCAGGACCGACTACATGACCCAGATTGCGAATACCTCTCTCAGCCCACACACGGAAGACCGCTGCGTCCATACCTGGGGTAAAACAAAGGTTGCCCTGCACCGTCAGCCAGCTCAAGACGTTCCAATTTCGCCGCCAATAGGCATTGAGCTGCCACCAAGTCCGTCTCACCGGGGCCAACAAGGCCCCTTCAGACAGGTGTCGGGGCACCAGATGACTCTCATGGTGTAACAAAGCTTGTAAAGTATGCGGAGCTACATATGCCTCCTCCAGGGCTCTAGGAGTGTATATCTCGGTACCCCCCAACCAATCACCCAGATGTCGCGCCTGGCAAGCCAGGACATAGCCGCTCAAATCCGGAAGCCCCCAGCCTCCATATCTCCCTTTCCCTACCAAACGACGGTAAGAAATACGGGCTCTCCCCCCTCTCCACAAAAAGTCACGGAATTCCCCTTCAAACCGCTGAATATCTCGGCGCAATAACCAAACTGGGAGCAGCTGCAGCCAATACAGTATCCTCGGCAGAATGACCATTTTGATCGCTGCAATTCTCCCCGATAACGATAAGGGGAGATGCCTCCAAGTCTGCAGTTGGGTCCGCACTCTGAGCAGCACCCGGTTTAAATTGCTCCCATAAAGCTTGGATATCTGATGAGTAAGTACGATCCCCAGGTACACAAATTGGTCCTCTGCCCATCTCAGAGGGAAATCTCCCTGCCAACTCCCCCGCAACTGACCGGAAACATCCAGAGCCTCCGATTTGTCTCTATTAATACTAAGGCCCGCAAAGGTCCCAAAAAGCTGGAACTCCTGCAACAAGCGAGGTAAGGATTCTCGGGGTGAAAGCAAATGCACCAGGAGATCATCAGCAAAGGCGGCTAATTTGAACTCATAGCCCCCGATACCCACCCCCTTTATCTCCCGGGACAACTCAACTCTACGTATAAGGGGGTCTAATGACAAAACAAAAAGGAGGGGAGAAAGAGGACATCCCTGTCGGGTCCCCCTCTGCAATGGAAAGGCCTCGGACAGCACCCCATTACATAAGATCGCCGCAGTCGGTGCACATACAGACTACCCACCATTTTGCAAAAAGCTTCCCCAATACCATAACAAGGAAGTAAATATCTCAAATATTGCCAGTCCACCCTATCAAAGGCTTTTTCAGCGTCAAAGCTTACGAGCAAAGACGACTGGCGCCTATGCTGGACCCACTCCAGTGAGGTTAGTATTTTGCGCAAATTGCGGACGGCATACCGATTTTTAACAAAACCTACTTGGGACTCATGAACCAATTGGCCCAAAAAACCCGCCAAGCGCTCCACTAGAATTTTTGCCAGCAATTTAAGGTCAAAGTTAAGCAAGGATATTGGTTGGTAGGAAGCCGCCTGCATGGGGTCCTTATTTGATTTTGGAATAAGGACAATGTGGGCATGATTTTGTCCCCAACGATAGTAACCCTGCTCCGTCCGCCTATTATGTACGGCGGCTAAGGTGGGAGAGAGCAGTTCGCTAAGAATCTTGTAGAATTCTGCACCGAGTCCATCGGAGCCTGGGGTTTTATAACAGCTCGCTTTAGCTATCGCTGCTTGCACCTCCTCAACAGTTATAGGCTGATCTAGATGCATCTTTTGTAACTCCGTTAAACGGGGCAACTCTAACTCCCCCAAATAATCCCTTATATGCATAGGAGAAGCCGGGTCAGCCGCATAAAGCTTCTGAAAGAAGGCCCGAAATATTCGGGCTATCTCCGGGCTCTCTCTCTGTAAAACCCCTTGGGCGTCCCGGAGAGCGGGCACCAATCTGGAACGCCTAGGACCACGCAAACAGCGCGCCAATAACTTCCCTGGTTTATCCCCATAGCGGTACAATTGATAGCGGTAGTACAAGACAGTCTTCTCGGCCTGCTGGTGCAGAAGCTCATTAAGTTCCACCTGACTTTCTCACATTCGCTGCCTAAGCACCCCATTGGGGTTCCGCGCCGATTGGTGCCTCAGCTTCGTAACTAATTTCTCCAGATGGATAATGCGTTCCACCAACAATCTTCGCTTCCTTGCCAGAAACCCGATGATATCCCCTCTTAAGACTACTTTCGCTGTTTCCCAGACCAACTCAGGGTCATGCTGATGGCCCTGGTGATCCTCCTCGAACTTCTGCCACCGTCTCTGCAGAAAGTGACGAAACTGAGCATCCCTGTAAAGCTCGAGGGGGAAACGCCATATCCATGCCCTCGGGCTAGTCCCGCTCCAGTAAAGCTCCAACCACACAAACGCATGATCGGAAACTTCAATTGGGCCGATCTGTGCCTCCGCAACCTTTGCAAACAAACCAGTGGAAATCAGCAAGTAATCAAGGCGCGCACTAGAGTTATGCGCCCTAGATTGATGTGTATAATCCTTTTCGGACGGATGCAGCAACCTCCAAGAGTCCACCAGATCCAACCTTTTACACAGTTGAAGCATAGCTCGCGCTGTCTGAAATCTCTCCCTGGGTCCTCCCCCCCTAGACGTGTCCAACATCACATCCATGACAGCATTAAAATCTCCTCCCAAGATCAGTGGGAACTCAGGCAATAACGCTATTTTAGCAGCCACACGAGCGTAAAAATCCAGGTCTAACACATTGGAACCATAAAGGTTACCCAGGATTACGGCTTTCCCTTCAAGAGTACCCTGCAGAAATACAAATCTGCCTGACAAATCCACCAGATCCTTTTCAACATTGAATCGTACCCGTTTATGAATCAGAACAGCAACACCACCCTTTTTTCCCTGGGCCGGGGCTCCCCATACCTGTCCCACCCATTCCCTGCATAGTTTACCCGTGCTCTTCAGCAGTCTGGTGGGTCTCTTGGAGTAAGGCAATATCTGCCTTTTGCCTAGCTAATGCCTGCAACACTTTAGACCTCTTAATAGGGCTCCCCAAGCCACAAACATTCCAGGAAATTATCTTCAGGTTAGTTGGCCAATATTACAGCTGTACAACAGGGCAATAACCAAATACCAGGGGGGGGGGCCCTCCCAGCCTGGAGCTCCCCCCAGTAAGTGCTCGAGTAGTGCATCACAAACATTCTCCCTAGGTCTTGGGCGTGACTATCCCCGCTTCCACCCCCACCCCCCTCCATCCCCCCTCCCCCATCCTCCCCCCCCCCCAAACCCGTCTCAAACTATACCATACCCTACCCTCCCTCTATTGGGTAGCATAATACTCCCTGTACAGAGTCAACTCAGATGCGTGCGGTCTACCCCAGCCTCCCGCCACAAATCTCACCCCCACAGTACACAAAATATCCCCCGGAAACAGAACTCAGGGTAATACAGCAATACTAAGCAGAGCAGACAAATACAAGATAACATGCATCATAATCATCTCTTAATATATCGCAGGCAAAGTCCACACATTACTCCCCACTTAATTATATTTAGAACCCCAAAGAGCACGTTGACCAACATCAACCCCATAGAAAGGAAGAGAAAAGTCTGAGAGAAGAAAAAAGGAAGCCCTCACACTAAGCCCACCCCCTCCCCATTTCGATAGGACCCCGAAAAAATAATTAGCAAGGCCCCCAACACACAGTAATAAAAAGTAAATAGCTAAGCACCTGGGTAAGCACATAAGAACCCCCCTCCCTCCATAACCCACAAAACTGAAAGGGAAAATTAAAAAGAAAAGGGGGGGAAAGGCCCTACGCTCCCCCCTGCAACTTCTGCTCCACCCTGTAGGCCTTCCGCGAAACCCCTTCCAGGCCTCATGGACATATGCACAGCCCCACCAGGCCTCAGGACCCCACGCAAAACTTTCAAGTCAAGTTAACAGCAGGTACGGCGCCCTAAGATACAACAGTGCATGTCAGCCAACCCCGAGCCTCCAGTCCAAGTCCAGAACACAGTTCCCGCATTCCCTGCAAGAAATGTTCACACACACCAGGACCAAGGTACAATATAATATAGCTCTCCACGAAAGGGTCCAGTTAGATTTCAAGGGCTATGCTGAGAAATGCCCCCTTTCTGCACAATCGCCTCAATATAGGAGGCTGCCTCCTCCGCTGAGGCAAATGTCCGATGGTCTCCTCCATGTAGCACGTGCAACCGTGCCGGGTACTGCACGGAAAATTTTATGTTGGCATCAATCAGCTTTTGGCAGAGGGGAGCATAAGCTTTACGTCGCTGACTCAGAGATGCAGAGTAGTCCGGAGCCACTCGAATCTTCAAATTTTCGTGCATCAGGCTGCCCTTCTGATGCGCCGTTCGGAGTATGGCCTCTTTATGTGGAAAGTAAAGAAACTTAGCAAGGACGACTCGGGGCCGCTGATCGCGGGTTTGCTTACTTCCCACGCGGTGTGCTCTTTCAATCAGCATTTTGGCGCCTCCATCGATCCCTTCAACCAGCTGCGGGAGAATATCTTCCAAATGCGGTTTCAGATCTTTGTCAGCAATTGAGTCCGGTATTCCCATCAGCCGCAGGTTGTTACACCTCGATCTATTCTCTAGATCGTCTATTTTAGATGTTTGTAAATGCACAGTCGACTTCAGGACCGCCACTTCCTGCGTTAGAGAAAGCACGCTATCTTCAGCTCTCCCAATGCGATCTTCCGCTCTTGAAGCCGGCACCCCAGCGCACTCACCAAGTTCTGTAGAATATCCATTTTTTCATGCAGGGCTGTGAATTGTGTAGCCAGCGCAGCAGCCACTGCACCAGAGACGTCCTCTATATAAGCCGGGGTATCAGGTGAGGGAGGCTGCACATGGCTGTCGGCCATCTTAGACATGGCCGCCCCACGTTCCTTCTCCTTTCGAGAGGTCTTAACTGAAGCTGCCATTCTGCCTCTATGACCCTCCGGACACACCAAACCTCTGCTCCAGCGTCTCGGCCAAGTAGAGCTTGTTTTTAGGGGACTGACTGCCCACCAAACGGTACTAAAAACCCGGTTTGGGCCGGCGGAGACCGGAGCACACACAGAACACATCTGCTGCCCTCACCACATCATGTGACTCTCCTCCAAATAGGTTAGTTTTAAGCATACCATAACAGTCATGATTTTCACTTCTAAGCCAGGGTATGTGGAGTATGATCTCAGTCTCACAAATGTACTGTTAATGCTCGGTGTAGTACTTCTTTCATGCCAAAGACATCCTCCTTATGGAGTTCGTAAGATGTAACATGGACGGGTAATTTATCAAGGTGTGCTTGGAAATTCTTCTTAATCAAGCCTGTAGCACTCAACACAATAGGAAATAACTCCAGTATTTTTCAGCCACATTTTCTTGGTCTCTGACAGCATTTTTTGGTACTTGAAGATCTTCTCCCTCTCAACGTGATTCACAAATAGTCATTTGAGACTAAGATCTCTTTAATAAATGCTGTTCTGGTGTTCTTATTGCCTTTCCATGATGGATATCATGAAAACCGAACTGGCTGTGGGGCTATAAGGAAAGGTTTGGGAGCCATTGTCTTATAGTTAAGCACTGTTCATCAGACTACTTTCTGTTATTGCTGCAGGCAAAACGTAGTCATCCACCTGTGAAAGGTGTTCTATGGGGACAGCAGGAATCAGTCCTCACATATGGGTGACATTGGCAGCGATGGAGCCCATGTGGTAATCACTCCCCAGCTTTCAAAGAAAGCCTTTGGGAGTTACACCACGCATGTATGGTCACCTTCCTGCCCAAGGGTGCCATCTTACTTCAGCATAAAAAAAGAAAACAACTCCACGGGGAGGAGGAAGGGTTGTGAGAACTAATTCCTGCTGTCCCTGGAGAACACCTGTTACAGGTGAGTAACGATGCTTTCTCCAGGCACAAGCAGGAAGTCAGTCCTCACATATGGAACTCCCCAGCTACAGGCTACTCAAAAACATGTAAAAAGCCACAGGCGAATGAAAAATCAAGCCGTGAATGATAGCAGAGAGTGCTGAGTGGCCACAAAAACCTCAGGAATGACCACAGCTTCGACCAGGGAATCAATTCTCTGGTACCCTGGACACACAGAAGGTTCGGACGGTAAGAGTTGTATTATTTCTCAAACAGATGGCAGTCTGCCACCCAGGTAGACAGGGTGTGCTTAGAGACTGCAACACCAAACCGGTTTGGGTTGTGCGAGATGATGTACTGTGAGAAGTGGCAATGGGCCTTAATCTGCTCTAGGTAGAAGGCTAGTGCCCTCTTACAATCCAAGATGTGGAGAGCAGCATCCGCTATGCTTGCATGAGACCGAGGAAAAAAGGTGGGGAAACCATCTTCTGGTTGAGATGAAAGGTGGTGACCACCTTAGGGAGAAACTTCGGGTGAGTACGGAGGACCACCCTGTTGCTATGAAATCTGGTATAGGGGGCATGAACCACCAACACCTGCAGCTCGCTGACGCAGCATGCTAAAATGAGTACCACAAGGAAGATCACTTTCCAGGACAAGTACTTGAGGTGGCAAGAAGCAAGCAGTTCAAAGGGCTGAGTCCTGATCGTCCCAAGAACCACATTCAGATCCTACGCCGCCGCTGGCGAATGAATAGGAGGCTGAGTGAGCAAGAGACCTCTCATGAAGTGGGCCATGAGAGGATTGGCGGATAGGGGCTTCCCATCAATGAGATGATGGTGCACTGCCAGCGCACTTAGGTGTACCCTGAGAGAGTTAGACATTAGGCAAGCATTAGAGAGGTGTAGTAAATACCTCCACCGGCATAGAACAGGAGAAGGGGTTGAATCCCTTCTAAGTACATCTGATGGAGAACCAGTGTCACTTCAAGGTGTAGGCCCACCTGGTGGAATCCTTGCGGAACACTAGCAAGACATCCTCCACATGCCTGGGCAAGTGGAACTGTGCCAGGGCTACCCTCTCAGCAGCCATACAGTCAGGGCGAGGGCTCTGAGGTTAGGGTGTAGGAGAGCTCCGTCCTCCTGTGAGATCAAGTCCAGAGTGCAACCCAAGGGAACCGGGCACACTTGGGAGAGGCAGAAAAACAGGGGAAACCACAGCTGCCGTGGCCACTGGGAAGCAATGAGTATTACAGTGGCCCAGTCGAGCTGAACCTTGAAAAGGGTCTTGGAGATCAGAGGGATTGGAGGGCACACATAGAAGAGGCCCTCCGTCCATGAGCCTTCTGGCCTGGAGGAATGAATCGGCAGCCACTTGGGAGGGGGCTGGCATCATGCAGCAGAAGTTAGGCAACAGGGCATTGCTGGGGCTTGCAAAGAGATCCACCAAAGGAGAGCCCCAAATCCGAAAGATGCGGCTGGCTACCTGTGGGTCATCTTTTGTGTGGTTGAAGGACCTGGCTGAGGCAGTCCACCAGAAGATTGTCTTGACTGGGAAGATACACTGCTCAGAGGAGCATCCCATTCTCACTTACAGAGGTGAACAGCTTTCCAGCAGAGAAGGTACATTGCAGTTCCCCCTTGCTTGTTGACATAAAACATCGCCGCTTGGTTGTCTGTCTGGACCAAAACAACCTGATTCTCCAAGTAGTGTCGGAACTCCCGTAAAGCGTTTGAAACTTCCCAAAGCTTGAGGAAGTTGATGTGGTGGGAACCCTCTCCCATCAACCAGAAGCCCTGAGTCGGCAGGTCCCCGCAGTGGGCCCCCCAGCCCAGTTTGGAGACATCCATGGTGAGGATACTCTGAGGTGCCGGGGCCTGAAAGGGTATCCCCGCTATGAGCTGCAGGATTCGGAGAGAGGAGCAGTCACACAGATCCAGTCCTCCAGGTGGCCCATCTACTGAGTGCAGAGAGTCCACTGGGCTTGATGCATTCAGAGGCAAGTGTTGGGCATAACGTGGACCGTCGAGAGCATGCACCCCAGGAGATGCAACAGGAGGCGGGCTGAGGCCGTCAAATTATCCTGCACATCTGTGGTGAGGGCCGCTATGCACCAAGCCCTGTCCAGAGGAAGGAAGGCTCTTGCCTGAACGGTGTCCAGGAGGGCCCCAATGAACTCCAGGTGCTGCACTGGCTGCAGATGAGACTTGGGGTAAGTTGATGACAAAGCTCAAGTGCTTGAAAATGAGAACGGTGCGACGTGCCACATGACGGACTTCACCTGACGGACCTCATCAACGGAGCCACCTTTGATGAGCCAGTCGTCCAGGAAGGAGAAGATAAACACCTTCTACAGCTGGAGGTAGGTGGCGACCACTGCCAGGCACTTTGTGAACACTCGTGGGTAGAAGCCAGTCCAAAGGATAGGACCCTGTACTGGTAATGTCAGCCTCTGATGATGAAGTGGAGGTACTGCCGGTGACTAGGATGGATCAGGAGGTGGGTATAAGCATCTTTTAGATCCAAGCTACATAGCCAATCTCCCTGCTGGAGATAGAGCAGCAACGTTCCAAGGGAGAGCATCTTGAACTTCTCCTTCACCAAGAACCAGTTGAGATCCTGCAGATCCAGGATGGGCCAAAATCCAACTGTCTTTTTGGGAACCCAAAATTAGCGGGTGTAGAACCCCTTGCCCCTTTGATGTGGTGAGAAAGGTTTGACTGCTTTGGCTTTGAGGAGGCCTTTGAGCTCCTGTTGCAAAAGGTCTCAGAGGAGTCATGAGAAGTTCTCTAGGAAAGAACAGAGGGGGCATCTGCTCAAAATGGAGGAGGTAACCATCCCTTACTACTTGGAGGGCCCAGGCTTCAGTGGTTATGGTGTTCCACCAGTCGGTGAAGAATGTCAGATGTTCCCCTGTGTGCTGTGGCCCCTGTTGCTACAGAGAGAGAGAGGCCAGGCTCAAGGAGTCAAGAGCTCCCTCAGGTTGTGGTTGCAGCACAGGCTGGGGTTTGGGCACCTTAGGCTTACAAGGGCCTTGCTCCTGGATCCTGATCCTTGGCCTGCTGACCCTGTGGGGAGCCAGAAAGGCCAAATACTGGGGGTATGTTCCATAAACCTTCCTCATCTTCGGGTAAAAGTTTTTTTTCTCCTAAGCCTTCCATGAGGAAGGGTCCGCAGTTTTCCGGGAGAGCCTGGTTCTGGTCATGTACTCGGACTCCAGCTCTGCAGTCTTGTCAGTCATGGGTTTGCCAAAGAGGTTCTCTCCACAGCATAGGACATCGACCAACTTGTCCTAAACCCACTGCTCTAGGTCCAAGGATTGTAGCCATGCCAGGCAGTGGGCACCAATGCCCACCATAGCCCCTCTAGCCACAGACTCCACCACCATGGAATTGTGTGGCAGCTGTGTCCTTTGGAACCCAGAGCCCTTATGGACTCAATACATGGAATCAAGCCACTTGTTCACAATGGGCACTGTAACAGTGAATGCCACATCCTGAACAATAAGCGTTCCAAGATAGGGGGAATGGGCACCATAAGAGCCCCCTTGGGAGGGGCATCATACTGCAGGATCTCAAGATCCTCTACCTGAGGTACCTCCTCAGACTCCATGGTCCAGGAAGGAGAGTCCTTGGGCAGGGACCTCCGGAGCTCCTGAGGCAGAGATGGTTCCAAGGGGACATCCTGATGTTTCTGGGTGTCTGGGGACTCGTCATTGGTCTACCATTCTGAGTCAGGATCAATGGAGATCCTGAGAACCCGACGGGCCTCATGGCCAGGGGCATCGACAGTGTCATGGAGCCCTGATGCTCTGAACCAGAGGCACTCGTGGGTGAGACCCAAGGCCTTAAGCGGGACCGAGGCCGATGCCACTCGAGCACTGGCTGGATCTCCTCAGGTGACACCCTCGTGGTGGAGGGGACAGTTGCCAGACCCAATGACTCAGAGGAACTGGGCACTGGGCCCCGCTGCTGGGCCAGGACAGCAAGGCTGCATTCCAAGGCTGCCAACCTGACCTCCAGGCCAGAAGGCTTAACAGCCATCGTCGTGGGTACCAAGGGAATCGGTCCCGATGCTGGCTCAGTCAAGGGGGATTCCTTGATGCCAATGGCCTTGGAGAACCAGTGTTGATCCCCCAATGCCAATGGAGTCTCCTCCTTCTGTGGCAACTTCACGAGGCCCCTCCTGGCCATCCCCTTCGGCATCACACCGAGGACTATGATGCCGGTGGCTGAGGGTCTTATCCCCAGTTCTGGCATCGGCCTTCGACATCACCACAGGCGAAGTCCGATCCTTTTGGGGACAGTGCTCTGTACAGGGCGATCCCCTATCCAATGTCCCACGACCTCGGGGCTCTGAGTGGGCACAGCCACCAGGAGACTCCGAGGCCACTGTGGCTGCCCCCGAGGGTGTTGATTCTGTGCTTGAAACCAGAGCGAAACAGCGTCTCCCGCTGCCTTTCATGGTTCCAATGGCTCTTGCGCATCATCTGAAGACAGAGCGAGCAGGCAGTGGCATCGTAGTCAGCTCTGAAACATCGCAGACAGCAGTCGTGTAGATCTGTATGGGAAACGGTATGCCTGCAACAGTCACGCTGCTTAAATCCACTAACCGAGGAAAGCGGTACCCCCGAGATCCAGCTCCAAGGTCCTGGTTAGGGAAGGCGTAAGAAATCCCACACACCCAAGAACAAGAAAAAAGGGAACCCGAAAAAACATGCCTCCAAGGCAGCAGTGGTTTCAGGATCAGAAGTGGTGACGGTACACAATCAGATGAAAAATAAAGGAAAAACAGAGACAAAATAGACCAACTTTTTCCGTGGTGCAGACAAAGACATCCAATGGGTTCCACGGAAAAAAGATGGCACCCTTGGGCTAGTAGGTGACCATGCATGCGTGATGTAACTCTCAATGGCTTTCCTTGAAAGCTGGGGAATGATTACCGCGCGGACTCAGTCAGTGCTGATGTCACCCATATGTGAGGACTGACTTCCTGCTTGTTCCCAGAGAATGTCCTATCTTCTGCGACAGTCTGTTTATACCTAACACATCATTATCACTGTTCAGGTTTACAAAACATCCACAATGAATATACATACTACCTCTATTGTAAGCAAATGCACCATATATGTATTCACTGTAGATATCCTAAGTACCAGACCAGCTTGTGGCACTCAAGGACTGGGGGACCTACAGGCCCGATATCTATTAGTGATGGCTATGTGCCTCTGCTATGCATTGCCACCAAACTTTAACCACAGATATTCAATCCGGGGCTATATCCGGCCAACAGCATTGAATATCTGGGGTCGCCGCACAGCTACGCATGGCACAGAAGCTAACCAGTTAGCTCCAACGGTGAAAGTTAGGACAACTTTTGCAGTGTCTACCTTTTGCCGCCAATGGATATAGGAGCAGCGCCTGAATATCACCGCTGAACTGTTATCACCGAGTATCACCTCCAGAAAGCCTCCAAGTTAAGTGGTTAGCATAGGAACATATAGCAGCATTATTAGAGGATATTCAGCAGCACTAACCATTTTAGTGCTGCTGAATATCCCTTTTAGGGGCATTTACACGGTTTACAGCTCAATACCTTTGAATATCGGGCTCTATATCATCAGTGATTCTAAAGACTGTCTTAGAGTCACTGATGATAATTATCAAAACCCACCTTAGTATGGAGATGGCTAAAGATACTACTTTCTACTAATGATCATATGCTACATGCATGGCTGTAAAGTCTTAACAAAATACAAATAAAAATAAAACAAATTCCTTCTAAGGATGTCCATTATTTTTCTGTGCATATAGGTATCTCAGTACTAACAAGACAGGAATAGTCCTTTGTATTCTTCGCAACTACTCTATTTGCCCAGCCTAACCTTCAGCATTATACAATATATAGACATTTAAGGTGTATTCAGGAAGTTTACATTACATCCTGTGCATGGTGCTCTTCTAGTTGTTTTTCTCTTTCTTGAGATAAGTACATGTGACAGCACTTTCAATTTTTATTCTGTGGTTTCCTTCATTTTCTGTGCTTTTATGTAACCTAATTGACATGCAAGCATCGACACTTGCAAAAACATGTATTGAAGAATTTTTGGTTTGCATGCTGTTGAAAAATATCTGATTCAAAAAATGTATATATTTATAATTGTACATGATTCTTTGTAATAGTATCAATGCTCTTTAACATCTACATACAGCCCATATCAACATCATCAAGCACCACAAACTTCACTATCACATTTATGCTGACGACATCATGGTGTACGCTCCAATCAACCTACTAGCACTAAACACCACAACAATAACCAAATGTCTCAAAGACATGAATGACTGGCTCATAGCCAACAACTTAACGGTCAACTACGATAAAACTGAGGCAATGTTCGTCACCAGCAGCCCCATCTTCATACCTCCACAAACTATCAGCATCCTAGACAAACACATAGTAGTCAAAGAAGTTAAATATCTGGGCATCACACTAGACAAAATTCTGAACCTGAAATCCCACATCACCAAAACCGCAAACAAGGCCTATCAACGACTTGAAAACAATCAGACAAATCAAACCAATGCTCCGTCAGGACCACTTCCGCAGTGTGTGCCAAGCACTCATTACACCACTGCTTGATTACGGAAACTCACTATATCAAGGCCTTCCTCAGCAGACACTACATCCACTACAGATGGTACAAAACACCACAGCACGCATCATCACAGACACTCCAAAGACCGAGCACATCACTCGCGTCCTACAACAACTACACTGGCTCCCAATGGTGGCAAGAGCTAAATACAAAACAATCATGATCATCTTCAAAATCATTCACCATCTCTCAGCAGACATACTCCAAAGCATTATAACAAGGGATATCAGCAATAGACCAAGAAGAACCAATAACTACAACATGATCAGCACACCTGCAGGCTATCACAAAACCAAACAAACAACTTCAAAAAGAGCACCATCACTACTGGCATCCGCACTATGGAACTCCCTCCCAACAAGCCTGAGGGCACTAGATGACCTCACAGACTTCCGCAAAGACCTCAAAACATTGTTATTCATAGAAACATACGAGCACTCAGGCAACATCCCCTACCCAAACAGAAATACTACTACCTCCACCAACTAAGAACGCACTCATCCCATCTACATACACAAGCTTATCATACCACGTTATTAAATACCCTTATGTTAAATGTTACCCTTCAATTGTACTGTCTAAATGCTGTTAAGTAACTGTACTGTCTAAATGTTTACACGTACCCTAATGTTAAATGTAACCCTCCAATTGTGATGTGACGTGACCACCTTGATTGAAGGATAAGGTGGCATACAAATCTGTCTAAATAAAATAAATAAATAAATGTAAAATATTTGAAGTGCCTCCATGAATGCCAGTGTTCCTTCCACTTTATAATGCATTTCCAAGCAGCACCAACCCCATGGCTCAGGTTGCAGCACAGATCAATATTCAGATTCTTTATGCTGGGTCTGGGCACACTGCAGAGGTGTCACACAGGCCCAGGCATGAAAAGAAGGTGGCTGCTTCTAATGGTAACCCTTACAGACTGACTAGGGATGTGAAGGCTCTACTGCATTGTCCCTGAGCGGACCTGCGAGTTCTGAAAGCAGAAGGGTCTGGTGAAGGAGAGGTCGCACTGGCTGTCTTGGGAAGAACCTGGATGGTACCTGCTGTAGGTGGAGGAGGTATCCTTCCCTTACCACCTGAAATATCTACTGGTCTGAGGTGACATTGGCCCACCTGTGGCCATAAAGCGCCAGGCAACCCCTGTGGGCTAGTGAAGGTCTCCCAGGGGAGGGGAGGCCCTGCCCTGGGAACCAAAAGCTCTGCCAGGGTTGGATGGGAGCTGGGGCCTGGAGCTTCTGTGCCTTTGGCTTCTGAGCTCCATGGCCTTGTCTTTTAGGGTGAGAACTCTACTGCTGACCCAAGAAGGGCTGGTAGCGGTGACTCTGTTGAAAGGGCCCCTTTTTCCTTGGGAACAGGGGTCTTTTCCCCGATGGTTTCTTAAGGGGAAAGGATGAGGTCTTTTTGGAAAGCCTCAGTTGAGTCACCACGTCGGCCTCGATCTCGGCCGCCTTGTCAGCCATAGGCTTGCCAAACAGGTTCTCCCCAATGTAGGGGATGTCAAGCAGCTTGTCTTGGATCCATTGCTCAAGGTCAGAAGACTGTAGCCAGGCTTGACGCTGGCCACTGATTCTGGCTGCTGCTACTCAAGCTGCTGACTCAAAGCTGTCATAGGCCGCCCAGAAAAGAGCAGTCCTTGATCCTGGAAGTCAGGGATTGGAACTGTTGGAGGGGTTCCCTGGCAAGCCCTGCTGAAAACCCGGATAACTCCTGGGTTAGGGTCTTCAGGTACATGCCTATGTACAGTTCATAGGCTTGGATCCGGCAACCCATGATGGAGCCCTGGTAACACTTGCACCCAAGGACATCAAGGGCTCTAGCACGCCTTTCAGGAGGGAGAAAGGAGTGGGTCTTCTAGCTCTTATGTTTCTGCATGGTCAACTCGATGACCATGGAGTTATGTGGGAGCTGGGGCTTGTGGAACCCCAGGTGCTTCCGGACGCAGTGCATGGCATCAAGGCGCCGGCTCACCATTGGCACCGACGCCGGAGTCTCCCACATTCTGAGTAGTAGCTGCTCGTGAATCAGCTGCATGGGCACAGTGTGAGTTTCTTTGGGTGGAAACTCGTACTGGAGAATCTCCAGTTCTTCGGTGTGCAGGTCTTTCTCCACCTCGGTTTGCACCGAGAGGGCTCTGGCCATATCCTTGATAAAGTTGTGGAAGACCATGTCTTCCAGAGGAGAATGGTGCCAGGGCTCAGGGGAGACGGTTCCGAGGGAATATCTCAGTGCCATTTGGTTTCTGGGGATGCCTCGTCATCGGTCTCCCACTCTGTCGAGAGGTGTCCTGGGGTCTGAGTTGCAGAAACTGGCCGGGGAGGATCGGATGCCCGAGGAATGGGACCGAGATCTCGACCGGCACCGAAGGCATATCCGAGGCCAATGGCGCTCGGAGCTCGGCTCGATGACCGGGAACTCCCCTGCAGTTGGGGGCTCGGTCATTGGGGCAGATGATGTGGACAAACCAGCCATCATTGCCTGCTGCAGGGCCAGGATAGCAGTGATGTTTTGCTCCAAGGCCGCCATTCTGGTTTCCAAGCCAGAAGGCTCTGCTGCTTTCAGCACGGGCACCGAGGACTTCGGGCCCGGTGTCAGCACTCTGGCGAGTGCATCCTCGACAAGGACCTCAGTCTCAAGGAACCTCGCATGGTCTCCGCCGGCCGAGGACTCCTTCTTGAGGACCTTGGTAGGGCGTTTCTCGGAGCCGCCCAAGTCCTTCCGGGAAGTTTTACCGGGTTTCTCTGGTGTAACCTTAGCAGACTTAGAGGACTTTTGCTTCTTTCTCTCGCGGTCCAGGGTCTTCTCGGAGGAGCTGCCGCCTCAGGACTCCGAGGAAGCTTGGGGCTTGCGGGAAGTGATGGGCTTCGAGCTCGGCATCAGGGAGGCCGGTGCCGAGCCGGACCTCAGGAACAGTTTTTCCTGCAACTCCGACCTCTTTTTATTGTTTTAGGCATCATGGCCTGGCACAGGTCGCAGAAAGTGTTGTCATGGTTCGGGCCCAGGCATCGCAGGCAGCAGTCATGGGTGTCAGTGACCGACATGGTTTGAATGCAGCAGTTGCATTTTTTAAACCCACTGGGAGACATGGTGGGGAAACACCTGGACGGGGTCAATGACCCCCGGGCGAAAAAGGACGTGAACGCTGGTTGAGGCAAGCCTCTATCAAAAAAGACAAAAGGAGACAAGAACAGGGCCTGTGCCGGCACTGGGTCGAGGCAGGAAGAGGAACCAGTACGCAAACCAGGAAACTAACTTTAAGGATAATTAGCAAGGATTTTTCCAGGGAAACAGGACAGATGTCCATTGGGCTTCGTGGAAACAAGGAGACTGAGCAAGATGGCACCCTTGGGCAGGAAGGGGACCACGCATGCATGGCAGCAAGTCCCAAAGGCTTTCTTTGAAAGCTGGGGAAATGCTCCGCGTGGGCTCCATCGGCGCTGAAGTCACTCATATGTGAGAACCGACTTCCTGCTTGTTCCTGAAAAATTCTGGTTACATGAAGCAAGGTTCCACATTAGGAACCACCACCCAGCAAAAGGATGTAAGCGATAGTACTTTGAAACTCTCTTTCCAGTGTGCAGCAGTGGCCAAGAAAACAAACAGAATGCTAGGAATCATAAGGAAAGAAATGGAGAATAAAACCAAGGATATTATAATACTTCTGGATAGCTCCATGGTGCGACCGCATCTTAAATATTGTGTGCAATTCTGGTCACCTTAAAAAGCATACAGCAGAATTAGAAAGGTACAGAGAAGAGCCATCAAAACGATAAATGAGATGGAAGAATACCCCTATGAGGAAAGGCTTAAAAGGTTAGAGCTTCAGCTTGGAAAAAAGATGGCCGAGAGGAGATATGATAGAAGTATATAAAATAATGAATGGAATGGAAGACGTAAACGTAGATCGGTTGTCTACTCTTTCAAAAAGTAGAGACTAGGGGACACACAATAAAGCTACAATGTAGAACATTTAAAACTAACTGGAGAAAATATTTTTTCACTCAACATGTAATCAAACTCTGTAATTCGTTACTGGAGGATGTAGTAAAAATTGTTAGTGTAACTGTGTTTAAAAGAGGTGTGGGGAAATTCCTGGAGGAAAAGTCCATAAACCATTATTAAAGAGGACCAGGGAAATTTACTTCTTACCCCAGGGAAATTTACTTCTTACCCCTGGGATAAGCAGCATAACATCTATGTATCTTTTTGAGAACCTGACAGGTAGCTGTGACCTGGATTGTCTGCTGATATAAATAGGATATTGGGCTTGATGGATCCTTGGTCTAACCCAGTATGGCATGTCATATGTTCTTTGTCTCAGTGTGCAGTTACAGTATTCTGCATGGGCTTCCATTCTAACAGGAAATCCACACAGTAGGATAAGGCTGGGCCTGTGAAGATTCATTGACTAACGGGCCCCATACTGACTGCTACATCTGAGCATAGGTCACTGTGGAGGTCCAGAGGAAGAGGAGCAGTCCTGTTTCTGTGAACCCCCCCTCCTCCCCCATCTATGGTCTTGACCTACAGTTTGGAAAGCTGTGTACTAATTAATATAAATTCTAAGTAACAGTTATTACAAGACAGTCCTCATTTAACTTTTCTTCAAATGAGTATCAGATTCCATTTGAGATTCAAACACATTTATGCATTAATGCATTTATGCATTTCAAACTCATCTGACAGAAAAAGAAATTAGAACTGTACTGAAGATATTGTTTAAATAGCAGTGAAGTTAACAACAGGAAGTCTGCTTTTTTTTTTCTTACTAGTTTCCCAGAATATGTTGTTTTACCTCTTTAGAACTTAATCTTGGTGGAAAATCGCAAACCACCATAACTAGAAACTCAATTTCTCATGTAATTAAGAAACAGGAACAGCATATGCATTAGATATACTATGCTTCTCTGCTGTGTATCTAAACTGTGCTCTGGAGTAACTATTTTTCAAGTACATCAAGATGAATGTGAATTGTCTGTAGCAAGGGTGCCTGAGTTCAAAAAACTCACCAGATTTGACTCTCTCAACCTGACAAGCTAAACGTACTGCTTACAATGATATTTTAAATAAACACATTCAAACATATAGCGGTTTAGGATTTGTTTTCATTTCACTGTCATAGTCAAATAATAAGAACAATGGAAAGATAGTTTAAAGATAAAGAATATCAGATTATATCAGCTGAAGTTTACTTAAAGTGTCAGTATCAAATGCAATATTACTTTATGGGGATCTTGATGAAAAACACCAGTTTATTTGGCAAACGTCACTTAATCACCATTAGGTGGCTTAGTCTTCAGTCATAACCAACTTGGACTTGTGTGGTAGAATGATGCTCATCCCTGTGTCAACCTATAGTGCCACTTGCCTCAGTCATCACCTTAGAACAGGAATTAAAAAATCATTTGAAGGACACTCTGCTGATTTCTAACACTTTTACAATAGTTTCCCCAATTTTTCAATAATGGCAAATGCTAGCCCTCATGAAGATGAAAAGACAGTACTAAATGTTCTAGTTGAAGGAAGAGTACCACCAGTAGCATCCCATACAATATTATCATGCAAACTCTGGAAACTCTGATAAGCAGGGTGACCAGTTCTCTGCCTTTTTTTTCAGAGTGCGCTGATCCAGTCCTGATTTTATATAACTGCATACACAGATTTGTAGTTCTGCTTTCTCTATGAAAGTCGGATGAGGTTCAAACCCTGCTTCTGCCACAGACGCTCATGTCACTTTAGCCATGTCATTTAGGACTTGATTTACCAAGGCTTTTTTTCTCATTTTGTATCTATGAGAAAAAAAGCTTGATAAACCAGATATTTTATCTTCAAACTGTAAGCTCTCTCAGACAGGGACTTGTATACCAGAGATGTCTCAAAGTGGGATGGTTTTGCACACACCATAACAGAAGAACTTCACTCCTAAGCCAGGTTATGTGAAGTATGATTTCAGTCTCTCAAAAGCGTGCCATAATACTTGCATGTGCTAAAGAGATCTTCTTTCTGGAGTTCGTTGGAGGTAATGGGGGTTATATTAGAAGCCCTATTTGTGTTTTAAATGTGTGTGCAGTAGAAAAGCATAGTTACTCACCTGTAACAGGTGATCTCCGGGAACAGCAGGAATTTAGTCTTCACATATGGGTATCGTTGGTACCGATGGAGCCTGCGCGGGAACACTCCCCAGCGTCCAATTAGAAAGCTTTTGGGAGCATCCCACAGTGCCTGCGTGCTGCCTTCCCGCCTTTCCCAACTGCCTCTCTCCAGTTGAGTTGTAAAGCTGAGACAAAGAGAGAGAGAGGGAAAGAGAAAGAGATAGATAGAGAGAGACAACTCCTAGGGGAGGTGGGTGGGTTGTGAAGACTAAATTCCTGCTGTTCCCGGAGATCACCTGTTACAGGTGAGTAACTATGCTATCTCCAGGAACAAGCAGGAATGTAGTCTTCACATATGGGGACTCCCTAGCTTTAGATGCCAGGGAGAGACCCCAGAAGTTGTGAGTCCCTGTGACAGGGCTCCACTTCCCCCCATGGATCTCTGGCATCCAATCAAAGATGGTGGATAGGAGTTGATTAGGTATGGAACAGGTGTTGGAGAACAGCCTGACCAAACAAGGCATCCCGGCGGGAGTCCTTGTCCAAGCAGTAATGGGCTGTGAAGGTATGAACCGAGACCCAAGTGGCAGCTCGACAGATGTCGTCGATAGACACAGAGTGCAGATGAGCCATTGAAGCTGCCATGGCTCTCACATTGTGAGCTGTGACATGGCCCTCCAGAGGAAGATTCTTACTCTTATAGGCAAAGGAAATACACTGAGCAATCCAGTTAGACAGTGTTCTCTTGGAGACTGGAAGTCCCAAATGAGAAGGATCAAAAGCAACAAAGAGTTGAGAGGACTTTCTATGTTGCTGTGTTCTTTGTAAGTAAAAGGCTAAAGCTCTTTTACAGTCCAAAGTGTGAAGATTCCTTTCTGCATTTGATGCATGAGGCCTTGGAAAAAACACAGGCAGGTAGACCGCCTGGTTTAGATGAAAAGGCGAGACCACCTTTGGCATAAAGTGTGGATGAGTCCTAAGGACTACCTTGTCATGATGGAACCTTGTATAAGGTGGATCAGCCACTAGTGCCTGCAACTCACTGGTGCGACGTGCTGATGTGATTGCAATGAGAAAGATAACTTTCCAAGAAAGGAATTTCAATGAGGTTGTAGCTAAGGGTTTGAAAGGTGGCTTCATGAGCTGACCAAGAACCAGGTTTAAGTCCCATGCCACCGGTGGTGGTCTAATGGGAGGCTTAGTTAGAAGAAGGCCTCTCATAAATCTTGCTATAAGAGGATGGGAGGAAATAGGTTGTCCATTTAGAGGCTTGAAAGAAGTTGCAATAGCACTCAAATGGACTCTCACTGAGTTAGTCTTAAGTCCTGCACTGGATAAATGAAGGAGATACTCCAGTAATGATTCCAGAGGTATCGCAAGGGGGTTAAGACCCTTCTGCGAACACCATATGGAAAACCTTTTCCACTTAAAACATAAGAAAGTCTTGTGGAAGGCTTCCTTGAAGCATAAAGGATATCCTTTACTTGCTGAGGGAGGCTAAGATCATGGAGATCTAGGCCTTCAGCAACCAAGCCCTGAGATGCAGAGACTGGGGATTGGAATGCCATAACATTCTGTCCTCCTGAGACTAACTCCAGAGAGGGAGCTTGAGAGAGATGTAGAAGCAAAGGGTACCACACTTGCCGTGGCAAATGTGGGGCTATGAGAATCATGCGGCCTCTGTCTCTCTGAAGCTTGAACAGGGTTTTGGGAATTAGGGGAATGGGTGGAAAGGCATAAAGGAAGTCTTGACCCCAGTGAAGGAGGAAAGCATCCCTGGCCTGAGAGCCCTGAGCCGGAATTCTGGAACAGAACCGGGGAAGTTTGGCATTCAACGGACTTGCAAAGAGGTCTATGTCCGGGGTTCCCCAGTTTTGAAAAATCTTGGCCACCTGGTCTGCATGTAGAGACCATTCGTGCGGAAGCAGAACTCGACTGAGTCTGTCTGCCCAAGAGTTTTGTATGCCTGGAAGATATACTGCCAGGAGATGAATCTGATGCTCTCTGGCGAGGGCCCATAGTCGCAAAGCTTCATTTCAAAGCGACAGAGAGCCTGTTCCCCCCTGCTTGTTCACGTAGAACATGGCTACTTGATTGTCCGTATGGATGAGGACTGTCTTGTAGCTGAGTAGGGTGTGGAACACTCGAAGAGCAAGGAAGATCGCTCTGAGTTCTAAGAGATTGATGTGTAGATGAGTCTCCTGTGGAGTCCAAGTGCCTTGGGTGGAGAGGTCTTGCAGATGAGCTCCCCAACCCATTGGAGAAGCATCTGTTGTGAGAGTTGCTTGGGGTAAAGATTGTTGAAAAGGGGACCCCAGCAACAGGTTTTGAGTGGACTGCCACCATTGGAGGGACAAAATAAGGTGATTTGTGTTTGCTATTTTGTCTGACAGGCACCCTGATGCCTGGGTCCATTGAGTGGATAAAATACACTGGGCTGCTCTCATATGGAGGCGAGCATAAGTAACCACATGCACCGTAGATGCCATGTGGCCTAGTAGTTGTAACATCTCTCGAGCAGTGAGATGAGGCTTTAGCACTGCTTGAGAAGGTAACTGCACTATGCGAAGGCAACGGGTCTGAGGAAGATAGGCCCTTGCTTTTCTGGTGTTCAGCAAAGCTCCTATGAACTCTAGAGATTGAGTGAGAGTTAGACTGGATTTTGGGATGTTTATGACCAACCCCAAATACTGAAGAATACGCATTGTGCAAGACAGAGCAATCCTGGCCTCTGACTCTGATGGGGCTCGAATGAGCCAGTCGTCTAAGTAGGGGAAGACGAATATTCCTAGAGTGCGAAGAAATGCAGCTACCACAGCCATGCATTTCGTGAACACCCTTCGTGCTGAGGCCAGGCCAAAACGAAGCACCCTGTACTGGTAGTGCTTTCCCTGAAAAAGGAACCGAAGGAACTTTCTGTGAGTTGGATGGATGAGAACATGAGTGTACGCATCCTTGAGATCTAGAGAACAAAGCCAATCCTGACTCTGAAGGTATGGCAGCAGAGTTCCCAGAAAACACAAGAAGCAGGAGACGTTGGATGAGCTGAAGGGTCTTTATTACTGAAGGGTTCCTCCTTCAGTAATAAAGACCCTTCAGCTCATCCAACGTCTCCTGCTTCTTGTGTTTGCTTGGACTTTCTGCAGGAGGCCTTGCTCCTCCTTGTGTAGCAGAGATCCCAGAGAAATCATCTTGAATTTCTCCTTGAACAGGAATTTGTTCAATTCTCTGAGGTCTAAGATAGGTCTGTATCCCCCTATTTTCTTTGGGATAAGGAAACAGGGGGAGTAGAACCCTGTACCCTGTTGATGGATGGGTACTTCTTCTACTGCCCCTTGGGCAAGAAGCATAGTGACGTCTTGATCTAACAGTTTGATGAGAGAGGTCTGAGAATTGAACTGTCTTACCATTGTGGGAGGGGGCATGCACAGGAAGTGAAGCTTGTACCCCTCTTTTATAATGGAGAGTGTCCAATGTTCCGCTGTTATTTGCCCCCATCTGGGTGCAAAATGAGACAACCTTCCTGGAATGGTGGAAGGCTCTGGTCCATTGAGGGCCAGGAAGGCTAAGTTCTCTAGATGAAAGTTGTGATAAGGAAGCTTATCATAGCTCAGGAAGGAGCTATAGAAAAGGTGAAGTGTCTCTGAACAAGCAAACTGTCAGTTCTGGTAGAGATAAGAAAACAGAATTTTTCCATAAAAGACTACCAGTCCCAGAATGCACCAGGTTACCAACAGCCATTAGAGGAGCTGAAGTGGGAAAACGTGTGTTCAATCAGGAGGGCTATGAGGTAATCCCCAAGCACTCATCTCAAAGGGCAGGGCCTGATTCAGCACAGCTGCGCTGTGCTAGGGTGGAGCACTCATCTAAGCAGAATAAAGGTAGAGTTTATTCTACAGAGAATTATCCTCAGTTTCATCTGGGAGATCCTCAGATTCATCTTGGACATCATCCTCATCTTGGACATTTTCATCATCTGGAGGATCATCAGAAGCAGAAGCCAGAGCGGACGGACAGAGAGGGCAAGAAACCCTTTGGAAGAAAGAAGAGAAAAGCTTTTGGGAGGTCTAAAGGAGTCCAGAGCAGTACGTATACTGGAAGGCATTCCAAAGGCAAGCTTACACCACTGGACTGGGGAAAGCCAGAGGAATGGTGCTGCAGAACTAGGAATCTCCAGACGGTACCTGTGAGGGAGACGGCTGCACGTGGAAGGGACCCTAAGTCCCGTGCCAGAAGGTATGTGAAGAGAGACCCAGTGTCCAGGGATCTGGATTGGAAGGCTGGACATAAGAACTGGACTACATACTGGCCAGGCTATTTAGAGAGGAACTCTAACAGCAAAGGAAGCTCAGGTATGAACACTGATCTATGCCCTAGCTATACCCTTGAAAGATAGCAGGGAAACAAGTATTCTCCTGAGAGTGCTCCATTGAGAAATTCCTCTGTACCAATCCATGATATTGAACCCATGATTGTTGAAGAAGGGGGAGGGGTTGCAGATGCAGGCTGTGAATACATGGATTGCTCTTTGTCTAAACTCCTTTGGTAATTTACGGTTACAAAGTACAACAACCATCACAAAGAAATACAAACTTGTTCTTTAATCTACTCAGAAAAGCTCCTGAATAGGATTTGAGCCAAGCAGTAGAAAGTAAGCCAGCTAAGGGGTTTCAGCTGGATAACTGCTAGCAATTGAGCCTTACCTAATTGCTTGTGAGCTCTGAGGAAATCACTTCTGAGTCTATGTGTGAAGATATAAGAAGTTAACCTGAAAAGAACAGTTTTTCCCTACTTTGTGGGTTTTGCTTGTTGTTTGATGCACTGCTAAGAGAATATTAGCTAAAGCCTACAGAAAAGACCAGTTTGTTACCACCCAGGTCTTTATTCTTTTGATTTGATTGCCTGACAAGTTCAACTGTTGTTTTCCTGATTTTGTTTTTCTAAGTTTAACACTGAAAGCAAGTATCCTGTTTTATGTGCTACCAAGCATATCTGTGTTGGGAGAAATAACCCCATAAATAAATATCTTATTGGCTTTACACTCAAGCACAACTAATTATTGTGAGCGGCTGTGTCTGGTGTGAATGGACTGCATTTCCCACAATCCCTTGCAAATCATATTGATATATGCCTTTGCCAAGACTGTGAACATTCTCACCCAGGCAGCCGTCTGACAAAGTCAAAGGCCTTGTGGAGGCTGGGACTGTTGAGACGGTTGAGGCTTAGCAGTCTTTGCTTTCCTTTGTTTAGGTGGTTGCTGACCCTTCCGGGCAGGCTGACCTACAGAACGTCCCTGCTGGGAATAAGAGGGGTAAAACCTCTTCTTCTTAGAGAAGAATGGTTTCTTGAAAGATTTCTTTCTTGCAGGGTCAGCAGTGGCCTTGGACAGTCTATCCAAGGTGGAGTTGTCAGCATCCAACTCATTGGCTTTCTCTTGCCAATCTTTGACAAACAGATTCTCACCAGTACAAGGAATATTGTCCAGTTTGTCCTGTACCCAGAGCTCCAAATCAGATGCCTGGAGCCAGGCAATTCTACATGCACCTATGGCAATGGCAGAGGTTCTGTTTATGCACTCAAAACAGTCAAAAGCTGCACGGTTGACAAACTTAGAAACATCCTGGGCATGTTTAACCAGTGTGAGAAAGTCTTGCCTATCTTCAGGAAGAAGAGGGCTCAAGACCTCTAAATCACCTGTGACTTCCTTAAGGAACATTCCCATATATAAAATATAGGAACTGATCCTAGCAGAAAGCAAGGAAGCCTGGAAGGTACGACATCCAAAGGCATCCAAGGATCGACACTCACGTCCTGGAGGATTAGAGGCATGCCTCTTTGCACTTCTGATCCTTCTCATAGCTGATTCCACTACGATAGAGTGGTGGGGAAGCTGAGTTTTCTGGAAACCAGGACATGAAGGCACTCGGTACATGGTATTCAGTCTACTGGAGTGAGGAGAGGTGGTAAGAGGTGTCTCCCACATTCTCAACATGAGATCATGTAAGATCTCATGGATAGGCAAAGTAGCTGCCTCCTTAGGAGCTTTGGGATATTGTAAAATTTCCAACTCCTTTGCTCTGGGCTCTGTTTCAGGAGCCACAGTATTGGACAGACCTCGAGCCACCTCCCTGATGAAGTCCTGAAAGGAGATATCCTCTGGAAGAGACATCCTGGGTTTAGGGGAGGAAGGCTCCTCTGGTAGAAGTATTTGGGTACCGACAGAACTGTCAGAATCCTCAGATTCCTCCGAGGACTCAAAGTACCTTCTGTCCGGATGCTCTTGTAGAGCCCGATACCCGTACCGACCGAAGTCGGTACTGGGGGGAATCGGTACCAGTGTATCGGTACCGGAAGGCATCGGATGACTGGGTGCCAGCAATGCGAACACCGATGTCGATGCTGTCGGTACCGGTACCGGTACTGATACCGGTACCGGAGTCGGTGCCGGTACCAGTTGAACTGTCTGACGCGGTTCCGAGGGTGTCAATGCCGCAAGGAGAGCTGCCAGACTGCGTTCAATAGCCAGGAACCTCTGGTCTATCGATGCTGCCGATGCCTGGGTATCAGTACTGGACAAAGCAGCCGGTACCCCAGAGCATGGCACCAGTAGTTCTGCCGAGGTTGGGGCCTCGAGAACGTCCTGGAGCCCCGATAATGCTTTGGGAAGCCGAAGCCTCCCGTTGGGGCAATTTTGCCGGTGCAGAATCCTCAAGGGCAACGCCAGAGGCATCTCGATGCTTAGAAGGAGATCTACTCTTTGAGGACCGGCTGGACTTATGTTTAGTTACCTGAGATCCACGGGAGGAAGACGAAGCCCTGGAAGACGTCGATGCTACCGAGGCTGCATCAGAGGGAAACAGGGTACTGAGATTGGCAGCTCGGTTCTGTCGACCTCTCTTGGACATCATGGCACAGGCCATACATTCTGTGATGGAGTGGTCAGGACCTAAACATTTAAGACACCACTCATGGGTGTCGATGACGGAGATGGTACCGCCACACTTGGTGCACTTTTTGAAACCCGAACTGGGTTTATCCATAGTGGAATAATTTTTGGGCCTAAGGCCCAAAATGGCGCGTGCACCTGGAAAAAGTACTAACTATATATATATATTTTTTTTTTTTTTTAAAGAAAGAAAGAAAGAAGAACCGGCGGTACCGGTATAGCATCGAGGAAGGCAGACGCGACCACAAAAAAAGAAAGATAATAAGGAAAATTTTCTGCGGTGACAGGAACAACGACCTGCTGGCTCTGTGGAAAACGAAGAATTGGAGAGAGGCAGTTGGGAAAGGCAGGAAGGCAGCATGCAGGCGCTGTGGGATGCTCCCAAAAGCTTTCTAATTGGACGCTGGGGAGCGTTCCCGCGCAGGCTCCGTCGGTACCGACGATACCCATATGTGAAGACTACATTCCTGCTTGTTCCTGAAGATCATGTGGAAGCCACACCCATGTCTAAAATACCATTTTAGAAATGCTACAAGATGCACGTTGATCTCTACATGTCTCCGCTAGAGGGGTTTCAGGAGCATTTTTGGGTACAGTCTGGGCGGCATGTGTACCTGCACCTCTATGATATATTTCACATAGGCTTGAGACATGCAGGGCAGATTTTTTAAAAGTGTCAATCTACACTTGTTATAAATCATGAATAAGAATAAGACTCTGTTGTCTTTTGGGAATGGTTTGTCGTGGCAATGATTGAAAAAGTACTATTTCTACTACTGCTACCACATATCCTTTGTATAATGCTAAAAGACGTATGCAGTGCTATACATATACAAGAAAGACACAAGGAGGCAGACCAATATCAATAAAGCTCTCTTTCCTTTCAGTGGCTCTGCCTTCCTGCTCTCCTTGTGTCTAGCTACATTGCAGGAGGAGCGCGTTTCTGTTCCCATATACAAGAAAGAGACAGACCCTGCTCATCAGAGCTCACAGCTTAATCAAGACAGACTACATAACTATAGGCTAAGGTAGATCAAGGGGAATGGCAAAGATACAGATAAGTGATGAAACATAGAAACATAGAAATATGACGACAGAAAAAGACCACATGGCCTATCTAGTCTGTCCTTCCATAACAACTACAACAGTCCCCTTTTTACCTTTAGAGATCCTCTGTGTTTGTCCCATGCTTTTTTGAATTCAGTTACTGTCCTCATCTCTACCACCTCCACTGGGAGACTATTCCACGAATCCACTACTCTTTCCATAAAGAAATATTTCCGCATATCACTCCTGAATCTATCTCCCTTCACCCTCATCTCATGTCCCCTCATAGCAGAACTTGCTTTCAATTTAAAGAGGCTCTCTCCCTGAACATTTATGCCACGGAGGTATTTAAACATCTCAATCATATCACCTCTATCCCGCCTTTCCTCTAAGGTGTACATATTAAGATCCTTAAGTCTGTCCTCATATGCTTTATAATGAAGACCACTAATCATTTTAGCAGCCACCCTCTGCACCGACTCCATCCTGTTCACATCCTTTTGAAGGTGCGGTCTCCAGAATTGCACACTATACTCCAAATGAGGTCGCACCAAAGACTTATACAGAGGCATTATCACCTCCTTTTTTCTGCTAGCCATTCCTCTCCGTATGCACCCAAGCATCCTTCTAGCTTTTGCCGTCGCCTTTTCTACCTGTTTAGCTACTTTAAGATCATCAGACACAACCACGCCTAGGTCCCGCTCTTCTTTAGTGGACAAAAGTACTTCACCCCCTATACTATATTGCTCCCTTGGATTGCTGCAGCCCAAATGCATGACCTTACATTTTTTAACATTAAATCCCAGCTGCCAAATTCTAGACCATTCTTCAAGCTTAGCTAGATTCATGTAATCTACCCCTTCCTGGGTGTCTACTCTATTGCAGATTTTGGTATCATCCGCAAAGAGGCAAACCTTACCTGAAAGCCCTTCCGCTATATCACTAACAAAGATGTTAAAAAGAATCGGACCAAGGACAGATCCCTGGGGCACACCACTGATAACATCCTTCTCCTCAGAGTGAGCTCCATTTACTTGTACTCTTTGTCGCCTCCCACCCAACCAATTTCTAACCCAAGCAGTAACTTTAGGGTCCATCCCTAGGGTGCTCAGTTTGTTTATCAGTCGCCTGTGAGGAACAGTGTCAAAGGCTTTACTAAAATCTAAATACATCACATCTAGGGCTCTCCCTCGCTCCAACTCCCTGGTCACCCAGTCAAAGAAATCAATCAGATTTGTCTGACAAGACCTGCCTCTGGTGAATCCATGCTGCCTCGGATCCTGTAATCCGCTGGACTCCAGAAACCTCACTATTTTCTCTTTCAGCAGCGTTTCCAATAATTTACTCACCACCAAAGTTAAACTAACTGGCCTGTAGTTCTCAATCTCATCCTTACTTCCGCTTTTGTGTAAAGGCACCACATGAGCCTCTCTCCAGTCCTTTGGCACCACTCCCGACTCCAACGAGGCATTGAAAAGGTCAGTCAGTGGAGCTGCTAGAACGTCCCCAAGTTCCCTCAGTATTCTCGGGTGTATCCCATCCAGTCCCATCGCTTTGTCTACTTTAAGTTGAGATAGCTTCTCACGAACACAGTCTTTTGAAAATTGTTCAAGATGTCCTTTGCTTCTGTTCCTATTTGTGGGTGTTTTCTGAGGTCCTGCTCCTGGTGCTTCATCTGTGAACACAGAACAAAAATATTTGTTAAGGAATTCCGCTTTATCCTTATCAGCTTCTACATATTCCTCCCCTGCACCCTTGAGTCTGACAATACCACTCTTGCCCTTCCTCTTCTCACTAGTATATCTGAAAAATGTCTTATCCCCCCATTTTATTGCATTGGCTATTTCCTCCTCCTTTTGAATTGTTGCCTTCTTGACTACTTTGCTAGCTTCTCTAAGTTTTTCCAAATACAGATGCCTGTCTTCCTCTCTCTGTGATCTCTTGTATTTCATGAAGGCCTCCCTCTTTTTCTTCACTTTTTCAACTACTTCTTTTGAAAACCATAGCGGTCTCCTTTTCCTTTTACCTTTATTTACCATTTAACAAAAAGGTTGGTTGCCCTTAAAATATCCCCTTTCAGGTTTTCCCACTGTTTTTCTACATCCCTCAGCTGTTCCCATCCAACTAACGACTCCCTGAGGTATTGGCCCATCTTCGCAAAGTTAGTCTTCCTAAAGTCTAAGATCCTCGCCTTTGAATGGATTCTAACAGCCCTAGTCCTAATACTGAACCACACCATCTGGTGATCACTGGATGCAAAATGATCTCCCACTACAACATCAGAAACACTTTCACCATTGGTAAGCACCAAGTCCAGTATGGCCCCTTCATGTGTGGGATCTGTTACCAATTGCCTGAATAGTTCTCCCTGTAGAGAATCCAGGATCTCCTTACTTCTAGATGATACTGCAGCAGGAATGTGCCAATCAACATCTGGCATATTGAAATCTCCTATCAGTAGCACTTCCCCTTTCCTAGCAATGCTGCGCATGTCTTCAATTAACTCTCTGTCCACCTCTTCCTCTTGTGAGGGAGGTCTGTCTATCACACCAATGTAAATAGATTTCTCTTTCCCTCTTTCTAGTTTAACCCACAATGCCTCCCCTCTCCCTTTTAAGCTCTGTAATTCCAAAACTTTAATAGTAGTTTTTACATATAGTGCCACTCCTCCTCCCCTACTTCCTACCCTGTCCTTTCTGAATAAAGTATAGCCAGGTAGAGTTACATCCCAATCATGGTTTTCTGTGAACCATGTTTCTGTAACTGCCACTAAATCCAAGTCAGCCACTCCCACCAAATCTTCAACCTCAGGGATCTTATTTCCCATGCTACGGGCATTTATACACACTGCTTTCCATATGTTACCCCTGTTACCCATTTCCATAAAGTTATTTAATGTATCACCTACCTGGGGGCTTTCACTTACCTGGGGGCTTTCTTCACCCATCCCCAACGAATCTAGTTTAAAGCCCTCTTCAGTAGATTAGCCAGTCTACTACGCGTTGACCTTTCTTGGACAGATGAATGCCATCTCTGCTCTGCAACCCTTGGAATAGCATCCCATGGTCTAGGAAACCAAAACGCTCTCGATGACACCATCCACGCAACCATGCATTCATCTCCAGGATGCGAGCCTCTCTACCTTGGCCTTTACCCTCAACAGGGAGGATTGAAGAGAACACCACCTGTGCACCTAACTGCTTCACCCTCTGTCCCAGAGCCATGAAGTCACTTTTGATACGTTCCGAGGTATACCTGGCAGCATCATTTGTTCTGACATGGATTAGCAACATTGGGTAATAGTCAGTGGGCTTGATGAGTCTCGGCAAACTCTCCGTAACATCTTGGATTTTGGCACCAGGCAGACAGCATACCTCTCTGGACATAAAGTCTGGTCGGCAGATGGACGCCTCAGTACCCCTCAGAAGAGAGTCTCCAACCACCACTACCCTTCGTTTCCTTGTGGTCACTGATTCTGCAACTTTAGGGTACTTGAGCTCTGGTTCTTCCCTTTCCAGGGAAGCTTTCACCTCCTCCACTTCCAGGGCTGCATAATGGTTTTTCAATTCAAGGGCTGGAGAAGTTGGATTGGTGATTTTGCAGGCCCTGGTAACTTGTGTCCAACCATCGACATTCTGTTGGCATCCATCTTCTCCTCTGCTGGAGAGCTTGGTTGCTGCAAGAAGCATCTCATCAATGTACTTCTCACTGTCTTGAATGCTCCTCAGCCTCGCCACCTCCTCTCTGAGTTCCTCCACTTGTTTCCTCAGAGCTTCAGCATGCAGGCGCCCTGCACTTGGAACTGGTCCTTCAACTGGCATTAGGACCTCTGTCTGGACCGAGGCAGAAGCTGTAACGGGGCAACAGCTTTAGTGATACGATTTTTCCCAGCCATTGTTCTGTTCGTGGAGCTTTAGGTATCTGTTAAAGCAAAAGAGAGAGATCTACCAAGTACCAGCCGGTTTCCCAGCTGTCCTTTCAGAGAAAAAGCAGTTAAATCTCCTTAATTATATTCAAAATGTGCTGGTCCAATTCTCTGTGCTTTGTCAAATGGGGAGGTGCCCTATAAAGCAAGACTACTCACTAGGGTTGGTTGGGAGTCGGGGTGGTTAGGGAGGGAACTAACACCTGTTAGGTGTAAGCAGTTCCCAAAGCTGAGGAGGTTACTGGAGTTCAGCTACCTACTGTGCTCAAGGAAAGTCCCACTAAAGCACCAAAAAGAAAGTAACCTTGCTTTAAAAATGTACAAAAAACCCTTTTAAGAGTTCCCAGTCAGAGAGCTAACAATTTAATATAATAAAACAAACCCTTAAATCCTTACTGTTGGTTGATCTGAAGAGCTCCTGTAGGAAAGCCTGAACAGGGCAGTTCACTGGAGCCTTTTATGCAGGCCCTCAGCTGCTCTCAGGTAATCAGGCCCACTAACTCCTGATTAGGTGTTAGCAGTTCCCAAAGCTGAGGAGGTTACTGGAGTTCAACCACCTACTGTGCTCAAGGAAAGTCCCAATAAAGCACCAAAAAGAAAGTAACCTTACTTTAAAAATGTACAAAAAACCCTTTTAAGAGTTCCCAGTCAGAGAGCTAACAATTTAATATAATAAAACAAACCCTTAAATCCTTACTGTTGGTTGATCTGGAGAGCTCCTGTAGGAAAGCCTGAGCAGGGCAGGGCACTGGAGCCTTTTATGCAGGCCCTCAGCTGCTCTCAGGTAATCAGGCCCACTAACTCCTGATTAGGTGTTAGCAGTTCCCAAAGCTGAGAAGGTTACTGGAGTTCAACCACCTACTGTGCTCAAGGAAAGTCCCACTAAAGCACTAAAATATATGTATAATGTTTTATTTTTCTTTTGTGATAGTAGACTGGTTGAAAATTACAACTATGATAGTGTATGAGTAGCAATGTCTGCAGAAAAAATGCTGATATTTCTCCTAGTCTCTTTTAAACTAATCTGCAGGAGTCGATTGGAGGAGTGATCTTAACTTTTCATGTCATGTATGTTTTAGTTATTATGGAAAGACCTCTGCAGAATTGATGTTGTTAATTGCAAGTGTGATTTAATAATATGCTACCTCTTCTATTGCTGCTGTTTGTGTTTTTGCTCAGAAATTTCCCTCTGGACTTAAGCCACTGGGCTATTTTTCAGACTTTTGTTGCCCTGTTGTAGCAGGAATGCCTCCATGTTTTCAGTTTCTGGCAGCAGTAGTCTTTGCAATCCAAATTACTGATTTTCTAGTACTATAACATGCCTCTCATTCAGTTTTCTTATCTTTTACAATTGGAAAAACCAGCTTTCTTCCAGCTCTAGATTGCTACTGTTTGACCTCACTATGTACTGATGATTCTGCTTTGCACAATGAATAAGGAAAATTGATGCAATTATAAGAGTTGATTCTGTGGCAGAGCTGGCTGCTTGTTATTTGCTAGTGCTCAACCAGCTGAAGTGTTCGCTCTTTCTAGAGCTCTAATTTGCTTATTTGATCATCAATATTGATTTTGTCTCAGGCTTCTTGCATAGGGAGCTCTATGTGCTGATACTTTACTACTATGCTGTTTTGTTCTGAAAACAGGGTAACAAAGATAAAACTGTTAAGCCATTAAGAAGTGGTAATTGACTTTCTAATTGGTTCAAATTTGGTGTTAAAAAGGTTTTATAGTTTATGAATGTATACACCCTTATGTAAATGTTCCTTCTTTTGTGAGCTTAGATGTCTATGCGAATTAGAATGGAATAGAGAAGTAGTCTAATGACTAGAGTACTAGCACTCCTTGTGACCTTGGACAAGTCACTTAACCCCTCATTGCCTTACAAAGAAAAATCCCAAGTTATCAACGTTCCTGTTTTATGTGCTGTACCAAGTTTTAGTTGCAATGTGAATTGCTGTGATTAGTGAGGAAAGTGGTATTAAAAATAATAATAATAATGTGGCAGGTGCAGGCCTGTGATCCACGGTGACTGACATAAGCAGGCAGGCCTAACCAGCTTGACCTGTAAATGAAGCCTGTGGAGAGGCTCATAGGAATCACACATCCCCCAATATGCTGCTATTGTAGGATAGAACTCTGTAAGAGAACTAAACTAACTTAGGTAAGCAAAATTGAGAGATGGAAAAATACAGAAAAATATGTTTAAAAGTTACTGATAAGAAAAGTACATCTGCAAGGAATATAATTGGGAGTGCTGACAGATGAGTTGCAGAGCCCTGCTCCCCTGCATGCACAAATTGGCTCTATGGCCTTGAGAGTATGAAAGTAACAAGTTGATGAACTGACCATTGTAATTGGGACTAGAAGGGGGGTATGCAGGTGCCATGCCCACTGAAGGAACATAATTGGATAATCTTATCAGTACCGGAACCAATGGAAGGGGTACGGGAGAGTACCGGGACCAATGAAATGTTTTCCTATACCTAGAATGGAACAGAAGTCTATAAAAGTTGTTGTAATACCAGAAAACTTTGCTCAGCCATTTTGAATTTGATCGTGCTTGAGACTTGTGCACAAATAAATGATTTGGACCTTCTGGTATCATTGGTTTGTCTGCGCTTTGCTGCTACAATAACATAAAAAGAAAAAGGGTATATTACTTATAATGTTTAAAGTAATGTGAGTTGAACCATCACCTAAGATAAGACAGCCTTCCTAATTGTTGACAAACAATTGAAATGAGTTTAATTTGTCATAAGCTGCTAGTTATGTTTTAATGTTTGTTACCCCTTGAATAACCAGATTGACTATACCTTGTATATTGTTATAGCTGGAGAGTACATCACAAATATAATTATAATTAGTGATATGAATATGTACAATTGTGTCCCTGACAGGAAAAAGAAATGTGTCTATTAGGCCACATGCTAACATTTGATTTGGCAAGTAGACAGAATAAGTTTAGGAATGTAGATGAAAATAATAAGTATGTTACAGGCTAGCTATATAATAATTTAGTGCTAACATAGATGTATTGTAATTAACAATAGATAATATAATTCTGTTCAACAATTTAAGACTGTCATTAGGGATGAATAATTGTGCTTGTTTGCAATTGTATGGAATCAAGAGAGATGCTGTAGTGGAGAGTAGGATTTTTACAAATTATATATTATATGCACTGAATCCTATGGGCCGAAGAGGAAAACTACTGTGAATGATAATGCTACTGAATATGGATACTCCTGATAAAGATCAGCGGAACTACTCATGTATGCGCAGCAGTGAAGCCTGGGTGGACAGTCACTGAAAAAGCTCTAAGATGTGCATGGCACAGCCCATGGTGAGAAAGGATGCTGCTGAAGAATCTGGAGTGATGATTGGTGTCATGATATGAGGGACTAATCTCTGAATTATTACTAGATCTATGAGAAGCAGTTGGCCACTGCTAGAAGAGGTACTGCTTACAAGAATAATTGGTAAAGTCTTGCTCTCTGTACATATTCTTATTGAGGCTAAGCAAAGGCAAACAATGTCACATGATTTTATATAACAACTTCCTCCAACGAACAAGATGGAGCTCACCTATGGACCAGATGTGCCTAGGACTCTGAAGTAACATCTGCAAAATGAAGCCTACTGTAGATGATTTATTCTGGAATTGGACATGTTTCAGCTACCGCTCTTTGTAATGATTCTTTATAGAATCACAGGGGGGACTGTAGAAATGGACAGGTAAAGGGATACCAGAATCCCCAATATGCAATTGAAGATGGATGAATTTCTTGATGCAGAATGTGTTTAGAAGTTTGGCCTTTCACCTACTTCCTCTTAAATAGAATTGGATATCATGATCATGAGTTCTGTATAACTGTTTTTAAAATAGTTTGGAACATTGTTAACGCAAGCATAAAGAGTAAACATAGGCTATGAACTGCGCAACCATAGTTCATTGTACAGTCAATGCTGACACAACATAATTTTTGCAACTTTGCAATTATAAATAATTTTGTCATAATCAAGTAAATTTCATCTAATACACTGTAATCAGCTCTTACTCTGTAAAAAGAACTTTAGCGACACCTTGTGTTATTGCATGTTTATAATAAATGACTGTTACTTCCCCTTTTTCTTTAATAAAAAGAGCTTTTCAGAAGGAAGAATTTGAATCCGGCAGACGTGGAACTGTGCTGTGTGTCCACAGGCCGTCTGTTGTTTTCCCTCTGAGCTCAAAGAAAGTAGAACTTTATGGGACTTGTTTACAAAGCCGCGGTAGCGGTTAGCGGTCGTTATCGGAGCCGCGGCCCCATTGAAATCAATGGGGTCGCGGCTCCGATAACGATCGCGAACCGCTACCGCAGCTTTGTAAACAAGCCCCTATGTGTGATTGTGTTCTGTGTTACTCTCAGCCTGTTTCTCACTGCTTGAGGGACCAGAGACCGAAAGAGCCGTGGTATTGTGGCCAGAGTCTCAATGCGTGGATGAGACAATGGTGCAGAGATGAGGGTTTTGGATTTGTTAGGAACTGGGGAACATTCTGGGGAAAGGAGGGGCTCTTCCGAAGGGATGGGCTTCACCTTAACCGGGATGGAACCAGGCTGCTGGCATTAACCTTTAAAAAGGAGATAGAGCAGCTTTTAAACTAGATATTAGGGGAAAGCCGACAGTCGCCCAAGAGCGTATGGTTCGGAAGAATGTATCTTTGAAGGATACTACCAAAAGCAGAGAGGTTCCACAAAAGAGTAAAGTAGCCCAAATGCCTTCAAGTATGGAGCAGACTGAGCTTAAAGATCCCAAATTACCCATGTCTAACAATAGCCAAATTAATATGAGTAAAATACATTCTCTAAAATGCTTGTATGCAAATGCTAGAAGTCTAAAAAATAAGATGGGAGAGTTAGAATATATAGCACTAAATGAAAGGTTAGATATGATTGGAATATCAGAGACATGGTGGAAGGAGGACAACCAGTGGGACACTGTGATACCTGGGTACAAACTATATCGTAATGATAGAGCTGATCAAATTGGTGGAGGGGTTGCTCTCTATGTTAGAGAGGGCATTGAGTCAGAAAGGATTAAAGTTTTGCAGGAAACAAAATCTGCTGTAGAATCTATATGGATTGAAATTCCATGTAAAAGGGGGAAGGCAATGGCAGTGGGGGTGTACTATCGAGCGCCGAGAATGACCAAATGGATGATGAAACGCTCAAAGAAATCAAGGAAGCTAACAAAAGTTACAGTGCAGTAATAATAATGGGTGATTTCAACTACCCCGGTATCGACTGGGTAAGTGTCACATCAGGACATGCTAGGGAGATAAAGTTCCTAGATGAAATAAATGACTGCTTCTTGGAGCAGCTGGTTCATGAACCGACCAGAGGGGAAGCCATATTAGACCTAGTCCTTAGTGGAACACCAGATCTAGTGCAAGAGATAAGGTTGTTGGGGCCACTTGGCAATAGTGATCATAGCATGATCGCCTTTGATTTAATTAGTGGAGGAGGGATAGTAAGGAAATCCACAGTACTACCTTTTAACTTTCGAAAGGGAAACTATGATAAAATGAGGAAAACAGTTATGAAAAAACTAAAAGGAGCAGTTGCAATGGTTAAAGACGTACATCAGGCTTGGCTGTTGTTGAAAAATACTATCTTGGAAGCCCAGACCAGCTGTATTCCACGCTTTAAGAAAAGTGGAAGGAAGTCCAAAAAACTACCAGCATGGTTTAAAGGTGAGGTCAGAGAAGCTGTTGTTGCCAAAAAAGCATCTTTCAGGAAATGGAAAAAAGAGCCAAATGACGAAACCTGGAAACAGCACAAGCACTGGCAAGTCAAATGCAAGGCATTGATAAGGCAGGCAAAGGGAGAATTTGAGAAGAAGCTTGCTGCGCAAGCAAAAACGCGAAGTAAAGACCTTTTCAAGTACATTCGTAGCAAAAAACCTGTGAGAGAGTCAGTTGGTCCATTAGATGATAAAGGGGTTAAAGGAGCACTAAGAGGCGACAAGGCGATAGCGGAGAGATTGAATGAATTCTTTGCTTCCGTCTTTACTGAGGAAGATGTAGGGATGTTACCCATGACTGAAGTGGTATTTAAAGGTGCGGAAGAATTGAAGGAAATATCGATACATCGGGAAGATGTATTACAACTATTAGATAAACTGAAGAGTAGCAAATCACCTGGGCCGGATGGTATACATCCAAGGGTGTTGAAAGAACTGAAATACGAGATTGCAGACCTGCTATTAGTAATCTGTGAACTATCATTAAAATCATCTCTAATACCTGAAGATTGGAGGATCGCCAATGTAACACCAATTTTTAAAAAGCGTTCCAGGGGTGATCCGGGAAACTACAGACCGGTGAGCCTGACATCAGTGCCGGGAAAAATGGTAGAAACCATCATAAAGAATAAAATTACTCAGCATGTAGATAGTGATGACCTAATGGGAGATAGCCAACATGGCTTTAGACAAGGAAGATCTTGTCTTACTAATCTGTTATGTTTTTTTTGAAGGAGTGAATAATCAGGTGGACAAAGGTGAGTCGGTTGATATTGTGTATCTGGACTTTCAGAAAGCCTTTGACAAGGTCCCTCATCAGAGACTTTTGGAAAAACTAAAGAGTCATGGGATAGGAGGCAGTGTACTATTGTGGATCAGGAACTGGTTAAAAGATAGAAAGCAGAGGGTAGGGCTAAATGGCCAATTTTCCCAATGGAGAAAGGTGAATAGTGGTGTACCCCAGGGATCTGTGCTGGGTCCGCTGCTTTTTGACATATTCATAAATGACCTGGAAAGTGGAATAACGAGTGAGGTTATCAAATTTGCAGATGACACAAAACTATTTAAAGTTGTTAAAACCCAAGAGGATTGTGGAAAATTGCAAGAGGATCTTGATAAATTGGAAGACTGGGCATCAAAATGGCAGATGAAATTTAATGTGGACAAGTGCAAGGTTATGCACCTAGGGAAGAACAACCCAAACTATGGTTACACGACGCAAGGTTCCACATTAGGAACCACCACCCAGGAAAAAGATTTAGGCGTCATTGTGGATACCATGTTAAAACCCTCGGCCCAGTGTGCAGCGGCGGCCAAGAGAGCAAATAGAATGCTAGGTATGATACTGAAAGGAATGGAAAATAAAACAAAAGATATTATAATGCCTCTATATCGTTCCATGGTGAGACCGCACCTTGAATATTATGTGCAATTCTGGTCGCCGTATCTTAAAAAGGATATAGCGATTTTAGAAAAGGTTCAGAGAAGAGCCACCAAAATGGTAAAGGGGATGGAAGGATACTCCTATGAAGAAAGGCTAAAAAGGTTGGGGCTCTTTAACCTGGAAAAGAGACGGCTGAGGGGAGATATGATAGAAGTCTATAAATTAATGAACGGAGTGGAACGGGTAAACGTAGATCGATTACCTTATCAGAATATAGAAAGACTAGGGGACATGCAATGAAGCTACAGGGTAAACTATTTAAGACTAATAAAAGAAAATATTTTTTCACTCAACGTGAAATCAAACTCTGGAATTTGTTACCGGAGGATGTAGTAAAGGCTGTTAGTGTAGCTGGGTTTAAAAAAGGTTTGGACAAGTTCCTGGAGGAAAGGTCCATAAACCATTATTAAGAAGGGACCCAGGATATCGATGCTTGAACCAATACAAGCATTGTGGAACCTGTGTCCCTTGGGGAAACTGCTAGGTACGTATGACCTAGATTGGCCACTGTTGGAAACAGAATACTGGGCTTGATGGACCTTGGTCTGACCCAGTATGGCATATCTTATGATCTTATGATCAGATCACGGGGTTTTCTTCACCCACCACTTCCATTGGGAGAGCATTCCAAGCATCCACCACTCTTTCAGTAAAAAAAGTATTTCATGACATTGCCTTTCGGTTTACCCCCTTGCAGCTTCATGTTATGCCCTCTATTTTTACAACTTCCCTGTCTTTGAAAAAAGTTTAAAGGTCTGTATCATATCTCCCCTGTCCCTCCTCTCCTCTAACTTATACATATTTAGGTCTTCAAGTCTGTTCTCATATGCCTTCTGGTGCAGGCTCCAAATCATTTTGGTTGCCTTCCTCTGATCCATTTCCAGTCTTTTTATATCCTTTGTGAGATATGGTCTCCAAAACTGAACACAATACTCCAAGTGAGGTCTCAGCAAAGGAACAGGTTGTAATAGTCTAGACTGGAGGTGACTAGGGAGTGGATAAGGGTCTTAGTAGTGTGTTCAGAAAGGATGGAATGAATTTTGCTGATGGTATAGAGAAAGAAATGATAGGTTTTAGCTATAATTTGGATGTTGCAGAGAAAGAGAGAGGAGTCAAAGATGACCCAGAGATCATGAGCTGAGGAAACAGGGAGAAGTAGCATGTTATCCACAGAGATAGAGAAAGGATGAAGTGGTAACATGGGTTTAAGAGCAAGGATAAGAAGAAGCATGGTACAAACTACCTTAGTTCATATACATCGAACAAACTAACCAAGTTAGTATGTCAGGCTTCATCTCTGATCATATTGAAATCCAGATGAAAAACATATTTCTTCAAGGCTGATTTGGGATCCTGATCCCCTTATTCTCTTGCTCATTGCCTATCTGTATCTTGCCATCCCTTATATTAACTCTGGTTCCCAATTGTTGTGCGGTCTGTCTTGAATAGATTGACTGATGAGCAGGGATTGTCTCTTACTTGTACATGTTCAGCATTGTATGTCTTCCAGCACTATATAAATGATAAGTAGTAGTAGTAGTAGGTTTTGACCATGTTCCAATTCAGACGATAGTGGGAGATCTAGGCAGCAACATCAGATAAGCAAGATGAGATACAGGCCTGCATTCCCAGAGCAATTTCAAAGGCAGCGAGATAGATCCGAAACTCATCAGCATAAAGATGATACTAGAAACCATGGGAGAAGAGTGCACCAAGGGACTGGATGTAGAAAGCAAAAAGAATGGGCCATAAGAACATAAGATATGCCATACTGGGTCAGACAAAGGGTCCATCAAGCCCAGTATTCTGTTTCTAACAGTGGCCAATCCAGGTCACAAATACCTGTCAGGTACACAGATTCTACCTGTCAGGTACACAGATTCTATGCTGCTTGTCCAATAAGTAAGCAGGGGTTTTCCCTGGACTTCTTTAATAATGGTTTATAAACTTTTCCTCCAGAAACTTGTCCAGGCCTCTTTTAAATCAAGCTACACTGCTACACTAACAGTTTTTACTACATCCTCTGGCAACGAATTCCAAAGTTTGATTACGCATTGAGTAAAAAATATTTTTCTGATTAGTCTTAAATGTGCTACACTGTAGATTCATTAAGCATCTCCTAGTCTTTCTACTTTGAAGGGGGTAAACAATTCATCTACATTTACCTCTTCCATTCCACTCATTTTATAAACTTCTATCATATCTACTCTCGGCCATCCTTTTTCCAAGCTGAAGCTCTAACCTTTTAAGCTTTTCCTGATAGGGTTATCCTTCCATCCTCTTTACCATGTTTGTTGCTTGTCTGTACCTTTTCTAATTCTGCTATATCTTTTTTAAGATATAGTGATCAGAACTGCATACAATATTCAAGGTGCGGTCGTACTATGGAGCAATTCAGAGGCATTATAATATCCTTGGTTTTATTCTCCATTCTTTTCCTTATGATTCCTAGCATCTATTTGCTTTTTTGGCCATTGCCACACATTAGACAAAGGGTTTCAATGTATTATCCACGATGATGCCTAAATGCTTTTCCTGGGTGATGGTTCCTAATGTATGTAGAATCTTGCTTCCTGTAACCATAATTTGGGTTGTTCCTTCCTTAATGCATAACTTTGCACTTGTCCACATTAAATGTCACCTGCCATTTGGAATTCCAGTCTTCCAATTTATTAAGGTCCTCTTGCAATTCTTTACAATTTTCTTGTGTTTGAATAATTTGGTGTCATCTGCAAATTTGATCACCTCACTCACTGTTCCCATTTCCAGGCCATTTATAAATAGTTAAAAAGCAGTGGGCCCAGCACAGATCCATTGGGTACTCCACTATTCACCTTTCTCCATTGAGAAAATTGTCCATTTAGAACTACTCTGTTTTCTATCTGTCAACCCGTTCTTAATCCACAATAGTACACTGCATCCTATCCCATGGCTTTTTAATTTTCACAAGAATCTCTCATGAGGGACTTTGTCAAAGGCTTTCTGAAAATCCAGATACACTATATCAACTGGCTCATCTTTCTCTACCTGTTTATTCACACCTTCAAAAAATATGAGACTGATGAGACAAGACTTTCCTTGGCTAAGTCCACGTTGGCTTTCTGCCATTAACATAAAAACATAAGAAATGCCATACTGGGTCAGACCAAGATCCATCAAGCCCAGTATCCTGTTTCCAACAGTGGCCAATTCGGGTCACAAGTATCTAGCAGTTTTCCAAAATGACACACAGGTTCCATAAAGCTTGCATTGGGGCAAGCAGTGGATTACCTGGGTCCTCTTTAATAAGGGTTAATGACCTTTCCTCCAGGAACTTCTCCAAAGCTTTTTTAAACCCACCTACTACACTAACAACTTTTATTACATCCTCCAGTAACGAATTCCAGAGTTTGATTACACGTTGAATGAAAAAATATTTTCTTTTATTAGTCTTAAATGGGTAACACTATAGCTTCATTGCATGTCCCCTAGTCTTTCTACTTTTTGATGCTATAAAGAATCGATCTACCTTTACCCGTTCCACTCCATTCATTAATTTATAGACCTCTATCATATTTCCCCTCAGCCATCTTTTTTCTGGTTTGTAAAGCCCTAATCTTTTAAGCCTCTCCTTCCATTCCCTTTACCATTTTGGTGGCTCTTCTCTGTACCTTTTCTAATTCTGCTATATCCTTTTTAAGATATGGCGACCAGAATTGCACACAATATTCAAGGTACGGTTGCACCATGGAACGATACAGAGGCATTATAATATCCTTTGTTTTATTCTCCATTCCTTTCCTTATTTTTCCTAGCATTTTATTTGCCTTCTTGGCTGATGCTGCACACTGGGTGGAGGGTTTCAACGTGTTATCCATGATGACGCCTAAATCTTTTTCCTGGGTGGTGGTTCCTAATGTGGAACCTTGCATCATGTAACCATAGTTTGGGTTGTTCTTTCCTAGGTGCATAACTTTGTACTTAACCACATTAAATTTCATCTGCTATTTGAACGTCCAGTCTTCCAATTTATCAGTCCTCTTGCAATTTTCCACAATCCTCTTGGGTTTTAACAACTTTGAATATCTTTGTGCCATCTGCAAATTTGACTACCTCACTTATTATTCCCATTTCCAGGTAATTGACGAATATGTTAAAAAGCAGCAGACCCAGCAGAAATCCTCAGAGTACTCCACTATTCGCCTTTCTCCATTGGAGAAATTGGCCATTCAGCCCTACCCTCTGCTTTCTATTCTTTAACCAGTTCCTGATGCACAATAGTACACTGCCTCTTATCCCATGACTTTTTAACTTCGCCAAGAGTCTCTCATGAGGAACCTTGTCAAAGGCTTTCTGAAAATCCAGATACACTATATCGACCGACTCACCTTTGTCTATCTGTTTATTCACACCTTCAAAAAAATATAACAGATTAGCAAGGCAAGACCTTCCTTGGCTAAAGCCATGTTGGTTTTCTCCCATTAAACCAGGACTATCTACATACATGTTCAGTAATTTTGTTTTTTATAATGGTTTCTACCATTCTGCCCATTACTGATATCAGGCTCAATGGTCTGTAGTTTCCCGGATCACCCGGGAACCCCTTATAAAAATTGGTGTTACATTGGCCGTTCACCAATGTTCAGATACTACAGATAAATTTAATGATCGTTCACAGATTTCTAATAGTAGGTTTGCAATCTCATATTTCAGTTCTTTCAATACCCTCGGGTGTATACCATCTAGTCCAGGTGATTTGCTACTGTTTCGTTTATCACATACTTGCAATATATATTCCTGGTTTATAGATATTTCTCTCAATTCTTCCGATGCGTCACCTTTAAATACCATTTCAGTAACTTCCCTACATTTTCTTCAGTAAAGACCAAAGCAAAGAATTTATTCAGTCTTATCCCCTCTTAGGGTCCCTTTTACCCCTCTATCATCTAATGGTCCAACTGACTCTCTCACAGGTCTTTTGCTATGAATGTACTTGAGAAAGTCTTTATTATGCATTTTTGCTTCCACAGCAAACTTCTTCTCAAATTCTCTTTGCCTGTCTTATCAATTCCTTGCATCTAACTTGCCAGTACTTATGTTGTTCCCTATCTTTGTCATTTGGCTGTTTTTCCAATATCCTGAAAGATTCTTTTTTGGCAACAACCTCTCTGACCTCACCTTTAAAACATGCTGGCAGTTTTTTGGACTTTCTTCCACTTTTCTTAAAGCATGAAATACAGCTGGTCTGGGCTTCCAAGATAATATTTTTAAACAACACCCATGCTTGATGTAAATCTTTAACCTTTACAACTGCTCCTTTTAGTTTTTTCTTAACTATTTTCCTCATTATATCATAGTCTTCCTTTTGAAAGTTAAAAGATAGTACTGTGGATTTCCTTACCATCCCTCGTCCATTTATTAAATCAAACGTGATCATGCAATGATCACTATTGCCAAGTGGCCCCAACATCCTTATTCTCTTGCACCGGATCTTGTGTTCCACTAAGGACTAAGTCCAAAATGGCTTTCCCTCTGGTTGGTTTATGAACCAGCTGCTCTAAGAAGCAGTCATTTATTTCATTTAGAAACTTTATCTCCCTAGTATGTATGTCCTGCCATGACAATGACCCAGACAATACCGGGGTAATTGAAATCACCCATTATTATTACTGTACTGTAACTTTTGTTAGCTTCTCTGATTTCTTTGTGCATTTCATCATCCATTTGTTCATTCTTGATTTTAAATTTAATCAGAAAGCTCTCTGCTGTGTTCTGATTTTAAACTGAAAGCCCTCTGCTGGGTTTTACATTTAAACTGACAGCCCTTTCCTGGGTTTAAACTTAAACTGAAAGCTACCTGTTGAGTTTTCCATTTAACTAAAAGCTCTTTGCTGATACTAGGCCCTGATTGATTTAACAAATACACTGAATTCTAATTAACACAGATAATCAGCTTTAATCTAAAGAATTTCCTTTTTCCCAAGATTTAGAAAAAAATTCCCATTAGTAAATACTTACAATTGCAGATCCCTCTCCAGAAGTAGCAGTCCCTTTTTGTAGTCCTTCAAGACTCAATGCTATTTCCTCCTTATGGTCAGAGGCTGGCCTCGAACCTCTGCTGTGGAGTGCAAGTATCTTAGCACCAGGCCATCTAGGTCCAGTGCTCTGAAGTGATGGTGAGCCAATGATTGGCGAAAGAAGAACGTCGACCTGCTATTTTTATTTGAGTGGTATCCTGCAGGGGTAGGATGACCATGTTCCCTAGGTCGGAGTCAAAAACTGGGGGTAGCCTGAGTTTGAGCAGGCGGCTGCTGTTTAACTGTTCTGGGCTTCTTGGGCTGTTTGGTATCCTGCTACTTGCCCTGCTGTTGGAAGGAGGGCTGAGAATAAGAAGAGTAGAATCTTTCTTTTTGGGTAGAAAGGCTTCTTTGCTGCTGGCTTCTTCTTTGAGGGGTCAGCATTTTTCTTGGAGAGTTTTTTCAGGATAGTATCATCAGTCTCCAACTCTCCGGCCTTTTCCCTCCAGTTCTTTCCAAAAAGGTTCTCTCCTGTGCAGGGGATATTACCCAGTTTATCCTGCTCCAGGTCTGAGGCCTGTAACCATGCCAGTCTCCTAGCTCCAATGGGAATTGCTGATGCTCTGATAAAAGATTCAAAAGCATTGAATGCTGCCCTGTTAATAAACTTAGAGATATTTTGGGTGTTCTTCAGGACAGATTCAAAAGCTGGCTTTTTCTCATCTGGGATGAATGGTAGGAAGGCCTCCCATTCCTTATGTATTTCCTTTAGGAACATTCCCATGTACAAAGTGTAGGAGTTAATCCTACTAGACAGCATGGAGGCTTGGAAAGATCTCTGTGCAAAAGAATCGAGATTTCTTGATTCTCTCCCAGGTGGTACCGATGCATGCATCTTACCACTCTTGATGCGCCTCATCGATGATTCGACTACCATTGAGTGATGTGGTAGTTGTGGCTTTTGGAAGCCTGGGGCCTCTGGTACCCAATACATTGTATCAAGAAGCTTGCTAATAGGTGCTATTGTGAGCAGGGTCTCCCACATGTGAAGCATCAATTATGGAGGATCTTATGCACCGGTAAGATCGTCGTATCATTTGGTGCCGTGGGATACTGGAGAATTTCCAATTCCTCCACTCGAGGCTCCAGTTCCACCACCTCCGGTATCGAGAGTCCCACCACCATGTCTCTAATAAACTCTTGAAAGGACATGTCCTCCGGTGGAGACTTACAGAGGGAAGTAGTAGCCATTGGTGATGGTTCCAATACTGATGCAAAATCCAGGAGGTCGTCCAACTCAAGGGACCTATGGTCTGAGTCCAATAAGTCAGATTCTGAACTCGGGGAATAGTGTTGGTGCTGATGACCATGCGAATGATGCTGTCAGTACCATGAATGCTCGATGTCTTCACTCAGTTGAGTAGTCAGCTGCATCGGTTGTGGCCCCGCTGGCGAAGCTGCGAGCATCAATGCTGGTGGAGCAACTGCACAGCCCTGCAATGGTAGAGGTGGTACGATACCAATGCTGGTGTCGATACTAATTCCGATATCGGTACCAATGTCGATATCGACAGTAGTAGTGCTGGAGTCATCGGTGGTCTGGGTACCAATGCTGCCAAGAGGGCCGCTAAAGTTTTCTCAATGGATAGCATGCGCTAATCCAATAAGGGCGTCTGTGTCTGATCCAAGGAAGGAACGGGGATCAAAGCCACCGTACCACAGTATTGCACCAGGAACTCTTCTGAGGTCGATGCTACAGAGGCCTCCCGGTCCCCCATCAAGGCTTTGGAGGACAAATCCTCCCACCAGGGGCGAACAGTCTGTCGTTCAGTCTCAGAGGATGTCTTCGGGGAGTCTCTATGCCTAGAGCGAGACCTCTCCCTCGATCCTCTTGGTGCCTCCTTGGATTCCTTTGACAAGCTCGAGATTCCTGATGATCCCTCAGTGATTTTTGCAGGGATCTGGAAGTTTTCTTTTTACCAGAGTCTGAGCTGTGCTTCGAGGTCTTAGATACCTTGGAAGCCGATGATCGTGAGGATGTCGATGCCAGTGAAACTGAGTCCAACGGGAAAGGTTCTGACAATTTTTTGGCCCAGTTACCTAAACCTGTCTTGGTCATCTGTTTACAGAGAGCCAAGAGTTTGGGTCATGGTCGGGCCCGAGGCAATTTAGGCACCAGTTATGGGTGTCCGTGACCAAAATAGTATGGGAATGCTTGGTGCATTTTTTGAAACCCGAAGGATGTTTTTCCATGATGAAGGAAAAAAATAGGCCTAAGGCCTACACAGGGCACTAGGCTCTTTCTGCTGGAAAAAATATAAAAAATGAATAAAAACGGAGATGAGACGGAAAGGCAGAGGCGCAATTCTGAAGAAGATTTTCTGTGGTGACAGGAAAAGTGGGATACTGATCCTGTTGGCTCCAAAGAAAAAAATGAACTGAAGAGAAGGAGTCAGAAGAGCGGGAAGGCAATCATGCAGGTGCAGTGGAGTACTCCCAAAGACTTTCCTATAGGACGCTGGGGAGCCTATGTCACCCATATGTGAAGACTACATTCCTGCTTGTTCCTGGAGATCTTTTATTAGCTTCCTTGATTTCTTTGAACATTTCTTCATCCATTTGTTCATTCTGGCCAGGTGTTCGGTAGCACACCCCTGCTGCCATCGCCTTCCCCTTTTTACATGGAATTTCAATCCATAGACATTCTACAGTGTATTTTGTTTCCTGCAAAACTTGAATTCTGTGTGACTCAATGCCCTCTCTAACATAGAGTGCAACCCCTCCACCAATTTGATTTACTCAATCATTGCAATATAATTTATATGCAGGTATCACAGTGTCCCACTGGTTGTCCTCTTTCCACCAGGTCTCTGAGATACATTCTAACTCTCCCATCTTATTTTTTAGACTTCTTTGGCCAGGCTGTTCTTCAACATCTCTTTGGGACTTAATCATAACTCCTACCAGTTATACTTCTCAGGCACCTGACTCCTGGCTCCATGCTCTGGCCTTCTGTACTCAAATCCGCTGGGTCACTTTGTGTCCATGCCCTTTTGGCTCCATATTTTAGCCTCAGGGATGTCTTTTCAGTCTGGAGACTGGGAGCTTGTGTGTCCCATATGTGAAGACTCCATGCCTGCTTGTTCCTGGAGATAGCGTAGTTACTCACCTGTAACAGGTGATCTCCGGGAACAGCAGGAATCAGTCTTCACAGCCCACTCTCCTCCCTAGGAGTTGTTGGGTATACTTTTTCCACTATCTCTCAGCTACAAACTCAACTGAGGAGAGGAGTTGGGAAGGTGGGAAGGCAGATGGGCAGGTGCAGTGGAGTACTCCCAAAGGCTTTCCTATTGGAGGCTGGGGAGTGTTCCCACGTGGACTCCGTTGGTACGGATAATACCCATATGTGAAGACTGATTCCTGCTGTTCCCGGAGATCACCTGTTACAGGTGAGTAACTACACTTAATATACATACACTTAAATTTTATTCCTTCTTCTCCCCCTACAATCCCCAGTCTCTCTCCACCCCTGTGCTCTCATCCACCTTCCTCTGCCTCTCATCCCCTCACCAACCTCAGATCCTTCCCTGTCACTCATCCCCATTCCACTTCCAATGTCTTACCCCATTCGCCAGACTTCCATTCTCTGTTTTACTTCATTTCCACCCTGTCTCACGTCTGTCAAAGACTTGTGCCCTTCCTTTGTCTCTCACCATCTTCATACTCCTCTGCTTCTTTCTCCCTTTTCCCCAGAATCCACTGTCCTGCCTCTTTCCCCATACTTCCTTCTCCCTTTCCCCATACTTCCTTCTCCCTTTCCCCAGCATCCACCCACCTACCTCCTTCTTGAGTATTCATGTACACTACTTTTCCTCCTCCAGCATTCATCCCTCTGCCCCTTCATCTCCACTTTCTGCTGCATATGCCCTAGCCTCTCCTCCCAACATAATATGTCCTCCTCTTCCTTCTTACTCCACTCAGCACAAGCCCCCTTCTAACACCAACCCCTGCGCAGAACCCCAACCCTCTTCTTACACAGCCAGCATCAGACCCTGCTCTTAAAGCCAGTCCTCTTCTTCCAACTCAAACCCAGTCTGGCATCAGCCCCCTTTTCCCATTACCAGCATCTGCCACAGAGTCATCCCCTTTCTTCCATTCCCAACTTCTACATCAGTCCCCAGCTCTCTTTTTCCAGTCCCAGCATCATACTCTTCTTGTAACATGATGCTCTGCTCTAATACATCAGTCTCCTTGTTTAAATCTCTCACAGTTCAGCATATCACCTCTCTCTCCCACCATCCAGCATCTCCCCATCTCTCCCTATTCCCCACCCCCTTGTTTATCACCACCATAGTCTCTTCCTTCCCCTCCCAGCATGATCCAGCAGCTTCCTTCTCCTTTCTCCCCCATGTGGTGCTGCATCTTCCCCCCTCTCTCTCCCCTTATCTACTGTCTAACATCTTCCCCCTCCTCATTCCTTGTCACCCATCTCAAATCTCCTTTCCTGCAATGGGCTCCTTCATGTTGCAGGTGTGACAGTGTCAGCAAAAAGGCCCAGAAGCACTGCAGAGCCTTTGTGCCCAAGTGCTCTCCAAAGTTCTGCCAGTCCCATCCTCACAGCAACAGAAAGTGTGCAATAGAGGGGAAGGGACCAGCAGAGCTTGGAAGGATGCGAACACTCCATTATGCTACTGGGCCTCATTGCTGAAACTGTTGCAGCTGCAATATAAAGGAGACCTAGGGCTTCCAACCTTTTTGAAAAAGCAAAACCCACCACCTGTCCTTCTCGATGCTCCTCTCTGTTCTGTCCCTTGCCCTACCCTCCCCTTCTAGACCAATAACCGCAGTTACGGTGGCTGTGCAGACTTCAGTACCTGCACTGAAAGGATATATAGCACAGTTACTTACCTGTAACAGGTGATCTCTGGGAACAGCAGGAATAAGTCTTCATATATGGGTACGTCGGTACCAACGGAGCCTGTGCGGGAACGCTCCCCAGCGTCCAAAAAGAAAGCCTTTGGGAGCATCCCACACACATGCGTGCTGCCTTCCTGCCCATTCACTTCCCTCTCATCAGTTGGGTTTGTAGCTGAGTCCGAAGGAGGGAAGTAGACAAATTAGAGAGAGAGAGAGCAACTCCTAGGGGAGGTGGGTGGGTTGTGAAGACTTATTCCTGCTGTTCCCAGAGATCACCTGTTACAGGTAAGTAACTGTGCTATCTCCAGGAACAAGCAGGAATGAGTCTTCACATATGGGGACTCCCAAGCTAGAGATGCCTAGAGGAGGTCCCAGTATGTTGCAAATCCAATGGATGGGCCATGCTATTTCCCAGAACCTCAGGCATCCAAGGGATGGAGGGTAGGAGTTGAATAAAAAAGGGTGTGCTGTGGAACAGCTTGACTAAACAAGGCATCTAGAGGGGAGTCCTTGTGTAGACCATACTTGTTAGCAAATATTGAATTCCAATTTTCTAATGTGGACCTTACTCAAAAGTATTGCGAAGTGTTTATTGGGGCTAATATGGGTCTGCTGCTAAGAGCCAGTAGGTTATCCTCAAAGAAATTACCTCACTGTAAAGTAGAGGAAATAAATTTTGCAATACAGGCAGAGGTCAGAAGCCTTAATGGCTAGAACTAATCCCAGAAGAAAAACTGGGGGAGTTTAAAGAGGTTGGACTTTGGAGGAAAGCTGAAGCCTCTGTAGGCCAAAGTTTAAAGCTCTTTGTCCTTGGAGCAGAATAAGGCTCTAGGAAAGAGAGGAGATAAATCTGACTGGTTTGGAAGAAAAGGTAGAAATGCCCCTTGCAGAAAAAGGATGGGTCTTTAAGACCTGTCAGACGGCTGCCTAGGGTGAGAACTTACACAATCTTGACGATGCATATATTCATATGATTCTTGCAAGGTATTGTGGGTATTGTAGTTCATTCACTCCCAAACACAGCTGATGACAATAATTTGAGTTGTGAAACCAAGTGGTAAGATCAATAAAATACTTCTTTTATTGATGGGGTTTAATTCACCCAGCACATGTATGCTTGATAGCACTATAAATGAGGTTACTTGCTTGCAGTGTTTAAATGGATAACAAAAAGTCACAAAGTAAACCAGAAAACAACCTTCAGCTTGTCAGGCAATTAGCTAATGTTTTTGCACAAAGTAAAGAATAAGCTTTGCTGGTTAGGTTAACTTCTGCTTATTTTCCACGCCGATCTCAGCAGTGATTCTCCCTTGCTCACCCACACAATCAGGTGCAGCCCTAATTACTATCAATGGACCAGCTGAAAGCCTTTAGCTGGCTGGCTGCTACTGTGTGAACCCAAATCCTGCTTTAAGAGCTGTTTGCAGTGGAAATAAAGAACAAAGTTAGGTTTCTTTGTGATGGCTGATGTGTTTGCTCATAGTAAGCTAGCACTAGCATTTAGATAGAGAACAGTCCATATAAATAGTTTCATCTGCTGTATCTCCCTCTTCATCAACAATCATAGGGTCTATATCATACATTGGCACAGATGAGTCTTTCATTAAGGCACTATCATGAGAATGCTTATTCCCTTGCTGCCATTCTCTATTATAGATAGGGTCTGGATCAGTGTTCATACCTGAGCCTCTCCTGCCATCATAATTCCTCTCTGTAAAGCCTGGCCAATATGTAATCCAATTCTGATGTCCAGCCTTCCAATCTTGATCCCTGGACACTGGATCTCCTCTCACATACCTTCTGGCCTTGGTCTGAAAGTCCCTTCCACATGCAGTCTTCTCTCTTCCAGGTAGCCACTGGTGATTCCTATCTCTGCCACTCCATTCCTCTGGCTGAATCCAGTCCAATGGACTCTGCTGGCTTTTGGAATACCTCCCAGTATGAGTACTGCCTTGGAATCTCCCAGACCTTCCAATGGCCTTTCTTCTCTTCCTTCCAGAGAGTTTCCTTCTCTCTCTATCTGCTTGGCTTGGCTTCTGTTTCTCCAGGTGATACTGGTGCTTGAGCTTGTAGCCGTTGCTGTCTCTGTATCTCTTCCTCCCTCTGTAGCTGTTATCTGAAGAATAAGCTCTATTCTTATCCTGTTCTAATGTGTGCTGCTCCCTAACACAGCGCAGCTGTCTTGAATCAGGCCCTGCCCTTTGAGATGAGTGCTTAGGGATTACCTCATAGCTCTCTTGATTGCACACACATTTTCTCACTTCAGCCTCCCTCATGGCTGCTGGAAACCTGGTGCATTCTGGGACTGGTAGTCTTTTATGTGAAAACTCTGTTTTCTTGCTTCTACCAGAACTGACAGGTTGCTTGTTCAGAGCCACATCATCTTTTCTATAGCTCCTACCTGAGCTATGATAAGCTTCCTTATCACAGACCCCTTTATCCAAACGAAAGAAAAAAACATTTGTAGTAGGCGGTGTAGCCTCCAATTTCTTGAAGATCAGTAATGTCTTCCCTAAGTGATGTCACTTAGGATAATGACTTTACATGGAGAGCTTCAGATGTAACGTAACCGGAAAGGTTACGGTAAAAGAAGGTATTTTCTAATTACCATAGAAATTGGTTGTCCATTTAAACTCGTATGGTATGCTGGAACAGCATCAATATGGACAGTCACAATCTTTCAAAGTCAGAGATATATATTTATATATATATATATATATTGTCACCAACCCCCTAGGCTCCTAAGATAGAAGGCTGGAGGGATGTAGTGTGGGTCCTCTTATTACAAGCAAGGACTTGGTTATGTCCCCTGGGTTTGGAATGTCCCAATAGCCAGTCAATAAGAAAGTAGTTGCGGACGAGTGACTATGCTTTCAAGAGGTTTTATTCCCCTTCCCGGGAGGATTCTTGTGGCAGGTTACAAAAGGAAATAAACCATCATGCTGGTGTAACACAAAAAGGATCATTAATGATAACAGAAATGCTTTGCTTCAGCTTTAACAAAATAAACAGGGAGGAAAACAGCTTTCTTACTCTTCAGAAAAACTGCGTGGCTGAAATCAGTGCCTCCTGCACAGATTTCACCGGAACAGGGTCTTCAGCAAAAAGATGTAATACCGTCAGAAAAAACTAGCGTACAGTCCATCTTACAGCAATCACTATTATCAGCACCACAATCATATTCCATCTCCTCTGGAACGTCTTCTATAAAAGCTTGCTCAGGGCTGTAACTTGTATTGGTATTACTGAACTCTCTTTCTTTGTGGCTGAAGCTTCTCTCCCCTCTATCAGCTAGGAAAGGCTGGTTACAAAAAAGAGACTGGATTCTGCCCTCACAGGATCTTTCCCTTCAAGACCTCTAGGCAGGAATTCCAGTGCCCCTCTATTCCATTCACTGTGGCCTCTTTCAGCCCGGCCTCGGTTTGTTTGCTTAGGACTGTGAAACTGGAACCTGCTATCTATCTCTCTCTCTCTTAGTTTGCTACGGGTAATTCTCTTCTGCTCCCAGCCAGGCTTTTTCTTATCATAGCCCTGGTTTAAAGCACTGACCTGGGGCAAACTCTCCTTCAGAGCAGATAGACTCCACGTCAGAAACACTCAGGTATGGATTTGGGGATCTCTCTCTATCCCTTCCTTTACCTTGGCTTCTGTGGACGGCTTTCCTGCTGGCTGCAGTGTTTCTGTGTCCTATTTCTCTGCAAGCTGCTTCTGGGCTTCTGTGGTAACTTTCTCCATTCCTTTCTCTTTTGCCTTCCCTTTGGCCTTTCTCCTGGCCCTCCTCGCCTTTTCTCTGGCCCTTCTGGCCTCTTTTCCTCATGCTCCAAGCTGGCTCTATTTTAAGTGCGTCATAGCTTGAGACTTCCATTGGCTCAATTCTTTGCAGCTGTCTCTGTCTTCCTAATGAGCCATTACGTAATGCTTTCTCTAGGTGTTTTCCTGCAGCCTGAGCTTGTGTTTTAATTCGTTGCTCATGGCAACCACTAGCCATGTGCTTTTCAGTGTGCCTTTTAAAACTACCCCAAGCATTTTCCTGCATTTCTTCTGTTCTTATTTGCCTTGCCCCATGACAAATCCCTCCCCTTAAAATATTACGGGCTGCAGTCCTTACCTGACAGCCCAGAATACCTTTTTGGGACCTACCTGGAGGCTCTGGGACCTATCCTGGTATATCACAGTAACCAAACTAGCCGTGGCAGACTTTTCCTTCCACAGCTTAAGAACGTCAATGTGGTATGTCTGTCGGCGGCCTTTCTCATTTTCTACTCTATAAGACACAGGACCAACTTTTCCCACGACTGTTCCCGGGCCCCTCCACCTAGACTCAAACTTTGGTCCGGGGTCGGATACCTGGATCAACACCTTGTCCCCAATGTTGAGGTGTCGTGGTTTGGTGCCCTTATCATAATATCGCTTCTGCTTGGTCTTACTGGCCTGTAAATTTTCTCTAGAGGCTCTAGCGGTTCTTTCCAAGCGTTGCCTTAACTCTGTAAGGAATTGGGGTACTCCTACCTCTTGTATGGTTGGCTCCACCCATTGCTCGTGCAAAATATCCAAGATACCTCTTGGAGTGCGGCCAAACAATAGCTCATATGGGGATACCCCCAGGGACGCCTGTATGCGTTCCCTGCAAGCGTACAGTGTGAATGGGAGTAACGTATCCCACTCTTGTATTTCCCTCTCCTTCAGACCCCTGCGTAATAGCTGCTTAATTGACTGATTTGTACGCTCCACCAGCCCGTTCGATTGGGGATGGTAGGCGGACGTTTTTATGTGGTGAATGCCAAAGGCTTCCCAGACCATGGTCAAATGCCGCGAGAGGAAATTGCTCCCCTAATCAGTCAGGACTTCCCTGGGGAAACCTACTTCACAGAAGAGTTTAATTAACTCTAAAGCTATTAACTTAGCGGATGTGTTTCTCAAGGGAATGGCCCAAGGGAACCGGGTGGCATAATCAACCACAACTAAGATGTATTTAAATCCTCTCGGTGTCTTCACCAGAGATCCAATGATATCCATACCCAATCTACTGATAGGGGTCGCTATAGTAGGAGTCGAGACCATTGGCACTGCCTTAGGCCTCGCTACCGTTACCCTTTGACAGCTAGGGCAAGCCTCGCAGTATTGCCGCGTCTCTTTAAAAATCCCGGGCCAATAAAACCTAGCTAAGATTTGGTCCAGCGTCCCCTGAACCCCCTTATGACACCCCACCGGGTGATCATGGGCCAATCTTAGTACACTGGCTTTAAAAGTCACGGGAACCACTAACTGTTTGCGAACAGCATCATTATGGGGATTAGCGGACTCTCTATAGAGGTCATTTTCTAAGAAAAACCTGGGTAGGATTTGTCGCACTTCCTCTGCCCATTCAAATGCCTTCTTCAGCGCTGGGTCAGCCCTCTGCTCCATGGGGAAGGAGGGAAATTTTCTCACCACCTCCGCCGGTACCCATGATAACCCTACGGAACCTCCCAGCTCAGCTCTCCCCCGGGTTCTAGCCTGCCTTTCCCTGCGCTTTTTAGCTTTTTCTTTCCTCCCTATCTTTTCAGAGGGGTGGATTATATCCTCATGGTTAGGGAGAGTAACTAACTCTTCCTCCTCTGGGTCCTCCTCGTGAGTGTTTTCCTCTTTTGAATCTCCCTTTGGAGCCTTCTCTTCCCCTTCCGGGTCCTCAGTGTGCTCGTGTGACGTTTCCCCTTCCCTTGAGGGTCCAGCCTGAGAGCGGGTGGTTATTAGCCCTAACTTAATAGCCCATTCTTTTTCCAATTTATAGTGAAAAGGAAGCCAATCCTTTCCTAACACTACATCTTCTGGCAGTTTAGGAACTATAGCCATTTTCATTACTTCAGTGGTGCCTAACCCTTTTATGACAGCCTTATGTACGGGATAAGGAACGAACTCGCCGTGCACGCATCTAACCTTGACCTGACCATCCGCTTGACTCGGGGGCGACTGACGGTTCTCCTCAATGAGTGTCCAGAGCTCTTTGGAAATCATACTCTGGTCAGCCCCCGAGTCAAGTAGAGCCAAGGTATAGATTCCTTCTACTTGCACTTGTATGCGGAATTCGTCCTTTTCTACTCCCTTTGTCCCTGTTACCAGAACCGTTCGTTCAGGGCAGGATCTTTGGTAATGCCTAGCCTTTCCACACCTGAAACAACTCCCTTTAGGTATAGAATGAACATTATTATCAGAGACATTAGTATTTACTACTACAGGGTTATACATCCTATTCTGCATATATTTTCCTTTTCTATTATTCTTCCTTCCCGCTGCTGCCAACCAGATACCCTGCCCCGAGGTGTCAGTCCTCTCCGCAGCGAAGTATCGCTCTGCTAGAGTGGCTGCATCCTCCGAGGTCTGGCCCTGCTGGAGGGTAAGGAAAGTTTTGAGCCCGCTGGGAACAGCCTGTAAAAATTGTTCCAATACAATTTTATCAAGGACCGTTTCCATCGTTGCTCCCTCTACTAGCATCCATTTCCTTGCTAGACTTGTTAAACGCTGTGCTAGGGCTTTTGGAGTTTCCTGGGGCCTAATCACCGCCTCTCTTAACATCCTTTGATAATGCAGAGGGGTAAGCCCTAGTCTATCCTTCATGGCCTTCTTGACCTCAGGATAAATAGAGGCTAACTCTGCAGGCATAGCCTTATAGGCGGCAAGGGCCTCGCCTGAGAGCGACAGGGCAAAGCGAATGGCCCACTGCTCTTCTGGCCATTTCAGAGTAGTGGCTATGCGTTCGAAAGCGTCCAAGTAATCGTCCAGGTTATCCTGAGGCTGTAATTGCCCTATAGAAAAAGCCTCATACGACCTCTTTCCTGCAGCTTGAAGTGTCAAGGGAACATCCACTCCAGTGTCCGCGGGTTTCTTCAGCAAAGCTTCTATGGCCTCAATCAAGGGCCGCTGCTGCGCCTGTATATTCTGCGTGGTCTGCTCCTGAAGATAGTGGATAAGCTTGACCTGCTTATCCCACTGCGTGGTCATCCAGTGAGCTACCTCTTGGGGCTCCATCCTTCACTGATGTACCTGTGGGAGAGATAAGAAAAACAAACCAAGTGCAATATCGCCACTTCTATGTATATATCTTTTTTTTTTTTTTCCATCCGCCCTTCCTCTGCCCACCAGCACCTCCTTTCTCACTTTTATCCTCCCTGCACCAGCTTAGGTACTCTTTACCTGAGTCTCCTGGCAGGGGTCAGCTTGTGAGAAAGTTTCTTTTCTGGTCAGCTCTTGGTGGCAGGAACCTGCTTGACGGTACTTCTCCTTTAAGATGTAATTTTCTGCAGACTGTAATCCTCTGTGCTTGTCCCTTTTGCAGTCTTGCTCAAAATCCTGCCGACGTCGCCACTTTGTCACCAACCCCCTAGGCTCCTAAGATAGAAGGCTGGAGGGATGTAGTGTGGGTCCTCTTATTACAAGCAAGGACTTGGTTATGTCCCCTGGGTTTGGAATGTCCCAGTAGCCAGTCAATAAGAAAGTAGTTACGGACGACTGACTATGCTTTCAAGAGGTTTTATTCCCCTTCCCGGGAGGATTCTTGTGGCAGGTTACAAAAGGAAATAAACCATCATGCTGGTGTAACACAAAAAGGATCATTAATGATAACAGAAATGCTTTGCTTCAGCTTTAACAAAATAAACAGGGAGGAAAACAGCTTTCTTACTCTTCAGAAAAACTGCATGGCTGAAATCAGTGCCTCCTGCACAGATTTCACCGGAACAGGGTCTTCAGCAAAAAGATGTAATACCGTCAGAAAAAACTAGCATACAGTCCATCTTACAGCAATCACTATTATCAGCACCACAATCATATTCCATCTCCTCTGGAACGTCTTCTATAAAAGCTTGCTCAGGGCTGTAACTTGTATTGGTATTACTGAACTCTCTTTCTTTGTGGCTGAAGCTTCTCTCCCCTCTATCAGCTAGGAAAGGCTGGTTACCAAAGAGACTGGATTCTGCCCTCACAGGATCTTTCCCTTCAAGACCTCTAGGCAGGAATTCCAGTGCCCCTCTATTCCATTCACTGTGGCCTCTTTCAGCCCGGCCTCGGTTTGTTTGCTTAGGACTGTGAAACTGGAACCTGCTATCTATCTCTCTCTCTCTTAGTTTGCTACAGGTAATTCTCTTCTGCTCCCAGCCAGGCTTTTTCTTATCATAGCCCTGGTTTAAAGCACTGACCTGTGAGGATTCCTCTGGGGCAAACTCTCCTTCAGAGCAGATAGACTCCACGTCAGAAACACTCAGGTATGGATTTGGGGATCTCTCTCTATCCCTTCCTTTACCTTGGCTTCTGTGGACGGCTTTCCTGCTGGCTGCAGTGTTTCTGTGTCCTATTTCTCTGCAAGCTGCTTCTGGGCTTCTGTGGTAACTTTCTCCATTCCTTTCTCTTTTGCCTTCCCTTTGGCCTTTCTCCTGGCCCTCCTCGCCTTTTCTCTGGCCCTTCTCACCTTTCTCTTGGCCCTTCTCGCCTCTTTTCCTCATGCTCCAAGCTGGCTCTATTTTAAGTGCGTCATAGCTTGAGACTTCCATTGGCTCAATTCTTTGCAGCTGTCTCTGTCTTCCTAATGAGCCATTACGTAATGCTTTCTCTAGGTGTTTTCCTGCAGCCTGAGCTTGTGTTTTCATTCGTTGCTCATGGCAACCACTAGCCATGTGCTTTTCAGTGTGCCTTTTAAAACTACCCCGAGCATTTTCCTGCATTTCTTCTGTTCTTATTTGCCTTGCCCCATGACAATATATATATATATATATATATATATAGAGAGAGAGAGAGAGAGAGAGAGAGAGAGAGAGATTCACTTAATAACAAGAAGGGGTAAGACCTGCTTGAGAATATGGATAGAGAATCTCTTTCTGGTTATAAGTGGAGAGCCATGGAGAAGGTTTCATGGAAAACAGTGGAATGCTCTTACTTATAAGGAGAGGTCTAGATTTTTTTTTTTTTTTTAAATCTAGCCTTTGAATAACCAGGAATGGAGACCTACGTGAAGGGGTGCAGAGGAGATCCTTAGTCTTAAGACAGCAAGTCTGGGTCCTTCTATAACTTCAGTGTAGTTGCTGGAGAAGAAGATGCAATATAAGGGGATACCATGTTTGCCCCTCTATGAGGGCAATATGAGTATCATGCGTTCTTTGTTCAGCATAAGCTTCAATGAAGTTTTGGGATTAGAAGGAAAACAGTAGACAAGGACCAACTGCAGTGAAAAAGAATGCATCCCTATTGTAAGAGTTCCACTGGAGATGTGGAACCCACCCAGGGAATTGAGCAATTCTTTATGTTTTCACGTGGTCTAAGCCCTGGTTCCTTTTCCTTAAAAGGAAATTTTAAGGAAGCTGGTAAGAGTAGGAGAAAACCAGTCATGTAGGAGCATGACAGGGCAAAGCCTTTTTAACCATCTAGAAGCTACCTACTAGGAATGGCTCTGACGCTCTCTAGCAAAGGCCCATAGTTGCAGAGCTTTTTTGTATAATTGCAGAGAGCATGTTGTAGGTTGCTTAGGTCAGATCTGGCTGTTTAATTGCCAGTGTGCAACCTAATCTATTCTGTTGGAGCCAAAAAGAATTGAAGATGTCTAAGAATAGTAGACAGGCTGGTTGCCTGCAATGATAAATTGTCCAAGTGGGTTGTGGAACCTCTCTTGGAATTATCTGTTATTAAGGCAGCAGAAAAGTTAGGTCCTACAGATTGGAAAAGGACCGACAGACATAATTAGGAGTGGTGAAACTCAATTACTGTCTAATAAGCTGTCTTAAAAGAAATATTTGAGAAGATTGTAAAGGGGAAGAAAACTCTGTATGGAAACCAGTTACTGGAGTAGGTATTGAAGAAAGCCTATGGGCTCAAAAAGTAAGCCCTTCAGTTGAATAGTATCACTCTTAGAGACTAAATGTCCCGACTAAGAGGGATAGAAGTAATACAGAGTTGAGAAGACTTACAATTTGGTAAGTCCCTGAAAAGGTGAAGCCCCCCTTGCAGTCCAAAACTAAGAGATATCCTCGTACAGGAAAACTGTCAAGATGAAGGACATAGCCTACCTTGTTGTTAGTTGTTACTCCTCTTTTTCCTTGAAAAAGGAAGAGGAGAACCCTGTTACTTGTAGGGCATGATTGTCCTCAATAGCTCTTGGAGCTAAAAGAACGGATTTCTCTTGTGGCAAGAGATTCATGCCTAGAGTCGAGGATTGAGTCAGTGTATCACTGATATCTCAGTAAGGATGAGATGAACTGTAGGTGCTTCTTTTGATAAGAAGTAGGTTACTGGTTCTAAACCTCAAACAGGAAAAAGAGATTTAATGAATAAAATATCAGAAACCCTGCGACTGCTGGGTTTGCTGAGCCTGTTGAGGTTTTGATTTTCTTAGCCTGGTTTGATGTTGCCCTTCTTTGGAAACATCTGCATGATGGGTAGAAGATGGATAAAACTTTTTCCCCTTAGGGGGATAAAGTTTGTTAGGAGATTTTTTAGTAGCTGGGATAGAGGAAAGTTTTGACAATCCTCTGAAAGCAACCATATCAGTGTTTAACTGATTAGCATAGAATAAAGCATCCTTGTTAAAGAGATTTTCACCAGTACAAGGAATATTTCCCAGCCTTTCTTGTACCCATTTGTCCAAGTCTGAAGCTTGGAGCCAGGCCATGCGTCATGCCCCTGTGGCTATAGCAGAGGTTCTGCTAATAGACTCAAAACAGTCCAGGGAAGCACGATTAAGGAACTTAGAGACATTTTGAGTATGACTGACTAACAAGAAATAGTCTGCTCTTTTATGTTCTTGAAGAAAAGGGTTCAAAAGCTTTAAGTTCTTTGTGACCTCTTCAAGAGATAATCCCATATAGAAAATATATGAGATAATTCTTGCTGAAAGCATGGATGCCTGGAAGCATCGACGTCCAAAGGCATCTAAAGTCCTAGACTCACGACCTGGCGGATAAGAGGAGTGCTTCTTTACACTCTTAATACGCCTCATTGCTGATTCTACAACAATAGAATGATGAGGAAGTTGAGTCTTTTGAAAACCTGGAGAAGGTGGCACCTTGTAAATAGTGTCAAGTGTCTTAGAATGTGGGGATACCGTTAAAGGAGTTTCCCACATTCTTAATAGTAGATCCTGTAAGATCTGATGCAAAGGAAGCACGATTCCCTCCTTTGGAATCCAGGGGGATTGCAGAGTCTCTGAATCTCCTGGTATGGATTCTTCACCAGGTACAGAAATGGCAAATAACTTTGCCATATCAAGCAGAAAAGCTTGAAAAGAAATCTCCCCTGAGGAGGACCCCCTAAAATGAGGGGTAAAGGCTAGAATTGTTGAGAATTCAGCCTTGGTACCGATGGATTCATCCCAGTCATCGAGATCAGAAGACTTGAAAGGATGAAGCATCGGATTTTCTTTAAAGCGATGTCTTCGGTACCGGCCGAGGTCGGTACTGAATCCTCCATGCTAGAGAGCGATTCCAGGCTCGGCATCGAAGGAAGCGAGTCTGTCGAAGCAAGCATGGACGGTACCGACACCAGTGCCGATGTCGATACCGGTACCGGTACCGAAGTCGATATCAATACTCGAGGAACCCCGGGAACAACCTGAAGCCCCGTTAATGCTTTGGAGCCCGAAGACTCCCGCCGGGGCTTTATTGCCAAAATGTCCTCGAGGGCAACGCCAGAGACATCTTGATACTTAGAAGGAGATCTACCACTCGAGGACTGGCTAGTCTTTACAGACTTTTGTTTGGTTACCTGATCCTGTGAAAAAGAAGATATTCTGGCTGGTGACATTGAGTCCGATGTGAACCGGGTATCGAGTTGTGCTCGATTCTGAAGACTTCTTCTGTTTGAGCTCCAGCAGGAGAGACACTCCAGTGGGCAATGGTCAGGACCTAAACATTTTAGACACCAAGTATGAGTGTCCAAAAATATATCTGTACCGCCACACTTTGAGCATTTCTTAAGGATAGTGGCCGGCTTTTCCATAATGGAAGGATAGAGGCCTAGTGGCCTAGAAACCGTCAGGCACTAAACAGGAAAAATTTTCGTAGAGAAAAGAAGAAATTTTTTAGTAAAAGAAAGAAAAGCACCGGTGGTACCGGTGGCTTCGAGGGAAGGCAGACGTGACCACAAGAAAGTAAGAATAAAAAGAAGAATTTTCTGCGGTGACAGGAATACGTCCTGCCGGCTCTCTGCGGAAAACGGAAAACTGATGAAAGGGAAGTGAATGGGCGGGAAGGCAGCGCACATGCGTGTGGGATGCTCCCAAAGGCTTTCTTTTTGGACACTGGGGAGCATTCCAGTGCAGGCTCCGTCGCTACCGACGTACCCATATGTGAAGACTCATTCCTGCTTGTTCCTGGAGAAGAGCGGTTGCACTGTGCAGCCTTCATAGAGCCACCCCCTTCCTCAATCTCCCCATATACATCCTCTGATTCCCCCCATAAATTTGATCCTTCAAACACAGTATGTCCCCAATACCGTATGCACAAAACACTGAATAGTGCAATGTGTGCATAGAGGCATCACCACAGGTCCTCCAATCGCTATGTTTGCTAATTCACCCTAGATCATTGAGAACAGGGATCTCCAAACTTTTAACAAGAAGTGCCACATTCTACATTTCAAATCATGGAGAGGGCTGATTTTGTTCTAGCTTTGCCACAAAACTATGCACTGGGCAAGGTCAGACTGACATATAAGGTAGAATATGCCTTACATGGCAGTTTGACCAATCCCGGTGTATCCCAGGATGCACCGTGCAGGGCCAGGCACGGCCATTTTTGAAGATGGTGGACCACAAGCGGGGGTGCATAGGGAGCACTCTCACTCATTTGGAAAGGTACTGGGGGGGATGGTTCAGGGGACACTAGGCCACAAATTTGTTTTTTTAAGTTGGGAGGGGGTTCTGGGAGCCTCTAGACTACCAGATTTAATTTTTTTGTTAGTCGAGAGGGGGGTGGGGACTTCAGGGGGCCTCTAGGTCTATTTTCTTTTTAAGGGAGGGGGGGGGGGCTTCTGGACCACTGGACCACCAGGGATTCATTATCTGTTGGGACACCGGCCCACAATAGTATTTTGATGGCATCAGGAGCTTTTCCCAATGCCGCGATTGCTCCCGATACCATCAAAATACTGTTCTGGCTGATATGCAAATTAGCCACGCGGTGCGTAACGGCCTATAAGGATTGGTTCGGTGAACTCGGCAAGTTTTAGGAATAGGTCCGTGCGAACTGGCTAAATCCCACCACTGCTCCTTCCTCATCTTCCACCTTCTCTCCCTCCTCTCCTGTTGTTCATCTCCCTTCTTTCTTCCCTTCACACCCTCACCTCATGTTTATTAAAAACGTGGTTGACTGCCCTTCTCGATAGCAACAGGGCAGTTTACAAAATGTCATAAAATCAAAGAAAGGGAAAGGAACACCAATTAAAACAGGAAAGCTAAAAGCATTTGAATAGGGAAAAGGGAAGAAGAGAGGGGGAAGAGGAAACAATATTTCCCCCAGCTTCCAATTTCCTCTCTTCTTGTTTCCCATTCAGCAAACTCTTTAAAGGTACACCCCTAGTCCTCTTCATGGTTTGAAATGTGCAGTGTGAACCTTCTTGTCAAAGGTTAAGAACCTTATTCTAAATGAATCACAGTTCCCCATCTTACTCTTTCAGTCCCTTCCCATCTTCATGTATCTGTTTTCTTGTTTCAGAAGCTCTTATATCCTTCATACTTATTCTCAAGCCTAATTCATACTTCCTCTAGAATTCCCCAAAGCCTCATTCATCCTCCCCACATCCCTGCCCCACTCATCTTTCCCCAGAGGTCACTCCCAAGCCCCATTCATCTTCACCCAGTGCTCTCCAATAGATCACTCAAACTCCTCCCAGCCTCGTTCATGCTCTCCACATTCTAGTCCCAGCTCTCTCCCCCACCCCAGCTGCACTCATCCTTCCCCAGTATGCATGCCCAAAGCATCATTCACCCCTCAGTATCCCCCACTACAACCTCACTCATCTTTCAACAGTTTTTCATACCTTCACTCATCCTACCTCACCATTTCCCTTAAAGTCTCAGGCATCCTCCCCCACTGCTTTCCTGCAGCTGACACTTTGGGGGGAGGGGAAATGGAACTGGTGGCTGCATGATTGGCTTCATTTGAAGCTGGGACCATGCACAATGCCCTCCCCATGGAAGCCTGCTTTGGTTTTTTAAAAAAACTTTCTCTCTTGACCCTTCTGTCCCTTCCAACTACAGGCCCATCTCTAATCTTCCATTTCTTTCTGAAGTCCTTGAGAGGCTAGTCTTTTCTCAGCTTACAGATCATCTTGAAAGACCTGTACTGGACATCTTTTGATCGCGGAAATGTTTCTTTGGATCTTTCATCTGCCTTTGACCTGGTAAATCATGCCATTCTTTTCTCTAGTCGCTCTGACATTGGTGTTTTCACTTGTTTCTCTCTGATTGAGCTTTGCCAGGTTCTTTTAACTCCCTCACCTTCTCATTCTCTAGTCTGTGGTGTTCCTCAGGGCTTTGTGCTTGCACCTCTTCTTTTCAATATCTTAGTGGCTCCTCTTACTCTCCTGGTCTCCACTTATTACTATGCTGATATCATTCTGCTCATTCTTCATACTAATCCTCTGGCTCCTGATCTCTCTTCCTTAAATGCCTGTCTCTCCGCTTTGACATTCTAGTTACATAATAATCATCTTTTACTTAATATTCAAAAAACAGCTGCAATCTGGTTGTCCTCATCTTCTAGATCTCCCACAATTGCTCCTATGATTTCTGATAATCTATTATCTTGGTCCCCCACCCTCAAATACTTGTGTTACTCTTGACCTCACCTTGTCCTTCCCATGATCATATCAGTACTATTATTAAGTGCTCCTACTTTTCTCTCTGCCAAATCTGATCCATTTATTCTTTTCTGTCACCATCTGTTCTCGCAACACTCCTCCTTAGTCTTATCATTACCCCTCTTGATTAATGCAACACAATTCTCGTTGGTCTCCATGATTATGAAATTAAGAAATTGCAATTCATACAGAATTCTGCAGTCCGTATTCTCACTCATGTCTCCAGGTTAGGTCCTCTACTAATGAGCCAGCACTGGCTTTCTATTTGTTTTAGAATCCAATATAAAATTTTAATTCTATCCCACAAAGCCTTGCATACTGGTCTCCCCTCTTATCTTTCTTCAATCATTCTTCTTCACACTTCCCATAGGGGGGTCCTTCGGTCACTACAGGCTAATCACCTACACCTCCTCTCTGCTACCCAAGCTAGATATGAATGTACAAGACAATCCACCTTCTATTTCCTCGCACCAAACTATGGGATGACCTCTCCCCTGACCTTCATCTGAAATCCTCTTACCTTAGATTCAAAGCATTTCTCAAAACTTCTCTGTTGTTGTTTTATTGTCAACCGCCTTGCTGTTCCGATATGGCAGTATATCAAATTTTAAATAAACTAAACTAAACAATGTTATTTTTGGATAATATATTTATTTCATTAATGTGTTTAAATAATGTATAAACCAATTTCCTGGTAACAACTCACCAAAACTATGTACAATTCAAACACATATGCAAAAAAAATAGTCACCAACGACAAACTAAAAAACCTGCTCACCACCTACAATATATGTTTATCATTCCCCTAGATTTTCCTTAGTCCCCAGTTTGTTGTGTTGTATGTCTTGATTATACTGTAAGTTCTATAGAAAAGGGACTATCTCTTACACATATTTGTACAGTGCTGCATATGCCTTGTAGCCCAATACAAATTATAAGTAGTAGTACAGTATAGCAGCAGCAGAAAGAAGGAAACAAGTATAAGACAGCATTTTATTTTTCGTTGGGCTGGTCCTGGTCTCTATTTTCCACTTCCTCTTGTTGCTTTTCTTCTAAATCCTTTTCCAGGATCTCATTTTCATGTTATGGCTCTTCATACTCCCTGTCTTCGTTCTTTCCTTCCACTACATCTCTTTCTGACACTGATCCTTCTATTTTATCTTTTATTTTCTCTATGTCACTCATTTGCTTTTTACCTACAATAACTATAGATTCACTCTATTCCTCCCTCTTCCTCCTTCAATCTTCAACTTACCTCTTTTCACCTTTCACCTTCTTATCAGTTTGCCATTTCCTAACCTTACTTCCCTAGTCCTTTACTTTCCTACCTGTCTCATTCCTTTACCAGTCTCTTTTTAGTCCCCCATTTCCTCCCTCTGTATGCATCCTCTCCCCAGCCTCATCTAACACCTTCTGCCCCTCATCCCCCTATCATCTTCAGCTCATTCCCTAGCACTCATCCTCTCTCCACCTCCAGGCCTTTTCTTATGTCTTACCCCTTTATCTAATTTTCCATTTCCAACTTTCTCCTCCCTCATTTCTACCCTCTCTCACCTCATTCAAGTAAGACCTGTTGCTTCCTGTGGCTCCCGCCCACTCCATAGCCCTTTGTCCTTTTTAACCACCCCCAATCTTTCTCCAAAACCTCCAAGGTCCTTCAAAACTTCATCCCTCCCCATATATCTGCACTTCGTCTCACAGTCCTACTCATACCCCTCACCCAAACATCTTGTCCCCAGTGTCCTCCTAATCCCTAACTGGTTAATTTCCTAGTCTCCACTATTTCCAGGCAACCTCAAGTTCCCACTTTTCCACTATACCCAGTCCTCACTCACAATCCAACCAAAGCCCTGAGTCCCCATTTACATGCCCAAACCCAGCCTATGTTAGTCTTTCTTCTGTCTTCTCACCCAATTTCAGATTCTCTACTACTACTACTACTGAGCATTTGTATAGCGCTACAAGATGTATGCAGCGCTGTACAGACACATGTAAAAGACAGTCCCTGCTCATCAGAGCTTACAATCTAGTCAAGACAGACAACACAGTAGCTGTAGACATGGGATACATCTAGGGGGAATGGTAAGGAAACATAAAGGAGATTATTAGGCGAATCAAGATCCAAAAGTGGCAGCGAAGAGGTGAATTTTCAGCCTGGATTTGAGAAAGGCCAGAGAAGGTGCCTGACATACAGACTCAAATAGTTTGTTCTATTCTCCACCTAAGTCTGTTACTGCTCTCACACATCCCCATGTCCACCCATCTCCAATACATAACACTTCCTTTCCTCCTCCTTACCACAGCATCTGATCACCTTCTTTTTTTTTAAAATTGTTTATTTAAATTTTCTCAAATGCAAGAAAAATACAAAAAATACTTACACACAATGAATAAGACATTCAAGAACAAATTTCATATCCATACAATACACATCAAGGAGAGAAAACTGCACAAAATCCCAAAAGGATTATAATACAAATAGAAGTAAATGAGAGTTAATTAAAACTCCAATCAGGGAGCCGAAATACACAAACCATCCCACCTAAACATCCTCCTGTCTGCCAACGCTCTCCTTATCAACAAGAAACTGATTAAGTGAAGCCACATCAACATAAACATAATCATGACCTTCATAAATTACCAATCAACGGCAAGGGAACTTCAAAAAAAAGGAAGCCCCCAACGCAATCACTCGAGCTCTAAGCTCAAGAAACTTTTTCCGGTGAGCCTGGGTAACCTTGCCCACATCAGGAAAAACCTGAAGTTTATATCCACAAAATACCACATGTTTGTACTTGAAATATGCACGAATAATTCTCAATTAAATTGAAATCTGATCACCTTCTTAGCCTTCCCGTGGTTATGACCTTGCTTCTTCCCCAGCTTCCAGAATATTTGCTTCCTCTCCCTTCTCATTCCCCCAGCATCTTGTTCTTTTCCCCATCCAGCCCAAGCATTTGTCAGCACTAGTTCTCTTTCAGCACCATGATCCCCAGCCCCAGTATAATCCCATTTCCAGTCCCAGTTCCTCCTCAATCCCAATATCATCCCATTTGCAATCCCATTCACACCCTGCAGCCCCAGTATCAGCCCATTTCTGGTCCGAGTTCCTCTCTCCCAGCCCCATTTCCAGTCTCAGCCCCCCACACAGCTCTAGTATCAGACTATTTACAGTCTCAGCCCCCCAGCACCATGATCCCCAGCCCTAAAATTAGCCCCCTCCCAGCACCAGTCCCAGTCTCCCTCCAGCATAAGCCCATTTCCATTCCCAGCACTAGTACTGGCCTGTTTCCAATCCAAGTCGCACCCAGCCTCAGTATCATCCCATTTTCAGTCCCAGTCCCCCATCTCCTTATTTATTTATTTAACAATTTTTCTATACCACCTTATCTTGAATCAAGGTGGTTTACAATATAACTTCGGTTTACAGAGAACTTACAATGGGAAAAACAACACTTAAACGAGTACAGATTAACTTCTTTATCAGCCTCAATCCCCCCAGACCCATATTAGTTTATATCCAGTTCGACTGCCCATCAAACCACCTGCTCCCTCGACCCGTTGCCCTCTACCTGGCTGCTCAACCCCGATATCTCGCTTGTGCCCTTTATTCTTTCTATTTTCAATTCTAGTCTCTCCTCCGGTCTCTTCCCTTCCTGTTGGAAACACGCTATTGTCCGACCCCTCCTGAAGAAGCCTTCCCTTGACCCTACCTCCCCTGCTAACTGGCGCCCTGTTTCCAACCTCCCCTTCTTGTCCAAGGTCCTTGAGAAGCTCGTTTTCTCCAAGTTGGCCTCTCATCTTGATTCCAACCATGCCCTCCACCCCCGCCAATCTGGCTTCCGCACCAGTCACAGTACCGAAACCGTCCTCACAGCCCTGCTCTCCGAACTTCACCGTTCTCACGATCGTGGTGATATCTCTCTCGTGGTTTCCCTGGATCTGTCCTCTGCGTTCGATGTAGTCGATCACCGCACTCTTCTGTCTCGTTTGTCTGACTTTAGTATTCACGGCACTGTCCTCCGGTGGTTCCGCTCCTTTCTATCTGGCCGTACTTTCTCAGTCCACTCCGGTTCCTCAGCCTCTCCCCCTTCCCCCTCTAGCTGTGGCGTCCCCCAGGGCTCCATTCTCGCTCCCCTACTTTTCAATGCTTTTCTTGCTCCTTTAGCCATGCTAATTCAACAATCTGCTCTCTCCTTCTACATATATGCTGACGACATCCTTCTGGTCCATCACACCTCTCCCTCTTCCCCTGACCTTGGTCCGCTCAATCTTTGCCTGTCTTCTATCGCCTCTTGGTTTGAATCCAACTTTCTCCACGCCAATCCCGCAAAATCCTCCGCACTTTGGATCACCTTTAGCCTTCCACCCCCCACGTTGCTGCCTGTCATGGGCTCTCATTCCATCCCTTTGGTACCCACCCTCCGTTACCTGGGCGTTACCCTAGACCCATCCCTCTCCTTTCACGAACACATCTCTTCTGTTATTCGTTCTTCCTTCTTCCACCTACGTCGTGTCAAGGCCGTTCGTTCCTTTCTTCCCCGTCCTCTGTCATTACTCTCGTTCTGTCTTTGGTTATCTCTCGTCTAGACTATTGTAACGTCATCTATGCCGGCCTTCCATCTTTTCAACTCCGTCGTCTCCAACTTGTTCAGAATGCTGCTGCCCGTCTTATTACCTCGTCCTCTATTCGTTCGCATGTGTCCCCGTGTCTCCTCTCCTTACACTGGCTCCCAGTTAAATAACGGTTTATCTTCAAACTACTCATCCTCGCCCATAGGGCTCTTCACTCTGATACCCCACAGTATTTAGCCGACATTATTCATCTTTAGCCCTCTCCCCGCCTCCTTCGTTCATCTCACGGCAATCGCCTCTTCCTTCCCCCACCTACACAGGCCCACCTCGAATCCACCCGTCATTCCGCCTTCTTTTTCTTAGGTCCCGCCCTCTGGAACTCTCTTCCCCTCCCGCTCCGCATCGAACTGTCCTACACCCGTTTCAAGGCCCTCCTCAAACACACCTTTTCTGCCAAGCTTTCGATTCCCCCCCCCCCCCTGCTGATGGTGCCTCATCCCCTAGTCGTGCCCTCCATCCCCCTTGATTTTCCCGTGTTCCTTCCCCCTCTCCCCCTCCCTCTTCCCTTGCCCTTCCTTGGGCCCTCTCTGTTCTCTACCTGTTTTACTGTCTCTCTCTGTCCTATTATTTTTGGCGTTCCTTTCCTTCTTCATTTCCAGCGGCTGTCATTTTGTTATTGTACACCGCCCTGATGCTTCGGCGTGGGCAGTCTATCAAGTGTTTTAATAAAGATAAAAGAGATAAAGTTTCCCCCAGCCTAGTAACAGCCCATTTCCAGTTCCAGTCCTCCCCCAACCCCAGTTTCAGCCCACTCCCAGACATAGCCTGCCTTCCCAGCATTTCCCCTCTTCCAGTCCCAGTCCTCTCCACCATTATCAGCCCATTTCCAGTGCCCCAGCCCCTTTCCAGTCCCTCCCTCATTAGTCACCCTTGTCCCAGCATCCCACTTCCATCAGATCTGTCCAAAAGCTACCTCCTCTCTCCCTCTCCTGCCTGTCAAGCCAGTCAACAAATGCTGGAAAGCAGTGAGCAGAAATGCTAGAAGCCTAGTCAACAAATGCTGGAAAGCAGTGAGCACAAATGCTAGAAGCCTAGCCAACAAATTTCCTGACTTGGAAGCTAATGGTGGCAATGGACTTGGACATTGTGGCCATTACAGAAACATGGTTCAATGAGTCGCATGAATGGGATATAGCCATAGCTGGCTATAATCTATTTAGAATAGATAGAGAGGGAAGAAAAGGAGGAGGGTGAGCCCTATACGTCAAAAGCAATATTAAAGCTGCTAAAATGCAGGGGACATGGGGAAAAGAAGAAGCACTGTGGATTGTGTTGGAAAGAGGAGATGGCACTGTCATCCATACTGGTGTAGTCTATTGGCCTCGAACTCAAACCAAAGAAATAGATAGTGAATTGATTATTTATACTGCAAAGATAGCCATGAAGGGGGAAGTGATCATATTGGACGACTTCAATTTACCTGATGCAGACTGGAGGATTCCTTCTGCAAATCTGGAATGAAGCAAAAAAATTGTGGATGCCTTCCAAGATGCATTACTTAGATAAATGGTGATGGAACCGACCAGGGAAGGCTCGATGTTGGATTTAGTACTCACCAATGGAGATAGCATGTTGAATATCCGGGTGGGTGCCCATGTGAGCAGCAGTGACCATCACGTGATGTGGTTTGAGATTAAAGCCAAGGCGGAATCCAATCACAACAAGCTCAAAGTCCTAGACTTCACAAACACTGACTTCAGTAAAACGGCTAAGTACCTGAAGGAGGAGTTGGCAGGATGGGAGACGATAAGGGAAGTGGAATTGCAATGGGCTAAACTAAAGGAGGCAATAAAAGCAGCAATAGATACATATGTAAGGAACGCAATAAAAACGAGAGGAAAAGGAAACCTATTTCGTTCTCCAAAGAAGTGGCTGCACAAATAAAGGCAAAAAACACAGCTTTCACAAAATTCAGAAGTTCACAAACAGAGGAACATAGAAAAGAATACAGGATAAAACTAAAAGAGACAAAAAGAGAAATAAGGATAGCAAAATCAAAGGCAGAAGAAAAGATGGCAAAAAAAAAAATGTGAAGTGTGGTGACAAAATGTTTTTCAGGTATATTCGGGGAGCAGGAAAATCAGAGGTGGAATTGCAGGACTCAAAAGTAATGAGAACAGATTTGTGGAAAGTGATATTGAAAAAGCAAACATGCTAAAAAAATACTTCTGCTCTGTTTTTACTAAAGAAAATCCTGGAGAAGGACCACCTATGATTGACAAATATACAAATGGGAATGCAGTAGATACCACAACATTCACAGAAGATGTTGCGTTAGAACAGCTTGCAAAACTGAAGGTGGACAAGGCCTTGGGATTGGATGGGATACATCCCAGGATACTGAAAGAGCTCAGAGAGGTTCTTGCAGGGCCGTTAAAGGATGTTTTTAATAGATCCTTGGAGACGGGAGAAGTTCCACAGGACTGGAGAAGGGCTGATGTAGTACCTCTTCACAAAAGTGGTAATAGGGAAGAGGTGACAAACTACAGGCCAGTAAGCCTTACCTCAGTGGCGGGAAAAGTAATGGAGGCGCTCCTGAAAGAGTGAATAATGGACTTTCTCGAAACCAACAGATTGCATGACTCAAGACAACATGGTTTACCAAAGGACGTTCTTGCCAAACAAATCTGATTGAGTTCTTTGACTGGGTGACCAGAGAACTAGATCAAGGGCATGCGATAGATGTGATCTACCTAGATTTCAGCAAAGCCTTTGATACTATTCCTCATAGGAGGCTTATCAATAAACTCAATAGCTTGAGGATGGGTCCGAAGATGGTGAACTGGATCTGAAATTCATTGACTGACAGATGACAGAAGGTGATGGTAAACGGAACTCACTCGGATGAAGGAAACGTGATTAGCAGTGTGCCCCAGGATTCAATCCTGGGGCCGGTACTGTTCAATGTATTTGTGAGTGATATTGCTGAAGGACTGAATGGAAACGTCTGCCTTTTTGCCGATGACACGAAAATTTGCAACAGAGTGGACACCCCTGAGGGAGTGGAGAACATGAGGAAAGATCTACAAAAGCTGGAAAAATGGTCTAATGCTTGGCGGTTAAGATTTAATGTGAAGAAGTGCAGTGTTATACACTTGGGAAGCAGAAATCCAACTGAATTGTATGTGATAGGGGGGCAAGAGGTTGGTGTGCAAGGACCAGGAGAAGGACCTTGCAGTGATTGTTTCTGAGGATCTCAAGGTGGAGAAACAGTGTGACAAGGTGGTAGCAAAAGCCAGAAGGATGCTGGGTTGCATACAAAGAGGAATTACCGGCAGAAAGGAAGAGGTACTATTGCCACTGTACAAGTTGCTGGTGAGGCCTCACTTGGAATATTGTGTTCAGTTTTGGAGACCGTATCTCGCAAAGGATATAAAAAGTCTGAAAAAGATTCAGAGGAAGGTGACCAAAATGATTTGGAGCCTGTATCAGGAGATGTATGAGAAGAGACTTGAAGACCTAAATATATACACTCTGGAGGAGAGGAGGACAGGGGAGATATGATTCAGACCTTTAAATGCTTAGAGTATTAATGAATAAACAAACTTCTTCCAAAGACGGGAAAGCTGTAAAACTAGAGGCATAACATGAAGCTGCAAAGGGGTAAACTGAGAGGCAATGTCAGGAAATACTTTTTCACTGAAAGGGTGGTGGACGCTTGGAATGCCCTCCCAATGGAAGTGGTTGGGGCAAAGACAGTGACAGAATTCAAAATGGCATGGAACAGACACTGTGGATCCCTTTATAACAGAATAAAATCAAAATAAACATAACTAACTATTTCAACAAATAGGGGTGACCTACATGGAGCAGTGGGTACACCCCTAAACAAAGGCATGCGCAGGGGTGACCTGCATGGAGCAGCTGGTGCACCTGCTCTTGCCGCCTTGCTGGGCAGACTAGATGGACCATACTGGTCTTTATCTGCTGTCATATACTATGTTACTATGTTATGTTACTGTCACTTAAGTTAACACAGCCGCGGGAGAATTTTCATTTGCTCCTATGACTGTGCTGTAATGAAGCAGTTCAGCCATGGCATTTTTAGCAGAAACAAAAATAAGCACTTCCTCCTTTCCTATAAATGCTACGGCTGGGCTTCTTCAATACAGCACAGTTGCGGGTGCAAACAAAAATGCTCCCATGGTTGTATTAAGCTTTAATACGTCTGCTGCGGCACAAAGTAGGGAGAGGAAGTGGGACAAGATGGGATCTGAATTATTTCTGCCTCTTCGAGAAGTGCTGGAATGTTGTTTCACCTCTTTCTGGCACAAATTAAGCCCTGGCTGTATAAGGACCTCAGATTCCAGCATAAAATGTAGAGCCAAAAGAGCTGCATGTGCAGAATTTCCCACTGCCTCTTCTCTATCATTTTAGTGAATCCTGTGATCTCAAAATAAAGCTGTGATCTTTTTGTCCAATGCGAAATGTGTCCTATTTTCTTTGGGACCAAGTAACCAAAGGTCAGCAGGCAGCAATATTAGGCTGGCTACAGGCACTTGTGAACAAGGCAAATTAGACCAGTTTCTAGCCTTTTATGTTTGTGATTTGATTTATTTCCTCTCTCTGCTTGTTGCTTCTTTTCTCAGTCTTCTCCAAGTTCCATTTTTATCTCCTTTTTCCTTCTCCTCTTTTCAAACTGTTCTGACTTTCCTGTCTTATTTTTGTGGCTTCTTTTTTAGCCTCCATCTTCTATTTGTGCTTTTTTCTATCCTCTGTCTATTCTATCCTTATAGAACAGGAATATAAGATGTGCCATGTTGGGTCAGACCAAATATCCATTGAATTCAGCACCCTGTCTCACAAATACCAGACAGTATCCAAAAGAGTAAATCTAGTTTTTGTCACTTGGTGGCTTTCTCAAGCTTTCCTCGTTAATAATGGTTTATAGGTTCTTCCTCCAGAAATTTCTTTAATATCCTTTTAAACTCAGCTATGGTAGCAGCTTTGACCATATTCTCTGGCCACAACATGATTGTGTATTATGTGAAAAAGGAATATTTTCTCCGATTTGGTTTACATTCACCACCTGTTTATTTATTTATTTATTTAACATCTTTTATATACCACGCTATTTGTTTTCAGTGCGGTTTACATATAACAAAGGTTGCACATTCAGAGGACAATTGTGTGCTTACATTATAACAGGAGACTTAAACTTGGAACAACAGGGTAAACTGTATACCTGTTGGATTTATGGAGTGACCCCTAGCCTTAGCACTATTTAAAAGGATAAACAAACAATCTTTCCTTATTTACTATTCCACCCCACTCATAATTTTATAGACCTATCATATCTCCTCTCATCTCTCTCCTTTCCAAGCTCAGCAGCCTAACCTGTTTAGATTTTAGTCCTAGACAATTGGTCTTTTTTTTTGGGGACGATTAGGCAATCTAATCTTCCAACATTTGGGGGTAGTTTCCTGCTCTATTATGGAAAAAACATACCAAATGTGCGAGAGACTAAGCAAGGTCTACTTTTCTATCATGCCAAATTAAAGCATGAAACTATTTTATTATGGTTATCTTTTCAAAGTTTAATAAAACAATTTATCTAAGACTAAAAATCACTGGAGAGAAACTGCAGAAATTTACCTGTATTTTACTATGTTCTAGACTTCTTTGGCCACCCCTATCAAGTGGATCTTGTTCTGCTCTCTCTAGTTTTATAAGAGCATAAATAATTTACTCTAGTCTTAAAAAAACTGGGTGTCATAATGCAAAAGCTTAAAACTGAACAGGAACACCCTGTGGTCTCACAGTTGATAAGGAAACCATCTAAAGACTATTTCCTGCTAACATATTTTCTTTTGCTGAATAAGGATTTTAGAAAAGAGGAGTGTGTCATCTGCTTAGCAACGCCAACAATAGAAGTAGACTGACAATGAGCAGTGGACAGAACAGAGCAAGTAAACCCATGAAATTTAAAAAAGCATTCCACTGTGGAACATAACATAGGCCTCAGACGTCACTGTAAGACGCATGACCAGACTTACTACAGTGTGAATTAAAAAGAAAAGTTAAGCTCAAGTTGGGCAAGAAATCAAGGCTTGCTGCAACAAGGTAACCAGAAAACGATTTATCATTACCTGCTGCGGTCTCTGCCGTCTCATCTGAGCAAACTGAGACAGCATAATTTGCTGATCAATTAACTCCATCCTCTGCTGTCTCTGGATGTCTATAGTTGCTCCCATTCCTTCTCGAACCTCATTGGTTGGCTCTGCAGATGAGAAAATTGGTTCAACAGTCCGAGAAAATACCTCTGCCACCCAGCTGGGAACACAAAGTACCTGATGTACTTTCATCATATTGTTGTGGTAGAATAGCCCAGATACCTACAAGGAAACAGGAAATGTTTATATATTTTTTAAAAATAGTTATCGGTTCCTTAACAGTACCTATATAAGTCGTGTAGATTTTGCTTTATATGAAAAGCAAGTACAACATTTCAAAAACAGAACACCAGTTTTGCCTTTTAATTTCCTGAAGAAACATCAGATCTGTTGCGTGAAGCAAGGATTGAAAAAAATTAAAGCGACAGGAGAAAACTGCTTTGAATGCTGGGCCTAAAAAATATTTAAGGGCCCAAATTTCAGTTGGGTGGTGCTATGCACCGCGTTGGTGCATAGCCTGCCCACTGCCATTCTAACCTGGATTTTTCATGCCGGGGTCATATGCGGCCCTGGCATCGAAAAAGCATAGTTACTCACCTGTAACAGATGTTCTCCAGGGACAGCAGGAATCAGTCCTCGCTTATGGGTGACGTCGGCACCGACGGAGCCCATGTGGAGCAATTCTTCAGCTTTCAAAGAAAGCCTTTGTGATTGCTGCCACGCATGCACGGTCCTCTTCCAGCCCAAGGGTGCCATCTTGCTCAGTCAGGTCCCATAGATAGAGCCCTACTAAGCAGATGGCAAGGGAAGAAAAGAAAATATGGCAACTCTTAAGGGGAAGTGGGAGGGTAGTGAGGACTGATTCCTGCTGTTCCTGGAGAACACCTGTTACAGGTGAGTAACTACGCTTTCTCTAGAAACATTGGAAGTCAGTCCTCACTTATGGGACTGCCCAGCTAAAGGCTACAGAACCTGAGATTAAAAAATGCCTTTGTGAGGCCGTGAGCAGAAGCCAATGCCCGAAGGAGCCCGAGTCCTCGGGTCCTCGGCAGCAAGCTCTCTGTAGCCGCAGAAGGAGGGTTGGAGGGCAGGAGTTGCTTATACCCCAAACAGATTAGAGTACAGCCTGGTTGAACGCGCTGTCCCAGCGGGACTCCCTCTCCAGGCAGTAGTGCGAAGCGAAAGTATTCACTGAAGACCAGGTTGCATGCTGGCAGATGTCCATCAGAGGCACTGAGCGTAGCGAAGCCATCGAAGCTGCCTTAGTCCGGACGCCATGTGCAGTGCTTCCCGATCCAGCGGGGCCCCAGCCTTTGCCTGGATGACAGCGATGCAATCCGCCACCCAGATGGAGAGGGTGTGCTTGGTGACTGCCTGCTCCAGGAGGTTGGGATCATAGACAACAAAGAGCTGATCGGACTTGCGATGACCCTGGGTGTGCTGCAGGTAGAAGGCGAGAGCCCTGTTGCAGGCGAGTGTATGTAAGACGGCTGATGCCCGGTCAGCATGAGGTCTCAGGAAGAAGGTCGGCAAGACTATCCCTGATTGAGATGGAAATCCGAGACAACCTTTGGTAGGAACTTGGGGTGCGTACGGACGATCACCCTGTTCTCGTAGAACCTGGTGTAGGGGGCCTCAGCCATGAGGGCTTGGAGTTCGCTGACTCGCCGAGCCGAGGTCAGAGCCAACAGGAAGGCTACCTTTCAGGAGAGGTGCTGAAGCGAGCACGTCACCATCAGTTCGAAGGGTGGTTGTGTAAGCTGCATGAGCACGATGTTCAGGTCCCACTCTGCTGGTGGAGGCTGGATGGGAGACTTGGAAAGTAAGAGGCCCCGCATGAAGCTGAAGACCAGGGGCTGCCCCAAAAGGGGTTTACCCTCGATGGGGAGGTGGTCAGCGGAGATGGCACTCAGGTGTACCCTGACTGAGTTGGATTTCACCCCCTCCTGTGAGAGGTAGAGGAGGTACTGGAGAACCCACCGGGTAGAGCAGGAGAACGGATTGATCTGGTGCTCAGAGCACCAGATCAAGAAGCGCCGCCACTTAAAGGCATAGGCCCATTTCGTCGAGTCCTTCCTCGACGCAAGGAGGACCTCCTCAATCTCCCCCAGGAGGTGCAGTGAGGCTAAGGAGACCCGTTCAGCCGCTAGGCTGTAAGGGACAAGGAGGCCAGGTTCGGGTGAAGCACCCATCCCTCCCCCTGCGTTAGCAGGCCTGGGGTGCAGCCCAGGGGGACTGGAGGCTCAGACGAGAGCCGGGAGTAGGAACAGGAATCAAGGCTGTCGAGGCCACGAAGGAGCCACGAGAATCACTGAAGCTTATTCCCGCTGAACCCTGTGGAGGGTCCTCACAATGAAAGGAGTGGGAGGGAAAGCGTAAAGCATAAAGAAGCCCGGAGGTCCAGTTCAGGAGGAACGCATCCGGGGCCAACCTGCTCAGGTTTGAACCAGCCCGCAGAAGCAGGGAAGCTCTGTGTTCACCGGGCTGGCGAACAGGTCCAAGGATGGAGCCCCCCATCGATGAACAGCAGTACACAAAAAGCAAGAGTGGAGGATGAACACAGATGCTTTATTGGATCCCCAACGCGTTTCGGTGGATGCCTTCTTCGGGGGGGTGAATGCTTTAATATAAATATAAAACAAAATACATTAAACACATAATAAATTAAACAAAGTTAAACGGGCATGTGGGTTAAAAATGTATAACCATAAATATTGCATTGAAAACAATAAAAAACAAAGAGAGTCACGTGATGTGGTGAGCTTGGGAGGACGTGGGTTACTCGAGCTCCGGACCCCTCTCCCCTAAAAGTTGTTATAATATCGTGATTTGAACTGCTCTTGGGTTGCTGTGGACCCAGCACCTTTCTGAGGAACGAGAACTGCCCGGCGTGGCTCACACAGTAGGATGGCGACTGCGGAAAAGGCAGGGAGAAGGGAAAAGGAACGTGTGGCAGGCCCTTCCAAAATGGTGGACTCACCCCCGAAGCCTGGGGTCGCGGTTACCTCCACTATGACGGAGGAAATTTCAGCCGCTGTCACCAATGCACTGTCCCTGCAATTTGAAGCGCTGCACGCGAAGATGGACACACTCCAGAGCTCTTTGGGGCTCCTAGGTACCCGTGTGCAGGAGGCTGAAACGCGTCTTTCCCACACTGAAGAGGAAGTGGAGGGTCTGCGGCGGGAATTACTCACCCTGCAAAAGGAATCCAAAGAGCATGCCACAAAGCTTGACAATCTTGAAAACAGATCGCGCCGCACCAATCTCCGCTTTTTGGGAATCGCTGAAACTATCCTGGATAAAGAGCTGCGGCAACATGTGGAAAACCTGTCTGCTTACCTGCTGGAGGAGACTGAATCGAGCGGGCCTATTACAGTGGAAAGGGCCCACAGATTGGGGCCCAAGCAGCAGTCGGGAGATCGTAGACCTTGAGTGGTCCTGGCAAAATTTCTTTGTTATGTGCAGAAAGATGCGGTGTTGAGAGCTGCCAAGAAGAGAGGGATCGTGGAGTGGGAAACGGCGAAGATTCGCATCACGCAGGACTACTCAGCGGCATTAAGTGTTCGCCGTAAGGCCTATGCCCCGATCTGTCAGCGTCTGATTGCAGCCCAGATACGTTTCAGCGTGCAGTATCCCGCCCGGCTACACATTTCGCATCAGAATACCCACCGGGTGTTTGAATCGGCGGCGGAGGCGAGTACCTACGTGGAGCAGCTGTTAGTGCAGGCGGAGGTGAGTCCCGGAGGAAAATGAGGACCCGGCGATGACTCCCTGCGGTATGCTTTTTGGCCTCCTGGGGTGGAGCAGGTTGGTGTCTACGTTCCCTAACTCCTGCGGATCGGCTTCAGTCAAGGACTGTTTGGCTTCTGGGGGACAGTCGTTAGGCCGGCGCTTTTGAGCCCACAACACTTTCAGGCGAGCTGGACTGCTTGGGACCTTGAGCTGATCAGCCATTGTAATTATGTGCCGCTGTGCATGTCAGCTGTTAGGGATGGGCCCGCCTAATGGTTTTAAGGTGGCGGGTTCTCCCGCTGCCGTTAGGTAGCTGAGACCGGCCCGTGGAGGCTAACCTGTCTGGTGCAGGAGGCGGCCCGCACCGGCCCGATTCATAGGGCTGGGTGCCGAGATTATGCTGCTGCCTGCTTGTACTGGCGGGCGTTCAGGGACTGCAGCTCTTATTTTGGACCTGCTTGGGCTGCCTCGAGGTAATATTGAGAGCGGATTCGACACATTGTTAATGCTTTGCATAGGCTTGTATACTGTTTACTATATGTATATAACTGGTTGCTATTTGTGTATTCTGTGTTACCCTTATCTACTTTAGCAGTGTGTTCTGTTTTCCCTTTTTACGGAGCTTTAAAAGCCTCTAGTGCTTGTATCTTATTTGGGGGTAAGAGTTGGCATGGGGGGAGTACTGTACCTGTGGGTTGGAAATGGCTCCTTAAAAGGGTGGCTGCGGGGTCTAAATGTATGAAAGGGTGAGTGTTTGAATCCCTGGGATGCTGCCCGCCAGGTAGAGTAGGTTGGTAACCCTTGGGTAGTTCGGCCTCCTTGCCGGGCGTGGCTACTTTGGGTCCACACACCATGAACAGGATGCCTTGGGGGGGGGGGGGTCCTACTCACATCCTAGGTGGCTCTCGATGGGAGTGGGGTGGCGGTTACTGGTGGAGTGTGAGGTAGGGGTGGTAGAGGGTAGGGGGTGGGGTTTTGGGTATAAGGGACAGAGGGGAGGGGTAGTTGATGGGGGGAAGGGGGGGCTGGCAGGAAGCACAATGGCTCTATAGGTCCAAGTTCTGTTCGGACGGCTGGAGCGACATAAGGGGTGGGGTGGGACTCCGGGCTGGGAGGGTCCCCCCCGTTACTTCGTGTAGAACTGTTGAAATGGACTTGCTTAACCACTATCCGACCTGAAGATTGTTTCTTGGAATGTGTGCGGGGTGGGTAACCCAATCAAACGGTATAAAGTGTTGCAGGCCTTGGCCAGGCTGCAATGCGATATTGCCATGTTACAAGAAACTCACCAGACGGCTGAAGAACATGCTAAAATGCGAAAAACCTGGGTAGGGCAGAGCTGGGGGGCCCCGGCTAAGGGGAAAAAGGGCGGAGTGGTCATACTGATTAGCAGACGGGTCCGATTTGAGCTGGAAAAGGAGTATTCGGATCCTGAGGGTAGATATATCTTGCTGTATGGTAACCTTGACGACAGGCCTGTTATATTGGGTAATCTGTATAGTCCTAATGTTTTGGATAGGGCGTTTTATTCTCAATTGGCATCTAGAGTGGAACAGCTGCCGGAGGTCCCGGTGCTTTTGGCTGGGGACCTGAATGGAGTGTTGGATGCAGAGATGGATACATCTGGTAGTGGGGTGGAGAGCGGACGAGTTCCAACCACCAAAGTGTTGCGAGGATTGTGCGATCGGCTGCGTCTTGTTGATCCCTGGCGGTTACTGCATCCATTTGAGAAGGATTTCACCCACCAATCGCGAGCTCATGGGTCTAGCGCCCGGATTGACTATGTATTGATCACAGAAAGGCTTTTTGCACAGGTAGGAGATGCACAGATAGGTCCTAATATGGTGTCAGATCATGCCCCAGTCTGGGTGGAGCTTGGATGGGGGGGTGTGGCGCTGCCGACACGGTTTTGGCGGTTCCCCATGGGGCTCTATCACGACGCTGCCTTCCGTACCCAGCTTAAGCGATATTGGCAAGACTTTATGGTTCACCACGAGCGGCACCGAGATGAACCAGAGTTGCTCTGGGAAACGGCTAAGGTGGTGCTGCGCGGGGATATCATTGCCTATGTGGCACGGAAGCGCAAGCTCTTAGCGATGCAGATTGTTCAGTTGGAAAAGCAGGTGTTGCGAGCCCGACGTAGGTGTATAGGAGACCCGAGTGCAGTTAATAAACGTCGACTGTGGGAATTACAAACCTCTCTTAACGAACTGCTTCACCAGCGGGCGAAGAAATCCCACATGTATTACCGGTATCAATTGTATCGCTTCGGGGATAAGCTGGGGCGACTCCTGGCGTGTTGCCTGCGAGGTTGTGGGGGTCCTCGGTCGATTGCGGCATTGCGTGATGATCAGGGTCACTTACACAAGGATAGTGCTGCCATAGCTCGGCTTCTTCGCTCCTTTTTTCAGCAACTTTATGCGAAGAGGGAGGGGGCTCCATCTGAGGCACTGGCCTACTTGGGAGCGGTGCAGTTACCCAAGGTGACGGTAGAACAGCGGGCGTGCTTGGATGCCCCGGTGACGGCGGAGGAAATCTACTGAGTCATTCAGAAGGCTAGCTGCTGTAAAGCACCTGGCCCTGACGGGTTTGGGGCTGAGTTCTATAAGCTCTTGGGAGACGTAGTGCCTCCGACCCTAACGGAGGTATATCAGCGGCGCGTTGCTCAGGGGAAGTTTGGCTGGGGCACTAACCATGCATATATAACTCTCATACCTAAACCGGGAAAGGATTCTACCAAAGCGGCCTCCTATAGGCCTATCTCCCTATTGAATTTCGATTTGAAGATACTGGCCAAAGTTTTGGCTGACCGCCTTGCATCAGTATTGGGGGAGTTGGTGCATGAATCGCAGGTCGGGTTTGTTAAGGGGCGTTATGCGGTGCGGAACCTGCGGAGGATTTTAGCGTCTCTTGAGTGGGTTCGGGAACGAGACCTCCGATCACTGTTAATCAGTTTCGATGCTGAAAAGGCGTTTGACCAAGTGCAATGGGACTATTTGAAGTGTCTTTTGCCTCACTATGGACTGGGTGACCCGTTTTGCAGGATGGTGGAGTTACTCTATTCGGACCCCACCGCTGGAATCCTCTGCAATGGTGTGCTCTCAGACAAATTTAACTTGGAACGGGGTACCCAACAGGGTTGCCCGCTGTCCAATCTATTGTTTGTCTTGACCCTGGATCCGTTGATACGGAGGATAGAGGCGTCCGCGGACATTTGCGGGGTGCGGATTGGGTCCTACGGGTTCAAGGTGGCGGTCTTTGCGGATGACCTGCTTGTCCATCTTACGTGTCCCCCGCAGTCTTTAGCTTGCTTACTCGGGGAGTTCTCTCTTTATGGTAAGTTCTCGGGGCTGCGCATTAACATGGATAAGTCGGAGGCCTTAGACGTGGGGGGGACTCTGCGTGCGAGTTGGCCTGGGGAATTTCCGCTCCGTTGGGCCGATGAATCTTTTGTTTATTTGGGCATCTTGTTGACCAAGCAACCGGCATCGTTATATCATGTGAACGTTGAGCGGATTTTTTCTAAAGTTCAGGCTCAGCTGCGGGCGTGGGCGCCCCTTCCCCTGTCCCTGTTGGGTAGAGTGGCCGCTTTAGGGATGGTGATTCTGCCCAGAGTACTGTACTGGATGCAAACGCTCCCTGTATGGTTTTTGCGGCGGGACGTACTCCGTATGGAACGGGCATTTCGGGGGTTTCTTTGGAAGGGGACTAGAGCCCGTATACCGTTGGTTAGAATGCAAGGGGGATGGCGGTCAGGGGGGATTGGAGTCCCGGACCTTTGGAAGTATGCGCTGGCATGTCAGGCACGGCATGTTGGCGACTGGCTGGGGGAGACAGAGGTTTATACACCTAGGGGGTTGGAGGCAGCCGCTGTGGCCCCGCATTTTTGGAGGCGGTTCTACAGGTGCGGCAGGCGGAGCTACCAACCCGTTTGACGCGTAGTGTGTTAATACAGGCGACGCGCCGCACCTGGCAACAGCTCAATAAATATTGGGGTAGTGACTTTACGGTTTCCAGTTGGCTGCCTCTACGGGGTAACGTTCAATTCCTGCCAGGTTCCGACTCGGTCACGTTTCGGAAGTGGGAGAGGCTGGGTATACGGTATTTGGGGCACGTGATCAATTCCGATGGTGGTTGTAAGGCCTTGGAGACGCTTTGTACGGAGTATGGCTTACCCCCGGGGGGGGGCTGCCTTTGCGTATGCGCAGGTTGTTCACTATGTCGGTTCCTTGTCTCGGCGGGAGCTCACCGCGGAGCACTCCGCACGGATTCTGGATTTTTTGGCATTGGGGGCGGTGACTCCGCCGACTATAGCGGATTTAAAGAAGAGGGTGGATCGGTTGGAGGCACCCCCTGATTATGCTCTGTTGGAAAGCCGATGGGCAAGGGAATTGGGCCGTGAGATAGCCCCGGGCGCTGCCAGGGAGGCACTGAGTCGGATTGCGCAATTGGTTGAGGCCGCCAGGTGGCGCGAGATACAATTTAAGTGTATTCACCGTGCCTATTTCTCCCCGAGGCGGGCGCTTCGTAGCCACCTCAATTCAGATGGCAGCTGCCCTAAGTGCTCCTCCCCCCTGGCGGATCTAGGCCACATGTGGCGGTGTTGCCCATCTATCCGTCAGTACTGGCTGCAAATTGGGGCGTACTTGGGTGGGTTGTTGGGGCAGCGAATTTGTTGGACGGGGTCGTTAGTGGTGTTTGATCAGTTGGGACCACTCCATCCTAAGGGGAGGTGGGAGAGACTGTTGGTGCGAAAAGCCTGTCTGGTGGGGAAGGGCCCTATCCTTCGCTGGTGGAGGGAGCCGGAGGTCCCTACCTTTACTGAGTGGCGTAATAGCTTCCATCAGCTGTTGCTCATGGAGCGAAGGAGTGCGGTGGGGCACCCTCGGAGATGGGCCATATTTTTGCTGATTTGGATGCCCTACATTCAGAGTTTGGGACCTAAAGCCCGCAGTGAGGTATTGAAGGTCGGATAGTGGTTGCTTGCGATCAGGCTGTGTTGCTCCAGTGACCTTTCTCTGCTGTGTGCTTCCTGCTCGGGGTGGGGGGGGGGAAGGGGGAGGGTGGAAGGGTGGAAGGGGAGGGGGGGTCCATTTTGATATTGTACATGTGTTCTCTCTTTTGGACTGTTGTTTGCTCCCGGAGTGGTGGACAAGATACAGCCCCACCGGGAGATAGTTATGCTGTATCCAGGAAACTCTGTGAAGTTGCTGTTATTGGTTGTCTTTTTCTGTCTTTTCAATAAACAGACCTTAAAAAAAAAAGAAACAAAAAAAACCACACCATGAGTATACAATATAACAACAACAATAAGCTCTTGCACCATGAGTATACAATATAACAACAACAATAAGCTCTTGCAAAATACAACTGTTGTATATCTAATAAAACTGTAACATTGAAATTAATATATAAAAGACACTATTAAAAAAATGACATATAGACTAAAATAAATTAAAACAAAACCAAAACTATACAACAGTTGAATTTTGCAAGAGCTTATTGTTGCCAGTTCATGGTGATAACTACAACATAAGAGGATCTACGATTAGGGACCTTGTACCCACAGTGCTTACGTGTGAGTAACATGTTGATTTTATGTTTGCACATTGGTTTTTACATTGATTGAGACTTCCATTTGCCCTGCGTCTATTTTATATACTTTTATACATTTCTTTGTATTTTGTGGTTTTATTTCATTTAATCATTTATTAATTATATTGTATACTCATGGTGTTTTTGTTTGCCAAAACATGTTGGGGATCCAATAAAGCACAGTTACTTACCTGTAACAGGTGATCTCTGGGAACAGCAGGAATTAGTCCTCACATATGGGTACGTCGGTACCGACGGAGCCCGTGCGGGAAAGCTCCCCAGCTTCTTAGAATAGAAGCTTTTGGGACCTCCCACTGCACATGCGCACTGCCTTCCCGCCTTCCTGAACAGCTCTCCTCAGTTTCGAGTTTATAGCTGAGTCAACAGAGAGAGGACAGGAAGATAGATAGATAAAAGATACAACTCCTAGGGGAGGTGGGTGGGTTGTGAGGACTAATTCCTGCTGTTCCCAGAGATCACCTGTTACAGGTAAGTAACTGTGCTATCTCCAGGAACAAGCAGGAATAAGTCCTCACATATGGGGACTCCCTAGCTTAGATGCATGGGATCCCCTGTAAAGGTTCGCCATCTTCGTATGGATCTCAGGCATCCATTCTGGGAAGGTGGGCAGGAGTTGTTTAGGAATGGAACAGGTGCTTGAGGACAGCCTGGCCAAACAAGGCATCCCGGCGGGAGTCCTTGTCCAAACAGTAATGGGCTGTGAAGGTATGAACCGAGGCCCAGGTAGCGGCTCGACAGATCTGATCTATGGAAACAGAGTGCAGATGAGCCATAGAAGTTGCCATGGCCCTCACATTGTGAGCAGTGACATGGCCTTCCAGAGAAATGTTTTTGCTCTGGTAAGCAAAAGAAATACACTGAGCAATCCAATTGGAAAGTGTACGCTTGGAGACTGGAAGTCCCAAATGGGAAGGATCAAAGGCCACAAAAAGTTGAGAAGACTTTCGATGTGGCTGAGTCCTATTAAGGTAAAAAGCGAGAGCTCTTTTACAATCCAGAGTATGAAGGTTCCTCTCTGCATTGGATGCATGAGGAGCTGGAAAAAAGACAGGTAGATATACCTCTTGATTAAGATGAAAAGGCGAGACCACTTTAGGCATAAAGTGGGGATTCGTCCTAAGGACCACCTTATCATGATGAAATCTTGTGTAAGGTGGATTAGCCACTAAAGCCTGCAGCTCACTGATGCGGCGAGCCGAAGTGACTGCAATGAGGAAGATGACCTTCCAGGAAAGAAATTTCAAGGAGGTGGAAAACATTGGCTCAAAAGGTGGCTTCATAAGTTGACCGAGCACTAGATTCAAATCCCATGCGACCGGGGGTGGTCTGATGGGAGGTTTAGTGAGAGTCAGGCCTCTCATGAATCTTGCAACAAGAGGATGAGAGGAGATAGGTTGTCCATTTATATGTTTCAAGGATGCTGCAATAGCACTTAAATGGACTCTTACCGAATTCGTCTTGAGGCCTGCATTGGATAGATGCAGGAGATAATCAAGAAGAGAATTCAAAGGAAGTGCCAGAGGGTCAAGACCCTGCTGAGCACACCAAATGGAAAAACGTTTCCATTTGAAAGCATAGGAACGCCTGGTAGAGGGTTTCCTAGAGGCAGAAAGGATATCTTTCACTGGTTGGGAAAGATGAAAGTCTTGAAGGCTTAAGCCTTCAGTAACCAAGCACTGAGGTGAAGGGATTTGGGGTTTGGGTGCCACAAAGTCCCCTCCTCCTGAGACAGGAGGTCTGGCGCAGCTCCCAGATCCAAGTAGGATCCCTGGGAGAGCTGTAGAAGTAGAGGGAACCACACTTGGCGTGGCCAGCGTGGAGCTATGAGGATCATAGTTCCATGATCCCTCTGGAGTTTGAACAGAGTCTTGGGAATCAAAGGAATGGGTGGAAAGGCATATAGGAATGCCTGATTCCAATTCAGGAGAAAGGCGTCTGTAGCCTGAGCTCCCTGACACGGAGTTCTGGAACAGAACCGGGGAAGTTTGGCATTCCACGGACTTGCAAAGAGGTCTATGTCCGGGGTCCCCCATTCCTGAAAGATTCGGTTTATTTGGTCCAAATGTAGGGACCATTCGTGTGGCAGCAGAACTCGACTGAGCCTGTCTGCCCGAGAGTTTTGAACTCCTGGGAGATACACTGCTAGCAGGTGAATCTGATGCTCTCTGGCGAAGGCCCATAGTCTTAGAGCTTCGTTGCAAAGCGACAGAGAGCCCGTCCCTCCTTGTTTGTTTATGTAAAACATGGCCACCTGATTGTCCGTCTGAACTAGGACAGTGAGGTTGGCTAGGAGGGAGTGGAAGACCTTGAGGGCAAGGTAAATTGCTCGCAGTTCCAGAAGATTGATATGAAGGGTGGACTCCTGTAGAGACCAAGTGCCCTGAGTGGAGAGAGTTTGCAGATGGGCTCCCCACCCTGTTTGGGAGGCATCTGTTGTGAGGGTTGCTTGGGGTAGCAATGGTTGAAATGGAGCCCCCAACAACAGATTCTTGGTGGAAGTCCACCAGTGGAGGGACCAAAACAGACGATCGGAGGTTTGTATTTGGTCTGAGAGCGCTCCTGACGCCTGAGTCCACTGAGTGGCCAGGGTCCATTGAGCTGCTCTCATATGAAGACGAGCATAGGGCACCACATGCACTGTGGAGGCCATATGACCCAGTAGGCGTAGCATTTCCCTGGCTGTCAAGTGAGTGCTGGACTGAGCTTGGGAGGCCAAACTCAGGAGGCGCTGGCCTCGAACATGTGGAAGGTAGGCCCTTGCAGTGATGGTGTCCAACTGGGCCCCTATGAATTCTAGAGATTGAGTAGGGATGAGTTGGGACTTGGGAAGGTTTACTACCAGTCCCAGATACTGCAAAAGGCTCCTTGTGTGGTCCAGGGAAATCTGGGCCTGTGACTGAGTTGGAGCTCGGATGAGCCAGTCGTCCAGATATGGGAAGACAAAGATTCCCATGCCTCTTAGAAATGCGGCTACGACTGCCATGCATTTTGTGAATACTCTTGGAGCAGAGGCTAGACCGAAGGGGAGTACTCTGTATTGGAAATGTTTTCCCTGAAACAGAAAGCGAAGATACTTTCTGTGGGATGGATGGATGAGTATATGTGTATACGCATCCTGTAGGTCTAGAGAACAAAGCCAGTCCTGACCCTGGAGGTAAGGAAGGAGAATGCCGAGAGACAGCATTTTGAATTTCTCCTTGAAGAGAAATTTGTTCAATTCTCTCAGATCTAGGATTGGTCTGAATCCCCCTGTCTTCTTTGGAATGAGAAAATAAGGGGAGTAGAAACCGGACCCTTGTTGAGGAAGAGGAACCTCTTCTATGGCCCCTTGGGCAAGAAGAGAGGAAACCTCTTGACCCAACAGGGTTAGGAGAGATGGGGGAGAATTGAATGGTCTCACCATATGATGGGGAGGAAGGCTGGAGAAATGAAGTTTGTAACCCTCTCGAATGATAGAGAGGGTCCATTGTTCTGTTGTGATTTGTTCCCATCTGGGAGCAAAGTGAACCAACCTTCCGGGTATGGTGAGAGGTTCTGGTTGTGTTAGAACCAGAAGTGGCAAGTTCCCTAGGAGCAAGTCAAAACCCCTGAGGGGTTGGAGCCTGCTGAGCTACAGTAGCTGCTGCAGGCTTAGCTCGTGCTTGTTTGGATTGCTGACGCTTAGCAGTATAGCGAGGTTGAGAAGACTGCTGGCCAGTATTTGAAGCAACTCTGGCCTTCTTATAGTAAGGCCTTTTAAAAGACTTTTTCTTAGTAGGAATTGAAGTGGACTTTGAAAGTCTTTCCAAGGTGGCATTTTCAGCATCCATCTGGGTGGCTTTGATTTGCCACTCTTCCCCAAATAAGTTCTCACCTGTACAGGGCAGATTCCGTAAGCCATCTAGAACCCAAGGTTCCAGATCAGAGGCCTGGAGCCAAGCAAGACGTCGGGCTGCAATAGCAATGCCCGAAGCCCTACTGGCTCCCTCAAAGGAATCATATGCTGCCCTATTAGAGAACTTAGAAACCTCTAAGAGTTGTTTCACTAGGGAAAGGAATCCCTGCTTTTTATCCTCAGGGATAAAGGGGGCAAAATGCCGCACCTTTTTGGCAAGTTCCTCCAGGAACATGCCCATATAGAGACTGTAGGAATTAATCCTGGCTATAAGCATACTAGCCTGGAAAATTTTCCTACCAAAAGAGTCCAAAGTCTTACATTCCCGTCCTGGAGGGGTGGAAGAGTGCCTTTTGGTACTCCTAATCTTCTTCATTGCAGACTTCACCACAATAGAGTGGTGGGGCAATTGAGTCTTTTGGAAACCAGGAGAAGGAGGGACCCTATACATGGTGTCCAACCTACGGGAATAAGGAGACAAAGTCAAAGGATTTTCCCAGAAATCCATCAGTTGTTCTTGAAGGATTTCATGGATAGGCAGGGTAACTGCCTCCTTAGGGGCCTTTGAGTATCCCAAAATATCCAGTTTTTTGGATCTGGGTTCCTTTTCAGAGGATGTGGTAATAGAAAGGGCTGTAGCCATATCTAAAACAAAGTCCTGGAAGGACAAATCCTCTGGAGGGGACATTCTCCTTTTAGGAGAAGAGGGCTCCTCAGGTAAGTTGAGTGAAAACTCAGCAGAATCATCAGAGGAGTGAAAATCCTCAGAGGAATCGGTGCTTTCCTCTAACGCACGATACGCGTACCGATCGGTATCGATATCGGGCGTATCGGGTATGGAACCGGTATGGAGCGAAAGCCCATACGGTACCGACTTGCGTTTAGAGGTGGACGGCCTCGATACCGGCATGGCGGACGATACCGGTATCGGGCCCGGAACCGCTGAAAGCGGAACCGATGGCGTTGCAGCTTTAATGAAAGCCATGACGGCCTGCTGCATGGACTGTACAGTATCGCCCATGGACGCCATAGCTGCCTGGATGTCGGTACCGGAGTGACCCGGTACCCCAGAGCAGGCTAACAGGTGATCTGTCGAGGCCGTAGCATCGATATCAACCTGAGACCCCTGAATTGGCGTTTTTGGAAGTTGGACTTCCCGCCGGGGTTGTTTGGCTGGGGCAGGGTCCTCAAGTTCTAAGCTAAGAGCCTCTCGATGCTTTGAAGGAGATTTGCTCTTTGAGGACTTGCCCACAGAAGGTTTGGTTACCTGAGATCCATCCGGAGAAGAAGACCTGGATGACTGTGATGCTGTATTCTCTGAAGCAAACAGCACATGGAATTTGTTGGCCCGGTTCTGCAGCCCACGTTTAGACATGTGGGAGCAAGATGGGCAGTCCGGTATGGAATGGTCAGGCCCCAAACATTTCAGACACCATTCATGGGTGTCTGTGACTGAAATAACAGCATTACATTTGGTACACTTCTTAAATCCAGGGGCTGGCTTCTCCATGAGGAGAAATTGAGTAGGCCGAGAGGCCTCTCTGAAGTGACCAAAAAGCTAAAAAATAAGAAAAAAGAATTATAATTTTTTAAAGAAAGAAAGAAAAGACCGGCGATACCGGTATCGGTATGGGGAAGGCAGGTACGCGGTCTAAAGAAACAAATAAAATAACAATTTCTTCAGCGGTGACAGGAACACGACCTGCTGGCTCCGCGGAAAAAGAGAAACTGAGGAGAGCTGTTCAGGAAGGCGGGAAGGCAGTGCGCATGTGCAGTGGGAGGTCCCAAAAGCTTCTATTCTAAGAAGCTGGGGAGCTTTCCCGCACGGGCTCCGTCGGTACCGACGTACCCATATGTGAGGACTTATTCCTGCTTGTTCCTGGAGATAGCATCTGTGTTCATCCTCCACTCTTGCTTTTTGTGTACTGCTGTTTGTTTTTGCAAGAGTTTCTTGCTCTTTTTGTGCTTGCACCCCCATGGATGAAACATGAGGCTGGCTACCTCCGGATCCAGGCACCAGTCATGTGGGGTGGAGGATCCTGCTGAATCTGTCCGCGAGTACATTCTCCTGGCCCGGGAGATAGACCGCTCTGAGAGTCATGCTTCGGCATACGGCAAAGGAGCAGAGGAGGACCACTTCCTGGCAGAGGAAGCAGGAACCCGTTCTCCCCTCTTTGTTTATGTAGAACATCGCCACCCTGTTGTCGGTCTGCATGAGTACCAACTTCCCTTCAGATGGTACTCGAAGTCCCTCAGGGCCCATCAGACTGCCCGAAGCTCGAGTTGGTTGATCTGCTGCTGGGATTCTTCGGGCGACCACTTTCCCTGGATGCGTAGGTCGCCGCAGTGGGCTCCCCAGCCCAGTAGGGAGGCATCCGTCATCAAGACGAGCTCGTGCTGCAGGGCCTGGAAGAGCATGCCCCGAAGGAGGGTTCGGGGATCCTATCACCAATCCAGGGAGCTGTGTAGGTCATGGAAGACCCAGACAGGGTCCCGGAGGCCTGGCTCCATTGTGCTCTGAGGCACCACTGAGCTGTCTGCATGTGCATGCGGGTGTTGGGAACAATATGGATGGTAGAGGCCATGTGCCCCAGGAGGCGCAACATGGCTCACGCCGGAATCCGAGCCCTGCCTTGGACCTTGGCTGCCAGGGCACGGAGATGGTCCGCATGGTCTCGGGGTAGGAAGGCGGTTGCCTGATCCATGTCGAGGAGGGTGCCAATGAACTCCAGGGTCTGCAGCAGTTTGAGGTGGGACTTGGAGTAATTGACCAGAAAGCCAAGGCATTTCAGGAGGAGGACCGTGCATGATGCTGAAAGGCGAGCTATCTCGGCCAATGCCCGCGTGACGAGCCAGTCATCTAGGTAGGGAAAAACGGGTATGCCCTGCCGCCATAGGTAGGCGGTGGCCACAGAAAGGCACTTGGTGAAGACTCACAGGGCAGACGCAAGCTCTAAGGGGAGCACCTTGTATTGGTAGTGCTCTCCCTGTACCCTGAAGCGCAGGTACTACCTGTGCCTGGGGTGGACCAGGATGTGAGAGCAAGCGTCCCTGAGGTCCAAGGAGCAGAGCCAATCGCCCTGCTGGAGGAAGGGCAGCAAGACATCAAGCAATAGCATTTTGAACTTCTCTCATACCAGAAACTTATTTAGATTCCTGAGATCAAGGATGGGGAGTAGGCCCCCCCATCCTCTTCGGAACGAGGAAGTATCGGGAGTAGAACCCCCGACCTTGGAGGTGCGGTGGTACTTTTTCATCCGCCCGCGGCCAAGAAGGTTGTTCAGCTCTTGTTGCAAGCAAACCTGGTGCGAGGGAAGCCGAGAAGGCTCCGCTGGGGAGAAGGGAAGAGGGAGCCTGTCCAGATGAAGACGATAACCAACCCGGACCACCTGGAGGACCCAGGTGTCCAATGTGATAGATGCCCATTGGGGGGCAAAAAGGGTCAGGCGTCTCCCCACAGGCCGAAGTGCCGCCGGGGGGCAAGAGGCTATGCCTTTGGTGTCAAAACCTCTGTGCAGGATGGGGAGGCGCCAGCAGTTGGGCCTTGGGCCCCTTTTGGTTTGTGATGACCTTGCACTCCCCCCTTGCCCTGCGTGCCGGTAGACGGTGCGGGGGTGGGTATCCCTGATAGGGGAGTCCCTTCCTCTGGAAGAACGGCTTCTTTGTGTGCTGTTTCTTCCGTGGGAGAAAAGAGGTCTTATGCGAGAGGTGGGTTCTAGTTATGAATTCCGTCTCGATCTCGGCTGCCTTATCCTGCATGGGCTTGACGAACAATTGTTCGCCAAGGCAGGGGACATCCAAGAGCTTCTCCTGGACCCACTGTTCCAGGTCCGAAGACTGGAGCCATGCCTGGCGCCAGACTCCGATGCCGGCCGCTGCCACCCGGGCGGAGGACTCAAACCCGTCATATGTGGTGCGGGAGAGATACTTCGAGCAGTCTGCGGCCGACCTCAGGAGGGTCTGGAATCTGAGAAGGTATTCGCCTCCGAGGCCTGCGGTAAAAATGCCGAGCTCGTTGGTGAGGTCACGCAGGAACATGCCCATGTACAGTTGGTAGGCCTGGATGCGGCACATCAGCATGGATCCCTGATAGGCCTTGCCAGGTGGGACCGAAGAATGTGACTTTGGGCTCTTTTGCTTCCGCATCGCCGATTCCACTACCATGGAGGTGTGTGGAAGCTGGGTCTTCCGGAACCCCGGGCCCGCTAAACCCTATACATGGCATCAAGCCTTTTGCTCACAATGGAAACCGGGCAGGTGCCTCCCACATGCGGAGAAGCAGCCGGGACAGAATGGGAGGCACTGGGACCGTAAGAGACTCCCGAAGTGGAGACTCATACTGTATGATGTCAAGTTCCTATGCCCTCGGTTCCTCCTCAGTCTGCGTGGCCAAATTGAGGACCCGCGCCATGTCTCGAATGAACACCAGAAAGGAGGTGTCCTCGGGAGGTGAACGCCTCTGGGAGGTGGGTGGGGATGGGTCCGAAGGAAGGTCCCTGTGGGCATGGGTCTCTGGGGAGGTACTCCAGTCTGACTCCCAGCCCGAGAGGTCCGAGAAGAACTCCAAGTCAGGCTGGTCACCCTGTCCAGAGGCCGAGGCCCGCTTGGAGCCGGAGGCACTGGCTTTGGAGGACCTCGCCCCCGAGGAACGGGATGGCAAGACTGGTGCCGAGGACCCTCACGAGACCCACTGCTCTTGAAGGTTTGCAAAGCAGATTTAGGTATCCCCCTTGGGGGGACCTCGGTCTCGAGGCGCATGCCAGCTGTGCTGGGCAGAAGCGCCTGCTGGGCAGCTAAGAAGGCAGAAACACTGTGCTCTAATGCCAGCATCTGGGACTCCCACATGGGTGTGGGTCCCTGTGATTCTGACGCCGGGGTTACCAGGTCTGACGTGGAGGAGGAGAGGGGGTTCTCACCGGGATGCCCCTCAGGAGACCGGGCGCCATCACCAGAGGCCTCCATGTTCGAGGCCAGAGGTTCTGAAAAAGGGCACGAAAAGGGCCCGAAGAGAAAAAACACCAAAAAAGGCTGGAAAAAAGGAGTCCCTTCACCCAGGGGAACAAGGGCGAAGGGGCGGACAGGAGAGGACCGGTACTACCGGAAAAGAGGGCCAGAGGCTGAAAACGAAAGCACTTTTTCCGAGGGACGAGGACGTGCACCCGAAGGGCTCCGTGGAAAAAGGGAGACGGAGCAAGATGGCACCCTTGAGCGGGAAGAGGACCGCGCATGCGTTGCAGCAATCCCAAAGGCTTTCTTTGAAAGCTGGGGAATTGCTCCGCACGGGCTCTGTCGGTGCCGATGTCACCCATAAGTGAGGACTGACTTCCTACTTCTTCCTGAAGAATCCAGGTGTCGCCACACAGACAAGCAGCTGCAGGAACTACCCACATAGCACCAATTTTCAATGCAACATGGTTAGCCCCAGCACCTTAAAGATAGGCAAGGTTTTCCAAAGCCTAACTTTCAGGCGCAGAGTGCTGTGTAGCATCAAAATCTGTGCTTCACGAATAGTGCCATGGCCATCCTCTGCTCTGCCCCAGAACGCCCCCAACACACCCTGATGCTATGTGGATAGCATCTTGGCACGTTAGGGACATATCTGGGCTTTTTGAAGGGCACTACCCGTGTAGGTGCCCTTCAAAAATCCTGAATAAGGCCTTTACACGGGTAACTGCCCTAAGTGTATTGTTGCCTGATTTATTTATATATTTAACTGGTTTTAATATAACTGATTTGCCAGTTCCATTGTCTCAGTTATGGAAAGATAAAAAGTGTAATCAAATTAGCCAGAATATGCATGTCCACACTACAATGGATCTTGCTCTTTCCTTGGAAACAGTACCACCCAGGAAAAATCACTTAAAGTTTGAGATGGAGGCTCGCATCGGCAAGCAGCTACCTAGTCTTTTCATTTTTTGGGACGAGTTTCTGCCTACTCTTCTGAGGTTCCAACTCAATTCCAGGACATAATGTTGGAACATAGCGTTAAGGTTAAGTTTACATGGAAGAAAATAATATAACATTATAGAACATAGGAGTCTATTCTGAGCAACAAATAGCGGGGATGGACGGCCCGTAGGAGGGGGGAGACAGCAGGTCTGGGGCATGTCAAAGGTAGGAGGGGGTGCAGGGGATTCCCCGCAGCCCGACCCTGGCCATGGGAGGCCAGATCGGGGTCAGGCTGCAGGGAAAGCACAAAGTCGGCGGCGGCCGGGGATCATGGTTCCTGAATGGAGCCACGGTGCCATGGTGCCGCAGCTCCATTCAGGAGCCTTGACTGAGGTAGCCGGGCAGTGGCCTGTACATACAGGCTGACCGGAATCGGGTCTGGGCCTGCATGTACAGGCCTAGACAGAATTCTGATTCCGCCGGGGCTAGACGTGCCCTGCGGGATCAGAATCCCATCTATGCATCCGGTTCTGACCGGACGCACAGAGGCTGGGACGTCTACTATAGAATAGGTCTCCACATAACCTAACAAATTGTGCATCTCAACTTAACTTAAAGAAATCAAGCGAGTAATAGGTTCAACTTTATGAAACCTACTGAACAACATCTTGGAGAGGAGGAGAGGAATGAAAGGTCAGAAGACGTTGAGGTATTGGTAGTCTGGAGGAGAGTGAGCAGGAGGGGTGGGAGGAGAGGTCTATGTGAGGTGTATGGTAGATAGGGCATAATGATCACAGTTTCATGAAGAGTGCTATGCTTTATCCCTGCCTTCACCTTCTGTGTTTATCTTGACTAGATTGTAAGCTCTGATGAGCAGGGACTGTCTCTTACTTGTCTGTGCAGCGCTGCGTACGACTTGTAGCGCTATACAAATGCTCAGTAGTGGTAGTACAGGTATCAGTAGGTCATATTGAAGTGATCAGTATTAGAAGCCAAAATATTCTGTGAAGAGGTGAGTTTTTAGTTTCTTGCAGAATTTGTTGAGTTCTTGTGTGGCATGAATGTAGTGAGAGAGTGTATTCCATATGTTGAGGGTATAGTGCAAGAAGGCTCTGTTTGATGCACACTGGGTGCTTGGAAGGAAAGATGAGGGTAGATTGCATGTTGTGCCATCTGAATTTGTCTGTCTTGCATAGATGATGAGCTCTATTGATTAGCATCTGTGTCTTACACGTAGCACTATACAAATGTTAAGTAGTAGGAGTAGTAGTACTCCTTCAGCAACAGATTATATACTGACTGATGAGTAAGGATCATATCTAAGGAAGGGCTGGAATTCCTCTTCTTCCCCAGGCACTGTGAATGCTGACTTTGCAACATCTCCATCTCTGAGTTCAGAAATCAAACACTGATCTCCAGCATGGCAGCATAGCACTACCATTGAGCCACTGTGTTGTCTCAAAGCTGTTGAATCATAGTGTTTTTTAAAATTCCAACACTGTTTTGTTCTGCGAAAAGCTAAATACAATTTTTGATGAAATAAGATTCATGTTGAAGACCTATAAACATTTCACAAATATCATTAAATAGGCCAATATTCAGCAAGGCTTCTCTGGTTAAATGGATAAATCCCGCTGACCATGATATTCAGCAGCACAATCCGGACCATGATATTGAATATCATCACAAAACGTTATGGCATTATGCAGATTGTGCTTGGATGATCTGGGGACGAAGTCAGGACAGAGTGGAACTTATCTGGGTAATGGTTATTTTCAGCACCATTATTCGGATAATTATCTGCATAACTTAGGACAGCAGAAAGATGAATTAAATGCTCTGCAGACAGCTATCCGGATAGCAGGCTGAAAATCACCACTATCCAGATAGTGCCGGGTGGCCAGTGCTGAACACAGATATTCAACATTGGTCACCATTCAAATCCCAGCGCTGAATTTCCAGTTTTTATTTAAATGCAGTGGCCAGCATTTTAAAAAAATGACTATGGAGTTTAAATATCGGGTAGAAAGCACTTATTCTCTTATACATTTGTACAATATAGCTCTGAAATTATTAAAACTGTACCTCCAAAAATCTATCTTGCATTAGTTCTGGTTGGAATACATGAAATCCAGTACTCAGAAATTAACATTATTATTATTCATCTGGATAATACCACCAGGTATAAGCAGGTCTTTACAGAGACACATACAGTAACAGTCAGTCCCTGTTCCTTGGAGCTATCAAATCTAGAAGAGACACAGTGAGTACAAACGAAAGATGTTAAATAAAATAAACAAGGTCCTAATTAAAAAGTACCAGAACTGTAGCAGCAGATAAGCATGCAATAAATAAATCCAGGAGTCTTTTCAAGGATCCAAGCCAGTTTAATGTGCACATGGCTCAAGCAATAAGCAATTTCAAAATGGCTGAGCAATGGCTTCTAGTAAAACAACAACTTTTATAGCTTTCTTGTCCATTCTAAGCATAGGCAAACTTTTCATTGGTCCCAGTACCCCTCTCACCCATCTATTGGTCCCGGTACTGATATGGCTACCCAATCGGGACTCTGGTCTGGGCCCAGCACCTGGTTGCCCCCCTTCTAGTCCCAATTACAATGGTCAGTGTCTCTAACTTGTTACTTCTCTCCTCCAAGGTCGCTGAGCTTGTTAAAACATATGGGAAGCAGGGCACTGTAACCTTGCTTTTTTGCAGAGTTAATTAATTCCATAGAAGCTGTGCTCTCTTATCAGTACCAATTAGAGCTGTTTTCTGTCTTTTATAAGTTTCGTTTCTGCTTAGCTATGTTCAGTTAAACTGAGTTAAGTTTCAATTCTATGGTGTCATCATTCAGGGGGGTTTTCATTCCTCTGGGCCTAACTACAGGCTTCAGTTACAGGTCAAGCTGCTCAGGCCTGTCTGCTTAGTTCAATTAGCATGGATCATAGGCCGTCGCCTACCACATTCCCCCCTTTGATTATTCTCACCCGCATGTTAATAAGGTGTGAGAATCAAATCACATAATACTAGGTAAAGGTATCACTCTGTGGTATAGGGTAGTAAGTTCACATAGCTAATATCTTTGTAGCTGTCTTACGCTCTACAGTGTTATTAATAACTGAAGTTATCATTTGCAAGCAAAATGGCAAGAAACAAGGGAGCAACAGGCAGATAGTCAAAGTCCATAGTTTGGCAAGAGTGGGAAAAAGAACTAAAGGATTAGAAGGTTCGGTTGCATCTTTGTGGTGCTGTCGTAAAGCTTCTGATTTAGACAGACCAGCTGTCCATCCTTCGTAGTAGATTGTGGTCCAGTCCGAACAAAACACAAACTGTCAACAATGGGGTGGGCCAATACCCACTCACTAGTAGTATTATGTAAATCAGTCTGATTGTATAGGATAGAATAGTTCAGTTCTTGTGTCTCCCAGGGCCACTGATCTCCCATCTTAGTTCCTCCACAATAGAAACAGTCAGAAGTGTGGAGACTAGATGCTATTGCTCCAGTAAGTTCAAGAAACAAGTTCTGGTGGTGGTATGAGGAATTGCAACGGTGGCTTGCATAGCCTTGTAGAAAGTCAAGATCTAGAACAACTTTTGGATTGGAGAGTATACCAATGCAAGTATAGGGAGCATGATAAAACAAGGTCTGAGTGACCTTCGGTCCAGTTCATGTTGTACTTATACAGGCTGCCCAGGGAGATAAGGCAAAAGTCATTTCAAAGCACTCCAAGGCTGCTGCCAAAATAAAGCAATAATAATAATTCATAATGGGCATAGTCTCTGGAAAATTGGTGGAACTGTCGACTTCCACAACAGATAACAAATGTAGGGTTGATTGTAGATCCTCAAGCTTCTGCCGTACGTAGACCTACCAGCTTTTTGGCAGGAGTAGGGCTGTAGATTCCAAAGTATCACTGTCCTCTGGGATGTCTCAATTTCTTAAAATATCATAGCATAGTCTCTTAGGCTATTATTGCTTCCTTAGAGCAGTTCACTCTTTAGGAGATCAAAACAGTCTTTTCAGAGTATTTAAACATAGTCTCTTAGAAGATTCAATTTCTTGACACAACACAGTCTCTTTCTGATGATTGCAGTTTTTTTCAGATGCGAGGCTTACCTTCAGATAAACAAACAGTCTTGAAATAGTGCAGTTTCTGAGGGACCAATAAGTCTTAGGTCCGTGGTTGTTGTTGTAGGGTGAGGTGCAATGGAGTCTCAGGATGCTATACAGTAGTCCAGTGATCAGGTTCAAGAGCAGCTGCTGGCTTCACTTGATTATGATGGGTCCAAGGTTCAAATTCTGCGACTTTTACTGCAGTTGGAGTTGTTGACAGGATGACGACATAGGGTCCTCTCCAATGCAGGGCTAACAGTATCTTTCTCCACTCTTTGATCCACACCGAGACTCCAGGCTTGAAAGGATGCAGGGGTGCAGGCAAATTGATGAGTAATCGATTTTGTACTCAGGTATGAAGACTCCTGCAAAACAGAACTTAAAACCAATAGTTCATGTCTAATAATTTCAGATCCTATCTGTCTCATATCTCCTTTTATTTCCTATACAATAGGCAGGGGTTGCGCATACAGAATTTCAAAAGGGAAAACTCCTAAAGACTTAGCAGGGGCTAAGTATATCCTAAGAAGGGCTATAGGAAGAACCTAGGGCCACTTCAGGTAAACCTCTTGGCAAAGTTTAGACAACTGAGATTTCAGGGTTCTATTCACACATTCTACTTTTCCTAAATTCTGAGATCTATAGGCAGTATGTATCTATTAATATCAATATCTTGGGGCTATACTTAATGGACTTGCTTCCTAAGGTTATCCACCCTCATTCTTTGTACAGGGCCCATATGCATGCAAGGTTGTAAGGGTATACTTGAAATCTGGGTACACATTTAGACAGGGCTCTTTTCCTATTGTTAGTGCTCTAGTGAGGACTATCAGTTCAGCTTTCTGTGGTGAAGTTTCTGGGGCCAGGGCTGAGGACTCAACTACCAAATCAGGGGTCACCACTGCATATCTAGCACAACAATGTCCATTGATGATGAAACTGCCTTCAGCCACAAAGAAAGTCTGTTCAGGGTTCTCCAGAGGGACATCAGTCAAATCCAGGTGGCTTGAGAATACAGTGTCCATAATTTCTAAACAGTCATGATCAGGGGATCAAGACCAACTGATAACAACATAGCAGGATTGAAAGCTTGACTGACCCTTCAGTTGTATCTGGGGTTTTCACACACAACATACTCTAATATTTCAACATTCATAGATTTGTTAGCTAGTAATTTCCTTTGTGAAGGGATTTTTCTTTTAGTTTTTGCTTACTAGGAAGGCTGTAGCTGTAACAGCTTCTCAAATAAGGTCCAAGAGATTGAGTCAACACTCCCAGAACATTTCCTTGCGACTCATGAACATAGAGACTGTAAGGTTTTCTGGACATCTGGTAGACCCAGAATTGGTGACAACATCAGAGTGTTTTTTTCAAAGATCAAAAGGCTGCATCCTGTTCAAGTCCCCATTCCTCTGGAGACTTTTCCATTCCTTTGATAGCTTGATACAATGGTTTTTGTTTTTGTTTTTTGTTTTTTCTAGCAGCGCAAAATTGGGGATCCATATACAACATACTCTGTGGCACCCAAGAAGGCTCTCACTTGTCTCCTGGTGATTGGAGTAGGAATACTGCATACAGCTGCTTTGCGTTCTGGTAAGGGTTCCAGGCGTCAAATCCGCTGGACAAGTGGAATCCTAGGTATTTAACTTGTTTGACATAATTATGCTTTGGCTCTTGAGACTTTGTATCCAGCCTCATTAAAAAGGTGCAAGAGTTCACTGGTGGCTGGTGGACATTCACTTTCTGAGTTGGTGGTTATGAGCAAGTTGTCCACATATTGAAGTAGAATTTTTTCTTTTTTTTTTTTTGAGTTTCTGGATAACTTGTCAAATCTTTTGCTGAGTGAGGCGAGTTCTTGAATTCTTGAGGTAATCTTGTCCAGATGAGTTGGCCCCGCCTCCTTGTAGTGGGGTCTTGGGCTAAGCGTATGCAGAAAAAAAACATCTTTTTAAGTCCAGAATGATGAAATGTATAGCTTCAGCAGAGATCAGTTCCAAGAGAATATAAGGATTTTGGTACCACTGGTTGTATAGTTTCAGCTGCATCATTCATTCTTTCTTAGATCCTGCACTGGGCGGTAATCACCTGTCCCAGGCTTCTTGACTGGCTTGAGGGTGACAATGGCAGGGGCTATGTTCTTCGCTAGGCCAGGTGGATTATCTTCTGCCCATCCTCCAGGTGGGGCTATGAGGTTGGTAAGTGTACAGCTTGTTGCTTTGGATGCAGGTGAATAGAACCGCCATTCTTCTTCTTGGGGACAGTTAACACCATCAGGCCAGCAGATTTTGAGTTTCATTTTTTTCTTCCTTCAACAGAGGATATCTGTGCTTGAAGCTTTGCAAGCAGGTCTCGGCCCAAAAATGGAATAGGGCATTCAGGCATATACAGGAACTGGTACATTATTATTATTATTATTTTTCTAGTTCACACATGTGGTTCTGCAGAAAAGGCTTTGCGAGAAAAACACAGGGGCTACTGGCTTTAGTATTCTGCTCCTGTATCCCCCATAAAAGTCCATATATTGGTCCCCTATTTTTCAGACTGACTCCTGGGGACCCAGGGAAACTGGAGAGTCCGGTCTGGCCTAGTCTTCATCCATGCTGTAGCCCTCTTCGGCTGCCACTCACGCTATAGCTGCTTCACTCTCGTGCTGAAACACTGTGCTTGGTTTTATTCTGTCTATGACTTTGCAATCAAGTACTCCCCTCCTGGGGAGGAGTCAAGATACGGGCATTCACTTCTCTAATGTCCTTCTTTTTCTATAATGGGCGTACTCACACCCAGTTTTTCACTTCCTCTGTTCCTTCGATTAGGATAATCTCCTCACATCATTCAACTAAAATATCATTCACTTTCTCTGTTACATTTATTTTCACAATTCACACACCCTCTGATTAACTTTCATTTAACCATTATGCCCGCAAATTCATCCAGTTCTTTGCAATTTCCGTTCATTAGTTCAATCAAGTCCTAAAACTTCTCAGTGTATAATGCAGTTTTTTTCAGTTCTAAACAAGTCTGGTCAGCTGACTTTCACTTCTAGTCCGGAGGGGGTGGACATTCCCCTGTTGCAGAGGTGGCTAGCAAACTACTTGGGAATCTGTAGTCCCCCCCCCTCTCCTGGATTCTGTTTCTCCTAGCAATGCTCTATCCAGGAGGTTGATTTTTTTTTTTTTTTTTTAAGGATCCACTTCTCTGCTGTGGGCACATTAGTTCACGCCCACCGGGGGGGGGGGGGGGGGTTGACATCATCGGTGGAGTGGGCTCCATCCCCCCCTTAAGCACTCTGAACTGAACTACTTACAGAGAGAGAGAGAGAGAGACGAGACAGGATATCTAGAAATTCTGGGGCAAAATCCTGATTGGGACAGAGACATTTCATAATCTTCAGTAAATCCCTTACTGAAATTCTTGATCATACTTGAAAAGACACTTATTATTTCTGTAAACATAGGGCAGGCAGGAAACACTTAGATTGAGCACATACATCCATTATGCTTCTTATAGAGAGAACTATAGCTATCTGTCAGCATGTCTCTGCAAAAGAAATTATTTTTTAGTTCAGGAAGCAAATATTTAAAAGACATTCCGGATATTTTTCATAAAATACAGTACACCTTTCCTTCTTTTTTTTTTAAATACAGAAAAGCTAACTGATTTGTTCATTAGTAACCAGCACAGAGGGGAAGCATGCATTCAAATGACTTATACTCATTCATAAAAGATAAACTTTGTTTTTAAAACTTTTGGTTAAACAGAGCTAGTGAAACCAGAGAAAAAACTAATTATAAATTCATCACGCTTCGATTAAATGAAGAGACTTTTCAAATCGGGAGTCCCTTTTCATTCCTAAATCTCCTGCAGTCTCCAGCTGTCTCTCCAGAACCTTTTTTTTTTTTTTTTTCTGCAGGCTATGTAGAAGCCACACCCCTCTGCTCGCGGGGAAACAATTGAACTGTGCTCATAAAAAGAGACTTCTCATTCACATGGACAGAGATGCCAGAAAAAAACAATTTAAATCAATGTTAAGTAGTGATCTAATTACTTTGTAGATCAAAGGAAAAACAAAAACAGTTCTTTATCATTTCCTATTTAAACTGTTTCAGTGCTTACTGAAAATTTGAACATACAGCCGACAGAAATTCCTCTCACTTGGTCCGCAACCCATAAGGGATTAATACAAACTTAATCCTTTTCAGGCTAAACCCAAAAACTATCGGGACCCACAATCCTGACTAAACATTCTTATTAAATGATAAATAAATGATATATATTACATAACCACAGCAGAAGGAACAAAAACATATTAAATAAAACAGGTACAATTTGCCTGAAATAAGCACAAACTACCAGCATTTAGGTTTAAGCCTGCACAAGATTAGAAAGACGACACTAGACATTCTTTCCTTCAGACACGCCCCCTGTCAGTTTTTCACACTGCAGTAGAAAAACTAACTGGGTCAGACCAGCTTTTTGATTTCTAAAAATGACTGTAGGTGTTTTGGGTCTTCATTCTGCTCTATTAATACAATTTCTTAATCAGTGAACTGTAACAAATTACTCAACAGAATAATCTCAAATATCTAACAAAAGGAAACTCGCAGTTTCAACAGATAGCAAAAATCAAATACACAGGACGGACAATACACCAAACGCTTCATCCGTTTCGCGACCTAGACGCAGTCACCCGACTAGGAACTGCGCTAGTCCAGAGTCCACTCTGCTTGGTCCGTGCTGCCAGACCTTTCATTCACACTTCATTCACACAATCATGCTAGCAACGTATCTTAGAATGCATTCCTTTCTATCTATTCTGACTAGTCTTTTTCCCAATTACAAAAAGGATGAGGGTTTCACCCGGCGAATTCCCATGCGGGGTTACTCGGCCCTTCCTTGAGAGCTCTCTTACCAATTCCCAATATCTCGAGATTACAAATTCCAAGTTCCACTGGCAGTACTGCTCTTTCTATTTCTGTCTAGACATACCAAAAACCCAGTCCTGTCTGCTCTGACCAGGCTGAATCATGATTCTCTAAGTTTTCAAACTGCAGTTCTAACTCATCTGTCTAGACAGGTTTTCAAAACTATACTTACCAGATCTGGTTCCCAAGCTTCTGAGTTGGATCCTGGACTCCCCGGGTCGGAAGTGTTGGCCAGCTGGACTCAGTGCCTGCCGAGGCCAGGCAGAACTCCCTCCGATACAAGAGGATCGGTGGGCCCAGGGAAATTCCCCTGCGTCGGATTGGCATGGTTCCAACTGGACCAAACCTCAAGGCGAATTACGTGGATTTATTCACTTGAACACTATCCACCACTCGCACTTCCCGGCCAACGCACCAAGAATGTAGCAGCAGATAAGCATGCAATAAATAAATCCAGGAGTCTTTTCAAGGATCCAAGCCAGTTTAATGTGCACATGGCTCAAGCAATAAGCAATTTCAAAATGGCTGAGCAATGGCTTCTAGTAAAACAACAACTTTTATAGCTTTCTTGTCCATTCTAAGCATAGGCAAACTTTTCATTGGTCCCAGTACCCCTCTCACCCATCTATTGGTCCCGGGTACTGATATGGCTACCCAATCGGGACTCTGGTCTGGGCCCAGCACCTGGTTGCCCCCCTTCTAGTCCCAATTACAATGGTCAGTGTCTCTAACTTGTTACTTCTCTCCTCCAAGGTCGCTGAGCTTGTTAAAACATATGGGAAGCAGGGCACTGTAACCTTGCTTTTTTGCAGAGTTAATTAATTCCATAGAAGCTGTGCTCTCTTATCAGTACCAATTAGAGCTGTTTTCTGTCTTTTATAAGTTTCGTTTCTGCTTAGCTATGTTCAGTTAAACTGAGTTAAGTTTCAATTCTATGGTGTCATCATTCAGGGGGGTTTTCATTCCTCTGGGCCTAACTACAGGCTTCAGTTACAGGTCAAGCTGCTCAGGCCTGTCTGCTTAGTTCAATTAGCATGGATCATAGGCCGTCGCCTACCACATGAGCTTAAATTTAGGGAAACTGCAAAAAAGCAGGCTTCTGCCTTCTCCAAAAAGATAATGATGGCAGATAAGGTCCATCTAATCTGCCATCATTCTGTCTGCAACAGACACGAGTTACAGTAATCTTTGACTTTTCCTTGCATTGTGTTATTGTTTTTGCCTCTATTACCTCTGAAGGTAGAGCACTCCATTAATACACTTTTCTGTGAAGTATTTTCTGATGGCTCTCAAGTTTTCTTTAAGCCTTTTAATTTACTTTCTGCTGAACATATTTGATTCTTACATCTTAATTATAGCTTAGAGGTATTTGAATATTTCTGTCATAAACTCAATGTGTGGCCTCTTCTCTAGGATATTTAAATCCTTAAGCCTCAACTCAGAAGACAAGCCCTGCACTATTTTGGTAGCCCTTCTCTGAGGTACCTCTATTCTGTCTATCTGCTTCTGGAAATGTGAAGACACATAGGATGAAGAGATCAGAATTGAGACATCAAGGTTGGAACGCACTTATTTCTGACAGTATTTTAGAAACAACTCTACTAAAGGTGGAGCCATTTCTAAAACAAACAAAAGAAAGTGTAGGAACACATGGAGATTTATATTCATGTGCAGTGGGAGGAGTCATTTCACAAATATACATGTGGGAATTATCAATGGAGGAAACTTGGCAAATTAGAGATGTAAATGCTGGCGTTTCACAATATGCACATGTGAATGTTGGCACTTACACGTGTATTTGAGCTATTTTCCAAACCTAGATGTGTAGAGGCTGCTAATTAACTACCGAGGATGTTTACCTCACTTCAGTTTAGAGGGTGAAATAAACACTGGGGGATCAAGGGGCATATCCCACTTAATTCCTCTTGTAAAGGGATGGCCAAAAGAGGCACTTTTTAAATACCTAAACATGTCAGGGAGCATGTGTAAATCCAGACATGGGCAGTTTTGGGCTTACACGTGCATTCTCTATATAAAATGGGGAATACATGTGTACATTTTTGTCCTGCCCAGATCACGCCCCCTTTGCAATTTCGATATCGAATGGACATCCACATGTAAACAAGCATTTTCTAAAATGGCCATTTACACATGTAAGTGGTCATATTTAATAACGTAAATTGTGAATAAGGCTTCTAAAATAATCCCCATGGCCTCCAGAACTGGACACAATACTCCAGGTGATCTGTATAGTTAACTATCGTCTATTTTTCTACTCATTTTGATGCTTACTTGCTTTGAGATCATCATATATGATCAACTTGAATTCTCTTTCCTGCTTGGTGGACATCAATATCTCAATCCCATGGTGTACTATTCTTCTGGATTTTAGCACCTCAAAAGCATGACTGTACTTTTTGGATCTGATTTTCAAAAGAGCTGATATATAAAATGCCATGGCAGTCAGACACAATGCTTAAATGTCAGTGGGATATTCATTGGCAGTATCCAGATAAAAGCTTGAGTGGTGCTATCTGGATAAGTGCCGGCACTTATCCGGAGACTGCAATTTCAGTCAGCACTTATCTTGATAGTAACTTAGGCCTGCTTTTCATGCAGCCTAAGTTGTCCAGATAAGTGCTGGTTGAAAATAGTGCACTCTACCGTTGTGGCTCTCACTCTGCCCCTGCGCTAATTGGATAGTGCCAGGAAGGTCTGTGGAGACACTCAGCGGCACTATCCAGAAGTGCAGCTGAATGTATCACTCAGCACCCTTATCTAGATAGCCTCCTGTTCAGATAAGGGTTTTGAATATTGGCTCCTTTATTTTTGCTCTGAAATGTAATTGCCAGGCATATAATCATTCCTTGGGCTTTCTAAGATTACTTCTGTCTACTCCCACAGGGTGCCCACTCAGTTACAGACCAGTGTTGTCTATAAAAAGATTATATATTACTACTAACCCCCCCCCCCCCCCCAGCTCCAATATTACTCAGAGCAACATTGAAGAGTCAATATTCAAAAGGGCAAAAGGGCTTATCTGGCCAGCAGGACCTGCTAAGCAGGTAAACCCAGTGAAAAGGATATTCAGTGGCAGTGCTGCTGAATATTTTCTCTGGATAGCAGTGGGGCAGTCCATGGGCACAGATGGGGCGGAGCCGGAACTTATCCGGATAATAACAATTTTCAGCACAACCTAGGACTTCTAATTGTCTATCCAAATAGCAGCCAAATACTGCCACTATCCAGATAGTGCTGCCACTGACCGCTAAATCAAGCTATTCAACACTAGCTGGTGTCCGAATATCAGTGTTGAATATCAGAGTGTTTTTTAACAACAGCAGTCAGCTTTAAAAACAAGATGCTGACCACAGTGGGTTAATTATTACCTCCTTGAACAGATCCCTGAGGTACTCCAGTCATCATCCTTCTTTTCTCAGAATTACAGTAACTCCATGTACCCCTACACTCTGTTGTCTTTCACTCAGTTTCTAATTCAGTCCATAATCTTTGGCCTACTTTCAGTCTGTTAAATTTATTTCTGAGGCTCCTAGGCAGAACAATGTCAAAATCCTAACTATAATAAAGTATACCACATACAGTGCATGCCCTTGATCTATTTCCTGGTCACCCAATCAAAAAAAATGTCAGTTTTCTAACTAGGTTGTCATCAAGTATACAGTAACTTATTCTTAGGATGGCTCATATCAGTAGTATAATGGGTACACTACTTGTCAAACTGATTGACAGGTGAGATAAGGATGGCAGGAGCCAATCAGCGTTCACTTCCGGTGTATGTCCCGCCTTAGGCCACGCCCCTCCCATAGAAGTGAATGGTGAGTTAGCCCCGCCCACTCCCGTCCCCAAAATGTTGACAGGTACCAATCAGCGCCCACTTCCGGTGTATGTCCCGCCTTAGGACGTGCCCCCTCCCATAGAAGTGAATGGTAAGTTAGCCCCGCTCAGTCCCGCCCACAGGCATGGCCACCGCCCCCACTTGACACACCCCCGCCCCGCCCCAAGGATGACATCATCCAATCAGCGTACACTTCCGGGGGTGTGTCACACCCACGCCACACCCCACAATATGGCATTAGCCAATCAGCACCCACTTCCAGGTTTATGCTACGCCCACAGCCTCCCACCCTCATCCACGCCCCCTGCCTACATCACCGGAAATGGACTGTCCCTTTTTGCTGACATCACCGGAAACAGTGTGTCATCAGAAGAGGGACTGTCCCTTTTTGCTGACATCAGCGGAAACAGTATGGCTGACTCCGGAAATGTGTTTTTGCTTCTGCTTAATGCTGAAAAACACAAATGCTTTTCTCTCTCTCTCTCTCCCACACAGACTCAGTTGTTTTTTTCTCACACAAAAACTGATTCTTAGCACACAGAGACAGGCAGGCTAGAATCTTTTTCTCTCCAAATGCAATTAGCACATCTTTGTTAGAGGGATCAGTGCTGCCTCTCACCCTCAACCACGCCCCAGTCTACATCATCGGAAATTGACTGTCCCTTTTTGCTGACATCAGCGGGGAGCAGAGTGACTGACTCCGGAAATGTGTTTTTGCTTCTGGTTAATGTTTACATCTGCAAAAAAAGCAGGAACCCTGGAAAAAACAAAACAAAAAAATGCTTTTCTCTCTCCCACTGTCCCAGTTAACGGAGTTACTTACCTGTAACTGGAGTTCTCCGGGGACAGCAGGATAAGTCAGCCACACTTGGTGACGTCATCCGACGGCGCCGAGATGGAAGTACTCTCCATAGCTCAGAAGGGCTTTTAGCCCCTCTGAGCATGGACCAACTGGCCCCACCCCCCTGCCCGCCCCTAGCTAGCCAGTACGTCATTAGCTGAGCCTTTTGCCGCTAGGAGGCGGGCACCAGGACGGAGGCTGACCCCATCCCAGGGGAGGTGGGCGGGTATGTGTGGCTGACTTATCCTGCTGTCCCCGGAGAACTCCAGTTACAGGTAAGTAACTCCGTTTTCTCTTAGGACAAGCAGGATGAGTCAGCCACACTTGGTGTCTCCCCAGCTGACATGTGCAGTGGTGGGAGGGGGAAGCCGAGAACCTTCTTCAGGTCAGGCATGCCCCTTAGGGCAAAAAACTGAAAGTCATTGGGAAAGCCACAAGGATACCCCCAATACTTATAGTCAGCTTGTGAAACAAGATGTTTTTGTCGGGACCTGACTGGCAGGAGGGGGGAGGGGAAAAACTCCCGCCTCGACGCCAGACGGGCCCGTTTTATTCAAACAAGCAAACAAGCATTAATAGTGAGAATAGTGTAAACACACTTATCTGTAAAACAAGGCGAAGAAACTTCAAATTGGTTCAAAAAGCACGACATGCATGTTTCGGGCGTCAGCAGCCCTGTATCAAGTGCCCAATAGTGAACTGAAAAGTTGCCTTTTTTTTTTTTTTTTTTGTTCTACTATGCTGGAACTGCATTGGCTCCCTATAAACAGCAGAATCAGATATAAAATCCTCCTAATCACATTCAAGCTCCTGAACAACATCGCCCCATCATATCTATCCATGCTATTACATGCCCCATCAGAATCAAGAACTCGCAGACTAAACGCAACACACTCACTTGAAATACCAAACTCATTCAAAAAAACTAAAAAATCCACCAGCACCAGAGCCTTCTCATTCACTGCCCCCATGCTCTGGAATAATCTCCCAATAAACCTTCGGATCATAAAAGACCTCACCCAATTTAGAAAGGAACTCAAGACATACCTTTTCTCCGAACACTATGAAATCCCATACCCCCAAGTCCAACCACACACCATCCCCAAACACTCAAACACAAAGCCCTAAAACCACACTCAACTACCCACACACATACACCCACCACATACACCCCAAAATACTCCCAAGAGATGAAAAAAGGAAATAAATTCCTCCACACACACACACATATGAAAGGTAGAAAACTCTGACTACCTATAAAAAGGTAGAAAAAACTCTGATCAACACTAGATCAACACTACGATACAGAAACTTATTAATGTATATAAAATGTAAATAGTTTTGACAATTAATGCACAGTTATTTGTATAAAGTTACAATGTTATAAATCTCTGTTAATAACTATTATCTGTATAAAGTTAAAAAAATCTCTGTTCCATGTAATGTATACATTAGTATACAAATTTGTTTACTTGTTCCATGTAAACCGCCCCTGATCTCTGGAAGGGGCGGTATAGAAGAAATAGCTAAATAAATAAATTAAATAAATAAATACTATTTTGTAGTCATTGACTATTAGGGGTTCGATTTTTTGATGCCCCTTAGGGCAGCAAGCTGCATGTTGCCACCAGGACCTGTAGGCATGTAGTGACGATGTACGCATGTGCCAATGGTGAAGGTACAAAGCAGTAGCGGTGTGGGAGTCACCGCCCTGAAGCGGCCGTGGCAGGCTACCAGGTACTGTGCGACGGCTTGTAGTCATGATGTACGCATGTGCCGATGGTGAAGGTACAAAGCAGTAGCGGTGTGGGAGTCACTGCACTGAAGCGGCAGTGGCAGGCAATCAGGCACTGTGCGACGGCTCGTAGTCATGATGTACGCATGTACAGATGGTGAAGTTACAAGGCACTTCGGTGGTGCAGGCCCCTCGAGCAGTAGCGGTGTGGGAGTCACCGCCCTGAAGCGGCAGTGGCAGGCTACCAGGCACTGTGCGACGGCTTGTAGTAATGATGTACGCATGTGCCGATGGTGAAGTTACAAGGCACTTCGGTGGTACAGGCCCATCGAGCAGTAGCGATGTGGGGGTCGCCGCCATGAAGCGGCAGTTGGGTAGAAGTGCGGGAGTCACCGGAATGACGAAGCAATGGCAAGGATCGCTGGCCCCGAGAGTGTTGCAAATGGTCCCTTAGGACATTACTGAAAGGGAGTCTTTTTTTTTTTTTTGCAGTCAACTCCGGAGCTTGCTACCTGAGGATGCTACAACCGTTAGTGTGGCCGGATAGGGGATAACAGGGACTGGTAAATCGCTGCTCCGCCTGATGGTATCGAAAACCTGTGTCTTTGAGCACTGTTGGGAACAGAATTTTGACCCAGTATGGAAAACATCTGGTCTGTCACTGGTGAGGTGATCGGTGCTCCTTGGGTGACCGGTGCGCTGCACCGGCTACGCTAAGAGAGAGACAGAGGTTAATCACTAAGTCCGCGGGGCCCGGCTGGGCGGCATGTGGAGGTGGCAGACCAGATCGTTAGGGCTGCCTGGTCAAAGGGATTCCTGACCTTATCCTTCCCTTGGATGGTGTGTACCATGATAGTTCTTGTTGCAAGGTCTTGGTGGCCTTGCATGAGCCGGGCGTAGGAGGGCCTCTGGGATGAATGCGTGCATGTGCGCGCCTGGAGTGGCTTGGGCCCTCGCCTACATCCGAGCCCTTGCCTGATTGTGGGCGGCCGGCAGAAGGTCCGCCCAGGCCAGAAGGAGTGCCAGTGTGACTTGGGCACGGATAGACTGGATGCAGGAGTCGTCCCTAGGGGCGTAGTCGATTGGGACTGGGCACTGCTCAGTGAAGATACTGGGCCTACTGTATACCTATCCCAGGCCATAGTGTCCTGATATGGGAGCGTGCTGTCAGAGCAATGGCTTGAGGATGCTCCCGCTGTTGAGTCATGCAACGATGGGCACGGGTCGTGTATAGGTGGGTAAAGGACCACAAGGGCAGGTCTGGATCACAACCTGTCAACAGGGTCACAACCTGTCCACCGGGTCAGGTTGTTGGGGAGAAAGCGTACTGGTGTCAGACAGACAGTCTGCAGATCCGTTTAAAGAGAGCTTGACTGATGGAGAATGCCTAAGGGTTGAGCTCCCATATGATTCCAAGGGGAAGGCCTGACAGGAGCATCCGTTCCCTCACCATCCCAACTGTAGAGATGCATTGTAATACCTTAGTATGTTCCTCAGCCTTGCTGCACCATGGCAACGTGTTGTAATTCCCCAATATAGATCTCAGCCTGGATACACCTGTCTTGTGCATGCTGAGGCAGGGTGCTGCCCTTGAGTTGAGCATGAGTAGATCCGTAACGGGGATCCTAGGTTGACCATGAGCCTGTCACTCAGACTTATGCATACCGTGACATTGGCATAGCGCCACAGAGCCTACTGGGGCAGGTGCTCTCCGCAGGGGGGAGAGGATGACCCACCTCGCATGAAGATGACGTCGTTTTACTCAGTTATGGTGGGTATGGTTTGTCGGAACACAGTAAGGCTCCAGAGATGGGCAGAGGTGGACCCGTCAATAGGCGTGGGGCGACCAATATCCTTTCCGCCGAGATGAGTTGTTCCTCATGGTTGCGGCTTTGAGGGCACAGAGAGGGCCCGTCCGCCCAGAAGGAGTCTGGCAGGATAGGGATCCCGTGGGGTTTTCCTGCTGGGTAGTCCGCAAGATATGGAGGGGAGGAGTATAAGAGCGCTGCCGCATTCGGGCAGTGGAAGGATAGATCCCAACCTAATGGTGGGGGTTGTTCAACCTTTGGCCTCTTCCTCAGGGCGTGCACAGGGACCCATGCAAACTGTGGTAGGGAAACACCATGTCCCGTGCCTATGGATAGCGTCCTGACCATCAGTTGACGCTGTTTACTGGTTCTTAAGGTCATGCCTTACCAAGGTGAAGTCCCTGTGGGAATGGTGGGCCATGGGGTACTACTCCCTTTGTGCCATGTGAATGTCAACCTTCACACCCCTATATGCAGGTAGTGCCCGGAGGGCAGTTGGTCATAAAGATGATGCCCGCAGTCAATGCGGGTTTATTAGTCTCTGTAGCTGAAGTCGGAGCATGCGGAGCAGGATCCTCAGCTGGGGTCCGGACATGCGAACTTCTGTTTGATGACCCATTGACTATGCATGCTGCGCCACCCTGTTGCCACCGCAATCGATGGTGGAATGTCAGATTTCCTTCTGGTTTTTGGTCCAGGAGCGAGGAGTGCGTCTCATCTGCCAAGTCCTCCATTGTAGGCTGCTGTTAGAGGCTACGAGGGGTGCAGTCCACCTCAGTGTCCTGGTGGGGAGTGGCAAGGGGTGGAGCTCACCCACGTCTCCTGGTAGGGAGTGGGCCCTTTTAATCCTCGGACTACTTCTCGGGCAGGCACCCAAGTGTTACGTTGGACAGGGTGGCCTGTGCATCCGTGCTACTGGTGCGAGGCCTGCACATTCCCCAACCCTTTTACTGCCACGCAGGCTCTGAAAGGAAGGAGGGTTGTGAAACGGCTCGTTCGTCTCTTGAGGATTTTTTTTTTACCTGGCTGCTGCTCTGGGTATCGCTGGCAGTCGTTTGGAGGGGGCGCGCAAGCTATTCTGAATCAGAAGGCAGTGCGAATATGCCAGAAGGCATATGGTGTTATGTCCCAGAGGGACTTGCCAGGGCCACCAGGGTGACACTGAAAAATAAAACCAGCTGCAGACTTCCTGTGGAGTGATCTGTTGCTGGAGGAGTCTGATGTTGCTGTGCCTGATGTAGGGACAATCGTTGATACGCGCTTGAGATGCCTGCGTTGAAGTGCTTCAACCAAGGTGGCACAGTTTAAGGCATGCCAAGGGATTAGCCAGAGCTTAAGGCGCGCCGACGAATTAAGGTGCACAAAACTAAAAGCCAGCATTCCTTGGCTGCTCGATAGAGTGATCATCATACCCCCTGGACGAGTCTGATGTTGGCACCAATCAGGTGCTTGCTGGGGCACTTCCAGCTGCACCCGGTCTGTAAATATGACGTGTAGGAGTGGTCAACCAGGAATACTCGTTAAGCAGCACAAGCGGTCTGGCTGTGGGAGCTGGTGAATCTTGTCAGTGGGGAGTAGGAGGAGAGCCTCAGAGTGATGGGCAATCCGCCACTCTCCTTCATGTATAGGCTCAGTGCTGGCGTTGTTCCCCTCGCTGGTGCCAACATGCTGTGGGCTCCGGCGGCAGGCAGGTAGCATAGTACAGTGTGCGTGCTGAGATTCCCCGTTAGTGAGCGGATCCCCGCGAGTTCAGAGGATGTGCCTGCGCTTGTTTGAAGCACAAGCGTGAGCTAGCCAGTTTGAGGGAAGTCCATGGCCATCATAGTGGCGTTTCACCTCCAATGGGAACTGAATTAGTGACCACCTGATGCATCCAAGATGGTCATCTTCCAGGACTCTGGACACAGCCGCGACCCCGCAGCAAGGGCACTCCATCCGTGTCCGGTTGCCAGGGCTCCTTCCCTTGTGCTTGCCGCCCCTCCAGCCAAGGCAGAATAGCCGCAGCATCAAAGAGCAGCAAGGATCATCCGGAGCCTCCCCACGCCGGTGCCGATCCCCGCACATCCAGGAAGGCCCTCGCCTATGGAGGGCCCAATTGGTCGATGTTGCAGTGACAACAGCTGTGATGCTGGACGTCTACGCGCCCACCCTGAAGTCAGACAGCCGCTGGTGGGAGCATCGGGAGGAGTGGCAGGCTTCCACCGATGGTGACACAGGGCAGCAGGACGTTGTCACATCCGAGGCAAGCAACGTACATTAAACTTACCCGCGCCGCCCGGGGAGGCCACTTGGCGCTGAGGCCAGAGTTGTGTCTGCTAGCACCGGCTCATGGCGGCCTGCCTCTGATGCTCCTGTGTCCTCCGGGAGGTATATCGGCGCCGAGGCAGGGGATGCAGAGTTCATGCCGCGCGATGCAGCCGAGACTGCGATCAAGCCTGCCCCTGGATTCGTAGTGCCTCCTGAAGGGAGTACTTCATGAATACGCGGCTACTCCTTCCCTGATAATGTTGGGTCGGCACCGACCAATAGCGCCGAAGGGGAGGAGCCGGAGCTGTGACGACCTAAGGAAGATGGCCGCCGCCATGGGAGCCACGAGGCTGGAAAACATCTGAAGTCACCCGGGGGGGGGGGGGGGAGAAAAGGCTGCGGGCTGAGAGCCGAGGCCTTTGAGGGGGCCCTCATTGCTGCCGGGGTAGTGAGCTGGAGGCCGCTGCAATATCGTGTATCCGACCCACGGAGGAGCAGCAATGTCGTGAGTAGAGGCCCCGAGGACATACTCAGAGCCACCGAGGGGAACCGCAGCAAACCACCGGGCACTACAGCAGCCATACCGGAGGGACCCAGGAGGCTGGCCGTGGACGGAGGCCTTAGGCACGTCCCGGGCTGCCGCTACCATACACGAGTTTCTTCTCCTTTGTTCTGGAGGTCCTTCTGTCATCGGAGGAGCGAGGAGAGTGCTAGCCGGGAACGGAGGCCTGATCGGCACGCCCTGGGCTGCCGTGGGTAGCTGCTGCCTGGGAGCTTCTCGCTTCTTTTGCTGAGATGAGAATCCATGCGTGGGGATTGGGAGCAGCTCCGCTGGAACAGTTCTGAAAGAAGCTTGGAAAACATTAAGGCAAGTATAAAACAGAATAAGTAGAAGAAAATTAGAATTTTTTGAATGTTAGATTTGGTGGAGAGTAGAAAAGTCTGTCTTGCTGGCAAGGCGGAAGAACTGAAAAACTGGCTAGCTAGGGGCGGGCAGGGGGGTGGGGCCAGTTGGTCCATGCTCAGAGGGGCTAAAAGCCCTTCTGAGCTATGGAGAGTACTTCCGTCTCGGCGCCTTCGGATGACGTCACCAAGTGTGGCTGACTCATCCTGCTTGTCCTAGGAGAACTTATTTCTCACAAAAGATTCATAGCACAGAGAGAGAGACACAGGCTTTTCACGGAGACACAGACAGGATAGAAAGCTTTTCTTTACAAATGCAATTAGCACATCTTTGTTAGAGAAACCACTGCTGTCCATGTGATAGAATTTTACTTTTAAGACCTCACTGTTAGAGAGAAGTATTCTGATAGTCCTGTAGAGTTCAGAATGAAATACAGAGAGGCCTGAGTTCAAATCCCCCTAATACAGCTATTTTTTTTTTGGTGGGGGGGGGGGGGGAGAGAGAGAGAGAGAGACCTGAGTTCAAACACAGACACAGCTATTTTTTAGTGGCTTTGAAAAAACCAATACTGAGAGACAAGTCTGAACATGCCTCTCTAGGGTGTGGTAACATCTGACTGGTTGAAAGAAGAGGTCTGTTCTGAACATGCTCTAGGGGTGTGGTAACATCTGATTGGTTGAAAGAAGAGGTCTGTTCTGAGCATGCTCCAGGTGTAAGGCTGTTTGTGTCCCGTGCAAGGGGAACATTTTAACACAGAGATTCAAAAATGGCTCTTTTTGGAACACCAAGCAGAATTTCCAGCAGGGCACACAACATTAATTACTTCCTTAAGGACCATGATGCAGAAGCAGAGGGGTATCCACCGATTGAAAATCCACTTGAAATACTGGAGAGTCCGGCAGAGCCTGAACAAGAAATAACAGAGAATGTATATTATCCAGATGCCCAAATATTTTTCGACTCTCAAGAACCCTGCGATTTTGGCACCGAACTTGACTTAACATCTGACAACACAATGGATCCGGAGGATATAGAATTATATTACGCCGCTGTAGATGCAGAAACAAACTGTTTATTGGAAAACCTAGGATCAGCAGAGGTAAGAGAAGTTTTTTTTATTTAGAAAAGTGTTACAGAAGAAACGGCGGTTCACACTACATTATTTTGGGGTTTTTTTGTAGGGAAGTGACGAATCTCCGCTCCTACAGGAGCACATACAGGCTGCCAATCTACACTGTTTGTGTTTTCTCTGTACATATCAAAGCCAGTCAAAGGGACTACACAAAACCTGATGAAATAAACACATTTAAATCTGTTATACAAACAACGGTGGCCTGTATTATCAAGAAATGCTGGCAGGGCATTATGCATAGAGACTGTGCAGCTTGTGTAATACATGCTCCAGGCCAAAGACATCATGACTGTTTAAAGTGGGGACGCAATGAAATACAACAGAAAATCCATAAAACTTGTAACAGGTTGTGTCTAGGACCTATTTTAAATGTTGCCATGATTGCAGGTCATAAAATGAAAGCAACTGTCCTAGTTTATGAAAATTTGAATTTTTTGTTTGAACTCATCAGAGATTTTAATACCAGTAGAAATCCAGGACAACTGCTCAATATTTTGCTTAAATCTGTGGCAGACGGTGAAATAGAAATAGCGGAAGGTTTAATCTGTGACAGAGATTATAGATCGTTCTTTAAAAAGCACCATGTTCTGTAAAAATTGACTTTTTATGAAAATGTATGTATTTCCAGAATCTATTAGTTGAACACACAGATGAACAAAAATTATATGTATGCCTTTATATATATTTTTTTAAAACCTTGTAATGCTCAAATGAATCATTTCACAAGATGAAAACATATTATTTGAAATAAAACATTTTGAACCTACAGCTTTGTGTAGTGTGTTTTAGGAATGCTTAGTTAATTAAACCTACAATGGTTTGTCTGGAAAAATAATGGGGCCTCTAGGTGTGTCCTAAACAATAGGCCATAAGATAAGAATGTGCAGAACTCTGTTGTATAACTAAAATCCACTTAAGACGTCTGGGGATGGGGGGGGGGGGTATGTGTATTAGCCACATACACAATATATAGCATCTATTACAATGTACTGTCTGCGAAAAAAAAGGCATTGTGAATTAGCCAGGTCGTATGATAAGATTATGAGATCCAGAGATATTTCAGTTAATGAGTCTGGATGCTGTAAGCCCCATCAAAGAATTTCATTTAAAAAGGTGCAGTACATTTCAACAGCCAGAAAAAACCACACAGTCTCTCTACAGTTTGCAACTTTTTCTTCAGACATGGTGAGTAGATATGAGTCTTACTTTTTTAAAAATATTGTTGGCTATGTAATGTTTCTGTCTCTTATGATTGTCTTTAAAAAAAATAGGAGCAGAAGCCGCGGTGTATAAATAAACTTTCTTTACAAAAAGAAGAAGGCAGCAAAGAAAGTTAAAAGGTATGTCCTGTGGTGTTTTAATTTTCCAACAGCTATGCTCTTTTTTTTATAATGTGCCTCAATCTCCTTTTTTTTATTTTAGACCAAGAAGATGCTGCAAAACAAGATGTCCAGTCTAATCAACAGACGACACCTTACAGAAAGCCAAAAGACAAGCAGAATAGTGAGTATTCCAGTTTTATCCAGCACCTAGATTTTAAGGTCTCTGTAAAAGTATTAGCCCCTACGTTTTCTTTTTCAGACCGAGAAAATGTTAGAAAATCAGCGGCTATGGGCGAGAAGTCTAACAGGAAAAGATCACACAGCGATAGATTTCTGATGGTGAATCTACACACGCCGGTACAGAAGAGCAAACAGCTCCATACCGAAAACCAAAAGATAAGCAGAATAGTGAGAATTCCGGTTTTATCCAGCACATAGATTTTAAGGTCGCTGTAAAAGAAAAAAAGTATTAGCCCCTACATTTTCTTTTTTCAGATCGAGAAAATGTTAGAAATCCAGAGGCTGTGGGTGAGAAGTCTAACAGGAAAAGATCACACAGCGAAAGTTTTTCTGACGGTGAATCTACACACGCCGGTACAAAATACGGAGGGCGTGGTGAAAGCCGTATTTTTGATCATGGTGTTTCAGAGGACAGAGCAAATAATCATGCATTAGGCCCCGCTGCAGAATCAGAACCAGTTAGCTATGTTCAGTTTGTGAAAAGGTGGGATCGTAAATTGGACAAGTTTAATGGGGCAGGAAACAAAATCTGCTGTAGAATCTATATGGATTGAAATTCCATATAAAAGGGGGAAGGCAATGGCAGTGGGGGTGTACTATCGAGCACCTGGCCAGAATGACCAAATGGATGATGAAATGCTCAAAGAAATCAAGGAAGCTAACAAAAGTTACAGCGCAGTAATAATAATGGGTGATTTCAATTACCCCGGTATCGACTGGGTCAGTGTCACGGCAGGACATGCTAGGGAGATAAAGTTCCTAGATAAAATAAATGACTGCTTCTTGGAGCAGCTGGTTCATGAACCGACCAGAGGGGAAGCCATATTAGACCTAGTTCTTAGTGGAACACCAGATCTAGTGCAAGAGATAAGGGTGTTGGGGCCACTTGGCAATAGTGATCATAGCATGATCGCCTTTGATTTAATTAGTGGAGGAGGGATAGTAAGGAAATCCACAGTACTACCTTTTAACTTTCGAAAGGGAGACTATGATAAAATGAGGAAAACAGTTAAGAAAAAACTAAAAGGAGCAGTTGCAAAGGTTAAAGGTTAAACCCCTTATAAATATGTTGAAACCAAGCTATACTATATGTATAATTTCTCACCATACTATATGTATAATTTCTCACCATACTCCATGAATAATTACACTGTAATTAGTTACCCCTGCTACCTCCAGGTTATTTCGTCCATGTTCAATGTAAAAACTCAATTGTCGTGTGACATTGCAGTATGTTTTTTGTTCAATTGTAAACCGCACTGATTTTAATAGCACGGTATATAAGAGAAGTAAATAAATAAATAAATAAAATAAAATAAAATCAAGCTTGGGTGTTGTTGAAAAATACTATCTTGGAAGCCCAGACCAGCTGTATTCCATGCTTTAAGAAAAGTGGAAGGAAGTCCAAAAAACTGCCAGCATGGTTTAAAGGTGAGGTCAGAGAGGCTGTTGTTGCCAAAAAAGCATCTTTCAGGAAATGGAAAAAAGAGCCAAACGACAAAACCTGGAAACAGCACAAGTACTGGCAAGTCAAATGCAAGGCATTGATAAGGCAGGCAAAGAGAGAATTTGAGAAGAAGCTTGCTGCGGAAGCAAAAACGCGAAATAAAGACCTTTTCAAGTACATTCATAGCAAAAAACCTGTGAGAGAGTCAGTTGGTCCATTAGATGAAAAAGGGGTTAAAGGAGCACTAAGAGGCGACAAAGCGATAGCGGAGAGACTGAATGAATTCTTTGCTTCGGTCTTTACTGAGGAAGATGTAGGGATGTTACCCATGACTGAAGTGGTATTTAAAGGTGCGGGAGAATTGAAGGAAATATCGATACATCGGGAAAATGTCTTACAACTATTAGATAAACTGAAGAGTAGCAAATCACCTGGGCCGGATGGTATACATCCAAGGGTGTTGAAAGAACTGAAATATGAGATTGCAGACCCGCTATCAGTAATCTGCGAACTATCATTAAAATCATCTCTAATACCTGAAGATTGGAGGATCGCCAATGTAACACCAATTTTTAAAAAGGGTTCCAGGGGTGATCCGGGAAACTACAGACCGGTGAGCCTGACGTCAGTACCAGGAAAAATGGTAGGAACCATCATAAAGAATAAAATTACTCAGCATGTAGATAGTCACAACCTAATGGGAGACAGCCAACATGGCTTTAGACAAGGAAGATCTTGTCTTACTAATCTGTTATGTTTTTTTGAAGGAGTGAATAAACAGGTGGACAAAGGTGAGTCGGTTGATATTGTGTATCTGGACTTTCAGAAAGCCTTTGACAAGGTCCCTCATCAGAGACTTTTGACAAAACTAAAGAGTCATGGGATAGGAGGCAGTATACTATTGTGGATCAGGAACTGGTTAAAAGATAGAAAGCAGAGGGTAGGGCTAAATGGCCAATTTTCCCAATGGAGAAAGGTGAATAGTGGTGTACCCCAGGGATCTGTGCTGGGTCTGCTGCTTTTTGACATATTCATAAATGACCTGGAAAGTGGAATAACGAGTGAGGTTATCAAATTTGCAGATGACACAAAACTATTTAAAGTTGTTAAACCCAAGAGGATTGTGAAAAATTGCAAGAGGATCTTGATAAATTGGAAGACTGGGCATCAAAATGGCAGATGAAATTTAATGTGGACAAGTGCAAGGTTATGCACCTAGGGAAGAACAACCCAAACTATGGTTACACGATGCAAGGTTCCACATTAGGAACCACCACCCAGGAAAAAGATTTAGGCGTCATTGTGGATACCATGTTAAAACCCTCGGCCAGATTTTAATAGAAGAAAAGCTTTACGACGCTTCTGAGTTTCCTTTGAAACAACTCAATTGGGGGCCTCTTTCACGCTCAGATTCCCATGTAAATGTATAATAATTTTTAAGTCTCAGAGATATGTTTTCTTTCAGCCTGGTGATCTGTCGTCATTTATCAGTTTGCATACTATAACGTCTGTATCTTAGGGCTTACTATCTGTTGTTATATTATGATCCTAATCTCTGGCCACCATCTGATAATTTTGATATTTTTTCTTCTTGTGCTGTAGGTTTCTTTCCTGCCTTCAGATGATTTTGTAACCGCTCTCTCTCCCTTGAGGACTAATGATGCTTTCTTGTTTTCTATTTTCTATAGAACGTATTGTTTCCTTTGAATTGTTCACAAGAAAATATCTTTTCTGTAAACATTATTGATTGATGTTTAATATTGTAAAAATGCATAAACAGAAAATAAAAAAAAATAAAAAACCCTCGGCCCAGTGTGCAGCGGTGGCCAAGAGAGCAAATAGAATGCTAGGTATGATAAGGAAAGGAATGGAAAATAAAACAAAAGATATTATAATGTCTCTATATCGTTCCATGGTGAGACTGCACCTTGAATATTGTGTGCAATTCTGGTCGCCGTATCTTAAAAAGGATATAGCGATTTTAGAAAAGGTTCAGAGAAGAGCCACCAAAATGGTAAAGGGGATTGAAGGATACTCCTATGAAGAAAGGCTAAAAAGGTTAGGGTTCTTTAACCTGGAAAAGAGACAGCTGAGGGGAGATATGATAGAAGTCTATAAATTAATGAATGGAGTGGAACGGGTAAACGTAGATCGATTGTTTACGTTATCAGAATATAGAAAGACTAGGGGACATGCAATGAAGCTACAGGGTAAACTATTTAAGACTAATAAAAGAAAATATTTTTTCACTCAACGTGTAATCAAACTCTGGAATTTGTTACCGGAGGATGTAGTAAAGGCTGTTGGTGTAGCTGGGTTTTAAAAAAGGTTTGGACAAGTTCCTGGAGGAAAGGTCCATAAAACCATTATTAAGAAGTGACCGAAGATATCAATGCTTGACCCAGTACAAGCATTGCAGAACCTGTGTCTTTTGGGGAAACTGCTAGGTACATATGACCTAGATTGGCCACTGTTGGAAACAGAATACTGGGCTTGATGGACCTTGGTCTGACCCAGTATGGCATATCTTATGTTCTTATGTTCTTATGGTGTAATTTATTCATAGGAATTTCGGTTTATTAATTTAGACAGGGTAACATCATTATCTGAGGCTCAATTCGCCATTCGGCAAGGTATTCAACATATTTTGGATGAGGTTAGCAGAAGGGTTTCACCCGGTGATTATGTACAGGTGCATCAACACCAGGGGGTCGGGAATCTTTTTCTCTGAGAGAGCCATGAACACCACATATTTTTAGAAGTAAATCTGTGAGAGCCATAGGCCTATATTATGTTCAATACCATAAAAACACAAATAAATGTATGCATTTTGTGTACAGTGTAATTTCAACACAAAGTACAAAATGTCTCTGAATAACATAACATTGTTATGCTGTTGCTAATAAATGATGAGTATTTCTTACCCTTAATGCGACTTCTGGTGCTGCATGGCTTTGCTGATGGCTTTGTAGTCTGGTTCATACGTGGTGAGGTTGAGCTTCATGCAGGCGTTGAGACTTCCATCAGTTAAACGTGATCGCAAGTTGGTCTTAATGTTCTTTAGGTGTGAGAAAGACTGCTCGCATGCATACGTAGAGCCAAACATTGTAAGTACAGCAATACTCACGCGCTGCAGTGTGGTATGTAACGGGAAGCGCGTTCCAAGTTCTGACAATCAGCTGGTCTGCTTGTTGAAGATTTTTCATTTCTGCCCACTTGTGTTGGCTCGCCAACTCTGCTTGCTGTCGTGCAAGTCTTTCCAAATCTTCATTCAGTGACTTAAACTTATTCACCCACATGTCTGAGGCTTTCAGGTCAGCAGCTTGTAGCTCAAAATTTCTGATGGAGACACCAGGGATGCAGCTCAGGTCAGTGCTGTCCACTGCACACTCGTGTGGATGGGTGATGAACTTAAAAAGACGAGTGTGCTCACGAAATTCTCCAAAGCGCGCTTTGAATGACTGCAGGAGATTAGACGTGAAGCCTGCCAGCTGTTGAAGATTAAGTTGTTGAGCAGGGTCTCTTGATGTGCATGCATCTCTGAACTCTCCCAGTTTTTCAAAGTGCAGTAAACAACCTGTTTCAATGTCGGCAATGAAGAGTTCAAGCTTGTTTTCAAATGCAAACACTGCTTGTTGCAGGGATAAGACTGTATTTCCAACGCCTTGCATTTTCACATTGAGCTGATTTAGATGTTCAGTCATGTCTATGAGATAATAGAACTTCAGGAGCCACTCAGCGTCAGCTAACTCGGGATGCTCGACATTCTTCATCTCAAGAAAAGTCCGGATTTCGCTCAGACAAGCCGCAAATCGGCTGAGCACCTTCCCCCTTGACAACCAACGCACGTTGCTGTGCAGAAGCAGACCAGGATAATTATTCCCAACCTCATCAAGCAGTGTTTTAAACTGGCGATCATTTAATGCTCGGGCAACAATAAAATTGACTACCTGAACCACCAGCGACATCACCTCACCAAGCTGCTTGTCACACATCTGAGCACAAAGCGCCTCCTGATGTAGAATGCAATGAAAGCTTATAATGCGTCTGTTTTCATGCTCACAAAGAAGAGCGACGAATCCTCTGTTTTTCCCCACCATGCATGGAGCACCATCAGTACACACAGAAACAAGTTTATCCATCGGTAGATTTTTTGCTTTAGCGAACTCAATGAAGGACTCGAATAAATCCTGCCCTCTTGTTGTGCCTTCCATAGGCAAAACAGCAAGACTTTCCTCATGTAGTGTGTCACCGACAACATACCTTGCAATCACGCTGAACTGTGATAAATTACTGACTGACTTATGTTGACTCGTCCAAGGCAAGAGAAAAATAAACGGTGCCGCATGTATGTCCTTCACTTGCATTGCCTCAATTTGATTTGACATCATGATGCTATGATCGTGAACAGTTCTTGCAGACAGAGGCATGTCTTTTATCCGTTTAATTATTTTGTCTTTATCCGAAAAAGTCATCAGAAAGTTCATTGGCAACATCAAGCATGAATGCTTTGGTATACTCCCCATCTGTGAATGGCTTTCCGTTTCTCACAATAGCTAAAGCGCCAGCAAAGCTAGCTGAATTCCAGTCACCTTGTTGGGTCCAAACACAGAGTTGCTGCTGACTAGCTTGCACTCTTGAGAGCAGTTCTCGACATGCTTTTTTCCTGCTGTCTCCCGCAGGATATTTCGATGCAAATGCAGAATGGCGTGTCTCGAAGTGTCGCTTAACATTTGATCGTTTCATAGATGCAATTTTATCGTTGCATATTAGACACACTGCAGAACTCGTTCTCTCCACAAAAGCAAATTCCTCTGTCCATTCCTGCTGAAAAGTACGATACTCATCGTCTCTCTTTCTTTTAGCCATCTTGTCAAAAGGGTTTCTAAAGTTAGCTAGCTGACAATGCGATTGAAATAAAAGTTAAGTTTCTGATCTCACGACAAGCCGCAGAAATCACTGCAAACCGGCTTTCTATTTCGCACTTTTTTTCAGCACGTGAAGGAGTGTAGGGGTGGCTACTCTTGCAGCCTGATTTGAATTTGGAGGTAAGGCAAGAGTTATTTCTCTTTAATAAGTGCCTTGCGCGGCAGCACAACGAACGCATGGTTGCAATATTTCTGCCATTTAGGTCAGTGCAGTTTATCTCCCTTAACACTTCTGATGCTCAGCTGCAGTAGACTTTAACTCATTTGTAGAAAGGAATTTTGATATGCAATGAATATGTAGATCAAAAGAGTATAAAGAAACATTTTTTTTTAGTTAAAGATTTTTCTGCGAGCCAGATGCAGCCATCAATAGAGCCACATCTGGCTCGAGAGCCACAGGTTCCCGACCCCTGATCTACACTCATCTCTTTTTCACAATTCCTTGTATTCTGGAAAGTTAAACCCAGAAGCATTAGACGCTGATGATTTCTTAAATCAGATCGCTAAACTCCTTCAGAGTCACAAAGAAATCCAGGTTTGTGATATATTCCGTGTTGTTGTATTTGTCATAAAAAATTGGGGTGGGTGAGCTCGTAGGGTCTTAAAGACTATACCATTTAGCCATATTATTCATAAGAAAAGGATGCATTTGATAGACTTGAACAACACTGATAATAGCCTGTGTTTTGCAGGTAGCCTTACAGCCCTTATGTCGAATTGTTAGAAGGTGCTAAAATACTACATAATGAATTGGGATGGCCGGTACATAGAAAAGTCATGCTCGATGATGTAGCAATATTTGAACAGCATTTAAAGATAAACATACGCGTTGTGCTTTACACAAATTCATGGGTTTGTTTTAAGACATCAGACAGACCTGTGTTCCCTAAGACTGTGTTCTTGTTGCTACACGATGACCATTTCTATGGTATACACGATGTCAAAAAATTCTGTGGGGAGCGCAACTTCTGTAGTTACTGTCAGAAACCGTACAGTCACGATCATAATTGCACATTATGGTGCCGTCTTTGTTTGACACTAACGTGTGCGAATAATGTTGGTGTACAACAGAGATGCCCTAATTGCAAACTCCTTTGTCGTTCTAAAGCGTGTTTAGATAGACACGCGGATCTGGCTCTGAAAAAAGAAGTGGCATGTTTATCTAAGATACTGTGCCAGAAATGTGAGTCTTATGTGGACAAGAAACATAAGTGCAAGGGCCGTCATTGTAAACTATGTTGCGAGCCCCTAACCGGGGATGGCGTCCACTTATGTTTTATGACCCCTATTGGTAAAACTGAAACATCTGAAAAGTATATTTTTTATGATTGTGAATGTATGCAAGAAACAGGCTGGCATGTCCCTAATTACATATATGCGACAGACTTAAATGATGAAAGAAACTGGGAATTCAAGGGTCTCGAATGTATTTCTGCCTTTATACAGATTTTTTGTGACAAAAAATTTAAAGGTTACACCTTCATAGCCCATAATTCCAAAGGTTATGACGGATATTTTGTTCTTAAACAACTGCTTAAGGAAAAGATGGACACGGGGCTGTTGGTTCAAGGTGCTAAACTTTTACAAATTACCGTTGAACCTCTGACTATCCGTTTTATAGACTCTCTAAATTTCCTGCCTATGAAACTTAGCAAACTTTCACAAGCCATGGGTTTTACAGGCAGCAAGGGGTACTTTCCACACTTTTTTAATACGCTGGAAAATCAAAATTATGTGGGCCCCATGCCAGGTGTTGAACATTACGGTGTGAGTAACATGTTGCCTGAAGAAAAAGATGAATTTTTACAGTGGTACAAGGACAATCAACATAAAACTTTTAATTTGCAAAAAGAGTTGGCTTATTACTGCCAGCAGAATGTATCTATTTTGCGACAGGCCTGTGTTCTCTACCGAGCTGAAATCATGAAAATGACAGAGAAAGAAGTGTTTGTAGAGCAGGGTGACATCTCAGAAATTCAAACAAGGTGTTTAGACCCTTTCCAATATATAACCCTTGCATCTGTATGTATAGCTATGTTCAGATTCATGTTTTTAGAACCCAAGACTGTGGCACTCATCCCACCAGAGAACTATCCACGGCAGACAAAGAGATATTCAACCCCCTCTATTCAATGGCTGATGTATGTAGAGGCCAAAGAAAACATACAGATCACACATGCTCTGAAAGGTGGCGAAAAAAAGGTGGGGGCTTATTTTCTTGATGGCTATGCCGTGATCGGTGGGGTAGAAACAGCTTTTGAATTTAATGGTTGTTTTCACCACGGCTGTCCGAGCTGTTATAATGATAAAGACCAGAATCCTGTAGCAGCCACGACCTATGGTTTTCTTTATTACAAAACACAGCTAAAAGCTGCATTCCTGGAAAGCCGTGGGTTCAAGGTCATAAGTCTATGGGAGCACGAGTGGAAGCGGATGGTAAAAGAAAATGATGGGGGCTGCGCAGATTTCCTGGCTGACTCCGCATTACCACAACCTCTGATTCCACGAGATGCTCTTTTTGGGGGTAGAACAAATGCCATTTGTCTGTACCACAAAACAAGACCTGGGGAAAAAATACACTACTATGATTTTACCAGCCTATACCCTTTTGTCAATAAAACAAAGGAATATCCAATAGGCCATCCAAAAAATCATTTATGACAAATTTGGTCCCCCTACAAAGTACTTTGGTTTTATAAAAGCAAAAGTATATCCCCCACGAAAGCTCTTTTTCCCGGTGTTACCCATATGGTTGGGCAGTAAGCTTATGTTTCCACTGTGTCACACGTGTGCTGACACACGGCAACAGGAAATGTGTGCCCACACGGATGTGGAGAGAGCTTTTGTGGGGAGTTGGTGTACGGTGGAAATGAATTTAGCCATTACAAAAGGGTATGTGGTTGTTGAAATCTATGAAATCTGGCATTTCGAGCAAAAATCTGATAATCTCTTTTCCGAATACATCAAAATGCACCTCCGTCAAAAACAAGAGGCTTCTGGCTACCCTCGATGGTGCAATGATACTGAAAAACAAAATGTGTACATAGCTGATTTCTTTAGAAAAGAGGGGGGGGGGGGTGTTTGCGTGCAGACCAGATTAATGTAAACCCTGCTAAGCATCAAATAGCAAAACTTTTCTTAAATTCCCGGTGGGGTAAATTTGGTCAAAGAACAAACCTGCCTACCACAAGCATTGTGAGAGAACCTGATGATCTCTTTAAATATCTGTTTTCTCCTGAATCTGAGGTTTCATCATGCGATTTTATTGATGATGAAACAGCCTGTGTGTCTTGGAGACACTCAAAAGACTGCTGTATATTGTCGAGTAGCACCAATGTTTTCATTGCATGTTTTACAACGGCTTATGCACGCTTGGAGTTGTACAATCTTCTGGATAGTTTGCAAGACAGCTGCCTGTACCACGATACATACTCTGTGCCCAGTCCAACAGCTAATTCACACCTTTTTTTCTTTTTTCTTTTTTACAGGCAGCTGTCTTGCAAACTATCCAGAAGATTGTACAACTCCAAGCGTGCATAAGCCGTTGTAAAACATGCAATGAAAACATTGGTGCTACCCGACAATATACAGCAGTCTTTTGAGTGTCTCCAAGACACACAGGCTGTTTCATCATCAATAAAATCGCATGATGAAACCTCAAATTCAGGAGAAAACAGATATTTAAAGAGATCATCAGGTTCTCTCACAATATGTATTTCCATCCTCTTAGCTCATTCATCTTCAGACAAAGGGGCCAATGTGCATTTCCTGCAAATTAGCAGCCTCTGCATAGCAAAGTTTGTAACACATTCAAATTAGCTCTTGAGCAAAGCACTGCACAAAAAATGTGTTAAGGGGCAACAACAAAAACTTAGTTATAGCTTAACAAGCTATAATTATCTTTCTTATAAAAACCGGCTTGCAAAGTCCTTTTCACAAATGACCTGCTCTGCATGCTTTAGCAGCACAGGAACTCATTATTTGTGAATTTAAATACACTTTCTAGCATAGCAGATCACAAGTGAAAGGTCGCTACCAAAAGAGCTGAAGTCTACAAATTTTGTAAAATGGAACAGCATGTGTAAAAAAAAGTACAAAATTTCAACATTTTTGCTTGATTCAGGATGTTTTGCATCTCTTTTTTCATGTTGTCCCCTTTTTGTAAAAAATGTCATATTTTGGTACATCAACTCAAAGGGGAGCTAGCTATCTAAGGCAACTTGAGATTCTGGACAGACATAGTCCATTCTCAATTTTCAGCATCCAGGAAGAAACTAAAGTCATTTGATAATGCATAAATGTGACTGGAGCATCTCCTCCATCAAAGGTGGAAAGCACATATAACTTTGCATGTAAATATCAATGATAAACTGACAATAGCAGCCAAGAGAGAAAGAGAGAGCAAAAGAATAGGAAACGAACAACTCCCAGGAGACATGGAGGATAGGAGGATCAGAAGTGTTCTGGGAGAAGATCCTCTGAGTTAGGTGGCAGAGGTTTTGTCCTCACTAATACAGATAAGGATGCTGCTAATATCAATGTATAGAAACAGCTTCTTTTTGTTGCTTTTATGAAGCCTGTTAAATATTTGAATGCTTGTATCTTATCTCCTCTTTCTCGTCTTGTTTTCAGATAGTATTGGGGAGGGAGGGGAGCATATTCAGCAGTGGGGACTAAATAAAGCACCTAGCTGCTGCCGCTTTAATTAAAATCAGATATTCAGTGATGAAACATACCCATTTTCTACTGCTGAATATCCAGGCTGGCCAGACACTGGAGGTGCTATCCGCTTAGTGGCAGTCACTAACTGGATAGGACTAACTGGTTAAAAATAGGACAGCCGTTCACTTGTCCTAACTTCTAACTACTTACACTATCTGGTTAATGGCTGAATATTGCCGCTAACTGGATAACAACTGTCACTGCTCCTGCCCCGTCCACTGACTATCTGTTTTAACTGGGCATTTGTTCAGTAGACTGTGTGGATATCCAGCAAAACCAATTGCTTAGTGCCACTGAGTATCACGATGACTGCATTCTAGTTAGTTAGCAGATCTGCTAACTGGCTAAAATGGTTTGAAAATGCCCCCCTATATCATTAACTCCCTAAGGCTCTATGTATGGCTTGTAGTGAAGTTCATGCACAGTTTCTGTGGCCCTCCTTTCAATTGCCTCTACTGTACTGATGTCCCTCTGGAGACATGATCTTCAGAACAGAACACAATACTCAAAATGGAGTATTACCTGAGATCTATAGAAGGGCAACATTACTTCCCTTTTTGTACTAGTGATACCACTCTTAATGCACCTATTCCATTAACTTCTGTAAAATTCTTTTATCTTTCCCAGCAGCTTTGCCATACCGACTAGCTACCTTGAGGTCATCAGAGAAAATGACCCCAAGGCTCGTTCCTGTTTGGTGACTGCCACCTCTTCATCTCCAAAAAGGTTCTTGGTCCCTAGATTTCTACATCCCAAATGCATGATTTTTTATTTACTTGGATTAAAGCATAGTTGTCCTATCTTTTTGATCATATGTTCAATTTTTTAAAAATTATCTTTCATTTTATTTACTCCCTCTAGCATATCTACCCTATTGTAAATTTTCATTTTCAAAAAGGCGCACTTTTTCTTCTAATGCTTCCCCTGTGCTATTTATAAAGACAATGAACAAGACAGGCCCAGTACCGATCCCTGTGGCAAACTAGTAAACTTCTTGATGCACATTATAGTCCAGACATTCACATGTCAGCATTACCTATATCAAGACTGTAAGATTTCATATAATGCCATTTAGCTGTTCAATTTAACTCAATATTTATGATTTTCACCAATTTTACTGAATGTGATTATCTACCACCCAAATTTTTTCAAGATGGTGATTACTTCCATTTTATAGACATATACCTTCAATTTGAAGTAGCAAATCAGTTTTGATTTCATCACAGCAACAACTTTCTATTTTATCATCCCCCCCTCACCACACTTAACCTTTTGCATTCTATTTCATGTATCCATTGATGCCCTTAATCCCTGGATGCCCAAGCCAGTGATAAGAAATAAGGCAAAGAAAGAAAAAACCCCACCAGTTTACTCTAAACAAAATAACTTAAAACAAAAAAGGAAATTAGACTTATCAGCTAATTGTTGTTCCTTGAAGAACTTCAGTCCAGTCTCCACCTCTGGGTAGTGTACCTCTTCCAGCAGCTTGGAGACTTAGCATATCATCTTTGATGTCACCAGTATACTAATGCAGCTGGCCTACCAGCTTCAGTAACTACTGACAAAACAGACTCACAGGAGCAACAAATAAGTAGATAAACCATAAAGTGTAGTTACTCACCTGTAACAGGTGATCTCCGGGAACAGCAGGAATTTAGTCTTCACATATGGGTATCGTCGGTACTGACGGAGCCCGCGTGGGAACGCTCCCCAGCGTCCAATAGGAACGCTTTTGGTAGCATTCCACAGCGCATGCATGCTGCCTTCCTGCATCTGCATCCTTCCTACACTCCTACACATCTGCATCCTTCCTACACTTCTCCATTTCAGACATCACCTAGACGTCCTCACCCTGACCCATAGCAGCTTACACAGAGTAACCCCTCCGCTCTACAATTAGTGCACTTAATCCATTCACTACAACCATCCTAACAAACCCCGGAGTAACAATAGAAATATGTAGATTGATATAGCCACCATTGAGCTTTTTGCAACTACTGCTGAATATTATGGGCAACCATAATACTAATTTGTACATAGTGTATACAGTTATCCTGTTCACCATGTTTTATCTTCCCTGTTCATTGTAAGTCCAATGTCAGACTGTTCTACATTGCACAACTTATGTTACTTGTAAACCGCACTGATGATAAATAGTGCAGTATAGAAAAGCATTAAAATAAATAAATAAAATAAAAATAAAATCTGTACCTCTCTCACTTCAGTTCTTTGTTTTCTACAGAGCCGACAGGAAGTGTACCCTGTCACCGTAGAAAATTTCCTTTTATTTTTTGTTTTGTTGTGAAGACTATATTCCTGCTTGTTCCTGGAGATTAAACAATACACAACCCTATGCTTACTTAACCTGACGACACCCTCTACCTGAGGAGGAATCCCCCATACCCCCCTGACTTACTTGTGAAACACCTGGGCAACGATGTCCGGCCATGAGCATGAGACTGCTCTCCCGGTCCGTCCTCGACACCGTTCCCCCTCGCAAACTTCAGCGCCCCTGGCATAAGAACATAAGATATGTCATACTGAGTCAGACAAAGGTCCATCAAGCCCAATATCCTGTTTCCAACAGTGGCCAATCTAGGTCACAAGTACCTAGCAGTTTCCTCAAAAGACACAGGTTTCACAATGCTTGTATTGGGGCAAGCAGTGGATATCCTGGATCCCTTTTAATAATGGTTTATGGACCTTTCCTCCAGGAATTTGTCCAAACCTTTTTAAACCCAGTTATACTAAGAGTTTTTACTACAGCCTCCAGTAATGAACTCCAGAATTTGATTACACGTTGAGTTAAAAAAATATTTTCTCTTATTAGTCTTAAATAGGTTACCCTGTAGCTTCATTGCATGTCCCCTAGTCTTGCCATATTTTGATGACATAAACAATCGATCTACGTTTACCCATTCCACTTCATTCATTAATTTATAGACCTCTATCATATCTCCCATCAGCCATCTCTTTTCCAGGTTGAAGAGCACTAACCTTTTTAGCCTCTCTTCATAGGGGTATCCTTCCATCCCCTTTACCATATTGATGGCTCTTCTCTGTACCTTTTCTAATAATGCTATATTCTTTTTTTAAGATATGGCGACCAGAATTGCACACAATATTCAAGGTGTGGTCACACCGTGGAACGATACAGAGGCATTATAATATCCTTTGTTTTAGTCTCCATTCCTTTCCTAATGATACCTAGCATTCTATTTGCTCTCTTGGCCGCCGCTGCACACTGGGCACAGGGGTTCAACATATTATCCACGATGACGCCTAAATCTTTTTCCTGGGTGGTGGTTCCTAATGTAGAATCTTGCATCGTGTAACCATAGTTTGGGTTGTTCTTTCCTAGGTGCATAACTTTGCACTTGTCCACATTAAATTTCATCTGCCATTTGGATGCCCAGTCTTACAGTTTATCCAGGTCCTCTTGTAATTTTCCACAATCCTCATGAGTTTTAACAATTTTGAATAATTGTGTGTCATCAGCAAATTTGATTACCTCACTCGTTATGCCCATTTCCAGGTCATTTAAGAATATGTTAAAAAGCAGCGGACCCAGCACAGATTCCTGGGGTAATCCACTATTCACCTTTCTCCACTGGGAAAATTGGCCATTTAGCTCTACCCTCTGCTTTCTATCTTTTAACTAGTTCCTGATCCACAATAATACACTGCCTCCTACCCCATGAATTGTTAATTTCGGTGAGAGTTTCTCATGAGGGACCTTGTCAAAAGCTTTCTGAAAATCCAGATACACTATATCGACCGACTCACCTTTGTCTACCTGTTTATTCACACCTTCAAAAAAACATAAGAGATTAGTAAGACAAGAGACCTTCCTTGGCTAAAGCCATGATGGCTTTCTCCCATTAAACCATGACTGTCTACATGTTCAGTAATTTTGTTCTTTATAATGGTTTCTACCATTTTACCCGTTACTGATATCAGGCTCAATGGTCTGTAGTTTCCCAGATCACCCCTGGAACCCCTTTTAAAAACTGGTGTTACATTGGCCATTCATTAATCTTCTGGTACTACCAGGGCCGGATTTACCTTGAGTGAGGCCCTATGCCAACAAAAATTGTGGGCCCCCAGCAGGGGCGGCCCAAGGGGGGTGTGGGCCTCATTTGCATAAGGGGCCTCATTTGCATAAATATTTGCATAATGTTACCATATACTAACTTTTAGTAAACGTGCCTCTTAATGAGTGTATGGATAAAGAAAGACTAAAAGATTTCTACATTACTATAATCCAGTGCCAACTGCCAGACACATTAGGAACTACTACAAACACTGCCCATTTAGAACCCATAGCAAACCCGCCGTATCCTAACAGCACTACCAGGACTCACAAAGCACCATACTCTACCAATCAAAAGGCAACACTGCAAATATTAAACCAATACATTTCAGAGAACAACAATACATGACCTACTGGGGAAAGAGAACAAGTGGCAATGTCAAATAGGAATTATATAAACAGAACACCTCAGCTCAGTTACACATGCAGAACATAGACCATCACCAAACAAGTAATCACATTTTAGAAACAGGAAGACAATAATTAAACTGGGAATCCCAAAAGCCAAACTTGGAATGTACAACACTGTAGAAATAAAACTATACATTAATTTGCTCTTGTACTAAACAAAGCTCAGACGTTAATGATGCACATTTACCAGAGCTGACATATTCCAATTAATAAATTCAAAATAAAGAGATATTTTTCTACCTTTTGTGCATTTTTTTCAGCTGCAATTGCTCCAGCCACTTTCTTCTGGTTTCTTCATGTCTTCTGCTAACTCTCCATCGTCTGCTGTCCATTTGTCCTTTCTTCTCTCTTCTAGTTTTTTTCCATTCTCTCTCTACATCTGCTTTAACATACTAATCTTTCTCCTTTTGCTCTTTCCTCATTCCTATTTCATCCACTCAAATTTTACCCCTCCATCCTCAATCCCCACTTACTCTTCCAATACCCGGCCAATTGTAGATTTTTTTATCCCTCCCACACAAAATATTTTTCCCTTCTCCATTTTACTCTTCCAGCCCCATCCCATTCTAATCCTCCCCCAACATCAGCTCCCTTCTAGTTCCAGCCTCACCCAGCATCCATTCCCTTCTAGTCCCTGCATCAGCCCATTTCCAGTCCTAGCCACCCATCAGCCCATTTCCAGTCCTAGCAACCCCCCAACCCAATACCAGTCCTAACCCCCCATCACCCCATTTTCAGTTTAAGCCCCCCTATAACCCATTACCAGTCCTAACCCCCCATCAGCCCACTTCCAGTCCTAACCCCATCAACCCATTTCCAGTCAGCCCCCCATAGCCCATTGCCAGTCCTAACCCCCCCCCCATCAGCCCATCAGCCCACAGCCCATTACCAGTCCTAACCCCATCAGCCCACCTCTAGTCTTAACCCCCCCCCAGCCCATTTCCAGTCCTAACCCCCCCATAGCCCATTACCAGACAGCCCCCATCAGCCCACAGCCCATTACCAGTCTTAACCCCCCCAAAGCCCATTACCAGTTCTAAACCCCCCCAACAGCCCATTATCAGTCCTAACCCCATCAGCCCACCTCCAGTCTTAACCCCCCAGCCCATTTCCAGTCCTAGCCCCCCCATAGCCCATTACCAGACAGCCCCCATCAGCCCACAGCCCATTACCAGTCTAAACCCCCCAAAACCCATTACCAGTTCTAAACCCCCCCCAACAGCCCATTACCAGTCCTAACCCCATCAGCCCACCTCCAGTCTTAACCCCCCCCAGCCCATTTCCAGTCCTAGCCCCCCCCCCATAGCCCATTACCAGACAGCCCCCATCAGCCCACAGCCCATTACCAGTCTTAACCCCCCCAAAGCCCATTACCAGTTCTAACCCCCCCCCCAACAGCCCACAGCCCATTACCAGTCCTAACCTCATCAGCCCACCTCCAGCCTTAATCCCCCCAACCCATTTCCAGTCCCAGTCCCAGCCCATTTCCAGTCCCAGTCCCAACCCATTTCCAGCCCCAGTCCCAGCCCCCCCAATTACCAGTCCTACCCCCTCCCCTCCCCCGGCCTAAAGTAAAATTTAATTTAAAAAAAAAACCTGCGGGCCGCCGCCCCGGGGCCCCCACCGCAGCCGCGGCAGCACGGACCGACCCGCGGGGGCCCCCACAGTAAGCTCGGTCCCTCCCTCCGTGCCTCCGGGTCTCCCCCCGGGCAGGCTGTGAGAGACGCGACGGCAGACTGTCTCCTTCGCGTCTCTGTTAAGCCCGCAGGGGCTGAATTTCCCATCAGCCCCTGCGGGCTTAACAGAGACGGGAAGGCAGAAGGAGACAGTCTGCCTTCGCGTCTCTAACAGCCTGCACGGAGGGAGACACGGAGGCACGGAGGGAGGGACCGAGCTTACAGAGGGGGCCCCCGCGGGTCAGTCCATGCTGCCGCGGCAGCAGAGGGGGCCCCGCGGCGGCAGCCAGCAGGTTTTTTTTTATTTTATTAAAAAAAAAAGCCTAACTAGTTCAATTTTTGTGGGCCCTTTGCAGCTGTGGGCCCTACGCCATGGCGTACATGGCGTATAGCTAAATCCGGCCCTGGGTACTACAGATAAATTTAATGATAGTTCACAGATTACTAATAGCAGGTCTGCAATCTCATATTTCAGTTCTTTCAACATCCTTGGATGTATACCAGACGGTCCAGGTGATTTGCTACTCTTCAGTTTATCAAATAGTTGTAATATATCTTCCCAGTGTATTGATATTTCTTTCAATTCTTCTACGGCATCACCTTTAAATACCATTTCAGCCATGGGTCACATCCGTACATCTTCCTCAGTAAAGACCGAAGCATAGAATTCATTCAGTCTCTCTGCTATGGCCTTGTCCCTCTTAGTGCCCCTTTTACCCCCCCATCTTTTTATTTTTTAGTTTCTTTAGTTATATTTTCCAACAAAATATAAAGAGAAAACAAAATTGCATTAAACCAAAATACACAATTCTTCTCTTTAACATGAGAAAAGAAAAGGCTAAACATAGCCCACCCCACCCTGCCCCTCCCATCATCATGCGATCATCAGGGGCTTTATAAAGAAACACAAAACATCTGCGAAGCCTGCTAGGCCTACAAGGGCAATATAAGAGCAACCACTCCACTACAAAGGAAATGAGGAGATTTGTCTAATAACCCCTTACGATAACTCATACCGTACTTTAGAGATGTAATTCTGTAGGAGTTTCCGCTTAAGAAAAGAGAAGAATGCAAGGGAACTATCACACCATGGTATTTGCACATATATGTATCATAAGCACAAGTGTTCCACCATTCGCATCAACCAAGCTCTGTCATATATTTTCCAGTTAGAAATAATGAAAAAATAAGGCTACTTCCAACATGAAGTTATTTAAAACGGACAATCCCGCTGTTACGGCGAGATGCCAATTGTTAATTGAAAAACGATCCCAGACCAGGAAAGACTGGCCCAAAATCCCAACACCTCTTTAATACGGTTCCATATTGAAACCCAATAAGACTGAATGTTAGGACAATCATACACCACTTGTCCTACAATACCGAAGAAAACCTTTCCTTTTAATGGATTAATGTCCTTAACATTCAGTTAAATGATCTTAAAGGAAAGCATACTGACAATATAGCTCCGATTATAATCAAATGTTGCAGAAACATACCAAATTGCAGCATTTAGTTTTACATTTTAGAACAACTTTTTAAGCGCCCTCAAAGTGTTAGCTGCCCCTATAGCCCAAAGAAGAAAACCCAACAAAAAAGGTATATTTTAGCCCTAGCCCCGTCATATGATCAACGTAATAAGAACACCTAATTCTGGAAAAACATCTCCACAAACCACCTAAACCCAGGGGGGCTATATAACACACAAAAACTTAGTGGGTGAGCCCACCAGGACAAGACAGACACAGAAGGCAAAAGACCTAATACTTCTGATCTTCTATGTCACTCAAAATATCGCACTTTGTAAAAGAAAAGAAAGAGAGAAAACAAAAGAAACATCTCAGCCAGGATAGTACCCTTGAGCTCCTTCACACAATATAGAATTGATGTCCCAGTATATAACAATGTTACATAATGAAATGTCGTTCCTGCGTGGATAAGTCGCCTTTACACGACCTCAGACCAGTCAAATGCCCATGATAGCAAGCGCCATAAAACTGTAGTAAATAAAAGTTGCAGAATGACTTTAACAGCATCGCCGCCGACTCCTTATCTTCCAGAAATGCATATAACTCCCCGGGATCATCAAAAGTCTTGGCTTGGTTAGGCAGCGTGACTTGGCTTGTTTAGGCAGCGTGACTTTCATGCGGGCAGGATATAGCAGTCCAAAATGGGCCTGCAGGTGCACCAAGCGTGGACGCAGTGCCAGAACCTTTTCCTCAGATCCACCATCGCCTTCGCGAAGTCCAGGAAGAAAAGGAGTATATGTCCCTGATATTACAAAGTTGAAAGTGCTCTGGCTGCTCCCATTATTTGCAATACTAGCTGAAAACATAAAACTTTCAAGATGATTGGGCGTGGATGCTTGCCCATGACCACGGACTGAATAGGCACTCTATGGGCGCCCTCGATCTCGAACGGCATAGCAAACTGCAACTTTAACACACCTGGAATCATGGCCTGCAAAAAGGACACCAAGTCAGGACTCTCTGCTCCCTCAGGCACTCCTAGTATTCTTATGTTATTCCTCCGAGAACGATTATTACCGTCTTCCACCTCTCTTTATAATGAACGTATCAACTTGGCCTGCTTCTCAATGGCCTCAAGTCTTTCTCCATGTGAAGCCACCATGTTCTCCACCCTCTCCAAATGAGCTGTATTTGACTCCAAAGAGGATCGCAAAGCGTTGATATCTTCCTGCATGGCACATAGCGATTCTCTATTAGCTTTGACCAAGTCTTTGACAGCCCGAATCTCAGCCAGGATCTCCTGTGAGGTCTCAGGACAATCTCGGATGACCGCCATCTTGTGAGGTGAGAGAGGTTCCGTCTTGGTTCTCTTTGCACTAGCATTTTGGGATACTTGGTAATCCAGCCACGTCTGTTTGGAGCCAGACATATCCAGGATCGAATGGTATCAATGTAGGTAGGAACTATTAGATTAAAGATGGCCAAAGTCAGGATTCTTGTCTATTGTCCTCCGGAGCACAGCTCTTACACATCCATCCTGACCAAAAACTAGGCTCTGCCCCCATTACCCCCCACCCCTATCTTCTAATTGTCCAACTGAATCTGTCACAGGTTTTTTGCTATGAATATACTTGAAAAAGTCTTTATTACATGATTTTGCTTCCACAGCAAGCTTCTTCTCAAATTCTCTTTGTTTACCTTATCAATGACTTGCATCTAACTTGCCAGTGCTTATGTTGTTTCCAGTTTTCGTCATTTGGTTCCTTTTTCCATTTCCTTTGTCACCCACCAACGTACTCCTATAGGCAGAAGCCTGGGGAGCTTCAGTGGGGCCTCTTCTTAATATAGCTGGGACGTTGCAATGCCCCCTGGGATTTGTAGTCCCACTAGCTAATCAAAAAGGTAGTTGTAGACGAGTAGCCAGGCTTTTTAAAAGAGGTATTTTATTTTCCCTTCCGGGTGAATTTCAGTACGTAGGAATCAAAAGGAATTAAACCATACTTTCTGGCATAAATGAAAGTGAACTACGATTAACATAAATGGATGCTTATCTTCAGCCAATCCAACAAAAAGGTAAAACAGTCCTTGTACTTTACACAAGCAGGCTTGTTCAAATCTGTTTCTCTAAACAGATTTCTGTCTTTAAACAGTTCAGCACAATGAAGAAATGTTATCTGAGAACACTAATGTACAATCCATTTGGAAATCATCAGGACTTTCAACACAGAAGTCACATTCCATGTCCTCATACCTTTCCCTGTAGTTATCTTCGGTAGGGTTGTAACTCATAGCATTTCTGAATAAACCCTCCTCTCCTTTACAAGGGCTTCTCTCCTCCTCTCTATCAGGATGAATTGGGAGGTTACCGTATATTGTAGAGTTTCCCTCCAGAGGTCCACACACTCCTGGCTGAGTGTATGTGAAACTCTGCTTTTCAAGGTCCCTTTTATTATAAGGAATCAGCCTATCTTCTGGCTCGGTTCCCCCGGAGCTTTTTGAGCTAGGAAACGTAATGTGGCTTTTCTCCCATGAAAGCCTTTCACTCCCTTTTAGTGGACGTTTCTCTTTGGGCATGCAAGTATCCCTCTGATAACAGCTATTGCCCTCCTGGTACCTGTTCTCAGGGAGATTTTCTCTCACAGATTCCTTCCATCTGCCTGCTTGAATACCTCCGTGGTTCCAACCACCTGGCTCTTGTTCAGTGCTGCTCAGCTCCCTGTAAACAGACTCTGGTATTCTTTCCTTGGCTATTTCCTGTGGAATACTGTTTGAATCTCCATGTGAAGTTCTCCCTTTAGTTTCCCAAACAGCTCTGCTGTTAACTTCCTGGTTAGCTCCCCTTCTGACCAACGCTGAGTGATTTTTAACTGCGTCACTCTTAGTGTTCCGGTGAGCCTGTCCTGCCCTCAGCTGTCCCTCATTACCTAATAGGCTATGAGGTAATCTCCTACTAGGGCGTGCTCCTACACCTGGTGCTTCTGTTTGTGATGGTTGCTCATAGCAACCCTGATCCATGTGCTCTGAGCTGTCACTATTAGACCTGCTCGGCTCTGTGTTTCCTATTTCCATAGGCATACTCTGATCTACCCCATGACACCTGAAAGATGTCTCTGACCTCACCTTTAAACCATGCTGGGCTTCCTTCCACTTTTCTTAAAGCATGGAATATAGCTTGTCTGGGCTTCCAAAATAGTATTTTTAAACATCACCCATGCTTGATGTAAATCTTTAACCTTTGCAACTGCTCCTTTTAGTTTTTTCTTAACTATTTTCCTCATTTTATTGTAGTCTCCCTTTTGAAAGTTAAAAGGTATTACTGTGGATTTCCTTGCCCTTCTTCTACCATTTATTAAATCAAAGGTGATCATGCTATGCCAACTATTGCCAACACCCTTATCTCTCGCAACAGATCTTGTACTCCACTAAGAACTAGGTCCAAAATGGCTTCCCTTCTGGTCGGTTCATAAACCAGCTGCTCCAAGAAGCAGTCATTTATTTTACATGAAACTTTATCTCCTTAGCATATCCTGCTGTGACACTGACCCAGTCAATACTGGGGTATTTGAAATCACCCATTATTATTACTGTGCTGTAACTTTTGTTAGCTTCCCTAATTTCTCTGAGCATTTCATCATCCATAAGTTCATTCTGGCCAGGGGGTCGATAGTACACCCTCACTGCCATCGCCGTTCCCTTCCCCTTCCCCTTTTACATGGAATTTCAATCCATAGAGATTCTACAATGAATTTTGTTTCCTGCAAAACTTTAATCCTTTGTGACTCAATGCCCTCTCTAACATAGAGTACAACCCCTCCACCAAATGATCTGCTCCTTCATTGCGATATAGTTTGTACCCAGGTATCACAGTGTCCCACTGGTTGTGCTCCTTTTACCATGTCTCTGAGATACCAATTATATCTAACCGCTCATTTAGTGCTATATATTCTAACTCTCCCAACTTATTTTTTAGACTTCTAGCATTTACATACAAGTATTTTAGAGGCTGTATTTTATTCATATTAATCTGGCTATCGATAGGCAGGGGTAATTTGGAATCTTTAATCTCTGTCTGCTCCGTACTCAAGGGCATTTGTGTTATTTTTGTCTTTATAGGAACCTCTCTGTTGATATGCCCTAACTTCAATCTTTTGCTAGTATCCATCAAGGAGACACTGATCTGAACCATGCACTGTTGGGCCACTGTCGGCTTTCTTCTATTTTCTAGTTTAAAAGCTGCTTTATCTCCATCTCCAAGGAAATCAGGACCAAACACAGTGCCGATCATCAGACTGCAGAAACCCAGGTGGGATCTGGGACTGGACTGGAGTTCCTCAAGGAACAACAATTAGCAGGTAAATCTAATTTCCTTTTCTTTATCGTCCCTCCAGTCCAGTCCCACACCTCTGGGATGTAACAGAGCAGTTAACTTAACAGGAGGGCCCTGAAGACCCAGACTGAAGCACTGCCAAACCAAAACAGGCATCTCCTGCTGCCTGGACATCCAAGCAATAATGTTTAGCAAATGTATGCAGCGAAGACCAGTTCGCTGCCCTACAGATTTCTACCGGTGGCACAAAACTAAACTCAGCCCACGAGGCTGACTGAGCCCTTGTGGAATGAGCCCGCAATCCTGTTGGCACCGGCTTTCCCTTCAAAATGTATGATGACGCAATCACTTCTCGGATCCATCTAGAAATAGAGGTCTTGGCAGCCGTCTCTCCTCTGCCACCTCTGCCGCCTCCACAAACAAGCAATCCGACTTTCAGAAAGCCGCTGTCTTCTTCAAATTGCGCCGCAGGACACACTGCACATCCAAAAGTTGCAACTGCAGGCTGACCGAGTCATTCCCTGCGGATGGCAGGACTGGGAGAGAAAATCGCCTGATTCAAATGAAAAGCCGATACCATCTTCGGCAAAAAGGAAGGCATCGGCCGTAGCACAGCCTTCTCCCTCAAGAAGGACAGAAACGGCTCCTGGCAAGACAAGGCTTGAAGCTCCGAAATCTGGCGCACCGAACAAATCGCTATAAGAAAAATCCACTTGAGAGTTAAGTCCTTCAGCAATGCCTGGCTCAAACGGCTCCCTAATAAGTGCCACTGACACCAAATTGAGATCCCACGGTGGAACCACCAACCTCCTCGGAGGCCTTAGTTGGGTCACCGACCTCAGGAACCTTACATTGTCTGGGTGCATCCCCAGAGGCATCTGCCTGACCTTTCCTCGATAGCAAGAAATTGCTGCCAGTTGTACTCGCAAGGAACTATCCGCTAGACCCTTATCGAACCCAGCTTGCAAAAATGCCAGGATGTCTGGAACGTTTGCCATGGCTGGCCAAATCTGTCTGCCTGCACACCACGCCTCAAAGATGCACCATATCCTACTATATGCTAACGAGGTAGATCTTCTCCTCACCTTGAGCAATGTGGATATTACCAGACTCGAGTAATCTTTCTCAAGCACGCCCTTTCAAGAGCCAAGCTGTAAGCGAGAACCATTCCACCTGAGACATGTGCATCAGACCCTGCATCAAGAGATCCTTTAGAGTTAGAAGATGCCACGGCCGATCCACTAGGACCCGCACTAGGTCAGCATACCATGGTCATCGCGGCCAATCCGGGGCGATCAACACAACCTGACCCTGATGAGCCTCAATCCGCTGCATGACTCGACCTATGAGAGCCCACAGAGGAAAAACATTAAGAAGACCCTCTGCGGGCCACGGTTGCACTAGAGCATCTAAGGCCCTCTGACATCCGCTCTCTTCTGCTGAAGAAAAGGCTCACTTTGGCGTTATTGAACATTGCCATTAGATCCATGACTGGGGCTCTCCATCTGCTCGCCACCTGTGTGAACACCTCTTGGTTTAGCATCCACTCATTGGGGTCCACATGCATGTGGCTTAGATAGTCCGCCATCACATTGTGGACTCCTGCTATATGTGCCACTGATAGTGCCTGGAGATGACTTTCGGCGCAGCTGAACAGCTCTTCGGCTTCCTCTTCAAAGCTATGCTGCCCGTCCCTCCCTGCCTGTTGATATATGCCACTATGGTTGCGTTGTCTGACAGGATCCGGATCGCCTTCCCCTGCAACCATGGCTCAAAACTCTGGAGCCCCAGGGCTACTGCCCACATCTCCAGCCTGTTGATCAACCGAAGAGCCTCCTAAATGCTCCAGCGTTCCTGCACAATGTGCCCCTTGCAGTGGGCTCCCCAGCCCTTGTGACCAGCGGAGGCAGGCCCTAGCGACTTAAGCCCCACAGATGGATGCCTGCAGCGAGAGGGCATTGACATCAAAGGCCTGCTTTAACAAGGTATCCAACTTCCTATCCTGGACATCCTTGAGCATCGCACTACCTTCTACTGGTATCGTCTTCTTAGTAACTGCCGCGACAGCTGCGTCCACCCTAGGGGAATGAAACAGCTCGTGGTCCTGATCCGGCAGGGGATAGAGGCACATCATATTCCGCACCCCTTTGAGCCCTGCCTCCGGCAGATCCCATTCCTCCTGGATCATCTGCCTGACCCCCTTTGTAGCAGGAAAACCTTCTGTGTCTTCTAAACCGCTCAGCATAGAGGGTCCTCTAGCGACTCGTCTTCGGCTGGTAGACTGGAGGGTCATATTCAGGGCTTTAAGGGATTCCATGATGAGCACTGGCAATCCATGCCTGGCCCTCCTGTTTCGGGATCTCTCCCGCTTCAAGATCCTTGCCCTCCAAGTTCAGCTCCCAGTCTAGATCCTCTCCTTCCGGCCCCTCAGACAATGGAGACTGCCCTTGCCAGTCATCCGTGGGCTTAGCCCTTTTTAAAGGTACTACCCCGTCTCACTTCCTCCAGCATCCACTGCCTGCTTGTCCCTGCACTTTGGCCTTGTGGAACCGGAATCCTGCTGGTGCAAGCAGAATGCCTTATGAAGCAGTAGGATAAATTCTGGTGAGAAGCCCCACCAGGCCTCCTCCCTCAGCCATGCTCTGAGAAGTGGAGGGCCCTGAAAGGGCCAAGGAGCAGAGTGTTGCCTCAAGGGATGGCGAAGCCGACTCCCCTGAGTCCTGAGCCTCCAGCGGCAGCGAGGGAGCCCTGCCTAGCATTCTCCTGTAGGGACTGCTCTACTGAAGTCACCTCCAGTGCACAAGTGAAGCAGATCCCTGCATCTGACACCGCCCCCCGCTGGGTCCTGAACACAAGGCACTGCAGACGTGCCGGCATGGGTGCCCCATTCCAAGGACTGCTCTACCCTTGGCCCTTACTTCGTGTGTGCACAGAGGAAGCCATTTTCCCAGAACTGAGGTAACAAGCCCTCCTGCCTTAAACGCAAGACTCCTGTTTTCTTTTTTTTTGTCAGCTGTAAAGTAAAATGAAGGAAGATTCAAAGAAGTGACAGTTCCTGCAGCTCCTTGCCCCAGTCATGGTGAAATTGGCGGGAAAACCCTTGTAAATGAGGCAGGGGGCCAAGAGTGAGAGAAAATGAAAGTAGGAGACCAAAAAATGCTTCCCGTGCGGCAGCCCCAAAGCCTGCCATGCAGTCAAGGCTTTTAACTGCAGGCTGGGCCACCGACAAGATCAATTTCCGCTGCTGCACTCCTCCCACCGGCCCTTACTCCGGCAACGAAAACACTAAGAATCACCTCACCTCCTGCACTTTGAGCCGGTACAGCCCCGCTGTTACTTCTCCCACTCTCCTTGTGCTCAGCCTAGTAATCGTTGTCGGCATCGAGGGATTCCCAGGCAGGAGTCAGGCAACCTCGCTCAGTGCTGTGCTCAATTGGTGGCTCCTCACCTGATAATGGGTTCGGGAGCCGCCAGTAACCCCGGGATGACTGGCAGCCCCCAAAACACCCCTGGAGCTCTAGGGGGGAGGGGGGATCTTCTCAGCACTGCTGCTTCACTGTTTTCCCTTTTTTTTTCAACTAAAGCAAAACAATAAAAGGTAAAAGCAAGTCTAATTCCTAGACCCAATTAAAACTACACTAAACTAAACTCCTTATTTGCCTTTCAGTGAGTCCAGCACCCTGGCTCACTACCTCCTCCAGCTGCTTGGAGACTGAGCATACTGGAGCTGGTAGGCGGTGTCATCTGCATAAGTATACCGTTGTTATCAAAAGATGACATGCTCAGTCTCCATGTTTCTGAAAAAAGTACTCTACCCAGAGGTGCGGGACTGGACTAGAGGGACGATAAAGAATAAATATTCCAAAAAAATCCCAAAAGTGATTGCAAATTAGACAAAAACATTTTAGGGCTACTGGATATAGATCTTGTCTCAAGGGACTCTTCGTATGTATAATCACCTCCTCCCTGCCAAATTACATTTTTTTCTCAACTTTGTTTCAGTGCAATATTACCTAGATGTGAATCTACTTAATTTTCTACAAAATACTTGCTTTACCGAGAAGCACATCATAGATTTTCTAATCCAAAATAAACTTTCTCTCCATCGAGCTGAAAGCTCACCTCTTCGCTGCCGCTTTCGGATCTTGATTCACCTGATCTCCTTCGTGTTTCCTTACCATTCACATTAGATGTATCCCATGTCTACAGCTACTGTGCTGTCTGTCTTGACTAGACTACAAGCTCTGATGAGCAGGGACCGTCTTTTACATATGTCTGTGCAGCGCTGCATACATCTTGTAGCGCTATACAAATGTTCAGTAGTAGTAGTAATAGCAGTAGTAGTGTCATGCTTGAAATCTCACACAAAAGTATTAAAAGCCAAACTCCAACAGATTAAGTGGCATGTTTACTAAGTCATGCTAAGAATCAGCATCTTAGCGCGTGTTTAGTGCCAAATATTAGCGTGGTAGATATGGCCAACCCACACTAATTGTTGGGGGGTGCCAGGCTAGTCCTCATGCAGTTAGTTTGGTGGTAAGCACCGCACTGTGCTAAACCTGCAACTGAGATTAATGCAGGTGGCAGTAACTGCACCTGTGCTAAATGCAACATTGACGATTAGTATGCGCTGACACCCAAGCTAATCGCAAAGTGCAGGCAATGCCCACTCTCTGCTCTTATCTGCCAAGTTGCATGCCAAGTGGTTAATGTGGGAATTTACCTTGCTAGCATTTTTAGCACATGGGAATGGTTACCATGGGTCCTGCACTAAACCCTGTGCAGGACTGTACACTTCGGTAAACATGCCCCTGAGAGAGCAATAAAAACAATTCTTGGTGAATCAGTGTGAAAGGAAAATGAATGGCTTGTTAAAATCTGCTTTTGGATAGTACTTTCATTTCAGATTTCATGCAAGTCTCAGCAATGCACATCAGTACTGCACCTCCATCACGCATTGCTTTCTTGGACTTCAGTGACTGAAAAGCACAAATGCATTTTTTTGCTGTAAACTTTAGTTTCCAACGTCCTTACCACTTCCCCAGCTATTTTAAAACCACTTCTCGTTTTTTCAGTGCCATCTGGAATATCTCTTGATGCACATTTTAGCATTCTTAGCAAGACAACCCTTTCCTACAACCCCCCCCCCCCCCCTGCAATATCACTTATGCAAATAATGAAAAGAATCAAACCCAGCATGATACCATAAGGACCCTACTGGTATTCTTCTATTCTTACAATGAACACAGTTTTCTACTATCAGTTAGCAACTTTTAACTCAGTTGTATCCACTAGTATTCACATCTTTGTGTCTCAATGCAGTAAGTAGCATTATCCTTTATACAGCAGTTTCCTCAAGACTTTTCACAAAATGGTAAAGGGGATGGAAGGATACTCCTATGAACAAAGGCTAAAAAAGGTTAGGGCTCTTTAACCTGGAAAAGAGACGGCTAAGGGGAGATATGATAGAAGTCTATAAATTAATGAACGGAGTGGAACGGGTAAACGTAGATCGATTGTTTACGTTATCAGAATATAGAAAGACTAGGGGACATGCAATGAAGCTACAGGGTAATCTATTTAAGACTAATAAAAGAAAATATTTTTTCACTCAACGTGTAATCAAACTCTGGAATTTGTTACCTGAGGATGTAGTAAAGGCTGTTAGTGTAGCTGGGATTAAAAAAGGTTTGGACAAGTTCCTGGAGGAAAGGTCCATAAACCATTATTAAGAAGGGACCAGGATATCAATGCTTGACCCAGTACAAGCATTGCGGAACCTGTGTCTTTTGGGGAAACTGCTAGGTACGTATGACCTAGATTGGCCACTGTTGGAAACAGGATACTGGGCTTGATGGACCTTGGTCTGACCCAGTATGGCATATCTTATGTTCTTATGTTCTTAATAGTACTTCCAATGAAGTAAGAAATTTTAGCACAGGAAAATCAGGTAAAACAAAAGTGCATGCAAATTATGAATAAAAGAATTGCTCCTGATGTAAGAAAACATGCTAATGTCTAGTCCAGTTTTTTTTACTCTCCTTCTAGGATTGAATCTTTATTCCATCCAAGGGATGGAGTAATGCTGCAGTATGGGAGTAGAAGGGCGACTGGAGGAATGTACTTTAGAACACCCAAGAATTTTGGTAACCCAAGTTGGCCCCTGGACCCCAGACCCACTACAAAAATCCCTAGTGGCTCAAGTGGGCCCCAGTCCCCCCAACCCCACAAAAAAAGACCCTGGTTGTCCAAGAGGACTCCTATGCCCTTCTTCCCTCACTACCCAAAAACAATCCCTGGTGGCCCAAGTAGACCCCTGAATCCCAACTCCATTCTCTTCAACCCCAAGAAAAAGATCCTAATGGTCCAAGTAGACCCTCCCAGTCCTCCCTCCTCTAAAAGTAGGGAGGCAGAAGCAGTGCCCATTTACTCTTGCCTCTGGCACTGGGATCTATTAAAATGATGCACAACCCTCTAGCGGTGGTGCATCCTGATGCACCATTGGGCATTGGGAAATGCCATTTTGGAAGATGGTAGCACCAGAGGCAGGAGCAAGTGGACATCCCACGTTCTCCTTACTTTAAAGATGGGTAGGGGGATAGGAGGTGCTGTCCACGCTAGAGATTCTCCTATTAAGGGCCCTTACTCAGGTGTCCTGACCCTGGGTGCCTGGGCAAGGGTTGCCTTGGATCGTATTGCTACAGTGAAAATCAGGAGTGGTTGGGGGTGGGGGTGGTCAGGGGCCCAAGAATATCAGAAATCTTGAGTAAGGTTGTTGATGGCATCTAGGGGGGATTGTGAGTGTCAAGGGGTTGAGAGAATCCAAAAGGGGAATCAAATTGAGGAGAATGTTGGCAGTCTGGAGCCGGGGTAGAAGATGGGGATGGAGTCAGGCAGACCTTTTTTATTTATATCTCACTTCCTGTCAGTGTGTCAGCCAACATTGACAGGAAGGGAAATTGTTCACTTGGCGATGCAACAAACAGCTGCATATTATTTCCGTAGTATGCATAGTATTTTCTGACAGTGCACACTTTAATGCAGTGGTAATGTGTATGCCATTAAATCTGTTATAGTAAGTCAGACCAAAGGACAAGCAAGCCCAGTATCCTGTTTCCAACTGGCTAATACAGGTCACAAGTACCTGGCAAGATCCCTGAAGGTAGACAGATGCCATGCTTTTTATCCCAGGGGTAAGTAGTAAACTTTCTCCAGTCAATTTTAATCATAGTTTATGGACTTTTCCTCAAAGAATTTGTCCAAACCTCTTTTAAACCCAGTTACACTAATAGCTTTTACATCCTCCAGCAATGAATTCCAGAGCTTAATCATGTGTTGTAGTAAACAACTGTGTGGTAGTATGGCATGCGGTGGGAAGGGATTTTCTTTACAACACAGGCCAGCCAGCCATTCAGGGAAAACAAAAGCAGCTTTACTTCTGTCCCAGCTTGTTAAATCTCCACAAGCTGGTTCTCCCAGCCCTTCCTCCAACTCCAGTTAAAGTTCCTACCTCAGAACTCCTTTGCATGGCTTGTCTTTATTACCTGTCCCTCTCCAAAAGGATTATATTAACAGTCCTTTTTAAGAGAATCTACAGCACAGAGTTCAGGGCTGGGAGGGCATGGCTCAGAGGGAGAAGTTAAGAACCCAGCAGGCTGCAAGAGGGAGAGAGGCTCATGGAGTCATATCTGCCCATTCCAGATTAAATATAACAGATTTTGAATGTCCTGACCTCCCAGAAAACCTTTCTTGGGGTTGGCCATCAACTCAGCCTTCCACAGGCTGATCAACACGACTTGTACTTGGGTTCAATGGGTGGTCCAGTTTCTGCAGTAGATGATGATCTCATCAAGGTAGGCAGCCGCATACTCCTTGTGTGGTCTTAGTAGATGGTTGACTAGGCATTGAAACATGGCAGGAGCCCCGTGCAATCCAAAGAGCAGCACTGTAAACTGGAACAGACCTTGCGGATTCAAAAAAGCAGTCTTCTCCTTGGCAGCCAGAGTCAACAGCACCTGTCAGTATCCTTTGGTCAGATCCGAAATTGATATGGGTACTCCGAGTCACTCAATTAGCTCATCTACTCTAGGCATGGGATACGCTTTCAGTTTAGAAGCTGCATTGACCCTCCCAGAAGTCAATGCAGAATCTGATGCTTCCGTTGGGTTTAGGAACCAAGATGATGGGTGATAATTAGTCACTCATAGACTCTTCTATAACTCCCAGGTTAAGAATCTCTTCCAGCTCCTTGGCAATAGCCTTGTGCCAGGCCTCCAGAATCCAATAGGGTCATTGCCGGATAACCACCCCAGAGTCAGTAATGATATCATGACAAATGAAGTTGGTTTATCCCGGGCAGGTGGAGAACACCTTTAGGTTCCGGTGGATCAAACCTTCTAGATCTCTTCTCTGAGCAGCGGAGAGCTGGTTTCCAATCAGGACTTGAGCTGGATCAGATGGGGCTGAAATTTCCAGCCCAAAATTATCTCCCTGTACCATCATAGCGGTCACTGGAGTCCACTTTTTCAATAGGTTAATATGATAAACTTTGGCTTTCTCCAATTTGTTTGACTGGGCAATCTTGTAGTTAACAGGGAGGAAGAGTGGCCTAATAGTTGGAGCAAGTTACCTCAGGCCAGAGGGCCAGGGGTTTGAATCCTGCCAGAGGACAGCAACCTTGGGCCAGAAGGACCAGGGTTTTTAGTCCCACAGGTGCTCCTTGTGACCTTGGGCAAGCCACTTAACCCTATATTGCCTTAGGTAGAAAAACACAGATTGAGTGCCCTTCAGGGACAAGGGAAAATATATATACAGTACCTGAATATACAATCCTTTGGTAGAAAAGCGGCATGTAAGCCTGATTAAATAAATAAATAAAACCTCATAGGGTCCCTGTCATTTGCAAAGTAAATTGCTCTTGGATAAGGGTAGCAAGACTAAAATTCTGTCTCCCGGTTGGAAGGTCCGGTGCACAGCTGCCCAATTGTAGCCTCTGGCCTGCTCAACTTGGGCTGTCTCCAAACTGAGTTTTGCCAACTCTCCAGATTTCCATAGACAGTCTTGCATTTGTATAATGTATTCCACCAAATTACGCCTGGGGTTCTTCTTCCCAGGTCTCCCTTATCCCATCTAATATGCCTTTTGGCCGTCTTCCGAAGGGCAATTCAAAAGGCGAAATCCCGTGGAACTCTGGATGGCAAACATCAAATAAGATAGGAGAATGTCCCAATTCTCCTACACAAACATTTTTAACATAGTTTCAGAGTTTTATTGACTCGCTCAACGACGCCATCCGTCTGCAGGTGATATACTGATGTTCGCAGCATTTTGACCTTCACCAAGGCACACACTTGCTTCATTACTATGGATACACAAGGTGTTCTTTGATCTATGAGGATCTCATTGGGAATTCTCACTGGCAGGAATACGTCCCAGAGGGCATCTGTGTTCATAGTAGTCTTCATATTCCTTAGAGCAATAGTATCCAGGTATCGGGTAGCGTAGTCTAGTATGACTAAAATATACTTGTTGCCTTGGGTGGTTCACTCCAAGGGATCTACCAGGTTTATGGCCACTCTTTAAAATGACGTTTCAATGATGACATAGGCACTAAACGGAAGGACGGACTCTGGTGGGATTATGAAGCTGGCAGATAGAGTATGACTGGCAATATAACTGCACCTGTTTATGGACCCTGGGCCAGAAAAATCAGGATAAAATGCTCTAGTGTTTTCTTCACCCCCCCTCCCCCAGGTATTTTTCTAATAAATGGCTATGGGCCAACGATAACACCTGCTGATGATAGGGCCAGGGAACTATCAGTTGTTCTACCTCTTCCTCTTCTAGGGCCCCCTTGGCCACTCTGTATAATAAATCTCCCTTTAGCACAAAATAGGGAAACGTTCTTGCAGGGAACTTTCCATTATCTACTGGAACCCCATCCACCTCCAAAACCCATTCTTGGGAAGGGGACAATTGTATTTCAGTCATTATGGCTGAGCCCAGGGCTATTCCCAGAGCTTTCTTCCCTAGGATTCCCCCCCCCCCCCGGATCCTTCCCCCATAGCCACCCACCAGATTCCATTGGTAGTGTAGCTTTTCCTGGCAATGCCAACTCCGGGACTTAACAGGCTTGGGAGTCTTGACATATAGATCCGAGTCTTCCAGGGGTAAAACCTCTGGGAAATCTTCCTGGTCTGACTTAGTAGAGCCGTCAGATAGTTGTGCCCATATCGCTCTGAAGTTTGGCTAGTCCCGGCCGATCACCATTGGATATGGTAGCCAGGGCAGCACCATGACCTCGAACGTGGCTTGCCCTGCTGGAGTCTTATGAAACCTGTGCCATTGGATACTGCCTTTGGTCTCCATATAGACAGGCCAGTGTTACCATCTTTGCATAGTCAATTTGAAATTGGGTTACGGTTTCCCGGTGAATGAGGGTCCGCACACTCCCAGAGTCTCTCAAGGCCTGGAGGCAGGTCTCCTTGAGCTCCACTGGAATCATAAAGAAGCGTTTGTGCTGGAGGGTAAAGCTGCACTCTCTGCAGGACCTAAGTCAAATGAGTTAGGGAACTCTTCTGTAACTCCCCCTGTGCTTGAATAAGATCCTGCATCTGCTGCTGCTGCTGTTGTGGCTGCTGCTGATACTGGTTGCTGTAACTGCTGACCTTCTGCCAGAATCTAGAGGAGCCACTCCATTCTGGCATGTCACTGTTCTCTTGCAACACCACCATAGCTTCCTCTTCTGCAGCTGGGTTAACCCTGCAGTATTCCAGTTCCAACAAATCTTTAGCAGTCTTTAGTGGCCAAAACAAAGTCTGCCTGTCTGGCACTGACTATACCTTCAAGCTTCCTAAATAGGGCGAGGCTAACCCTCTTAGCCCATACAAACAAACAAACAAAAAAATACTGACCTGCTGTAGAGGCCCAGCACTGGAGGGAGATGGATTTGCCCTCAGTCATGTGGTTAGAGGAAATCCCAAGCTGCCACCATATGTGATAGTGTGGCTTGTGGTGTGAAGGGATTTTCTTTAAACACAGGCCAGACAGCAGTTCAGGTAAAATAAAAAGCAGTTTTTATTCTGTCCCAGCTTGTTAAACCTCCACAAGCTGGTTCTTCTGGCCCTTCCTCCAACCTCAGTTAAAGTTCCTACCTCAGAACTCTTTTGCATGGCTTGCCTTGGAAGGACCTCTGGCTCCACAGGCCTCTCTCCCTCCTGTAGTCTGTTGGGTTCTTAACCTCTCCCTCTGAGCCACACCCTACTAGCCCTGAATCTCGGTTGCAGATTGTCTTAAAGGGAACTGTTGATAATCTCTTTGGAGAGAGATGGGTAATATTTGTATACCCCATTACAAACTGATTCAGTTTTACCCATTCCACTCTACTCATTATTACAGAGATATCCATCATGTTTCCCCAAAGCTGTTTCTTTTCCAAGCTGAAGAACACTATACTTTTAAGGCTTTCTTCATAGGGGTGTCCTTCCATCCTCTTTATTATTTTGGTCAACATTCTTAGCGCATGCATTAGAATACTGTGTGCTAAAACTCAGCACAGTGATCAAATTCAGCGCTTACTGCACAGAGTCCTAGGCTGCTTATTTTATGTATAAACTTCCTGTACAGAAGTGCCAAAGCCCTTACTTAAATTTAAGTATACGTCTTTCATGCTCAGTGATGTAATTCTTCTGAACTTAATTTTTCCTTAGGCCCAGAATAAATATGGGCATGGCTTCTTACCATACGAAATTTATCTCCTGGTCTAGAGTAGCAATTAAATGCTAGCATACCAATCTTGCAACGCAGAGTTAGCATGCTAACACTTAACAAGAACGGAGTCCATTATAATGCTGCCTATTTCTAATCCACCTGGCACACTAATCTGGCATCCCATTCTTGGAGGGGATCATTATAAACTGAGATAGTTTTCCAGTTTTTTTTTTTTTTGTTTATATCAAGTGCTCTGGTTGATATCTTTTTGAAAACAGGTTTTTGGAATATTTTTAAATTGTTGGTTAAAGTGCAGGACTAATTTTGTTCCTTTTATAAAAGGGAGTGTTTGAAGCAGATTTTCTTTTTATTTTGCTTAGGCTTTTTTCCCTAGTTCAAAGTTGGAGGAGGCCAGGGCCATACCAAGCCATAAATGCACTCTCTCAAACTTCGCGCTTGCATCCTGGCCTGATCCCACCACCAGCCATTCAAATGCAGCTCTTTACAACTCCACATTAGAATGGCTGGTCTGGTCCCTCCCTCCTGATGTGAGCATACGTCAGAAAAGGGAAGGATCTGGCCAGCATGCAAGCGCGGAGTCGGAAAGACACGTGTGCTTTTTTTTTTCAATAGGAGGTTAGCTCCACTGCTGTCACTGCTGCTGCTGAGGCAACACGAAAAGCAGAGGTGGCAGTGGTAGGGCAAGGGCAGGCAGCATGGGGGGGGGGGGGGAAGCTGAGGCCAGCAACCCCAAATGTATCCCCTATTTTATTGCACCCTGTGCAGCTGCAGCACTTGCACACAGCTAGGTATGGTGTTGGATGAGGCTCATAATAGGCTCTCAAGTAACAGTAATTCTGAGGTATTAGTTGGCTGGGTTAGTGTTCTTCCTTCTACTGCCTGGGCTGTAGGATTTGAGAGCTGTATAAAGGCCTACAGAATTCTGCCAATCTTGGAAAGGCTCACTGCAAACCGAGATTACTGATTGATTCATTTTCTACATCAAGTGCGCTGCCTGATTCTTTAAAAAGTAGACATTTTAGTTATATTTTAATATTTCTATTTAGGATTCTGATTTATTTTTGCTTGCTTTGGCTGTTAAATGTTTTTCCCACTTCAGAGTGGGAGAGGGGATCATAATAATATTCTTTGCATTTCTGAGGTATTAGCTCTCCCCATCCCCATTCATTCCATCTTCCAACCATGCTACATAGACCTACTCATCAATAAGGGGTATGGATTAGATAGAATAGTCAACATTTTTGGTTATCTGTGAAAAGAGAACACTTAAATAAGTTTAAGTGAGTCATAATAAGCAATATCTTATTGGATCATTGAGCTAATTCTTCAAAGGAACTGCACTAGACTACACACATCTTAGATACATGGTTCAAATCCTATCTATCAAACAGAACCCAAAATGTAAGAATCCACACCCAAATATCTAACACCTTCAAACAAACTCAAGGTCTTCCGCAGGGATCTGCTTTATCTGCACTATTATTTAACATTTACTTACAACCAGTTTGTAACATCTTTAAACGCCACAATGTCTTTTATCATATTTACGCCGATGATATAATGTTCTACCTCCCATTTGAAATCCCACACCCACCTCTCCAAAAAATAACAGAATGTTTTAATGAACTAACTGAGTGGCTCAAAGAACAAAATCTACTTATCAACTTTACTAAAACAGATATTTTATTTATCACTAAAAATCAAACAATACCCCCAAACACGATTACACTAGATACTCATGAAATTAATATAAAAAAAGAAGTAAAATATTTAGGTGTGATACTTGACAATAATCTAAATATGGATTCACATATAAAATATTTAACTAAAAATATACATTACAAACTCAAAACACTAAAACAACTAAGACCTTTGATTCTTCTACAAGATTTTATTAACATAATTCATGCTATTATTACCCCACATTTCGATTTTGCAAATACAATACTTAATGGTATTTCGAAACAAAATATTAAAAAGATACAAATAACTCAGAACTTAGCTGCTAGAACGATTATGAATATAAGCCCACTTGAACATATTACACCAATTTTAGCTGAACTTCATTGGCTACCAATTTACTCCCGAATCAAATATAAAATTCTTGTCACTACATTTAAACTTATAAATAAACTTGCACCATCTGCACTAAATACACTGATTAACATTGACATTGATAAACGATCTCAAAGGAGCAGAAACATAAATACTTTAACAATACCAAAAGATTTTACAAAAGCCAGAAAACAAACCAATAAGAGAGCTTTCTCACACTCTGCTCCAATACTCTGGAACAATTTACCTGACAACATTCGCCTACTGTCTGACATAAAAGAATTTAAAAAAAAAAAATTAAAAACTCACTTATTTACATTACACTATAATACACTCCCAAAACAGAATTCTCAAAGGGATACAGGCTAACATTTATTTTTAATATTATATACCCTATTTTCAAAAATAAACGACACTAATACACTAATTTAACCATACTACACACTCATTTACATGATGATTAATAATTTAACTAGCAATGTATATATGTTCTAATATGTTATACTTGTAATGTTACAATTTTCCTTGTAATTTATAATTATCTGTTCTATGTAAAATGTCCTGGTATATCTCATACCAATTAACCTACTGTTACATGTAAACCGCACTTGAAACATGGGAAAGAGCGGTATATAAATAACTGTTAAATAAATAAATAAATAAATAAATAAATAAACAGAGTTTATATTCTCAAGGGATACAATAAACTGCTCCATAACCAATAATAGGTAGGCAAGCAAACAGAATTACATACAGGGAATCAGAGTATGGGACACTGAGACCTGGGTACAAACTATATTGCAATGATAGAGTAGATCAAATTGGTGGAGGGGTTGCGCTCTATGTTAGAGAGAGCTTTGAGTCACACAGGATTTAAGTTTTGCAGGAAACAAAATACATTGTAGAATCTCTGCGGATAGAAGTTCCATGCAAAAAGCGGAAGGCAACAGCAGTGGGTATACACTATTGACCGCCTGGCCAAAATGAACAGATGGATGATGAAATGCTAAAAGAAAATCAAGGACGCTAACAACACAGAAATAATGGTAAATGTCACAGCAGGACATGCTAGAGAGAGCGTAGTTATAGGTGTTCTCCAAGGACAGCAGGAATCAGTCCTCACATATAATCAACTGCCACCTCCGTCCCCCCCCATCTCAAGAGCTCTCGCATCCACTACGAATCCTACATGCCCCATGTGAATACTTACTACTGTATAATTTGTATATAGTTCTCCCCAGTTCATCCAAGTTTTTGACCACCTGTTCCATGTAAACTCAATGTACCATACTGCATTGTAGTGTGTTTCTGTTCTTCTGTGAACCGCACTGATTATAATAGCGTGGTATATAAGAAATGTTAATAAATAAATAAATGGGTGACGTCGGTGCTGATAGAGCCCACGCGGAGCATTACCCCAGCTTTCAAAGAAAGCCTTTAGGACATGCTACCACACATGTATGGTCCCCTTCCTGCCCAAGAATGCCATCTTGCTCAGTCAGATGACATAGTTAGGATGGTAGTGAAAATAAAACAAGGTAGGGAGGCAATTCCCAGGGGAGGAGGGAGAGTTGTGAGGACTGATTCCTACTGTCCCTGGAGAACATCTACAGTATTACAGGTGAGTAACTACGCTTTCTCCAGGAACAAGCAGGAAGTCAGTCCTCACATATGGGACTCCCTAGCTCCCAGGCTGCCGAGGACTGAACCACGACAGCACCAACGGCGACAAAGTCGGTTAGCAGTGAGTTGCAGAAGGTGAGTCCCCACTGAGAGGCTCTGCAAGACCCTAGCGTCCAGTGACACTATCACTCTGGTAGCCTAAACACAGAAGAGTCGGAGGACAGGAGTTTCCTATATCCCGAGAATGTTACAGAGTACTACCTGGCCAAAGGCACTGTCCCTGCGGGGCTCGCTCTCCAGGCAGTAGTGAACTGCAGACATATGAATTGAAGACCATGTAAATGGCACAGAGCGGAGGTTGGCTACCAATGTGGTCATGACCCTCACATGATGCGCTGTGTTCCATGGAGAGGCCCGCTCGCTCATAGGCAAGGGCAATACAGTCTCCAACCCAAGTGGACAGAGTTTGCTTAGTCACAAGAAGCCCCAGTCTGCTGGGGTCATAAGAGACAAAAAGCTGAGGAGCTTTGCAGTGGGCCAGGGTCCCCTGAAGGTAGAAGGACAAGGCTGGCTTGCAATTCAGAGTATGAAGCACTAGTTCCTCCCTGCTGGTGTGAGGCTGTGGGAAGAAGGTGGGGAGGACCACCTCCTGGTTGAGGTGGAAGGGAGATACCACCTTCGGGAGGAATTTGGGATATGCGCAGAGCACTACCCTGTTCTTATAGAACCTTGTATATGGTAGACCCGCCACCAGGGCCTGGAGTTCACTCACTCTTCGAGCAAACATTAGGGCCACCAGAAAGGCCATTTTCCATGACAGATACCGCAGGTGGCAAGTGGCTAGACACTTGAATGGCAGCCTAGAAAGCTGGGAGAGCACCACATTGAGGTCCCACTCTGCCGCCAGAGGACAGAGAGGGGCTTAGACAATAGAAAGCTCCAGAGGAACCTGGAGACCAGGGGCTAGCCCGAGAGGGGTTTCCCCTCAATAGGGTGATGGTGAGTGGCTATGGCCCTCAGATGCACCCTCAATGAATTAGACTTCAACCTGGTTTGGGACAAGTGCAGTAGGTATTGGAGTACTACTTGCACATGGCAGGAGAAAGCACAGTTACTTACCTGTAACAGGTGATCTCCGGAACAGCAGGAATTAGTCTTCACATATGGGAGACGTCGCCGACAGAGCCCGCACGGGAATGCTCCCCAGCATTCAATCAGAAAGCCTTTGGGAGCATCCCCCGCGCCTGCGCGGTGGCTTCCCGCCCTTCCTACTGCCTCTCCCCAGTTGAGTTTCATAGCTGAGCCAGAAGGAGAGGAGAGGAAGGAATAGAGAGAAAGAGATACAACTCCTAGGGGAGGTGGGCGGGTTGTGAAGACTAATTCCTGCTGTTCCGGAGATCACCTGTTACAGGTAAGTAACTGTGCTATCTCCAGGAACAAGCAGGAATGAGTCTTCACATATGGGGACTCCCTAGCTGAGGATGCCCAGGGGAGATCCCGTAAGCCCGGCCCAGGATGGGATGGCATTTGCCCAACCTGAATCCCCGGCATCCCCCGAGGGATGGAGGGTAGGAGTTGAGAAGAGAGGAACAGCAAAACCCAAAGACTACAGGGAGAGTAGTCATTAGTAGTCATTAGAATGCATGGAAGCATCATTAAGTTTTTAATGAATTAATGACTTAGTACCATGTAGAGCTTACCTACTGAGTTGTAGGAAGTAGGACTGTGATGGAGGTACTGTAGACGCAGTAGCGAGGTCTTCAAGGGAACTTCACCGCAGCGAGGAGGAAGTTCCAAATCCGGAAGGCCAGGAGATCCAGGAGTCAGCTGGGTCAGGAGAAGGACAGCAGGTCTTCAAGGAAGCTTTATGCAAAGCTGAGCACTCCCTTAGGAGCAGAGTCCATAACTCAGAGGACTAACAGTAGAAGACTGGCCGATCTGGATAGCCTATTCCGGAGAAGAGTAGGGGTGTACCCCGGAGCAGAAGGAGTACACAGCCTGCCCTAGCGAAGAGATAGGGAGACAAGGGTCTGAACCTCCGGGAGGAGGGCATAACTGAAAATAGAAGCTGTTGACTTCACAGCAGTAGAGTACAACCAGTCCGAGGGCTGATCTAAGGAATAGGCAGGCAGACTGGCCGGACCCCGGAGGGGGGGGGGAGGGGGCGTGAGTACCGGCCATTGGGAAAAAAATAGGCGGCAGAACACAGGCACTGTGGGCATCCCCCAAAATGCGCCTATCGAGCAGGTGATATCTGGCATATCTAGGCCGTTGGGCATGGAGAACGCCCCACCCCGGCACTAACGCAGGTACGTCGAGAAACCTACCTCCATGAGCATAACACTGGTAAGGCGGACCTGCCAGTGATCCACAGAACGTCCACCTGGGGAGGTGGCGTCAAGATCCATCCGGGAGAGGGATCTATTCTGGTGGAACAAGGGCAGATCGGCGAACGAACAGCGTGAAGGACAGAGGATAGCATCAGTCCGGAAGAACACACTAGGGGGCTTGAGGCCCTATAGGTGTCCCCAGGACCTGCACGCAGAAACTCGCCCCCCACACTAATCGGGGGACATGAGGGCATAGTCCTTGGTAAGCATTGGGGGACTATAGCAGCTGGAAGGAAAATTCCGGTACGGAAGCAATCAGCAGGGGAATACTGGCCGAGAAGGGTTCGGGGACGTACCTAAGGGTAAGCCAGTTGACCGTGGGTCAGAGCTATCATGGAGTAGAGGTGGTCTCCCTCTACCAAGGAAGGAGAATACCTGAACCCCTGGATAAGCCCCCGAACCATTTGCCCTACTGAACGAGCCCCAGAGTAGAGCTCAATTGTAAACTTCTGGTAAGAAGGTAAATTGCAGGCAGCCGCCCACCGGAGCCTAAAACTGCTTGGTATGAGAGTTCTGGCGCGGGCCCGGGGACTTCAACCCAGGGTGAGGGGTCCCTTGCTTGGGCGCACCTGACGGGTGGGCGGAGGGGTGACATTTCCTCTTCCTAGGGAAGGAGGGCCTGGTGAGGCGCGCACTACCGCCAGGGGGAAGCCTGGCCCTAGGATGGCTTCTAACGCTGGGAAGGTTAGCGAAGCACTGCGCGACCTGACGTAAGGCTTCGCTATTGAAGAGGTGATCTCCGTCACGGGGAGAATTACCCAGGTTATGCTGTGCCCGTCTACACAACTCGGACACCTGCAACCATGCTGTACAGCGTGCTCTAATGGCAACAGCAGAGCATCTGCTGACCGACAGGAAGGAGTCTAGAGAAGCACGAGAAAGGAACCCAGAGATATTCCTGCAGTGATAAAGAAGCAAGGAATATTCAAAGGCCTTGGTTGCAGACAAGAAGGGAGACAACAGAGATAATCTCTCGGTGACCTCACGGAGCGACAGACTCATATAAAAAATATATGAAATAATCCTGGACGCCTGCATAGACGTTTGGAAGGTTTGACGTCCTAGGGTATCTAGCGTCTTCGAGGCGCGGCCTGGAGGGCGAGAAGAATGCTTTTCCTTGCTTCCGGCCTTCCTCAGCGCCGATTCCACCACAATGGAACGATGTGGAAGCTGGTGCTGCCGAAAACCCAGGGAGGGAGGCACCCGATACAGAGCATGCATCGCAGTCGACGGTGCCGGAACCCTCAAAGGCGACCGCCAAGCCCCCAGCAGGAGATCCTGCAGGGAGGGATGCAGAGGAAGCATCACGGCGGCCCGTTCCGCAGGGCCTGGAGTTAGGTCCGGGATAGGGATGGCCAGCAAGTCCGCCATGTCAAGGAGGGAATTCTGAAAAGACGGCTCTCCCGGAGGGGCTATGCCGTGGGAGGCAGTGGCGGAAGAGGCCGCCAGGGCACCGAGAAGCCTCTCGGGCTGATGCCCGCTGGGCAGAGGAGGTGACCAACAGCCCCGGACCGGGGTGGTCAACAAGGCGTCGTCGGCTCCTGGAATTGATTCCAAGCTAGGCATCGAAGGGGTCGATGGCACCAATGGAGCCGCCGGAATCGGCCTCAGCCCCGAACCCAGGGGCGGCGCTGCCCCCGGCAACTGAAGCGGTTCCGTGGCAGCCGGAGGGCAGTGGCCAACGATCTCCGCTCTGGGTCGCGGGAGGGGACAGGGGCCGATCCCGAGATGTGTCGTGGCCAAGTCTTCGAGGCTGGATACCGATTCCAGGCTGGGCATCGAACCGAGCGATGAGATCGACTCCCTTCTAGAGGGCCCCGGCGGGGGCGGCCGCGCCGGCGATGCTGATCCCGGGGAGCGGATCGGAACCGCGTCGATCGGCATCGCGAGCATCAAGGGCCCCCGAGGACGAAGCTCGGTGGAGAGGGGGCCATCCGACGCCGGCGCCAATGTCGGGCGGCGGGCACTGCCAGATGCCAGGCCCCCTCTCGAGCCCGCCTGACCCGGAGGGAAATCCTTCCGGGGCATACGACCCGTCCCCGAGGGTACCCAGGTCGCCCGACGACGAGCCCCTGCGGGGAGGGAAGTGCAAAACTCCTGCGCCGACGCCGGGGTACCGTTGCGGGACGGCGCGGATCCAGGCTGGATCGAAGCGATCGAAGACCCCGGGGCCCCCTTTCTCGGAAAGGGCGGGGCCCTCGACGGCCGCGACGATGCCGGGGGTCGCCCGTCTGGGGCTGATCGACATACCCCGAGGCTCCCGGGGAAGGCCAACGGCGGTCCCTGGCGCTCGACGCCCCTGCCGTCTCCGGCGGAGCGGTGCCGTGCAAACCCGGTACCACCCTCGCGCAGGGCTGGGATACCGGCAACCCAGCGCGGGTCGAAGCGACCGGCCCCGAAGGGAGCAAGGCCAGATGACTGTCCCCGGCAAAGAGTGGAACCATCGACGCCGACGCGCCCAAAGCGGGTACCACCTCTGCGCATGGCCTGAACGTAGGGCCGCCAGACTGTGTCGAGTCGGTCGGCCCTAGAGCTGCCGAGGGCAGCGGCAGGTGATCCCCGGTGGGGAGCGGGTCACTCGACACCGACGCCGCCAGGTCGGCACCGCCAGAAGCGGATACCACCCCCGTAGGAACGCCATACTGGCAGGAGTCGGTCGGCCCCAGAGGCGCCGAGGACCGTGGCTGAAAGCCCCAGGTGAGGAGCGGAACGCTCGACACCAACGCCGACGTCGAGGGGTCGGCACCGCCCGTAGCGGATACCACCCACACGCATGGCAGGGATAAAGGAACGCCAGACTGGACCGATTCGATCGGCCCCGGACGATCCTCAGTGAGGAGCGGAATGCTCGACACCGACACCGATGCCGGGGGGTCTGCACCGCTCGAAGCAGGTACCTCCCTCGAGCACGGCTTGGATATAGGGAGGTCAGACTCGGTCGAGTCGATCGGCCCTGGAGGCGCCGAGGACACCAGCTGACGATCCCTGGCGAAGAGTGGAACACTCGACACCGGCGCCGATGCCGGGGAATCGGCACTGCTCGAAGCGGGTACCTCCCTCGAGCACGGCTCGGGAATGTACTGTGAGGAGCGAACCCCAGGAACATCCCGAAACCCCGTAAATGCTTTGGAGCCCGAGGACTCCCGCCGGGGTATAGTAGCCAAGGGGGACTTGAGGGGTTGGCCGGAGCCGTTGCCATGCCGCGCATGAGACTCACCCCTCAAGACTTGGCTAGCCTTAACAGACTGTTGCGTGGTTACCTGATCCTGGAGAGAAGAAAAACCCTATGACCGCACCTTGGGCGTGAAAACGTCATCGAGGGATACCCGAAAAAGGGAAGGTCTTCTCCTGACACTGTAGCCCGGAGGACCCGAGGGGAAAGGGTCAGGCCCCAAACAAGAGAGGCACCAGGCATTGGAGTCCATGTGGAAAACTAAGTCCCCGCAGTGAGGGCACTTCTGGGGCTCCATGCTGTAAGCCCGGTAGGCCTCGGCGCCCAGAGGGAAAAAAGGTCCCGCTAGGCGACGAAAAATAAGTGAGAAAAGAAAAACAAAAGGGGCACAGAGGTGCCGCTGTTGGCGGGAAAAGCCGCGACTACAGAAACAAGAAAAGAAAAGAAAAAGGTGAAAAGTTCTGCAGTGGCAGGAGGGACATCCTGCCTGCTCCGCGGAAAACGAAAAACTGGGGAGAGGCAGTAGGAAGGGCGGGAAGCCACTGCGCAGGCGCGGGGGATGCTCCCAAAGGCTTTCTGATTGGATGCTGGGGAGCATTCCCGTGCTGGCTCCGTCGGCGACGTCTCCCATATGTGAAGACTCATTCCTGCTTGTTCCTGGAGATGGGGTTTTCCCCTCTTTCTGCACACCAGGTGGAGAACCTCCTCCACTTAAAGGTGTGGGCTCATCTTGTGGAGGGTTTCTGGGAGGCCAGTAGGACCTCCTCGGCTTCACTCGGAAGGTTGAAAAGGGCCAGTGTTACCCTTTCAGCTGCCACGCTGTCAGCATTAGGGACCCCAGGTTGGGGTGCAGGAGTGAGTCCCCCTCTTGGACAGGAGGTACGGAACTCGACCCAGTGGGATTGGGAGTGCCACTGACGGAGAGGAGCAGTGGAAACCAGGGCTGTCTCGACCACCTGGGGCAATTGGTATGACTGACACCCTCTTGCTCTGGACCTTGAAAAGGGTCCTGGCAACCAAAGTGGTCCATGAGAACGCATAGAGTAGGTCCTCGGACCACGAGATCAGGAAAGCATCTGTGGCTACTCTCTCTGGGTGCGGTTGGCACGAGCAGAAGCGAGCTGCATGTCCAGAGATGGAAATAGATTCATCACGGGCCTGCCCCAGAGGTGGAAGAGCCTCTTAGCCACCCTAGGGTTCAAGCACCACTTGTGTGGCCAAAGGACTCTGCTCAGCCTGTCCGCTAGGTCGTTGTCCTGGCCTGGGAGGTAGACTGCTTGCAAGAGCATGCTGTTGCAAGCTGCAAAGAAGAGGAGGGCCACCGCCTCCTGGCAGAGGGAGTACAAGTCCGTGCCCTCCTGCTTGTTGATATAGAACATGGCGACTTGATTGTCCATCTGAATCAGTATGGACCGGTGTCACAGGCGGAGGTGGAATGCTCGCAAGGTTAGCATGATAGCGCTGAGCTCCAGGAGATTGATCTGTAACAGTGACTCCTCCTGAGTCCAGCTGCCCTCTGTGCGGTGGTCCCCACAATGCACCCCCCAACCCAGGAGGGAGGCGTCCATGGTCAGGGTCCTCTGAGGCGCGGGTGCCTGGAAGGTCATTCCCACCTGGAGGTGGCACGCGTTTTCTCACCAGTTGAGGGACTCCACCAGTTGGTGGGTAACCCTGACTCTGTCCCGTAGCCTGCCTGTGGCTTGAGTCCACTGTGAGCGGAGGCACCACTGGGCTGTGCGTATGTGCAAGCAGGCTGAGGGCATGACGTGGACAACTGATGCCATATGGCCCAGTAGGAGGAGGAGGAGATGAGTTGATACCAACCGGTGGCATTGTAATTCTCCTGCCAGTTGCTTGAGGCATTCTGCCCTCTCTCTTGGGAGGACAGCCTTGACCTGTAATGTGTCCAACTGAGCAACTATGAACTCCAGGCTTTGAGCTGGAGAGAGATGGGATTTGGGGTAGTTGATGACGAACCCCAGGTGCTGCAGAAGGAGGGTTGCACACTCTGCAGCCTGACTGACCTCTGAGACTGTACTATACCTGATTAGCCAGTCATCTAAGTAGGGGAAGACAAAAGCCCCTTGTTGATGCAGATGGGTGGCTACCACTGCCAAGCATTTGGTAAAGACCTTTGGTGAGGAGGCTTGAAGGACTACTTCTGGAGAGAGATCTTCAATTGTAAGTTTTTACTTCTGGGAATTTTTCTAAATCTTGGAGAAAAAGGAATTCTTTAGATTAAAGCTGATTCATCTGCGAATCCAGTATATTTTTTAAATCAGTCAGGGCCTAGTATCAGCAAAGCGCTTTTAGTTAAATTACAAACTCAACAGGTAGCTTTCAGTTTAAGTTTAAAACCCAGCAGAGAGCTTTTAGTTCAAATTTAAAACTCAGTCAGGGCCTAGCAGCAGCAAAGAACTTTCTGTTTAAATTTAAAACACATTAGAGAGCTTTTGGTTAAATTTAGAACCCAAGACTCCCTCTATCCAGACAAGGGCTATGTGACTCACTCAGAAAATTGGTCACAATTACCTTAGAAGCACAGGACAAGGTACTGTATAGCAGACAGCTTTTAATAAGATTGAAGTTAGGGCATATCAGAAGAGAGGTTCCAATAAAGACAAATGTAGACCAAATGCCTTTGAGTGCAGAGCAGACAGAGCTTAAAGATTTCAAATTACCCCTGCCTACCGATAGCCAGATTAATATCAATAAAATACAGCCTCTAAAATGCTTATATGCAAATGTTAGAAGACTAAAAAATAAGATGAGAGAGTTAGAATATATAGCACTAAATGAGAGGTTACATATGATTGGTATCTCAGAGATATATTGGAAGGAGGACAAACAGTGGGACACTGTGATACCTGAGTACAAATTATATCATAATGATAGAGCAGATCAAATTGGTGGAGGGGTTGCACTCTATGTTAGAGAGGACATTGAGCCACAAAGGATTAAAGTTTTGCAGAAAACAAAATTCACTATAGAATCTCTATGGATTGAAATTCCATGTAAAAAGGGGAAGGCAATGGCAGTGGGGATGTTCTATCGACCACCAGGCCAGAATGAACAAATGGATTATGAAATGCTCAAAGAAATCAGGGAAGCTAACAAAGGTTACAGCACAGTAATAATAATGGTGATTTCAATTACCCCAGAATCGACTGGGTCAGTGTCACGGCAGGACATGCTAGGGAAAGCACAGTTACTTACCTGTAACAGGTGATCTCTGGGAACAGCAGGAATAAGTCTTCACATATGGGTACGTCGGTACCGACGGAGCCTGCGCGGGAACGCTCCCCAGCTTCCCAAAAAAGGAAAGCTTTTGGGAGCATCCCACAGCGCCTGCGCGCTGCCTTCCTGCCTTTCCAACCGCCTCTCTTCAGTTCGAGTTTTAAAGCTGAGACAAAGAGAGAGAGAGGAAAGGAAAGATAGATAGAGAGATACAACTCCTAGCGGAGGTGGGTGGGTTGTGAAGACTTATTCCTGCTGTTCCCAGAGATCACCTGTTACAGGTAAGTAACTGTGCTATCTCCAGGAACAAGCAGGAATGAGTCTTCACATATGGGGACTCCCCAGCTAGAGATGCCGGGGAAATCCCCAGGGTTGTAGACCCTGAGAAGGGCCCTACCTCCCCCTTGGATCTCAGACATCTAAACAGGGATGGAGGGTAGGAGTTGCTCAAGTATGGAACAGGTGTTTTAGGACAGCCTGACCAAACAAGGCATCCCGGCGGGAGTCCTTGTCCAAACAATAATGGGCTGTGAAGGTATGAACCGAGGCCCATGTGGCTGCTCGACAGATCTGGTCGATGGACACAGAATTTAGATGAGCCATAGAAGTTGCCATGGCCCTCACATTGTGAGCTGTGACATGGCCCTCCAGAGAAAGGTTCTTACTCTGGTAGGCGAAAGAAATACACTGGGCAATCCAAGTGGACAGTGTCCTCTTAGAGACTGGAAGTCCTAAATGAGAAGGATCAAAAGCAACAAAGAGTTGGGAAGACCTTCTATGTTGCTGAGTCCTTTGTAAGTAAAAGGCAAGAGCCCTTTTACAATCCAGGGTATGAAGATTCCTTTCTGCACTTGATGCATGAGGACCTGGAAAGAAGACAGGTAAATATACCTCTTGGTTCAGATGAAAAGGTGAGACCACTTTAGGCATAAAGTGTGGATTGGTCCTGAGGACTACCTTATCATGATGAAACCTTGTATAAGGTGGATTAGCCACCAAGGCCTGTAGTTCACTGATGCGGCGAGCGGATGTGACTGCAATGAGGAAAATAACCTTCCAGGAAAGAAATTTCAAGGAGATGGTGGCTAAGGGTTCAAAAGGTGACTTCATAAGCTGACCAAGAACCAGATTTAAGTCCCATGCCACCGGAGGAGGCCTAATGGGAGGTTTAGTTAAAGTTAGGCCTCTCATGAATCTTGCAATAAGAGGATGAGAGGAAATAGGCTGTCCATTGAGAGGCTTAAGGGATGCTGCAATAGCACTCAAATGGACTCTTACTGAATTCGTCTTAAGGCCTGCATTGGAGAGATGCAGGAGATATTCCAATAGAGAATTCAAAGGTAGTGCTAGAGGGTCAAGACCCTTCTCAGCACACCAAATGGAAAACCTTTTCCATTTAAAAGCATAGGAACGTCTAGTAGAAGGTTTTCTGGAAGCATGGAGGATATCCTTCACCTGCTGAGAAAGATTCCAACCTTGAAGGTCTAAGCCTTCAGCAACCAAGCCCTGAGGTGAAGGGACTTGGGGTTTGGGTGCCACAAAGTTCCCTCCTCCTGGGACAGGAGGTCTGGAGCAGCTCCCAAGTCTAGGGAGGGAGCTTGAGAGAGATGCAGAAGTAGAGGGTACCACACTTGGCGTGGTCAGCATGGAGCTATGAGGATCATAGATCCTTGATCCCTCTGGAGCTTGAACAGAGTCTTGGGAATTAAGGGAATGGGTGGAAAGGCATACAGGAAGTCTTGACCCCAGTGAAGGAGGAAGGCATCCTTCACCTGAACTCCCTGACACGGAATTCTGGAACAGAACCGGGGAAGTTTGGCATTCCGCGGACTTGCAAAGAGGTCTATGTCCGGGGTTCCCCACTCTTGAAAGATTCTGAGTACCTGGTCCATGTGCAGGGACCATTAGTGTGGAAGCAGAACTTGACTGAGTCTGTCTGCCCAAGAGTTTTGGATTCCTGGAAGGTATACGGCCAGGAGATGGATTTGATGCTCTCTGGCGAAGGCCCACAATCTTAAAGCTTCGTTGCAAAGCGACAGAGAGCCAGTTCCTCCTTGCTTGTTTATGTAAAACATGGCTACCTGATTGTCCGTATGAATGAGGACTGTCTTGTGGCTGAGCAGGGTATGGAAGACCTTGAGAGCTAGAAAAACTGCTCGGAGCTCCAAGTGGTTGATATGTAGAGAGGTCTCCTGTGGAGACCAAGTGCCCTGAGTGGAGAGGTCTTGTAGATGAGCTCCCCAACCCGTTGAGGAGGCATCTGTTGTGAGGGTTGCTTGGGGCAACAACTGTTGGAAGGGGGACCCCAGCAACAGATTTTGGGTGGACTTCCACCACTGGAGAGACCAAAAGAGGCGCCTGGAGGTTGCTATTTTGTCTGACAGACCCCTGATGCTTGAGTCCACTGGGTGGACAAAGTCCATTGAGCTGCTCTCATGTGAAGGCGAGCATAGGGGACCACATGCACTCTGGATGCCATGTGGCCTAGCAGTTGTAGCATCTCCCGGGCAGTTAAATGGCTCTTTGACTGAATCTGGGAGGCTAACTGCACTAGGCATAGGCAACGGGCCTGAGGAAGATAGGCCCTTGCAATGGTAGTATCTAGCCAGGCCCCTATGAACTCTAGGGACTGAGTAGGGGTAAGCTGGGACTTTGGGAGGTTTACCACAAGTCCCAGATACTTCAGAATGCCCCTTGTGCAGTCCAGGGAAGTCTGGGCCTCTGATTGAGATGAAGCTCGGATGAGCCAGTCGTCCAGGTATGGGAATACAAATATTCCCAGAGTGCGTAGAAATGCAGCTACTACTGCCATGCATTTGGTGAACACTCTTGGAGCAGAGGCCAGACCGAAAGGAAGCACCCTGTATTGGTAATGCTTCCCTTGGAAAAGGAAACGGAGGAACCTTCTGTGAGATGGATGGATGAGGACATGGGTGTACGCATCCTTGACATCTAGAGAACAAAGCCAATCCTGACTCTGAAGGTATGGAAGGAGAGTGCCCAGAGAAAGCATCTTGAATTTCTCCTTGCATAGAATTTTTTTCAATTCTCTGAGATCTAATATGGGTCTGTAGCCCCCTGTTTTCTTTGGGATGAGAAAGTAGGGGGAGTAAAACCCTGACCCTTGTTGAAGAAGAGGTACTTCTTCTATTGCCCCTTGGGCAAGAAGGGCAGCCACCTCCTGACCTAGAAGGTTGAGGAGAGATGTTGGAGAATTGAAATGTTTCACCATGGTGTGGGGAGGAAGGTTTGAGAAATGAAGTTTGTACCCCTCCCTTATGATGGAGAGGGTCCACTGCTCTGTTGTAATTTGCTCCCATCTGGGAGCAAAGTGAGCTAACCTTCCTGGAATGGTGAGAGACTCTGGCTGTTTCAGAGCCAGAAAGGCTAAGTTCTCTAGCATAAAGTCAAAAGCCCTGAGGAGGCTGGGTCTGCTGAGTTGCAGCAGCCCCTGTAGACTTAGGCCTGGCCTGCTTAGGTTGCTGACGCTTAGCAGCAAAATGACCTGTAGATGATTGCTGGCCAGAAGCAGGATGGAATCTGCCTTTCTTGAGGAAAAAAGACTTCTTGAAAGGTTTTTTCTTGGCAGGAATGGAGGTTGACTTTAAAAGTCTATCCAAAGTAGAATTTTCTGCATCCATTTGAGTGGCTTTTATTTGCCAATCTTTACCAAGCAGGTTTTCTCCTGTACAAGGAAGATTTCCCAAGCCATCCTGGACCCAAGATTCTAGATCAGAAGCTTGGAGCCAAGCAATTCTGCGTGCAGCTATGGCAATGGCCGAAGCTCTGCTGGCACCCTCAAAGGAGTCAAAAGCTGCACGGTTGGAAAACTTTGAAATATCTTGAGTATGCTTAAGCCAAATAAGAAATTCTTCCCTTTTATCCTCTGGAAGAAAAGGGAGGAAAGTGTGCAACTTATCTGCAACTTCTTTCAGAAACATCCCCATATAAAGACTATAGGAGTTGATTCTGGCAATGAGCATACTGGCTTGGAAGATTTTCCTACCAAAAGCATCCAAGGTCCTGCATTCTCTTCCTGGAGGAGCAGAGGAGTGTCTTTTTGCACTCTTTATCTTTTTCATAGCTGACTCCACCACAATAGAATGGTGAGGAAGCTGTGTTTTATGAAAAACAGGACATGGAGGGACACGGTACATGGTGTCCAACCTACGAGAATGAGGAGAGATAGTGAGAGGAGTCTCCCATAAGTCAATCATGTGATCATAAAGAATCTCATGAATTGGCAAGGTGACTGCCTCCTTAGGAGCCTTGGGATAAAGGAGTGGCCTAGTGGTTGGGGCAAGGTACTTCAGGCCAGAAGGTCGGGGGTTCAAATCCCACTAGAAAACAGCAACCTTGGGCTGGAAGGACTGGGGTTTCTAGTCCCATAGGTGCTCCTTGTGGTCTTGGGCAAGCTACTTAACCCTCCATAGCCCATGTTCCCTGTAAAAATAGTTATCTCCAAGTTATAATGCCCTGTTCAATGTAATATCAGTTTGTTCAATATAAACCGCACTGATGCAGAATAGCACAGTATATAAGAGAATGTAATAAATAAATAAAATATCTAATTTTTTAGCTCTAGGCTCTGATTCAGAGGTTACTGAAATAGAAAGCCCTTTAGCCACTTCTCTTATGAAGTCTTGAAAGGACAAGTCTTCTGGAGGAGACATTCTTCTTTTTGGAGAAGAAGGCTCTTCAGGAAGGGCTATGGATACTTCAGCAGACGCCTCCGATGCATCAGAATCTTCGGAGGAATCAAAGTATCGACTGTCAGGGTGCTCTTTCAAAGCTCGATATGCGTACCGAGCTGTATCGACATCGGGCGTTATCGGTACCGGTTCGGTACTGATGGGCATCCCCAGGCAGGGAACCGCTGCAGTCGACACCATGGCCGATGTCGATGCAGTCGGTACCGGGGCCGATACCGACAACGGAGTTTGTTGTGGTATCAGCGGCGTCGCAGCTTGAATGAAGGCCGTGATAGCCTGCTGCATGGATAGAACATTCTGATCCATCGACGCCATGAATGCCTGGAAATCGGTACCGGAAGGTTGTGCCGGTACCCCAGAGCATTCTAACAGGTGATCGGTCGAGGCCGTGCCATCGATGTCAACCTGTAACCCCATAGGTGGAGCTTTGGAAGCCGGAGCTTCCCGCCGGGGTAGTTTTGCCGGTGCAGGATCCTCAAGGGCAAGCCCGGAGGCATCTCGATGCTTGGAAGGAGATCTACCCTTCGAGGACCGGCTGGTTTTATGTTTGGTTACCTGAGATCCATGGGAGGAAGAAGCAGCCCTGGAAGACGTCGATGCCACTGAAGCAGCATCAGAGGGAAACAGAACATGGAGCTTGGCTGCTCGGTTCTGTAAACCTCGTTTGGACATCAAGGAGCAGGACGAACAATCCAAAATGGAGTGGTCAGGACCCAAACATTTGAGACACCATTCATGGGTGTCGGTAACAGAAATAGTACCGCTGCACTTAGTGCATTTTTTAAACCCGGAGGCTGGTTTTTCCATGAGGAAAATTTTTCGTGAGGCCTAAGGCCCAAAAGAGGAAAAACACACTAAGTGAGGGAAAAATATGTTCTTTTTTTTTTTTTTAAGAAAAGAAAGAAAGACCGGCGGTACCGGTCCGACGTTGGAGAAGGCAGACGCGCGACTAAAGAAATAAAATAAAACAAAACAAAGAACTTCTTCAGCGGTGACAGGAATACGACCTGCTGGCTCCGCGGAAAAGAAGAACTGGAGAGAGGCGGTTGGAAAGGCGGGAAGGCAGCGCGCAGGCGCTGTGGGATGCTCCCAAAAGCTTTCCTTTTTTGGGAAGCTGGGGAGCGTTCCCGCGCAGGCTCCGTCGGTACCAACGTACCCATATGTGAAGACTCATTCCTGCTTGTTCCTGGAGATATAAAGATTCTAGATGAAATAAATGACTGCTTCTTGGAGCAGCTGGTTCATGAACCACTCAGAGGAGAAGCCATTTTGAACCTAGTCCTTAGTGGAACACAAGATCTGGTGCAAGAGATAAAGGTATAATACAGACTTTTTCAAGTACATTCGCAGCAAAAACCTGTGAGAGAGTCAGTTGGACCATTAAATGATAGAGGGGTAAAAGGGGCACTAAGAGGGGACAAGGCCATAGCGGAGAGACTAAATGAATTCTTTGCTTCGGTCTTTACTGAGGAAGATGCAGGGATGTTACCCATGACTGAAGTAGTATTTAAAGGTGATACTGCAAAAGAATTGAAAGAAATATAGATAAACCGGGAAGATGTATTACAACTATTTGATAAACTGAAGAGTAGCAAATCACCTGGACCAGATGGTATACATGCAAGGATGTTGAGATTGCGGACCTAATATTAGTAATCTGTGAACTATCATTAAAATCATCTGCAATACTTGAAGATTGGAGGATGGCCAATGTAATGCCAACTTTTAAAAAGGGTTCCAGGGGTGATCCAGGAAACTACAGACTGGTGAGCCTGACATCAGTACCGTGAAAACTGGTAGAAACCATCATAAAGAAGGTCTAGGTTTCTGAGGTCTAGTATGAACAAAATTACTGAACATATAGATAGTCATGGCTTAATGGGAGACAGCCAACATGGCTTTAGACAAGGAAGATCTTGTCTTACTAATCAGTTTTTTTTGAAGGTGTGAATAAACAGGTAGACAAAGGTGAGTTTGTTGATATAGTGTATCTGAACTTTCAGAAAGCCTTTGACAAGGCCCCTCATCATAGACTTTTGGCAAAATTAAAGAGTCATGGGATAGGAGGCAGTGTACTATTGTGGATCAGGAACTGGTTAAAAGATAGAAAGCAGAGTGTAGGGCTAAATTGCCAATTTTCTCAATGGACAAAGATGAATAGTGCTATACCCCAGGGATCTGTGCTCTATCTGCTGCTTTTTAAAATATTCATAAATGACTTGGAAATGGGACTAACGTGTGAGGTTATCAAATTTGCACATGACACAAAACTATTCAAAGTTGTTAAAACCCATGAGGATTGTGGAAAATTGCAATAGGATCTTGATAAATTGGAAGATTGGGCATCCAAATGGCAGATGAAATTTAATGTTGGACAAGTGCAAAGTTATGAACCTAGGAAAGAACAACCCAAACTATGGTTACAAGATGCAAGGTTCCACATTAGGAACCACCACCCAGGAAAAAGATTAGGCGTCATCATGGATAACATGTTAAAACCCTGTGCCCAGTGTGCAGCGGCGGCCAAGAGAGCAAATAGAATGCTAGGTATCATAAGGAAAGGAATGGAGAATAAAACAAAGGATATTATAATGCCTCTGTATCGGTTCGTGGTGCGACCGCACCTTGAATATTGTGTGCAATTCTGGTCGCCGTATCTTAAAAAGGATATAGCGTTATTAGGAAAGGTTCAGAGAAGAGCCACCAAAAGGGTAAAGGGGATGGAAGGATACTCCTATGAAGAGAGGCTAAAAAGGTTAGGGCTCTTCAACCTGGAAAAGAGATGGCTGAAGGGAGATATGGTAGAGGTCTATAAATTAATGAATGGAGTGGAACAGCTAAACGTAGATCGATTGTTTACACCATCAAAATATATCAAGACTAGGGGGCATGCAATGAAGCTACAGGGTAACCTATTTAAGACCAATAAGAGAAAATATTTTTTTACTCAGTGCATAATGAAACTCTGGAATTTGCTTCTGGAGGATGTAGTAAAACCTGTTAGTGTAGCCGGGTTTAAAAAAAGTTTGGACAAGTTCCTGGAGGAAAGGTCCATAAACCATTATTAAAGGGGACCCAGAATATCCACTTTTGATCCAATACAAGCATTGTGGAGCCTGTGTCTTTTGGGAAAACTGCTAGGTACTTGTGACCTAGATTGGCCACTGTTGGAAACAGGATACTGGGCTTGATGGACCTTGGTCTGACCAGGTATGGCATATCTTATGTTCTTATGTAGCACCCTGTAGTGGTAGAGCCCTCCCCCTACCACAAACCAGAGGTACTGACTGTGGGAGGGGTAGATTAGGATGTGCGTGTATGCATCCTTTAAATCCAAGAAGCACAGCCAATCTCCCTGGTGGAGTTAAGAAAGCACTGTTCCAAGGGAGAGCATCCTGAACTTCTCCCTCACGAGAAACTTCTTTTAGTTTCTGAGGTCTAGTATGGGCCTGAGGCCCCCATTTCTCTTTGGGACATGTAAGTATCTGGAGTAGAAGCCTTTTCCCCATAGGTGGTTGGGTACAGGCTGTACTGAGTTGTCCCTGAGCAGACCTGTGAGCTCTGAGAGCAAAACGGTCTGGTGAAGGAGAGGTCGCACTGGCTCTCCTGGAAAGAACCTGGGTGGTACCTGTTGTAGGTAGAGGAGGTATTCCTCCCTTACCAGTTGGAGTACCCAGTGGTCCGAAGTAACCTAGAGTGCCAGGTGACCCCCTGTGGGCTGGTGAAGGTCTCCTGAGGGAGGGGAGGGGAGGCTCTGCCATGGGAATCAAAAGCTCCCCCTGGGTTGGGCGGGAGCTGGGAGCTAGGGCTTCTGAGCTTTTGGTTTCTGGGCTCCATGGCCCTGTCTTTTATAGTGAGAACTCTGTTACTGGCCCGAGAAGGGCTGGTAGTGGTGACTCTATTGGAATTACCCCTTTTTCTTTGAGAAAAAGGGTCTTTTCCCTGATGGCTTCTTACAGTGAAAGGAAGAGATCTTTTTTGAGAGCCTCTGTCGGGTCACCACATTGGCCTCAATCTCGGCTGCCTTGTTGGACATAGGCTTGCCAAACAGTTTCTCCCCAGCGCAGGAGACATCGAGCAGCTTGTCTTGGACCCATTGCTCGAGGTCTGAAGATGTAGCCAGGCTTGGTGCCAGGCAGTAATGCCAGCCACTGGTACTTGGGTTGCTGACTCAAAGCCATTGTAGGCTGCCCGGGAAAGAAACTCATAGCAGTCCTTGATCCAGAGGTCAGAGACTGTAACCGTTGGAGTTGTTCCCCAGCCAGCCCCACTTAAAACCATGACAACTCTTGGGTTAGAGCCTTCAGATGCATGCCTATGTATAACTTATAGGCCTGAATCCAACACCCCAGCATCGAGCCCTGGTAACACTTGCACCTGAGGGTGTCGAGGGCTCTTGTATCCCTCCCAGGAGGGAACAGAAGAGTGGTTCTTCTGGTTCTTAAGTTTTTGCATGGTTGACTTAATAACTATAGAGTTATGTGGGTGATGGGGTTTGTTGAACCCCAGGCCCTTCTGGATGCGATACATGGCATCAAAGCACTGGCTGACCACCGGCACTGACAGTGGGGTCTCCCACATTCTAAGCAGTAGCCAGTCGAGGATCGGCTGCACTGGCACCATGAGAGTTCCCTTGGGTGGAGACTCTTACTGGAGAATCTCCAGCTCTTCGGTGTCTGGGTCTTCCTCTGCCTCAGTTTTCATGAAGAGCGCCCTGGCCATATCCCTGACAAAGTCAAGGAAGGCCACATCCTTCAGAAGGGAATGGCACAGGGGCACCAGTGGAGACGGGTCCAAGAGGATGTCTCGGTGCCGTCTGGTTTCTAGGGATGTCTCGTCTTAGGTCTCCCACAGAGTCAAGGGGTGACGATGAATCTGAGGCCTTGCGACTCCTTGCCTTGAGGCCCACACCAAGGTGCCGTGGGCCTCTGGAGGACCTGGGGTCCGAGTTGTGGAAGCTCACCGGGGAGGACTGGTTATGCAAGGAACAGGACTGAGACTTCGACCGAGGCCGAGGGCTTACCCAAGGTCTGTGGTGCTCGGAACTCGGCTTGACGAATGGGAATTCCCCCACAGTCGGGGGCCTGGTCGTTGGGGCAGATGATGTGGACGAACCAACCATCATTGCCTGCTGCAGGGTCTGGGGTCTTCTCAGAGGAACCACCACTGTGGGACTCTGAGGATTCCTGGCCCTCATGGGAAGTGCTGGGCTTGGAGCTTGGTGTCGAAGAAGCCGGTGCTGAGTTGGATCTTGGGAACAGTTTCTCATGCAACTTCAACCACTTTTTATTGGTCTTTGGTGTCATGGCCTGGCAGAGGTCACAGGAGGTGCTGCCATGGTCCAGTCCCAGGCAGCGTAGGCAGCAGTCATGGGTGTTGGTAACTAATATGGTTTGACTGCAGCGGTCACATTTTTTGAACCCACTGGGAGACATGGTGTGGAGCACCTGGCCGGGGTCAACGACTCCCAGGTGAAAAAAGCCGCAAAAGCCAGTTGAAGCAAGCCTCGATCAAAAAAAGGGGAAAGGAGACAAGAACAGCGCCGGGTCTGGCATCAGCTCGAGGCGGGAAGAGGAACCAGTACATAAACTGGGACAAGCTAGCTTTTAAGGATATTAGCAAGGACTTTTTCCAGGGAAATAGGACAGGCGTCCGTTGGGCTCTGCAGAAAAAAGGAGACTGAGCAAGATGGCACCCTTGGGTGGGAAGGGGACCATGCATGCATGGTAGCATGTCCCAAAGGCTTTCTTTGAAAGCTGGGGAAATGCTCTGCATAGGCTCCGTCGGCACCAAAGTCACCCATATGTCAGGACTGACTTCCTGCTTGTTCTGTAGAAATAAAGTTTCCAGTTGAAATAAATGACTGCTTCTTGGAACAGCTGGTTCATGAACCCGACAAGAGGGGAAGCTATTTTGGACCTAGTCCTTAGTGGAACACAGGATCTGGTGCAAAAGAAAAGGATTTTGGGGCCACTTGGCAATAGTAATCATAGCATGATCACATTTGATTTAATAAATGGAAGAAAGATGGCAAGAAAATCCATAGTACTACCTTTTAACTTTCAAAAGGGAGATTATGATAAAAGGAGGAAAATAGTCACTATGCTCATGTCACCCCTCTTCTCAACTATATAGAAAGTTCCCTCCTAAAAGATCAGATATAACTGTAATATAACCAAAGAAGCTCAGCTCTTGAGGGACAGGGATTCATACTGTAACATCGGTAATCATAGAAAAATAAGAGGAAAAAGACCTCAGCTAACCCACAAATGTTGCAGTGTGAATTTTTGTTTTTTTGGGATGGCCCTTCAGCTTATGATGTTTGGTCTATTGTGAGCAGAGTTTCTTTGGTTATATCACCCCTCTTCTCAAGTCACTTCATTGGCTCCCTATCTGTTTCCGCATCCAGTTCAAACTTCTACTACTGACCTATAAGTACCTTCATTCAGTTGCTCCTCACTACTTTTCTTCTCTTATCTCTCCCTACACCCCTCCTTGGGAACTCTGTTCTTTGGCAGATCCCTTCTATCTGTGCCCTTGTCTTCCACTGACAACTCCAGACTTCGATCCTTCCACCTTGCTGCTCTTTATCCCTGGTACAAACTACCTGAGTCTGTACGTCAGGCATCATCTGTGGCCCTGTTCGAATCCAGGCTAAAAACTCACTTCTTTGAGACTGCTTTTGGATCCTGATCCCCCTAGTATCCTATTCACCTTCTATATGTTTCACTACCATTCCCCTAGATATATACTAATCCCATTGTTATGTTGTCTGTCTTGACTAGACTGTATGATCTGATAAGCAGGGACCATCTCTTACATATGTCTGTACATTGCTTCATATGCCTTGTAGTGCTATACAAATGATAAGTAGGAGTAGTAGTAGTACTTAAGAAAAAACTAAAAGGAGCAGCTGCAAAGGTTAAAGATTTACATCAAGCATGGTCGTTGTTTAAAAGTACTAACTTAGGGTGCTGGCAGAGGAATGCGGAGGATATAGGGGCAGAACAACAGCTCCTAGGCTGCCTGGACTGCTGTAGCCGGTCCTCGGCTTCAGCGTGGTTTGCTATCTCCAGAAGTGCCTCAGGAATATCGGGCAGGCGGGCCCCGGGCACCCTCGTGTCGGCGGGGTCTTCTTTCCTTTAAAAAAGTGCTCTGTGCTGAAGTGCCCTGTGCTGGCAGAGGAATGCGGAGGATATAGGGGCAGAACAACAGCTCCTAGGCTGCCTGGACTGCTGTAGCCGGTCCTCGGCTTCAGCGTGGTTTGCTATCTCCAGAAGTGCCTCAGGAATATCGGGCAGGCGGGCCCCGGGCACCCTCCTCTCTGCGGGGTCCTTGTTATATCTTTGGACTCTTCTCTTCACCGCGGAGCGTGGCTTGAAGGAGCGTGGTTAAAGGAGCAGGTTGTGCTCCTTGGGCGCTCCTTCGGCGATACTGCGGCTCTGCTCTGCGGATATTTCCTGGTTGTGTTTCCTGGCGAAGTGATGGGGAAGCGGAAGCCCAAGAATGTTGATAAGGCTCCTACTGTTGCAGTGGGTCCTGGAGAGAAACAGACCGGTCCTTTGGACAGGTATTTCTTGCCTGTCCCTCTTGCGCAGCCGTCACCAGATGGAGTATCCCTCAATTCCAGTGGGAGATCTCCCCCTCCTCAGCCTGCGCCTGTACAGTCTATGGATTTATCAATTGGGACTTCTGATTCCGCAAGTATAACTAAGTCACCTTTGGTTTTGCCTACTCCTGTGCAATCTCAATCTTTAAATGTGGTGTCTACTATTTCACCTACCTCGCCTGATGGTGATGTAACATTGAAAGATATTTGGTCAGCTTTAGTAGTTATTGATCAGAAAGTTTCTTCTACATTGAATGCGCTTTGCACCTTCTCTGAAGAGGCTGTTGTAACTTTTCAGCAACTTGATGAGAAGGTTCATAGTCTTGATAAAGTGGTTCAGTCTTTGAAATCTCAAGTTCCTCTACTTCAGGCAGCCCATACAGTTGCTGTTAAAAATTCTTTGGTGTTATATTCCCGAGTGGAGGCCCTAGAGAATTCTTTTCGTGTATGCAACCTTAGGTTTCTTAATTTTCCGTATACGTCTTTGTTAGCTCCTGGAATACTTTTAGAGAAGTATTTCAAAGAGATTCTTAATATTCAAGAGCCAATTGTTGTATCACAGGCTTATTATATTCCTCTTACTAGTAAAAATGTTAATCCTCAGGAAGGGGGGATGGATGAAATTGTACCAGCTATTTCAAATTTGACCGCGTTTTTAGAAGACTCTACTGATAATATTTCTACTCGCTCCACTTTATTAGTTACATTTGCCTCCATCGAAGTTAAGCTGCGGATACTTCGTGCCTTTTTTAAGAAAAAATCTGTCCCTTTTTGTGGTCAGCCTCTTAATATTTTCCCCGACGTATCTCGCGAGACTCAGCTTCGTCGGAGGCAATTTCTGGCTCTCAAATCCAAGGTTTTGGCTCTAGGGGCCACATTCTTTCTACGTTTCCCATGTAAATGTTTGATTGGATTTGAGGGAGCCTCTTATGTATTTATGGATATTACTCATCTTGAGAAATTTGTGATGGATCGTTCAAGTGCAGGCTCTGGAAATAAGTCTGGTAATCAAATGGTAGGTTCTCCAATTGTGTAGGCCTTTGAGCCTGGTTTTCTGTATAGATTCTATTTCTTTTTTGTTAATTCTGTCAGTACCACTTAACGTGGACTTTATATTGTATCATGTTTCCTAGCACTTTGTATGCAGTATGTATTGTACTATTTTCCTTTTCTAATTTGGTGTATTTTCACTATAAATGCTTAATAAAAAAAAAAAAAAAAAAAAAGTACTAACTTAGAAGCCCAGACCAAATGCATGCCACGCTTTAAGAAAAGTGGAAGGAAGGCCAAAAAACTGCCAGCATGATTTAAAGACGAGGTCAGAGAGGCTGTTGTTGCCAAAAAAGCATCCTTCAGGAAATGAAAAAGGAGCCTAATGATGAACACCGGAATAGCATAAGCACTGGCAAGTTAAATGCAACGTTTCAATAAGGCAGACAAAGAGAGAATTTGAAAAGTGTTGCTGTGGAAGCAAAAATGCATAATAAAAACTTTTTCAAGTACATTTGTAGCAAAAAACATATGAGAGTCAGAGGGACCATTGTATGATAGAGGGGTAAAAGGGGCACTAAGGGAGGGCAAGGCTATAGTGGAGACTGAATTAATTTTTTGTTTCAGTTTTTACTGATGAAGATGTAGGGAAGTTACCTGTGCCTAAAATAGTATATAAAGGTGATGTAGTAGAAGAACTGAAAGAAATATTACCTTCTGGAGAGGGGCCCATGGACCGTTATGTGCAGTTGACCAAGGAACAAGTTCAGGGGATTAGAGCGGGCCTGGCGGCTCCGATGGATTCGGAATCGGCATCCTCCGCCCACGACACCACGCTCTCCCCGGATGGACGGCTGCCCCCGGTGCCTCCTGGGTCCTCAGCTGCTCAGTCGGTGAGTGACGACGCTTGCTCACCCGAAGTGGTAGATATAGCGTCTTCGGCGCGGGACTCACCCTCAGAGTTGGTTCGAGGCCAGAAGGGAGGATTGCAGGCTGGCGTTTTGGTTTCTACAGCGCTGCCGGACGCCGGGGTCTCTACGTTTGTAGAGGGTGGTGTTTTACCTTCTGTTGCTGTTCCAAATCGATCCTCATCCGGTATCCCCGGGTTTACTTTTGCATTGGTTCGACCTGCGTCTGTGACATTGGATAACATCTGGGACACTATCTCTCATCTTGGTAATATGGTAGGTACTCAATTTTCTGTTCTGTCAGATCAGATTGCAGCCCTTGAAATGGCTTCTCCTTTAGTGCAGTCAACTATTGATGGACTTAACACGAAACAATTTGATATGGAGCAACGGTTGGTGAAGATCTCAGATTTAACTGATGCTTTGGTAAAAGATAATATTGCCCTTCGTTCCAAAGCTGAGACTTTAGGTAATGCAGTTCGTGCCTCTAATGTGCGCCTCTTGAATTTCCCAATTATACCCGGGATGGCTTCTTTGGAACTTTTTAAGAGCTATCTGTGTTATATCCTCCTGGTTCCCGCGGAATTGATGCCACCGGTCTCTAAAGCTTACTATCTCCCTTTGGGAAAGAGAGACCGCAAAGTTTCTGCAGGTCCGTTGGAGATGGACATTTTAAATGTTACAGATTTGCTTAGTACCCCTAAAGTTGAGGATGTAGTTGTATCCACATTGATGGTCACTTTAGCTCTGTCTTTGAATAGGGAGTGGCTGTTAAAATTGTTTTATAAAAAGCGTGATAGTTTGTTCCATGGGAAAAAAGTTTTTCTTTTCCCCGATGTGGCCCGAGAAACGCAGAAACGCAGACGTGCTTTCCTATTATTGAAACCTGGGGTGCTGCGTATTGGTGCTTCCTTTATCCTAAGATTTCCTTGCAAATGTTTAATTACCTTTAAGACACAGAAATATGTTTTCTTTGCTCCTGAGGATCTCTCTACTTTTTTAAGTTTGCATTTACCAATCACCTCCTCTCCTGATGTACTGACTCCATCTGGTTAAGTTAGTTTCCTTGGGCCACTGTCTCCTCTTAATTTCCTGTACTATTGCTGTATGGAGTATTTTCTTTTAGTTAACTCCCCCTTTTAGGGGACTATTTATATAATTCTTGCATCATTTTTCTTTGTTTAAATATTTCTTATATAACTATGATTACGATTGCAAGTATTATTTTCTGTACAGGCTTTTTTGCTTGACGTATTGGTGAAAATTCATAAATTAAAAAAAAAATCATCTGTAGTACTTGAGGATTGGAGAGTAGCCAATGTAACTCCAATTTTTAAAAAGGGTTCCAGGGGTGATCTGGGAAACTACAGACTGGCGAGCCTGACGTCAGTACCGGGCAGAATGGTGGAAACCATTATAAAGAATAAAATTACTGAACATGTAGATGGCCATGGTTTAATGAGAGAAAACCAACATGGATTTAGCTAAGGAAAGTCTTGTCTTACTAATCTGTTATATTTTTTGAAGATGTGAATAAACAGGTAGACAAAGGTCCGCCAGTTGATATAGTGTATCAGGACTTTCACAAAGCCTTTGATAAGGTCCTTCATGAGAGACTCTTGGCAAAATTAAGAAGTCATGGGATAGGAGGCAGTGTAGTATTGTGGATCAGGAACTGGTTAAAAGATAGAAAGCCGAGAGTGGGGCTAAATGGCCAATTTTCTCGATGGAGATCTTTGCTGGGCTCGCTGCTTTTTAATGTAGTCATAAATAACCTGGAAATAGGAATAACAATCAAATTTGTAGATGACACAAAATTATTCAAAGTTGTTAAAATGAAAGAGGATTGTGAAAACTTGCAACAGGACCTTGATAAATTGGAAGACTGGACATTCAAATGGCAGATGAAATTTAATGTAGACAAGTGCAGTTATACACCTAGGAAAGAACAACCCAAACTATGGTTACATGATGCAAGGTACCACATTAGAAACGACCACCCAGGAAAAAGATTTAGGCGTCATCATGGATAATATATTGAAACCCTCCGCCCAGGTGCAAACAGCAGCCAAGAAAGCAAACAGAATGCTTAAGATCATAAGGAAAGGAATGGAGAATAAAACCAAGAATATTATAATGCCTCTGTATCGTTCCATAGTACGACCACAACTTGAATACTGTGTGCAACTCTGGTCGCTCTATCTTAAAAAGGATATAGCTGAATTAGAAAAGGTACAAAGAAGAGCAAAAAAAATGGTAAGAGGAATGGAAGGATACCCCTTTGAGGAGAGGCTTAAAAGGTTGGGGCTCTTCAACTTGAAAAAGAGACGGCTGAGGAGAATATGATAGAGGTCTATAAATTAATGAATAGAGTGGAACAGGTAAACGTAGATCAATTCTTTACGCCATCAAAAAGTAGATAGACTAGAGGACACACAATGAAGTTACAATGTAAACCATTTAAGACTAATAAGAGAAAATATCTTTTTACTCAACACGTAATCAAACTCTGGAATTCGTTACTGGAGAATGTAGTAAAAGCTGTTAGTGTAGCTGGGTTTAAAAAAGGTTTGGACAAGTTCCTGGAGGAATGGTCCATAAATCATTATTAAAGAGAACCCAGGAAATCCACTGCTTGCCCCAGGACAAGCATTGTGGAACCTGTGTGCCTCTTTGGGAACCTGTCCGGTATTTGTGACCTGGATTGGCTACTGTTGAAAACAGGATACTGGGCTTGATGGACCTTGGTCTGACCCAGTAAAGCATTTCTTATGTTCTTATGAGGGTTAGACCTCACAAAAAGAAGTAATTATTTTGGTGAACAGCTCAGAAAAAGACAGAGACTTTGTTAGGTCTTTGTTTTTTGTTTCAACAGATACCAGAGCTCCTAATAGCAGAGGTATCCGTGCCAGTGAGATATACATTCATAAAATGCGTCTTGATGGGTCTAAGATATCCAGCAGAGCCAAAGATGAAACTGGAATATACAATGACAGCCTGACACAAATTATCAAAGCTACTATTTATTTATTTTATTTATTTATTTGGTTACATTTTTATACTGCTACTTCCAGTGATCAGAAGCGGTTTACATTATAACAGTGGAGTGGAGGAGTGGCCTAGTGGTTGGGGCAAGGTACTTCAGGCCGGAAGGTCGGGGGTTCAAATCCCACTAGAAGACAGCAACCTTGGGCCGGAAAGACTGGGGTTTCTAGTCCCACAGGTGCTCCTTGTGGTCTTGGGCAAGCCACTTAACCCTCCATAGCCCATGTTCCCTGTAAAATAGTTATCTCCAAGTTATAATGCCCTGTTCAATGTAATTTCAGTTTGTTCAATGTAAACCGCACTGATGCAGAATAGTGTGGTATATAAGAGAATGTAAATAAATAAATAACAGTAAACTCAACAAGAACAGTTACATATAACAGGTTTTTAACTATGTACATAAAAAGGCTGGTGCGGGAAAACCTCAAACTATTTACAGTCCAATATAGATTAGTTTCATTTAACTATTTACAGATCCTCTGGGGAGGACTTCCATCGTTCATATGAGAGAGGGGGAGGGATCAGAGGGGCAGTGATGCACAGTCTCTGGAGATTCCTTCTCGGTCTCCCAGTTGGATTGGGAGTTTGAGAGGAACTTGAAATACTGTCCGGAATCTGCATGGTGCCAATGGTTCTCAGGCAGGGTTGAAGGAGTTCTCGGTTCCTAGTGGTCCAATTCCAAGGCACTCATTGGAGAAACTCGATGCACTGAGAGGGACCCTGAACATCCCCCGCAACCACTGTCAGTTCTGGGTAAAGCATGAAATTCTATGACAGGCTGCACCTCCAACCATGAGGCTCCTGCCATGGATGGGGCTGCCACTGGTGCAGAGGAACCTGAGGCAACTGGGTCTTGGGCAGCTGCTCAGTGAGGAGCGAGTCCAATGAGGCCAGAGCCTTCAGCCTTCAGGGCCCATTCTGGTTTCCTCAGCAGGGACTCCTTGATGGTAACAGCCTTGGGAGTCCCACACCAGCCTTCTGGAACCTCGGGAGGCAGCTCCTCCCATTGGGGCAGCTAGGGGGGGGGGGTGACAGCCAGCTCTCGCCCTGAGTCATGCCGAGGGTTATGATGCCAATGGCCAGAAGTCCAGTCCTTCTATGGACACTCCTTGTCGAAGGAGAGCCACTGGTCCAATGCTCTGAGACCCCTCTGCTCCAAAAGAGCCCATCCCCTGCACGAAGCCAAAACCTCATTGGAGGCCTTCGAGGGAATCGTTGCCAAGGTCAATGCCAGGGCTGAGGTCAATGACTCCGAAGACCAGAACAGTACTTCCCACTGTTTCTCCCAATTCATAAGCCCCTTAGGTGTCATCTGTAGGCAGAAAGTGCAGGTCAAGGGCTCATGGTGTGGCCCGAGGCACTGAAGGCACCAGTTGTGGGGGTCTGTGATGGAAGTAGTCTGGCCACACTGGGTGCACTTCTTGAAGCTATTGGCCGGCTTTGACATGGTAGAGGAGATGGCTTTCGCCAAGTCAAAGGACTCCAACGTCCTAGCCAACCAGGGGGATGTAAGAGTAAAAACCCACGTGCCAAAAAGGAAAAAGAAAAAGAACCCCAAGAAAAACACAGCACTGAGGCACAGACATTCCCGGAGATGGGCAGAAGACGGTGATGAAGCACGCGACCAAAAAATAGCTAAAGCAGACAAGAAAACATACCTGAGGGTATCAGCAATTTTCCAGGACTCAGACAGCGTCTGAAGGGTTCCATGGAAAAAAGAAGACTGAAGTAAGATAGCTCCTTCAGGCAGGAAGACAGGTGCACATGCGTGGTGGATTTCCCAAGGGCTTTCTGTGGAGGCTGGAGAGCATTCCCACACGGGCTTCATTGGTGACGTCACCTGTAAGAGAGGACTGCATTTCTGCTTGGTCCCAGAGAAAGGCCACTCAGCCTGGAGCCATAAATCCAAGAAATACATCCTGAAGAGGTAAATGAGAAGCCTGCCCCCAGAGGTACCCAATGGATAGCATGGGGTTTGCTCTATTGCATACCATATATAAGGAAGCCCAGCTAGACACATCCTTGCTAGTTCAACAGTTTTTGCTGGGACTGCTCACATATACTGTCAATCCCAGCTCCCTTCACTGTTTTAGTTGAGTATTTTGTTTCTTCTTCCTGCTCACTGGCTCTTGATCTATATCAGGTTCCTGCTCCAGTCCTGCCATTATTACAATGGTTGGCTCCTACTCCATGTAGGGTTCCTGCTCCAGCTCTGCTTTTGCTTCTTCTCCTGGTCCCTCTACTGCTTCAACCTGCGCTGGGCCTAACCTCTCTACCCAAACTCCTACCCAAGGAAAAAAAGAAGCCTGAAGTAAAAATGCTGTCATGGTATCTTCTACAAAATGAGGTTCTTGGCTGCATACTGTGATATATTAGCCACACTTAAATGCCCAATCTGTCATATTATCACACAAATGGAGGCAAAAAGCAATGCTAAATATATTCTCAGATGCTATCATGCACAAAATGTAATGCAATGTGTGCCTTCAAGTCAGTGTTGACGCCTGGGGACCCAGTAGCTCCAGAGTTTTCTTTGCACTGTGACCAGAAATAGATTGCTAGGCCTTCCCTTCCAAGGTAATGGAGGATGAAGTGAGTTGACCAAGGCCACAAGCAGTGGGGACCAAACCCTGGTCTCTGGGTTACCAAGCCCGTGCTCAACCCACTAGGCTACTACTCCACTCCACATTCATGCAAAGAGGTACAGAAATTGAATATCTTACAATTATGATCTGAAAAAAAAAATTAAGGGCCTGATATTAAAAGGCACTTATCTGGTTAGCAGCACTTACTAACTGAATAAGTGCTGATGAGAGGGATATCTCCTATAGCTGCCATGGCACTATGTGGATAGTGCTAGGGCAGTCTATGGGCAAGACCAGGGCTGCCCCAGGCGTTATCTAATTTCCGATGATATTTTTATTTATTTTGTATTTAGCTCATGCCTTTCCATTGGTAGTTGAAGGTGAGTTATTTTCTTGTACAGTAGGTTTTTCCCTGTCCTCATAGGGCTTACAATCTAACAGGCCGATGCAGAAACCCTGCACTAGAGCCTTGTGCTTAAAGCTCTAGCGCAGGGTTTCATTGCACGGACTTTAATGCTGACTCTTTGTGCTAGAATGCAATATGCAAATTATCCAGTGTGCAAAAAGTCAGCATTAAACTGGGAGAGCAAGCCAAACACATGTGCACAGAAATCTGCACAAGTTAGGCATGCTGTCCCAGAGAATTAGGATTATCTGAAGTGAAGTTTCCACCGCTTAGTTTCAGTGCAGTCTTTTTTTTTTTTTTTACATTGGATGCAATTACGTATGCAGCAATTTGCATTCAATTTGCATGCCAAGTGCACTGCAATTTAGAACAGTTGTTATTTTTTCGTTTTTATGGTGCTAGTTTGCTTTCTCAATCGGAGAGCAAGGCTAGCATAGAAAAAGCGCCAGAAAAATGTCACGCTAAGCTTTTCTGCATTGGCCCATAAGGCAACAGAAGGTTAAGTGACTTGCCCAAGGTCACTAGGTGTGTTAGTGGGATTTGAACTCTGGCCTCTCTGGGTCCCTGGTTGTTGCTGTAACCACTAGGCTATTCCTCCACTACCCAGATAAGAAAACTAAGCCACAAGAACGGTCTAACTTTATGTGGTTTGTTATTCATATAGCGTGCAATTCCATAATGTGCATGACCAGCCTGTGGACACGTCTAAATAAAAAACGGGCCTCCTCTGAATCAAAGTCCACATCCACAGGTCTGGCTGTGCCAGCGGGTACAGAACTGGGGAGATAGACGTGTTCGACGCAGCACATGCAAGCGTTATTCAGCCGGCCTGTGCCTCGGACATGGGTAAATGTTATGGACATCTCCGCACCCACCTTATTCTGAAAAGCTACACATTTTGGATCCTGCCCGTCCCCATGATGTACCTGTGGATGCCATGACCTTCGGGAAAAACATGCATCTCCTAAGCTGCTCATCACAGACAGTAGTTTGCTTATTCACACTAGACAAATACCAATGAGAAATGACAGCTGCTGCGACCTAGACCATATACCAGTCCCTCTCATGTCCTGAAAAGTGCAAAGTGCATACCAATATGGTATAAGAGAATGTAAATGTGAACATGTATGTCAGGACAAACTTTGCATGAAATAGTATAAGGCATTAGGAACTGGCCCCAGTGATTCCTGTCCTTGTCATCTCAACAAACACGCATTAAACTGCTAGGGATGGACCCTCACAAAGTGCACAAAACCCTGAACTAATCTTTCAGTTCCCCGTAAGATGCATAATATTGCTGACCAACAAATGTACGTCCTTTTTGTGCCTATGGCCTATAAGTGCACTCATTCTGCTGCTCCGTACTACCATTCCACTCTTATCTCTCCCTACACTCCTACCCAGGAACTCCGCTCTTCTGTCAGATTGCTTCTATCTGTGCCCTTCTCTTCCACTGCCAAATCCAGAAGTCGGTCCTTTCGCCTTGCTGCTCCTTATGCTTGGAACAAACTACCTATGTCAGGCCCCTCTCAAATCCAGGCTGAGCGCTCACTTCATCGTTGCCACTGTTGGATTTAATCTGCCTAAGCTCCCTTGTCTTTCCTGACCATTCCCCCTGGATGTATCTTGTCCACAGCTGCTGTGTTGTCTGTCTAGACTAGATTGGTCAGCAGAATTTACAGGGACCATCTTTTACATGTGTCTGTGCAGCGCTGCGTACACCTTATAGTGCTATTCAAATGATCAGTAGTAGTAGGGCCTTCTGGCTATAGCATCTGAGGCCCACCTATCTGGGTACTGGCATTTGTCACCGCAGCTACACCTGTCCCATTGTGGCATATGTCAGTCTGTATACATTCACTATCTGTGAGACAACCCTGTCTGCCTTCCCACAGTCAGCTTTGTGGCACTGCTCCCCTGGTCAGGGCCGTGCGGGAATGGGATAGGAGATCCCCCTGTGTCATCACACCAAGTAGCCAGACTCCAGATATATCACCACTCTCACAGCTCTCATTGATCCTGGCCTGGGTAAGAATGCAGGTCGCATGGGACAATTCGGGAAACGTTGGCACTACATCAATTGTGTCCCCCAGTGCCTGGCACAGCGGATGTATGGATGCCCTATCACACTGCCAACAATATCTGATCTTATTATGTAAAATAATCCAGAAGGAATCAGCATAGGTTCATTATGGCTAAATGTCAAAATATATCTCCAGGAACAAGCAGGAATGTAGTCCTCACATATGGGTATCGTTGGTACCGACGGAGCCTGCGCGGGAACGCTCCCCAGCATCCAATAGGAACGCTTTTGGGAGCATCCCTCAGCACATGCGCACTGCCTTCCCGCCTTTCCAACTGTCCCTCTTCAGTGCTTCGTTTTCCGCGGAGCCGACAGGACCTATTCCCTATCACCGCAGAAAATTCTATCTTTAAATTTCTTTCTTGTGGTCGCGTTTGCCTACCGCACGACGCCTACCGGTACCGCCGGTTCTTTTCTTTTCTTTTCAAAAAAAACCCGTAGACTGTTTTCTTTTCAGCAACTTTCCTCTTTGGTGCTAGGTGCCATTTTGGGCATTAGGCCCCATTTTCCTAAATCATGGAAAAGCCAACTAGTGGTTTTAAAAAATGTACTAAGTGTGGCGGTACCATTTCTGTCACTGACACCCATGATTGGTGTCTAAAATGTTTAGGACCTGATCATTCTACAGCTGAATGTCTCTCCTGTATGGGGATGACCAAAAGAGGAAGACAGAACTGGGCTGCAAAGCTCGGTACCCTCTTTTCTTCAGATGCCAGATCCATTGCATCAACATCGTCAAGGGTCTCCTCTTCCTCCCATGGATCTCAGGTAACTAAACATAAAAACCGGTCCTCAAAGTATAGCTCTCCTGCTAAGCATCGAGAGGCCACTGGCATTGCCCTTGAGGGAACCACACCGGCAAAACAGCCCCAGCGGGAGGCTTCGGCTTCCAAAGCATTGATGGGGCTTCAGGATGTTCTCGAGGCCTCAACCTCGCAAGAACTACCTGTGCCATGCTCAGGGGTTCCGGCCATCCTCACCGGTACTGACACCCAGGCATCAGCTGTGTTGATAAACCAGAGGTTCCTCGCTATCGAGCGCAGTATCGCAGCTCTTCTTTCGGCTGCGGTACCGGTGGTCCCAAGGGCACTGGTGCCGACATCGACACCAGCGATGCCGGTACCAACAGTACCGGCCCTGGTGGGAACTCTTCCCATGCCATCTCTGGCTGGAGTGGACAAAGCGGTACCGGGTCACCTCGGTACCGACTTCGATCGGTACCGGGATCGTGCTTTGCAAGAGCATCGGGGTCAGGAATACTTCGATTCCTCCGATTCCGAAGACTGACAATTCTGCTGGCACTAGAGGGTTTCTCCTAGAAGATCCCTCTTCTCCCCAACACAGAATGTCACCTCCAGAGGACATGTCATTTCAGGATTTCATCCGTGATATGGCCAAAGGTCTTTCAATCACAGTAGCTCCTGAAGAGGAACCCAGAACAAAGGAATTGGAAATCCTCCAATATCCTAAAGCTCTTAAGGAGGCAGCTACTCTGCCTATCCATGAAATTCTGCATAGCTTGATGCTCAGAATGTGGGAGACACCTCTGACTACTTCTCCTCACTCTAGGAGACTTGATACTATGTATCGAGTTCCACCATGTCCTGGATTTCAGAAAACTCAGCTGCCACACCATTCAATGGTAGTGGAATCAGCCATGCGTAGGATGAAAAGTGCAAAGAGGCATGCATCCAATCCTCCATGTTGTGAATGCAGGACTCTGGATGCTTTTGGATGCAGAACTTTTCAAGCTTCCAGCTAGGATCAGTTCATATATACTATATATGGGAATGTTCCTTAAGGAAGTCTCAGGAGACTTGGAACTTATGAGCCCATTTCTCCCAGATGATAAGAGACAAGATTTTCTTGCTCTAGTTAAGCATGCTCAAAATGTCTCCAAGTTTGTCAATCGTGCATCAGCAGAACTTCTGTTATTGCCATTGGCGCACGACGGATTGCCAGGCTACAGGCATCAGACTTGGAGACTTGGATACAGGACAAGTTAGGCAACATTCCTTGCATGGGGGAGAATCTCTTCGGCAAGAACTGGCAAGAAAAGGCTAACGAGTTAGATGCTGACAATTCTACCTTAGATAGATTGTCAAAGTCTACAGCCACTCCACTAAAAGGAAGCCTTATAAAAAACCCTCTTTTAGCAAAAAGAGGAAGTTTTATCCTTCCTACACCCAGCAGAGTCAGACTCCAGGTCAGGTTGCTCAAAAGGGACAAACTAGACAGCAAAAGAAACCAAAAGGCCCGAGAGCCCAACCAGCTCTCCAGGTTCAGCCCCGTCAAGGGCTTTGACTCCTTCCTAGAGAGCTTTGCCTTCCTGCCTCTGAGGGGTCCCCAACCCCCCAATATTCTGGGCAGGTTATGCCACTTTGTCAACAGATGGCATCAGATAACAATAGAAGATTGAACTTTGTCTATTGTAGGAGAGGGGTACAAACTTCATTTTCACAGCATACCCCCTACTACATTTCTAAAGCAATTCAATTCACAAACCTCTGCAGACAATCTGCTAGATCACGAGGTCTCCACACTTCTTGCCCACTTCTTTGCACTTATTCCAAAGAAAACAGGGGGACACAGACCCATTCTAGACCTCACAGAATTGAACAAATATCTGTTTCGAGAGAAATTCAAAATGATTTCTCTAAGAACTCTTCTGCCATACCTTCAAAGCCAGGACTGGCTTTGCTCTCTAGACTTAAAGGATGCATACACTCACATTCTCATCCATCCAGATCACAGGAAATCTTTACGTTTCCTTTTCAAGGGAAGACATTTCCAGTACAGGGTTCTTCCTTTTGGTCTGGCTTCAGCACCAAGGGTGTTCACGAAATGCATGGCAGTAGTAGCGGCATTTCTACGAACCCTGGGGATTTTTGTCTTCCCTTACTTAGACGACTGGCTCATTCGAGCCTCCACAGTTGCAGAGGCCAGCTCTGCACTGTCCCATACAATGCGAATCCTCCAATACTTGGGATTGGAAATAAACTTCAGGAAGTCTCAACTAGTTTCTTCCTAATGCCTAGAATTCATAGGAGCCTGTCTGGATACCAGACAGGCAAGGCTTTCCTTTCACAAGCCCGGTGTCTTCGCATTATGCAGCTAGCTTCCCAAACAGCAGGCAAATCCTCCCTCACTGCTCGGGAACTACTGCAGTTACTGGGACACATGGCATCCACAGTTCATGTAGTTCCATATGCTCGCCTCCACATGCGAGCAGCTCAGTGGACCCTCTCCACACAGTGGACACAGGCCACGGGTCATTTGTCGGACAAAATAACAATCTCTCAACGACTAATTTTGTCCCTCCAATGGTGGCAATCACTAGAAAATCTGACAGTGGGGTCTCCTTTCCATCAACCCCTCTTTCAGGCCACCCTAACAACAGATGCATCACAGGTGGGTTGGGGAGCACACCTGGACTCCACAGGAGGTTGGTTTACACATAAACCTCCTGGAATTAAGAGCAATTTATTTAGCTCTTCGAGTGTTCCACGCCCAGCTCAGCTACAAGACAGTCCTAGTCCAGATGGACAATCAGGTAGCCATGTTCTATGTGAACAAGCAGGGCGGAACGGGCTCTCTGTCATTATGCAACGAAGCTTTACGACTATGGGCCCTCGCCAGAGAGCATCAAATTCAACTTCTAGTGGTATATCTTCCAGGCATTCAAAACCTTCAGGCAGACAAACTCAGTCGAGTACTGCTACCTCACGAGTGGTCACTCCACCTAGACCAGGTGGCAAAGATATTTCATCTCTGGGGCACTCCAGACATAGACCTCTTTGCAAGTCCACTGAATGCCAAACTTCCCCGGTTCTGTTCCAGGATTCTGGCACACAACTGTCAGGCAAGGGATGCCTTCCTCCTTCACTGGGGTCAGGACTTCCTTTATGCCTTCCCACCCATTCCCCTCATCCCCAAAACATTCTTCAAGCTTCAGAGAGACAGGGGTCGCATGATTCTCGTAGCACCACGATGGCCACGCCAAACGTGGTATTCCCTGCTTCTGCATCTCTCTCAAGCGGCACCTCTGGAGTTAGGACATGCTCCAGATCTCCTTTCCCAGGAGAACGGGACGCTATGGCACCCAAATCCCCAGTCCCTGCACCTCAAGGCCTGGTTGCTGAAGGCTTAGACCTCTAGGATTTTAACCTGTCCTAGCAGGTAAAAGATATCCTTCAGGCTTCTAGGAAACTTTCCACACAAAGATTTTATGCCTTCAAGTGGAAACGTTTTACTATATGGTGCTCCAAGAGGGGATTAAACCCCCTGGTCATACCCTTAGAATCGATACTAGAGTATCTCCTTCACTTATCGAATTCTGGGTTAAAGACCAATTCGGTAAGAGTCCATCTCAGTGCAATTGCAGCTTCTTATAAGCCTCTAAATGGACAACCAATTTCCTCTCATCCACTCCTATCAAGATTTATGAGAGGCCTTTTATTAAGGAAACCTCCCATCAAGCCACCGCCGGTGGCATGGGATCTAAATCTAGTTCTCGGGCAGCTCATGAAGCCACCTTTTGAGCCTTTAGCCACTGCAGCCCTTAAGTTTTTGACCTGGAAGGTCATCTTCCTAATTGCAATCACCTCTGCCCGTCACATCAGTGAATTGCAAGCTTTAATGGCTGATTCTCCTTATACTAGGTTTCATCATGATAAGGTTGTTCTTTGAACTCACCCACATTTTATGCCAAAGGTGGTTTTGCCTTTTCATTTAAATCAATCAATTTACCTTTCTGTATTTTTTACAAGGCCTCACGCCTCTAATGCAGAAAAAAACCTTCATACTTTGGATTGTAAAAGGGCCTTGGCCTTTTACATACAAAGAACACAGCAACATAAGATGTCCTCACAACTTTTTATAGCTTTTGACCCTAGTCATTTGGGACTTCCAGTCTCCAAAAGAACTTTATCTAAATGGATTGCCCAATGCATATCCTTTACTTATGAGAGTAAGGGTTTTCCTCTTCAGGACCATGTCACAGCTCATAATGTGAGAGCCATGGCAGCTTCTATGGCTAATCTCCACTCTGTGTCTATCGATGACATTTGTCAAGCAGCCACCTGGGCTTCGGTACACACCTTCACAGCCCACTACTGCCTAGATAAAGCCTCTCATCGGGATGCCTTCTTTGGCCAAGCTGTTCTTCAAAATCTCTTTCAAACCTAAACCAACTCCTACCCACCAACCCTGGTGGGATGCCAGAGATCCATGGAAGGAAGGATTCTCACCTTCGACGGTGGCACCTTCCTGGGGCTATCTCCCTGTGTGATACAGTGGCCAGTATAGAACCCCTGGGTACAGGAAAAAAGGAAGAGCTTACCTTGCAGTCACAAGGGCAGAAAGCAGGTTCAGGTTATGAGAAGCCAGAGAATGGTGGAACAAGCTTTCCCTGCACTGGGTGTGACACAGCAGAAAGCCAGAAAGCACATTCAGGTTGTAAGGTTCCAGAAAATAGTAGAAAGCGTAGTTACTCACCTGTAACAGGTGTTCTCCAGGAGCAGCAGGAATCAGTCCTCACTTATGGGTGACGTCGGCGCCGACGGAGCCCTCGCGGAGCAATTTTCCCCAGCTTTCAAAGAAAGCCTTTGGGAATTGCAGCGCGCATGCGCGGTCGTCTTCCCGCCCGAGGGTGCCATCTTAGCCAGTCAGATGACATAGCTAAAAAAGACAGCATAAAAATTTGCAAAAAAGAACATAAGCAGACGATTGCAACTCCAAGGGGAGGAGGGAGGGTAGTGAGGACTGATTCCTGCTGCTCCTGGAGAACACCTGTTACAGTTGAGTAACTACGCTTTCTCCAGGACCAAGCAGGAAGTCAGTCCTCACTTATGGGACTCCCAAGCTCAAGGCTACCGGAGACCCTAAGCACAAAAATGAGCTCCCTCTAGCTCAGCAGCACAGAAGGATAGAATCTTCGCTGAATTATCACCCACCGGTAGCCCACATCCGGGATGGAGGGTAGGAGTTGCTCAGACCTCAAAGAGATTACGGAGGACTGCCTGTCCGAAAGCACTGTCCCTACGGGACTCCCTCTCGAGACAGTAATGGACCGCAAAAGTCTGGCTCGAAGACCAAGTAGCGGCCCGGCAGATGTCTGCCAGCGGAACAGAGCGGAGGTAAGCCACTGACGTGGCCTTTGCCCGAACGCAATGAGCCGTGACTCGACTTTCTAAGGAGAGTCCGGCTGCCCCATAAGCCCAAGAGATACAGTCCGCAACCCAGATGGACAGAGTACGCTTGGAGACCGGGAGCCCCAATTTATTGGGGTCAAAAGACACAAAAAGCTGAGCAGCTTTACGGTGCTCCCGCGTACGGTCAAGGTAGAAGTTCAATGCCCTTCTACAGTCCAGGGTATGGAGGACCGTTTCAGCTCGGCTGGAGTGTGGTCTGGGAAAGAAGGTTGGAAGTACCACCTCCTGATTGATGTGAAAAGGGGAGACCACTTTAGGCAGAAATTTTGGGTGAGTCCGTAGGACTACCCTATTCTTGTAGAACCTAGTGTAAGGGGGATCAGACACGAGGGCCTGCAATTCACTTACGCGCCTAGCGGAAGTGAGGGCTATCAAGAACAGTGTTTTCCAAGACAGAAAACGGAGAGAACAGGTAGCCATAGGTTCAAAAGGCGGACAGGTGATCCGCTGCAAAACCACATTCAGGTCCCAGTCAGGCGCTGGCGGGCGCAGAGGTGGTTTAAGTAGAAGGAGACCTCGGAGAAACCTCGCTACGAGAGGGTCATTGGAGAGAGGTCTGCCGTCCACTGGCACATGATGTGCTGAAAGAGCACTGAGGTGAACTTTGACGGAGTTGGACTTAAGTCCCAGATTAGAGAGGTGCAGCAAGTACTGCAAGATCACCGACACCGGGCAGGAGAAGGGATCCTGAGACTGTTGGGTACACCAGACTGCAAAGCGACGCCATTTAAGGGCGTAGCATTTGCGGGTAGAAGGCCGTCGCGAAGCTAAGACGACCTCCTCCACCTCCGCCGGCAGGAGAAGGGGAGCAAGGACTACCCTCTCAGCAGCCAGGCCATGAGGTTGAGAGACCTGAGGTTGGGGTGCAGAAGGGACCCCTGATCCTGAGTGAGGAGATCCGGTTGTACCCCCAGAGGGATTGGATCCTCCACCGCCAGTTGCAGCAGGAGCGGAAACCACAGCTGCCTGGGCCAGCGAGGGGCCACCAGGATCATGAAGGCTTTGTCTCGGAGAACCTTGAAAAGAGTCCGAGAGACCAGCGGGATGGGAGGGAAAGCGTACAGAAGGCTCCCCGACCACGAGATCAGAAAGGCGTCCGCCGCAACCCGAAGGGGGTGTGGCTGACGAGAGCAGAAGCGAGGAAGCTGCCGGTTGTGAGGACTGGCAAAGAGATCCACCGTGGGGAGACCCCACTTGAGGAAGAGCTTCTGAACTACCAAGGGATCCAGACGCCACTCGTGCGGCTGGAGGACCCTGCTGAGTTTGTCTGCAAGGCAATTTTCTTGGCCCGGGAGATAAACTGCCTTGAGGAGAATGCCGTGACTGACGGCCCAAGAGCAGAGCTTCTGTGCCTCCCGGCAGAGGAGGAAGGAGCCCGTGCCCCCCTGCTTGTGCACGTAGAACATGGCAACTTGATTGTCCGTCTGGACAAGGACGGACTGTTGGGAAGTCAGGTGGGAGAAGGCCTTGAGAGCTAGGCGGATCGCCCTGAGCTCCAGGAAGTTGATCTGCTGAGCAGACTCCCACGTGGTCCAGAGGCCCTGAGTACGTGCCTCTTGGCAATGTGCTCCCCAGCCCAGGAGGGATGCATCGGTGGTCAGCACCCGGGTCGGCTGAGGTGACTGGAAAGGCATTCCGAATATCAGGTTCGGCTGCCGGAGCCACCACCGGAGAGACGAGAGCAGCGGCTCGGAGACGCGCACTAGGTCTGCCAGGCCGCCTGTGGCTTGTCGCCACTGCTGGCGGAGACACCATTGAGCAGACCGCATGTTCAGGCGGGCATTGGGGGTCACATGGACGGTGGAAGCCATATGGCCGAGCAGTCTCAGGAAGCGCCTGGCGGAGACCAGGGGCTGGCTGCGAAAGCGGTCGGCTAGGTCCATGAGCCGTTGAGCCCTGTCGAGCGGTAGGTACGCTCGTGCCCGAGGAGTGTGCAGCCTTGCGCCGATGAACTCGAGATCCTGTGAGGGGAGCAAAGTGGACTTTGCGAAGTTTATGACAAAGCCCAAGTGCTGCAGCAGAGTCACCGTGCGGCACGTGGCGTTGGTGACCTCTTGAGCGGACGCTGCTCTGATGAGCCAGTCGTCGAGGTACGGAAAGACATAGAGGCCGTGAAGCCGGAGATGGGCCGCCACGACCGCGAGACATTTTGTGAAGACTCGCGGTGCGGAGGATAGGCCAAAGGGCAGTACTCTGTACTGGTAATGATTTCCTGCCACCACAAACCTTAGGTATTGGCGGTGGCTTGGGTGGATGAGGATGTGCGTGTAGGCATCCTTTAGATCCAAGGAGCATAGCCAATCTCCCTGCTGGAGGTAGGGCAGAAGGATTCCAAGGGTAAGCATTTTGAACTTCTCCCGCACAAGGAACTTGTTGAGGTTGCGCAAGTCCAGGATGGGTCTGAGGCCCCCTGTTCTCTTTGGTATCAGAAAATACCTTGAATAAAAGCCTTGACCTCTCAGGTGGTGGGGCACCGGTTCCACCGCCTGTTCCTGCAGAAGACCTGCTAACTCCTGAAGGAGCAACTCCCTGTGCAGAGGGGGGCGCGAAGGTTCTCCCGGAAAATAGGAGGGAGGGACCTGATGGAAGTGGAGAAGGTAGCCTTCTCGCACGACCTGAAGTACCCAGGCATCTGCGGTGATGCTGGACCACCTGTGGGCGAAGTGAACCAGCCGGCCTCCGGTGCTGGGAGGAACCAGCGGGGGGGGAGAGGCTATGCTGAGCGAGTCAAAAACCCCCACCCTGCTGAGCAGGGGCTGGTGGTGCAGGCTTGGGGGCTTGCTGCCTACGGGACCCGTTACCCCGTCCCTTGGCCTGCTGGCCCTGTTGGGGAGCTGCAGGGGCCTGATAATGGGGGTACTGTTTGTAGGCAGCCGCCTTCCTCGGGTAAAAGGACTTTTTTCCCGAGCCCTTCTTTTTCTGGGAAGGGGCGGAGGTCTTCCTAGAAAGCCTGGTCCTGGTGAGAGTCTCAGTCTCAATTTGTGCAGCCTTTTCCGCCATGGGCTTGCCAAAGAGGTTTTCGCCTCGGCAGGGGACATCGACCAACTTGTCCTGTACCCAGGGCTCAAGGTCCGACGACTGAAGCCAAGCCTGTCGGCGGGCACCGATGCCGGCTGCGGCCACTCTAGCCGAGGCCTCAAAGCCATCATAGGCTGCTCGGGACATGAACTTTGAGCATTCCCGAATGCCCGTGGACAAGGCTAGGAACCTCCGCAAGGGCTCCTCGGAGAGACCAGCGGAGAATCCGGTTAGCTCTTTAGCCAGATCCCGGAGATACATGCCCATGTAGAGCTGGTAAGTCTGGACACGACATGCGAGCATAGAGCCCTGGAAGCACTTCTTGCCAAGGCCATCCAGGTTACGGGCCTCCCTTCCAGGAGGCACCGAGGAGTGCATCTTCTGGCTCTTAAGACGATGCATGGCCGATTCCACTACCATGGAATGGTGTGGCAGCTGTGCCTTCTGAAAGCCAGGGCTCTTGCGGACCCGATAGATAGAATCGACCCGCTTGCTCAGGACCGGCGAGGAGGCCGGACTCTCCCACATGCGGAAGAGTAGTCGTTCCAGCATAGGAGGAACCGGCACAGTAAAGTGCTCCCTCGCGGGAGAGTCATACTGGAGGGCGTCGAGCTCTTCGGCTCGAGGCTCCTCCTCGGGATCCGCAGGGAAGGCCAAAGCCTTGGCCATATCCCTAATGAAGTCCGAGAACCGGGCATCCTCCGGGGGGGACTGCTTCCGAGGCTCGGACCCCGGTGAGTCCGATGGGACACACCGAGTCCGGAAAGAATCAGGTGACTCTTCCTCCTCAGACTCCCAGACCGACTCCGACGAGGACTCGGTGGGGTCGGCCCGGGCAGGGTGCGGCGCCAGCCGTCCCGACGTCGAGGGAGTCGGCGTCGGCGACCTCGGTCCCGAACGGGAGGCCGAGGGTGACCTCGACCGAGGATCGACTCGAGTTCTCATTGACTCGAGGATCGGCTCGGTCTCCGGGGTCGACTTGGACGTCGACGTCCCGGCGGTCGGGGCAGCGGCGCCAGCGAGGCCAGCGAGCAGTGCCCGCTGCTGGTCCATGAAGGCAGACAGTCTGCTCTCCAAGGCCGTCAACCTGAGTCCGAGCTCAGGTGACCCAGCAGCCCCCGACTCGGGCCCCGACGGCGTCGGGCCCGACGTCGGCTGTCGCGGAGGCGAGTCCAGAAGGACCACAGGACTTACCCGGGCAGGCATCTCCGACTCCAGGCGAGGTCGCTTCGGGATGTGTTCCTTCTCCAAGGACCCGGGGCGGCTGTCGGGGCTATGCGACCTGGCCCTTGCGGAACCAGGAGCGTCCACCGACGCCGCCCTCGCGGGTTTTTCCTTCCGACGATGGTCCCCGGAGGGAGAACCCCGGTCGGAGGAGCTCCGGCGACGGTCCGAGCTGGAGCCTTTCGACGCGGAGGCCTCCGACGAGGTCCGGGTACGGCTGGGGTCAGCGAAGATTCTCTCACGCTGATGCCGCCGACTCCTCAACGCCTTTGAGGACAGTTTGCTGCAGGGCCCACAGATCAGTTCCTCATGATCTGGGCCCAGGCAGCGGAGGCAAAAGTCGTGTGTGTCGGTTAGTGACATATTTCGGTCACACCGACCACACCGCTTAAACCCACTGGCAGCCATCGGGGGAAAAAGGGCCCCTGCGAGGTCAAAGGACCGGGCTGCCAGGGAAACCGAAAACGAAAGCTGACTAAGTCAGAAAAACCGAAAAAAGTAAGCGGACTCGAGACCGGCGTCGCGAGTCCGGGCGGGGAAAGCGATCGGCGTCGAACCGAAAGGAAAAAGAATAAAATAATGAAGAAAATCGACTTTTTCGCGGGGACAAGACGGGGACGTCTGTAGGGCTCCGCGGAAAAAAAAAAGACTGGCTAAGATGGCACCCTCGGGCGGGAAGACGACCGCGCATGCGCGCTGCAATTCCCAAAGGCTTTCTTTGAAAGCTGGGGAAAATTGCTCCGCGAGGGCTCCGTCGGCGCCGACGTCACCCATAAGTGAGGACTGACTTCCTGCTTGGTCCTGGAGAACAAACTTTTCCTACACTGGCTGTGATGCAGTAGAAAGCCAGGAAACTAATCACGTTCACCTGGGCCAGGAAGCACATACAACGTGCAGGGGCCAGGAGGATAAAAGTGGCTGGGAAATCCCAGTAGGGGGAGGTGCCACGGGAGGTACCACGGGAGGTGCATTGGAAGGCAAGGGAGGTGTTCGTGCACAGGTCTCCCAAGCCAGAGGGGGCATCGTCCCAAGGAGAGTGAGTAAGCAGCTGGAGGGCGTAGGTCACAAGCAGGAGAGCTTGCTGGGACCAGGAAGCATCGGGTGTGTCCCTGCAGTAAGGAATAGCAGAAGGGAAGCCTTTCCTGAAGCTTACCACAGCCCGGACCAGACAAGTACTGAGGGGAACTCTCATGGCAAAGCAGGCTACAGCCCAAGTAAAGGTGCCTGGTTGAGAGAGGAAGGAGTGGAAGCTGGTTATCCAAGAAACAAAGCTAAGTACTCCAATTTCTCCAGAGGGCAAGAGGTGGGCTCGGCTAGAAAAGCAAAGGCTAATTGGTGGAAGGAAAACCCTTGGTGGAAGGAAAGGGGAAGCCTCAAAGAAATAGGCTCCAGTACAGGTCCCCAGGACTTCCCTTATACAGAATGGTTCCTTGCCCCAAGAGCTGCTACCTCAAGAGAGAGTTCTGTGAATGATAGATGGGGAAAGTGTTACCCACTTACAAGTTTAGACACTGAGCAGATGCAATGGGAGAATACTAATCAGGACATTGATTATAGCCCAATGGATTGCATGCTCTGTATATCAGATGAGATTACCTCTTTATGTTAATCAAGAAGCAAGAGCATTGTTATACCTGTTTTTGAAAGAAGGTGCAATTTTGGTTATTTTGCTGTGAAGAAACAGTTTCTTTAATCCTTTGTTGCTGTATGAGAAGAACAGAAATCCACATGGGAAAGGGAATAAATCCTCATTATAATTTAGCCTTAAACACGGCTACAGAGTTTTCTTTACAAAGGCAGCTTGCACCACACGCCCTAGGCGACCGCCTAATAAGGACTATGGTAGCAAGCGTCTGACATCTGGCATCTTCAGCTAGGGAGTCCCCATATGTGAGGACTACATTCCTGCTTGTTCCTGGAGATAGTGTAGTTACTCACCTGTAACAGGTGATCTCCGAGAACGGCAGGAATTTAGTCCTCACAACCCACCCACCTCCCCTAGGAGTTGTCTCTCTATCTCTTTGTCTCTTTCCTCTCTCCCTCTATCCTTTCACTCAGCTACAAACTTAACTGAAGAGGGACAGTTGGAAAGGTGGGAAGGCAGCGCACATGTGCTGAGGGATGCTCCCAAAAGCATTCCTATTGGACGCTGGGGAGCGTTCCCACGCAGACTCCGTCGGTACCGACGATACCCATATGTGAGGACTAAATTCCTGCTGTTTCCGGAGATCACCTGTTACAGGTGAGTAACTACGCTATCCCTGTCAATAATAAGGGACCCTCAGAATAAGGGTATTCAGCAGTGCAAACAGCACTAATACATGCTCAACAGCAACACCATTTGTTCCACAAAATGTGCATTATGGGCATGCATTACTGCTGTTTCACTGTTGAGTGCCCTTGGGGAAACTGCTAGGTACATATGACCTAGATTGGCTACTGTTGGAAACAGGATACTGGGCTTGATGGACCTTGGTCTGACCCAGTATGGCATATCTATGTTCTTTTTTTTTTAGGGTTCCTTATTATTGACAGGGATATGTTTTGACATGCAGCTATAGTGAACCCTCTCTGAGTTTGACTGCCCAATTACACTGGCACCTGGTGATGCTGTGGTCATCCATATGGTCCAGGTACATGCCCCCCTTGAATTGCAGATGAGCACATCAGATTCCCCCGTGCACCCCTCAAACCACACACACACACACAAAAGATGCCCTGAACCTATACATAACAGCTAGGACATAACATAATAGCATGGTGTACCAGGACCACAAATATGATCTCCGTTTCTAACCCAAAAAAGAATCTTCTCCATGCTCACGCCCATACTATCCCTGTATCAGCAGTCCCATTTTCCAGAACATGGGAACTGTTAGGGTCCCATAGATTGGCTCCTTTTAGCATAAACAGCACATTAGTTCATAGCTTGAATAAGCACTAGTGCTCTTCTTAATATTTCTGTAAGAATATTTATTAATGTGTCTAGACCTTACAACATTCTCTCACCTCTGCTCTCTGCATCTTAAAACTGCATCTTGTGCATTTCCAGACTGCAGTCACACCATTTTAGAGAAGTGGATATGAAATATATTCAGGAAGTGAAGTTTCCGACAAAACATTCCTTGAGGTTCGGAACGGTTTCTAATGTGGGTGAGGCGGGTCATTTTATAAAGGTTTTTCCATGTGTAAAGTCCATTTTACGTATGAAAAAGGCCTTGTATAAATGTGTGTGGTTGCATACACATAGACAAAATGTGCGCAACAAGAGATGATATGTAGGCATTCCTGGGAGCATGATTTTTGTTGAGTGGAAGCGGAGGAACTGTGATGCACATTCACAGATATTTTATAAAGGCAAATAGGTATCTAGGGACTGTCTCTTGTACATGTACAGCGCTGCATACACCTTGTAGCACTATACAAATGATATGCAGCAGTAGCAGTGGGTTATAAAGACAACCCACTTCTACTGCTACTTATCATTTGCATAGTGCTACAAGATGGTTGCAGCGCTGTACATGTATAAAAATAAGGATAAAATAGATGCCTTCTTGGCCTTTCAACATAGGCGTCCTGTTACAAAACGATCCCACTAAAGTACAAATTTTACTGGGCAGGAAGTGGTGATATCTCTAGAAATTATGCATGTGCCTCAACAAAGGTAAAACACAAACCATTTGAGTTTCCTCTTTAATAGTAAAAAGGCCATGTTTTATGAAGGGAATAAAGAACAATGATCTCATTAATAAACTGGCTGAATGCCAACAATATTTTTGTTGCTATAGAGGCATAAAATCAAGTCAGCAAACTTTAGTTATGGTTGCTGTTTGTGATTTATCGCTATTTCTTTTCCTGTTCATGCACATATAGTGTCCCAGTCGAGCAGTTTATCTGAGAACTGAACAAATGAATGAGTGGGTGTCTGCTGTAAGACAAAGTGATTTTTCATTGTTTTTATCAAATAATTTTGATTATGCAATGAGAAATATATTTACTTGCCATGTCTACTGAAATTGCCCTACTATTTTGATTTTTGAAGAAAATATGTATCGATGTTTTTCCTCTTGATTCATATTTTTTTATATTTATGTTTTGTTTTTTAATATTCAAGCGAAGTGGAGTAGCCTAATGGTTAGAGCACTGGCTTGGGAACCAAGAGACCAGGGTTCGATTCCCACTGGCATTTCTTGTGGCCTTGGGCAAGTCACTTAACCAACAATTGACCAAGAAAAAATTCAAAGTTATCAATGTTTATTTATTTAATTTATTTACATTCTCTTATATACCGCGCTATTCTGCATCAGTGCAGTTTACATTGAACAAACTGAAATTACATTGAACAGGGCTTTATAACTTGGAGATAACTATTTTACAGGGAACATGGGCTATGGAGGGTTAAGTGGCTTGCCCAAGACCACAAGGAGCACCTGTGGGACTAGAAACCCCAGTCCTTCCGGCCCAAGGTTGCTGTCCTCTAGTGGGATATGAACCGCTGGCCTTCTGGCCTGAAGTACCTTGCCCCAACCACTAGGCCACTCCTCCACTCCCATGTTCCTTTATAAACAATGTTCCTGTTTAATGTACATTACCAAGTTTAAGTTACAATGTAAACCCTTATGACTGAAATGATAAAGCGGTATAAAAGACCTGTTAAATAAATTAATACAAGTTTTGAATCCTATTGCCTTCATTGCTACAATGGCCCCCCATTTTAAATCACGGCTCTGGTTGCTCCCGGATACCCTCTTATCTTACACAGCCATTACTACATGCATAACATATCATTTACAACACTAATGGAGGAGTAGCTTAGTGGTTAGAACACTGGCTTGGTAACCAAGCAACCAGGGTTCAATTCCCACTAGCACTCCTTGTGGCCTTGGGCAAGTCACTTAACCCTCCATTGCCTCAGAAGAAAGGCCTGGCAATCTACTTCCGGTGACACTGCCAAGAAAACCCAGGAGCTTCTGGGTCGTCAGGAGTCAGGACTGACTCAAAGGCACACATTGCATTACTATTGCTGCAAGATGGGCTCTTCACAATACGATTATATCTCCTCAACCTTGGTTTTTACTGTCTTTAGCGAAGGAGTCTCACATGTGTTACATTTACCTGCCTTCTTGTCAATCGTGTTGTATAATATTCCCTTTTGAAACAGGGGTTTTTATCTCAGCTGATGGTTACCTCATTTTATCCCTGTTTTTCATTGTTGCTATGCTTTATATGCTGGTTTTATTTCGGCAAGTATTTAATGTCCCACATTGCTTTTAGAGCAATTTAATGTTTTATAAATCTGCTGTTACTATGGCAGTGGGAGCAACGAGATGGTTTTGGTGGGACCGGGAGCACTTTAATGGCTTTGGCCACCAGCACCGGAGCTTGTTTCTCCTGTGCATGTTTGCGTTTCTGCTTGCAGTGCTGAATGTTTACAAAGATGTTTGTCATTTACTTTTACTGTATTTTCTTTATATCCTTTCAATCATCATGTAATTAGATGTCCCTTTCAGCACTGGAGATAAATTGTTTTTACCCAGAAAAAAAAATATTTTTTAAGGATAGGTTTAGAAATATGTTCTCTTAAACACACCGGAGAGGGGGGGGGGGTGTCATTCTGAGCAACGAATATCGGGAATGGATGTCCCATTGGGACATCATCTCTGCTAATCGTGCCCTTCCCCAGGCCTGACTACCTTCCCGCGTGTTGTACAGGGAAGGTAGACAGGGGGCGGGAAAGGGGCGGATCGGGGGCGGCGCCAGGGCGGGCAGTGGCCCAGGATGTACAGGGCCGATTCTAATGTCAGCCCTGTACGACTGGAGCCGGCGACTTGAATGGGGAAATTATTCCACCTCTGAGGTTGAATAACTTCCCCGATGTGGCAGAATCGGTGAGCCCGGGGCTGAGAAGGGGTGGCAGGGGCCAGAGTGCATTTCCCGCAGTCCAACCCTGGCCTTGGGAGGCCAGATCAGGGGTTGGGCTGCGGGGAAAGCAATTTGGAGGCTGGCAGCCGTGGATTATGGCTTTTAAATGGAGCCATGGTGCCATGGCAACCGGATGTCATGGCGCCGTGACTCCATCTAAAAGCCCTGACCGAGTTAGTCGGGCAAGGCCTGTTTGTGAGGATCCCGCGGGGCTAGACATGCTCCACAGGATCAGAATCGCAACTCCCTCTGTGCATCCGGCACACAGAGGGCTTCTACATCCACAATGGAATTGGGCCTACGGTGTATATTCAAAATTCATACAGCAGTATTTACTATGGGCAATGAACACTCCTTACATCCTTGTCTTAGTTTTTTTTAATATGGGCAATTTTAAGTTTAAACTTTAGTTGCATTCGTTTTATTCTGTTTACTCATATTCAAGGCTTTTTAATCCAGATTTATGTATAAGATATACATTTTAGCCTGTTAGGTGACCCTGCAACTAATATAGTTTTGTCTCATCTTTTTGAGGCTACACACAATAACTGAATGCACGTTTGCACACCTTGTTTTAATATCTTATCTAATGTTTTACTCCAGTTTTTCAGTAATGTTCTCTAATATAATGTGATATGTGAGTTATGCTTCCCCTTTTCTCCCCCTCCTCTCCTTCCCCTCTCTTTGATTGTATTATGCTTGTGTCTACTTCATTTCTCCTTTTTTACATATACTTATAATTTTATTTTTAGCATATAGAGTTGGCCAATTGGCTTCTTCATTAGCTACGTGCCTCTTTAGAGGGTTGGTACCCAGTTGTGAGTAATTTTATCAGATTGGTTCATCAGATGTGCCTCTTGAATGTTTATATACTTTGTACGCTTTCTTTTTGGTTATGTGTTTTATTTAATTGTCCGATTATGTATTTATCTTTTCATTCTTTTATTCTTCTGTTTTGCACTTGTTGATTTGTCCTTCATATAGTTTTTAAATTTGTTCTTCTGCTTTTACCTATAACATATGTGGCTTTATATTTATTGCTTTACATTTGTTTAGATACTGTATATGGTTTTATTATTCGATATTTTGCATGTGTTGTTTTCCCTTTATATATATGTTCAGTTGTTTTTAATTATTTTATATATTAATGTCTTCTTGTTCTCAATTAAGGTCTTGTGCCCCAGATGAAGGCCTAGAGCTGGAATATGTGTTGGGATAGACCTACTGACACCTTAGTAAAGATGGTTTCACAAGCATTCCATGGCGTTCTAGGTTGCCTGCTCCTCTCTGTTTCTATGGTTCTGCGGGTTGCTGTGTTTTTGTGGTTCCAAAGAAAGCAGCTGGCCATTGCTGTTTTAAATGAGACCTGGATATTCAATGCAGAGATCATATCCAGCCACCAATATTGAATATCCGGTATCCTCATTGTCTTTAGTGCAATATAGTTTGCCTTAATTGCAATTCTCCTAATGCAGTCAGAGTTGTAAAACCTGACTAAAGACCAAATGCTGTTTAGAACATCTATCCAGAGGGTCGCCATGAGCCGATATTGGCTCAATGGCACTTAACAAGAAGAACACAAGAACATCCCCCAGATCACCTCTTCCCTTCCTCTGACTACAGCAGCCATCCAATGCGCTGTCCCCAAGGCCTGCCCATTGGCTGGATGCTATCCGCCGTCTCTGCTACTAGTTATATTGGAAGCAGGAAAGACAGGCTCACTCACAGGAGAAGAAGGTTAGAGAACTCTAAAAATTGTGCAGTCAAATTTGCCATCCTTCTATCTTCAGACATTAATGTAAACCTCTGTAGAATCCTGAAAAATGCCAGACAGTTGTGTTCTGGACTCAGGAGGCTATGATTGACTTCTGACAGGCCCCTCCCCCCCCCAAATTTGGGCCCTAGATATGTTCCAAGCTTGCTAGAACCTTTATCTAGCCGTGCCCATAGCAACAGATATACACAGCAACCAATAAGAAAGCAGTGCAATTCAGTCAGTAGCTTTCACAGCTGAAATAACAAGAAAAAATGGAAATATTCACATGAATAATTTAAAATGCAGTACATCACAGATAAGAAATTAATTGTAATCCCCGTGTTCTTGATATGAAAGGACAGACTAGATAGGCCATGTGGTCTTTTTCTGTTGTCATTTTTCTATGTGTCTATCTTCTGTATCTGTGTGTGTATGGGGGACATTTCTAGGGGATGTAGTTTTGGAAGGGGGGGACATGCAGGGAGGTAGCATTGGGATGCAGGTAGCAGGGTGCTTGTGATGAGCTGTAGTTTTTGGGGGTGGGGAAGTTATATGGGAGGAATTTTTTAGGGTGTGACATTTGTGAGGGTTTTTTTTTCGGGTGGTGCAGTTTACAGAATGGCGGGGAAATAGCAGATTAGTAGATTTTTGGGGTGTGGTGAAAAAGCAGAGGGCAGTTGACATGGTAGGGCAGTTGTGGTATTTTTTAGAGCAGTTGACATTGTAGGGTGGTTGTGAGTGACATTTTAGCAGTAGGGGCAGTATGGCCGGTGGTGGAACAGTTATGTGGGAGCAGTTTTTGTGGGTGGAGCAGTTGCAAGGGGAGGGGCAGTATGCAAGGTGGAGAGACAATTGAGGGAGATGGGGGGGAGTGGGGAAGTGGAGTGGAGGAGCCAGTTTTAGATAGCTGGGAGAATACAGAAAGAGAATATGAAAGGAGGAACTTCCCTAACTGCTATGTTTTACTGTATCTACTATTATTATTATTATTATTAATAATCATTTATGGTTTCCTCCCCCAATCCATCCTTCCTCCTTTCTCTATCACTGTTGATAAAGCTCCTATTTTTCCTGTTTCCTCTGCTCGTAACTTTGGGGTTGTCTTTGACTCCTTCCTGTCATTCTCATCTCGTATCCAACAAATTGTTAAATCCTGTTACTTTTTTCTCTTCAGCATTAACAAGATTTGTCCTTTCCTCTCTGACTCTACTACTAAGATTCTTGTTCACTCCCTATCTCCTGGCTTGACTATTGCAACCTTCTCCTTGCTGGTCTCCTTCAATCTCAGCTTGTCCCACTACAATCCATTCAAAACTCTGCTGCGCTGTTAATTCTTCGTCAGCCACGTTACTGCCAATAAGCTGTCAACAGTAAATACTATGTAACTAGTCTTAGCAGTCTTCCATATACTGCTGCCTGTAAATAGTTTTGAGGAATCCCCTCACCCAAACTGTTCTATGTATAAAGTTTTAAACCTTGTTAGATGTATAAAATTGTAAACCTGTTTTATGTAACTGTTACTGTTATTGTTAAAGTTCATTGTTACAATGTAAACCGCCCCTGATCTCTGGAAGGGGCGGTATAAAAATGTAAGCAAATAAAATAAATAAAAATATTACTCCTCTTCTAAAGTCCCTTCACTGGCTCCCTATTCATTGCCGCATTCAGTACAAATGACTTATCTTGGCACAAAAATGCATTCACTCTGCTGCTCCTTCTTACCTTTCCTCTCCTCTCTCTCCCTATACCCCTTTCTGCGATCTCCGTTCCTCTCCTACCTTCCTTCTCTCTATGCCATTCGCTTCTTCTGCCAACTCCAAGCTTCGTTCTTTTGACCTTGCTGCTCCATTTGCCTGGAACAACCTGCTCCTGTCCCTGCCAATCTCTTCCTTCACCCTCTTCAAGTCCATGCTGAAGACTCACCTCTTTGAGACTGCCTTTGATTCTTAATCCCCTGCCTTGTGTTTCGACTCCTATTGCCTTTACTGCTATCATATTATTTTGTCTTGTATGTTTGTCTTCTAGATTGTAAGCTCTTTAAGCAGGGAATGTCTTCTTTTGTGTTGGTACAGCACTGCATTAATTTGGTAGCGCTTTATAAATGCTTCTTAATAATAATAATAATAATTATTATTATTATTATTATTATATAGCGCTACAAGGTAGCACTATACATATACATATAAAAAGACAGTTCCTGCTGCAGAAGCTGGTATTCCTTCTCCCATAAAAATGCATTGAGACATTTTTAGTGGCGGCTTATTTCTCTGGAACCCTTGGTCTAATTTGGCCCATTTTCCAACTTGATATGTGTTTTTAAGAGTTTTTCCCCTATGCCAAGTTTCATATCATTCTTTTAATTTTTCAGAGTTATTTTGCCCACAGACAGGCATTCTTGACTCCTTTTGAATAATATTTTCCAACTTCCATTGGGATGGAAAGAATGTAAAATGGGTAGACTTTAAAGACAAGTGCAATTTTGGATCACAAAGGTGCTGAAACAAGATAAAGAGCAGCAGCCGTGGAAGGTGGGGAATCCAAACTCCACTCCTAGAGGTACTGAACCAGTGGAGGCAATGAGCAGGAGCCACAGTAGGCAGGAAAATAAGGCCTCACTTGTAAATGAGAATCTGAGCTACAGGCATCAGCAAAACAAAAACATACAACCAAATAAATTAGGACACAGCTTCCATCTGGCACCAGAAGAAGAGTCCCCCTAAGGCCATGATCTTGAAGACTAGCTTTGGGAAGGTACCTGTGAACAGGATTGGCTACTGTTGGAAACAGGATACTGGGCTTCATGGACTCTTGGCCTGACCCGGAATGGCCATTTTAATGTTCTTAGAGTGCATGAGTGGGTGATAGGGAAAGCATAGTTACTCACCTTTAGCAGGTGTTCTCTGGGAACAGTAGGAATAAGTCCTCACATATGGATGACCCTATCAACAGAGCCCACATGGGAACACTCCCCAGGTTCCATAGGAAGCTTTTAGGACCTCCATCACATATGTGCACCTGCCTTCCTGTCCACAGGAGCCATCTTACCCAGTATGATGACAAAACGTAAGCAAAAACAACTCAACAAGGAGGAGGAAAGGTTGTGAGGACTTATTCCTGCTGTTCCTGGAGAACACTTGCTACAGTTGAGTAACTACACTTTCTCAATGAACAAAGTCCTCACATATGGGACAACCCAACTACAGGCTACCGAAAAACTGGTAAAAACAAACCCAATGGAGCAACCAAATGGAGAACTGAGAGAAATAGTATAAGTAAACTCTGTAAGGGTTCCGTCGAGTCATTGTCCTATGTGGACATCAACATCAGGAAGACTTTCCGGTAGCCTGGATGGACAGAAGGGCTGGTGGGAAGGAGTTGAATCTAAGTCCCAAACAGGTGCTGCAGTACGGCTTGGCCAAAGTTTCTGTCATGCTGGGAATCCCCATCCATAGTAAGACCACGTCACAGCCCTACAGATCTCCACCATGGAGACAGATTGTAGATTTGCCACAGAAACATCCATAGCTTGGACGTTATGAGCCGTGACATGATGTTCCAGGCTCAGACCAGCCCGAGCATATGAGAAGGAGATGCAGTCTGCAACCCATACTGAAAGAGTACATTTGGAAACAGCTACATCCAGCTGATTGGGGTCAAAAGAGACAAAGAGCTGGTTATAATGGTGATGAGCTTTCCAGATAGAAAGCCAAGGCTCTCTTACAATCCAATGTTTGTAGCATAGCCTCAGCCCTGTTGGTGTGAGCTCTGGGAAAGAAGGTGGGCAACACCACTGACTGGTTAAGTGGAAGGACGAAACTGAGGATGTGCCCATAGAACTACCCTGTTCTGATGGAAGCTGGTGTAGGGTGGATGCGCCAACAGAGCCTGCAGTGCACTCACCCGGCAGGTAGAGGTGACTGCCACTAAAAACACCATCTTCTAGGTGAGGAACTTGAGCAAACAAAAATCCAGCATTCAAATGCTGGAGTGAGGATTTGCCCCAGCACGACACTGAGGTCCCATACCACTGGTGGGTGTTTGAATGGGGGCCTTGAAAGCAGCAGGCTTCACACGAATCAGCCTACAAGAGGGTGTGCAGAGATGGGTTTACCATCCAAGCCGCGATGGTACGCAGCCACCGCACTTAAATGAACTCAGATGGACTGAAAGTTGAGACCCGAGTTGGAAAGATGAAGGAGGTACATCAGCAACACCTCCACAATGCAAGAGAAGGGGTCTAATGCCTTGGCCATGCACTAGATAGAAAACCTATACCACTTGAACACATAGGAGTGAAGTGTGAAGTCTTTCCAAGAAGCGAGGAGAACATTTTCCACATCCACAGAATGGTGAAGCTCTGTGAGGACTACCCTCTCAACATCCACGCTGTTAGGGCCAGGGAGCAGATAGATGCAGCAAGGTGTCATCGTCCTGCAACATGAGGTCTGGGGCACAGCCTAGCCAGAAAGGCAGCCAGTGTGAGAGCCAGAGCAGACATGGAAACCACGGCTGCCTGGGCTAGTGGAGCGCAATGAATATCATGGAGCCCCTGTTAGCCTGGAGCTTGAACAGGATCTTGGCTATGAGCAGAATCAAGGGATAAGCGTACATCAGGCCCACGCTCCAGTCCAAAAGGAAGGCATTGGAGGCTATCCGATGGATGCATGGAATCCTAGAGCAAAAGAGTGGCACCTGCACGTTGCAAAGGGACGCAAAGAGATCAATGCGTGGCGTGCCCCACATCTGAAAGAGGTGGTTTTCTACCTCCTGGTTGATGTCTCTTGAGGCTAAGAGAGTCTGTTAGATGGTCCGCCAGGACACTGAGCTCCCCTGGCAAGTACATCACTCTGAGGACCATCCCATTGGAAACTGTAAATTTCCAGAGGCTCATGGCCTCCCAACACAGGAGGTACGAGCCTGTGCTGCCCTGTTTGTTGATATAGAACATTGCCACCTGAATGTCCGTCTGAATGAGGACTATTTGATTGGTCAATTGGAACGCTCGAAGGGCGTTTGCAATGGCACTAAGTTCCAGGAAGTTGATCTGGTGCAGAATCTCCTGTTCTGTCCAGTGGCCCTGCATATGCAGGCCATTGAGATGAGCTCCCCAGCCCAGCTTGAAAACATCTGTTGTCAGAATGTGGTGATGCTCAGAGGACTGGAAGGGAAGGCCCTCCAAGCAGGTTCTGTGGCTGGAGCCACCCGGAAAGAGTCTCTAAGAGGTGGGGTGACCACTGCCTTGTTCCTGAGTCAGCCCGTGACCTGACGCCATTGGGTGCACAAGGTTCATTGTGTCTGGCTCATTTGTAGGCGAGCCAAAGGAGTGACATGAACCACGGAGGCCATGTGTCTGAGCAACTAGAGCATCTGACAAGCCATTGTGTAAGCACCGTTTTGGATGCCACATACTAGCGCTGTGAGATGCTGGACACCATCCCCAGACAAGAAGGCTCGAGCTAGAGTGGTATCAAGAAGAGTTCCAATGAACGCGAGCCACTGAGAGGGTTGGAGGGGAGACTTCGGGTAGTTGATGACAAAGTCCAGCTGTTCGAGCACCTGAATCATGCGCCGTGTCAACTACTGGACCTCATTTGGCACTGTGTCCCAGTCGTCCAAGTAGGGGGAAGACAAAAATGCCCAGGGTCTGGAGGAAGGCAGCAACAACCACCAGGCACTTTGTGAAGACCCTTGGGGCAGACACCAGGCCAACAGGCAATATCTGGTACTGACAGTGCTATCCACTGAGCATGAAACAGAAGTATTGTCTGTGAAGGGGTGGATCGGGATGTGGGTGTAGGCATCCTTTAGGTCCAAGGAGCAAAGCCAATAGTCCCTTTGCAGATACAGAAGCAACGTCCCCAGGAAGACCATCTTAACGTTTCCTTCACCAAGAATCAGTTGAATTTTCAGAGATCTAGGATGGGTCTGAACTCACCAGTTTTCTTGTGAACCAAGAAGTAGCGAGAATAGAACCCCTTCCTGGCTTGTACTGGAGAAGCTTACGGTGCTGAGGATCAAGAGGGTATTCCCTGGGGAAGAAAGGGGGAGGCAGATGGGCAAAGTGAAACAGGTACCCACTATGGATGATTTTCAATGCCCAGGAGTCAATTTTTATGGCGAGCCACCTGTGGGCAAAGGGCACCAATTGTCCCCCCACTTGGTAAGGCAAGATGGATCATGCTCCTTAGGAAGGAGTCAAAAACCCCATCCTGGCTATGGCTGAGGAGCAGGCTGAGGCTTTTGGCAGCACTGCTGGTGCTGCCCTTTACCTTTTTGCTGCACCGATTGAGAGCCTTGCTAGGCCTAGTAGAGAGAATACGTGGGTAAGAATGCCTTTTTCCCTGCTGACTTCTTCTTGACAGGGTCCACAGTCTTCCTGGAGAGGTAATTCATTGTCAGCTGTTCCTCTACAGCTCACCCATCTTGTCATCCATAGGCTTGCTGAATAAGTTTTCACCTCAGCAGGGGAAATCAGCAAGCTTGTCCTGCACCAACTTCTCAAGGTTGGAAGACTGTAGCCATGCCAGGCGACGAGCCCCAATGCCAACTGCAGCTACCCTACTGACTGATTCGAAAGCATCATAGCATGCTAGACTCATGTACTTTGAGCAGTCCTTCCCCTCAAGTGACCAAGCTGCGGAACTTTTACAGATGTTCTGGAGGCAGAGGGGCAGGGAATTCGCTGATGCCACCCATGATGTCCTTTAAATACATCACCATGTAGAGTTGATAGGAAAGGATATGAGACAGCAGCATCAATCCCTGGTAGCACTTGCGCCCTATACTGTCCAGGGTACAGGCATCCATTCCTGGGGGAGAGGGGACAGAGGAATGTGTTTTGGAGCTTTTGATCCACCTCATAGCCAACTTTACCACCATCAAGTTGCGGGGTAGCTGAGGTTTTTCAAACCCAGAGCTCTTCTGGATTCTATGTAATCAAGGGCACCATCATAAGATTCTCCCACATTCGGAACAGAAAGCACTGGAGGAGGCCAACAGCACCGCCTCGGACGCAGCCAGAGCCGGGGCAGCCACCTTGGCCACCAATGCCAGCGCCCGTGTTGGGGACTCCTTAGTGGTAACAGCATCAGGAGACTGCCGAGCGCTCTCTGGGACTTTGGGAGGCAACTCCTCCTGCCAGGGCAGCTTGGGAGACCGCTCTTGGTCATCACCCTCAGAATCATGTCGAGGAGGGGCTTCGATGTTTGTGCCCATGGGATTTCCCCTGGCCCTCAGTATCGCCACTTGATGTTTACGGGGTAGAAGACCGATCCTTCTGGGGGTCTGTCTCCTCAAAAGACAGGCTTCAGTCCATGGCACCATGGCCCCTTGGTTCCGAATGAGCACAAGCATGATGTGATGTCAAAGTCTCAGCAGAGCCCCTTGAGGGCATTGATGCCGCTGAATCTGATGACCCCAGCAGACTTGTGCTGTTTCTTGCAGCTCTTGAGGCCCTTGTCATCTGCAAACACAGTGTATACGAGGAAGGCTCATGGTCAGGCCTAGGGCATTGAATACACCCGTTATGGCAGTCCATCACCAAGATGGTGCAGGCACATTGGGTACATTTTTTAAAGCCATTGGTCAGCTTCCACATGTTGGGGAAGATGGCTTCCATCAAGTCAAAGGATGCCAATGTCCTGGTCGACCAGGGAGATGCAAGGGAAGAAAAACCCCTGCACAGCAAAAGAAAAGAAAATGAGGCATCAAAGAATCGGCACCTTCGCCAATGGGCAGGATAGACAGGACCGAAAAGATGATATTGATTATTTTGAAAACAAAGAAAAACCACAAGGGTAGATCAGCCAGACAAACATCTGATAGGCTCTGCGGAAAAGAAAAGAGTGGCATAAGAAGGCTCCTGCGGGTGGGAAGGCAGGCGCACATGCACAATGAAGCTCCCAAAAGCTTCCTATGGAAGCTGGGGAGCGTTCCCATGCGGGCTCTGTCGGTGATGTCACCCATATGTGAAGACTTCATTCCTGCTTGTTCCCAGAGAAAGAGGGATCATGCTAGAGAGAGGATGGTTCAGGGGAGGGAGTCAGAACCGCATAAGAGGGTGGGAGGAGCAAAGGATTAGTGCAAGGGAGAGATGCCTACAAGCCCACAACACACAGGTCTAACTTACACCCCCTTGCTGCCCCATGGCACATTCCCCCACCCACCTAAGGCTATGATATACATACGCCTCTACCCAGCCACCCATCCAGCACCATAACTCTCCACCTGCCCAGTCCCATGACACTTAGTACTACTACTAATCATTTGTATAGCACTACACAGCCTATGCAGTGCTGCACAGAGACATGTAAGAGACAGTCCATGAGGGTGAAGTCATGAAGGCTACTGAAGCCCAAAAGAGAATGTGATGTCTGGAAGGGATTTTGTATGCTAAAGAACTGTAGAGGGGTGACAATAAACCCTTCATACTGAAAAAGAGCAAGAGTACGTGCTCTACTGTAAACTCAAAACAACTGGGACTGCAGTTTTGGAGTATGGTTCAAGGACTGTGAACCACATGATCTTTTCCTGGATAGACACCTTTTGACCTTAACAGGAACTGTTTTTCCCTTACAGAGGACAGTGGAATAATGTTACAAAAAGCTTTTATAGATACATATCTGTTTATTGGGGAGACTCTTCGCACAAATGGGATTTTGGCGGCCAGCAGATAAGGGGGGAATATTGGACCCGCAGGAGGGCACTTTCTCATAAAGCAGAGAATGGCCTTCTTTTGTGTTCCTGGACCTTTTCTGCATAGCCAAATCCTAGACAACAAAAGACAACTCAAGAATGAAGACCAGGGGGCAGGAAATCAGAGGTGTGTGCCAGCAATCAGTGGAGTAACAGAACATAAGAATAGCTATACTGGGTCAGACCAAAGGTCCTCTTGCAACTTTCCACAATCCTCATGGGTTTTAATAACTTTGAATAGTTTTGGGTCATCTGCAAATTTGATAACCTCACCCATTATTCTCATTTCCAGGTCATTTATGAATATGCCAAAAAAGCAGCAGATGCAGCACAGATCCCTAGGGTACTCCACTATTCACCTTTCTCCATTGGGAAAATTGGCCATTTAGACTTACCCTCTGCTTTCTATCTTTTAACCAGTTCCTGATCCACAATAATACACTGCCTCGTATCCCATGACTTTTTAGTTTTGCCAAAAGTCTCTGATGAGGGAACTTGTCAAAGGCTTTCTGAAAGTCCAGATACACTATATCAACCAATTCACCTTTGTCTACCTGTTTATTCACACCTTCAAAAAAAATAACAGATTAGTAAGAGAAGGTCTTCCTTGTCTAAAGCCATGTTGGCTGTCTCCCATTAAGCCATGACTACCTACATGTTCAGTAATTTTGTTCTTTATGATGGTTTCTACCATTTTTTCCTGGTACTGATGTCAGGCTCAACGGTCTATAGTTTCCTGGATCACCCCTGGAACCCTTTTAAAAAATTAGCATTACATTGGTCATCCTCCAGTCTTCAAGTATTACAGATGATTTTAATGGTAGTTCACAGATTACTAATACTAGGTCTGCAATCTCATATTTCAGTTCTTGCAACACCCTTGGATGTATACCATCTGGTCCAGGTGATTCGCTACTCTTCAGTTTATCAAATAGTTGTAATACATCTTCCCGGTGTATCGATATTTCTTTAAATTCTTCTGCAGCATCTCCTTTAAATACTATTTCAGTCATGGGTAACATTTCTACATCTTCCTCAGTAAAGACCGAAGCAAAGAATTCATTCAGTCTCTCCGCTATGGTCTTGTCCCCTCTTAGTGCCCCTTTTACCCCTCTATCATTTAATGGTCCAATTGACTCTCCCACAGGTTTTTTGCTATGAATGTACTTAAAAAGGTCTTTATTATGCGTTTTTGCTTCCACAGCAAGCTTCTTCTCAAATTCTCTCTTGACTTGCCTTATCAATGCCTTGCATCTAACTTGCCAGTGCTTGTGTTGTTTCCACTTTTTGTAATTTGGCTCCTTTTATCATTTCCTGAAAGATGCTTTTTTTGGCCACGACAGCCTCTCTGACTTCACCTTTAAACCATGCTGGCAGCTTTTGAGGACTTCCTTCCACCTTTCTTAAAGTGTGGAATACATCCGGTCTGGGCTTCCAAGATAGACATTTTAAACAACCCCCATGCTTGATGTAAATCTTTAATCTTTGCAACTGCTACTTTTAGTTTTTTCTTAACTATTTTCCTCAGTTTATCATAGTCTCCCTTTGAAAGTTAAAAGGCAGTACTGTGGATTTCCTTACCATCCTTCCTTCATTTATTAAATCAAATGTGATCATGTTATGATTACTATTGCCAAGTGGCCTCAACCAGATCTTGTGTTCCACTAAGGACTAGGTCCAAAATGGCTTACCCTCTGGTCAGTTCATGAACCAGCTGCTCCAAGAAGCAGTCATTTATTTCATCTAGAAACGTTATCTCTCTAGCATGTCCTGCCATGACACTGACCCAGTCGATACTGGGGTAATTGAAATCACCCATTATTATTACTGTGCTGTAACTTTTGTTAGCTTCCCTGATTTCTTTGAGCATTTCATCATCCATTTGTTCATTCTGGCCAGGCAGTCGATAGTACACCCCCCACTGCCATCGTCTTCCCCTTCCCCTTTTTACATGGAATTTCAATCCAGTGAATTTTGTTTTCTGCAAAACTTTAATCCTTTGTGACTCAAAGCCCTCTCTAAAATAGAGCGCAACTCCTCCACCAATTTCATCTCTATCATTACGATGTAGTTTGTACCCAGGTATCACAGTGTTCCACTGGTTGTCCTCCTTCCACCATGTCTCTGAGATACCAATCATATCCAACCTCTCATTTAGCGCTATATATTCAAATTCTCCCATTTTATTTTTCAGACTTCTAGAATTTGTATACAAGCATTTTAGAGGCTGTATTTTATTCATATTAATCTGGCTATCGGTAGGCAGGGGTAATTTGGAATATTTAATCTCTGTCTGATCTGTACTCAAGGGCATTTGGCCTACTTTCATCTTTATTGTAAACTCTCTACTGATATGCCCTATCTTCAATCTTTTGTTAGTATCCTTCAAGGATACCTTTTTCTGAACCATGCGCTCTTGGGCGACTGTCGGCTTTCCCCTATTATCTAGTTTAAAAGCTGCTCTATCTCCTTTTTAAAGGTTAATTGCCAGCAGTCTGGTTCTGTTCTGGTCAAGGTGGAGCCCCATCCCTTCGGAAGAGCCACTCCTTTCCCCAGAATGTTTCCCAGTTCCTAACAAATCCAAAGCCCTCATCCTTGCACCATTGTCTCATCCACGCATTGAGACTCCGGAGCTCTGCCTGCCTTTTGGGTCCTGTATGTGGAACGGGATGTATTTCGGAGAATGCTACCCTGGAAGTTCTGGATTTCAACTTCCTACCTAAAAGCCTAAATTTAGCCTCCCGAACATTCCTACCACACTTTCCAATGTCATTGGTACCGACATGAACCAAGCATGCAGACTCCTCCCCAGCACTATCTAAGACCTTGACTAGGTAGCGTGTGAGGTCTGCTACCTTCGCACCAGGCAGGCATGTTACCAGGCTATCCTCACGTCACCATGAGGCTATCTTTATGCCCCATGATCAAATCACCAACTATAATGGCTATCCTAACCCTTCTCTCGTGGGCACATGGCCCTGGAGAAACCTCCTCGGTGCGAGAGGGTTTTACATCACCTGGAGGACAGGTCCTAGCTATAGGATCACTTCCTACCACACCAGGGTGATGCTCTCCTTTCACGTGACCTCTCTCCTCCATGGCAACAGGGATGCTGCCAGACTGGAGGTGGGAGTTTGGTACTATATCCCTGTAGGTCTCGTCTATGTACCTCTCTGTCTGCCTTATGTCCTCCGAGTCTGCTACTCTAACCTCCAGAGATCAGACTCATTCCCTGAGAGCAATGAGCTTCTTGCACCTAGTGTACACGTAAAACTCCTCATCAACTGGGAGAAAATCATACATGTGACACTCGATGCAAAAGACTGGAAAACCCCCATCTCGCTGCTGGACTGCTGTCTGCATCTTAGTTTTAAGGTTGTGTTTGGGTTTTTAAGTTCTTTACTTACTAAGGGTTGCTTAGGGATACTTATACTAATAAAACTATACCTAATATGTTTAATGTACTTTGTTCACCTGAAGCTTGCCACCCACCCACTACCTGGACCTTGAGGGTTTCCAGGAGGGGGTGGCCTTTGGTGCCCTTCAGGGGTGAGGTACTACGATGAGACCCTAGGGATTCTGGGTGATGTAGTCCTGAGCCTCCTGAAGGGGTTGAGATTGTAATTGTGTGCTCAAGTAGTTAAAGGCAGGCAAAGAAATTTCTTTTTATGAGGTTTATTTCCCGCTTTGCAGTTCAGTGCAAACAGACGCTAAGAAGTTTTATAGCACAAAAACAAGAGTGAGAAAACCAAAATATACAGGGTTTGCAATGCTGGGCTAAGGGTCCATTAGCTTCTGGATTCACATTCAAATTGTCAGGTGACTCTTTCATGAACTGAAACTAAAAAGAGTCTGGTACAACAGCAAAGCTTCTTATATCCAGAAAAATGCTTTAACTTATTCAACTTTCATAAGTTTTCTCAGCATGTTAACAAGTAAGGTAACTTCTGTTATATTTCTTTCATATAACTTTTAAAGCACTTTAATTAATGTCCTTTTCAATGGTACAAGTTGAGCAATCCATTGCTATCTCTTGCTCTGTGGAAGGCAGGGAAACATCTAAGGGCATCTCCTCTTCACAGCTGTTTGCATGCTGTGCTGAATTAGAAGGAGAAACTGCCTTTCTTTCTAGGAATTCCCTGAACTCTGTTAGAAGTAATTCAGCCTGCGTTTTCCCTTTGCTACACTGAAGTCTTTCTCCTGCTTCAGGTAAACATTGGCTTAAGATGTCTATCTCATGGTAATTAGCAAGGCTGCTTTTGTCAGCACCACAGTTCGGTGTGCTAATAAAACCCTTCCCCCACTTATCTCTAAAAGTAAGTGCTGGGTTTTCCTTTAAAACTTCAACTGGCTCTGGAGAGTTTCTGAACAGGTTTTTAAAAGTAGAAACGTCAGGTTTATCTTGGCTCACTTCTCTCCAATAAGGCTCAGCAGTTTTCTTTCTATTAGCTTCTAGGCTGTAGGCTTCAGCTGGCTTATTAGAATATCTTGTGCTGCTTGAATGCTTTTCAGGCTGCACCAAACTGCCAGAGTTTTGTCTGACTTTGTTCTGGCTTTTAAAGTTATCCTTCCAGCTTTCTTGCTTCCCAATATTATAGCTGCTAGCTGCTTCAACCCCACTTCGTACCTTGTGCTGAGAGTGTCTCCAGGAGAAATCTTTATCCCTCTGGTTTCTGCTCCAAGGTCCTGCTTGGTTCTCTGGAATCATGGGCTGTATCTTCAGGTCTCTCAGTGCTCTTGAGCCCTTCTTCCCATAGAAGTCTCTCACTGCTCCTGAGTCTCCCAAGTACTTGCTTCGTGACTCCCAACTGCTCCTCTGTGGAACAGAGCTGCCTTGTTGCTCTCCTTGCCGTTGCTGTTTCTCTCTCTCCTCCTCCGACTCTTCCTGTCTGTCCACCCACTGTTTCTGTGTTTGATTGCTTAACAAGCTCCCCGTGTGTTGCACTGCCTGCCTCCTGCTTGGGCGTGCCCATTCAGGGACTTGACCTATCTCCTCCCCTAAGGTGAGGTGTGGTCCCTGATCAGCTACCTGTTTTTTTCTTTCTGAAGAGAAAATCTTGCTTTCCCTTGCAGTACCAGTTTTCTCCACCAGATCTCCGTCTATCTCCATTGCTTCTTGAGAAGCTTCTACGTCACAAGCTTAATTAATTTCAGGTCCTTAATATATGCCTGATGAGGATAAACAGCCGCACCTGAGAGTGAATATGGCACCTCCTTTTAGATTTAAGCATCTATAAAGCTATGATTATCCCAGGGGTGGGTGGGTGTTGGGTAGGGAGGGAGGAAAAGAAGACATTAAAAACTATCTTCTACACAATACCCTGTCCTGTGCTTCTAAGGTAATCTGTGACCAATTTTCTGGGTGATTCACACAGCCATTGCTTGGATTGAGGGAGTCTTGAGTTTTAAATTTAACCAGAAAGCTCTCTGCTGTGTTTTAAATTTAATCTGAAAGCTCTCTGCTGGATTTTAAACTTAAACTGAAAGCTACCTGTTGAGTTTTTAATTTAACTAAAAGCTATTTGCTGATACTAGGCCCTGACTGATTTAACAAATACATTGGATTCACAGATTAATCAGCTTTATTTATGTATTTATTTATTTATTTATTTAACAGGTTTTTTATACCGCCTTTTCCTTAAATCAAAGCGGTTACAAAGACATACAAAAGCTAAACATAGGCATGGGAAGTGAAAGGTGGGATACATAACATGGTGAACTATTACAAAAAACACAATGTAGAGAGGTTACAATTAAAATGAGTTGGTTAAGTGTCATAGCCGTAGTGCTCAATGAAAAGAACAAACTTTAGTTGTTTTCTGAATTCCTTCAGTTCCTCAATAGATCGTAGGTCGGGGGGGAGAGAGTTCCATATTCGAGGGGCCGATAAGGAAAGAGCTCTTTGTGAGGTGAGTTTACAGACTTTAGTATAGCTACTTGGGGTGCCGAGGGTGTCAGCTGTGGTTTTCCTTCTAGGTCTTTTGCTGGTGTTAGGGAATAAGAGGGCTTGGAGACTGATTGCTGAAGTCTTATGTCTGATTTTGAATATATTGATGACCAACTTGTATCTGATACGGAGGCTTATTGGGAGCCAGTGGAGTTCTTTAAGGATTGGGGTGATGTGGGCTTGAGTTGAAGAGCCGGCGATTATTCTGGCAGCTGTGTTCTGAGCCATCTGAAGTGGCTTGAGGGAGTGTTTCGGGATTCCGTTGTAAATAGGGTTACAGAAGTCAAGAATTGGAGTTATTAGAGCTTGACAGACTGAGCGGAAATGTTGTTGGGAGAGAAGGGGCTTCAGGCGTCTAATAATTTTCATTCTATAGTAAGCGCTTTTAACAGTTCTTCTGATATGAGATTGAAGGTTGAGTCGCTTATCAAGGGTTACTCCGAGGTATCTTACTTCATCCTTTAACGGTATTGTTGTATTTTTAAATTTAATAAAAGGTGGGGGGCTGAAGTCAGTGTTTCGAGTAATGATGAGAGCTTCTGTTTTGTTATGGTTCATGGCCAGGTTGTTGAGAGTAAGCCAGGCAGACATGTTGTCGAGGCAGTTCGTGATCTTGTTATAATCGGGGCTGTTCAGGTTGACTGTCATGTAAATCATTATGTCATCAGCATAAATAGTATAATCTATTTGATGGGCAACCATGATGTTGCATATTGGTTGGATAAAAATGTTGAATAGAAGAGACGAAAGCGCAGAACCTTGGGGAACACCTTGCTTAATCTTAGTGGGTAGAGAGGTGACATTATTAATTTTTACCTTGAACTGCCTATCAGTTAAGTAAGATTTAAACCAATTTAGGACAGTGCCAGTAATGCCAATGCTTTGGAGTCTGGTTAGTAGGATACTGTGATCCACTGTGTCGAAGGCCGCTGATATATCTATAAAAATCAATAATGTTCCTTGATTGTAATTGTCTATGGTGTGGATGATGTCATTGAACAGGTAGAGCAGTAAGGTTTCAACTCCATGATTAGGGCGGAAGCCATGTTGGTGAATGTCGAGCGGGGCATGTTCGTCAATGTGGTCCTGGAGTTGTAGTTGGACTGTTTTTTCGATGATTTTAGCAAGGAGAGGTATGCTGGAGATTGGCCTGTATGCAGCTGGATTGCTCTTTTCTAGGTTAGTTTTTTTGGGGATAGGCCTTATTGTGGCTAATTTTAGTTGTTCCGGCATTATTCCTTGAGTTAGGGAGTTGGTAACAAGGTTGTGTAAAAAATTGATGAAGTTTTGCTTGGTTGCTTTGATCCATGGGACTGGGCAAGGATCGGTGGGTGCAGTACTTGTGTTGAGAGAAGAGATGATTTCTGAAACCTGCTTGGTTGAAGGAATATGGAACCTATCCCAACTTGTGACGGGTATGGTAAGAATAATGGTTCCTGTGAGTTTTTGAGGGGGTGTAAGGCCTATTTTTTCTTGAAGAAAATTTGCATATATTTGAGGGTTGACTTGTATGTCTATGTCAGAGCTGGGTTCATTGGTAAGTTTTTTTACTATATCGAATAGTTCTCTGGGTTTGTTAAAAGATCTCATGATTGTATTAGTGTGATATTCACGTTTTGCTTCGTTGATAAGATTGTTGTATTTAATTTGCTGTGTAGAATATGAGTTCTGTGCGGTGGGCGATCTGGAACGTCTCCAATGGCGTTCTAACTTTCTTAATTCTCTTTTAGCGTGGCGTATGCTATTGGAGTACCATGGTGCGTGAAGTCTTTTGTTATTCGAATTTCTGACTAAGTTAGTTTTCGCTGCTGTGTTGATGGTATTGTACCAATTGTTAACTTGCTTGTTTAGATCGAGTTCGTTTAAATTAAGGTAAGGTATTGTTTCTTTTAGGAACTGTTCTTTTTGAAAGCTTTGAATCTTCTTAACCTAAATAAAGAAGATTGTGTATTTTTAAGCTTATCCATTTTGTTTAAGAATTCTATTTTGATTCTGTGGTGGTCAGACCAAGGAACAGGAGTAATTACAGGTGATGATATGAAGCCTCTGTCCATGATGTGTTTTGGTGCGAAAATGAGATCTGGGGTGGATCCGTATCTATGCGTCGGAGTGCTTATAAGTTGGGTGTATTGTAAAGAGTCCATTGCTTGTAGGAAGGTTACCTTGTCATTATTTGAGGCAGAGCTGAGGTTAAAGTCACCTAGTAGGATTAGCGGTTTGTGGTTCGTGTTGATTGCACAGATGGTTTCAAGAATGGAGGTTAGTTCTTCCGCTGGAGTGTGGGGGGCTCTGTAAATTAGGCAAATGGCTAAATGCTTATTTCCTACTACGATAGAGCTGCAATGGTCAGAGCTGTTAGCAGTAATAGTTTGAATCTAAAGAATTCCTTTTTCATCAAGATTTTAAAAAATTCCCAGAAGTAAATACTTACAATTGCAGATCTCTCTCCAAATCATTTATAAATATGTTAAAAAGTACTGGTCCCAGTAAAGATGTCTGGTCCACTATTAACCTTCCTCCGTTGAGAAAACTGGCCATTTAACTCTGCTCCCTTTCTACCAATTTTCAAGTCATAATAGGATATTGCCTGCTATTTCATTGCTTTTTAAATTTCCACAGTTTTTCATGAAGTACTTGTGGATCGGGAACTGGTTAAAAGATAGAAAGCAGAGAGTAGGGCTAAATGGCCAATATTCCCAATGGAAAAAGGTGAATAGTGGAGTACCCCAGGGATCTGTACTGGGTCCGCTGCTTTTTGACATATTCATAAATGACCTGGAAAAGGGAATAACGAGTGAGGTTATCAAATTTGCAGATGACACAAAACTGTTTAAAGCTGTTAAAACCCAAGAGGAAAGTGGAAAACTGCAGGAGGACCTGGATAAATTGGAAGACTGGGCATCCAAATGGCAAATGAAATTTAATGTGGACAAGTGCAAAGTCATGCACCTAGGAAAGAACAACCCACACTATAGTTACTCGATGCAAGGCTCCACATTAGAAGCCACCACCCAGGAAAAAGATTTAGGAGTCATCGTGGATAACATGTTAAAACCCTCCACCCAGTGTGCAGCGGCGGCCAAGAAAGCAAACAGAATGCTAGGTATCATAAGGAAAGGGATGGAGAATAAAACAAAGGATATTATAATGCCTCTGTATCGCTCCATGGTACGACCGCACCTTGAATATTGTGTGCAATTCTGGTCACCGTATCTTAAAAAGGACATAGCGTTATTAGAAAAAGTACAGAGAAGAGCCACCAAATTGGTGAAGGGGATGGAAGGCTACTCCTATGAAGAGAGGCTAAAAAGGTTAGGGCTCTTTAGCCTGGAAAAGAGACGGCTGAGGGGAGATATGATAGAGGTCTATAAATTAATGAATGGAGTGGAACAGATAAACGTGGATCAATTGTTTACGCTATCAGAATATAGAAAGACTAGGGGACATGTAATGAAGCTACAGGGTAAACTATTTAAGACAAATAAGAGAAAATATTTTTTCACTCAACGTGTAATCAAACTCTGGAATCTGTTACCGGAGGATGTGGTAAGGGCTGATAGTATAGCTGGGTTTAAAAAAGGTTTGGACAAGTTCCTGGAGGAAAGGTCCATAAACCACTATTAAAAAGGGACCCAGGATATCAATGCTTGACCCAGTACAAGCATTGTGGAACTTGTGTCTTTTGGGGAAACTGCTAGGTACGTATGACCTAGATTGGCCACTGTTGGAAACAGGATACTGGGCTTGATGGACCTCGGTCTGACCCAGTATGGCATGTCTTATGTTCTTATGTTCTTATGTTCTTACTTTGTCCAAAGCTTTCTGAAATTACAGATGACTCAGTTGATATAGTCTATTTATATGTTTATTTATGCCTTCAAAAAAGGGAGCAGATTGGTGAGGCAAGATTTCCTTTAGCTACATCCATGTTGACTTTGTCTTATTAAACCATGTTTATTTATATATTAAATAACTGTGTTCTTTATAATAGTTTCTACTATTTTGCCTGGCTTTACCATCAGGCTTACTGGTCTATAGTTTCCCAGATGACCCTCAGAACCTTTTTTGAAAATTGGCATCACATTGGACACCCTTTTATGTTCAAGTACCAAGACAAATTTTAATGAAAGGTTACACATTACTAATAGATCTGTAATTTCATTTTTGAGGTCTTTCAGCACGCTGGGGTTTATGTCATCTGGATGATTTTCTGCTCTTTAGTTATCTTTCAGGTTCACTAAGAGTTGTTTCAGTTCCTCCACATCTCCACCATTAAGTACCATTTCTGCTATGAGTAGTTCTTACATCTTTCTTAGTAAAGACTAAAGGAAGGAATTCATTTAATCTTTCCACTATGGAAGAACACTAAGGGAGCTACCCTCGCAAACAAAAGCAAGCACAAAAGAGCGAAGGTATGCAGGTCACAAGTGCTTTATTGAATTAAAAGGTCCCAACGCATTTCGGCTTATGCCTTCATCAGGGGGCGAGGAACTGCAAAAACAATTCAAACACATGTAAAAAGCAAGTGTAAACAAAACAGAATAGTACACAGATATAAAAAATATATAAGTAAAACAATGAATAAAAACAAATAAAAATATCTATAACTAGTAAAATATATATAACTAGTAAAATGTATAAACAGAGACAGACTGTTATAAAACAAATGGAGGTTAGACTAAAAGAGATTACACTAAAAGAGACGTAGGAGGAAAGGCACAGTAGTACTTACTGAGAAAGTGCAGATGTTGAGCACCATAAGTTAACTGAGATAAAAACTTCAGAACCCTGTGGGTAAAAACTGACTAATGAAAAGACAAAAGACATTTAAAAGGTTACAAAATGTCCAAGTACAATTAATAAACATACAACTCAATGAATGTACCAGAAAACAATGTGAAAATTTGTATGTAATAAAAATAATAATACTGATATTGAGCAATAATAATCTCGAGAGGATAAAACTGTTTCGTTTGCTCTGCCATGCTTTTCCTGATATTTATAATCTTTATTCAAGTTCCGCCGCATCACACACGATTCTTAGTGAGTTGCTTTTTTTAAAAGAGGTTCACTCTACATAATGTAATTTATTGTCTTCTAATTAGGATGTACATTCTGAATAAGTTTTTTCCATATTATTGACAATTTTTGGTTCTGTTTGCCCTGCCATGCTGTTACTAATATTTATAATCTTTATTCAAGTTCCGCTGCATCACATACGATTCGTAGTAAGCTGCTTTTTTCAAAAGAAGTTCATTCTACATAAGGCATTTGGAATAAGCGTTTTACATATTTTTGACTCTTGTTCATCAGTTCTTTCCTATTTGATTTTGTTTGTCTTGCCATGCTGTTTTTGATATTTCAGATGTGCTGACCAGTTTTATCCTCTCGAGATCCGATTTTTTTTACATTTATTTTTGGAAGTCCTATTTTTGGAAGTCTTTCTTTTAAACAAGTTTGTTTCATAGAATAAAAAGCATCCCTAGTTCATAATGGTACTCTGAATTAGTTCCCCCTCTTGGTACTCCAGTTGTGTCTGCCTTATTTTCATTTTTATCTTTTGTAGTTTTTATCATACATGTTTCTTAAACATATTTTTAACCATATATGGCTGGTTTTTTAAAAAATTGTTTCAACTATACATGTTTGCTGAGCAATTTTTTATGTAGCAATAGTATCTTGTTTTCTTTTTAAGTTTTTTATTATTGCTCGATATCAGTATTATTATTTTTATTACATACGAATTTTCACATTGTTTTCTGGTACATTCATTGGGTTGTATGTTTATTAATTTTACTTGGACATTTTGTAACCTTTTATATGTCTTTTGTCTTTTCATTAGTCAGTTTTTACCCACAGGGTTCTGAAGTTTTTATCTCAGTTAACTCATGGTGCTCAACATCTGCACTTTCTCAGTAAGTACTACTGTGCCTTTCCTCTTACGTCTCTTTTAGTGTAATCTCTTTTAGTCTAACCTCCATTTGTTTTATAACAGTCTGTCTCTGTTTATACATTTTACTAGTTAAAAATATCTATAGTAAAATATATATATTTGTTTTTATTCATTGTTTTACTTATATTATTTTTTATATCTGTGTACTATTCTGTTTTGTTTACACTCGCTTTTTACATGTGTTTGAATTGTTTTTGCAGTTGCTCACCCCATGATGAAGGCATAAGCCGAAACGCGTTGGGGTCTTTTAATTCAATAAAGCACTTGTGACCTCCATACCTTCGCTCTTTTGTGCTTGCTCAGTCTTTCCACTATGGATATGATCTCCATGAGTGCCCCTTTTACCATGTGATTCTAATGGTCCAACTGACTCTCTGACAGGTTCTTTTGCTTCTAATGTACATGAAAAAAATATAGTTGTGAGTTTTTATTTATTTATTTAACTGGTTTTAGATACCGTTTTTCTGCAAGGTAAAACGTTTACAATGAACAGGTAGTAATATTTACATGGAACAGTTCGAACTATGTACAGTTAACTGGTAGAAATTTACATGAAAAAAGTAGTAACTTTTGTATGAAACAATTTTTTTTTTTGCTTTCTTTATCACTGTTTTGTAGCTAACATGCCAGTGCTTATGCCGTTTCCTGGGTTCTTCGTTTGGATTGGTTTTCTGTCTTTTCAAAGATATTCTTTTGGCTATAATAGTCTCTTTCACCTTGATTTTTATCCATGCTGGACAACATTTGGCCTTCCTACCATCTTTTTTAATACACAGAATACATCTGGTCTGGTTTTCCAAGAAGGTATTTTTGAACAATATAAACTCATAAAAGCACCCTTTAGATAAGATGTGGACATCAGAATTAAGACATCCAGATCACCACATTTACAGTGGAGCCGCTTTTTAAAAATGTCTCAGCTAAATGTGGAGCCATTTCTAAAATACACATCTATGGACTACGGAAGGAGCAATTTCAGAAAAATGCATGTGGGAAAAAAAAGAGAACAAATCTGGCAACCTACAAAATGTAAGTGCTGGCATTTCACAATGTGCACATGTAAATGTTGGCACTTACAGGTGTATTTGGGGCATTTTCCAAATGTAGATGTAAAGATACTCTTAATTACACATGACACTCTCTTGCCCCCATTTCAATTATGAGAGGGAAAGAAACATTGGGGGATTACAGGGGATATCCCACTTAATACTTCCTGTACAGGAATGGCAAAAAGGAGCACTTTTTAAATCCCTATTCATGCCAGATGTTCATTTGGACGTCGATGGCATGTACTTTCAATGTGAGCATGTAGAAGTGCAAAGTTTGGTGGAGTGTGGGTGGAGCACTAATTTACACACATAGGGGGCATTTTCAAAGTGTTTTAGCTGGTTAGTAGAAATGTGATATTTGGCGGTCAGTGCCGCTGAACATCTCCACAGACTTCCAAATGCCTGATTAAAACCGGGCCAGACTGTGGACGGAGTGGGGGTGGTGAGAGTCACTATTCAGTTAGTGGTGAAATTCAGCCACTAACTAGATAGCTTAAGCAAAGTTAGGGACAGGTGAATGCTGTCCTAACTTTAACTGGTTAGCAGTATCTCACTAGCGGCTGAACATTGCAGCTAACAGGTGTCTTTGGTGTCCAGCCAGCTCAGATATTCAGCAGTAGAAATCGGATATGTTCCATCACTGAATAGCTGGTTTTAATTAAAGTGGCAGTGACTAGGCATTTTAATAAGTCTGGCTGCCGCCCCTGAATATGCCCCCATAAGTTATAAAATACTATAAGTGGTAACAGGGAAGAAGTGACAAACAACAGGCCAGTAAGCCTTACCTCGGGGGCGGGAAAACTAATGGAGGCACTCCTGAAAGAGCAAATAGTGGACTTTCAAGAAACCAACAGGTTGCATGATCCGAGGCAACACGGTTTTACCAAAGGACGATAATGCCAAACAAATCTGATTGAGTTCTTTGACTGGGTGACCAGAGAACTAGATCACGGGCATGTGATGAATGTGATCTATCTAGATTTCAGCAAAGCATTTGATACTGTTTCTCAATAAACTCAACAGCTTGGGGATGGGTCCCAAGGTGATAGCACAGTTACTTACCTGTAACAGGTGATCTCTGGGAACAGAAGGAATAAGTCTTCACATATGGGTACGTCGGTACCGACGGAGTCTGCGCGGGAACGTTTCCCAGCGTCCAATTAGAAAGCCTTTGGAAGCATCCCAACACGCCTGCGTGCTGCCTTCCCGCCTTCCCAACTGCCTCTCCTCAGTTAAGTTTGAAAGCTGAGACAAAGAGAGAGAGAGAGAGAGCAAGGAAGGGAAAGATGGAGATAGAGAAAAAGCAACTCCTGGGGAGGTGGGTGGGTTGTGAAGACTTATTCCTGCTGTTCCCAGAGATCACCTGTTACAGGTAAGTAACTGTGCTATCTCCAGGAACAAGCAGGAATGAGTCTTCACATATGGGGACTCCCAAGCTCAGATGCCCGGAGGGAGTCCTAGCATGTTGCAAGTCTAGAACGAGCCATGCTATTCCTCAGGACCTCAGGCATCCTGGGTATGGAGGGTAGGAGTTGAATACAGAAAAGGAGCTGTGGAACAGCTGGCTAGAACAGGGCTTCAAAAGGGGAAGACCCTGTATAGAGGGCATTAAGCAGTAAAATATTGTAATCTGGGCCTCCCTTGTTGGCACTGTACAAGTCCACTGAGCTACATATGGATCTGTTAGAAGAGCCAGTGAATGTGCTCAAGGGGTACCTCACTGAGAAGTAGAGGTAATAAAGTAGAACAAAACAAGTGGAGCTCAGAACCCTTCAGGGTGAGAAATAGCCCCAGGGGAAAAACTGGGGTAGTATAAGAGGTAGAGCTTCAGCGGAGACGCAGAAGGTACTATTACAGAAAGCTTAAGCTGTTTCGGTCCAAAAACAGTACAAATCTAGGACCAAGAGAAAAATGAGTCTGACCCAACTGGACTGAGGTTGGAATCAGTCCATGTAGGGGAGAAAGGGTATGGAGACCCTTGTATCTGATAAGAAAGTAAGGACAGACTCAGGAGCGCTAAGCTTTAGAGAAACTGAAGCTCCGCAATGTCTTTCCTAAATGGGGTCAATTAGGAAAGAAAAAAGGTACATGGAGAGCTTCAGGAGTACCTAACCTTAAAAGGTTATGGTAAGGAAAATGTTTGTTAATTACCACAGGAAGTGATTATAGGTGTAGCCCCCTAAGTATGCTGGCACAGCATTGATAAGGGTAGTGCCCATCTGTCAGGATCATATAGGAATGTAAGGATATCTGAACCTAACAGACAGATAGATAAGTAGATGGATACAGATCTATCTAAAAATATATCTCACTATATCTATAAATATATCTATATCTATATCTATATATATATATATATATTGTGATAAGGAAGCTTATCATAGTTTAGGAAGGAGCTATAATAGAGGTGAATTGGCTCTGAACAAGCAACCTGTCTTTGCTGGTAGAAATACTAAAACAGAATGTTTTCATAAAAGACTACCAGTCCCAGAATGCACCAGGTTTCAAACAGCCTCTAGAAGAGCTGAAGTGGGGAAACGTGTGTTCAATCAGGAGAGCTATGAGGTAATCCCCAATCACTCATCTCCAAGGGCAGGGCTTGATTCAGCATAGCTGAGCTGTGCTAGGGTGGAGTATCCCTCTAAACAAGTTAAAAGTAAAACATATTCTACACAGAATCAGATGAGGAACTCAGAGCTCAAGGACAGAGAGAGGAAGCAGCAGCATCAACGTGGAAGGAAGAAGAGGAAAACATCTTGGAGGTCTAAAGAAGGAGCCCATAGCAGTACGTGTGTTGGGAGTCATTCCAGAGGCAAGCATACTCCATTGGACTGGAGGAAGCCAGAGGAGTGGGATTACAGAGCCAGGAATTCCCGGACGGCACCTGTGAAGGAGACGGCTGCATTTGGAAGGGGCCCTAAGACCAGTGCAAGAAGGTATGTGAAGAGAGACCCAGTGTCCAGGGATCTTGATTGGAAGGCTGGACATAAAAGCTGGATTACTTACTGGCCAGGATATCTGGAGAGGAAACCTAACAACAAAGGAAGCTCAGGTATGAACACTGATCTATGCCCTAGCTCTTCACTTGGAAGACAGCAGGGAAACAAGTATTGTCCTGAGAGTGCTCCATTAAGGAATTCCTCTGAGCCAGACCATGATATTGATTCTATGATAGTTAAAGAAGAAGGAGATATTTTAAATGATCAGAATGAATACATGGATTGCTCTCTGTCTAGGCTGCTGTGGTAAAATACTTTCACAAATACAACAACCATCAAAAGGAAATATAACTTGATCTTTTATCTACCCAGAAAAGTTTACAAGAAAGCTTTAGGGTAGGATTTGAGCCACGTAGAGAAAGTGAACCAGCAAAGGGGTTTGCAGCTGGCTAATTATTGGTAATTAAGCCATGCACAGTTGCATGTGAGCTCTGAAAGGAAACTACTGTTTGTGTGTGAAACTAGAAGAAAGTTATCCTTGAAAAAGAACAGTTTTTGGTTACTTTTGGGTTTTGTTTTTGCTTTTGGAGCACTGCTAAAAGGTATTAGCAGGAGCCCTCAGAAAGACCTTTTCTGTTTCCCATCAAGGTCTTTATTGTTTGATTGACTGCTTAAGAAGCTCAGTTGCTTATATCATGATTTGTTTTTTTTCTAAGTACAATACTGAAGCAAGTGTCCTTTTGTGTTACCAAGTAAATCTGTGTGGGAGAATTAACCCCATGAATAAAATATATTTTTCTTTGCTTACACTCGAGCAACACAACTCATTATTTTGTAAACGGCTGATTCTGGTATGAATGGACTACATCCCCCACAATCCTTTGCAAGTCATAATAGTATTTTGCCTTTGCCAAGACTGCGGACATTCACGCCCAGCGCCCCCGTTTACAATATATATATATATATATATTTAAATATATACACATATAGGGTATATATGCATATATCTATAAAGAGATATGTATGGGCAGAAGACACAGAGATAGATATAGACAAGTATATATGTATCTATATATATCTATATATACCTATATGAATATGTAGGCATATAGAGACATGTCTCCAGGCATGTGGATGGAGAGATGTCCATAGAACCTCATCCCCCTTATAGGGAGAGAGGAAGAGTCATCTGACAGCAAGAAGGTTGATACCTGCTTGAATAGATACATAGAGAATCCTCTTTTCCTGGTTATGACTGGCAGAGTCAGAGGAAAGGTCTCCCTGACAAGAAGAAGTCTGAATTCCCTGCAGAATTTGAGATCTTGAATAACCAGGATGGCCTACATGAAAATTGCAGAGGATAACTTCAGTATGCAGACAGGAAGTCCAGATATCTCCAGACTTGCAGTATGGAGAATGGATAGAGGACACCTCTGGAGGAAGATACCCTAGTGACCCGCCTATGAGGGAAAGATGGGTATTAGGCGTCCTCTAGCTGCCATTGAAGAAATTTATCTCTGACAAGAAGACCCAAGGAGATATGGGCCAAGCCAGGGAATTGGCCCTCCTTTAGGATTTCATGTAATGAAAGGCCTGAGGCTTATGCCTCAAAAGAGATTTAAGATGAGATGGTAAGGGTAGGGAATACCTGCCAGACATGAAACATGACTGGGGGAACCCCCCTAACCATCTGGGGTTATCTGCTAGGCAAGATACTAATGCTCTCTAGCAAGGGCCCATAGTGCAAAGCTACTCTGTAGAGATGCAGAGAGCATGCTGCAGGTTGGTTAACAGAAAAACTGGCTGTGAAAAGCCAGCAGGTAACCAGCTATTCTGCCAAGGACAAGGGGGCGAAGAACAGAAGTTAACCAACCAGACTGTGATAATAGGGTTTCCCAAACGAGGTTGATAACCTGTTTGGGACTTAGCACTGAGGCTAGGAGGATTGCTAGTGGAAGGGAATCCCTGGTTGTGTAGTGAACAAAACCAGTGGCTTGCAAATGCAATGTGTGCCTTCAAGTCAGTCCTGACTCCTGGTGACCCAGAAGCTCCTGGGTTTTCTTGGCAGTTTCACCGGAAGTAGATTGCCAGGCCTTTCTTCCGAAGCAATGGAGGGTTAAGTGACTTGCCCAAGGCCACAAGGAGTGCTCGTGGGAATTGAATCCTGGTTGCTTGGTTACCAAGCCAGTGCTCTAACCACTAGGCTACTCCTCCACTCTATAGTGAACAAAACCAGTGGCTTAACCACTAGGAATTGCTGTATCTGCAGCAACTACCAGGGCAGCATGGAAAATTTCTTTTCCCTCTTCCTTTTTTAGATTGGGAAAAAGAAACAACAGACATGGTAGGACTTCCTATTGTCTGATGAGCTGCCCTAAGGTAACAAGGGGGGGAAACAACTCCAGAAGGAAGAATCCCCCGGTAGAACAGGTAGAGGACCATAGGGGCTTACCCGTGTAAAAGAGCCACTCTAACAAACCAAATGTTGTAGTAAGAGGGAGGTAAGACAGAGTTGCAAGAGACCGACTATGGAGGAAGTCTCTGACAGGTGAGATGATACATGCCAGTACAGGGAAACAACTGTCTATTGATAGTTGTTACCTCTCTTTCCTCCAAGAAGAAGAGGAAAATCTGTTAAGTATGAGCATGATAATCATAAAGACTCTTAGAGAAAAGATGTCTCATAAAGAGATATCTAGGTAGGTTAGGATAAATTTAGTGCAGATACTGCAAGTGAAAAGAAGCAGACTGCCACCCTAACCACCAACCAAGAGGGACAATGATCTATTTGAAACCCTGCGACTGCTGGGTTTGTTGACCCTGTTGAGGTTGTGGATTCTTCAGACCAGGGTGATGTTTCCCCTGTTTGGGAACATCTGTATGATGGGCAGATGATGGATAAAACCTTCTCCCCCTAGGGGAAGAAAGTTTGGTAGGACATTTCCTACCTACTGGGAAAGAAGAAGGCGTAGAACAGCCTCTGGAAACAGGAAAGTCAGTGGCTAACTGAGCAACCTGGAGTAAAGACTCCTTGTTGAAGAGATTTTCTCCAGTGCAAGGAGTATTTCCCAGTCTTTCTTGTGCCCATTTGTCCAAGTCTGAAGCTTGGAGCCAGGCTCTACGTCGTGCCGCTATAGCTATAGCAGAGGTCCTGCTAACAGACTCAAAGGAGTCTAGGGAAGCACAAGTAAGAAACCTAGAGATATTTTGAGCATGACTAACCAGTGAGGAATAGTCTGCACTCTTGGGCTCTTGAAGAAAAGGAGTCAAAAGATGTAACTTCTTTGTGACCTCCTCAAGAGATAAACCCATATAAAAAATATATGAAAGAATTCTTGCTGAAAGCATGGATGCCTGGAAGGTTTGGCGCCCAAAGGCATCTAAAGTCTTAGACTCACGACCCGCCTCATTGCTGATTCTACAACAATGGAATGATGAGGAAGTTGAGTCTTTTGAAATCCTGGAGAGGGGGGCACCTGATATAGAAGATCAGTTGCTTTGGAAGGTGGGGGTACCTTTAAAGGAGCTTCCCACATTCGTAGAAGGAGATCCTGCAAGGAATGATGCAAAGGAAGCATGATGTTCTCCTTTGCTTTGCCAGGAACATAGAGGGATTCTGTATTCCCTTGTGTAGGATCCTGTCCAGGAATAGAAATGGCAAGTGATTTTTGCCAAATCCAGGAGGAAAGCCTGAAAAGAAGGATCCTCAGAGGGAACTTCCTTTGGATAGGCTAGATCTGATGAAGAACTAGCGTTGGCACCGAGGGATCTATCCAAGTTTATAGGAATAGAAGATCCTGAATGGTGCAGTATGGGATCCTTAGAGGATGGTCGCCGGTACTGCAGGAGGTCGGGACCAGCGACAGCCGGTAGCACATCGTCCATGCTAGGGATCAATTCCAAACTCGGTATCGAGGAAAGCGAGCCTGATGAGAGAAGCATGGAAGGCACCGACAGCAATGGTACTGTGGATAACGGTACCGACTTCGCTACCATATCCGATACCAGTGGATGAAGGCCAGCCGGTGGCAACTCTAATGGCATCGAAGACACCGAGAGTGCTGGATCCGAATTATCGGAACCGAGCCTTCGGTACTGTCTGGTGTCGGTACCAAGGTGAGTCGGTACCCAGTCCTCCAGACTGGAGATCGATTCCAGACTCGGCATCGAAGGAAGCGAGTCTATCGATGCACATCTGGAGGGTACCGACGTTGGTACTAGTATCAGTACTGGGAACGATACCGATACTGGAAGGTCGGTCTGCAGCATATCCTACGGCCCCTTAGGTACCGAGGACCCAAGACCTTGGTGAGGATTGTTTCATCCAACACCATTGCCAATGCCTGGGTATCAGTACCACTCGAAGTGGATGCCACCACCGGGCATGGCTCAGGTATGTTCTGTGAAGGGTGAACCTCAGGAACAACCTGAAACCCCACACGGGCTTTGGAGGCCGAAGACTCCCACCGGGGTTTTGAAGCCCGTGGATTCTCGAGGGCAAGGCCGGAGGCATCTCTATGCTGTGCATGAGATTTGCCACTCGAGGACTGGCTAGTCTTAACAGACTGTTTTTGGGTTACTTGATCCTGTGTAGAAGAAGATATGGTCGGTGCCCTGAAGTTGGATGGGGACCGCATGTCGAGGGGAACTCGATGTTGAAAACTTCTTCCCACAATACTACTGCAGTAGGGACACTCCGGAGGAAAATGGTCAGGACCCAAACAGGTTAGACACCAATTGTGAGTGTCCAAAAATAACATTGTACCGCCACAGTTTGTACATTTCTTGGGGATAGTGGCTGGCGGTTCCATGAAGGAAAGTGGAGAGGCCTAGCAGGCCTGAAAAACTGTGAGACACTAGGAAGGAAAAAAATATTCCTTAAAAAGGAAAATTTTTACAAGAAAAGAAAAAAGAAACACCGGCGGTACCAGTGGCGTCGGGAAAGGCAGCCGCGACCACAAGAAAACGAAAAAATAAAAGATGAATTTTCTGCGGTGACAGGAGGACGTTCTGCCGGTTCCGCGGAAAAATGAAAACTGAGGAGCGGCAGTTGGGAAGGCAGCACGCAGGCATGTTGGGATGCTTCCAAAGGCTTTCTGATTGGACGCTGGGAAGCGTTCCTGCACAGACTCCGTCAGTACCGACGTACCCATATGTGAAGACTCATTCCTGCTTGTTCCTGGAGATGAACTGTATCAGAAATGGGTTGACTGACAGACGACAGAAGGTGATGGTAAAAGGAACACATTCGGATGAAAGGAAGGTGATTAGCGGTGTGCCCCAGAGTTCAGTCCTGGGATCGGTACTTTTCAATGTATTTGTGAATGATATTGCTGAAGGACTGAATGGAAAGGTCTGTCTTTTGGTAGATGACATGAAAATGTGCAAGAGTGGATTCCCTGAGGGAGTGGAGAACATGAGGAAACATCTACAAAAGCTGGAAGAATGGTCTAAAGCTTGGCAGTAAAGACTTAATGTAAAGAAATGCAGTGCCATGCACATGGGACACAGAAATCCAAGGGAAATGTATGCAATAGGTGGCGAGAGGTTGGTGTGCACAGACCAGGAGAGGGACCTCGGAGTGATTGTTTCTAAGGATCTCAAGGTGGCAAAACAGTGTGACAAGGTGGTGGCAAAAACCAGAAGGATGCTGTGTTGCACACAAAGAGGAATTATCAGCAGAAAGGAAAAGGTACTAATGCCACTGTACAAGTCACTGGTGAGACCTCACTTGGAATATTGTGTTCAGTTAGTTTTGGCGACCATATCTCGCAAAGGATATAAAAAGACTGGAAATGGTTCAGAGGAAAGCAACCAAAATGATTTGGAGCCTGTGTCTGAAGACTTATGAGAAGAGACTTGAAGACCTAAATATGTACACTATGGAGGAGATGAGGGACAGGAGAAATATGATTCAGACCTTTAAATACTTAAAGAGTAGTAATGAACAAACCTCTTTCAAAGACAGGGGACGCTGTAACACTAGAGGGCATAACATGAAGCTGCAAGGGGGTAAACTGAAAGGCAATGTCAGGAAATACTTTTTCATTGAAATGGTAGTGGATGCTTGGAATGCCCTCCCGATGGAAGTGGTGGGGACAAATACAGTGACAGAACTCAAAATGGCATGGGACAGATACAGTAGATTCCTTTATAGCAACAGGATAAAATCAAAATAAACATAACTATCTCTTATACTCAATATATAGGGGTGACCAACATAGAGCAGTGGGTATACCACCCCTAATCAAAGTCACAGGGAGGGGTGACCTGTACAGAGCAGCAGGAGCACCTACTCTTGCCACCTTGCTGGGCAGACTAGATTGACCATACTGCTGTTTATCTGCCGTCATATACTATGTTACTATAATTTACATGTGTTTTTCAAAATCTAAATACAGCCCTTTACGATACACATTTTTGGCCACTTATGCCCCCATTTTATATAGATAAATAGATGCCTGCTTTTCTTTATAAATAGCTGGGCACATTCTGGGTTCCTAAAAAAAATTACCCTGATAGTGTCACCCATCCATCAATTTGATCTACCATATCACTGTGATTTAATTTGTACCACGGGATCTCACTGTCCCTCTAGTTGTTCTCTTTTTATCAGGTCTTTGAGAAGCCTATTATATCTACATCTTCATTCAGTGTTTCAGAAGCAAACTCTCTCTTTTTATGTTTTAGGCTTCCAGCATTTAATTTAATTTAACGTAAAATGGCATTTATAGCCCACTTCTATCCAAGGAGGATTACATAGGATGCAAGTAGGGATAATACACTCAACTAATAAAAGAAAACAAACCACTACAACATTAAACTATCACATTTCATATCCATCCTTCTCAATTAAGTTATAATCCACTGACCCCACTGAGAAAAAAGCCATGTATTTATGTTCAAATCTCTTTTATTAATTTCACATATTATACACACTACACACAAACCAACTCTTAACAGTAACATAAAACAAGGCGATTTACAGTCAGGATAGGAACCCTCGAGGCCACATCCCTAGTAGCAGACCTCCTTCTTCCTGAAGCACAAAAATACTATGGCCGGGCCTCCTCGCAACATGATGCCTGAGTTGGCCTACCTTTCACAAGCCTTTATAAACATTACCCACATTGCAAACACCCTAACTTTCTTAACCTTATAAACCATCACATCCACTCCCCCCTATCCCTACCCACCCCTCCCACCCAGCCCTTTCTCTTGCCCCTCCCGTCCATGATTTGTTCTGTTCCCCGGGGAAGAAGTAAGGGGAGCACCCTCCCATTAAGCTTTACACATTCAACAAGGCACTTCGCTCCTGTGGAGTCAAAGTATCCATGAGAGGCATCCACATCTCCGTGAACCTATCCCAGTGCTTTCCCCCAAGCTGCTTTGCTGTTAGTCATTCCATCTTCATCAGCTCCAGGATGGCCTGCTCCCAACTGTCAACTACCGGGGCCGGCCCCTCCAACCAGCAGCCCAGTATAACCTTCTTCACCATCAGGAAGCCTCGTTCCATCAGGAACCGTTTTTGCGGGACCACCCACTGCCCCACCGCTTCCCAATTATGAAATAAACAAGTCGCCACATTCTGTGGGATCTGTATCCCCAGCATAGTAGCCATCCTGGTACTGGCCTGTCGCCAAAGAGTCTGTACTCTGGTGCATTTCCAAAATTTTTGTAAGAGAGTCCCACTCTCCCTCCCACACCACCGACACTTGTCATCAGTTAGTAAGCCAGCCTTGAAAGCCCAGCTATCACTTATGTACGCCCGCCATAGGAACTTATATTGCATTTCCTGCAGGTAGACCCATTTCCCACCCATGGGTATTGTTTTAAACACCCTCTCAAGACACTCCCGTGTAACCTCTTCTGCCCCTTCCCTCATCCATCGCTCGCTCAGTTGATTTAGATATCGCTGATCTCCCCCGGGCATATCATGTCCTTCCTTCCCTCTGTGAAAGCTCCCCCACCCATCACGTTTAACAACCACCCTTTGGGGTCTCTTCTCCCGGTTGACCCCGAGGCCCTTTTCACTACTTCGTTAGCATAATGCCGTGCCTGCAGATAGCAGTAGAACTCGTGTTTATATATGGAGAATGTCTCAGCTAGCATCTGAAAACTCTCAACTCTCACTCCACCCTCTCCACACAGGTCCCCGATGCATACGAGGCCCTTCCGGGCCCACGCCCTGAAGACTTTGGATGTCAAACCCGGCTTAAACTCTGGGTTCCCCACCAATGGGAGCAGCAGTGAGTGTTTCCAATCCCACCCATATCGCCTGCAGAGGGCTCGCCACGTCGCTCTTAAAGCTCTCAGATATATCCCACCTCTCATGCTCACTGGCAGCTCTTGGCTATGTGCGTGTAGTATATATAACCCATGATATGGGCTGGTCATCCAATTTAACTGTTGCATGGGCGCGCAACCCCCCTCCACCGCTGCCAACCCCGCTATGTGTCTTGTCATATACCTGAGGTTGTAGTTGCGTACTGAAGGGAGCTCCAATCCACCTTCTTCCCTCTGCCCCATGAGTGCCTTCAGGGGTATACGGGCACTTTTTCCCCTCCATAGGAAATGGCCCAAATGCCGCTCAAAGCACTGCCAATCTTTACTGAGAACCCAGATGGGAAGCATACGGAGAACATAAAGCCATCTGGGCATCTCCACCATTGTGAATAAGGCTATCCTACCTCTTAGAGACAAGGACAGAATGTGCCATCTCTGAAAGGTTCTCCGAGCTCTTTCTAGCATTCCCGGTATATTACACTTATACAAATTTTCAGGGAGATCTGGCAGCTGTATCCCCAGGTACCTAAAGGCTCCCGATGCCCAAGTCAAGGGGAAGGGACCCTTCTAGGACTGCCCAATCCACCCACCCACATCTAATGCCATGGACTTGGCTGCGTTAATTTTGAGTTCTGAGAATCTGCCAAACTGAGTTATTATCTGAAGCGCCCGGCCAAGCGATTCCTGTGGGTCTCTCAGGCACAGGAGCATGTCATCTGCAAAAGCACTTAACTTCATCTCCTCCTCCTCGCCCATCTGCACCCCCACTACCTGAGGATCCTCCTGCAAAGCCTGTAGGAGAGGCTCTAACGTGAGCACAAAAAGAAGAGGCGACAAGGGACATCCCTGTCTCGTGCCCCTTTCCAGCGTAAAAGGCTCAGAGAAAACTCCATTAACCCCAACCCTTGCCTGAGGTGTTGAGTACAGAATCTGGACCCACTGTAAAACGGCACCCCCAAAGCCAAACCGCTTCATAACCTCCCATAAGTACTGCCAAGCCACCCTATCAAACGCCTTTTCGGCATCCAGGCTTACTAACCTCAAAGGTGTTTGTTCCCTTATGCAGTACTCCATCCCCACTAATAATTTTGTTATATTCTTTGTGGCCTCCCTGCCCTGTACAAAGCCCACCTGCCGGGAGTCAATCAGCGTAGGCAAAATGGGGTTCAGTCTCCCCGCCAAACTCGAGGACAAAATCTTTATATCAAAATTAATCAGTGATATAGGTCTATATGAAGCAGGATCCTGGGGATCCCTTCCCTCTTTTGGTATAACCGTAATGTCTGCACACTTCATATCTCTGGGGAAACAACCCTGGTGGAATATCGTGTCATACATTACCAGGAGGGTTGGAGTGATCTTGTTCTCCAATATCTTATAGTATTCCGACCCGAATCCATCCGGACCCAGGGCTTTATGGGGCTTTCCCCTTTGGATTGCTATCTGTATTTCCTTCCCAGAAATAGGAGCATTAAAGGCCCTCTGTGCCTCCTCCCCTCACTCTGGAAGATTTAGCCCATCAAGGAATTTCCGGCCCTGCTCGAAGTCCCTCTCCTCCTCTGTGTACAGATTGGCATAAAAGTTTCTAAAGGTAGTCGCAATCTGCTGCGGTTTGTGGTGTATAACGCCTTCCATGTTTCTCAGAACTGGGACAAATCGCGCACCCTCCGGGTTTCTAACCATTCTGGCTAATAGCCTTCCCGATCTATTTCCAAATTTGTATAGCTGATGTTTATAGTACTGCAAGGACATATTAGCCCGCCTCTGCAGTAGCTCACTAAGAGCCGCTTGGACCCTCACGTACTCCTGTTGAGTGGCTCTATTCCGTGTTCTACTCTGCCTCCTCTGTAGTGCCTGGAGAGAGTGCTCCATCACTAGTAGACTCTGATCTAGATGTTTGCGCCGACATATAGTGTATGCAGTGATAGCCCCCCTCATTACCGCTTTGCTTGCTTCCCAGAACAAAAGTGGTGAACACTGGGGTGTATCACTGACCTCTGTGTATTCCTCCCACTGTTTCTCCAAGTATGTTCTGAAATCTTTATCCTCCCATAGGTATGTGGGGAAGCGCCAGCCCAACCTTCCCGGGCCTTGAATATCCCAGCTTATCCAGACCATCCCGTGGTCGGAAATCATTACAGGCTCAATCTCCGCTTGTGATACTTGAGCAAAGCCTCCTACGCTGACCAAAATGTAATCAATTCGTGACCAGGTCAGGTGTGCTCTTGACTGGTGCGTGTATTCCCATGTCCCTGGGTGTAAGGCCAGGCATAGGTCATCCATATCCCCCATCCTAAACAAATAGCCAATCCCTTTCTTGGACCACGCGCCTATCTCACTCCGCCCAGACTTGTCTAACTGCGGATCATGTGGGCAATTGAAATCTCCTGCCAAAATCAGCTTCCTCCCTCCTGCTTTCGTGATAAACTTTAACAGATCTTTGAAAAAGCCGTGGTCATACACATTGGGGGCATAAACATTCCCTATCCAAAGTTCTTGTGCACAAAGCTTTGCCTGCAGAAAAATGTATCTCCCCTGAGGATCCGCCTCACACTCTACCACTTCTAATGGGAGGCCCTTCTGAACTAGAACCACCACCCCTGCCTTCTTGTATCCCGACGACGCCCCATAGGATTTTTCCACCTACTCTCTTGCCAACTTCCCATGCTGTTCCTCGCTCAGATGGGTCTCCTGCAGCAATGCAATCTTCCCTCCTTTCCTCTTGAGCGCCTGCAGTATTTTGGTCTGTTTGACTGGCGAGCCAATCCCCCCTATGTTCCATGAAATAATCTTTACATTACTCATCGCCTCTTATCTCGGGTTTTACCCTGCATAAGTTGCTCTGATCCACAGGCTCTAGGAGCCGCCCAGCCTCGGCTCCCCATGAGCTTACCAAGCCTCTCCAGGCGTCTACTCTTCCCTGACGCTGTTCTTTACCTCCCCCAGAGCTCTCATACCCTTCCGCTAGACCCCCACCCTTCCCGCCCCTCCCCCCTGCTCCTGCTCCCTCCCTCCCTCTTGAGCCCCGTACCCCACACCCCATACCCACATCTGAACCAAATCACACCCCACCCCCCTCCCCAAAGCCACCCTCCCTCCCCTAGTCCCCCCCCATCAACCTGGTAGCCATCGCTATTATCCCTATTGGGATGGATCACTGTCCACACTGCCGGGCCGCCCTCTTCCCCGAAGGCTGTAGAGGGGGGGAACCGTTCAAAGATGCTCTCATGTCCGTCTGCCAAGTCCTGTTGCAACTGCCATCCATCAGTCTTAACTTGTGTACAAACTCAATGTCCGTCTCTCAACACTTATCCTTGTCTGTACTCGGTGGCTTGTCCTGATGCAAGGTGTCTAAGAATTTCTTCGCAGCCTGGGCTTGATCAAAAGTATGCGCTGATCCGTTATGAAAAATTTTCAACAGAGCTGGATAGCTTAGTGCAAAGCGGATTCCCCCTTTGGCTGGTTCGCTGCATACTGGCGAAAATTCTTTCCGTTTCGCCGCCAGTGCTGCTGAATAGTCCTGGAACATAAGGATCGAGCTATTGTCCAGTTTTAAAGTTCTCTGCTTTCAGTAGGCATGCAAGAGCATTGCTTTATGCTGAAAGTTCAGTATCCGTGCCAGCACCGGTCTCGGTCTCTCGTTCGCCTCACATCTCTGGCCCAACCGGTGTGATCTTTCCACTTTTATTTGCCCTTGTAGCTCCACGAGGCCCAGCTCCTTTGGCAGCCACACCTCAAACAGGCCTGGGAGCTGATGGTATGTCCATGACTCTGGTACTCCCACCAGCCTCAAATTATTTCTTCTGGACCTATTTTCCAGATCGTCCACCTTAATAAGCAACGCATCAATTTGCTTTTGGTGCCTTTGAGTGTCTCGCTCCAACAAGAGTTCACTATCTTCCAATACTGTTAATCTCTGCTCCACCTCCTCCACTCTCCGAGTAATTTCAGTGAAGGTCTCTCCCATCTCCTCCAGTTTTTTCAACATTGTGTCAAATTTAGGTTCCAATAGCTTGACCACCTCCTGTGCCAACTCCTCGGAGCACGACTCCACACCTCCAGACCCCGGGGAATCCAGATGCTCACAGGCTCGGGGCGTAGCCGCCATCTTGGCTTCACGAGACCCATGCGGTTTCTCCCTTTTTGTCGTTGACCGCATGTCTCTTTTCACTCACCCGATTCCCCAGCAACACCCTAAGGTTCCTTCTCTTTATGGGTCTTCTTCCCTCTCAATCTGTGATTATTTTAGCTTGTTTTCCTGCCGGTTCGAAGAAGCGGCCCAGGAGCACGACGAGGACGCGTCCTCACCCGCTCATGTGCTCACATGATCCTCCAAAAGCCATGTATTTAATAGTTTCTTAAATATATTATAATTTCTTTCTAATTATCCTAGCTTTGGCAGATTGTTCCATTCTGTCGGAGCCCTTCCTGTTAAGGTTATCTTACTAGCCTTAACTAATTTACAAGCTATCTTATGAGAAAATTGCAACTGAATATTTGCCTCAGATCTAAGAGAACACTGAGGAAGATACGCTCCACATGTTTGTTCAAATTAGATGCCACATCAATAATCTGTCAGCAGTTTAAATCTTACTCTTTGTTCAATAGGGAACCAATACACCTCTTTTAAATTGGGGTACTTTGATCCCATTTATTGGCTGCTTTTTAATCATTGCATCCACATTTTGTATTAATTGTAACCTTGTACCAAACTTCTTTTCTAATCCCAAACAAGTTAAATTATAATAATCTAACTAAGCTGTCACCACAGTTTGGATAATGGTTGTATACAGACATGTCAAGATATGTTTTTCTATTTATAACCTGCTAAACAGTTGACAGGGATAGCGTAGTTACTCACTTGTAACAGGGGTTCTCTGGGGACAGCAGGAATCAGTCCTCACATATGGGTGACATCAGTGCCAACGGAGCCCCCACGGAAACATCTCCCCAGTTTTCAAAGAAAGCCTTTGGGAGATGCACCACGCATGCATAGTCCATTTCTCGCCCAAGTGTGCCATCTTGCCTCAGTCTAATGACATAGCTAAGACAGCAAAAAATAAAATACGATAAAGAAGCAACTCCAGGAAGTCAGTCCTCACATATGGGATTCCCCAGCTACAGGCTACCGAGAACTTGTAAAATCGCCACGGTGACCTGCAAAGGGTGAGCTGTGATCAACAGCAGTGAGAGACTCTCGCAAGACCCAAGTGTCAGGTAGACATAGAAGGGTCGGAGGGCAGAAGTTGCTTACACCCCGAAGAGATTACAGAGTATGGCCTGGCTGAAGGTGCTATCCTGTCAGGACTCCCTCTCCATGTGGTAGTGAGCTGCGAAGGTATGGGCTGAAGACCAGGTGGCAGATTTCTGTCAAGGGGACGGAATACAGATTTGCCAAGGAAGTAGCCATGGCCCTGATGCGGTGCGCCATGATCTTCTGGTCCAGTGTCCAAGTGGACAGAGTTCACTTAGTCACTGGGTGTTCCAGACAACTGGGGTCATAGGATACAAAAAGCTGAGGTGCTTTGCGGAAGCCCTGAGTCCATTGCAGATAGAAGGACAGGACCCTTTTACAATCCAGAGTATGAAAAACAGTTTCCACCTGCTGAATGAGGTGGAATGGGAACATCATCTTGGTAGAAACATGGGGTGTGTGTGGAGCACCATCTTGTCCTTGTAGAACCTCATGTAGGGGGGCTGTTCCATCAGAGCCTGAAGCTCACTGACTCTGCAAGCTGATGTGAGTGCTACAAGGAAGACGACCTTCCAAGAGAGGTACCTATTTATTTATTTATTACATTTTCTTTTATACCGCGCTATTTAAGATCAGTGCGGTTTACAATAAACATTGAAACTACACATCTCAGTTTAGTGATTTGTGCTTACAATAAACATTTAAAATAACTCGGGTATACAATGAACAAGTTTCTTAACAGGGAGAACAATAACTATATACAGGCCAGTTAATGTAACTATATACATGGTTACGTGCTGGGCTTGATGGACCTTGGTCTGACCCAGTATGGCATATCTTAGGTTCTTATGTTCTTACCTCAAGTGGCAGGTAGCCAGAAGCTCAAACGGTGGCTTAGTGCGCTATGAGAGCACCACATTCAGATCCCGCTCTGCCACTGGAGGATGGGGGATTTGGATAGCATGAGGCTCCAAAAGAACCGAGACACAAGGGGCTGAGTCAATAGGGGCGGCCCGCGACGGAATGATGATGCACTGCGATAGCACTCATGTGTACTCTGACCGAGGCCGACGACTGGGACTTTGGGAGCTTACGTGGGCCATGCCCCTGTCCTTTGTGCCTTTGACCCTGCTGAGGGGCTGAGAAGGCCTGAAATTGTGAGATATTGTCAAACTCCCCCTTCTTCCTTGGGAAGAAGGATTTTGTCCCCACGGCCTTCTTATGGGGCTGCACCAAGATCTTCTTTGACAGTCTAGTTCTCATTAGGAACTCAGTCTCTTTCTCTGCAGCTTTACCTGCCATGGGTTTCCCGAAGAGGGTCTCTCCAATACAGGGGACATCAATAAGTTTGTCCTAAACCTATTGCTCTAAGTCAGACAACTACAACCATGCTTGGTATCATGCCCCGATGCCCATGGCGGCCACCCTGGCTGAAGACTCGAAGCCAGCGTAGGCTGCTCAAATAAAGAACTTCGAGCACTTCTTGACCAGTGAGGTCAGAGACTTAATTCTCTGCAGGGGTTCCCCACCGAGGCCTGCCGAGAATCCACCAAGCTCCCTCAAGAGCTCCTAAAGGTACATGCCGATTTAGAGTTGGTAGGATTGGACCTGGCATGTCAACATCGAGCCCTCAAAGGCCTTTCGGCCGAGGGCATGAAGGTTGGGGCCTCCCTCCCAATTGGCACCGAGGAATGAGTCTTTTGGCTCTTGAGCCTGTGCATGGCTTACTCAACAACCATTGAGTTGTGTGGAAGTTGGGTCTTCTGGAACCTAGGGCTTTGGCGCATTCGGAACATGGAGTTGAGTCGCCTGTTGACAATGGGTACCAAAGCCAGTGTTTCTGGATGATCTGTTGTTCGAGCCACGGGCACTCGACAGAGAGGACAGGTGTCCCGAGGAATGGGACCGGGACTTTGTCCGGAGCCATTGGGTCTCTCAAGGCGGGCAGTGCTCAAGGATCAGCTCGACGTCTGGAGAAGCCCTCAATGTCGAGGGTCCCGTTGTCAGGCAGATGAACTGGACAAACCAGATATAAATGCGCGATGCATGGCCAATAGGGCAAAGATACTGCTCTATAAAGCCACCATCCTGGTCTCCATGCCAGTTGGCTCCACAGCCTTTGACGCAGGCACTGAGGATTTCGGGCCTGGCATCCGTACTGTGAAGGGGGAGTCCTCGGTGAGGATGGCCTCAGATGTCCGAGGCCGGTCAGTGAGTGCTGACGACTCCTTACAGGGCAGCTTGTGAGGCTGCTCCCACTCCAGTTCCTCAGAGTCACACAGGGGTCTGCGGGGCCTGGAGTTGGATTTCCCCTTCTTCCTGGACCCGTCCTCTGAGGCAGTCTTCAAGGGTTTCGACTTCTTGCATTCCACCTCCGGGGATTTCCTCTTGGAGAAACTGCAGCCACAGGACTCCGAGGAGGCTTGGGCTTCGCAGGGCACTGAGATACTGGAGGGAGTCCTGGAGCATGGTGTCACCGGAAACTCCAGCATGGAGTCAGACTTCTGGAAGAATTTTTATTGCGCTGATGGCTCTTTAGGGTCTTTGAGGTCATGGTTCTGCAAAGTTCGCAGTCCAAGTCGTTGTGCTCTGGACCAAGGCACCGGAGGCATCAGTCATGCAGATTGGTGAAGGACATCATTTTGCTGTACCATTCACACTTCTTGAAGCCGTTGGAGGCCATTGGAAAAAAAGGGGTCTCCACCAACCGGCAGGGGTCTGCAGCCTTCAGCCGAAAAAGGGTGTGAACGCTGTTTGAAGGACACTTCGAGATAAAAAAAGGGAAAAAAACAAGGAATGAACCTGAGGAGCAACACCGAGGTGAGCTGGCTTGGGGGCAGGAAGGAACCAGTACGCAAACCGGATAGAAATTACCAGAAAATCACACTTTTTCCGGGGGAAACAGGTCAGATGTTCGGAGGGTTCCACGGAAATAATGGAGACTGAGGCAAGATGGCACCCTTGGGCAGGAAGGGGACCATGCATGTGTGGTGCATCTCCCAAAGGCTTTCTTTGAAAACTGTGGAGATGCTTCCATGGGGGCTCCATTGGTGCCGATATCACCCATATGTGAGGACTAACTTCCCGCTTGTTTCCAGAGAAAATCTGCAATCTTTCAACTCTGGCTGCTCTTTTCTAAGTAAAGTCATTTTTATTGGTTTCACAAAAGCTTACAATTGGCATACAGTTCGGCGGGCCAACAAATGCCCAGCAGTAACAACACTCATCAGGAAAATCTGAGTTCAGCAACGGCATAGAAATACATACAACATACAATCAAAACCATGGAAATAGCAAAGTAACCAACCCAGAGAACCAGGGGTCTCGATCGCCGGAACAAAGTGCTGCAATATCCAAGATCCCATCGGGTATAGCCTAAGGATAATCGAGTAACTCCCTTCTTGCCCAACCGAATGAGGGACAAGAAACAACAACAGACCCAGACCCCCCCCCTACTACTACTAAACTACTAAACTACCCACCCCCCGCCCTGTCCATCTGAAAGACCATCAGTACCACCCAGGAATCTCTCAATACCCAACTGCTGGCATCCCCTCTCAGATTAGAGTCCTCTTCTAGGGACAATCCCCGTTACTCAAGCCCATTAGTGGGATCCATATTCTGGATGCGCAACAGGGGTGCCCAGATGCTTTGAAAGCGGGCCCACGATTTACCCCCAAGAAGTCGGGCCGTTCTACCCTCCATAATACGGAGGTCACCCATCAGTCGTTCCCACTCCATGATCCCCGGGCCCCCTTCCGTTAGCCAATGGCGCAAAATACAATGTTTAGCAACTAGAAAACTCCTCTCACACAGCTTATTCTGGGCACCTGCTCCCTGAAGCCCCCCACCACCTACATGAAATAAACACCACATTGGGTGTAGATCGACCTCCTCTCCCACCCAAAGTGACAATTTGGACCGTACTGCTCCCCAAAAGATTTGAATTACAGAACAGAACCAAAATCGATGGGATAAGGTGCCCACCGTCCTCTTACAGAGACCACACACATCGGACGTCAGAAGTCCCATCTTCCGCGCTCCAGCCTCCGAGACATACGCTCGCCACAGCAGCTTAAATTGTAGCTCGCGGTAGTGAACCGCCTCTGAGAGCTCTCGAATTCTATGAAAGGCTGCCTCCGCCAACTCTACAGTAAAATCCACCAAACCATCCCTATTCCATCGTTCTACTAGCGAAAATAATCGCCCCAGGTTACCGGGAGGAATCAAGAGTTCCCGCAACTGCTGAGCCGTAAGATGCTCTTGGCATTTCTCCAGTAGGAACCAAAGGCTATGTTGACGTGAAAGCAATTCAGCTCCCCCCGGAACACTGCGCACATAATGGCGTACCTGTAAGTAATAATAAAAGGTCTCCTTCTGCAAGCGGTACTTCTGCGACAAAACCTGGAAGGAGTCTAGCTGATCCATATTTTCCATTCGCAGCTGCCCAAGGTATTCAATACCCGCACGCAACCAAAGTTGGCTGACCCCACCCGCATTCCCGGGCGCAAAATTCCCATTGCCTTTCAAAGGCAGGCAGTCTGTGGCTCTCCAAGGTCTGCCTCTAGACCGACAGAGGTATTTCCAGACGACTCGCAGCGAGCGCAAATAGGGGGACATTCGCCACGCCAGGGGGAGCGCCACACCTCCACAATGAAGCAAATAGGCCCTATGCCACTTCTCAGAGAATTGGTCGATCAGGGTGATCGGTATCCTCTCGACATTCCCCACCACCGCGTCACTCAAGCGCCTTGTGCCATAGCAAAGATTATAGGACCGTAGAGGGGTCAGGCCTAGGCCCCCCTCAGCCACCGGCCGCATGAGCATCTCTAACGCTATACGCGCCCGCCGTGATCTCCACAAAAAATGACCCAGGTGCCCATGAAGCTCCCGCAGATCTCGCCTGGTTAACCAGAGGGGAAGGTTCCGTAATAAGTACAACCAACGTGGCCACTATATCATCCGCACGAGTGCAACCCGCCCCATCAGAGATAGGGGTAAATCCCCCCACTTCTGCAGCCGTGATATGGTAGACTTGAGAAGCGGCTGTACATTGACCGCATAAAGAGAGTTCAAGCGAGCTGGAATGTGAACGCCCAAATAACGTATGTGCTCCGTCGCCCAACTAAGTGGGAATACACCCTGCCAAGTCCCTCGCGACCGACTGTCTACATCAAGCACCATAGACTTTGTGCGATTGATACGAAGTCCTGAAAATCCGCCAAAATGCTCAATCAGCTTAAGAGCCTCTGGTAGGGACGTCATGGGCCGGGTCAGACACAGCAGGAGGTCATCCGCGAACGCGCTGACTTTTATGTTCCCACCTCGCCACTCTATACCCGCTATCTGCGGAGAAGCTAATAAAGAAAGCAGAAGAGGTTCCAATTGTAACACATAGAGTAGAGGGGAGAGCGGACAACCCTGACGCGTGCCACGATGTAAAAGAAAAGGTTGGGAGCACACCCCCCCGACATCTACCACTGCTCGAGGAGTGGTATACAATGCCTGTATCCCCTGCAAGAACATCCCCTGAAAGCCAAACCGCCGGAGAGCCGCAAACATATAGGTCCACGACACCCTATCAAAAGCTTTCTCGGAATCTAGGCTGACAAGGAGCAACGGGTCCCGGGCCAGTAACGTCTGCTCCATTCCCAGCAACACCTTGCTGATATTAACCGAGGCTTCCCTCCCTTTAACAAATCCGGCTTGGTGTGGACCCACCATCTTAGGCAAGAACAACTGAAGGCGGGCAGCTAGCACCGACGCAAAGAGCTTTTGGTCGACGTTGATCAGCGAGATAGGTCGATAAGAGGCGGGATCCTCAAGATCTTTACCCTGTTTCGGGATCAATGTTATGCGAGCCGTGCCCATATCTCTCGGAAAAGTACCGGACTCCGCTACCTCAGCATATAGGGCCCCCAGCGTAGGGACTACCGAGCGTTCTAGCAGTTTGTATGCTTCGTAGGTGAAGCCATCAGGACCGGGAGCCTTGTGCGCTTTCCCGGCTCGAATCGCCTTCTGGATTTCCCCCCCTGGATCTCCCGGTTTAACACTGCCAGTTCCTCCGCCCCAAGTTGTGGGAGCGATATATGCTCCAAGAAATCCTCCATAAAGGCCTTAGGCCCTTCCTCTGAGGCATAGAGCCGCTCATAGAAGGAGCGAAACACCCGTGCAATCTCCTCAGCCCGCGTATGTCATCCACCCTCCTCATCACGAATTACCAGCACCCCTCGGGGTCCACCCTGATCTCTCACCAGTCAAGCCAACAGCTTCCCGGATCTGACTCCATAGCAAAAAAACTGATGACGATAGTACTGTTGAGACTGGATGGCTCTCTCCTGCAACAAGTCATTCAGCTGCTTCTGGAGTTCAAGATAGCCCGCCACACCACTCTGTCGTCGGAGGGCCACCAACTTGGCCATCCGAAGCTCCCCGGTTAATTGGAGTACCTCCGCGTTAACTCGTTTCCGTTCGGCCCCAACATATGCAATAATATGCCCTCGGAGGACGGCTTTACCTGCCTCCCAAAAGGTAGCCATCAAATCAACCGTTCCTTCATTATACTGAACATATTCATCCCAATGCTTGGCCACAAAATCACGAAAATCCAGTCTATTGGCAAGGTGGCTAGGAAAAGACCATTTGGCAGCTCCCTTCCGCTCACAGCGCCACGTCATGCTGACCATAGCATGATCAGACACAAGAATTGGCCCTATCTCCACGCGAATCACTTTCCCGAACCAGTGTTGTGACACCAAGACATAATCAATTCTAGACCACGTTTGGTGGGCAAGCGACAGATGTGTATAGTCTCTGCTATTCAGGTGTAGCACCCTCCAGGCATCAACCAGAGCTCCAAACTCACAGAGATAACTAACTCCCCTTTTACTCCAGTTTCCCCCAGTGTTTGAGTGGGAGCGGTCCAGAAGGGGATCATGAGGGCAGTTATAATCTCCCGCTAAAGTTACTGGAATCTTCGGGGCCTCCAGAATTTTATGTAAAAGAGTTTTAAAAAAAACATGATCATAATTATTAGGAGCATACACATTCCCAAGAAATAACTCTTCTCCCTGAAGCTTAACATGTGCAAATAGGAATCTACCTTTAGGGTCCACATCCACCTTTAAGATCTCACAGGTTAGACTCTTGTGGATCAAGATTGCAACACCTTTTCTACGGGTATCCGAGGGGGCGGACAGAACCGTTCCCACCCAGTCCCGTTGGAGCTTGGAGTGTTCCTTGGCTGTCAGGTGTGTCTCCTGCAACATAGCAACCTGAGCCTTTTGTCTCTTAAGGGCTTGCATAATTTTAGTGCGTTTCACAGGGGTAGTGATCCCTCCAACATTCCAAGTTACAATATGCAAGTCAGGGTGGATAATGTACTCTGTCGATGCATATAATCTTAAGGTGAAACAACTGAAGTTGGGCATGGGGCAGCCCAGCCTCCACCCCAGCCCATCTCAACGGGCCTCTATAGTTGGGGAAGTCCCAGACAGAAAGAGACCAAAACCCGCCCAGGGGTACATGCCACTGGAAAAACAAACTACCCATACCTTCCCCTCCCCCCGCTACCCTCCCCACTCCCCCCCTAGCCCTCCTATGTCCCCCCCACCCCTTATCTCCGTCCACTGCCCCGTCCCCTCCCCAATCCCCCTTAAAACCATCACCAACCATTATCCTCAGTATCCTCGACTGAGGCCGCGGTCATAGCAATGCCACAGGGCAGCCCACAAAAACCTCCCCGCACTCCCCTCCCCCCCGGCCATCCCAAGCCACCAAACACATAATCCAGCAGTTTAACTTAGGGTATCATTAAAACAAAGAAAGAAGTAAGTGACATAAGACAGTCAAAACATTGCAATTTGAACCAGAGCTGCATGTCCAGAGACCCACTCGATCTCGTTGCTCCAAGTCCTCGAAGCAAGGTCCACTGTCACCAGGACGCCCCAAGTAGGATCCATCACCAACACAAGGGTAAGCCCCATCTGGGCCCTCCACGACAGCACCTCCAGCAGGTAGTGTTGGGTCCTCGATCAGCTGTGTTCTTGCTCTGCAGGCAAAGTCGCCAGAAATTGTTTTGCTTCCCAACGTGCTCAAAAGTGTGCGCTTTCCCTTGTATGGTGACCCGCAGTATAGCTGGAAAAACTAAAGTGAAGCGGGCCTTCCGACGAAGAAGCTCAGCACAGATTGGGGCAAACTCCCTCCGCTTTGCCGCTACCGTCGCAGAGTAGTCTTGAAACATCAAGATTTTGCGGTTATTCAACAACAGCTCAGGCAGCTTCCTGTAGGCCTGCAGAATTATAGCCTTATGTTGGAAGTTGAGAACTTTCAATATGACCACACGTGGTCGAACATCATCCTCCTTATGGGCTCCCAATTGGTGTGCACGTTCAATTCGAAAACAGCCTCGCAGGCCTTCCAGGCCCAAAGCCTCCGGAAGCCAAGTTTCCAAAAAGGGGAGCAGTTCTTTCTCGGGCTTCTCCTCTCCAATCCCCAGTATGCGGAGATTATTTCGCCTCGAACGATTTTCGAGGTCATCCAGCTTCTGTTGTATCTCCTGCAAAAGCTGTGCGTGCTTTGCCACTTCCCTCTCGCGGCACCCCTCTTCGCTCTCAAGACTGGCGACCCGATGCTCTAACTCGTCAACTCGCTTCCCAAAATCTGCCAACGAGTCCTCCATGCTGTCAAGCTTTTTCATGAGCATGTCAAATTTCGGGTCCAAAAGCTTAACGACTTCCTTAGCGAGCTCTGCCGGGGCCGAATCTACACTCTCACCACCCGGTGAGGCCGGTTGCGTCGGCACCGACGTGGAAGGCCCAGCCTTGAGAATCTTTTCGCGCTCTCTTTTCGGCGCCAGCGGCATGTCCGGGGATCACAGATTCCAACCACGGTTAGTAGGCAGCTTCAGAAACCCTCCCGGAAAGAAGTGGAGTGGTAGGGAGACAATTAGCAGATTTTAATGCAGAATTATTGATGTGGCTGCCCTGGAGCGAGCGGGAAGCGTCCGCGCTCACTCACGCATCACGTGACCTCTGGCTGCTCTTTTCTAAAAAGGCACCTAGTATACTGTTCCCTTTATTGCAAGTTCTCTATCAGGATGCCCTGACTTCCCTGTTTTAATAGTAGTCTTGAAAAACACTCTGAACCAAGGTTTCTCAACACAGTCTTTAGGACACACCAAGCCAGTCAAGTTTTCAGATAACCACAATGAATATGCATATCTATTATGCATATTCATTGTGCTTTTTCTGAAAACCTGACTGGCTTGGTCTGTCCTGAGGACTGAGTTGAGAATCCCTCCTCTAAACTATGCACTCATGAGCAATTGTCAATTTTTCCCTCGGGTTCTAGTTTAAAAGCAGCTCTATTTCCTTTTTTAAGCATTAGTGCCAGCAGCACGGTCCCACCCTGGTTAAGGAGGAGCCCATCTTTTCAGAATAGGCCCCCTATTCTCCAGAATGTTGCCCAATTCCTAATATATCTAAATCTCTCTTCTTTGCATCATCACTTTATCCACTCATTGAGACTCCAAAGCTCTGTGCCTCTTCGGTCCTACAGGTGGAATGGTGCATATTCCTGAGTATGCTACCCTGCTATATCTTGACAAGTGCAAAGTTATGCACCTAGGGAAGAACAACCCAAACTATGGTTACATGATGCAAGGTTCCACATTAGGAACCATCACCCAGGAAAAAGATTTAGGCGTCATTGTGGATAACATGTTAAAACCCTCAGCCCAGTGTGCAGCAGCGGCCAAGAGAGCAAATAGAATGCTAGGTATCATAAGGAAAGGAATGGAAAATAAAACAAAAGATATTATAATGCCTCTATATTGTTCCATGGTGAGACCGCACCTTGAATATTGTGTGCAATTCTGGTCGCCGTATCTTAAAAAGGATATAGCGTTATTAGAAAAGGTTCAGAGAAGAGCCACCAAAATGGTAAAGGGGATGGAAGGATACTCCTATGAAGAAAGGCTAAAAAGGTTAGGGCTCTTTAACCTGGAAAAGAGACGGCTGAGGGGAGTTAGAAGTCTATAAATTAATGAACGGTGTGGAACGGGTAAACGTAGATCGATTGTTTACGTTATCAAAATATAGAAAGACTAGGGGACATGCAATGAAGCTACAGGGTAAACTATTTAAGACTAATAAAAGAAAATATTTTTTCACTCAACGTGTAATCAAACTCTGGAATTTGTTACCAGAGGATGTAGTAAATGCTGTTAGTGTAGCTGGGTTTAAAAAAAGGTTTGGACAAGTTCCTGGAGGAAAGGTCCATAAACCATTATTAAGAAGGGACCCAGGATATCAATGCTTGACCCAGTACAAGCATTGTGGAACCTGTATCTTTTGGGGAAACTGCTAGGTACTTATGAGCTAGATTGGCCACTGTTGGAAACAGGATACTGGGCTTGATGGACCTTGGTCTGATCCAGTATGGCATATCTTATGTTCTTATGATTTCCAACTTTCTACCTAAAAGCCTAAATTTGGCTTCCAGAACTTCCCTCCCACATTTTCCTTTGTGGCTAGTAGGGGTAGAAGAGTCTGCCAGGGAGGCTCTCAGATAGTGGAGGGGTGTCTTTGTGCCAGAAGAATGCAGCTGAGAGGGACTGGATATCATGGGAAAATCTGTTGTCATGGAATCGGATTTTCCTGTGGGATAATCAGGGTAAACGAGGTTTGGGTGGATCAGGGGATTTCAAGGTCACGGGACTGTTGGGATGGGAGTGAATGGTCTTGCTGGCTCAAGGTATTGGTGGACAGTGGGAACAGCAATTAAAAAAAACAGCTTCCATGCATATATGGTGGGTATTTATATGTTTTTACCCCCATGTGCAGCTTTTTAAAATCACTGTTCCCACTGCACATGGAAAGATATCAATGTGCATAACTGCACCTATTTTACAGAAGGTTCTGCTTCTTCACATTCCAACCTGGACATGTGAATTCCCCTCTCCATACACTGTCTAAAATTTACCTCCATGCATGCTATTTATTTTATGTTTGCTTTAAAATAAACTGCAAGGACCTAGAACTAATCTATTCCTAAGGGCAAATAAATTCTAATGAAGAGGACCAATGAAACTTTGAGGTGAAAAATTTTCATTCTATTCTTTTAACTGGCTCCAGAATTGAGCATGGAGTGAATGGGAGTTGGGGAGGTTAGTGGCAATCCCACAATAGCAGAACATTTAGCTACTAGGCTATGCTTTAACTGATTTTTAATAGTATTCCATTTAAGTGTTCTGTAACTTCAGGCCTCATGCTGATTGAATGATATCCCACATCAATATATTTTAGGATGATCTATTTTATTTTTATTTTAATCAGAAATGATAATAGAATATGATAAAAAAGTGGTGAATATAAGTTCACTTCTACTTCACAATATTGACATTGTTATAATAGTAGGATTATGTTCTCTATTATATTTTTTTATATCATTAGGTGATTGAAATTGATATTGACTTACCAGCCCACTTAATGTTAAAATCCACATGTAGGAGCTGGAGGTTAACAGCTAGAAAAACAAAATCAAAAAGTTCATATATTAAATTGTTATTTGCTGCATGGAATCATTTATATTACATAGTAGTACAGATAAAACATACATCTTGTGTTCTTTATGATTTTTGCATTTATAAATAATGAGATCAATTTTCGTGAGGGCCAACTGCACAATATTTAAAAAAAAAACTGTATCCATATATAATGTTGAACAGATAAGCTATCCGTTTAACTTTATACCTAATATTGGTGCAGTGGCAGTTAAGAAGATTAAGCAATCTGTTCAGTAACTATTGTTGCTTAAATGAATAACTTTTTATCCACGCCCCCTGAACTCCCCTAGCCATGCTCCATTTTAAAATGGAAATATTTGGTCATGTGGGGGATAATTTCATAAAGGCTTTTCAACACGTAAAGCCTATTTTACATAAGGAAAATGCCTTTTAGAAAACTGTGTGGCTGTTTATGCACATTCAGGGTGGCTCCAAAAAAGTGAGAACATCTCGTAGCATATAAGTTATTTAAAAATTCAAAAAGACAGATGTAAACGATTGACAAATTTAAAAAAGAAAAAGATGGCGACCGGAAATTGTCGAAATAAAGACGTTATATAGCTAAAAAAGGTAAATAAGTAAACTATTTAAGCTTTTAATTTATGAGATGTTCTCACTTTTTTTGGGCCACCCTGTATATGTGTTTGCTGACAAAATGGCACATGCTTATATGCACGCTGTGGGCATAGTTGGATAGAGCAGGGGCATGGCTGCAATGTACTTGTGTAATTTATAAAATAAGCAGATATACCCAGAGTACACTCATGAATTTACACCAACTTCAGAGCAGGTGTAAATGTATACATCAATATTGTTGTGCTACTAAGGCTGGTTCTGGGTGCTTATTTTATAAAGGTAGTACATAGGTACCTATGCCGCATTTATGAATCAGCATAAAATGCACATCTTTTTGGACTTCTCACGTAGGTGTCCCCTTTCAAAATCAGGCCCTCAGTGATTTAAATTGTCAAAGCTACTATCTATGAGACTCATATTTAGATTTCAGTATAGCCTTTGACACTGTTCCATACAGGCAACTTAAATAAATTAAGTGCCTAGGGATAGATCCTAAAGTAACCGACTGGGTTAGAAATTGATAGACTGGGAGGCAACAAAGTATACAGGTAAATGGAGCTCATGCTGAAGAGAAGAATTGCTGCAGGGATATCTACTGTGTCTGCTTCTTTTTAACATTTTTTTGTGATATTACAGAAGGGCTATTGGGTAGAGCCTCTTTGTGGATGATACCAAGATCTGCAATAGGGTAGACACCTAGGAAGGTGTACATAATATTAGGAGGGGTCTAACAAAGTTTGAAGAATGGTCGAAGATTTGACAGCTAAGAATTTAATGCTAAAAAACATACAGGGTCATGCATTTGGGTTGCAAAAATCCAAGGGAGCGGTACAGAATAGGAGGTGAAGTACTTCTGTCCACGAAAGAAGAGCGGGACCTGGAGGTGATTGTTTCTGATGACCTTAGGGTGGCTAAACAGGTAGAAAAGGCGATGGCAAAAGCCATAAGGATGCTTGGGTGCATAGGAAGAGGAGATGATAGTGCCTCTGTATAAGACTTTGGTGAGACTTCAACTGGAGTAAAGTGTGCAATTCTAGAAACCACCCCTGCAAAAGAATATAAATGGATGGAATCAGTGCAGAGCGTAGCTATCAAATGGTCAGTGCTCTGCATATGGGGACAGACTTAAATATCTCAGTATGCATACTTTGGAAGAAAGGTGGGAGAGTGGAGATATGATAAACATTTAAAAACCTTCCTGGCATAAATACACAGGAGGAGAAATTCTTTCAAGTTAAAGAATGCTCTACAACAAGGGGGCATAGGATGAAGGTGAAAGATGAAAGACTCAGGAGTAGTTTGTGGAAATATTTATTTATGGAAAGAGTGCTAGATAAATGAAACTGTCTTCCAGTGGAGGTACGTTAGATGATAACTGTATCTGAATTCAATAAAGCATAGAACAAAGACAAAAGGATCTCTAAATGAAAATAAGGAACTATAAAGCTTAGCAGTTGGTATGGAAGTCTAGAAAGGCCATATAGTCTTTATCTTCCATTATGTTTCTATGTTTTTATTTTGCAAATAACTTATGTTTTAAGTGGCCCAACTGTGTGCTGAAGAAGTGTTTTTAAATAACAGGCTTGAACAGGCTGTGTGCAGGAAGTAGGCGGGTGGGGTGGGGTGGGGAGGCTGGACTGGAGGGGGCGTATGGAGGGAGGGAGACAAGAACATGCTGGACCACAGGGGGCTAAGAAAACTAGAGAAGATAACAGATTGTGAGTGGGGAGACGGAACAGAAAGGGAATGTACTGGACCAGGGAGTGGTTTGGGGGGAAGGGGGAAAAAGAGAGAGATGGTGGGCCAGGGAGTGGAGTGGAGGTTGGGGGGGGAGGTGGACAGGGAGATGCTGGACCATGAGTTGAGAGGGAAAAAGGAAAGATGCTGGACCACGGGATGGAGTGTGTGGGGTAGAGTTGGGGGAGAAGGAAGAGAATGAGGGGATGCTGGACTAAGGATGGATAGGGATGGAGGAGAAAGTGAAAAACAAACAAACAGGGAGATGCTGAACTAGGAGTAGGGAGTATGGTGGGATAGGGATGGAGAAGAGAGAAAAAACAGAGAGAAGCTGGACCATGGGGAAGAAATGGAAGAAAAAAAGGGGATATGCTGGACTATAGAGTGGAGTGGGGTGGGGTGGGGGTAGAGGGAAGAGAGCAGGGATATGCTGGAATATGGGGGGAGCGGGAAATAGGGAGACAGAGGATACATGCTGGGAATCAGGGTGGGAGAAGGGTGCTGATGTTGGCAGATGGTGGGATTGGGAGGAGGCGGCTGAATACTGGGTCAGGGAGAAGGGAGCTGAAACATAGGCTGGGTATGGGTGAAGGGGGTAGTGAGAGATTACATAGGGAGGTAACAGAAGTAGATAGGTAGGCTAAAGGTTAAGAGGGAGATTGAGGATTAGAGGGTGAGGAGTCGTTGGAAATCTGAATGTATACACTGGCACAAAAGAAACCTATGGAGGAAAAAAGCTAAAACAGAATGATCATTGTTAGAGACACATGAAAGAATAAAAGAGGAGAAATGACAAATTGATATGAAAACCTGGAAAGAGGTAAGAGAAGAGAAGAGTGGAAAGCAGGGAACAGACTGGTACCTGCACAATTGAGTAAAATGAAATATCCAGACAACAGATGTAGAAAATTTCATTTTATTTTAAATTTAGTAAATTAAAATATGTTAGCTTTAGAAAATATATATCTTTGGTAACTTTATTTTAGATAACCAATCTAACTAAAGAAAAGGCTATGAACTTCACTGACAAATGGGAAAAAATTATTTAAAAATTTTTATTTAAAAATGATATACATATTGAGGGTAATTTTACAACAAGATGTCAATGTCTGGAGGGAAAGAAGGCATGCATATTGTAACCAGGCACTGGTCCGTCCGCTACTGTGCAGGTGCAAGGGCAGTTCACACACAGGCCTCATATGCTCGTGCCAGAAAAGGCGGCCCTCCAGCGCCACTGTCCAACCGTGAGTGGAGAACAACGCAAAACTCATTCATTATCCTTTTTCGATTGGTGAAACTTCCCAATAGAGACAGGGAACAAAACTCCAGGAGGAACAAGAGAGGGAGAAAAAAGACCCCCCCCCCCCCAAATGTCTGAAGTCCTGCTCCTGAAGAACAATAGCCTACAAAGAAAGTCTTTACTTGTGTTGCTTCCTTGGAGAAGCACAGTTCCATCCATGTCCATAGTGCCTTCCCCCTTATTCTGCAGCCCCCTCTCTCAGTCAGCAAGCAGGCCATGGCCTCCATTGCGGCCCCACCCCAAACTGACAAAGCTCACAGGGAGGAAGGAGAAATTGTTAAATTAGACTTACCTGCTAATTGTAGTTCCTAGAGTAGATCCAGTCTAGTCCCGTACCATTAGAGTTGTGTACGTCCTCCCGCAGCTAGGAGACTGAGCATGTCACTCTTTCAGTGAACCAAGTATAAGTAGTCCAGGGACCGCCCCCAGCCCCAGTTTACTATTGTCAAAGCCGACTCACCAGAGCAAAGAAAAAACCATTCCCAACTGGGAAGCAAATGTGAACTTCAAACTCTGAACTCTCAAAACCCAAGAATATGGCTGGATACAGGAGCCGCCCCTCTGCTCACGCACCCTCAAAGAGGCAGCTTACTCTTTCTAGGAGTTGGCGGCCCCGCACCCCGATATCCAGACTCGCTCTGCACTGCCCATGCTTGCAACCAGTGCCAACGCTTCCCCAGTGCTCAGGCTACCTCTCGGCAACGATCTCCCGGGTGGGAAGCGGGACTAGACTGGATCTACTCCAGGAACTACAATTAGCAGGTAAGTCTAATTTAACCTTCCTTATCGTAGCTCCAGTCTAGTCCCGTACCATTAGAGATGTAGCAGAGCAGTGAACAATCTCAACGGGAGGGACCTGCCAGACCAGCCTGAAGCACTGCTGATCCAAACCTCGCATCCCCCTCCGCCTGTACATCAATTCTATAATGCTTGACAAAGGAGTGCAACGAAGACCAAGTCGCTGCTTTGCAAATCTCCGCCGCAGGCACCAAGCTATACTCTGCCCAGGAGGAGGCCTGAGACCTCATAGAATGCGCTCTCAAGCCCTGCGGCACTACTCTGCCCTTCAGCATATAGGCTGACGCAATCGTCTCTTTAATCCACCTGGCAATGGAAGCCTTAGACGCGGGCTCTCCCCATCGATAATTCCCAAACAGAACAAACAGCCTGTCGGACTTATGCAACTCTGCTGTCCGCTGCAAATACACCTTCAGAACTCTACCGATGTCCAACCGATGCAACCTACCTGCCGTCCCCTTATCAACCAACCTTTTAAAAACTGGAAGAGCCACCACCTGATTAACATGGAAGGCGGAGACCACCTTAGGCAAAAAGGACGGTACCGTCCGCAGCACAACCTTTTCCCTAGAGAAGGACAAAAAAGGCTCTCTACACGACAGAGCCTGTAACTCCGAGATTCTCCTCGCTGAGGCGATCGCCACCAAGAACACCACTTTTAGCGTGAGATCTTTCAAGGTCGCCGTAGATAACAGTTCAAAAGGCTCCTTTGCCAATGCCTCCAACACGATGTTGAGATCCCAACCTGGGACCGCTTTCCTGCAGGGGGCCGCAACAACAAGGCTGCTCGCAAAAATCACTTTACACCTCGATGAGCTCCCATCGTCTGCCCTTGCACCTTTCCACGGTAACAGGCTAGCGCTGCCACCTGTACCCGGAGCGAAGACGCTGCTAAGCCCTTATCTAAGCCATCCTGCAAAAAGGCCAACACCTGCGCTACCGTGGACCTCAACGCTCGCAATTGTCTCTCCTCACACCAAGCCTCAAACACTCGCCACACTCGTACATATGCCAAGGACGTGGACTTCCGCCTCGACCTCAACAATGTAGCAATCACTGCTGACGAATAGCCTTTACTCAGTAGCCTTGCCCTCTCAAGAGCCAAGCCATAAGCGAAAACCTATGGACCTGAGGCATGCTTAACGGACCCTGCACTAGCAGATCTGCCCTGTCCGGCAGCCTCCACGGAGGCTCCACCTGCAGACTCATCAAGTCAGCATACCACGGCCTTCTTGGCCAATCTGGCGCTATCAGCAGAACCGTCCCCTTGTGTCTCTCTATGCGCTGGAGAACCCTGTCGATAAGCACCCACGGCGGAAACACGTACAGACGTCCTTCTGCCGGCCAGCTTTGAAGCAGAGCATCCAGGCCCTCCGACATCCGCTCTCTCCCTCTGCTGAAAAACCTGTCGCCCTTTGCTGACTCGAGCGTAGCCATCAGGTCCATCACCAGCAGACCCCAACGCCGCACCAACACCGTGAACACTTCTGGATGCAGAGTCCACTCCCCTGGATCCATTCGCACGCAACTTAGGAAGTCCGCCGTCACATTCTCCACTCCGGCTACATGCACCGCTGACAATGCCTCTAGATGGCCCTCGGCCCATTCCAGCAAACCTTCCGCTTCAGTCTCCAACTGCACGCTGCTGGTTCCGCCCTGCCGATTTATGTATGCCACCGCCGTGGCATTGTCCGAGAAAACTCTGACAGCTTTCCCCTGCAGGAACTCCTGCAAGGCCCGCAGCGCCAAGAATACCGCCCTCAACTCCAGCCTGTTGATGGACCATTCCTTCTCCTGGAGAGACCACTGACCCTGGGCAAACTGCCCCTCGAAGTGAGCCCCCCATCCGAATAGACTCGCATCGGTCGTCAACACCTTCCACTCCGGCGCCTCCAGCAGCATGCCCCTCTCTAGGCCCCCCAGTCGCAGCCACCACCACAGCAACCGTCGAGCCTCTTGATGACACACCAATGGCTTGGACAACGGATCCGCCTGATGAGACCATCTCCGAAGCAATGACCATCTCCGAAGCAAAGATCTCTGCCCTGGCCCACGGCACTACCTCTATCGTGGCCGCCATTGTCGCCAGCAGTTGTAGATATCGCTACGCCGAAGGCATTCTGGTCGCTCGAAACTCCCGAATTAACCTTCTCAACTTTTGAACCCATCCCACCGGCAGGAACACTCTTCCCCTGCGCGTATCAAAATGAGCTCCCAAATATTCCAGATTCTGAGCCGGTGTCAACTTGCTCTTTGCTACGTTGACTACCCAACCTAAACTCTGTAAAAAGGACACCACCCGACTGGTCGCCCGCTGACTTTCCTCCAGCAACTTCGCTTGAATTAACCAGTCATTCAAATACGGGTGCACCAACACCCCTTCTCTTCTCAACGCCGCCGCCACCACCACCATAATCTTGGTGAACGTCCTCGGCGCCGTCGTGAGCCCAAAGGGCATCGCTTGGAATTGGAAATGCCCCATCGTCACAGTGAAGCGAAGGAACTGCTGGTGCTCTCTCCTGATTGGAATGTGCAGGTAAGCCTCCGACAGATCCAAGGATGTTAGATACTCTCCCCTTCACACCACTACCATAACCGACCTCAGTATCTCCATCCGAAAATGAGACACCCAGAGACACCTGTTTACTCGCTTTAGATCTAGGAAAGGGCGCATGGTACCTTCCTTTTTTGGTACTACAAAATAAATCGAGTACCGACTGAAGCCTTGTTCTGCCGGTGGCACCGGAACCACCGCTTCGAGAGCTATTAATCTTTCCAATGTCTGGCTGACCGCCACTCTCTTGGAACTCGTTCTGCACGAAGACAGCGCAAACGCGTCCTTCACTGGGCGCTGGAACTCTAGCGCATAACCCCTCTGCACGATTTCCAACACCCATTGATCCGAAGTAATGTGGGCCCAGGCAGAAGCGAAATCTCTTAAGCGGCCTCCTACCGGCACTGTCCCTGCCTGGACCCCCCCTCACTTCATTGAGGTTTCTTGGCTCCAGGGGACCCCGAGGCTGCAAAACCCCTGCCTGCCCCTCAAAACCCCTGAAACCCTTGAGACCTGTAGGGAAACCTCCCTCTCTGCGCTGGGGTAAACCTGGAGGGCCGAAAATGCCGGAACTCTCTTAGCTGACTTCTAGACGGGCCTCCTGTCCGATTCTGTTTTGGCTTATCCTCGGGCAAACAACCACCCTTAGACTCCCCCAAATCCTTAACGAGCTTCTCTAAATCCTCCCCAAAGAGGAACTTACCCTTGAAGGGGAGCTTAGCCAACCTCGCCTTGGAGGCCCCATCCGCCGCCCAATTCCACAGCCAAAGATACCGCCTCGCTGCCACTACCGAGGCCATACTCTTAGCTAATCCCCTGAACAAGTCATACTGGCTATCCGCTAGATACGCCGTCCCCGACTCAATACGGGCTGCCTCTTCCGCTGCGTCGTCCACCTGAGCCCCCTTCCACTTCTGGGACCAGCACAGACATGCCTGAGCCACCCACGGCCCGCAAATCGAGGCTTGCAAGGAAAGGGCGTTCACCTCAAACACCTGTCTCAACAAAGAATCTATCCTCCTGTCCTGCGCATCCTTAAGAGCAGCACTACCTTCAACTGGGATAGTAGTCTTCTTAGTTACCGCGGACACCACCACATCCACCTTCGGCGGCTTAAAGATATCCTTATCCGGTTCCACCAGAGGATACAGTCGAGCTATGATCCTAGCCCTCTTGAGGGCCGTCTCCGGAGTATCCCATTCCTCTTGGATCATCTCCTTAAAAATCCTATGAATAGGAAAGGACCTCTGGGACTTCCTCACCGCCTGCAATAGCGGATCCTCCAGTGCAGGATCCACTGCAGAACCCAAGACTGGTACATTCAAGGCCTTTAGAGTCTCTGCGATCAAGGCAGACAGCTCTTCCTTCCTAAACACTCTTACTATGCGAGATTGCTCCTCTGGTTCCATAATCTCACCTTCCTCCAAATTTTGCTCTCCATCTGAATCCTCTAACACCTCTGACTCCTCCAAGTCTTGCTCTTCTCCCTCCAAGTGCAGCTTGGGCCTCTTGCTAGCCCCATCCTCGGCTAAATCCTCTAACCTAGGCCCTGAACGGAGTGACTCCCAATGTGTTTCACATGTCCCTGGTTAAGCCTGCACACAAAGTCAATGGGAAGAACAACCTCCTGGTCCAATTACAGTAGATGGGAATCCTGAATACAAAATTCAGAGTGCTGTAAACTCCCAGCACTTAAGGGGCAAGCTAAAAGATCTTGTTCACTGAAAAGGCTATGGATCAGAAAATTGATCCTCAGTAGATGCCTCCAATGTTCATGCAAGCCAACTTTTCTTTGCCAATTCTAATCGTTATCTTTCCAAACTCAGGCTGAGCGGTCCTGTGGCCTCCCAAAAAGTGGGAGGATACTGTCATGCACTTACCTCCCAGAAGGCTGTCTCCATACAGGAAGTGAGCTTAGAACTCGTCCTGACCATTAGATGATAGAGGGGTTAAAAGGGCGCTAAGGGAGGACAAGACCATAATGGAAAGACTCAATGAATTCTTTGTTTTGGAAATGATATAGGGTCGTTACTTATGTCTGAAATGGTATTTAAAGGAGGCATTGAAACAAATCTCAATAAACTGGAAAGATGTAATACAGCTATTTGATAAACTAAAGAGTAGCAAATCACCTAGACTGGATGGTATTCATCCAAGGGTGCTAAAAACTGAAATACTGTATGACATTGCAGACCTACTATTAGTAATCTGTGAACTATCGGCAAAATGATGATCTGTGATCATCATTAAAATCATCTATAGTACCTGAAGACTGGAGAGAGGCCAATCTAACGCCAATTTTTAAAAAATGGTTCCAGGGGCGATCGAGGAAAATACAGACCGGTGTGCCTGACATTGGGCAAAATGGTAGAAACTATTATAAATCATAAAAATACTGATAGTCATGGTTTAATGGGAGAAAGCCAACATGGATTTAGCCAAGGAAAATCTTATCTCACTAATATATTATATTTTTTTAAAGGTATGAATAAATAGGTAGGTAAAAGTGAGCCAGTTGATAGTGTATATGGATTTTCAAAAAGCCTTTGAAAAGATCGTCCCTCATAAGAAACTCTTGGGGAAATTAAAAAATCATGGGATAGGAGACAGTGTACTTTTGGGGATTAGGAACTGGTTAAAAGATAGAAAACAGAGAGTAGGGCTAAATGGCCAATTTTCTTAATGGAAAAAGGTTAATCGTGGAGTACCCCAGGGATCTATGCTGGGCCTGCTACTATGCTCATGCCTTCTTGGTTGAAAGTTGAAAAAGAGATGGTTTGCCTATTTCCTTTGTCATCTTTATCAAATATGGATCCTCCCAGACAATGGCGTGATGTGTTTCCACATTTGGGTTTGGTTAAATCCCTAAGGAATTGGATAAAGGGTGTGACAAATCTTGTTGGAACTCTCATGGGTTGTCTCTTTGGTATAACCCTAAAATTTGAGTAAATAAACACAAAATTTCTTGGAAGACATGGCAGAAGCACGGCATTTGGTCACTTAGTCAGTTGATTAAAATAAGATTATTATGATCCCCTGTTTAATGTCTAAATTTGACTTAATGCAGGCACCAGCATCTAAATTACTTCAATTAACCCAATCTTTATATTACAATGGAATGCTGGTTGAGTCACTTTCTCTAACTTTTGACTTGAACCAGCATTGTCAATGTGTGCTTGCAAAGGGTCATCCTATTTCTGGCTTCTACGGTATGTGCTCAGTATGTGCTTTTAAATACTTTGAAGCAGCATCTGATAATAGGTCTACATCGGGTTTGAGAGAATGCTGCAGACCTAAAGGAAGACAAAATTAACTGGTCTACTTTCTGGAATTTTGTTATACGCCCAACACTGTCTAATGGGTTGTGTCTGTTGCTTTACCTTTTGACTCATCACACACTATGGACTCCTCAGCAGCTGCAGAGCGGGCCTGGTGAGGACCATTTATGTTGGTACTGTTCTAGGTTTACTGTATCATTGACTCATGTGCTTTATGAATGTGATAGTCTGAGGGGCTTTTGGTCTGATTTGGGCTTATGTCGAGGCCATTCTCAAAGTAGATTTTGACCTGTCTTGACTAGTCCTCTTCAGATCCAGCATAGTTACTCACCTATAGCAGGTGTTCTCCAGGGATAGCAGGAATCAGTCCTCACATACGGGTGACGTCCAAATGGCAGATGAAATTTAATGTAGACAAATACAAAGTTATGCACTTAGGGAAGAACAACCCAAATTACAGTTACATGAAACAAGGTTCACATTAGGGACCATCATCCAGGAAAACGATCTGGCATCATGGTGGATAATATATTGAAACCCTCTGCACATTGTGCAGCAATGGCCAAGAAAGCAAATAGAATGCTGGGAATCATAAGGAAAGGAATGGATAATTTATTTATTTTCAAATATTTCTATACTACCATATGCCATAACATTCAAGGTGGTGAACAAGCATAAAACAAGAATAAGACCAAAGATATTTATAATGGCTTTGTATTGTATTGTAATAAGACCAAAGATATTTATATTGGCTTTGTATTGTTCCATGCTGCAACTGCACCTTGAATATTGTGTGCTGTTCTGGTCACCATATCTTAAAAAGGATATAGCAGAATTAGAAAAGGTACAGAGAAGAGCCACCAAAATGATAAAGAGGATGGAAGTATACCCCATGAGGAAATTCTTAAAAGGTTAGGGCTCTTCAACATGGAAAAAAGATGGCTGAGGTGAGATATGATAGAGGTCTATAAAATAATGAATGGAGTGGAATAGGTAAATGTAGAGCAGTTGTTTAATCCTTCAAAGAGTGGAAAGACTAAGGGACATGCAATGAAGCTACTATGTAGCACATTTAAGACTAATCAGAGACAATATTTTTTCACTCAACATGTAATCAAACTCTGGAATTTGTTAGGAGGATGTAGTACAAGCTGTTAGTGTAGCTGGGTTTAAAAGAGGTTGGACAAGTTGCTGGAGGAAAAATCCATAAACCATTATTACAGAGGACCAAGGAAATCCATCACTTATCCCTGGAATAAGCAGCATGGAATCTGTATACCTTTTTGGGAACCTGACAGGTTGCTGTTGGAAACAAGATACTTGGCTTGATGGACCCTTGGCCTGACCCAGTATGGCATATATTACCTTCTTATGCTTTTTCTACTGTCACTAGTTTCAGCTTGATGATGTGGCACAGCCGAGTTAGCCCTCTTTGAATATATCCTGAGTTGACAGAGTCTTGAGAAAGCATCTCTGCTGTTTGGCTCTCTGTGCCATTCTACCCAGACGCTCCAAGTCCACCATGTCCTCAGAGAGGTCTCACTTGCGGCAATTTCTCCAAATGGGTTAATTTTGTACATCAAATTAACAAAAAAACTGCCCTCAATGATTCAATGATTGAAAACCTTTTGATCTTGGATACTTTGAATGCTTCTCTGCTTCATTTAATTGGATACTTTCCGGTGTTTAAATTTTATGGCGTGGTGATTGAGCACCAGGGAATGAACAGCTTAAAAGGATCCTGGAGGTAAGTACTTTATAGACCTGTTATGGTTTGTTTTACTTATAGAGGCTTATTTTTCTTTTCCCTTTCTTTTTAGGGGATTATAACTTGTTCCAGCAATGCTCAATTGCAGCCTTCTTAAACATGACGCTTTGGATGTGGTTTTGTATGTCGTGATTGAAGTGTGCATGTGGTTTTAGGATGTGATATGTATTGTTATAGTGTGTTCCCATAGGTAATTTCGTGGTTTAAGATTAATAAAAATTGAAAGGCTTGGCTGAGTGTAGTGGCTATTTGACCTGTGATGCCTGTGTCAGCTATTCCCTATAGTGATTAATTTACTACATGTAGGGCTCTAGCCATTCTGAGGTCAATATTGCCTTGTTTGAATTGTGTTAAGCTAATTATTGAAAAATAGCGATAATTGTCAGTTGGAGTAAATCTAGTATTGAGGGCAGTTTTTTTGTTAATTTGATTAGTGATTTGCCCTTGGACAGCTGGTGTTTTTGTATTAATTTTGCACATGCCATGACAGTCATGAACCTCACTCTTAAGCCAGGATATGTGGAGTATGATCTCAATCTCGTGCCAAAGAGAGCTTCCTTCTGGAGTTCATAAGATTTAACATGTATAGGCAACTTGTCAAGATGTGATTGGAAATGCCTCTTAAGGAAGCCTATGGCTCCCAATATGATAAAAAATATTTGAATCTCTCTGCCACGTTTTCTTGGTCCCTGATTGCATTTCTTAGTATTTCAGGATCTTTTCTTCTACACTCGATTCACAGGATAATCATTTGAAATCTCTAACATTAATGATGTTCTGGTACTTTTCTCTTTTACCACTATGTCAGATTTCCTCGCATCCAGCTTCTTATCCATTGGAATGCACATTTCCTGTGTCCTCCTCTGCCTGATTTCTGGCATCTATCCTTCCTGAAGGAAACATCTAGGACCTGTGCCTCAGGTCCTTGCAGTCTCTGGGTACTGGATGACTCAACAGAAAGAGAAATACACACTTCCTAGGACCCTGGTGTTCTCTGAGAGCAAACCGAGCCATAATATGGACATCTTCAACACGCACTTGCATTTCTTCAATCAACTAATGACACCGGACCCAGGAGAAAAGGCACCTCAGATCACATCATCATACCCAAAATCTTTAAAAAAACAAGACAGGAAACTTTAAGAAGAGCACTCGCACTTGCAGCACCAACGCTATGGAACTCACTCCCTGACAACCTGAGAGCAACAACAGACATTAAAGACTTCAAAAAGCTTCTTAAAACGACGCTATTCAATAAACACTATAACGACATAACATGAACAATAGAATGACATCACCCAACCTCCCTGCTTATTTGTATATTCCTTATACTTATGTGCATAACCCATGCAATTAATTTATATTCCATTTACCTAACCCACTTTTGTATGCAAAATTGTAAAAATGTACATAGCTTACATTGTATATAGCCCACACTGTATTTATAGCTCACACCAAATCAGCTACACCTCCCATACTCATACTATTGATTTACCACTACATGTACATATCCACATACCAATGATTTGTTTGATGTGATAACCGCTTTGAATTCAGGATAAAGCGGTATAGAAATCCTTTTAAATAAATAAAAATAAAATTTGCCATGGTGAAAGGTCTTCATGCCAGGCTGAACCTAAGGAGAGAACTCTGGTATAACCAATGCTTGAAAATGTCTGTAAACAAAGAAACCTCAGAAGACAGAGCCTATCTGTATCCATGTGAAAGCTTAAAAGTGCAAAAAAACAAAAGCAATGTTCTTTTCTAAGGGAGTACAGAACTCCTTTTCCATTCTCACCGACGTTGCAGATAAATAGATCTTTCTTGACTCCCTCAATTAAAGTTCTGGGAGTATTCCTGGATGGTGAATTAAGCTTTCAAGTTTTTTATTTGTTTTAAGTGTCAAGTCAATGCTGACTCCTGGCGATCTACCAGCCCCTGGGTTTTCTTGGCAAGGTATGACCGGAAGTAGCTTGCCAGGCCTTTTCTTCCGAGGAAATGGAGGGTTAAGTGACTTGCCCAAAACCACAACGAGTGCCAGTGGGAATCGAACCAAGATCTCCTGGGTAGTAGGCTGTTGCTTGAACTACTAGGCTACTCCTCCACTCAAACTTTCAATAACATATATTTAGCATTGTGAGGGCTCATTTCTTAGTCCTGAGACTAATTCAATCTGCTAAATCTGTCCTAGGTTACTAAAGATGTTCACACATGCTTTAATCAGTCGCTTAGACTTCTGTAACTCCCTTCTCCAAGGACTGTGTTCTTACTCCATCGAGTGCAATTAATCCAAAACACAACCTAAACTGATAATAGGCAAATGTCAATGCCACTATGTTACTTCCACTCAGATCTGAACACTGGCCTCCAATCTATAGAATCCCTTTTAAATGGCTTATTCTGACCTATAAATTTATTACTCAAGACTACTACATTTCTTATCCAATCTTCATTCCCTATGTTCCACCCATCTTATCATAAAGTATGACTTGAAACAAGGCAGTTTGCCTTTGAAATAATTGCTCCCGCTTTATGGATTAATGTGCCTCTTGCTATTCGGATGGAATCTTCGTATTCCAAATTTAAAACAGCTCTTAAAACATACCATTTATCAGCCACATTCCAAGGGATGGCTCAAGGGGTTGTAGCACTCTGAGCCAACTTTCATTTTTGCGCCCCCTCCCCAGTCCAAACTTTCAGTGCTTGCCAAGCATGATGTCATTCTCTAACAATTTCTCTCTTCGTATGATGTGTCCAAAGTATGAAAGTCAAAGTTTTGTCATCTTAGCTTCTAAGAAAAGCTTAGGTTTGATCTCCTCGAATACTAACTGGTTTGTTCTTCGGGCAGTCCATGGTATACACAGTATTCATCTCCAGCACCATAATTCAAAGGCATCAATTTTCTTCCTATCTTTTTCACTGTCCAACTTTTGTTTCCATATGACGTTATTGAAAATACCATGGCTTGAACAAGTTGAATCTTTGTATGGAGAGAGACATCTCTGCTCTTGAGAATCTTGTCTAAATCCTTAATAGCCATTCTGCCAAGGAGCATGCATTGTCGGACTTCTTGACTGCTTGTAGTTTCTTTATTGATAGTTAGATAGTTGCACCTTAAAATAAAGAAGACAAAGATCCTGATAACTGGCAAAATCAATAAGTTCATCATTGACGGGGAAGAAATTGAAATAGTTGATAACTTTAACCTACTTGGATCATCAACTATTTCAATTTCTTCTCCATCAACGATGAACTTATTGATTTTGCCAGTTGTCAGGATCTTTGTCTTCTTTATATTAAGGTGCAGGTCCATTTTAAGATTATGTTCTTTATCTTGAGAAGCAAATGTTTCAGATTATCTTCACTTTCAGCCAGTAATGTGGTATCATCAGCATAGCGGAGTTTGTTGATGAGTCTTCTACCAATCTTCACACCTCTGTTGTCTTTATACAGTCCTGCTTCTCTGATGATTTGATCTGCATATAAATTAAACAGGTAGGAGGAAAGTATGCAGCCTTGTCATACCCCTTGCTTATTTTAAACCATTTTGTTTTTCTTTGTTCCATTTGAACTGTTGATGACATTGTCCATATAGATAGTGTGCTGAATATACAGACAGTGATGGCGTGGTCATTCTATTATCAATTTAGGCTAAGTACAATATTCTGCAGACCTAAACTAAATGTGGAACTTACTTGAATAGGGCTGAATATTGCCACTATCTTGATAATTTTCTGGTTTACCCTTGGGTCCTCTCCTAACATGCCCCGCAAGTATACAGATAATATCTGGCCATTCTGCAATTTAAAAGTCTGATATTATCTGTATATTTTTTGAGAATACATGGTTAGGCTAATTATGCATTTGTCAGCAAACGCCTAATTGCTTTTGAATATCATTCTGATAGAGCATAATTATTCATTCATAAGGAACGCTACCGGACTCGCCAATAAAACTCTCACAACAACAGATGCAGAGCTGAAGTAAGGTGTTTCAGTTTACATCTCAACATACAAAAAAATTATATTCAAATACTGTACTAGGTTCCCATCAGTGACAACACTAACTCCCTCCACAACTAGACATTGTGCAATATAACACAAAACCCTGGAAATGGACATAACACCAGCATCAAGAACTCAAATTGCACCAACCCAACCTATGGAAAATCTGCTTCTCATTCCTTTACCAGACCCAGTTCATTCCTCAACATCATCTCTCCATCTCCAGGCCCTTTCTTATGTCTTACCCCTACCAGGCTTCCATTTCCTCTCCCATTTCTACCCTCTTTCACCTGATTCAAGGAAGACTTCTCCCTTCCTGTGACTCTCATCCATTTCATAGCACTCTGTCCTTTTCAACTGCCCCCAACCCCTCTAGGTCCTTCAAGCCTTCTCTTCTCATATTTCTGCACTTGGTCTCTCTCATACTCTTCATCCAATCACCTTGTCCCCACTGCCCTCTTAATCTCTGATCAATTTCCCAGTCCCCGCTATCACCACAAACATCCCCAAGTTCCCACTCACAATCCCATCCAAGCCCTGAGTCCCCACTTAAAATCCCAATACCCAGCCTATCAGAGTCTTTCTTCTGTTTTCTCACACAATCTTAAGAATCTGCACCTGTCAGAGTCCATGCTTTCCCACATCCTATGTCCCTAGTACCTGCCATCCTGCCTCCTCCTACTTTACCCCAGCACCCACCCATTTACTTCCTTCTCCAATATTCGTTAACCTTGTCTTTCCTCCTTCTTACCCCAGCATGTGTTCTTATACCCCTCCTCAACCTTCTCTTAGTTGACTTTGCTTCTTCCCCACTCCCCACAATATCTGTCCTCCTCTCCCTTCTCACTTCCCTAGCATATCTCTCCTTATCCTACTCTGACCCTAGCATTTGCCAGCATTAGCCTTCTTTCAATCCCAGGACCCCAGCCCTAGAATTATCTCCCTTCCAGTCCCAGATCTTTTCCAATCTCATCTCCGAGACCTAGTATCTGCCCATTGCCATTCCTCCCAGCCCCAATATCAGCCCATTTCCAGTCCCAGCCCTCATTCCCAGTATCACAGCCCCCAGTCCCTGTATCAGCCCATTTCCAGTTCCCATATCAACCCATTTCCAGTACCAATCCTCAGCCCCAGTATCAGCCAGCCCCCATTCCCAATATCAGCCCATTTCCAGTCCCATCCCATTCCCAGTTTCAGCCCACTGCCAGTATTAGTCAGCCCCTCAGCTGCAATATCAGCCCATTTCCAGTCCTAGCCCCCATTCCCAGTATAATCCCATTGCCTGTATCAGTCACCCCCCCCCCCCCGGCCATGGTATCAGTCCATTTCCAATCCCCCAGTCCCAATATCAGCCTACTGACAGTCCCAGCCCCCCAGTCCCCATATCAGCTCTCCAACCCAGTTTTTGCCCCCCCCCCCAGCATCAGCCATCCCTTCTCCTGTAAACATTAATACAGCTGCGGGAGGAAAAGCAAATGCTCCCCTGGCTGTATTAATGCTCAGCACAGCTACAGGAGCATTTACTTTTGCTCCCATGGCTGTGCTAAACTGAAGCTGCAATGCCAATGCCTTGAGTTTAACACAGCCAGGGCTGGGGAGGCATAGGGCAGGCTGGAAGTGAGCCAGTGATGCAGGCTGCCTATGCCCCTATTGTGATGTGACCTGAGCAAGTACCTCACTGGCTCACCTCTTAAGCTGGCCTTGCACATTCCCCAACTAACTTACTGGGTTGCCTGGTGCTTGCGGCTGGCAGCAGAGGGTGAGCATGCCCTAACTGGAGAAAAGCTCTAATTTTACTCTCTCTTAATTGAAGTTTCTCCTCTAACATACTAACCTGAATTTTATATTTTCTGAAACTCTGTCCTTAGACTGCTTTTCAATTAAATTCAGTTTATCAAATACAATGAACCTTGAAAAAGAATGGAGAGAGACAAAAGAGAGAAGTTGTATGGGAATCCATGCACAAAATAAAACTCTTTTCACCTCTGAACACACCTCTTTCAACTGAGAGGAAGATAGCTGTATCCACATGGGGGAGGGGAGGCGCTCTGGGAACTGACTGTAAAACAATTCTTTTTTTTCAGGAAAAAATTAAGCAAATTCACCAGGATTTTTTTAGCAATGTGCAGAGTGCTATTGAAAGAGAGATAGAAGTTGTGGATAATCAGGAAGGTATCCTAGAGGGTTTTCAGCCTATAAAACTGGAAGGGGCTGAATAGATGCTAGTAAGGATGCTAGTAAATTTATAGAGAGGTTTGTGTACCAATATTGGTTAATTTAATGGATGTTTAAATAAAAGGTGCTCAGGGTTTCATGAAGGATATGGGATGGACACCATTTTGGTCTCCTACTTCATGAGGTACATTTGGCAGAGGACATAGGGAAGGATGTATTGTTCATTTTCTAGCACTATCCTCAGCCTTTGACACTATTGACCATGCCTTGCTAATTCAGAAGTTATTTCATCTAGGATTGAGGGGGGACAGTCTCCCAGTGGTTCTCTTCCTTTTTTCAGTCGCATACGCAATCTGTATAGGAGGGTGTGAAATTAGAATTTAATAAACACAAACTTAACAGAAGGTAAAAAAACAACATAAATAACTTAAAAACAATATTCTACACACAAATTCATTCCATGCATATATATTTTTTAACATGTGCCAGGAGCATACTGGCATGTGTTCGCATATTTGCATATACATTTAGAGATCTCCAGTGAGGTTGGTTTTTTGTATCTTTACACACCTCTCACAATTTATATGTTTCATTTTATTTTCTCTTTTATATATTTTTGGTTTTGGTATCACAGTGCTCAACCACTGGAGTACACACTCATGGCCAATACATTTGGAGTCATTCACTGTTATTATTTGTATTTGCATTTGTTTTAGACATTATTTCTGTGGCTTCTGTTTTTTAAGGAAAGTTTTTTTGTTGATTTGATGTGGCCTTCCATGATATTATTTATTGTTATTATATATTATCTATATTACTTACTTTTTATTATGTCCTACTGTGCAAATTTTTATGTAGTGGAGGAGTAGTCTAGTGGTTAGAGCACTGGCTTGGGAGCCAAAAGACCAGGGTTCAAGTCCCACTAGCACGTAACCCTCCATTGCCTCAGAAAAATCCAAGTTATCAATGTCCTTGAGTAATGTACCTTACCATGTTTAAGTTAGAATGTAAACCGCTTTGAGTGAAATGATAAAGTGGTATAAATATGGTTTTATTTGTTATTGTTTTTAAGTTATTTATGTTGCTTTTGTACTATTAAGTTTGTTTATGGTTTTTGTGTGATTTTGTCATTTTTATTTGTTTACAGGCCCATGGCGCAGGCATGATTTGCTGAAATTCGATCCCGAATAAAGTTTCTTTTAAGAATAATAGAGTCCCAGCTGTGGTCGTTCTCTATTTGTGGTGTTCTTATCGTGTAGACTTTTTTTTTATTAAGGATCTGTACTTTCCCCCCTTCTTTTTAATTTATATTTCAATCCATTGGTAGCATTACTTCAGCAATCAGGAGTTTTTATATTACTTGTTTGCAGACTATATATAGTTGGGAAGTGAGAATCAGGGAAAGGTTTTGGTCTTGCAGCAGTGGAGCTTGGCATAAGAAATACAAATTGAAGCTTAATATCAAGAGATCTGAGTACTTATGGCTTAGCTGATGAAATAGACTTTTGATCTCTCTCCCTTGGTTGTTGAGGGTATTTCATTGAATAGCCAGAGAAGGTTTAGGCCTTACTAACCACAAAAAATAACAAGGTGAAAAGCATACACTAGCAGTATGACACAATGGCACATTTTCCCCATTTCCAGAATCAGGCATGTGGTGTGTTCATATTTTTGCCTCATAGGAAGTGTCAAGGGCTGTGTGCGTGTATGTGTGTGTCGAGGGGAGGGTTGCATGTGTGGGTGTCTCATAGAAAGTGTCAGGGGCTGAATTTGTGTGTGTGTGTGTGTGTGTGTGTGTGTGTGTGTGTGTGTTTGGGAGTGTTGGAGTGTATACATCTGTGTGTGCATGTGTGTCAAGAACTGTGGGTGTGAGTCATGGGGAGTGTCGGGGGCTTCGTGTGTGTCATGGGAATGTTGGAGCTGCGCATGTGTGTGCGTATGTCAAGGGGAATGTTGGAGCTGTATATGTGTGTGTGTGTGTGTGTGTGAGTATCAAAGGGGATGTTGGATATGCATATGGATCTGTGCGTGTGTCTCCTCCACTCTCATGACCTCTCTTTCCGGGCTTTTTAAGTCTCTCTCTCATAACCTTCCACTATCATCCTTTCCCCAGTCTTTCTCTCTTAAGGCTCCACCACAACCAGCCTTCAGCCAGTGTCTCTCTCATAACTCCACCCCCAGTCTCTCTCTCTCTCTCATCCCAGCTCCTCCTTCAACCAGTCCCTCTTTTACTCACCAATTCCCTGGCTGCAGCTCCTTAAAAACGCAGTGGTTCACACTTCCCCAACGCATTCAGCTCTTTGCATAGTAGAGTCGTGCAACACAGGAAGTTCAGGCTGATCTGCCAGTTGCAAGTCTCACGAGACTTCAAACTGAATTTCCTGCATTATGCAACTCCAACATCCAAAGAGTCAATTGCAATGAGGGAAAATGAACTGCAGTGTTTTGTGTTAGGCTAGGATATACATGTTTGTGCATTCTTATGCATGTGCAAACAAAGATACATATGGGCAATTTGTCTACCACTTGAACCCTCAACAATAGGAGCTATTTCTTAGCGAAACGCAGCTTAAATAAAAACAAAGTAGTAATGAATCAATTAGAAAAGTGACCAAACTTGTGCATCTTATGAAGTCATTGTTTTCTTAATCTGAATCTGTGAAAAATACAAATAAAGAGTAACTATGCATCAAAAGTTGAAGAAAGAGGTTGTGTTTGCTAGGGATTCAGTGAAGTATTCAGTTTGACCAGGGAAGATCACTCTTGTAGCATACACTGTATATAAGTCAGTCACATGATATCATTGTGCCTACAAGCAGGTTGTTTTCTTCATTTTTTTTATCTCACTGATCTGGTCTTGGTTAAGAGAGTATGCCGGTAAGCAAACAGACAGAGAAACACTGACTAATTAAGTACTAACAGCAGCAGTAATAATATATAAGAAATTTCCCCAATGAGTAACAGCAGTTTTGAAAAGAAAATATTTTGGGGGAAAGACACTAAAATCTAAGAAATGAGTAAAACTAGATCTGGAGTTTCCACATCTGCTCATACAACAGCTGGTGATTCCCCACATCATCCCATTATATTATAATGAGTATAACAATTTCAGTCTGGCCACAGAAGTCAAACCTTTCTGCCCAGAAAGAAAATATGAGCAACTACAACAAATACGATCACATTATACCGAGTGCACTCTTAACTATCTGACCCAAAGGTGCGAAGGACAGCATCCCAGCATCTTTATAACCATGGTAGCGCTAATAACCATTTCACAAAACAGACCCTCCTATCTTGTTTAAAATTTATTAAAGAAATCTGGGGATTTTCACTTAAATCTAAGAGTCATGTAACTCAGCGTTTCTCAAGCTGTTCCTGGTGTATTCCTCTAGCCAGTCTGGTTTTTAGGATTCCACACTGAATATGCATGAAACATATTTGCATGCAACGGAGGCAATGCATGCAAATCTATCTCATGCATATTCAGTGTGGGTAATGCAAATAGAGATACCAAAGCCTACTGAGACAGAGAAGCAGTAAAACTGTATTTTAAAAACAGCAGACACTAGTGGAGAAATATTTAATTTAGGGGAAACAAATGGAAAAAGTCAAAGCAATATATCAAGACTATATAGAACTGTAATTTTCTTGATCATGATAACAATGATGGTTGATGCAAATGCAATAGCATTCTGGTGATGACAGCACTACTACCAGAGAGAATATGTAAAATGAAGCTGCAAGGAGTTAAACTTAAAAGCAATGTCAGGAAATACTGTTTCACTGAAAGAGTGGTGGATGCCTGGAATGCCCTCCTGATGGAGGTGGTAGGGGCAAAAATAGTGACAGAATTCAAAAAGCATGGGACAGACAGAGGATTCCAGTATAACAAGAGGATGGAATCAAAACAAACTTAAGTATCTTTTATGCTTCAACAAATAGAGGGGGTGACCTGCATGAGGCGGTGGGTAGAACCCTAAACAAAGGCATAGAGGGGGATGATTTGCACAGTGTGGCATGTACAACCACTCTATCAACCTTAGTCGGTAGACTAGGTGAACCATACTGGTCTTTACCTGCTGTCATGTACTATATTGCTATATGTTGCTTACAGTGCATATGTTATGGCATTATTACTGAAGGGGAAAGTGACATTTTACTTACTGGATAATGTCCTTTCCTTGAGTCCTGCTAGGCCAATCCAGACATAGAGTAGTTACTCACCTGTAACAGGTGTTCTCCAGGAGCAGCAGGAATCAGTCCTCACTTATGGGTGTCATCGACGCCGATGAAGCCCCAGCGGAGCATTTCCCCAGCTTTCCATGAAAGCCTTCCCGCCTAAAGGTGCCATCTTACCTCAGTCAAATGACATAGCTAAGAACAGCACACAAAATGTAAAAATGAAACTATGTACAACTGCAACTCCAAGGGGAGGAGGGAGGGTAGTGAGGACTGATTCCTGCTGCTCCTGGAGAACACCTGTTACAGCTGAGTAACTACTCTTTCTCCAGGACCAAGCAGGAAGTCAGTCCTCACTTATGGGTGACTCCCCAGCTCTGGACTACCAGGAACCCAGGCTGAACAAGAGAACTCCCTCTAGTCTCAGCAACACAGAAAAAGGCTTTTCAAGGACACACCCTCTACCGATAGCCCAACCAGAGGGCAGGAGGGCAGGAGTTGCCTAGACCTCAAAGAGATTCCGAAGTACTGCTTTGCCAAAAGCACTGTCTCTACGGGACTCCCTCTCCAGACAGTAGTGGGCTGCAAAAGTCTGGCTTGAAGACCAAGTAGCAGCCCTGCAGATGTCTTGCAATGGGACAGAGCGGAGGTGAGCCACTGATGCAGCCATTGCCCTCACACGGTGAGCCGTGACCCTACCCTGCAAAGGAAGGTCAGCCGCCTTGTAAGCCCAGGTGATACAGTCAGCCACCCAGATGGACAAGGTACGCTTGGAAACAGACCTCCCCAAGTTATTGGGGTCAAACGAAAGGAAGAGCTGAGAAGCCCTCCTGTGACCTTGCGTACGTTCAAGGTAGAAGGATAAGGCCCTCCTACAGTCCAAGGAATGGAGAACTGTTTCAGCCTGACTTGCATGAGGCCTAGGGAAGAAAGTAGGAAGAACCACCTCCTGGTTGAGGTGGAAAGAGGAGACAACCTTAGGAAGGAACTTAGGGTGAGTCCTGAGGACTACCCTGTTTTTATAGAACCTGGTGTAAGGCCTATCACAGACCAAGCCCTGAAGCTCACTCACTCTCCTAGCCGAAGTAAGGGCTATCAGAAAGAGAGTCTTCCAGGAAAGGAAGCGCAGAGGGCAAGTAGCCATTGGTTCAAAAGGTGGGTGAGTCAGCTGCTGCAAGACCACATTCAGCTCCCACTCAGGAGAGGAGGACGTATGGGAGGTTTGAGCAGAAGCAAGCCTCTGAGAAACCTGGACACCAAAGGGTGCACAGATAAGGAATGGCCCTCAACTAGTGAGTGGTGAGCTGCTAAAGCAGAAAGGTGGACCCGAACAGAGTTGGACTTTAGACCTTGATTGGACAAGTGCAGCAGGTACTGAAGCACTACTGGCACAGTACAGGAGAATGGATCCTCTGCCCGTAGCTGACACCACACAGAAAACCTCCTCCACTTGAGAGCATAGGTTTTCCTAGTGGATTGTTTTCTGGAGGCTAGGACAACCTCCTCAACTTCGGAAGGCAGGCCCCAGGGAGCCAACACTACCCTTGCAGCCTCCATGCCATCAGATTGAGAACTTTGAGATTGGGATGCAGCAGGGAGCCCTGATTCTGAGATAGACGGTCGGGTAGCAACCCCAGAGGCAGAGGGAGATCCACTGCCAGTTGAAGCAGGAGTGGGAACCAAGGCTGCCTCGGCCACCTGGGAGCTACCAGGAGGACTGAGGCTCTGTCTCGGAGAATCTTGAACAGTGTTCAGGCCACCAGAGGGGTGGGAGGAAACGCATACAGGAGGCCCTGAGTCCAGGGAATCAGAAAAGCATCTGCTGTTACCCGCAGAGGATGCGGTTGCCTGGAGCAGAACTTTGGTAGCTGTTGTTCAGTGGACTGGTAAACAGATCTATGGAGGGAAGTCCCCATTTCAAGAAAATCTTTTGAACCACAAAAGGATGTAGCTGCCACTCGTGTGTTTGTAGAATCCTGCTCAATCTGTCGGCCAGGGAATTCTCCTGGCTTGGAAGATAGACTGCTTTGAGGAGCATGTTGTGTTTCAGGGCAAAGGAACAGAGGTCCTGGGCCTCCTGACAAAGGGGCTGGGAACCAGTCCTGCCCTGTTTGTTCACATAGAACATGGCTACCTGGTTGTCGGTCTGGATCAAGACAGACTGTTGTGCCAGGGAAGTAGTGAAGGCCTTGAGGGCCAAGCGGATAGCTCTGAGTTCCAGGAGATTGATCTGTTGGGACGCCTCCCAAGGAGACCACAGGCCCTGGGTGCACTTGTCGAGGCAGTGTGCTCCCCATCCCTGTAGAGAGGCATCGGTGGTCAGTACCACTGTATGAGGTGGCATCTGAAAAGGCACCCCTACCAGCAGATTGGGGGGGTGCAACCACCAGTTGAGGGAGGTCAGAAAATGGTGGGACACTCTGATCCTGTCTCTGAGGCTGCCTGAGGCTTGTGACCACTGAGTCCGAAGGCACCACTGGGCAGGTCTCATATTGAGCCTGGCATTGGGGGTTACCTGTACTGTTGACGCCATGTGGCCCAGAAGCCTGAGACAGAGTCTGGCAGAGAAGGGACCTGTGCAGAAACTTGCTTGCGAGGTCTATGAGCCTTCGTGCTCGGTCCACTGGTAAGAATGCTCTTGCCAGCTGAGAATCCAACCTTGCTCCTATGAACTCCAAGTTCTGGGATGGGAGCAAAGTGGACTTTGCGAAGTTGATGACAAAGCCCACCTTTTGGAGCAGTTCTATTGTCCTGTAGGTGGCCTGCTGAACTTCTAGGCAAGTCTGGCCTGATGAGCCAGTCATCCATGTAAGGAAACACAAAGATGCCCTGATTTCTCAGGTAGGCCGCCACCACTGCCAGACACTTGGTAAATACCCTGGGAGCAGAGGTCAGGCCAAAAGGCAGAACTCTGTACTGATAATGGTTTCCTCCCACAATGAACCTGAGGTACTTTCTGTGGTCTGGATGAATAAGGATGTGAGTGTAAGCATCCTTCAGATCTAAAGAGCATAGCCAATCTCCCTGCTGGAGGTAGGGCAGAAGAGTTCCAAGAGTAAGCATCTTGAACTTTTCTTTCACCAGAAACTTGTTCAGGTTTCTGAGATCCAAAATGGGTCGAAGACCACCGGTTCTTTTTGGTACCAGGAAATACCTGGAGTAAAACCCGTGACCTTGGAAGTGGGGAGGCACAGGCTCCACTGCCTTGTCCACCAACAGACCTTTTAGTTCCCGGAGGAGAAGGTCTGTATGCAGGGAAGTCCGTAAAAGTTCCCCTGGGAAGTGTGGCGGAGGCAGTTGGTGAAAGTGCAGGGCATAGCCTCGACTGACTTTGTCCAGCACCCAACTGTCCTGGGTTATCAAGGGCCACTGGTGGGCGAACAAGGCTAGGCGGCCTCCTGTGCAGGGCTGGGTCTGCAAGGGAGCTATGGCTATACTCAAGGAGTCAAAAAACCCCACCCTGCTGAGTGGAAGCAGGGGCTGCAGGCTTGGGGGTCCTCTGCCTATGGGGCACATTACCCTGGCCTTTGGCTTGCTGACCCTGGGGGGCAGCTTGGGCAGCCGGATATTGTGGGTACTGTTTGTAGGCAGTGCCCTTCCTCGGGTAAAAGGGCTTTTTACCCGTGCCCTTCTTCTTATGAGAAGGGGCAGAGGTCTTCCTCGACAGCCTCGTCCTCGTGAGGTGCTCAGTCTCGAGCTGTGCGGCCTTCTCGGCCACAGGCTTGCCAAAAAGGTTTTCACCTCGGCAAGGGACATCGACCAACTTGTCCTGAATCCATGGCTCGAGGTCCGATGACTGCAGCCATGCCTGGCGTCGAGCCGCGATGCCAGCTGCCGCTACTCGGGCCGAAGCCTCGAAGCCATCGTAGGCAGCGCGGGACATGAACTTAGAGCATTCCCTGATCCTCGAAGACAAGGACTTAAAACTCTGAAAGGGTTCCCCGGAGAGACCAGCAGAGAATCCAGCCAACTCCTTGGCCAGGTCTCGCAAATACATGCCCATGTACAGCTGGTAAGTCTGGATACGGCAAGCAAGCATCGAGCCCTGAAAGCACTTTCTACCGACGCCATCAAGGCTTCGGGCCTCCCTACCGGGAGGCACCGCAGAGTGCATCTTCTGGCTCTTCAGATGCATGGCCGATTCCACAACCATGGAATGGTGTGGTAGCTGCGCTTTCTGGAAGCCATGACTCTTCCGGAGCCGATAGATGGAATCGACTCGCTTGCTCAAAACCGGCGCCGAGGCCAGTGCCTCCCACATCCGGAAGAGGAGCCATTCCAGCATCGGAGGAACCGGGACAGTAAAGGCCTCCTTCGGAGGAGAGTCATACTGCAGAGCATTGAGCTCCTCAGCTCGAGGCTCCTCCTCGGGGTCAGCCGGAATAGCCAGGGCAGCGGCCATATCCCGGATAAACTCCTAGAACCTAGTATCCTTCGGAGGGGATCTACTCCGGGGCTCAGACTCCGGTGAGTCCAAAGGGACACACCGAGTCTTAAAGGTGTCAGGAGACTCCTCGTCTTCGGTCTCCCAAGCAGACTCGTCCGATGTCGAGTCGAGGTCTGACCCCGCGGGGCCTCTAGGCACCGGCACCGGCGTCGAGACCCTCGGTCCCAAACGGGAGGTCGAGGGAGACCTCGACCGAGGACGACTTCGAGCCGCAAACGACTCGAGTATCGGCTCGGTCTCCGGGGTCAACTTCGAAGTCGATGTCCCGGTGGTCGGGGCAGATGCGCCAGACAGGCTGGCCATCAGCGCCCGCTGCTGATCCATGAAGACAGACATTCTGCTCTCCAAGGCTGTCAACCTGAGACTCACCTCGGGTGACTCAGCAGCCCTCGACTCGGGCCCTGGCGGTGCCAGGCCCGACGTCGGTACTCAGGGAGGCGAGTCCACGAGGACAACAGGACTTACGTGTCCAGCAGACTCTGGCTCCATGCGAGGAACTTTTGTTGGCTTCTCCTGGTCCACGGGCCCGGGATGACCGTCGGGGGTCTTAGACCTGGCCCTCGAGGGCTCAGGGACCTCCTCCGATGCTGCCCTCGCGAGCCGCTTCTTCCTCTTACGTTCCCGGTCGGGGGACCCCCTGTCCGAGGAGCTCCGACGCCTCTCGGAATCGGAATCCCGAGATGTCGAGGCCTCAGACAAGGTCCGGGCCCGGGCAGAGGCCGAGTCCAAGAAAAGCCTTTATCTTTGCTGCTGACAACTTCAGAGGGCCTTGGAAGACATCTTTCCACATGGCCTGCACGTTTTAGAATCGTGGTCCGGACTGAGGCACCGAAGGCAGCAGTCGTGTGCCTTCACCGATCACACTTCTTGAAACCGCTGGAAGCCATCGGGGAGAAAAGGGTCCCCGCGAGGTCAAAGGACCGGCCTTCCGGGGAAAAAGAAAAAGTTTTGGCGCGAGCGCCTAGCCACTAAGGGCAAAAACCGAAAAAGGAAAAAAAGGGATTCGATACCGGCGTACCGAACCCGGCAGGAGGGGAACCGGCGTCGAATCCGAGATAAAAAGCAAAATAACGCCAAGAAAAAACTTCTCTTTTCCGGGAAAAAAAGGACACACGTCCGACGGGCTTCACGGAAAAAAAGAGACTGAGGTAAGATGGCACCTTTAGGCAGGAAGGGAACCGCACATGCGTGCCAGCATTCCCAAAGGCTTTCATGGAAAGCTGGGGAAATGCTCCGCTGGGGCTTCATCGGCGTCGATGACACCCATAAGTGAGGACTGACTTCCTGCTTGGTCCTGGAGAAGTGGGTTGTGTTCTCCTATGAACAGTGGTGGAGACAGAGAAAAATCCTGAGGTTTCTGATGACCTCATCCTGTACTATATCTAGAAGAGCTAGAGGGCATATTATTTCAGTATTTGTACCCAAGTCACTGATAAGAACCTCTAGCCGCACAAGCCCCACTGAGTGTAACAAGGACTAACAGGCCAAAGAACAGCTGTATACAGAACACCCTGTGGGCAGAAGGTCAGCCAAGAGGAGTGTAGGCCACAGGGCTAAACTGCAGGAAATAGCCAATCATCACAGTTCCTATCAGCTCAGACCAGATCCTAGTAGGTCATACCAAAACATACCAGATCAAATCAGATCATCATAGATCCCAGGGGTGAGTCCTGGATTGGCCTAGTAGAACTCAAGGAAAAGGCATTATCTAGTATGTAAAATGTCACCTTCCATATTGTCCTGCTAAGTCAGTCCAGTTATGCCTCCACTGAACGGGAAGAAGACACGGCAGCCATCAAATATTCTGCACAGAGGGGTGTACCCACCCAAGCATGGACATCCAAGTGGTAGTGCTTGATAAAGGTGGAAAGCGATGACCACAACGCCGCCCAACAGATGTCTATGGGAGTGACCGAGCTGCACTCTGCCTAGGAGGAAGCCTGAGTCCATCTGGAATGCATCCAAACCCTATGAGACTAACTGGTTACACAACAAATAGACTGAGGGAGTGAAGGAGTAGCATAGTGGTTACAGCAGTGGCCTGTAACCAAAGAGATAAGGTTCAAATCCCATTGGCACTCCTTGTGGCCTTGGGCAAGTCACCTAACACTTCATTACCTCAGGTAGAAACTTAGATTGTAAGCCCTCTTGAGACAGGGAAATACGTGCTGTAACTCACTTTAAACCACTCCTGGAAAGGAGTGAACTAAATACTACTAAATAAAATTTTAAAAAAATATAATTTCCTTTATCCAGAGCCCAAGATAGACTTCTGGTCACTTTGCCCTTAAGCAGGCCTGCAAACAGGATAAAATGTCTGTCCAACTTTCAGAAGGCGTTAGAGACCTTCAAGGTGTTTAAAAAACACCCATCTAGTGTTCACCAGTTAAGAGTCCTTATACTTCCCATGGTATTATTTCTTCGGGAACAAAAGCAAATAGACTACCTGGTCGACATGGACAACTGACACCACCTTATGCAAAAAGGAAGAAACGAGTCATAAATATTCAACTTCTTCTAAAAAAGGCAGATAGGGATCTCAGCATGACCAGGCCTGAAACTTCAAGAGAGCAGAAGGATCATTTCCGGCGAGACCCCAGAACTCCTTAGCACCCCCTAGGCTACTGCTGTAGAGTTGTCTGAGAAGATCCACACTGCCTTGTCTAGGACTATGTTCTGGAGATGCAGGAAAGCCCAGTGAATGGCCTTCTCCTTCAGCCAATCGATGGGCCAAGCCACCTTCCACTTGTTTCAGTGACACTGGGAGTCTGCTCTTGCAATGAGCTCCAAAACTGAACAGGCTGGCATCTGCTATCAGCAGAAGCTACTGTATATCATCCAAAGGAAAATCTTTCAGCAGATGAGCAGCCAGCTCCCAACATTTCAGGCAGGCCACCACTGACAGAGGAAGATGGAGCCTAATGCCAAAGTCCTGTGAAGGAGGCCAGCAGGACTGCAATGATCTCTGCAGCGGACGCATGTGCACTTGCACCCAAGAGGCCCTTTAGATCAATCCTTCGGAAGCAAAGTGATTTGGATGCTCCCAGCTCCTCAACCAACCTCTCCAAGTCCTCCCGCAACACAAACTTACCCTTGAAAGGAAGTCCAAATAAACAGGACTTGGACACCGCATCTGCTGCCCATTGGTAAAGTCCAAAGCCAGCAACGTGCCACCATGATACAGGCAATGCCTTTGGCCACCAAGTGACTGGATCCAATGGAGTAGAGTATCAGCCTTAAGCCCTCTGGAACTACTGTCTGGAGAATAAGGGAGGTGGCCAAAGATTGGCTCCTTAGGAAAGCCTTGACCTTGTGATCCACTTGGTCCTTGAGAGCTGCACCACCCTCCAGCAGAATGATGGTGCATTTAGCATCTGGGGCAACTACATTCAGGCAGAAAGGTCTTCTTGAGGAGAATGTAGAGCTGGCTCATGATCACGCCCCTTTCAGCAAGGCAGCAGGCGAGTCCCATTCCATGTGTATGATGCTTTTAAGGACCTCTGGGAAGGAAACACCCTGGAAGGTTTTTGACCCCCTGCAAGAGGGGTTACACTTGCAGCTTATGCTCCACTGATGCAGCATCTGACAGCCACAGGGCAGAGGACACTTGATCAAGCAACACTGCCAGCTCCTCTTTCTAAAACAGATGAACAATAAGAGAATCATCCTGGTCATCTGGCACGAGTGGTCCATCTTCTTCACTCATGAAGTCACCATCTGATTTCCTGGAATGCAAGGCAGGATCCTTGGCACAGAAGAGCTGAGCGGAGCACCCCAAACCCATCCTCTTCTGGGGGCACTGCTGCAGGGAGACACTGGCAGGAGTCTTCCCGCCCCACAACAAGAGACCTTCCTTTGAGCGAGAGGAGAAGCCTTGATCATCTCCATAGTAGGAGGCAGGCCAGTCACTAGGGAATCCCGCTGGGAGGATTCTGGCAGGCTAAGTGGGTGGAGGAATCCCAAGTTGGGATGCTGTCTCTCTCTTCAGCTGAGCCCATTCCCATCTGCAGAGCTGAAGAAGCAGAAGAGAAGTTCAATCAACTGTAAAGATGGTACCCCAAGCGGTGAGCAGAATCCTCCATACCAAGTTGCAGAGGGAGGGCAGAAAGGCAGTGTCTCCAAGCAGAGGTAGCTCCCTGAAGCAAATCCTTCCATCCAAACAAGGCATGCTTGTGATGAGATGCATCAGAAGGGGCGGGCATTTGTAGGCCTTCCAAGCACAGAATTGCCAAGACCCACACTTTTTTTTCTCTTAAATGTTTCAGTTCTGAGGTGGCCACCACCACTGCAGACACAGCAGCAGTGGGGTGAGGTGAGAATGGATGGAAGGGAGACGCGGGACAAGATGGTAGGGGGTGATGAAGGGCTGGAAGGGAAATGCAGGACAAGAACAGGGAATGAATGGCTGGAAGGGAGATGCAGGACAAGAGAGGGGACAAACGCCTAGAAGGGAGATGGAAGACATGAAAGGGGGGAATGGCTGGAGGAGAGATGCAGAACATGAAGGGGGATAGGTGTAGGTGTGGCAGATAAATGCTGGACACCAGCAGGGGGTGGAGGGCAGATGCTGGACATATAGTGGAGGGTTAGACAGCAGACACAGGGTGGGGGATATAAGAGGATAGAGGGCAGATGGTGGATGCAAGGCGGGGCAGAAGGATGGAAGGCAGATGATGGACATGGGGTGCAGATCAGAGAGTGGATATGGGTGAGGGCATAAGGAGGGCAGATAGTGGATATGGGGTGGGGAAGTGGAGTGGAGTGGCGGGCAGAAGCAGAACATGGGATAGGGATCATAGGGGGTTAGAAGGTAGATACTGGATATGGGTTAGCAGCATAAGGGGTAGAGGGCTGAATAGCAGAGGCTGGACACAGGGTAGGAGTCATAGGAGGATAAAAGGCAGATGCTGGACCTGGTATAAGGGATAGTGCGCAGAGCCTGGACACAGGGTAGGGATGGAGGGCAGATGCTGGACACAAAATGGAGGGGTGGAGGGAAGATCCTAGAAATGCGGGTATAAAGCAGATGCTGGACACAGGGTGGAGAGAGAGGGGGAAATAAGTGGCTGTGGAAGGATAGAGAGACGGGGAGTGAGATGGCTGTGTTAAAGGTTGAAAAGTGGTAGGAAGATGCAGTTGAAAGATCGAGATTGAGAACTAGAAGATAAAAAGGAGAAGTGAAATCTGATAGAGAAAAATGGAAGAAAGTGAAAAAGGAAAAGATCAATGTCTGAGATGGAAGGAGTGAAGCAGACAGGAGGGGAGAGAAGTGGCAGATGGACCAGAGTCCCTAGAGAGTGAGTTAAAAGAAGATGAGGAAACCAGAAACCAGAGTGGGATCAGCGTGATTAGAGAATAAAATTACTATACAGCAAAAGGTAGAAAATATAATTTTATTTTCAGTTTAGTAATTGGAGTATGTCTGTCTTTGGACTTCACAGGCCTGATATTTGACCTGTGATGGGCAGCTATCTAGACAGTGGCAATATTCCGCCACTATCTGGATAGCTGAACCTTAGGACAGCTATTGAGATGACCTGACTTTATATGGGTACTTGGTTGGTTAACGGACTGAAAACTGCCACGAACCAACTAAGTGCTGGGACTATCGTAGGGCCGTCCTGGAACTCTCCAGATGATACCACATTGTTTAGAGGGGATATTCAGCAGCACTGGCCAGTTAGTGCCACTAAATATCACTCTAAGTGGGATTTCTGCAGTTAGCAGGTTCTGCTAACCTGATAAACCCCTTTGAATATTGGGCTGTACATATATATTTTATCTTTATATACTGATTAGTACAGGGGTATCTGCAGCTCTTTCCGTTTCTCTGGTGTTGTATTACATGCAGAGTCTGTTTTTTTGGGGTTACAATTACATTTTTATCTTTATCATTTTATTTTTAGTTTGTGTTAATTTGTTTTATGCTTAGTGAGGATCTGTTTATATTCTCAGTTGTGATCAAGGCCAGTATTCTGTTAGCATGGAGTTTCTATGTAAGGATGAATAGTAATCCAGCTTGTTTGATTTTCTGACTAGGTGAATGGAAGTTCTAGGTCCCATTGCAATAAAAATATTTGCAATAAAAATATTTAGACGGATATTTACTAAGCTGGGCTAACTATTAACATGGCAGATAGTGCATACCATCTGGGTATGTTAACAGATAGCGCAAGAAAATTGCAGATAACGCAGTGATTTTCTGCACTATTTGCAGAAACTGTGTTATCTGCAAGAGTGGGTGGGATATGGGCAGACAGTGGCTGTGTCTGCACGTGTGGTTACCATTGGCATCAGCAGCATGCAGCAACCATCAAAGTTGCAGAGAGCATAGGTGCTCATAATGCCACCTCAATGGGTGGCATTATATGCATCTATGGTACTTCCGGGGGCATGCTATCTGCTGTTTTGGTGTGATGTCTGCTGAGGACATGCTGTGCACTCTCCCAACAGATACTGCACAGCTTATGTCGAGGACTGACTTCCTGCTTGTTCCTGGAGAATTATTTTGTGTATGTTGACAGTGTTCTCTCCAGAACTCTTTGAATGGGTGGGCCACCAGGCTGATTTTACCGATCGCCTGGCTAACATAATCCTCTGCAAGATCATCCAAAGCCACAAAGCTTTACCATCTTTACGTAGATGATATCCTTATCTACATCCCTTTCACCACTAGCAATCCTGACTACTCCATAATTAGCAGATGTCTAGAAGCAGTTACGCAATTGCTCAGTCTCCATAACCTACTAGTCCTACATATCACCAGGCACCCAACCTTCTCTCCGCCAAATACAATAAAACTTGCATACCTAACACTGCAAATAAAACAACAAATGAAATATCTGGGCATAATTCTTAATCAGAACCTAAATTTCAATGTCCACATCAAGCACGTGATCAGAACAGTATACCACCGCATCAAGACCCTAAGGCACCTCAAACCACTGTTGGATCACAAGGATTTCAGAAATGTCTGCCAAACACTTATCACTCCCATCTTCGACTATGCCAACATTATCTATCAAGGCCTTCCAAAATCCTTGTTACAGCCACTGCAGCTGGCACAGAATGTAGGAACCAGACTCATCAAGGGTACCTCTCAACATGACCATGTAACACACATTTTGAAGCAGCTGCACTAGCTTCCAATCCACAGCAAAGTGAAATATAAAGTGGCACTAACAACTTTCAGGGTGATTCTTTATCTTTATCTTTATTCGTTACTTGATATACCGCCCAGGCAGGTGCATCAGGGCGGTGTACAGTATAATCAACCAATAAAAGCAAGAAAAGGAAAAAGAACGCCATTATTTGGACAGAAGCAGAAAAGGAAAAAGTGGGAAAGAGACAAGTGAGGGAAGGTACTGGTGGGAAGGCCGGTCTTAAGGATCTGGGAAATCAAAAGCCTGCTGAAAGAGATGAGTCTTGAGTAGGGACTTAAATCTTTGAAAGGATAGCTCGGTACGGAGGGCAAGTGGGAGTGAATTTCAGAGGGCTGGGGCCAGGAAGTAAAAAGCAGAGTGACGTGTTGTTTCCAAGTGAGCTGAGGATGGAGCAGGGAGATAGAGACGGTAACCATGTGCTGAGCAGAGAAGACGGGGGGAAGGTTGTAAACACATGTAATCGTCTATATACTGAGGAGAACATGTGTGCAATGCTTTATGAGTTAGTATGAGTATTTTGTAATGAAAACGGAAGTTAAGTGGAAGCCAGTGTAAACAGAGGAGGAGGGGAGTAATGTGGTCATGGGGGGAGGAATAAGTGAGTAAACGTGCAGCTGTATTCTGGACTAATTGAAGACGTCGAAGCTGATATTTTGGGAGACCCGCTAAAACAGTATTACAATAATCTAACCTCGATAGGACTAGAGAGATAACTAAAGAAGTGAGAGAGGAGGAAGGGAGAAAAGGGCAGACAGCTTGGATTTGATGGAGAAAGAAGAAAGAACGACGAACAAGTGAAGAGATGTGATGTTGAAATGAGAGGGAGACATCAAGGGTGACTCCGAGATAGCGGAGGGAAGAGACTAAAGGGATAGGAGTAGAGAGAAAAAGTGGAGAGCAGGTGGGTGGAGGTGTGTTAAAGGACAGCCAAAGAGCAGCTGATTTAGAGGGGTTAACATGGAGAAAGTTAGTGTTTATCCACGTAGCGACATGGGTGAAACAGAGGTTAAGGGCGGAAAGATCCGGTGAGAGGGAACTAGTGTGGTGAACAAAAAGAATGTCGTTAGCGTAGAAATATCCAGAAATCTCTGACTGTTGGACGATAAGTGCTAAAGGGGCAAGAAAAATGTTGAAATGAAGAGTAGCTAGGACAGAGCCCTGGGGAACACCACAAAAAGGGGTAGGGAGGAGGAGGTAGATGAGCTAGTCAAATAACATCCCATAGCCCTCAGTCAATGCCTGACAAACCCCAGGGCCAGAGAACTCACAGAAGCATTAACAACACGCTCCTCGCACTGCCTCCTAAAATCACCCACACTAGCAGCTCTTTATCCAACAGAGCTTTCTGCTATTACACACCAATCACCTGGAAGTTCCTCACCAGGAAATTCAATTCTGACAGTGTTATTAGATAAACGGTTCAAAATTTGGATTCATGTCATTTTCCACATATGGCCTGTGCATTGTAGCATCTTCATCTGCCTCATCTAGGCTCCATGTCTCCAGTGGCTTTGGTACTGGCATACTGTCGTCATGTGGCACTGGTCTCATGGTTGAAGGCAGACTGAGGTATTCACTAGATTTCTTATTTTAAACAGAAAAGCCAGATACATTGGTCAGAAAGAAGTAACAGTCCATCACATGATCCTTCTGCTCTCGCCATATTATCGAGACAGCAAATGGCATTGACTTCTGAGTATTATTATTTATTTATTTATTTTATTTAATTCACTTATATACCGCGCTCTTTGGCATCAGTGCAGTTTACATGGAACATTAGGTATTTTACGATGGGGGATAACACCGTAATTACATATAACAGGTAGCTCAACTTGGATAACAGTATTAACTATTTACATTTGTAAGGATAACAGAAAGATATTTACACATATATACAATATATTGAGGGTGGTTACATGTGAGTACTTTTAAGCCAAGCTCTGAGATGGACAGCACATGTTGCACATCAAATGTGATGAGCCCAGGATTTGTCTTGATTGCCAACTTTACAATTGAAGTAGAGCTCATATGCTTTGTTAATAAGTACAGACGTGTGTCTTTGAGATTTAGGTGTATACTCACCACAAATGTAGCAGAATGTATTATAGCTGCTGCGACACTGACAAGACAACAAGTTATAATGCCCTTGTTGTTGTTAAGTGCCGTCGAGTCGGAGTCGACTCATGGCGACCCTCTGGATAGCTATCCTAAATTGTGTTCGGTCTTCAGTCAGGTGGCTCATTGTTGACAGACTGGTACCCGTAGCTGCTGTTATTGTATCGCTCCATCTCATTGCTGGCCTTCCTCTTTTGCGTTGACCTTCTATCTTGCCAAGCATAATGTCTTTCTCTAATGATCTCTCTTCGCATGATGTGTCCAAAGTATGAAAGTCGAAGTCTTGTCATCTGAGCTTCTAAAGAAAGCTTAGGTTTGATCTCCTCTAGTACCGACTGGTTTGTTCTTCGGGCAGTCCATGGTATACACAGTATTCGCCGCCAGCACCATAATTCAAAGGCATCAATTTTCTTCCTGTCTATCTTTTTCACTGTCCAGCTTTCACATCCATATGATGTTATTGAAAATACCATGGCTTGAACAAGTCGAATCTTTGTATGGAGAGAGACATCTCTGCTCTTGAGAATCTTATCTAGGTCTTTCATAGCCATTCTGCCAAGAGCAATGCATCGTCTGATTTCTTGACTGCTTGCTGCTTCTTTATTGATAGCACAGGTACACTACCAAAAAACTGCCTCCAGTTTTGCAACTGATTCCTATAGATTTTGGGGTGCTGAATCCAGGAAAAATAGCCAAAATGTTCCATCACGTTACGTTTTCTTGCAAAATTAGATTTCTTACCCATATAAGGAATGTTCACATAATTTCTTTTTAGCCGACTGCAGTTTATTTTCTTGGCCCAAAATAGAGGTTGTAATGGTTAACTAACTAGAAACACTCCCTCATGATATTTTAGAGTGTTTTGTATTCATTTTATACATTAACAGGACAATTGGGAGGCGGGGGGCTAAATCCAGTACTCGCGCTGGCGCATGTTCTTTCCTGTTCGCCTCGCCTCGTTCGCTCGCTCGCTCAAACACGGTGGTTGCGACATGAACGTTCCTGTCAAATTTCAGTTTCTTGCAAGTTCATTATTACCTTTTGTTTGCTCAGTCGTAATGCAGCTTTATTCCGAAGTGGTTCACTACAGTTGTAGTTTGCAGTGCTGTGTATTTGTGATGGCTCACAGAGCCAGAGGTTGCGTCAACTCTCCGGACAGTTTTTGTTTTATTTGTGGGGAATATACCGTGAAAAAGCGGCAGAGGAACATTTCTGCATTTATTAAAAAAGTATATTTCGCCTATTTCGGTTTGAAGTTAGGCGATCAAGACAAACCGTGGGCTCCTCACAAAGTGTGCAAGACATGTGAGGAATATCTACGCTTATGGATGAAAGGTAAAAAACAAGCATTTCGTTTCGGAATACCTATGATGTGGCGTGAACAAAGAGACCACAGCAGTGACTGCTATTTTTGCTCTTGCATTGTGAAGGGATACAACTTAAAAAATAAGAACGTAATAAGTTACCCCAACCTTCCCTCAGCAATTAGGCCTATGCCTCATAGCAACGAAGTACCTGTGCCTGAACCACCAAAATCTTTGGATCATATTTGTGTGGACGGTTCTGATCATGATGAGACTCATCAGATGGCTTTTCCCGATGAGTCCAGTACTTCCGAGTTTGAAACTGAACCAGATCCGAAACCTGAACTTTTCTCTCAAGCTGAATTGAATGATTTAGTCCGGGATTTAGGACTCCCAAAAGATGCTGCCCAACTGCTAGGTTCTCGGCTTAAACAGAAAAATCTATTGTCACCAGGAACAACTTTTTATTGGTACCGCAACCGCGAGACACAATTTTTGAAGTATTTCAGCAAAGAGGAAGATTTGGTATTTTGCAACGATATATACGGAGTGATGGAAAAGTTTAAACTCAAGTATGATCCTGCTGAATGGCGGCTGTTCATTGATTCGTCAAAAGACAGCATAAAAGGTGTTCTTCTTCATAAGGGCAACACATTCGCTTCAGTTCCTATTGCTCACTCTGTTATTCTCCAAGAAAAATACGAGAATTTGGCCCTGATTCTTCAGAAGATTCGTTATGATGAGCATAAGTGGATGATTTGTGGAGACTTTAAAACTCTATCCATGCTATTAGGACAGCAATCCGGTTTCACCAAATATCCCTGCTTCCTTTGCTTGTGGGATAGCCGGGCCCGCGACCTACACTGGGGGAAAAAGACTGGCCAATTCGGGAGTATTTGAGACCCGGTGAGAAAAATGTTCTTCATGAGAGCTTGGTACCTCGTGATAAAATTCTATTACCACCTCTCCACATTAAGTTGGGTCTCATTAAGCAATTCATCAAGTCCCTTCCAAAAGATGGTGAGTGCTTTCGGTACCTTTGCTCAAAGTTCCCCCGACTTTCTGGAGTGTTTGTTGGCCCTGATATAAGGAAACTCATTTCAGATGGAGCATTCGCTGAAACGATGTCTGAGAAGGAAAAAGAAGCCTGGGATTCTTTCAAGGATGTTGTTCTCAAATTCTTGGGGAACAGGCGGGATGAGAACTATAAGGATATTGTTGCCAGGATGCTCAATGCCTTCAAAGAACAAGGCTGTAACATGAGCCTGAAAGTCCATTTCTTGCACTCCCATGTGAACTACTTTCCCGAAAACTTGGGGGCGTACAGTGAAGAACAAGGTGAAAGGTTTCACCAGGACATCAAGGACGCAGAGAGAAGGTACCAAGGAAGATGGAACACCACTATGATGGCTGATTTCTGCTGGTTGCTGCTGCGGGAAACCCCAGATGAAAAATACGCCAAGCAGCGCACCAAGAGAAGCATTCGGGGGAAGAAGAAACGGGCCCATCAGGAGATTGATTGACCCAAGAATGACTTTAAAATCTAAACTGTGTTGACAAATATCGTGTTTTTACTAAACTTTGAAATAAAAATTTGCTAGTTATTACCACAGTGTCGGATCTCATTTATTAGAATTTTATTTTCACACCATCGGGTGTTTGTCTTCATGTATTGCAATGGTGTGGTTTGCGTTTTCTATTCTTACATACATACCTGTACAACATTTTTTGCACATTTCTTTGCTTTGCTTTGTGTCTAACCTCGCTCTTATATGCTCAATGTTTGTGCACATGTATGTGGCTGTTTTAAGTGCAGACAATTTTGCTACCATCACAGTGTGTTTTGTTGACATTACTCTATTCTTATGTGCTGCCTTGTTACAATTTTCTTTATTCTTATTTGAATAACTACTAAACAATTAGTATAAAGAATTCATCCAAGAAACTTTTATCTCGATCGCACTCAATCTGAAACGTTCACCTCAAACTGCTAACCCAATGTAGCAAAAAATCTGTACGTGATGGAGCAAATTGGTTACCAGATTTGGATTCAGCACACCAAAAAACGTAAAAATCAATCAAAACATTAGAGGCAGTTTAAAAAAAATTTTTTTTAGTGTACCTGTGTAGTTGATCCAAGTAGGTTAAAGTTGTTCACAATTTCAATTTCTTCTCCTTCAACGATGAACCTGTTGATTATGCCAGTTGTCATGATCTTTGTCTTCTTTACATTAAGGTGCAGGCCCATTTTGAGACTATGTTCTTTGATTGTGAGAAGCAAATGTTTCAGATCATCTTCACTTTCAGCCAGTAATGTGGTATCATCAGCATAGCGAAGGTTGTTGATGAGTCTTCCACCAATCTTCACAGCTCTGTTGTCTTTATACAATCCTGCTTCTCTGATGATTTGTTCTGCATATAAATTAAACAGGTAGGGGGAAAGTATGCAGCCTTGTCTTACACCTTTGCTTATTTTAAACCATTCTGTTTCTCCTTGTTCCGTTCGAACTGTTGCTTCTTGATCAATGTACAGATTGTGCAAGAGAACGATCAGGTGTTCTGGTTTACCCATGCTTCTTAATGTGGCCCAGAGTTTCTCATGGTTTACACAGTCAAAAGCCTTGTTATAGTCGATAAAGCACAAATAGATATCCTTTTGGTATTCTTTAGTCTTTTCAAGGATCCATCTCACATCCGCAATGATGTCTCTCGTTCCTCGCCCTTTCCTGAACCCTGCTTGCACTTCAGGTAGTTCTTGTTCCAGGTATGGTTGTAGTCTCTTTTGAATAATCTTCAGTAGAATCTTGCTGGCATGTGGGATCAGAGCGATTGTGCGATAATTTTCACAGTCAGTTGGATCACCTTTCTTTAGTATTGGTATAAACACAGATCTTTTCCAGTCAGTTGGCCATGATGTTGTCTTCCATATTTCTTGGCAGAGCCTTGTGAGTACGGTAACAGCTGCATCAGATTGCTGTAATACTTCTATGGGAATGCTATCAATGCCTGGTGCTTTGTTCTTTGATAAGGCTTTCAATGCTGCTTCAACTTCTTCTTTCATCACCAATGGTTCCCGATCATAAGGTACAGGTTGAAACGGCTGTTGGTCCACTTGATCTTTATCATATAAAACCTCTGTATATTCCTTCCACCTTTTCTTGATCTTCTCAGCATCATTCAACATAGAACCTTGAGCATCTTGTAACATTCCAATTCGAGGCTGGAACTTTTTCTTTAACTCTCGTAGCTTTAGGAAAGCCGATCTTGTTCTTCCTCTAATAGTTTCTGCTTCTATTTCCTTGCAAGTGTCATTGTAGTACTTTTCCTTGTCCTGTCTTGCTGCACGTTGGAAATCTCTGTTGAGTTCTGCGATTGTCTTTCTTTCTCCTCTGGCTTTAGCTTCTCTGCATTTCTGGGCAATTTTCAGAGTTTCTTCCGTCATCCATTTTGGCCGTTTTTGCTTTTTCACCTTTTGTAGAGACTTCTCGCTTTCTTCCAACACAACCTTCTTGATGTCATTCCATAACTCTTCCGGAGCTCTGTCATTTGTATCTAAAGCAGCAAATCGATTTTGCAGGCAGTCTTTAAATTCCAGTGGTATATTCTCAAGGTCATATTTTGCTGCATTCATGAGTGGTTTGCTCTTTTTCAACTTTAGCTTGAGTTTGCATACTAGTAGTTGATGATCTGTACCACAGTCAGCTCCAGGTTTTGTCTTTGTTGATGTTACAGAGCTTTTCCATCGTTGACTTCCACAGATGAAGTCAATTTGATTTTTATATAATCCATTCGGTGAAGTCCATGTGTACAGTCGCCGCTTGTGTTGCTGGAAGAAGGTGTTTGAGATGAATAGATCATTGGTCTTGCAGAATTCTATCAGTCTTTCTCCAGCCAAGTCCATATTTTCCAACTACTTTGCCTTCTTCTTTTTTGCCAACTTTTGCGTTCCAGTCACCCATGACTATCAGGATATCCTGTTTGCATGTTCTGTCAATTTCAGCTTGTACTTGTTCATAGAACTCTTCAATTTCATTCTCTTCTGCAGCTGTTGTTGGGGCATATACTTGAATTATAGTTGTGTTGATAGGCAATCCTCGTAGACGAATAGAGATTAAGCGTTCGCTGACTGCATTGTATTTCATTACAGTTCTTGCAAGTTTCTTCTTTATTATAAATGCAACACCATTTCTTCTTTGTCTTTCATTTCCAGCATAGTAGACCATGTGATCATCTGATGCAAAGTGCCCCATGCCAGTCCATTTCAGTTCGCTGACACCCAACAGATCAAGTTGTACACGTTCCATTTCATTCTTGACCACCTCCAACTTCCCTTGGTTCATGCTTCGTACGTTCCATGTTCCAATGTGTAAGACATCTTTACAGCTTCTGACTCTCATTTCATGCGCAGCTACATCAGCAGTCAGACTTCCCGAGGGCTTTGATCCAACCACATCATAAATGCTGGCTTTACTCTGAAAAGTCTTCAGCTCTTCCCCAGTAGCTAGTTGAGTGCCTTCTGACCTGGGGGTCTCATCTTCCAGCACCATAGCACAATTTGCCCTGTTCAATGTAATTTCAGTTTGTTCAATGTAAACCGCACTGATTCAGAATAGCGCGGTATATAAGAGAATGTAAATAAATAAATAAAAATAAATAAGACATTTCTGCTATAACAAATTGTTAAGTGCATTAATTATTCATTTATCAGGTTTTTTATAGCACTTTATCATTTCAGCCAAAGCAGTTTACATTGTAACTTAAACTTGGTAATGTACATTAAACAGGGACATTGATAACTTGGATTTTTCAGAGGCAATAGAGTGTTAAGTGACTTGCCCAAGGCCACAAGGAGTGCAAGTGGGAATCAAACCCTGGTCTCTTAGTTCCCAAGCCACTGCTCTAACCATTAGGCTACTCCTCCATTTCATCAGCATCATGCATAGTATCTGGGTATGAAAGCTGATTTTATAGCCTGTATTGCCAGTATCCATCCTGACTAAGCAAGCCCATGCATTCCTGTGCAGTAACATTTCCATTGCAGGTTGTGAGCCTGCACTTGAAGGACTACCCTGAGAGACTGCTACAACTGGAAATAGATCTATACTTGTAAGAATTTATCTTCTGGAATATATTCTAAATCTTGGTGAAAAAGGTGATCTTTGGGTTAAAGCAGATAAATCTGTATATTTTAGAATTCAGTGTGCTTGCTGAGCCAGTCAGGTCTTAGTATCACTTTTTAATTTAAATCAAGCATAGGCATGGCATTATGACCCTGCAAAACACCCCCAGGAGCTACAGCCAATTGAGGTAAATAATACAGCTTATTAATCACAGGCTTAGTATCCTCTTGGTACCCCAAAACATCTATCAAATACTTGTCAAATAAGATTTGAGGTGACAACAACCGCGTAAAAGGAAAGTTTAAGCATCTAATATTTTTAGCCCCAAAGCTATTCTCCAATAACTCCTGTTGGGCATGCTAAGTAGTACTATCCTTAATAAAAGATACGTTAACATTCTGTAAAGAAACAATCTGTGACTCCAATTTCTGACATGTAACATCTAACGCAGAAATCTGAGACTCATGTTGAGATAATTTCGCAGCAGATTCTTCGGAAAACTCTGAAAATTGAGAAACTACAGTCATTAAAGAAGATTCAATCCGCGAGAGGATCTGCCAAAGATCAATTAAAGAAATCTGTTTATCCCCAGATAAAGCAAATGTAGAAACCTGTTGTGCCTTGGTAGCATCCCCAGGAGCATGAAAAATACGTGGCATAGGAACCGCCACTATAGCTGGAACTTCTGACGAAGGCGCTGAAACAGGTGACAAGTCCGGCAAACTCAACTGCTCCTCCACAACAGGAGAGGAAGTCACCGGGCCAACATTATCCATACCAGCAGGCAGGGCTGAGTTAGTAACCCCCAAAAGGGAAGAGGAGCCATCAAGAAGGGACGGGGATCTGGTGGCAGAATGAGACAGCGCTTCAGGCCCCTCCAATGGAATTAAATGCTTATCCATTGGACCAACCACCTTTACAGATTTAGAAGGATTAACTGTACTCACATTCAGATGCTTCTTTTTCCGCTTGCCCATTCCAGATTCTCGGCTCCACGGCTCCTCGTGCGCTGAAGAGGCGCTAAAGGGGCCAAACAAGCCCCTTTAAACGCGCCCCTTCAAAGCGCGAGCGCAACCACGAGACCGCGGTAAAGCCGCACTTTTAAAGGTCCCCAAATGATGTCGGGGCCTGACACCGCTCAGCTGGTCCGGCGGAATCCACCTGCTGCCTGTTCGGACAGCAATCACGGGCATACGGCAGGGTAAGGCTCCAGCTCCCCAGGGCACACAGCTCCCAGGAACCGCTGCACTCCTCCGCACTTTTAAAGGCCCCCAAATGACGTCGGGCCGTGACACCGTTCAACTGGTCCGGCGGAATCCACCTGCTGCCTGTTCGGACAGCAATCACGGGCATACGGCAGGGTAAGGCTCCAGCTCCCCAGGACACACAGCTCCCAGGAACCGCTGCACTCCTCTGTACTTTTAAAGACCCCCAAATGACGTCAGGGCCTGATACCGTTCAGCTGGTCCGGCGGAATCCACCTGCTGCCTGTTCGGACAGCAACCACGGGCATACGGCAGGGTAAGGCTCCAGCTCCCCAGGGCACACAGCTCCCAGGAACCGCTGCACTCCTCCGCACTTTTAAAGACCCCCAAATGACGTCGGGGCCTGATACCGTTCAGCTGGTCCGGCGGAATCCACCTGCTGCCTGTTCGGACAGCAATCACGGGCATACGGCAGGGTAAGGCTCCAGCTCCCCAGGACACACAGCTCCCAGGAACCGCTGCACTCCTCCGCACTTTTAAAGGCCCCCAAATGACATCGGGGCCTGACACTGCTCAGCTGGTCCGGCGGAATCCACCTGCTGCCTGTTCGGACAGCAACCACGGGCATACGGCAGGGTAAGGTTCCAGCTCCCCAGGACACACAGCTCCCAGGAACCGCTGCACTGCTTCGCACTTTTAAAGGTCCCCAAATGACGTCGGGCCTGACACTGCTCAGCTGGTCCGGCGGAATCCACCTGCTGCCTGTTCGGACAGCAATCACGGGCATACGGCAGGGTAAGGCTCCAGCTCCCCAGGACACACAGCTCCCAGGAACCGCTGCACTCCTCCTACCCCTACGAAATGAAAAAACTGGAGGTGTACTAAATATTGAATGCACTTTCAGTATATCCCAATGGGTTAAAATTAAATCCCTCACATAACGAGCCTGGGTAGAATAGGGTAAAACACAAGTAAAACTAGGATCTAATTTTCCTTGTGGCTGTAAAAAGAACCATTCACGACCTACATTAGATGCACATTTATTAGCCCTAAGAGTCACATAACTAGGGTAACCACGCTCGTGAAATCTCTGTGCCATTCTATGTGCCTGAACCATATATTCATGCCGAAACAAGCATAATTTTCGAAGACATAAAAACTGACCTATAGGTATATTATCTTGTATATGTCAAGGATGAAAACTACCATACTCCAATAAGCTATTACGATCAGTAGGCTTTGAAAAAATCGAAGACTGAAAACCATACTCTTCCAACATAATCTTAATATCTAGAAAATTGACCTCTTTTTTTGATACCTCTTTAGTAAATTGCAGGTGTGCATCCTGGTTATTCAGCCATTGTAAAAACTCTTGTAAATACTCCTCAGATCCACTCCAAATAAAAAAGATATCATCAATAAATCTTACCCATTTTACTTCTGAAGACCAATACTGAGATGTTCAAGCTACTTCCTCCTCAAATATGGCACATATAAACCTGCCACAGACGGAGCCACAGCAGCTCCCACTGAGACTCCTTCTGTCTGATGATAATAACGACCATGTAATTCAAAACAGTTCCGAAACAAAATTAATGTCAACAATTTATAAAAAAAAGAAATATGGCCTGCTGTTAATTATGAACCTGCCAAATAATGCATAGATATTTCAAGAGCCTTGCATTGCAGAATGTTGGTATTTATTTTTTTTTATTTAGTGCCATCAAGTCAGTGTTGACTCATAGTGACCCAGCTACCTCTAGGTTTTCTTGGCAATGTATCACCGGAAGTAGATTGCCAGCCTTTTCTTCCGAGGCAAAGGAGGGTAAAGTGACTTGCCCAAAGTCACAAGGAGTGCCAGTGGGAATCGAACCCTTGATCTTCTGGGTACGAGGCAGTTGCTCTAACCACTAGGTTACTCCTCCACTCATGTTGGTATACAACACTGAAATATCCATAGTAACTAAAAAATAAGAACCCCCCTGCCAAGAATCTAAATAGTTTAACAAATCACAAGACTCCTTAATATAAGAAAATGCCTGTTTCACCAATGGATTCAAAAAAGAATCCATATATTGGGACAATGGTTCCAAAACTGAACCAATACCCAAAACTATAGGGCGACCGGGTGGATGAGTCAATGATTTGTGAATTTTCGGAACAACATAAAAAGAAGGTACCCGAGGATGCTTCACATATAGAAATTTCATCAATCGTTCCGATATAAGTCCCTTTTGCAATGCCCATTCCAACACCTCCAAGGCCTCAGAATGTACTGCCTGGGTAGAATCCATTCGCTAATTGTGACATTACTTCTGCCTCATACATTACCCTATCTAGGACAACAACTCCACCTCCCTTATCTGCTGGTTTAATAACTATAGATGTATCATTTTGTAAAGATTTTAATGCTCTCCATTCCTCTTTGGTTTAACCTTAGGAGTAGGCAATGATTTTAAACCCTCTAAAATGACCCATTCAAAGGCTACTATACTAGGATCAACCACCCCTGGAGGAACCCACAAAGATTTAGGTTGAAATGGTACTTCCCTTCTAACAGCTAATTGTGTAGAATCTGACTGCATAGAAAAAAACAATGCAACTCGCAACTTTCGTAAAAACACCTGAAAACTCACTTGAATGGCAAAATCATCAATAGGGGTAGTGGGAACAAAAGATAATCCACATTTCAAAACCGTTATTTCTGTCAAAGATAACTGATGATAAAATAAATTAAAAACCGAACCCAAGGAAGAATATACTTTCGGCTGGACATGTTGTCCCAAATGCATAAAAATACCATTTATGGTGCTGGATTCCGAGACCATCTCTGATATCTTCCTCCCCCTCGTGGATGACTTCGCCCACGGGGTGGTCTGCTGCCCTGCTCTAAAAAAAGACTCTTTATCGTAAGCATCTGAAGATGCCTCAGATGTGCCCTCAAACGTAAAATGACATTCCTTTAAAGATGGTTTCTGGTACATCCAAGGATATACCTCCCCACGGTGATAATCTGCCGTGTCTCTTTGAAATTTCTTTAATTTACAATGAAGCACCTCCTGACAATATTGTTTCATCTGTTCATCAATATCTTTAAGCTGAACATCATATCCCTCTTGTATGCGTAACATTGATAGAATACTATCCAACTCACTATTCAGTGAGGAAACCTCTGAGGCTGATGTGTCCACTATATGTACCATCAAATCAAGACAAGATGGCATTCCATTTTTCCACAAAACCACCATTGGTGGTAAATAAATGTGGTGCTCTATACATCCATAAACCCTGAGGTATTCGTCGATCTCGACAATATTCCTTCATTGTCTCAGAATGTAATTCAGCTCTTATAATTTTACGTCGTAATGCTATTGCAGTGGACCAATCTTTCAACCAATCCCTGTAGTGCCATCACCAAATAAGCGAGAACCAGTTAATAACCGAGAAGCTTCCTGGTCACTGAAGCAAAAAACATTTATTTTTCCTATTGTGATTTATGAATTGTGCCTTAAAATTGGTATTGCAGATGAATTGATATTGTAAATGTTTATGAATTGGTATGTGAATTATTGTATTATTAGAAGAAATTTTGTCGGAATTTTTGTATGTATTATATTTATTTAAAATTCAAAAAGACAGATGTAAACGATTGACAAACTAAAAAAAAAAAAGGTGGTGACCGGAAATTGTCAAAATAAAGACATTATATAGCTAAAAAAAAGTAAATAAGTAAACTATTTAAGCTTTTAATTTACGAGATGCTCTCACTTTTTTGGGCCACCCTGTATATATATGAATTCTCTATGATGATTTATAGGAATAAAATAATTTTTTTATATATCTAGTGGCACTTTGAGGCAGTTTATACTTCCTTGAGAATTTACTAATAAGGTTTAGATTAAGGATTTATAATCAAATAGTTGTAATACATCTTCCTGGTGTATCAATATTTCTTTCAATTCTTCTGCAGCATCTCCTTTAAATACCATTTCAGTCATGGGTAACATTCCTACATCTTCCTCAGTAAAGACCGAAGCAAAGAATTCATTCAGTCTCTCCACTATCGTCTTGGCCCCTCTTAGTACCCCTTTTACCCCTCTATCATCTAATGGTCCAAATGACTCTCACAGGTTTTTTGCTACAAGTGTACTTGAAAAAGTCTTTATTATGTGTTTTTGCTTCCACAGCAAGCTTCTTCTCAAATTCTCTCTTTGCCTGCCTTATCAATACTTTGCATCTAACTTGCCAGTGCTTGTGTTGTTTCCAGTTTTCATCATTTGGCTCCTTTTTCCATTTCCTGAAAGATGCTTTATTGGCAACAACAGCCTCTCTGACCTCACCTTTAAACAATGCTGGCAGTTTTTTGGACTTCCTTCCACCTTTCTTAAACTGTGGAATACAGCTGGTCTGGGTTTCCAAGATAGTATTTTTAAACCCAGGCTTGATGTAAATCTTTAACATTTGCAAACTACTCCTTTTATTTTTTTCTTAACTATTTTCCTCATTTTATCATAGTCTCCCTTTTCAAAGTTAAAAGATAGTACTGTGGATTTCCTTACCGTCCTTCCTTCATTTCTTAAATCAAACATGATCATGCTATGATCACTATTGCCAAGTGACCCGAACACCCTTAGATCTTGCACCAGATCTTGTGTTCCACTAAGGACTAAGTCCAAAATGGCTTCCCCTCTGGTCGGTTCATGAACCAGCTGCTCCAAGAAGCAGTCATTTATTTCATCTAGAAACTTTATCTCCTTAGCATGTCCGGCTGTGACACTGACCCAGTCGATACTGGGACAATTGAAATCACCCATTATTATTACTGTATTGTAACTTTTGTTAGCTTCCCTGATTATTTTGAGCATTTCATCATCCATTTGTTCATTCTGGCCAGGCGGTCGATAGTACACCCCCCACTGCCATCGCCTTCACCTTCCCCTTTTTACATGGACTTTCAATCCATAGAGATTCTACAGTGAATTTTGTTTTCTGCAAAACTTTAATCCTTTGTGACTCAATGCCATCTCTAACATAGAGCGCAACACCTCCACCAATTTGATCTTCTCTATCATTACGATATAGTTTGTACCAAGGTATCACAGTGTTCCACTGGTTGTCTTCCTTCTACCATGTCTCTGAAATAACAACCATGAAGTCAGAGGACTACCCAGTGTCAGAAACTTAGTTCTGGGTCAAAGGTTATGGGTTCTCTAGCAGGACAAAGACACAAAACATACAAGCAAAAGTACAAAAGAATGATTAAAAACTTAAAAATATACTGTTTTAAACTGGCCATCAATGAGTCCTGATTTCAATTCAATCAAGAACCTTAGGAAAGAGCTGAAATCTGCCATTGGTAAAAGGAATCCTGGAAACATTCATGAGCTGGAACAAATCACAGTTGAAGAGTGGGTAAAACTACCAGCAGACAGATGTACAAAACTTATAGATGGCTACAAGAAATGTTTGGAGGCTGTCATCACTACCAAAGGTTGTGCAACCAAGTATTAGTGAAGGGTGCCATTAATCCTGTCTGGTTCATATTTAGTTTTTTTCTCAGAAATTACTACGTCTAAGTTGCACAGACATCTTTGTTGTTTTTTTTTGTATACCTTTGAACTTTCTATTAAAATATTATGATAACATACAGTTGGAATAGTTCCAATTGTTTCTTAAGATATTATACACAGAATACCTAAAATGCAAAGGTGCCAGTAATGTTGACCACAACTGCAATACTTTCTTTAAGATCCCAAATAAAATGTTTGTTGTAACAGGGTTAGCCTGGACCCGGGCGGGCCATGACCTGCCCCACATCCCGACTATCTGCAAACAACAGCACCCCTGTCCCCCTACCAGACAAACCAAACAGTCACATCTTTGGAACTCACTGGTCACAGCTTTATTAACAAGTCAACAAAGCAGCCTCCATGAACATCATGGAATGGAATAAACAGAACATCAAACGCCCCTACTGGATCTGGTATCTCATCCGCCATGCTGCTAGTGAGGTGAGGCTGTTTCCACCTTTCCGCTGTGAACAAGCCAGCGGCTTCCCACTCAACCCCACTGGCGGCCTTGACATGCTACTACAATAGGTCAACAAGCAGCAGGTGTCTACCTCAACCCTGAAGCAGACCACTCCAGGAAATCGAAGCCGTGATCACCCAATCACAGCCCCAACTGAAATACACCTGAAATCTCCAAGTAACCACCCAATCCCTACCCAGCTACATGATTCCCTTTCCCCCCCTAGCCCCACCACTGTCACAGCAAAGTGAGGGGTGGATGGGAAAAATGCTGCCACCCACAGTAGCTGCAGACAAGAAAGAGGAGGAGGAATAGCTGGACCAGTGAGTAAAATAACCTCCATGGCCCCTTCCTTCCCTCCCGTTGCCCTATGGGACCTACCAATTGGCTTCCTTCTGAAATTTGAAGGGAGTTAATTGATTCAAAATTAAACTTAATGGGGCAGATCGCCCACTTCCAACTCCCCTCCCAACCGGCCAAGCCTCCAAGCAGGCCCTGAATCCTTGTCCTCACAGCCCACCAGAACCCAGAAACCACGGGGCAGGGGGCCCACTGGATTCCTGGAAAATGCACCTGGTTATGGGAGGCCAGCTGGGGACCTCTGCCCTGCAGCCTTAAACATTAACCGGGGTAGCCAAGACCCGGGTTGGGCCCAAACTGTGCCCCACACCCTGACCATTCACAAACCACAGCACCCTCCCTCTCCACCACCAGACAAACCAGACTTATCAGACACATCTTTGGAACTCAATGGTCACAGTTTCATTAACAATTCAAAAAAACAGCCTCCATGAACATCATGGAATGAAATAAATAAAACATTAAACTCCCCAACCAAATCCGGTATCTCACACACCATACTACTAGCAAGGTGAGATCATCTCCATCCTTCCACCACAGATGAGCCAGCAGCCTTGCGCTCACCACCACCAATGGCCATGCCATGCTACTAGCATAGGTTGACAAGCAGCAGGTGTCTACCTCAACCATGAGGCACACCTCTTCTGGAAATTCGAGCCATGATCACCCATCCACAGCCCCATTTGAAATACGCCTGAAGTCTTGGGACCCGGAAACCTCCAGGTAACCGGCAAAGGGCAAGAAAGATTGCTCCTGTGCCACCCCTACCTAAAGCTGCAACCAGAGTGGATGCCTGTGAACCACCCATTCCAAAGCCATCTGCTAATCATTGAGAAGCAAGTCCCGACTCACTGGGGATAAGTAGATACCATCAGGCCAAAAATGGTCCAAACAATCCACCTCCACCCAGGGGTGGTGAATCTGATAACCCTCCTGCTCGCAAGCCCAACACCTAATCTGGCAATTAATATTAACTAAACCCCAAGACAATCACCTCCGATCCATGCAGGAAGTCCTTGGAATGAGGTCAGACCACAATAATGCCACGCAGGACTGTACCTAGCCCCGTGTGAGCGATGCGGCCGCACAGGGCGCAAAGACTTAAGGGGCACATTTCAGCTGTCTGCCGTTGCCTGCCACCACCACCTTTTCTTCTCTCAGCGGCAGTAGGCAATGACAGACAGCTGAAATACGCCCCTTAATCCTTCTCACGGCGTGCTAAGCAGGTCTGGTCCCTCCCTCCTCTGACATGGCATCAGAACAGGGAGGGACATATCTGCTTAGCACGCCGGCAACTTGCACATCGGGTGCGCCTCTGCTCTTCCACCGCTGTCCAGAAATGACTAGATGGAGGTGCGGGATGGGGGGGGGGGGGCGCCCGATGTACAAGCTGCACAGGGCACAATTCACGCGCGGTATGGCCCTGATGCCACTCCAGGAAATAACAACAAAATCTCCAGAAAGGCCCTCTTTGCTGCACGGATCAACTGCTTGGTTATCCATGAAAACAAGTCATTGCCTTCCCAGATGAAGAAGAATCCCAAGCAGGGCGATTCCTGACACGAGTATGATGATGCAAGAAAGGCAAAAGCTGACTCCAGCGCAGGCCTCACTCCCAAAGCTACAGCACAGACACCTCGGCCAAGGTCAGACCCAAATTAGGAACCATCAGTCTGACAGAATCATGCTGGCCAGTCCAGTGGACAAATGAATGACCAATTCGCCAACAATGCTAAGACCGCTGCTGGGTATCTGAAAAAGAAAACAGATTTAGCACACATCCAAAAAACACTCCCCCCCCCCCACCAACCGTCACAATTGGACATATCTGGCGAAAGCGTTGGAATGCCACCTGCTGATCTCCTGGATAAGTGTATCAGCCAAGCCAGTAGCTACCACGCTCATCGCCACCCTGATGCAAAATGAATGAGAGGTGAAATTATGTGCTTCCAAAACCACTGTAAACTGAAAGCGTGTCAGCGGGCAAGAATCATGATGCACAAACAACCCCCCACCCACTGGCCGCAGGGCCAAGTAATGCTGCAGGCCAGCCAGTGGGCAAGTGACAAATTCATGAATCGCCTTAACAGCCACCAACAGCCCTTTTTCCAACTTATCAGTCTTAGATCTGGATATCAAAAAATGCAGCTGACCGTCCAGTTGGGACTGTGGAGCATACCGGAAAGAGAGGGCGAATGCGAGGAGTCAGCCACCAGCTCACCAACCCGAAAGGCCCTAAAAAAGGCCAAACAAAACACCACTCAGAAGGGGGTTGCTCGTAAGCAGACACTGCTACTTCTGAGAGCCCACAACACAACCGGGCTAGTAGGTCGTGAGTAATCGGGTGCCTGGGGTCATGTGGAGTTGAAGAAGTTCACTCCCAGCCTTGCAAAAGCTGATGCGACAAAAAAAACATCAGATTGTCCCAACCTGCCGCTCTGGGGAAAAAGGAAAATCCTGCCAAATGACAGCACACAGCCGACTTAAACACACCCCCACCCTTAGCCAAAACAATATACTAACCCAGTAGCTGCTCCGCCATCTTTCCCCCATGCCAACCATGTGTCATCAAGAATGACACAACTCTCTTGTAATTCCTACAATAAGAAGACCAAGTAGAAGGCACTACGACCTTTGCAGGAGACTCAGCATTCCAGATGGCCAATTCGCCAAGGGTGTGCAGGGATCGCCAACCCTTCTACATCCACTCCAGGTGCCAAGGTCCAAAACAATGACCACTTGAAATGGGAAAGAGAGTCAGCTATTCTGTAATAGAACCAGAAAAGTGCCAAGCCTTGGCAGTCACATGCAGACGCAAACACAACAAAATGAATGCGTGCATAAGAACCATGACTCGAACACAGCAAGGGGAATAACTATTAATTACCTCAACCAGTGCTGCATTATCGCAACAAAATATGACCTTACGATCCCGTAATCAGTGCCACAACAATCTGAAAAATCTCTAAGAAAATGATGTTACGAGTAAGCCCCGACTCCTGCCAATCCAATGACCATAGATCTGCACACCACAATCCTTGAAAATAGATACCAAACCCCAAGCCCCCAACCGCATCCCTAAAGAGCTGCAAGTCCACTTTGGAAACATCGGCGGACTGCAACACAAACGTCCCATTAAACTCAGATAGGAAAGAAACCCAGACACGTAGGTCCCCATGCATACACCTTGTTACGTGAATATGGTGATGAGGTTGGACCATTCCAATGGACAACCGATGGGAGAACAACTGGCCCATCGGGATCACCCTGTAAGCAAAGTTCAAAGAATCCACCAAAGACTGCATTTCCTGCAAAGTGACTCTGTTGGCCAACCTGACAGCCACCACTAAAGCCCGCAGTTTGCACACATTTTCCTCAGGAAGCCGAGCCATTGCCTCCATATTTAGCTCTATTCCCAGGAATGCAAGCTTGGTTGCACGGCCTTCTGTTTTCTTCACAGCTAGAGGGATGCCAAATTCCTTAGATAGGCTGAGGAAATCCTCAAGAAGAAGTCTATAGACATCAGAATGATATGGCCCAACAAACAAAAAGTCATCCAAGTAATGTACCACGTTGGGAATGCCCGTCTGGTATACCAGGACCCAATGCAGGAAAGTGCTGAATTTCTCAAAATAAGCACAGGATATTGAGCACCCCATTGGTGTGCATTTGTTGAAGTAAAATGAGCCCAGAAAAGAGAAACCCAACAAATGGAAGGCCAAAGGGTGAACCGGTAAAAGATCCACCTTAGCAAGGAGAGCTCCGGGACTATACTGGTGGACCAGGGCAACAGCACTGTCAAAGGATGCAAAATGAACCACACAGGATGTCTTAGGAATATGGTCATTAACTGAATTCTCTGGAGGGGAACAAAAAATGTTGTGAATCTGATGAAATTTGCCAGGTTCTTTTTTGGGCACCACCCCTAACGAGGACACCACAAAAACTGGGAAATGCCATTCATCAAAAGGGCCTATAATCCTGCCCAACCCAAGCTACCTGAACAACTTCTCTGGACAATGGACACAAAACGCTGTACAGAAGTTCCTTGTGAGCAGTGCAGCTAGTGGCACACCCCCGGAATAGAATGACAAAAAACAAAATGAAAACCCCTCTCCAGAAAGGCTCCATTCCACTGATGCAGGTAACAGACCAACCACGGCCACATGGCCTCAACCCAAACTGGAGTATGGGCCATGTTGAAAAAGGCAGGTTCACTTGCCTGCAGTGCTGGGGGCCACAGAGGCCCCTTTTTTGCTGCACTTGAGAGCTGAATACCCGCCTCTGCACATGGAATAGACATGTCAGAATTTGCAGTCCAGGAAGGGGCAAGATGACTTATTTAACCTCCAACAGAAATCCCCAGTTGCGCCACCCCCCCCCCCCCCACCCTCTGTTGCACATTACCTGCCCCTGAACGAAAGGAGAAATCATTCAGAGTAGCCTGCGCAGCCCTGCCTTTGCTTGATAAATGGCCAGTGGCACCTGACTGGACTGACATCTGCATCAGCCATAAGTTAATGTCCTGAGTTCCCTTAAACTTCTTGTCATAATTCACACACACCCAACCTTTATGTGTCTGCGAAGCCTTGAGAATCTAGTCAGCATAGGCCAAAAGAAGCCCATATTGCTCCAGCACATAGTGCTCCCACACACTGGCTAGCTGTGGGAAAACTCTAGTCCAGGTCACAACATTCCGGGAAACCTTTTTAAGCCTACCTGCTTTCTCATTCTCCTTCTGCTTCTTCCTGCTGTCACCAGATTGCTTCCTACCTTCAAGCAGGCAGAAAATATCAATGAAGAGTCTCTTCCAGATCTTACGGCGAAGCGCCTGCAGGACCCCCTCCCATAGCTCCATAAAAGCCACTAACACCAGAGCACTGCCCCACACAGGGACTACCCCAGCTGCTCCCGAGTGTTCAGTGAGCCTGAAAATGATGAGGATGAAGAAGAAGAGGAATTAGACCTCCAACAGCACCGCTGTGAATGTACGCTTTTTAGCAGACTTACCTGACAAGCCCACATCCGGACCCTGCGCCTGAGCTGCCCCAATACCCTCTCCCAGGCCAGAAACAGAGTCACCTAATACAGTCTGGGGACCAACCAATGATGGCCCAACAATAGGCACCACAGGTCCAAGCTGTGGGTTCACCCTTCCACCTGCATTTTGTCTGTCAGCAGCCAGCAGATGACCGGACTGCTCCTGGGCCTCGCCACAAATAGGCCCTGCCTGGCTACCACTCCCTGCAGAAAGGTAAGGCTGCACCTTCGTAAAGCCTGGCGGAGAAACTAAAGGAGAAAAATGGGCAGAGCTAAGGAGCAGGTCAAGCTGCAGGCCCGGCCACAGACCATCTATTCCAAGAAGGCCTAGATGGTCCTTGACCCCCCCACCCAATAATTCCAAAAAGAGTTCCCCCTTTGCGAATGCGAGCCACCAGGAAAACCCCACCAACCAGCCTGATAGGCCGGAGGGCCAGCCTGGCCCCAGCCCACACTAGAGTCTGGAACATGAAAAGGTGTTACAGACTAAAACCTCCCCTGAGGCCCGGCTGAAGACCATGTGGCAGCTCCCCCCTAGCCCCTGCACCATCCAACCCACTGATTCTCACATCAGAGCCCCCAATACACCCCTCAAGGCCCATACCGGCCTCCAAACTCACCCCAACCACTCCTGGGGGGTAAGCCCATGCAGGCTCCTGACCCCTCCCAGCTCTCCTTACCCTAGATCCTTGTACTGCAGTGATCACAGATCTAAGCCCCCCTACAGGCCCGGCCTAAGCCCTAGAGCATATCTGGCCTCGAGCCCTATCCCTTCCTCATCCCTGCGGTGGTCTAGAAACCACCCTCCCCCTTCCACAGGCAGCAAAGACTGGGACTTGCCCCAGGGAAAGCACTCCCAACAAACTTCACCCCTCAGTTCCTAGTTCCTCCATGGGCTTAGCACTTATCCCTGCTGCCGAGGACACGGCTGCATCATCCAGTGGCCCCTCAGGAGTTGCAAGCACGGCTGGACCCTCGGATGGCTTAATGGCAGCTATCACAGGGAGTGCTGCATCTACTGCAGGAACAGGAGCGGAGCTGTCTTCCCCTTCTGCGCTGTGCTAGATGGAATTCTTAGGTCAGAGCCGGAAAAGGCAAGAAAAGAAAAGTAAGAACAAGGCATGGCACCAAAAGTGATGAAAAAATGCCGCCACCCACAGCAGCTGCAGACAAGAAAGAGGAGGGAGGCAGCCAGATCGGTGGGTAAAATAACCTCCGCCAGCCCTTCCCTCCTTTCCTGTCACCCTGCAGGACCCACCAATTGGCTGCATTTTGAAATTTGAAGGAAGTCAATTAATTCAAAATTAAACTTAATGAGGCAGATCGCCCCCTCCCAACCGTCCGCGCCTTCAAGTAGTCCCCAAATCCCCATCCTCACAGTCCATCAGAACCTGGAAACCGCATGGCAGGGGGCCCGCTGGAATCCTAGGCCATGCACCCAATTATGGGCGGGCGGCCGGCCGGGGACCCCTGCCTCACGCCCTTAAACATTTTTCTTCATAATGTCAACTTTATTTGGTTTCATCTTTAGTTGCTTTTTGGGTTTGGGGGTTTGTTTGTTTTTTTGCTGCTTCTGAATTGCAATGCCATTAAAAATGAGGTGAATTTTTTGCACAGAAGGTAATCATGATTAAGAATTAAAAAGAAAATCAACAAAATATAACATAAGAACATAAGATATGCCATACTGGGTCAGACCAAGTCCAGTATCCTGTTTACAACAGTGGCCAATCTAGGTCACAAGTACCTAGTGGCTTCCCCAAAAGACATAGGTTCCACAATGCTTGTACTGGGGCAAGCAGTGGATTTCCCGGGTCCCCTTTAATAATGGTTTATGAACCTTTCCTCCAGGAATTTGTCCAAACCATTTTTAAACCCAGCTATACTAACAGCTTTTACTACATCCCCCGGTAACGAATTCCAGAATTTGTTGAGTGAAAAAATATTTTCTCTTATTAGTCTTAAATAGGTTACATTGTAGCTTCATTGCATGCCTCCTAGTTTTTCTATATTTTGATGGCATAAACAGTCGATCTACGTTTAACCATTCCACTCCATTCATTAATTTATAGACCTCTATCATATCTTCCCTCAGTCGTCTCTTTTCCAGGTTGAAGAGCCCTAACCTTTTTAGCCTCTCTTCATAGGAGTATCCTTTACCATTTTGGTGGCTCTTCTCTGTACCTTTTCTAATAACGCTATATTCTTTTTAAGATATGGCGACTGGAATTGCACACAATATTCAAGATGCAGTCGCACCATGGAAGACATAGAGGCATTATAATATCCTTTGTTTTATTCTCCATTCCTTTCCTTATGATACCTAGCATTCTATTTGTTCTCTTGGCTGCCGCTACACACTGGGCGGAGGATTTCATCGTGTTATCCACGATGACACCTAAATCTTTTTCCTGGGTGGTGGTTCCTAATCTGGAACCTTGCATCGTGTAACCATAGTTTGGGTTGTTCTTTCCTAGGTGCATAACTTTGCACTTGTCCACATTAAATTTCATCTGCCATTTGGATGTCCAGTCTTCCAATTTATCAAGGTCCTCTTGCAAGCTTTTTACAATTTTGAATAATATTGTGTCATCTGCAAATTTGATTTCCTCACTCATTATGCCCATTTCCAGGTCATTTACAAATATGTTAAAAAAACAGTGGACCCAGCACAGATCCCTGGGGTACTCCACTATTCACCATTCTCCATTGGGAAAATTGGCCATTTAGCCCTATTCTCTGCTTTCGATCTTTTAACCAGTTCCTGATCCACAGTTTTACACTGCCTCCTATTCCATGACTTTTTAGTTTCACCAAGAGTCTCATGCGGGACCTTCTCAATCGCTTTATGAAAATCCACAGTATCTGCCATTCCACAATATCTGTTACAATGTTCTTTATATTTGTTTTCAAATAATTTTCACTGCTACTTACTTCATAAAAAATACTATTAGAAAAGATTTAAAGAAAACGTACCACATATGCCAACATTATCAGTGCATATCTTTCTAATTTTTCTTTCTTGTGAGGGAAAACCATTACTAACTTAAAGAGGAATGCAAATCATTCTTTTTTAGAGTCTCATTCACCCACTCTTGCCTCTCTGTTTCAGTAAGTGATCATAGCTGCAAGGTTTGCTTTGGCAGGTGAGCGGTCTCTTTCCCTTTATCATTCTCATTTCTTTCCTTATGAGTAATACAATATTTCCGAGATCATACACTATTTGACTCCCACCAATATATCTACATGTATGTCATGTGCTCCTTTGCAGACATTTGTCAGAAGGATATGTCAGTGTTACTCTGGTAATAATAGAGCACACAGCTGAAAAATGACCTAGTAGAGAATTTTGAAAAAAATGGTATGGTGCAGCCCCACAGGGGTAATTTTATAACAGAGCACCTAGGTGAAAAGTTCAAAAAGCTCCTAATTTAATCCTATTTTATGAAGGCAAATAGATCTGCCTTCATAAAATAGCCATCAAAAACAAACCCAATAGCAGGCAAATTCATAGGCACAAATTTATAGCTGCTCCAAAGAAATTATCTATCCGTATTTATATCCTATGCATCTACCCATGTATTTTATAAACCACACACATCTCAACTCTGCCTCTGATCCACCCAAAGCTACACTCCCAGTAACACCTATGCACAATCCAAAACATATGTGCAATATTTTGGTGCATGCACTTTTTACGTATGTATGTAGCCACACAGTTTTATGAAAGGCCTTTACTTCATATAAAATATGCTTTACAGGCAAAAAAAAACTTTATAAATTACCCCCAATCAAAGGTACACCCTATGCTCCCAAATAAAACAAATAAAGCACAGAAATAGAAAGCTAGATGAAAACTTAGAACACGTTTAAGAAGATGAATATGAATACCAAAATCCAGAGCAATTGATGCTTGTAGCCATGTTGTTTCGTATCATGTCAATGTTTCCCTCATCAAATCTCCTTATTAAGCGTTTCTGAAAGTTTACATGTTGGGGAGAAATTTTATAAGAGGACACCTCTCTGAGAAGTCCAAAAAGGATCTTATTTTTAAAGAAGAAACATGGGTGGCTATAAAATAAGTTTATGTAATGTTCTTCATTAATATATAAGTTTTTCCTTGCATTAAAAATGTAAATGTTTGTGTATATACTATGCATGAACCCACGTAAGTAACTTTATTTTCCTAGACCTGGGAAACAGAGTAATTTGATACTTTCACAGCATCTCCAGTAGTACTGTTGTTTGCCATCCCACCTGACAAAATTAGAGAAGTCAGAGAATATCAAAAATAAAATAATTAATGAATTTGCTGTGTAACCTTTTACTATCGTGGGAAACAGAGAAAAATAGTGCACACATTGCTTTACGCAATTAGTATAGATGTCATTACATGCCAATAATTGATTATGTTTATATGGGATTATTTTATAAAGCTTTTTCCTTGTGGAAAAGACTTTTATAAAAATGTATGACCATACAGAAAGAGTGTGCTTACTTTATTCAGTCTGTTCATAGGCATTTCTGGGGTATTTGGGTGGAGCAGAGGTGGAGTCCCAATGTACATGCATATTTTGTAGCAGGTGTATTCTGTGTACAGCAGGATAAGTGCTCACAAATGGGTGATGTCATTGATGCAGCCCCATGCATGAAACCTCTCCTAGCTTCTTCTAGAAGCTTTTGGAGTGGCCCCATCACATCGGTGAGTCTATTCTTGCTTGCCACTGTCGCACCTCATCTCCTCAGTCTAATCGCTAGTTGATGGAAGAATGCAACTCCAAGGGTTGGAGGGATGGTTGTAAGTATTTATCCTGTTGTCCATGAAGAATATCCACTTTAGGTAAGTAATTTTGCTTTCTCCGTGGACAAGCCGGATAAATGTTCTCATATAGGTTTCCCTAGCTAAGACTTCCTTAGACAAAAAAAAGGGAAAAATTGATGTCGCAATAAGCAATAAGCAACAAGCTGACATAAAGAGGCCAATTCTGATCAGGGCACATCTGGCCCATCCGGATGTCCAAAATCTGGACGGACTGGATTTGCACCCGATTCCGCTCCAACGGGAGCTAGATGCTCCTGCAGGAGAAGAATCGGGTGCAAAGGGCCTGGATGGACAGGACATGCCCCAATTCTGCCCCGTTGCACGTCCAGCTCCCACCCAGTCCAACCCTCCTAATGCTCCTCCTCTGGCCCTCCCCCTCCCACCCCCACCCCCACCCCCACCCCCATCTAGAGCTCCCCGCACAACACCACTGTACATTCAGGGAGCCTGGAAGTGGGAATTTGCTCCCTGCGAATAGCAGGGGTTGGACGCTTGCAGATCAGAACGACCCCCTATATGAATATATGTTTTGGTGGCACCCAGCCATTCCGAATTTTATACCTTTTTTGTTATAGTTTTTATCTCTTTCATATTGTTTTATTTTTAAAGGGTCAGCCAGGAACAGAAAATAACTGGGCCTACTAGAGAATTAAGTTGAATTCTATTATCCAAACAGATTCTGGAGAATGAATTTCCAAATCTGCTGTCGCGTCAGGAGTCCCTTTCCAAACAGTAATGAGATGTGAACGTGTGGGCAGAAGTCCATGTTGTGGTTCTACAGATCTTTTCCATGGAGGCCAATCTAAAGTGGAACCACTAATGTAGTCACTACTTGGACATTAGGGAGGGAGGAGTGGCCTAGTTGTTGGGGCAAGTTACCTCAGGTCAGAAGGTCAGGGGTTCAAATCCCACTAGAGGACAGCAACCTTGGGCCGGAAGGACTGGGGTTTCTGGTCCCACAGGTGCTCCTTGTGGTCTTGGGCAAGCCACTCCATTGCCCATGTTCCCTGTAAGTATTAGTGTATGTGACTCATATCCCCTCATGTTAAATGTATCCCCCAATTATGTTGTGACCACTTTGATTGAAGGATAAAGTGGTATACAAAACTGTCTAAATAAATAAATAAATTATGAGCTGTGACATGATCCTCATGAGTCAAGCCAGCCTGGATGTTAATCAAAAGAAATACAATATACTAGTCAATTTGAAACCGTATGTTTGGCGCAGCCCCCTACCTACAAGGGACAAAAAAACAAAATGTTGGGTGGAATTTCTTTGGGTTTTAGTCCACTCCAAATAGAAGGCCAAGGCTCTCTTGCAGTCTAATGTGTGCCATGCATTTTTCCTTTTCTGAGCACGGAGTCTTGGGAAAAATGCTGGAAGAACTATTGACTAAAGTGGGATTCTGACACCACCTTAGGAAAAAATGTAGGAAAAGTACATAAACCACCCTACAGCTGAAAAACTTAGTATACTAGGTGGATCAGTTACTTGAGCCTGAAGCTTGCTAACTCTGTATGCTGCAGTCACTGACACCAAAAAGAAGACCTTTCAGCTCAGGTATCTCAGTATCTACACCTTGTAGCATTATATAAATGATCAGTAGTAGTAGTAGTAGTTCACAGTATCTAGTGGCTTGAAAGGAGCTTTCATCTGCTGAATTAGAACAACATTAAAATCCTAAGACAGCGCCAGAGGTTTAACAGGAGTTTTTGTAAGAAGCAAGCCCTGTGTGAAGTGAACAAGTAAAGTATGTAGAAAGATAGGTTTACCTTCTACATGACACATTGGATGTAAATGACAACTGCACTAAAGTATATTCTCACAGAAGTGTCCTTTAACCAGACTCTTGTGGGCAATTTAATGGTAGACAGAATAAATGTAATCTGTACCTATTCCAAAGTATAATGAGAACCAGCCAGTCATCCAAGTTGTGAAACACATGCACATCCAATCAGCAGATGTGCTGTAACTACTGCAAGGTCTTTTGTAAATATACGAGGAGCAGATACAAGGCCAAAAAGCAGTACATGATACTCAAAGTGATGTTTCCCCATGACAAATTGCAGATACTTCCTGTGACAGGGATGTATCTGAATGTGGTTCTAGAAACAGAGAAAAATGATGCAGATAAATACCACACAGTATATCCAAGCTGCTTTTACATAACAATTACTAAGCTTTGTTGTTGTTGCTAAGTGTCGTTGAGTGGGTGTCAACTCATGGCAACCCTCTGGATAGTTGTCCTAAATTGTGTTCAGTTTTCAGTCAGGTAGCTCATTGTTGACACAGTGGCACCCGTAGCTGCTGTTACGGTATCGATCCATCTCATTGCTGGCCTTCCTCTTTTGCGTTGACCTTCCTACCTTGCCAAGCACCATGTCTTTCTCTAATGATCTCTCTCTCTTCTCATGATGTGTCCAAAGTATGAAAGTCATCTGAGCTTTTAAAGAAAGTTTAGGTTTGATCTCCTCTAGTACTGACTGGTTTGTTCTTTGGGCTGTCCATGGTATACACAGTATTCGTCGCTAGCACCATAATTCAAAGGCATCAATTTTCTTCCTATCTTTTTCACTCTCCAACTTTCGCATCCATATGACGTTATTGAAAATGCCATGGCTTGAACAAATTTGGCCTATGGAAGCGATGCAGTAAAAAGAAAGCAAACTTGAAAACAGCCCAAAAAAACTGTTTAGGAATTACCAAAATAGAAACCACGTGGTAGCACAGCATTAATGGCAGCGAGAAGAAAATGAAGAAAGTTGAAAATACCAAATGGACAATATGCAGACTGACACATCTGGCGGGCTCCGCCAAAAAAGAGTAGTTACTCACCTGTAACAGGTGTTCTCCAGGAGCAGCAGGAATCAGTCCTCACATATGGGTGACGTCGGCACCAATGGAGCCCCCGTGCAGAGCATTTCCCCAGCTTTCAAAGAAAGCCTTTGGGAATTGCAGCGCGCATGCGCGGTCCCCTTCCCGCCCAAGGGTGCCATCTTGCTCAGTCTGATGGCATAGCTAAAAGACAGCAAAAGTAGCAAAAAATAAAGCATATGACTGCAACTCCAAGGGGAGGAGGGAGGGTTGTGAGGACTGATTCCTGCTGCTCCTGGAGAACACCTGTTACAGGTGAGTAACTACTCTTTCTCCAGGACCAAGCAGGAAGTCAGTCCTCACATATGGGACTCCCCAGCTTAAGGCTACCGGAGACCCCAAGCTGAAAAAATGAGCTCCATCTAGCGCGTCAGTATGTAAGGAAGGAATCTTCTCTGAAAACGCCCCCGACCGGTAGCCCAACAGCAGGGCCGGAGGGAAGGAGTTGCCTAAACCCCAAAGAGATTATGGAGTACTGCCTGTCCGAAAGCACTGTCCCTGCGGGACTCCCTCTCAAGGCAGTAATGGGCCGCAAAAGTCTGGCTTGAAGACCAAGTAGCAGCCCGGCAGATGTCTGCCAATGGAACAGAGCGGAGATGAGCCACTGACGCAGTCTTCGCCCTGACACGATGAGCCGTGACTCGACCCTCCAACGAGAGGCCGGCTGCCCCATAAGCCCAGGCGATACAGTCAGCGACCCATATGGACAAAGTACGCTTGGAGACAGGCTACCCCAACTTATTGGGGTCAAAAGAAACGAAGAGCTGAACAGCCCTCCGGTGTCCCGCGTACGGTCAAGGTAGAAGGATAACGCACTCCTACAGTCCAGGGTATGCAGGACCATCTCAGCCTGGCTGGCATGCGGCCTGGGAAAGAAAGTCGGAAGAACCACCTCCTGATTGAGGTGGAAAGAGGAGACAACCTTAGGGAGAAACTTAGGGTGAGTTCGCAAGACTACCCTGTTCCTGTAGTACCTAGTGTAAGGGGGATCAGACACTAGCGCCTGAAGTTCACTTATGCGCCTAGCAGAGGTAAGAGCTACCAGAAACAAAGTTTTCCAGGAGAGAAAACGGAGAGGACAGGTAGCCATAGGTTCAAATGGCGGACAAGCAATCCGCTGCAAGACCACATTTAAATCCCACTCAGGGGCCGGTGGACATAGAGGAGGCTTAAGCAGAAGAAGGCCTCTGAGGAAACGAGCCACCAAAGGGTGGTTGGAAAGAGGCCTCCTGTCCACCAGCAAATGGTGTGCTGAGAGAGCACTAAGGTGAACTCTGACAGAATTGGACTTAAGGCCTAGATTGGAGAGGTAAAGCAAATATTGCAATACTACCACTACCAAGCACGAGAAGGGATTCTCACTGTGCTGAGCACACCAGGCGGAGAATCTACGCCACTTAAGCGCATAGGATTTCCGGGTGGATTGCCTTCTAGAGGCCAAGACTACGTCCTCCACTTCTCTAGGCAGGAGTAGGGGAGCCAGAACTACCCTTTCAGCAGCCAGGTCATCAGATGAAGGGACTGGAGGTTGGGGTGTTCTTGAGACAGGAGATCGTGTTGAATCCCCAGAGGAATAGGAGTGTCCAACGCCAGTTGCAGCAGAAGTGGGAACCACGGTTGCCTCGGCCACTTGGGGGCTATCAGAATCATGGAGGCCCCGTCCTTGAGTACTTTGAACAGTGTTTGACACTAGCGGCGTGGGAGGAAACGCATACAGTAGGCCTTTGGACCACGGGAGCAGAAAGGCATCCGCTGCTACTCTGTGAGGATGCGGTTGTCTGGAACAGAATCTCGGGAGTTGCCGGTTCAGAGGACTGGCGAAAAGATCCATGGTGGGGAGGCCCCACCTCAAAAAGATCTGCTGAACCACCAAAGGATTTAATCTCCATTCGTGTGGTTGCAGGATCCTGTTCAGTCTGTCCGCCAGGTAATTCTCTTGACCTGGGAGGTAGACTGCTTTGAGAAGGATTCCGTGAGTGACAGCCCAGAAGCACAGCCATTGTGCTTCCTGACATAGAAGGAAGGAGCCTGTGCCTCCTTGCTTGTTCACGTAAAACATGGCAACTTGATTGTCCGTCTGGACCAGTACAGACTGGTGAGACGTGAGATGGGAGAAGGCCCTCAGAGCTAAGCGTATCGCTCGTAGCTCCAGGAAATGTATCTGTTGTGCAGCCTCCCAAGGGGTCCAGAGACCCTTAGTACATGCCCCTTGGCAATGTGCTCCCCAACCCTGAAGAGAAGCATCGGTTGTCAGCACTTGAGAGTGCGGAGGGGTTTGAAAAAACACTCCGAGCACTAGATTCGGAAGATGAAGCCACCATTGCAGAGAGGAGGCAAGCCGTGTGGATATTCTTACTGAGTCTGCAAGACTCCCTGTGGCCTGATGCCACTGAGTTTGGAGACTCCACTGAGCAGGCCGCATATGCAGGCGGGCATTGGGAGTTACATGAACCGTGGAAGCCATATGGCCGAAAAGTCTCAGGAATTGCCTGGCGGAGACCAGGGAATTGCTGCGAAACTGCCTGGCTAGATCCATTAATCTGTGGGCCCTGTCCACGGGCAGAAAAGCCTTCGCCTGAAGGGTGTTCAGCCTGGCTCCTATGAACTCCATGTTCTGGGACGGGAGCAAAGTGGACTTTGCGAAGTTTATGACAAACCCCAAGTGCTGAAGCAGAGCCACAGTGCGAAGGGTGGCCTGACTGGCCTCCTGTGAAGACTGGCCCCTTATGAGCCAGTCATCCAGGTATGGAAACACAAAAAGACCTTGAAGCCTTAGGTATGCCGCCACCACCGCCAGGCACTTTGTGAACACCTTGGGGGCGGAGGTTAGGCCAAAGGGTAGTACTCTGTACTGATAGTGGTTTCCTCCCACAACAAATCTGAGATATTGTCTGTGGTCTGGATGAATAAGGATGTGAGTATAAGCATCCTTTAGATATAAGGAGCATAGCCAATCTCCCTGCTGGAGGTAGGGCAGCAGTATTCCAAGGGTAAGCATCTTGAACTTTTCCCTCTCCAGGAACTTGTTGAGGTTTCGCAAGTCTAGGATGGGTCTGAGGCCTCCTGTTCTTTTTGGTAACAGAAAGTACCTGGAATAAAAGCCGTGACCTCTCAGGTGGTGGGGCACTGGTTCCACAGCCTGTTCCGTTAGCAGACTTGCTAACTCCTGTAGGAGTAGGTCCCTGTGCAGAGGGGGTCTTGGAGGCTCCCCTGGAGAAAAGGAGGGAGGTACCTGGTGAAAATGAAGAAGATAGCCCTTTTGAACTATATGGAGCACCCAGGTATCTGATGTGACGGCTGACCACCTGTGGGCAAAGAGGGCCAGCCGGCCTCCTGTGCTGATGTGAGCCAGCTGAGGAGGAGAGGCTATGCTTTCTGAGTCAAAAACCCCCACCCTGCTGTGCAGGAGCCGGGGTTGGTGCTTGGGGGCCTTCTGCCTACGGGGCCCATGACCCTGCCCCTTGGCCTGTTGACCCTGTTGGGGAGCTGCAGAGGCCTGATAATGAGGGTATTGTTTATAGGCAGATGTCTTCCTCGGGTAAAAGGTCTTTTTTCCCGAGCCCTTCTTCTTCTGAGAAGGGGCAGAGGTTTTCCTGGACAGCCTAGTCCTGGTCAGAGTCTCGGTCTCGAGTTCAGCAGCCTTTTCCGCCATGGGTTTGCCAAAAAGGTTTTCACCTCGGCAGGGGACATCGACCAACTTGTCCTGTACCCATGGCTCGAGGTCGGATGACTGTAGCCAAGCTTGTCGGCGGGCACCGATACCGGCCCCGGCTACTCGGGCCGAAGCCTCGAAGCCATCGTAGACTAGTCGAGAGATAAACTTCGAGAACTCTCGAATATCAGTGGACAAGGCCTGGAACCTCTGCAAAGGTTCCTCGGAGAGACCAGCAGAGAACCCGGCAATCTCCTTTGCCAGGTATCGAAGGTACATGCCCATGTAGAGCTGGTATGTATGGACACGGCAAGCAAGCATAGAGCCCTGGAAGCACTTCTTACCAAGGGCATCCAGGTTCTGGGCCTCCCGGCCGGGAGGCACCAAGGAGTGCATCTTCTGACTTTTCAGTCGATGCATGGCCAATTCCACAACCATGGAGTGGTGCAGTAATTGTGCCTTTTGGAACCCGGGGCTCTTGTGGACTCGATAGATGGAATCGACCCGCTTGCTTAACACCGGCGTCGAGGCCGGAGTCTCCCACATGCGGAAGAGCAGCCGCTCCAGCATTGGAACCGGAACAGTAAAGGCCTCCTTCGGGGGAGAGTCATACTGGAGGGCCTCAAGCTCCTCGGCTCGAGGCTCCTCCTCGGGATCCGCGGGGAATGCCAAGGCCTTGGCCATATCCCGCACGAAGTCCGAGAACCGGGTATCCTCCGGTGGGGATCGTCTCCGAGGTTCGGACTCCGGTGAGTCCGATGGGACACACCGAGTCCGAAAGGTGTCGGGTGACTCTTCATCCTCTGTCTCCCAGCCCGACTCCTTGGAGGAGGAATCGAGCGGTTCTGGTCGGGCGGGAACCGATGCCCTCCGCCCCGACGCCGAGGGTACCGGCATCGACGACCTCGGTCCTGAACGGGAGGCTGAGGGAGACCATGGCTGAGGATCGACTTGAACTCGCATGGACTCGAGGATCAGCTCGACCTCCGGGGTCAACTTGGACGTCGATGTCCCAGTGGTTGGGGCAGATGCACCGGTGAGACCGGCGATCAGTGCCCGCTGCTGCTCCATGAAGGCAGCCAAGCTGCTCTCCAAGGCCGTCAACCTGAGTCCGAGCTCAGGAGACTCAGCAGCCCCCGACTCGGGCCCCGACGGCGTCGGGCCTGACCTCGGCTCCCCTGGAAGAGAGTCCAAGAGGACTACAGTACTCACGTGCCCAGGAGACTCCATCTCGAGACGAGGTTGTTTGGCAGGCCTCTCCGACTCCGAAGACCCGGGACGGTGGTCGGGGCTATGCGACCTGGCCCTCGAGGAACCAGGTGCATCCGCCGATGACACCCTCGTGGGTTTTTTCTTCCTGCGCTGCTCCCGCGAAGGAGACCCCCGCTCAGAGGAACCCTGACGCTGCTCGGGGCCAGAGTCCCGAGATGTCGAGGCCTCTGACGAGGTCCGGGCCCGTCCGGACGCGGAGTCAGAGAAGATTCTGTCCTTTTGGTGCTGCCGACTCTTCAATGCCTTTGAGGACATTTTTCCACACGGACAACAGATCATCGGGTCATGATCGGGTCCGAGGCAATGAAGGCAGCAGTCATGTGTGTCGGTGAGAGACATACGTTTCTTACACCGATCACGCTTTTTAAACACGCTGGCAGTCATCGGGGGAAAAAGGGCCCCTGCGAGGTCGAAAGACAGGGCTGCCAGTGAAAAAAGAAAATGGCGCAAACACTAGTCATGAAGGACAAAAACTGAAAAAAAGAGAGTGGGCTCGATACCGGCGTATCGGGCCCAGGCGGGAAAAGGATCCGGCGTCGAACCGAAGAAGGAAGACAAAAAACAGGGTAATCAACTTTTTCCTCAGCGAAAAACGAACTACGTCCGTCAGGCTCCGCGGAAAAAAGAAGACTGAGCAAGATGGCACCCTTGGGCAGGAAGGGGACCACGCATGCGCACTGCAATTCCCAAAGGCTTTCTTTGAAAGCTGAGGAAATGCTCCGCACGGGGGCTCCGTCGGCGCCGTCGTCACCCATATGTGAGGACTGACTTCCTGCTTGGTCCTGGAGAAAGAGAAGACTTGGGAGATGAGACATTGCAGCAGGCAGGCACAGATGCATAGATGTGATGAAGCCACTCTAAAAATTCTTCTAGAAGATGCTGGGAGATGTTCCTCACAAGGGGATCTGTCGGTGATGTCAGACATACATGAGCACATATCCTGCTTGTCCACTGAAGAACAACAATATATGTACTGCATTTTTGACAGCACATATTTGCTGAATGCTGTACAAGGTCACACTGTGGTAGACACTAAGGTACCATAGACCCAGAAATATGCCGAGACAGGCACTAGTGACATGAGGACGAAGAAGCAAGAGATGAGATATGATAAAGATCTATAAAATAATGAATGGAGTGGAATGGGTAAATGTAGATTGGTTGTTTATTCTTTCAAAAAGTAGAAAGACTAGGGGACATGCAATGAAGCTATAATGTAACATATTTAAGACTAAGTGGAGAAAATATTTTTTTCATTCAATGAGTAATCAAACTCTGGAATTTGTCACCAGAGGATGAAGTAAAAGCTATTAGTCTAGCTGGATTTAAAAGAGGTTTGGACGAGTTCCTGGAGGAAAAGTCCATAAACCATTATTAAGGAGGATTGGGGAAATCCACTGCTTACTCATAGAACAAGCAGCATGGAATCTGTATATCTTTTGGAAACCTGACAGGTATTTTTTGACCTGGATTGGCCACTGCTGGAAACAGAGTACTGGGCTTGATGGACCCTTGGTCTGACACAGTATGGCATATAGTTATCTTATGTTCAAGCAATTTGAGCCTAAGCCAGAGACAGCACTTCAGCTTAAAAGCAATAACTAGAAATGTACTGTAGACAGACCTAAGAGCCCAGACAAGCACAAACCCATGCTGATTAGCATAGGGTTGCCAACTTTTTCACCAAGAAAAACTCGACACCTGTGGCTCGCCATGCTCTACCCATTCTCCGCCCCCAGGCCACCCCTGCCCCGCCCCCAGCCCCACCCATGCTGCACCCCAGCCCCACCCACAAAAATTACCAAGGATAAGTGTAGGCTAACTCCCTTGGTCAGATAATAATTAAACTGGGAACCACAAAAGCCAAACATGAAATGTACAATACTAGAGAAATAAAACTATAAGGTAATTTCCTCTTGCACTAAACAAAAACGCAAAGATGTTAGCAATACACACTTCCCAGACCAGACATATTCCAGTTAATAAATTCAAAATAAAAATTATTTTTCTACCTTCTATTTGGGCATTTTATTTTTCAGTTGCAATTGCTCCAGTCACTTTCTTCTGGTTTCTTTGTGTCTTCTGCGAGCTATCCATTTGTCCTTTCTTCTCTTTTAGATGTTTTCCATTCTCTCTCAATATCTGCTTTAACATACTGATCGTTTCCCTTTTGCTCTTTCCCCCATTTCTTTCTTTATTCTTTTATCATCCACTCAAAATTCACCCTTCCATTCTCAATCCCCTCTTACTCTTCCAATACCCAGCCCATCGTAGACTTTTCTTCCACACAAAATATCTTTTCCCCTCTCCATTCTCATTCCCCATCCCTTCTAGTGCTCCCCCAAAATCAGCTCCCTTATAGTTCTAGACCCACCTAGCATCCGCTCCCTTCTAGTCCCATTCTCCCATGCCCCCACATCAGCCCATTTCCAGTCCTATTATAGCCCATCACCCATTTGCAGCCCAAGCTCCCCCCATCAGCCCATTTCTAGTCCTATTTCAGCTCCTCATCAGCCCATTTCCAGTCCTAGCCCCACATATGCTCTTTTCCAGTTCCATTCCAGCCCCCCACTTTCCACTCCAAGCTCCACTCCAAGCTCCCCCATCAGCCAATTTCCAATCCTAGCCACCTCGTCAGCCCACTTCCAGTCCTATTCCAGCCCCCATCAACCCATTTCCAGTCCTATTCCAGCTCTTCATCAGCCCATTTCCAGTGCTATCCCTCCCATCACAGGCCATTTCCAGTCCAAGTCCCCTCCATCACAGCCTCTTTCCAGTCCTAGCTCCCCCCACCATCACAGCCCATTTGTAGTCCTAGGCCTCCCCCATCACAGCCTGTTTGCAGTCCTAGTCCCCCCCATCACAGCCTATTTGCAGTCCTAGCCCCCCTCAAAGCCCATTTCCAGCAAGTTCCCCCACCATAGCCCATTTCCAGTCCAGGTCACCCCCCCATCACAGCCCATTTCCAGTCCAAGTCCCCCCCCCCCCCACAGCCCATTTCCAGTCCAGGTCCCCCCCATCACAGCCCATTCAGTCCTTGGCCTCCCCCCCCCCGACCAGCCCCGCGGCTGTCTGAGGGGCTTCAGAGGGAGCCGGGGAAGCCCGCGCAAGGCCCCGGCTCCCTCTGTACAACTGTCAGCGTGAAGATCCTTTTCCCTCACGCTGGCGGCTGTTTGTGTGAAGCCGCGATTGCTGGGACACCTGGGAGAGGTTAAAGGCAGTGCCCTTTAACCTTTCCCAGCATTCGCAGCTTCACACAAACAGCTGCCAGTGTGAGGGAAAAGGATCTTCACGCTTGCGGTTGTACAGAGGGAGCCAGGGCCTCGCGCGGGCTTCCCCGGCTCCCTCCCCCGTGGACTTCGGGAGTCGGGAGAAAAGCCGTTTTTTTTCTCTGGCCGCTTCCGATCTTGCAGCCAGAGCAAAAAACCGGGTTTTTAAGGGCCGGTTTTACATCTGTGCCGGCAGCTGGCCTGACCATGGAAAAAACGGCCAGGCTGGCTGAAAACCGGCCGGTTGGCAACCTTAGATTAGCACCAGACAAATTCCAAAGAAAAACAAACCATACTGCACTTTAGCTGAATACTTATGGTTTATTAAAATACTTGATATACCGTCTTTCACACATATCAAGCAGTTTACAATAAAATATATATACAAATAATTAGAGGAAAAGGAACTCCATCATTAAAACAGGAAAGTAAAGAAAGAAGGATAAGGGGATAGAGAAACAGAAGTTCCATCCAATAGCTGAGGGATAGGTTATTCAACCGTGATGTTGAATGCATGTTAGAATAAATGGGTTTTTAATGCTGTCCATTTCATATAAAAATAGCTGAATCATTAGATCAATAGTGAATGGATATGTTGCACAAAGCAAAAATTAATGGGAAATTACAACGCAGCAAGAACTTTGATTTAACAATTATTGTACAGCATATATCAATGTAATGATTATTTTACTCATTAACCTCCATTCTCCATTACCCATAATTTAATTACAGTTAGTTTATGAGATCACTGATTGTTGTTCATAGTGATTTAACAATTACAGTAGTTTCACTTTTACATGCAAATACAAATATGTTGACATTCAAAAGCACTTTGCAGATGGTGTCAGTGCTAACCACATAACTGGGTTTTTTTTGTTTGTTTTTTTTATGTGAGGAAGCTGAATAGGTAATTGCAATGCAATGTGTGCCTTCGAGTCAATGCTGACTCCTGGCTACCCAGCAGCATCAGGGTTTTCTTGGCAGTGTGACTGGAGGTAGATTGCCAGGCCTTTCTTCTGAGGCAAAGGAGGGTTAAGTAACTTCCCCAAGACCACAAGGAGTGCTAGTGGGCACTGGACCTTGATCTCTTGGTTACCAAGCCAGTGCTCTAACCATTAGGCTACTCTTCCACTCTGAATTATGTATGTATAAATTGTTAAATACCAAAGTTATCCCTCCAAAAAGGGTCACGTGATGAGGCAAAGCTGAACAGATGCTTGAGTGCTGAGTTCCGTCCTCATATCGAACAAAACAGCTTTAAAAACAGCTAAGAAAAGCAGAAATACTCTTAAGTGCTTACCTCCCTCACCCCCTGACCAGATTGCAGATGCAGATAGTGGAAATCCACAGAATGTGGTGGAGAAGCAGGGAGTTCCCGCACAATGCCCGTTAAGATCTCGAGGCCCAGGAAAAAACATACAAGCAAAATGGCCGACAGCACGACTCAGCAATCTCTAGGCACCCTGAACCTGACTATCACTACGCATGATGAGGCAGTAAGAGAAATTACTCGCACGTTGATGGTGGTTTTGGACGAGCGCCTCTCCCACCCGCATGCATCCTTTGAAGATCTGAGGGGGAATCTGAAAGTGCAAGTACAACGGATCCAACACGTTGAAGGCCGGGTGGCACAGCAGGATGGCAGACTCAAAGGCCTGGAACAGCAGATCACAACAAAAACTTGTGGAGCAGCTAGATGACCAGGAAAACCATGCGAGATGCAATAATGTGCGACTGGTAGGCCTCCCCGAGACATAAAAGGACAATGAGCTTTGCGAATAGTTCGAGCGGTGGCTGCCACAACAACTGGGCCTAAAAACACCAGGGGACCACATGATAATGGAAAGACTGCACAGGTTGGGCCACAGTGAGACAATGCTGACCGGCCAAGGCCTATCATCGCCCACATATTAAATTTTGCGGAGAAAGATAAACTTATGAAAGGCTTCCGATCCCAGTGCCAACTAGACTATTATGGATATAAACTGTTGACTTTTAATGATTAATCCACACAAGTGGCAGAGCAAAGGTGATCTATGGCCCCACTATGTTCCCAACTTGTAGCTAAGGGAATAAGATTCACACTCCAATACCTAGCGCGAGTCCAGATACAGCATGGGAACCGCACGCACCAATTTGAAACCTCCATGGCACTGCATGAATATATGGACCAGAATATGGGAAATTAATAAGGAAACCTAAACTTGCACGGAGTCCGGACTGCGGGCCATAGCTGAATGGCATCTAAGAACTGTTGTGGACTGAGGTGGGACAGGTGGGGCTCTTAACCCCCCTCCCCCTTCAGCATATGGGTCGGTAATATTGAACTGATGAAAGATTAAGGGAGGGAACTATGAAGTATAGACTAAACTGGCTAAGATGGGTAGTTGAGTGTGTGGGAGCAGGCAAGAGACGAGGGATGAGTGTCTTGATGTGATGAGGGGTGGGAGGGGGATGAATGGAGAGGTCTTATGGAAAAAGGAGGATAAGGAATGACAGACGACAGGGGGAGAGAGAGGTGAGGGGTTTCAAGGGACGGGGTCAGCAGAGGAGAATTGAGAAGCAGGGTGGTGGCTGGCAGGGAGAAGGAGAAGAGGGGAAAGAGAGGGGTAAGGGGGAGGGGGGAAGGAAGAAGGACGAGGGGGAACAGGCCGGTGATAGGAAGGAGAGGAGAAACTGGTATTCCATCTCGGCTGGAAGGCTGGAGCTCCTGCAGTCCATAAGAGGAAAGCCATGCAGATGCAACCTACCGCACGTAAGGGGATTGGATAGAATAAAGGTCCTTACCTTTAATGTGGATGGAATCAACTTTCCCATCAAACAAACCAAAATACTTAACTACTTAAAGAAGGCAGGAGCAGACTTTGCATTTTTGTAGGAAACATTTGACCGATAGCGAGCATAAAAAAATTCCAGAAGGGTCAGGTAGGGGAGATAGGCTACTCTTCATACAATGGGAGGCAACGGGGAGTTGCAACTTTAGTAAACCGCAGACTGCCCTATGTCCTCCACAAAAACATCATAGATAGGGAAGGCAGGTACCACATTATGGCGGGTGAACTGGGAGGGAAAATACTGATGCTGTGTAATTTCTATGCACCTAACGTCTATAGCCAGAAGGTTTTGTAACAATAAGTTCACATCTGCTTCAATTTAGCGAGTACCTGTTCATAATAGGGGGAGATTTTAATTTACCATGTGACCCCTCAATAGACTGCAAACCCGCAAGGGGGCACCCCACTCAGAACAAAGGGAAAGAGGTTGGTTTTCTAGTAGAAGAACTTAACGTGGTGGATACGTGGTGAATCTTACATCCTGACGAGGTGGACTTCACCATCTACCACACACACATAACAGCTATGCAAGACTAGACTACTTGCTAATCATGGAACCATTGTTTCAAAACCTAGAGAAGGTGAAAATTGGGGACACGGGAGTCTCTGACCACGCCCCAGTGTGGCTTACACTGTGGATAGGATTGGAAGGGGAGAGAGGGGATGCCAACTGGAAAATGATTCAAACCCTATATAAAGACCAGGATTTTCAAATCTCAGGGAAGTGTGGATGACGTACTGGCGAGAGAATGACATAGAGGGTATGGACCCCCAAGTGGTATGGGAAGCAGAAAAAAACACTATGTGGGGGGAAATAATTGCATACACAAAGAGTAAGAGGAAAAATCGGGATGCAAAACTATTAGACCTCACAAAACAGTTACAAACAATGTGGAAAACCATGGAACTAGTTAAGCAGTGCAGACAAGGCTGGATACTTCACGGTGCAGAAAGACAGTAACCTACCTCTGTCACAGCAGGCGGAGGGGGACATTAGGCTGTACAAATATCAATTACACCAATGGGGCAACAAGTATGGGAAGCTCATGGCACATATGGTCAGCCCGGTGAAACGTAAGGCCATGGTATGGGGTATCCGAACACCACAGAGGCAGGTGGAAGAAAGAGAGGAAGAGATCTGCCGGCAGTTCCATAAATACTACCAGCAACAGTAGAGTTGCGGCCCCCCAGATAAAGCAGGAAGAGATGCTTTCTTTGAGGGACTCACCTTGCCCAACATAACGGAAGCAGAGCTGGGCCGCCTGAATGTTCCCTTCAGCCAAGAAGAGATTATGGCTACTGTCTGGGCACTTAGGCTGGCAAAGGCACCAGGGCCAGATGGCCTAGAAGGAGAATTTTATAAGATTCTGGGTGAATTAATGGTGGGTCTATTCCAAAAACAATGTGTGGCTGCACTAAACGAGGGGGATTTAGGCAGTCGGTATAATTGGGCAACAATTGTAGTCCTCCCTAAGCCGGCCAGGAATGACATGCTAGTAGGGTCTTACAGACACATCTTCCTTATCAATCAAGACATGAAACTAGTTGCTTCGATACTGTCTAAATGCTTGGTGAAGGTCCTCCCTAGACTTATATGCCCGGACCAGATGCGTTTCGTACTTGGCAGATTCGCATCTGCCCATCTGATGAGAGTAGTGGCAACACTTCAGCCATGGAGGGAACAGGAAGGAGATGACATAATAGCAAGCTTAGATGCCGAAAAGGCATTCGACAATGTTTCATGGGACTACCATTTTTAGGTCATTGAGCGCTATGGAATCGATGGGGCATTCCTGAAATGGGTTAGAGTGCTACTGTATATCACCAGCCTAAAAAGCAAATACTAGTAAACAGCAAGCTTACAGATGCTTTCCAACTCCAACGGGGCACCAGACAGGAATGCCGAGGGCTTTAACTCACAATGACGCCTAAATCTTTTTCCTGGGTGGTGGTTCCTAATGTGGAACCTTGCATCGTGTAACCATAGTTTGGGTTGTTCTTCCCGAGGTGCATAACTTTGCACTTGTCCACATTAAATTTCATCTGCCATTTTGATGCCCAGTCTTCCAAATTATCAAGATCCTCTTGCATTTTTCCACAATCCTCTTGGGTTTTTACAACTTTAAGTAGTTTTGTGTCATCTGCAAATTTGATAACCTCACTCGTTATTCCACTTTCCAGGTCATTTATGAATATGTCAAAAAGCAGCGGACCCAACACAGATCCCTGGGGTACACCACTATTCACCTTTCTCCATTGGAAAAATTGGCCATTTAGCCCAACCCTCTGTTTTCTATCTTTTAACCAGTTCCTGATCCACAGTAGTATACTGCCTCCTATCCCATGACTCTAGTTTTGCCAAAAATCTCTGATGAGGGACCTTGTCAAAGGCTTTCTTAAAGTCCAGATACACTATATCAACCGACTCACCTTTTCCATTGGGAAAATTGGCCATTTATCCCTACCCTCTGCTTTCTATCTTTTAACCAGTTCCTGATCCACAATAATACACTGCATCCTATCCCATGACTCTTTAATTTTGCCAAAAGTCTCTGATGAGGGACCTTGTCAAAGGCTTTCTGAAAGTCCAAATATACTATATCAATCGACTCACCTTTGCCCACCTGTTTATTCACACCTTCAAAAAACATAAGAGATTAGTAAGACAAGATCTTCCTTTTCTAAAGCCATGTTGGCTGTCTCCCATTAGGCCATGACTATCTACATGCTGAGTAATTTTATTCTTTATGATGGTTTCTACCATTTTTCCCGGTATTGACGTGAGGCTCACCGGTCTGCCCATAGTCTCAAAATGGGCCTGCACCTTAATATAAAAAAGACAAAGATCATGACAACTGGCATAATCAACAGGTTCATCATTGAAGGAGAAGAAATTGAAATCGTGAACAACTTTAACCTACTTGGATCAACTATCAATAAAGAAGCAACAAGCAGTCAAGAAATCAGACGACGCATTGCACTTGGCAGAATGGCTATGAAAGACCTAGTTAAGATTCTCAAGAGCAAAGATGTCTCTCAAGAGCAGAGCAGAGATGTCTCAACAAAGATTTGACTTGTTCAAGCTATGTTAATTTCAATAACATCATATGGATGTGAAAGCTGGACAGTGAAAAAGATAGACCGGAAGAAAATTGATGCCTTTGAATTATGGTGTTGTCGGCGAATACTGTGTATACAATGGACTGCCCGAAGAACAAACCAGTCGGTACTAGAGGAGATCAAACCTAAGCTTTCTTTAGATGCTCAGATTAGAAGACTTCGACTTTCATACTTTGGACACATCATGCAAAGAGAGAGATCATTAGAGAAAGACATCATGCTTGGCAAGATAGAAGGTCAACGCAAAAGAGGAAGGCCAGCAATGAGATGGATCGATACAATAACAGCAGCTACGGGTACCAGTCTGTCAACAATGAGCCGCCTGACTCAAGACCGAACATAATTTAGGATAGCTATCCAGAGGGTTGCCATGAGTCGGCTCCCACTTGACGGCACTTAACAACAATAACAAGCTGTTATTTATTGATCTTCTGACAAGTCCACCTCTACCTTTCTCTCTGACTTTGACTCGTGGCTTTCCTTCTTCCTGGATTCCTCTTCCCCCACTATTATTCTCAAGAATTTTAACATTCATGTTGATAACTCCTCTGATCCTTATGCTTTAAAGCTCCTTTCCCTTACTTCCTCATTCAACCTCCAGCTTTGCTCTACTGCCCCCAATCACCAGCATGGCCGTTGCCTTGACCTTGTATATTTCTCTAATTGCTTACCCTCAAATTTCTGTACCTCGGTTCTTCCCTTATCTGACCATCACCTGCTAAGCTTCACTCTTCATCATCCACCACCTCAACCTCGTCCAGTCTCCTCCAACCTATTTAGAAATAATCATGATATTGACCCTTTGGTTCTTTTGTCCACTGTTTCATTACCTTTTTCCTCCAGTATGTCATCTGAGTCTGTAAATGAGGCAGTAGCTTTCTATAACGCTGCACTTTCCTCTGCTCTGGATGTTTTCGCTCCACCCATGCCACATCCTGTGAGGTGCACTATACCCCAACCCTGGCTTTCATCCACTACCCACTATCTTTGTTCCTGTGCCCGTTCAGCTGAGCATGCTTGGCTCAGATCCCGCTCCCTTGCAGACTTACTACACTTCAAATTCATGCTTGTCTATTTCCATTCTGCCATAGCACTCGCCAAACAAGACAATTATGTTCATCAGACTAAATCTCTTGCCTCTGACCCTCACTGTCTCTTTACTACTCTCAACTCTCTCAAGGTGCCTCCGCCTTTGACCCCTCCCTCCCTTTCTGCCCAAACCCTGGCTATTTCCATGATAAAATCCACTAGATCACCCTCCAGTTCCCCACAAAGTCAGCTACTTCCCCTCCTCCCCCTCTTCACTCCCAACTTTCCCTTTACTTCTGCTACTCTTTCTTCCTTTTCTTTGGTCTCTGAGGAGGAAACTGCATACCTTCTTTCCTCCTCCAAACTCACTACCTGCTTCTCTGATCCTATTCCCACCCCTCTCCTAAGCCCAATCTCCTCCACTGTTGTCCCTTCCATCTCTCATATTCTCATCCTATCGCTCTCCACTGCAACTGTCCCTGCAGCCTTCAAGCATGCTGCAGTTACACCTCTTCTCAAGAAACCCTCATTTGGTCCTACCTGTCTTTCTAACTATCAACCCATCTCCCTCCTCTCCCAAATCTATATCTCTACACCTGAAATCTCTCCAGCAATCCAGGCCCAGATCTCTGCTTCCTTTCTGACATTGCTGCTTGGATGTCTCACCGCCACTTGAAATTAACATGGCCAAAATTAAGCCTCTTATTTTCCCCCTAAAACTTCCTCTCCTCTTCCTCCTTTCTCAGTCTCTGTGGATAACTCTCTACTCCTCCCTGTTTCCTCTGCGCACAACCTTGGGGTTGTCTTTGACTCCTCTTTCTCCTTCTCCATACACATCCATCTGATAGCTAAGACCTGCCATTTCTTTCTCTATCACATCAACCAAATCCACTCATTCTTAACACACTACTAAGACACTTATCCACTCCTTAATCACCTCCTGTATTGACTATTGTAACCTACTCCTTGCTGGTCTCCCGCTGAATCATCTCTCTCCCCTTTAGTCTGTTCAACACACTGCTGCATGGCTAATCTTCCACCGGCCTCATCATGCTCATATTACCCCTCTTCTCAAGTCTCTTCATTGGCTTCCTATCTATTTCCCATCCAGTTCAAACTTCTCCTGCTGACCTATGTGCATTCACTCTGCGGCTCCTCCCTACCTTTCCTCTCTTATCTCTCCCTACACCCCGCCTCGAGAACTCCGCTCTTCTAGCAAATCACTTCTATCTGTGCCCTTTTCTTCTACTGCTAACTACAGACGTCGCTTCTTTCACTTTGCTGCTCCTTATGCCTGGACCACACTACCTGAGTCTGTACGTCAGGAGCCTTCTCTGTTTCTTTTCAAATCTAGGCTAAAAATTCACCTCTTCGCTGACGATGGCGAACGTAACACCAATTTTTAAAAAGGGTTCCAGGGGTGATCCGGGAAACTACAGACCGGTGAGCCTGATGTCAGTACCGGCGAAAATGGTAGAAACCATCATAAAGAACAAAATTGCTGAACAAGTAGATAGTCATGGCTTAATGGGAGACAGCCAACATGGCTTTAGACAAGGAAGATCATGTCTTACTAATCTGTTATGTTTTTTTGAAGGTGTGAATAAACAGGTAGACAAAGGTGAGTCAGTTGATATAGTGTATTTGGACTTTCAGAAAGCCTTTGACAAGATCCCTCATCAGATACTTTTGGCAAAATTAAAGAGTCATGGGATAGGATGCAGTGTATTATTGTGGATCAGGAACTGGGTAAAAGATAGAAAGCAGAGGGTAGGGATAAATGGCCAATTTTCCCAATGGAGAAAGGTAAATAGTGGTGTACCCCAGGGATCTGTGCTGGGTCCGCTGCTTTTTGACATATTCATAAATGACCTGGAAAAGGGAATAACGAGTGAGGTTATCAAATTTGCAGATGACACAAAACTACTTAAAGTTGTAAAAACCCAAGAGGATTGTGGAAAATTGCAAGAGGATCTTGATGATTTGGAAGACTGGGCATCAAAATGGCAGATGAAATTTAATGTGGACAAGTGCAAAGTTATGCACCTAGGGAAGAACAACCCAAACTATGGTTACACGATGCAAGGTTCCATATTAGGAACCACCACCCACGAAAAAAATTTAGGCGTCATCGTGGATAACATGTTAAAACCCTCGGCCCAGTGTGCAGCGGCGGCCAAGAGAGCAAATAGAATGCTAGGTATCATAAGGAAAGGAATGTAAAATAAAACAAAGGATATTATAATGCCTCTATATCGTTCCATGGTGAGACCGCACCTTGAATATTGTGTGCAATTCTGGTTGCCGTATCTTAAAAAGGATATAGCGTTATTAGAAAAGGTTCAGAGAAAAGTCACCAAAATGGTAAAGGGGATGGAAGGATACCCCTATGAAGAAAGGCTAAAAAGGTTAGGGCTCTTTAACCTGGAAAAGAGATGGCTGAGGGGAGATATGATAGAAGTCTATAAATTAATGAACGGTGTGGAACAGGTAAACATAGATCGATTGTTTACGTTATCAGAATATAGAAAGACTAGGGGACATGCAATGAAGCTACAGGGTAAACTATTTAAGACTAATAAAAGAAAATATTTTTTCACTCAACGTGTAATCAAACTGTGGAATTTGTTACCACAGGATGTAGTAAAGGCTGTTAGCGTAGCTGGGTCTAAAAAAGGTTTGGACAAGTTCCTGGAGGAAAGGTCCATAAACCATTATTAAGAAGGGACCCAGGATATCAGTGCTTGACCCAATACAAGCATTGTGGAATCTTGTCTTTTGGGGAAACTGCTAGGTATGTATGACCTAGATTGGCCACTATAGGAAACAGGATACTGGGCTTGATGGACCTTGGTCTGACCCAGTATGGCATATCTTATGTTCTTATGATGCTTTCGAATCTTGACTCACCTGATCTCCTTTGTGTTTCCTTACCATTCCCCCTACATGTATGCCATGTCTACACCTACTGTGTTGTCTGTCTTGAGTAGATTGTAAGCTCTGATGAGCAGGGACTGTCCCTTACATGTCTGTGCAGAGCTGCATACGTCTTGTAGCGCTATACAAAGGCTCAGTAGTAGTAGTAGTTTATTTATTTATTTATTTATTTTTCTTATATACCGCGCTATTAAGATCAGTGCGGTTTACATTATAACTGAACAATGCAACAATGTATTACATAACACGAAGTGCTTACATAGAACAGGGGTACAATCATAAGTGGAGAACGGGGGAAACTATTTATAAGATATATATACATAAAATTTACATATAGTTATATACAACTAATACTTAAACTCTTCATGTGATCATAGCACGGTCTGGTGGAGATAGGATACAGCCATAGGGGGAGGGGCGGCTAACCATTTTCATGTTGGGTTAGGGTGTTGGGATAGTCAGAACAGGGGGTGAATGCCTGCGACTTATGTTTTTCAGGACTGGTTTCAGGATAGTAGATTTGAAACAGATGGTGTTTTATTTCTTTTCTGAATGTGGTGAGGCTTGGTATGGATCGAATCCAGGTGGGAAGTTCGTTCCAGGCTGTCGGAGCATAAATCGAGAAAGCTCTATTAGTAGTTGTCTTTGTGCACCTTGTGGTAAATTTGGGTACTATTAGCATGTTGAGTAGTGCAGGCCGTCTTACTCTGTTTTCAGGGATATTGTTAATCAGATTGCTGATAGGTGTGGGAGACTGGTTGTTCAGCGCCTTGAACGTCACGACTAGTACCTTATATTGAATTCGGGCTTGTAGCGGTAGCCAGTGTAACTCTTTCATTACTGGCGTTATATGTTCTAATTTTGATACACCTGTTAGAACCCTGGCAGCTGAGTTCATGGCCAGCCGAAGCGGGCTGAGGGTTGCCTGTGGGAGGATGATGTTTGCGAAATCAAGATGTGGGATTACTAGGGCCTGAAATATCATTCGATAGTCCGAGAAATCGAGTAGTGGGCGGAGGTGGCGGAGGGATTGTATCTTGTGGTAAACTGATCTTGTAACGGTCTTTACGTGGGTTGTCATGTCTAGACGCTGATCTAGAGTAATTCCTAGGTATCGGATTGTGTCTCTCGTTTTGAGTTCGGCGTTTTTAACTTGCAGGTAGGGAGGTGTAACGAACCTCTGGTTCCTAGTGACAAAGAGGACATCGGTCTTGCTATGATTGATCCTCAGGTTTTGTGTGAGGAGCCATTCAGCAACTGCATCAAAGCATCTGATGATAGGGGAGAAATCGGGCTGCTCAATAGTGAATGGAATGTAAAGTAGTATGTCGTCAGCATACACCAGGCATTCTACATTTAGGGAGCGGATCAGAGAGCAGATAGACTGCATATAAATGTTAAATAGTAAAGCAGACAGGGATGATCCCTGGGGTACTCCCTGCTTCTGTAGGAAAGGCTCAGAGGAAGTGTTACCTGTTTTTACTTGCTGCCATCTATTAGTTAAGTATGATTCGCACCATTGTAATGCAGTATCCTGTAACCCTTTTTCTTGGAGACGTTGTAATAGTATTTTATGATTCACAGAATCGAAGGCGGCTGCAATGTCGAGAAAGATAAGGATGAAGCTTTGGTGTATATTATCAATTCCTGTGATTAGTTTGTTGAAAAGGGTAGTTAAGATGGTATCTACCCCATGCGATTCTCTGAAGCCATGTTGAGCTGGGTCGAGAGGTGACTCAGTGTCAACGTGTTGCTGGATCTGTCGCTGGACTATCTTCTCGATGATCTTGGCAAGCAGGGGAATACGCGATATGGGTCTGTAGGATTCGACTTTGGATGTATCAAGGCGACTATTTTTTAGTAGGGGCCTGATTGATGTGTGTTTTAAACTTTGTGGGAAGACGCCTCTTAGTAATGATTGGTTGGTTATATTGCATAATGAGTGGCTTAGTTCATGTCGAAGTAGTAGTAGTAGTAGTAGTAGTAGCAACAATGAAAGACATGGCTTGACTAGATATTGATGGTATGGAGGGAGATGGGTTCCCGCAGTAAAGAAAACTACTGGTCTGTAAAAGCAGTCTCCTCAGTTCCTCTCCACCGATGAGGGCAGAGGGTGGGGAAGGACTAGAGGAAGGGGGTGGGGAGGAGGGGGAGAGAGGTATTAATGAGAAAAAATTTGATCATAGCAACAAAGGAGGCCCTGAATCCATGACACATATGCAATGGCATGAAGAGTAGCCTCAAATTGTACATAGTTTGCTGTATTAGGAGGACTGGGGGAGGAGAGGAGAAAAGCTGTAAAATAGAAATTACACTTACCTGGTAATTGAAGTTCCTGGAGGGTCCAGTTTAGTCCTCCACATCTGGGTAGTGCACCTCCTCCTGCAGCAAGGAGACTGGACCAATCAACTCTTTAGTACTGTAGCCTGCTTACTGCTGGAACTCCCATCAGCCCTCCAGTGAACTAGTAACAAAGCAGACTCAAGAAAGCACAGATTAAAGAAAAGATAAAGAACCGCAAAAGTACCCCTAAATGAGTTACAGGACCCCCTCCCCAAACGAGAGAGCTGAAACTCTGCACCTTGCTTCAGTTCCCGGTCCTGAAAAACCGGCAGTCAGCACAGTAAGCTGATGAAGAACAATACCGAGAACAAACTCGAAGGAACGAAAACCCACGGGGCGCTATCCCAAGGGTGATTTTTTTTTTTTTTTTTAGTACTCTTCAATGGTAATCTTCGAAAAAATAGAAAAGTAACCGACAGTAGCCTAGAACGGACATAGCGCGACGCCCAGACACAGTAAATACAGCAATATCCGGGCGGGAATGAGGACTAAACTGGACCCTCCAGGAACTTCAATTACCAGGTAAGTGTAATTTCTATTTCCTGAGCGGGTGTCCAGTTTAGTCCTCCAAATCCGGGATGTACCAGAGCAGTTAACAGCGGGGGGGATCTTGGCACGCGGCGCGCAAGACTGCCGACCCAAAACTAGTATCCCGAGCCGCCGCCACATCCAAACGGTAATGCTTACTAAAGGCATGGAGAGAGGACCACGTCGCCGCCCTGCAAATCTCCAGCAGCGGAACCAAGCTACGCTCCGCCCAAGACGTGGCTTGCGCTCTAGTGGAATGAGCTCGCAACCCCAAGGGAACAGCTTTCCCCTGCAGAAGATATGCCGACGCGATAGCTTCCTTAATCCACCGAGAAATGGAGGCCTTAGCCGCCGCCTCCCCTTTCCGCGCTCCACCAAACATCACGAACAAACGATCCGACTTCCGAAAAGCCGCGGACACTTTCAGATACTGATGTAGAGCCCGTCGCACATCTAGCTTATGGAGGGTGGAGTCGGACTCCGTAGACGTCCCTGGAGAAAAAACTGGCAACACCACTGACTGATTCACGTGAAAAGGAGACACTACTTTAGGCAGAAAGGAGGGAACTGTCCGCAAAATCACCCGATCTCGAAGAAAGGTTAAAAAGGGAGCTCTACAAGAAAGCGCCTGAAGTTCGGAGATACGATGCGCCGAGCAAACGGCAACGAGAAAGACCGTCTTCAACGTCAAATCCTTAACCGAGGCATGGCGGAGGGGTTCAAAAGGCTCCCGAGTCAAGGCCTGCAGCACCAGGTTCAAATCCCAGGGCGGTAAGGTAACCCTGCGAGAGGGGCATAACCGGAACACAGCCTTCAGAAACCGCCGAATGTCCACATGCGTTGCAAGAGGTACGTCCTGAATCTTGCCCCGATAGCACGCCAGAGCCACAACCTGAACCTTCAAAGAACTCGCGGCCAGGCCCTTGTCAAACCCGTCCTGTAAAAAACTAAGAATGACCGCTACTGAAGAAGTTGCGGCCCGGACGGCATGCCGGGAACACCAATCCTCAAAGATTCGCCAAACACGAACATAAGTAAGGGATGTAGAAGACTTCCGCACGCGCAACAGTGTGGAAATAACCGCCGGGGAGTACCCTTTCCTTCTCAACCAAGCCCTTTCAATGGCCATACCGTAAGCGAGAACCGATCCACCTGAGGCATGCGTAGAGGCCCCGGCACTAGAAGATCCACTAGGGGAGGAAACCGCCAAGGCACGCCGTCGAGCAACCGCACAAGATCCGAGTACCAAGGACGACGGGGCCAATCCGGCGCCACCAACAAGACCTTTCCGCGGTGGGCTTCGATGCGTTGAACTATTCTTCCGATCAGAGCCCAAGGCGGGAAGACATACAGAAGCTCGAACTCGGGCCACGGTTGGAGAAGAGCATCGATGCCCTCGGACATGCGCTCTCGCCGCCTGCTGAAGAAACGACTCGTCTTGGCCGATTGGAAAGTCGCCATGAGATCCATGATGGGCGGACCCCACCGGCGAACTATTTGAGCAAAAATCTGCGGGTGCAACTCCCACTCTCCGGCATCTATGCGCACGCGACTCAGAAAATCCGCCATGACATTGTCTGTTCCAGCGATATGCGCTGCCGAGATGGCCAGGAGACGCTTCTCCACCCAAACGAACAGCGCATCGGCCTCGACTTCCAGGGCAACGCTTCCTGTGCCGCCCTGCCGGTTGACGTATGCCACCACCGTCGCGTTCGCGTTGTCCGACAGAACACGAACCGCTTGACTCCGCACCGACGACTCGAAAGCTTGTAGCGCCAGTCGTACCGCTCGCAGCTCGAGACGGTTGATCGACCACAGAGCCTCCTGCTGAGACCACGTCCCCTGTGCAAAACGTCCCTGACAGTGGGCTCCCCAGCCGGAGAGACTCGCATCCGTGATGACTGGTAACCAGATTGGTTGTTCCAAGGGAGCTCCCGTCCGAAGCGACAGCGGGCACAGCCACCATTGCAATGCCATCCGAACCCGGCGGGGACACAACAACCGGCGATTGAGAGAATCCGACTGATTGGACCAACGACGTAACAGAGCACGCTGGAGAGGCCGCATATGGAACCGGGCCCACGGAAGCACTTCCAGAGTCGACGCCATGGTACCCAACAATCGGAGATACCACCAGGCCGACGGAGCAGGGTTCGCCAGGAAAACACGCACCAGCTGACGCAAGCCTTGTGCTCGGCGATCCGGCAGAGACACCACCCCCGCAGACATATCGAAGCAAACACCCAGATATTCGAGATGCTGCACATTGATCACCCAGCCGAGACTCTGCAGAAGACACACGACCTTGTCCGTGGCCTGCAAGCTCTCCTCCGTGGACTTTGCTCTTATCAACCAATCGTCGAGATAGGGGTGGACCAGAACTCCCTCTTTGCGCAAGGCCGCCGCGACTACCACCATCACCTTGGTGAAAATGCGAGGCGCTGTGGCCAGGCCGAAAGGCAGTACTTGGAACTGAAAGTGACCCCAGGGAAACGCGAATCGGAGAAATTTCTGATGTGCGGTCCGGATGGGAATATGCAGATAAGCCTCGGAGAGGTCTAGAGAAGTCAAATACTCCCCCTGTCGCACTGCGACGATGACGGAGCGGAGAGTCTCCATCCTTAAATGAGGCACCCTTAGACAGTGGTTCACGCCCTTGAGATCGAGAATAGGACGTAAGGAGCCGTCCTTCTTTGGCACCACGAAATAAATGGAGTAACGACCGAGGCCGCGCTCGTCCGCCGGAACAGGAACGATGGCACCCAGTGCCAATAGACGCTCCAAAGTTACACGAATGGCTAGTTCCTTCTGCGGCCCCCTGCAGGGAGACAGGACAAAGGAATCTCTCGGAGGGACGGCAAATTCCAACGCATAACCGTCTCTGACAATTTCGAGGACCCAACGGTCTGAAGTAATGTGGGCCCAAGAGGGGAGAAAGTTCCGAAGACGACCGCCGATAACCTGAACCCCCTACGGAGCCCGCCTGATTTCATTGCGGTTTGCGACTAAAGGAGGAGGACGCACCTGAGGAAGCGATCGAAAATCCTCTGCCAGCGTCCCGGAAACCACGAAAGGACTGAGTCCTAGACGCAAACCTGCCTCGCTGGGAATTCCAAAGGCGGGTCGACCGAAACCTCTGAAAGTCCCGAAACGGACCCCAAAGCGCTGGAAAGCCTCTAACCGACTTGGGCTTGTCCTCCGGAAGCCTTCCACCTTTAGACTCCCCCAAGTCTTTCACCAACTTATCCAAGTCTTCTCCGAATAGCAACTTGCCCTTAAAGGGAAGCCTGCTGAGACGAGATTTGGATGAAGGATCGGCGGCCCAGTTACGCAACCAAAGGGATCTGCGCGCAACCACCAACGAAGCCATACTATTTGCCATCGTACGGATTAAATCATAATGGACATCCGCCAGGTAAGCGGAACCCGACTCCAAGCGCGTGACCTCGAGCAACGCTTGCTGGTCCAAGGAAGAACTCTGACGCAAGCGCTGAGCCCATCGCAGAGGCTCTAGCTATCCAGGCCGCAAAGATAGAAGTCTGTAGCGACAATGCCTGCTTCAATAAACCGTCCACTTTCTTGTCCTGAATGTCCTTCAAGGAAGCACTGCCTTCCACCAGGATTGTGGTCTTTTTCGTCACTGCAGATACTGCTGCATCAACCCGAGGCGACTTAAATTTCTCTTTATCTACATCCGCCAAAGGATAGAGACGATGCATCGTCCTGATTCCTTTCAAGCCAGCGTCCGGATGGTCCCACTCGGTCTGGATCATCTGAGCCACAACCCTGTGTACAGGAAAGACCACTTGAGAGTCTCGAACCGCCTGAATAAGAGGATCCTCCAACGCATCGGCCTCCCCCAGAGCCGGCGCCGATAGATTGAGCGTCTGAAGTGCTTCCGTGATAAGAGGAACCAATTCCTCCCTACGAAACACCCGAACAATCCTAGCCTGATCTTCAGGGTCAGGAATTTCCCCCTCTTCAAGGTCATCTATACTGCCCTCAAGATCAGTATCCACCTCCAGGTCGTGCACCTCGAAATCCTCCTGTACTAAGTCTACAGAGCGCGACCGCTTAGCCGACTTGGAGGCCGGTTCCGGCCGGACCGAGGCAGCCGGCAGAGGCACAGGAGCTGAGGGGAAGGACTCAGGCCATTTGCCCAACTGCCCCAATTTGAACGCCTGATGCATAATCAGCACGAAATCCGGAGAGAAATGCGTCAGGGCAGAAGAAGCGTCGCCTGGATCTACGGAGACTCCCGACCCCGGACCATGAGAGCCAGTAGAAACAGGCGGCAACAGAGGCCCCGGAGAAATATCACTGTCAGCAGACAACGCAGATGCCAAGTGCTCTGCCTGAGAACAGGATTCCCCCTGATGATCCATCACAGAGGAGACTGGAGCAGAAACCAGTAGCAGACACGGACCGCTTACGCGAACCGCAGACCACACACTGCGGTTTGGCGGACATGAAGCACAGCCAACACGTTTCGTGGCTCAAGAAAAGACACCCTGAAAAAGGCAGCGCACACTGAGACAACCAAGGACCAAGGCAGTGATCACCACACCGCCCAGCCCTAGCACTGAGCCCGCGGGTTTAATCTTTTTTTTTTTTTTTGTAATCTGTTAGCAAAAACAAGCACACAGCAACTGCCCAAAGTGGATCGGGAAGCAAAACGCCACCAAATCAACAAGATGGGCAGCCAGCAAAGTCCGTTACCGCCAAAAATTGCAACCCAAAATGGCCGCCGCGATCGAGGCGCGCTGAAGAAAAAAAGAGCGCCAAAAAACGAAAATCAAAGAAAAGGGCCGACGAGACCAATGCTCCCCTTAAACTCGGAATGGAGACACTTACCAGGCAAAGCGCTAAAGCAAAAGACTCGTACTGCCGCTTAGCGGGTACGGAGCAGAGCAGAGAGCCAGTGCGCTGAAGGGCAGTTAAAGCGCCGGACCGCAGACGGTCTGTTTGGCGTCATCCTCAGGGCAATATGCTCCCGTGAAGCCCGCGAGCACACAGATCCTGCCCCCGAATAGTCCTGGGGGAGCGATCACAACAGACTGTTGATACTGAACCGCCGGAAGGGAACCGGGGGAGAAGAGCAGTGCCATTCAGCCTCTCCACCGCGGGAATCCCCGTGTCTCTCTGACTCTTTTTTTTTTGTTTTTTTTAAAGGAGCACAGACAAAGCAAATAAACAGTAGGGAAAAGAAAAGAAACAGCTAATAAAACTAGAAGTGAGCCTAGCCCCAGGCTCACACCACCTCCTGCTGCAAGGAGACTGGACACACTGGGGGGCTGATGGGAGTTCCAGCAGTAAGCAGGCTACAGTACTAAAGAGTTGATTGGTCCAGTCTCCTTGCTGCAGGAGGAGGTGCACTACCCGGATGTGGAGGACTAAACTGGACACCCGCTCAGGAACCAAGGACGCTTAAACTTGGTTGAGAGAAAATAAAGAGTAGTATATTACTTTGTTATTGAGTGTAAAAGGGGTAGCACAACAGCATCTCTATGGTTAATGTTATTGTGAATGCACATTTGACAAGGACACTATTGTGCAATGATAATATTGTACCCTGTATGGTAATGGTTGTAAGAGTTGTATGATTGGATGTTAATCATAATAAAAAAGTGACTAAAAAAAAGGTCATCCCTCCAAAAGGAGGCTGGCATTTGGGGTAGTCTGAGAAAAGTCCCACTTAGCCATATCACTTACACATCTAAGCATCAATATTAAGCCACAACACCATGGGTAGGCTCCTGCATAAGTGCTATTTTATAAAGACAAGTAGACACCTAATTGCCTTTATAGGATTAAATTTTAGAAGCCCTATTCATGCTTTGGACAACTGAAAATGGGCACAGAGGCATCTCCAGAGCCATTTTAGAAGCCAGCATGAGGACGTCCAACTCTGAATGTGGAAGTGGCTGAGATGTTCCCATCATTGTGGAGGCATGGTTAGGGCATTCCCATGGACCAGGACATCTCCACCTGATTACAGAAATGTCATGGATGTCTGTCATCATGTCTAGCTTTAAACCAGCTCTGAGGCAAGCATCTGAAAAGTGTTCGCTTAGGCTGAAAAACATTCAGAGTATGTAGAGAGGAAAGCACTCTATCATCCCCAGGACTCAACACAAGTTCGACTATAGCAGCAGTGAGATTTGAATCCTGGCTGCCCTGATCCTAACCTACTACTCTAACTATTATGCTATCCTAGATTTCCAAGTTCAGAAATATGGTTCTGGGGACATCTAAGAAGACGCTCCTGCAGACGTCCCTATCGGGTATGTCCAGGTCTGCAAAATCACGACATGCATGCATTTTTTTTCAGACATTCTGGCTTAGAAGTCCCAGACTGCACTTGGACGGGTCTTCTAAAATCCTCCCTCCATAAAATACTAGTGAATGTGGCAGAGAACAGGCCTTGAATGTAGGCGTAATCATTTACACCTGCTTGCAAGCAGGTGTAAATGTCACACATACTTTACACATGTATGTGCAATGCACATTGTTCATAGATTAAGGTATTTTATAATCTGCACGCATAAGTGTGAATTCCTCAAGCACTCCACTCAGACTATTTTCCCAGCTACTCTTACTAGTATGCCTTCATGCCAAAGCACATACTTTTATGCCAATCAGTATTTACTAAGTGGTTGTTTTTTTAAAATGCTCTATTTATAGATTCAGCAATGCAAAAGATAACAGAAAAACAGAGGGAGGGGAGGGGGAGGGCAAGGATGGGGCTTCCTGCCAAGATGGATGCTACTCCCTAATGATCGGCAGGTCCCCCCCCCAATAAATATGCTGCCAAAGTGGTTGAAATAGATGGGATAATAGCCAAATCAGCACAACTGTAGACTAGAGGTGATGTGGTGAGCCACTTTTTGTTTGCTGAGACACAGTGATTTAGTGCAAAAAGCAATACATGTCTGATGCTCACTCCCCTCTCCCTCCGAAAGGCAGGCCCAGAGAGGCAGCACAGCTAATTGCTCATAAACGCTCGCTCAGTCAGGAACAAATACCACATGCTCCAGGACCTGATCACAACTGAGAAGATTGACATCCTCTGTGTAACAGAAACCTGGCTAACAGACCACGACACAGTAGTAATGAACCAACTAACACCAAAGGGATACCACCTCCAACACTGCTCCTGGACACATGCCAAAGGTGGAGGTGTAGCCATCATTGCCAGAGACAACCTCCACCTCTGGACCCACGCCGCAGAAACCTCCAACGAAGCAGACGTCCTCACCCTCACCAACAAATACCTCTCGATATGCCTGATCTACCGTGCACCCACCACAACCTCTGACCTACCACAGATTCTCCACCTCATCTCCGAAAGCACCAGCCCTTCAAAGGAACAAATTATCCTAGGAGACTTCAACCTCCCATCACTCCAGGAGAGGCAAGCAGAAACCTTCCTCGACGCCATGACAGCAATGGACCTGACACAAATCATACAAGAACCAACACATGAAAAAGGAAACATACTTGACCTCATATTTCTAAACTCCCAAACCATCTCCTCATACAGAAAACCAACAATCTCGCCAGTACCGTGGTCAGACCACTACATTATCAACATATCCCACACCTATCAACCCAAAAATAACAGAGAAAACAAACACCACGCAAGGAGATTCAAAGCATTTAACAAGGAAGACTTCCTAACAAAAACCCTGCCTAACTTACACACAGACTCCAACAACCTTGATGTCCTGATCCACAACTGGAATACCACAATCTCCTCAGCAGCCAGCACAAATAGAAACAGCACCAACACCAGACCCATCTCCTCAAAAGCCCGATGGTTCACCCCCTGCCTCCGCAAACTGAAAACCAGACTTAGAAGAACCGAAAGGAAATGGAGAAAAACCAAAAGCGACAGAGACAAAGCAAAATACCTCCACGAACTCAATGCATACCACTCAGAAACTGACAATGCCAAAAGAGCCTACCACACCAAAATCATCGCAACAGCCATAAACAAACCTCGAGAGCTCTTCCAAATCGTCAAAAATCTAATGAAAGCACCCAGTAACTCCGACCAGCTGCCAGACATCCCCCCTGATCTTCTGGCCCGACAATACAAACAGCTGCAGCAACCACAAAACCCACATCACTACGCTGAAACAACAACCAAGACAACTTCATACACTACCCTGATCAGTGACTGGAATACATTCGACACAACTTCAAAAGAAGAAATATCCTCCACCATCTCCTGCTTGAACACCACCACCTCCCCGCTGGATCCTTGCCCTGCCGACTGGATAAAGAAAACCAAAGAAGACCTCAGTGCACCACTAATCCACATCGTAAATGAATCCTTTAAACAAGGACACATGCCAGACGCCCTCAAGACCACAATCATCCGACCAACTCTAAAAAAGCACAACCTAGATCCCGCCTCCTACAGGCCAGTAGCAAGCCTCCCGCTCACCGCGAAAATAATTGAGAAGATAGTCCAACGTCAGCTTCAAGAACATCTAGACATTAACAACATACTGGACCCACAGCAACACGGATTCCGACCATTACACGGGGTCGAGACCCTAATGACCATGCTGATGAACACCCTTATCATAGGAACCCAAGAGAAACACTCCGGATACATTCTAATTTTTCTGGATATATCAGCGGCATTCGACATCATCTCCCATAACACCCTTATCCACAGACTCCAAACAATTGGGATCAAAGGCACTGTACTCCAATGGTTCAGATCCTATCTAACCGACCGACAGCAACTGATCCGCACCAAAACCTCCACCTCATCCCCCTTTCAGCAACATCAAGGAGTACCACAAGGATCCACACTATCAGCCATGCTTTTCAACATCTACCTCCGTCCACTCTGCTCAGTCATACGCACTCACAATGTCAACTTCCACATATACGCCGATGACATAATGCTCTACGCCCCAATTACAACCACGGACCCAACAAACGACCAGCTATCAACCTGTTTCACCGACGTATCCAACTGGCTACAAGAGAACAACTTATCCATTAACATAAAGAAGACCGAAGCCCTTATAGTAACAAAAGACCCAGACTTCAAACCACCCACTCACCTCACCATGGGAACCACACAAATTCAAGTACAACCACACATAAGATATCTTGGCATTATCATTGACCAAGCCCTAAATCTTAAGCAACAAATCAACAAGACCACGAGAACTGTATTCCACAAGGCGAAAACGGTACAACGCCTCCGACCCCTCCTCGAACCACAAGACTTCAGGACAGTAATGCAAGCTCTAACACTCCCTCATCTGGACTACTGCAACATAATCTACCATGGCCTACCTGCAACACAGACCAATCCCCTCCGAACTGCCCTAAACACCACGGCGAGAATAATTCACAATGCAAGGAAACGAGACCACATCACCCCAATTCTGAGGGACCTTCATATCCTCCCCATCGAAGCAAGAATTAAGTACAAAACCCTTCTACTCACTCACAAAACCGTCCACCAAACACAGGGCACCCCACTCCGCGCCCTACTGCCTCGCCCAACCCACAACAGAACAACCAGACAATCCTCCAACAGCTCCGTTGCCATCCCCCACAAAAGAACCAAAGCAACTCAACGGACCTGCAACAGAGCTTTTGAACTCTATGCCCCATCCCTCTGGAACTCTCTACCAAACCACATCAAGAACAACGGTGATCTCCCATCATTCAAAAAGCAGCTAAAAACCATCCTATTCCAAGAACATCTCTGAATAGGAACCAGTAACTATGCTATCTTGTCAGTCTCTATGTCCACCCCAAAAAATCATCAATGTTGAACCCCCGGTGATGGCCCCCCCCCCCACATTTGATTCCCCCCCCTGGTTATATGTCCCACCGCTTTGACCCGGTGAAAAGCGGGATATAAATACAGTTAAATAAATAAAATAATTCCCATCAGTGGCATCTGTGGGGGATGCAAAGGCTGCGTCGGAGTTACCCTACACTCCCAGCAGTGTAGCTGCGAGTACAGATCCAAGCAGCGATTTGGGAGAAGTGCCAGTGGTGTGCACGAGGCTGCATAGCGTTTGAGAATGGGGCAGCAGTGGTAGGCCTGGGCAGTTGGCCAGACAGAAAGTGCATTGAGGACAACATGCTGTATGCCACGGGGGCACAATATTTGCAGAGGACTAAGCAGGAATCGCATAAGGCCCTGAGGAGCTGAGCCTTGGGTGAATGATCTGAATCCTTGTAAGTTTATGACAGAAGGAAGCATTTGTTATGGACTGTATGTTGTGTGGAATTCTGCTGGGAACAAGAACTTCGATTGGCAGGGGGCTGTAGCTGCTGAGCCTTAATGGAGAATGGATATTGACCCCTAGTGTGCGGAGCCGGACAGTGGCACTGGGCCTATGGGGAGCGTTACAGTGCCGCTTTAGCCTGAGGGCTGTGGTGGGCTAATGAGTTCTGCGACTTGACAGAGCAGGCTGGAAGGCTAATAGGAAACGAGGAGCGGTGCCCCTTGGGGGATGCCAGTGAAATCCAAAGGCAATGGCTCTAAAGGACTGTGTAAAAAACGTAGAAAGTCGGAAACTGCAGCAAGCCCAGAACAGAAAAAATATGCCACAGGGCCAGTGGCACAGGCCTCATCTAACTTGAGGGTGGAGTTGATGGCGGCCCCTGAGAACCAGTAAACACTACTTTTGACAGAGGAGGTGGCTAAATATCTCTTGAAAAGTGTGACAGCTGTATTAGAGGATAATCAGGCAAAATTTCAGTCCACCATGGACAAGATTAAAGAAGCCTTGACCAGTCACTCCAGGCAGATTTCTGATAATACACAGCAATCCAAGCAATGGAAATGGCATTAGAAGATCTTCATACACTGCTCCAAAGATTGTAAATAAAAAATAAGGCACTGGAGGACAGTCTCGAAGAGCAAGAAAAACATAGCAGTTGTAAAAATTTGCAGTTTATTGGAGTACCAGAAAGAATAGGGGACAGAGAGCTGCTTGATTTCTGCAAAAAAGTGCTGCCAAGTAAATTGGGACTGCTTGCTTCTAGAGTTCCTGTTAAGGTGGACAGAGCACACAGGATGGGCATAAGGACTGAAGATTATAAGAGGCCGCGACCGGTGATCTTCAAGGGGCTCAACTATGCTGACAAAATGACACTTCTTTCCCCCTACAAAAAGCAAAACCTTCTTAGCATAGGTAGCTGCAAAAAGGTCCATGATCACTCCCTGCTTTTCCAGGCTGGTCACAAAGGGTGTGAGGTTCAGTTTACAATATATTGCAAAACTTCATGTGTTTCATGAAGGATCTTCCCAGACTTTTGAGGGAAAGGAGGATATTTGGAAGCTTGTGGAAGAGATCGAGAGAGGAAATTCTTGAGCGCTTCAGCATTGGATGGCTTGAGAAACACTTCCACTGATGGGACTTTATGTTATAGGGTTGTTACCTGGACTATATGCACAATTGCATGAGAGTTATGGCTGGTTCTGATCGCACGAAACGTGGAAACAGCACAAGCACTAGCAAATTAAATGAAAGGCATTGATAAAGCAGATAAAGAGAGAATTTGAGAAGAAACTTGCTGGGGAAGCAAAAACGCATAAAGCATAGTTACTCACCTGTAACAGGTGATCTCCAGGAACAGCAGGAATTTAGTCCTCACATATGGGTATCGTCGGTACCGACGGAGCTTGCGCGGGAACGCTCCGCAGCGTCCAATTAGAAAGCTTTTGCGAGCATCCCACAGCGCCTGGGTGCTGCCTTCCCGCCTTTCCCAACTGCATCTCTCCAGTTGAGTTTTAAAGCTGAGACAAAGAGAGAGAGAGGGAAAGGAAAGAGATAGATAAAGAGATACAACTCCTAGTGGAGGTGGGTGGGTTGTGAGGACTAAATTCCTGATGTTCCCGGAGATCACCTGTTACATGTGAGAAACTATGCTATCTCCAGGAACAAGCAGGAATGTAGTCATCACATATGGGGACTCCCTAGCTTTAGGTGCCAGGGAGAGATCCCCGAAGTTGTGTGTCCCTGAACAGGGCTCCACTTCCCCCAATGGATCTCTGGCATCCTACCAGGGATGGCGGGTAGGAGTTGATTAGGTATGGAACAGGTGTTGGAGAACAGCCTGACCAAACAAGGCATCCCGGCGGGAGTCCTTGTCCAAGCAGTAATGGGCTGTGAAGGTATGAACTAAGGCCCAAGTGGCTGTTCGACAGATGTCGTCGATAGACACAGAGTGCAGATGAGCCATTGAGGCTGCCATGGCTCTCACATTGTGAGCTGTGACATGGCCCTCCAGAGAAAGGTTCTTACTCTGATAGGCGAAGGAAATACACTGAGCAATCCAGTTAGACAGTGTTCTCTTGGAGACTGGAAGTCCCAAATGAGAAGAATCAAAAGCAACAAAGACTTGAGAGGACTTTCTATGTTGCTGTGTTCTTTGTAAGTAAAAAGCTAAAGCTCTTTTACAGTCCAAGGTATGAAAATTCCTCTCTGCATTTGATGCATGAGGCCTTGGAAAGAACACAGGTAGGTAGACCGCTTGGTTCAGATGAAAAGGCGAGACCACCTTTGGCATAAAGTGTGGATGATTCCTAAGGACTACCTTGTCATGATGGAACCTTGTATAAGGTGGATCAGCTACTAGCGCTTGCAGCTCACTAATGCAGCGTGCTGATGTGATTGCAATGAGAAAGATAACCTTCCAAGAAAGGAATTTCAAGGAGGTAGTAGTTAAAGGTTCAAAAGGTGGCTTCATTAGCTGCCCAAGAACCAGGTTTAAGTCCCATGCCACCGGTGGTGGCCTAATGGGAGGCTTAGTTAGAAGAAGGCCTCTCATAAATCTTGCTAAAAGAGGATGAGAGGAAATAGGCTGTCCATTTAGAGGCTTAAAGGAAGCTGCAATAGCACTCAAATGGACTCTTACTGAATTAGTCTTAAGACCTGCATTGGATAAATGAAGGAGATACTCCAGCAATGATTCCAGAGGTATCGCAAGGGGGTTAAGACCCTATTGCGAACACCATATGGTAAACCTTTTCCACTTGAAAGCATAAGAGCGTCTTGTGGAAGGTTTCCTGGAAGCAAAAATAATATCTTTTACTTGCTGAGGGATATTAAGATCATGGAGATCTAGGCCTTCAGCAACCAAGCCCTGAGATGCAGAGACTGGGGATTGGGATGCCATAACATTCCGTCCTCCTGAGATAGGAGATCTGGAGCAGACCCTAACTCCAGGGAGGGAGCTTGAGAGAGATGTAGAAGCAGAGGGTACCACACTTGCCGTGGCCAATGTGGAGCTATGAGAATCATATGGCCTCTGTCTCTCTGAAGCTTGAACAGGGTTTTGGGAATTAGGAGAATGGGTGGAAAGGCATACAGGAAGTCTTGACCCCAGTAAAGGAGGAAAGCATCCCTGGCCTGAGCCCTCTGAGCCGGAATTCTGGAACAGAACCGGGAAAGTTTGGCATTCCATGGACTTGCAAAGAGGTCTATGTCCAGGGTTCCCCAAAGTTGAAAACTCCTGGCCACCTGGCCTGCATGCAGAGACCACTCGTGTGGAAGCAGAACTCGACTGAGTCTGTCTGCCCAAGAGTTTTGAATGCCTGGAAGATACACTGCCAGAAGATGAATCTGATGCTCTCTGGCGAGGGCCCATAGTCGCAAAGCTTCGTTGCAAAGCGACAGAGAGCCTGTTCCCTCCTACTTGTTCACATAGAACATGGCTACTTGATTGTCCGTATGAATGAGGACTGTCTTGTAGCTGAGCAGGGTGTGGAACACTCGCAGAGCAAGGAAGATTGCTCTGAGCTCCAAGAGATTGATATGTAGATGACTCTCCTGTGGAGACCAGGTGCCCTGGGTGGAGAGGTCTTGCAGATGAGCTCCCCAACCCATTGGAGAATCATCTGTTGTGAGAGTTGCTTGGGGTAAGGGTTGTTGAAAAGGGGACCCCAGCAACAGGTTTTGAGTGGACTTCCACCACTGGAGGGACAAAATAAGGCGACTTGTGTTTGCTATTTTGTCTGACAGGCATCCTGATGCCTGGGTCCATTGAGTGGAAAAAGTCCACTGGGCTGCACTCATATGGAGGCGAGCATAGGGAACCACATGTACAGTAGATGCCATGTGGCCTAGTAGTTGCAATATTTCTCGAGCAGTGAGATGAGGCTTTAGCACTGCTTGAGAAGCTAACTGCACCATGTGAAGGCAGCGGGCCTGAGGGAGATAGGCCCTTGCCTTTCTGGTGTCCAGCAAAGCTCCTATGAACTCTAAAGACTGAGTGGGAGTTAGAATGGACTTTGGGATGTTTATTACAAGACCCAAATACTGAAGGATACGCATTGTGCAGGATAGAGAAGTCCTGGCCTCTGACTCTGTTGGGGCTCGAATGAGCCAGCCGTCTAAGTAGGGGAAGACGAATATCCCTAGAGTGTGGAGAAATGCTGCTACGACAGCCATGCATTTCATGAACACCCTTGGTGCTGAAGCCAGGCCAAAAGGAAGCACCCTGTATTGGTAGTGCTTTCCTTGAAAAAGGAACTGAAGGAACCTTCTGTGGGTTGGATGGATGAGGACATGGGTGTACGCATCCTTGAGATCTAGAGAACAAAGCCAATCCTGACTCTGAAGGTATGGCAGCAGAGACCCGAGAGAAATCATTTTGAATTTCTCTTTGACAAGGAATTTGTTCAATTCTCTGAGGGCTAAGATAGGTCTTTATCCCCCTGTTTTCTTTGGAATAAGGAAATAAGGGGAGTAGAATCCTGTACCCTGCTGATGAATGGGTATTTCTTCTATTGCCCCTTGGGCAAGAAGAATAGGGACCTCCTGCCCTAGCAGGTTGATGAGAGAGGTCAGAGAATTGAACTGCCTTACTATTGTGTGAGGGGGCATGCTTGAAAAATGAAGCTTGTACCCCTCCTTTATGATGGAGAGTGTCCAATTCTCTGCTGTTATCTGCCCCCATCTGGGGGCAAAGTGACATAACCTTCATGGAATGGTGGAAGGCTCTGGTCCTCCGAGAGCCAGGAAGGCTAAGTTCTCTAGCTGAAAGTCAAAGGCCTTGTGGAGGCTGCTGTGGAGGCTGAGGCTTAGCAGTTTTTGCTTTCTTCTGTTTGGGTGGTTGCTGACCCTTCTTAACAAACTGATCTGTCGAACGTGCCTGCTGAGCATAACCAGGATAATATCTTTTCTTCTTAGAAAAGAATGGTTTCTTGAAAGATTTCTTTCTAGCAGGATCAGCTGTGGACTTGGATAACCTATCCAAGGTGGATTTGTCAGCATCCATCTCATTGGCCTTTTCTTGCCAATCTCTACCAAACAGGTTCTCACCAGTACAAGGGATATTTCCCAATTTGTCTTGTACCCATAGCTCTAGATCAGATGCCTGGAGCCAAGCAATTCTACGTGCACCTATGGCAATAGCCGAGGTTCTGCTTATGCACTCAAAGCAGTCAAAGGCTGCACGGTTGGCAAATTTAGAAACATCTTGGGCATGTTTGACCAAAGTGAGAAAATCCTGTCTTCTATCCTCAGGAAGAATAGGACTTAAAGCTTCTAAATCATCTGTGACCTCCTTCAGGAACATTCCCATGTAGAGACTATAGGAACTGATCCTGGCAGAAAGCATGGAAGATTGGAAGACACGATGTCCAAAAGCATCCAGGGTTCTGGACTCACGTCCTGGAGGATTAGAGGCATGCCTCTTTGCACTCTTGATCCTTCTCATAGCTGATTCCACTACAATAGAGTGGTGAGGAAGCTGAGTCTTTTGGAAACCAGGACAAGGAGGGACTCGATACATAGTATCCAGTCTGCGAGAATGAGGAGAGGTGGTAAGAGGTGTCTCCCACATCCTTAACATGAGATCATATAAAATCTCATGAATGGGCAAGGTAGCTGTCTCTTTAGGAGTTTTGGGATATTGTAAAATTTCCAACTCCTTTGCTCTTGGCTCTGTTTCAGGGGCTACAGTAATGGACAGACCCCGAGCCACCTCCCTGATAAAATCCTGGAAGGAAATATCTTCTGGAGGAGACATCCTGCGCTTAGGGGAGGAGGTTTCCTCTGGGAGAAGCATTCCTTCATCAACAGAACTGTCAGAATCCTCAGATTCTTCTGAGGACTCGAAGTACCGTCTGTCCAGATGCTCTTGAAGAGCCCGATACCCTACCGACCGAAGTCGGTACCGGGAGTAATCGGTACCGGGGTATCGGTACAGGAGGGCATCGGATGACTGGGTACCGGCAAAGCAGACACCGATGCCGATGTCGATGCTATCGGTACCGGTACCGATACCGATGCCAGGGTTGGTGCCGGTACCGGCCGAATTGTCTGTCGCGGTTCCGAGAGCGTCGATGCCGCAAGGAGAGCCGCCAGACTGTGCTCAATAGCCAGGACTGTCTGGTCTATCGACGCTGCCAATGCCTGGATGTCGTTACTGGAGAAGACCGCCAGTACCCCAGAGCATGGCACCAGTAGTTCTGCCGAGGTCGAGGCCTCGAGAACATCCTGGAGCCCCGATAATGCTTTGGAAGCCGAAGCCTCCCGCCGGGGCAATTTTGCCGGTGCAGAATCCTCAAGGGCAACGCCAGAGGTATCTCGATGCTTAGAAGGAGATCTACCCTTTGAGGACCGGCTGGACTTATGTTTAGTTACCTGAGATCCACGGGAGGAAGAGGAAGCCCTGGAAGACGTCGATGCCACTGAAGCTGCATCAGAGGGAAACAGGGTACTGAGCTTAGCAGCTCGGTTCTGCCGACCTCTTTTAGACATCATGGCGCAGGACATACAATCCGTGATGGAGTGCGAAGTTTATGACGAAGCCCTGGTGTTGGAGAAGAGAGACAGTGCGAAGAGTGGCTTGTCTGGCCTCCTGTGGAGATTGACCCCTGATGAGCCAGTCGTCCAGGTATGGAAAGACAAAGATGCCCTGGTTTCTGAGATAGGCCGCCACCACCGCCAGGCATTTGGTGAAAACCCTGGGTGTGGAGGTTAGGCCAAATGGAAGTATTCTGTACTGAAAATGATTTCCTCCCACTACAAATCTGAGATACTGTCTGAGGTCTGGATGAATGAGGATGTGAGTATAAGCATCCATAGGTCTAAGGAGCATAGCCAAACTCCCTGCTGGAGGTAGGGCAGCTGTATTCCAAGGGTAAGTATCTTGAACTTTTCCCTCTCCAGGAACTTGTTGAGATTTCGCAAGTCTAGGATGGGCCTGAGGCCACCTGTCCTTTTTGGTACCAGAAAGTACCTGGAATAGAAGCTTCGTCCTATCAGGTGGTGAGGCACTGGTTCCACTGCCTGCTCCTGTAGAAGACTTGCCAACTCCTGAAGGAGGAGGTTCCTGTGTAGAGGGAGTCTAGGAGGCTCCCCTGGAAAATAGGAGGAAGGCAACTGGTTGAAGTGGAGCAAGTAGCCCTTCTGGACTATGCTCAGTACCCAGGTATCCCCTGTTATAGCTGACCATCTGTGGGCATAGAGTGTCAGCCGGCCTCCTGTGCTGAGTGGAGCCAGCTGTGGAGGAGAGGCTATGCAGTGGGAGTCAAAACCCCGCTCCCTGCTGTGCAGGAGCCGGAGCTGGCGGCTTGGGGGTTTTCTGCCTACGGGGCACATGTCCCTGCCCCTTGGCCTGCTGACCCTGTTGGGGAGCTGTAGAGGCCTGGTAAATGAGGGTAGGATTTGTAGACAGAGGCCTTCCTCGGGTAAAAGGGCTTTTTCCCCAAGCCCTTCTTCTTCTGAGAAGGGGCAAAGGTCTTCCTGGACAGCCTTGTCCTGGTGAGAGTCTCAGCCTCGATTTCTGCAGCCTTTTCAGCCATGGGTTTGCCAAAGAGGTTCTCACCCCGGCAAGGGACATTGACCAACTTGTCCTGGACCCATGGCTTGAGGTCCGATGACTTTAGCCATGCCTGATGGTGTGCACCGATGCCGGCCGCTGCTACTCGGGCCGAAGCCTCAAAGCCATCATAGGCTGCTTGAGATATAAACTTTGAGCAGTCTCGAATCCCTGATGACAAAGCCTTGAATCTCTGCAAAGGTTCCTCGGAGAGGCCAGCAGAGAACCCGGCAATCTCCTTTGCCAGGTCTCGGAGGTACATGCGCATGTACAGCTGGTAAGTCTGGACACGGCAAGCCAGCATAGAGCCCTGGAAGCACTTTCTACCGAGGGCATCCAAGTTCCGGGCCTCCCGGCCGGGGGGCACCAAGGAGTGCATCTTCTGACTCTTCAGACGATGCATGGCCAATTCCACAACCATGGAGTGGTGCAGTAGCTGTGCCTTCTGGAACCCAGGGCTCTTACGGACTCGGTAAATGGAATCGACCCATTTGCTGAGAACCGGCACCGAAGCTGGTGCCTCCCACATGTGGAACAGCAGCCGTTCCAGCATCGGAGGAACCGGTACAGTAAAGACCTCCCTCGGAGGAGAGTCATACTGGAGGGCCTCAAGCTCTTCGACTCGAGGCTCCTTCTTAGGATCCGCGGGGAAGGCCAAGGCTTTGGCCATGTCCCTCACGAAGTCCGAGAACCGGGTATCCTCCGGGGGGGGGGGGACCTTCTCCGAGGCTCAGACTCCGGTGAGTCTGATGTGACGCACCGGGTCCAGAACGTGTCCGGGGACTCCTCGTCCTCCATCTCCCACTCCGACCCCTCCGAGGAGGAGCCGAGCGGCTCCGGTCAGGCGGGCACCGATGCCAACCACCCCGACGCCGAGGGCACCGGTGTCGACGACCTTGGTCCCATACGGGAGGCCGAGGGGGACCTTGGCCGAGGATCGACTCGAGACCGCATTGACTCGAGGATCGGCTCGGCCTCCAGGGTCGACTTGGATGTCGAGGTCCCGGTGGTCGGGGCAGATGCACTGGTCAGACAGGCGATCAGCACCTGCTGCTGTTCCATGAAGGCAGCCAAGCTGCTCTCCAAGGCCGTCAACCTGAGTCCAAGCTCAGGAGACTCAGCAGCCCCTACTCGGGCCCTGATGGCGTCGGACCCGATGTCGGCTCCACCGGAGGAGAGTCCACGAGGACAACAGCACTCACGTGACTCGGGGACTCCGGCTCCACACAAGGCAGTTTGGTAGGTCACTCTGACTCCGAGGACCCGAGACGGAGGTCGGGGCTATGCGACCTGGCCCTCGAGGGAACAAGAGCATCCACAGACGCCGCCCTCATGGGTTTCTTCTTCCTTTTGTGTTCCCATGAGGGAGACCCCCGCTCAGAGGAGCCCCTACGATGCTCGGGGTCGGACTCCCGAGACATCGAGGCTTCTGACGAAGTCTGGGCCTGGCTAGACACGGAGTCAGAGAAGATCCTTTCTCGTTGATGTTGATGGCTCCTCTGCACCTTAGAGGACATTTTGCCGCACGGGCCATAGATCATCGGATCCGAGGCACCGGAGGCAGCAGTCGTGTGTGTTGGTGAGAGACATCAGTTTCTTACACCGATCACAATTCTTAAACCCGCTGGCAGCCATCGGGGGAAAAAGGGCCCCTGCAAGGTCAAAAGATCAGGCTGCCAGTGAAAAAGAAAAAAAGCGCGAACGCTAGTCTCGAAGGACAAAAAACGAGAAGTAGCTCCAGGCTCGATACTGGTGTACCGTGCCCAGGTGGGAAGGGGAACCAGCGTCGAACCGGCAAAAAACCCCACAAATCGTCGAAGGAAAAAGCAACTTTTAACCGGGTGACTAAGACACACATCCGTCGGGCTCCGCGGAAAAAAGAAGACTGAGCAAGATGGCACCCTTGGGCGGGAAGGGGACCGTACATGCGCACTGCATTCCCAAAGGCTTTCTTTGAAAGCTGGGGAAATACTCCTCCCGAGGGCTCTGTCGGCGCCGATGTCACCCATATGTGAGGACTGACTTCCTGCTTGGTCCTGGAGAATATTCATTAGGGACATCATGAAAACCTGACTGGTCTGTGGCCCTCCAGGACCAGACTTGCCCACCCCTGGTATAGACCAATCTCTGCTCAATCAAGGTAAGAAAGTACTGGCCTCAGTATTGACCAGTCAGTTGCAGAAATATCTCCACTGGCTGATGAGGATCAAGTGGGGTTTGTAAAGGGAAGAAGAACCTCAGTCAATAATTTGCAGATGCTAACAGCAATTGGGTAAACAGTCAGGGGGAGGAGCGGCAATAGTGAGTCTCGATGCTGAGGAAACCTTTAATAAGGTCATCTGGCCCTATCTGTTTTGGGTGCTAGAGAAGTTTGGCATTAGTGGGGCTTTTCTGCAATGGGTTATGCCTCTCCTATTACGCAAATTATTATTAATGGAAAAAGATCAGAAGAGTTCCTCCTTTTGAAGGGCACGAGGCAAGGGTACCCACTGTTGCTTTTGCTATTTATTTTGTCTTTGGAGCCCCTTGCAACCCAGCTCTGCAGTGATATGGGGATACAAGGGATTTTGGGGGGGGGGGGGGGGCACATCGTCAACTGAACATATTTGCAGATGACATGCTCTTATTTTTGAGAGATGTTCAGACGGACATTCATAGAGTGATAGAAGTGGAAGGGCAGTTTTGGACCTTTGCGGAATTGAAAATAAATTTTGGGAAATCGGAGGCACTCCAACTAGGAGAAGGGAGGGGGAACCCAGGAGGAGAGTCATTCCAATCACAGTGGGCTTAACAGAAGTTAAAGTACTTGGAAATTTTTCTTAGCACAAACCCAAATGTACTGTATCAACCTAATATATGTTTATGTTTATTCATACATTTGATATGCCGCTCAGGCCGAGAAGCATCAGAGCAGTTTACAATACTACATTAATGTTACGGAAAATATGAAAAGAACGCCATTTATAAGATAGGACAGAGTAGGAGATACAGAGATAGACAAAAAAATAGAAAAGATAGGAGAGAAGAGAACAGCAGATTACCTTCACAAACTGCCGGCATGACAATTAGGCTCACAGCTTTTGTACATTTTTTTAAATAAATCGCCACGGACTCTGCCTAAGAGCCACGCCAAAAGGCCCTCTGGCGAGGCTCTCAGGCATGGGCGCGCCTCCGAAGCGGCGGTTTTAATGCCGTTGAGCAGGGCAAGTGATTGGCAGACAGTGAGGTGAATAATAAGTCCCGCTCACACACTCAGATGGTAACTGCTGCTTTCCCCGGTCCCGAGTGAGCCTCCGAAGCGGCGGTTTTAATGCTGTTGAGCAGGGCAAGTGATTGGCAGACAGTGAGGTGAAGAGCAAGTCCCGCCCACACACTCAGATGGTAACTTCTGCTTTCCCCGGTCCCGAGTGAGCCTTGAACAATTTCAGAAATTAGGTGAAAAGTAGAAGGAACTTCCTCTCTCATTACTGGGCAGGACTGCGCTGGTAAAAATGGTGATGCTGCCCAAAGTGCTTTCTGTTTTATAGATGATATTTGTATGGGTAAGGCCTAGGAAGGAGTGTTTAGAGAGGTCATTCGACAGTTTATTTCGAGGGGGGCCAGTAGTAGTCATGCAAAACTCATTTTGGGGAAGGATAAAGGGGGGATAGGACTCCTGCATCTTTGATTATATAATGGTGCAGCTATGCTTCGCTGGATGCACAAATTGTGTATGGGAAGTGCTCGGTATGTCCCTGAGGATTTGCTGCATGAATTATATGCACTACATAAGTTTGTAAATTTAATGCATGGCCTAAAGGGCAAGAAAGACTTGGGGGGATGGGGACGGGGCCTACCACTGTCTTTTAAAAAGGTATGGAAGTGGTGGCATAATATGGGGCAAATGCCCATTGTGGTGTCCCCTTACCTGCGCTTGTGTGGAAATCCTGATTTCCCTATGGGGATTGGGCATTCTATTTTTCAGAAATGGGAACAATTGGGCTGTTATAGGATAGGCCAATTTCTGGGTGAGCAAGACCGAAACTTTGTGCCTTCACTAAGGTGCAGGAGAAGTGGACCTTTCCCCAAATGCATAAATTTTATTACTGTAAGGTTAGACATTATCATCAAATGTTGTAGGGGAAGGTGCAGCAAGGACTGTGGATAGGGATTTTCAGACTTTGCCTAAGTTTAACGGCCTCTCTAGGTGGCATAAATCCTTTGGGGAAGTACGGCCATAGCCCTGGGTGAAAAGCGTAGTTACTCACCTGTAACAGGTGTTCTCCAGGAGCAGCAGGAATCAGTCCTCACATATGGGTGACATCGGCGCCGACGGAGCCCTCGCGGAGCAATTTTCCCCAGCTTTCAAAGAAAGCCTTTGGGAATTGCAGCGCGCATGCGCGGTCTCCTTCCCGCCCAAGGGTGCCATCTTAGCCAGTCAGATGACATAGCTAAAAGACAGCGTAAAATATGCAAAAAAACTAAAGCAGATAATCGCAACTCCAAGGGGAGGAGGAGGGAGGGTTGTGAGGACTGATTCCTGCTGCTCCTGGAGAACACCTGTTACAGGTGAGTAACTACGCTTTCTCCAGGACCAAGCAGGAAGTCAGTCCTCACATATGGGACTCCCAAGCTTAAGGCTACCGGAGACCCTAAGCACAAAAATGAGCTCCCTCTAGCTCAGCGGCACAGAAGGAAGGAATCTTCACTGAATTATTACCCACCGGTAGCCCTCATCCGGGATGGAGGGTAGGAGTTGCTCAAACCTCGAAGAGATTTCGGAGGACTGCCTGTCCGAAAGCACTGTCCCTGCGGGACTCCCTCTCGAGACAGTAATGGACCGCAAAAGTCTGGCTCGAAGACCAAGTAGCGGCCCGGCAGATGTCTGCCAGCGGAACAGAGCGGAGGTAAGCCACTGACGTAGCCTTCGCCCGAACACAATGAGCCGTGACTCGACTTTCTAACGAGAGTCCGGCTGTCCCATAAGCCCAAGCGATACAGTCAGCAACCCAGATGGACAGAGTACGCTTGGAGACAGGGAGCCCCAATTTATTGGGGTCAAAAGACACAAAGAGCTGAGCAGCTTTGCGGTGCTCCCGCGTACGGTCAAGGTAGAAGTTCAACGCCCTTCTACAATCCAGGGTATGCAGGACCATTTCAGCTCGGCTGGAGTGTGGCCTGGGAAAGAAGGTCGGAAGTACCACCTCCTGATTGATGTGAAAAGGGGAGACCACCTTTGGAAGAAATTTAGGATGAGTCCGTAGGACTACCCTATTTTTGTAGAATCGAGTGTAAGGGGGATCAGACACGAGGGCCTGCAATTCACTTACGCGTCTAGCGGAAGTGAGGGCTATCAGGAATAAGGTTTTCCAAGACAGAAAACGGAGTGAACAGGTAGCCATAGGTTCAAAAGGCGGACAGGTGATCCGCTGTAAAACCACATTCAGATCCCAGTCAGGTGCTGGCGGGCGCAGAGGTGGTTTAAGTAGAAGGAGACCTCGGAGAAACCTTGCCACGAGAGGGTCGCTGGAAAGAGGTCTGCCGTTCACCGGCACATGATGTGCTGAAAGAGCACTGAGGTGAACTTTGACGGAGTTGGACTTAAGTCCCAGATTATAGAGGTAGAGCAAGTACTGCAAGATCACCGACACCGGGCAGGAGAAGGGATCCTGAGACTGCTGGGCACACCAAACTGAAAAGCGACGCCATTTAAGGGCGTAGCATTTGCGGGTAGAAGGTCGCCGAGAGGCTAGGATGACCTCTTCCACCTCTGCCGGCAGGAGAAGGGGAGCAAGGACTACCCTTTCAGCAGCCAGGCCATTAGATTGAGAGATCTGAGGTTGGGGTGTAGCAGGGACCCCTGATCCTGTGTGAGGAGATCCGGTTGAAACCCCAGAGGGAACGGATCCTCTACCGCTAATTGCAACAGGAGTGGAAACCACGGCTGCCTGGGCCAGCGAGGAGCCACCAGGATCATGGAAGCTTTGTCTCGGAGAACCTTGAAAAGAGTTCGAGAGACTAGCGGGATGGAAGGAAAAGCATAGAGAAGGCTCTCCGACCATGAGAGTAGAAAAGCATCTGCCGCTACTCGAAGGGGATGTGGCTGACGAGAGCAGAAGCGAGGAAGTTGCCGGTTGAGAGGACTGGCAAAGAGATCCATCGTGGGGAGGCCCCACTTCAGAAAAAGTTTCTGAACTACCAAGGGATCCAGACACCACTCGTGCGGCTGGAGTATCCTGCTGAGTTTGTCCGCCAGGCAATTTTCTTGGCCTGGGAGATAAACTGCCTTGAGAAGAATGCCGTGACTGACGGCCCAAGAGCAGAGCCTCTGAGCTTCTCGGCAGAGAAGGAAGGAGCCCGTGCCCCCCTGTTTGTTCACGTAGAACATGGCAACTTGATTGTCCGTCTGGACCAGGACGGACTGGTGAGAAGTCAGGTGGGAGAAAGCCTTGAGCGCCAAACGGATTGCTCTGAGCTCCAGGAAGTTGATCTGCTGAGCAGACTCCCACGCGGTCCAGAGACCTTGAGTACATGCCCCTTGGCAATGTGCTCCCCAACCCAGGAGGGAAGCATCGGTCGTCAGCACTTGAGCCGGCTGAGGCGACTGAAAAGGCATTCCGCGCACCAGGTTCGGCCGATGAAGCCACCACTGTAGAGAAGAGGCTAGCGGCCCGGAGATGCGCACTAAGTCGGCTAGTCCGCCGGTGGCTTGTTGCCACTGCTTGCGAAGGCACCATTGAGCAGGCCGCATATTCAGGCGGGCATTGGGGGTCACGTGGACGGTGGAAGCCATATGGAAGCGCCTGGCGGAGACCAGGGACTGGCTGCGAAAACGGCCGGCTAGGTCCATGAGCCGTTGAGCCCTGTCGAGAGGCAGGAAAGCTCGTGCCTGAGGAGTGTGCAGTCTTGCGCCGATGAACTCGAGATCCTGTGAAGGGAGCAAAGTGGACTTTGCGAAGTTTATGACAAAGCCCAAGTACTGCAGAAGAGTCACCGTGCGGTGTGTGGCATTGGTGACTGCCGGAGAGGACGATGCTCTGATGAGCCAGTCGTCGAGGTACGGAAAGAAATAGAGGCCGTGAAGCCGGAGATAGGCCGCCACCACCGCGAGACATTTTGTGAAGACTCGCGGTGCGGAGGATAGGCCAAAGGGCAGTACTCTGTACTGGTAATGATTTCCTGCCACCACAAACCGTAGGTATTGGCGGTGGCTTGGGTGGATGAGGATGTGCGTGTAGGTATCCTTTAGATCCAAGGAGCATAGCCAATCTCCCTGCTGGAGGTAGGGCAGAAGGATTCCAAGGGTAAGCATCTTGAACTTTTCCCGCACGAGGAACTTGTTGAGGTTGCGCAAGTCCAGGATGGGTCTGAGGCCTCCTGTCCTTTTTGGTATCAGGAAATACCTGGAATAAAAGCCTTGACCTCTCAGGTGGTGGGGCACCGGTTCCACAGCCTGTTCCTGAAGAAGACTTGCTAACTCCTGAAGGAGTAAGTCCCTGTGCAGAGGGAGTCGTGGAGGTTCCCCCGGGAAATAAGAGGGAGGGACCTGATGGAAGTGGAGAAGATATCCTTCTCTTACGACTTGAAGCACCCAGGCATCTGAAGTGATGATGGACCACCTGTGTGCGAAGTGAACCAGCCGGCCTCCGGTGCTGGGAGGAGCCAGCGGAGGGGGAGAGGCTATGCTGAGGAAGTCAAAAACCCCCACCCTGCTGAGCAGGGGCTGGTGGTGCAGGCTTGGGAGCTTGCTGCCTACGGGACCCGTTACCCCGTCCCTTGGCCTGCTGGCCCTGTTGGGGAGCTGCGGCGGCCTGATATTGTGGGTAGTGTTTATAGGCAGCCGCCCTTCTCGGGTAAAAGGACTTCTTTCCCGAGCCCTTCTTTTTCTGGGAAGGGGCGGAGGTCTTCCTAGAAAGCCTAGTCCTGATGAGAGTCTCCGTCTCGATTTGTGCAGCCTTTTCAGCCATGGGCTTGCCAAAGAGGTTCTCACCTCGGCAGGGGACATCGACCAACTTGTCCTGCACCCAGGGTTCAAGGTCAGACGACTGAAGCCAAGCTTGTCGGCGGGCACCGATGCCAGCTGCGGCCATGCGAGCCGATGCTTCAAAACCATCATAGGCTGCTCGGGACATGAATTTGGAGCATTCTCGAATACCAGTTGTGAAGGCCAGGAACCTCCGCAAAGGTTCCTCGGACAGTCCAGCGGAGAATCCGGCTATCTCTTTAGCCAGGTCTCGGAGATACATGCCCATGTATAGCTGGTAGGTCTGGACACGACAAGCAAGCATAGAGCCCTGGAAACACTTCTTACCAAGGCCATCCAGGTTACGGGCCTCCCTGCCAGGAGGCACCGAGGAGTGCATCTTTTGGCTCTTAAGCCTATGCATGGCCGATTCCACTACCATGGAATGGTGTGGCAGCTGTGCTTTTTGGAAGCCAGGACTCTTGCGGACTCGATAGATGGAATCGACCCACTTGCTTAATACCGGCGACGAGGCCGGACTCTCCCACATGCGGAAGAGTAGTCGTTCCAGCATGGGAGGAACCGGTACAGTAAAGTGCTCCCTGGCGGGAGAGTCGTACTGAAGGGCGTCGAGCTCTTCGGCTCGAGGCTCCTCCTCGGGATCCGCAGGGAAGGCCAAAGCCTTGGCCATATCCCTGACGAAATCCGAGAACCGGGCATCCTCCAGAGGGGACTGCTTCCGAGGTTCGGACTCAGGTGAGTCCGAGGGGACACACCGAGTCCGAAACGAATCAGGTGACTCTTCCTCTTCAGACTCCCAGGCCGACTCCGAGGAGGAATCGGTGGGGTCGGCTCGGGCAGGCGGAGGTGTCGGCCGCCCCGACACCGAGGGAGTCGGCGTCGACGACCTCGGTCCCGAACGGGAGGCCGAGGGTGACCTCGACCGAGGATCGACTCGACTTCGCATGGACTCGAGGATCGGCTCGGTCTCCGGGGTCGACTTAGACGTCGACGTCCCGGCGGTCGGGGCAGTGGCGCCAGCGAGGCTAGCGATCAGTGCCCGCTGCTGGTCCATGAAGGCAGACAGTCTGCTCTCCAAGGCCGTCAACCTGAGTCCGACCTCAGGTGACCCAGCAGCCCCCGACTCGGGCCCCGACGGCGTCGGGCCCGACGTCGGAACTCTCGGAGGCGAGTCCAGGAGGACTACAGGACTTACCCGAGCAGGCAACTCCGACTCCAGGCGAGGTCGCTTCGGGAGGTGCTCCTTCTCCAAAGACCCGGGACGGCTATCGGGGCTATGCGACCTGGCCCTCGCGGAGCCAGGAGCGTCCACCGACGCCGCCCTCGCGGGTTTTACCTTCCGTCGATGGTCCCCGGAGGGAGAACCCCTGTCGGAGGAGCTTCGGCGATGGTCAGAGCTGGAACCTCTGGATGCCGAGGCCTCCGACGAGGTCCGGGTACGGCCGGGGTCAGCGAAGATTCTTTCCCGCTGGTGCCGCCGACTCCTTAACGCTTTGGAGGACATTTTGCCACAGGCCCCACATTTCAGCTCTTCGTGATCCAGGCCCAGGCAGCGGAGGCAATTATCGTGTGTGTCAGTGAGTGACATATTTCTGTCACACTGAACACACCGCTTGAAACCACTGGCAGCCATCGGGGGAAAAAGGGCCCCTGCAAGGTCAAAGGACCGGGCTGCCAGCGAAAAATCGAAAACGAAACTGACCAAAATCAGAAAAACCGAAAAATAAGAGAAGGACTCGCAACGGCGTCGCGAGTCCGGGCAGGAAAAAGACCGGCGTCGAACCGAAGGAAAAAAGAGAAATAAATCATGAAAATCAACTTTTTCAGCGGGGACACGACGGGTACGTCTGTAGGGCTCTGCGGAAAAAAGAAGACTGGCTAAGATGGCACCCTTGGGCGGGAAGGAGACCACGCATGCGCGCTGCAATTCCCAAAGGCTTTCTTTGAAAGCTGGGGAAAATTGCTCCGCGAGGGCTCCGTCGGCGCCGACGTCACCCATATGTGAGGACTGACTTCCTGCTTGGTCCTGGAGAAACACTGGTTCAGGCGTGGTCAAAGGATACAGTGCTGCCGCTGGAGGGCAAAGCCTTTGATGAATTATTTAGCAATGTTTACAACCTATTTATCAAATGCTTCTCATCAGGAAACTCAATTCCAACTGCTGCACAGAACCTTTATTACACAGGAGCTTGTATACAGCTCTGGTCCAAGAGCATATATTGTAAGTCCAAAGGGGCAACTTTGACTTTATTGCATACTCTTTTAGAATGCACTCAATTAAGGGATCTTTGGGAACAAGCTCTAGAGAAGCTTAGTCGGATACTGAGGGTGGGAATAGAGTGGACATATGATCTGTTGCTGTTAGGGAATATGGTGGGCTTGGAAGGATATTGTCTTTCTTCTGCAAAACAGAAATTTTTGTACATGGGGTTGTTCCTAGTGCGCAAAGTGGACCTCTGCGTTTGAGTGGAGGAGAGTGGTCCTAGTGCCTCCAAGTGGAAACAGCTGATGAGTGAGGCAGCAAAAAATGAGTTGCAGCTGTACAAACACAACAGGAAAGTAGAATGGAAAGAATATTGTTGCTTGTAGCAGAAATTCGAGGACACTACGGATTTGCTGTTGGAATTTCAAGATGATCAGGCCGAGGAGGGCGGGGGAGGGGAAGGGGTAGAGATGTGAGAGGAGAATGAGTGGGAGGTGATGATGTGTAGGGGTAGAAAGGATAAGATGGACATAGTAGGAGGTATGCATGGGGGTGTGTGTGGAGGGTAGACTAAATAAAAACTGACAGGTGTTTTGAGGAGCAGTGAATGGAGCGTCAAATAAGAAGATGGATTTTATTTGATGTTTAAGAAAAGTATGTACTGAGATGTCACTTTTCATATCCAAAATTACGCACATCCTGTCCCAAACTTGTGTCCAAAATGACCGAACCACTGGACAGAAATACAACATGTGAATTAAAGTATTCAGATCAGTATGACAAAAGGAAGATTTGTTGGACATTTCTGCACTGACTCTATGAGCTCTTGTCGGAGTCCAATTAGCCCTATGCATAATGAAGTACAGGGATTGGGATACTGCTGTTGTGGACAAAGGTTGATTTGCTTGAGCCCAGAATAATGTTCACTGTGGTTCCATGATATACATAGACAATTCTGACTGCTATACAATATATAACAAAGGATAGAACTATATATCTGTTCCAGAAAAATTTGAGAACAGAAAGGAAAACATTGAATTCGATCTCACAGCCCAGAAACAGCCAACTTTAGGATAAAGCATCAGGTCATTCCCATCTATCTTTGACACTATCTTCTCCTTGAAACATTGTCCTGACTTGATTTCAGGGACTCTGTCCTGTCCTGGTTCTCTTCTTACCTCTCCCATCGCTCTTTCAGTGTATGTTCTAGTGGTTCCTCCTCTACTGCTATACCACTCTCAGTTGGTGTATCCCAAGGGTCTGTTCTCCTTTTTTCTCTCTATACAGAGTCACTTGGTGCTCTGATCTCCTCCAATGACTTTTAGTATTATTTTTATGCTGATGCCTCTTAGAGCTATCTATCTACACCTGATATTTCTCTGACACTCCAGGCCTGCCTATCTGACATTGATACCTGGATGTCTCACCACCGTTTGAAATTGAACATGGCCAAAACCAAACTTCTAATTTTTCCCCTTAAACCCTCCTCCCCCTTCCTCCTTTCTCTATCTCTGTAGACAACACTCTTATTTTCCCTGTTTCCTCAGCCTGCAACTTTGGGGTCATCTTTGACTTCTCTCTTTCCTTCTCCTCACATATCCAACAGATAGCTAAAACCTGTTATTTCTTTCTCTATAATATCAGCAAAATTTGCCCCTTCCTTTCTGAACACACTACTAAAACACTTATCCAGTCTTTAGTCACCTCCCATCTCTACTATTACAACTTCCTCCTTGCTGGTCTTCCTCTGAGTCACTTTTTTCCCTTCAGAACTCTGCTACATGGCTAATCTTCTGCCAGCCACAATATACTCATTAACCCCTCTTCTCAAGTCACTTCATCGACCCCCTTCCATTTCTGTATCCAAATTAAATTTCTCCTTTTGACCTATAAATGCATTCACTCTACTGCTCCTCACTACCTTTCCTCTCTCCCTACACCCCTGCTCATGAATTCACTCTTCCACTGGTCTGCTTCTCTCTATGCCCTTTTCTTCCACTGCCAACTCCAGACTACGATCCTTTCACCTTGCTGCTCCTTATGCCTGGAACAAACTACCCACATCCATACATCAGGATTCATCTCTCCCCCTTTTCAAGTCCATGCTAAAGGCTCACCTCTTTATGGCTGCTTTTGGATCCCAATCCCTTGTTTGCCTTATGTCTCCTTACCTTTCCATATTTGTACCCTTATTCTCATCTATTGTATTGTCTGTCTAGATTAGAATGTAAGCTCTGATGAGCAGGGATCGTCTTTTATATGTATCAATACAGTGCAGTGTACGCGTTGTACTACTACTACTATTCATCATTTATGAAGCGCTACAAGGCATACGCAGCGTTGTACATAAGAACATAAGATATGCCATAGTGGGTCAGACCAAGGTTCAGTATGCTGTTTCCAACAGTGGCCAATCTTGGGATTTCAAAAGAATTTTCATTACCCGAGGAAATTGTAGAACTTAGAAAAACCAGTGATCTAGGTGATGGGCAACTGTGCGCACTTGGGTAGGGCTCTGGTGAGAAGCATATTTACTGAAGGTTAACACACGTTAAATGCCACTACACCCATAGAAATAAAAGGGTTCTGGGCCCTTAATGCACATTGACTTTATTAATATGTTTTAAATTCTTTATTAAACATGCCCCTAAATGTCTTCTTATAACAAATGAATGATTTTCAGAATAAGAATATTTTGCTGATTCTTATGGTTAATGTGAATTTGAATTAGCTTTACTCATGACCTCTTTATCTCTAACACTCTCCATCTTCTGCCTCTAACTAAGATCTGGCTCCTCCGTGATGACACAGCTTCAGTCGCTGCCCTCTGTCACAGTGGTTACCAATTCTCCTACATACCTTGTCCCACTGGCTGTGGTGGTGGTGTTGGGCTTCTATTCTCTCATTCCTGTTAATTTCAACCCCTCCTTCTACCTCAGTCTCACTCCTTTCCCTCCTTTGAAGTCCACTCCATCCGCCTTTTTAATTCTTTACCTCTCCGGATAGCTGCTATTTATCGACCCCCCTGACAAGTCAACCTCTACCTTTCTCACTGACTTTGACCATGGCTTTCCATTTTTCTGGATTCATCTTCTCCCTCTCTTATTCTTGGTGATTTTAATATTTATGTTGATAACACTTCTGACCTCTTCACGTTAAAGCTCCTCTCCCTTACCTCCTCATTTAACCTCCAGCTTTGCTCTACTGCCCCCTCTCATTAACACCGTCAATGCCTTGACCTTGTTTTCTTCTCTAAATGTTTACCCTCTAACTAATGTACCTCAGTTCTTCCCTTATCTGACCATCACCTGCTAAACTTCACTCTCCATCATTCCCTGCCTCAATCTCACCAGGCCTCCTTCTACCTCTTAAGAAATATTCATGTTATCGATCCTTCGGCTCTCTCCACTATTGTCTCATGGCCTTTCCTCCCTCATGTCTTCTAAGTCTGTTAATGAGGCTGTGGTTTCCTATAATACTGCACTCTCCTCTGCTCTGGATGCTCTTGCTCCACCCTTGCCACATCCTGTGAGGCGTACTGTACCTCAGCCCTGGCTGTCTTCGCCTACCCATTATCTATGCTCCTGTGCCTGCTCAGCTGAGCGCATTTGGCTCAAATCCCACACTCTTTATGACTTCCTTCACTTCAAATTCATGCTTGCCTCTGTCCAGTCAGTCATAGCACTCGCCAAGCAAAACTACTATGTCCATCTGATTAACTCTCTTGCCTCTGACCCTCATCATCTCTTTACAACTCTGAACTCTCTCCTCAAAGTGCCTCTGCCTCCAACCACTCCTTCTATTTCTGCCCAAACCCTGGCCAACTATTTCCATGACAAAGTCCACAAGATTATACTCCAATTCCCCACAAAATCAGTTTAATACCCTATTTCCCCTCTTCAATACCAACTATTCCCCTCAACCTCTGTAGCCTTTCTTCCATTTCTTTGATCTCCAAAGAGGAAACCACTCATCTTCTTTCTTCCTCTAAACTCACTACCTGTTCCTCTGATCCTATCCCCATTTGTCTCCTATATTCCATCTCCTCCACTGTCATCCTTCCATCTCTCATATTCTAAACCTATCGCTCTCCACTGCAACTGTCCCAACAGCCTTCAAGCATGCTGTTGTCAAACCTCTCCTTAAGAAACCTTCACTTGATCCTATTTGTCCTTCAAATTATCGACCCAATTCCCTCCTCCCCTTCATTTTCAAACTTCTTGAACATGCCGTTGACCGCCGTTGCCTTGATTTTCTCTCCTCTCCTTACAAGCTCTCCTGGATCCACTGCAATCTGGCTTTCGTCCTTTACATTCTACCGAAATGGCTCTTGCCAAAGTTTCCAGTGACCTGTTCTTGGCTAAATCCAAGGGCCTTTACTCAATGCTCATTCTTCTTGACCTTTCTGCTGCTTTTGATACTGTTGACACTGTTGATCACCACTTTCTTGTCGACACCTTGTCCTTACTTGGTTTTAAGGGCTCTGTGCTTTCCTGGTTCTCCTTGTATTTCTTCCATCACTCTTTCAGCATTTGTTCCAGTGGATCCTCCTCTACTTCTATCCCACTCTCAGTTGGTTTACCCCAAGGGTCTGTTCTTTGCCCACTTTTCTCTCTCTATACCAAATCCCTTGGTGCATTCATCTCTTCCCATGGCTTTTAGTACCATTTTTACACCGATGACTCTCAGACCTATCTCTCTACACCTGATATCTCTCTGACATTCCAGGCCCAAAACTCTGCCTGCTTGACTATCTGACATCGCTGCTGGATGTCTCACTGCCATTTGAAATTGAACATGGCCAAAACCGAGTTTCTTATTTTTCTTCCTAAAGCCACCTCCCTCATTCCTCCTTTCTCAATCTTTGTGGATAACACTCTTCTATTCCATTTCCTCAGCCCACAATCTTGGAGTCATCTTTGACTCCTCCCTCTCCTTCTCCACACATATCCAAATGACAGGTAAAACCTGTCATTATGTTCTCTATAACATCAGCAAAATTTGCCCATTTCTTTCTGAACACACTATTAAGGCACTTATCCACTCTTTAGTCACCTTCCGTCTAGACTATTGCAACCTCCTCCTTGCTGGTCTCCCTCTGAATCCTCTCTTTCCCATTTAATCTATTCAAAACTCAGCTGCGCGGCTAATTTTCCGCCAGCCCCAATATGTTCATATAACCCCTCTTCTAAAGTCACTTCATTGCCTCCCCTTCTGTTTCCATATCCAGTTCAAACTTCTCCTTCTGACCTATAAATGCATTCATTCTGCTGCTCCTCACTACCTTTCCTCTCTCAGCTCTCCCTAAAACTCTCCTCGTGAACTCCACTCTTCTGGTGGATTGCTTCTCTCTATGCCCTTTTCCTGCACTGTCAACTCCAGACTTTGATCCTTTCACCTTGCTGCTCCTTATGCCTGGAACAACCTACCTGAGTCTGCACGTCAGACTTCATCTTTTTTCCTTTTCAAATCCATGCTAAAAGCTCACATCTTTGAGGCTGCTTTTGGATCCTGATCTGCTTAACCTCCTTACCTTTCCCTATTTGTATCCTGATCTGCTTAACCTCCTTACCTTTCCCTATTTGTATCCTTGTTTTCAGCTGTTGCATTGTCTGTCTTGACTAGCTTGTAAGCTCTGACGAGCAGGGACTGTCTTTTTACATGTTTATGTACAGCGCTGCATATGCCTTGTAGCGCTATATAAAAATGTTCAATAGAAGTAGTAATAGTAGTAGTTATTGGAAATTATCAAAATAATTTAAATGCAGTTGTAAAATACAGTTTTATGTTTACGGACTGACTTACCACCCTTTAATCACATGACCATATCTATAAGTTTGTAGTATCATCAGCAATGATCTTCCCATGGTGGAAAAAACATAGACCCACTTCAATCTGGAGGATAATTTTAATTATCCACATCTTACAAAGCCTTTGGCAAACACTGCCATCTAATTTTGTTCAGATTTCAGAAAGTAACATGTAAAATGGACTTGGTAATTCAATAGAGACATGAATATTTAATAGAATACTGTACCTGCAGACCTACGATATAAACCAATGTCTTGTTTGTGATGGGAAGCTGGCCTAAAATTTGAGTCACTTGTACTCTTGGGATGGAACAATAAAAAGGTACAAATAAGGCAAACAGGGGGCCCAAGCTGTGGAAAAAAAAATAAAACCAATTAAGTATTATAAAAGATGTATATTTTCTTAAATAGCATCATGTCTGACTGGTAAATGCTAGTTAAATCTAAAACAATAAGCCAAACTAATCAAAATATTATTTTTAAACAATTACAGGTGTATAGTGAATGATATTATGATACATTTGCTTACCTAGATAATAATGCCATAGAGGCCCATTCTGAAGATGCACGTCTGGGCCATCCGGACGTCCAGAAATCTGGATGGCCTGGAGATACACCCGATTCTGCTCACGCAGGAGCAGAATCGCAGCATAGTGGCTGGACACCTGTGGGGTGCCCCGATTCTGGCACCCTAGACGTCCAGCCACTTCCCCAGCTAACTCAGCAGGCTCCTTAATGGAACCATGGCATCGCGGCTCCATTAAGGAGCTGGAATCCCCAGCCACCCGCAACAACTTTCTTTCCCCGCAGTCCAACCCTCAACGCGGCCTTCTAAAGGCAGGTCGTGCTGCCGGGAAGTTCCTCCACCTCCTTACCCCACTGACCTGGCCCTGATTTCAGCAATACAGACATCCCCAAAGTGGGCGTGCATGTGGGTGGCTACAAAGACGTTCCCATTAGCGGACACTTGGATCAGAAGCATCTATCTCAGGCTAGCTAGCATAAGGAGACATTAAGTGGCATAGCAAAGTGAAAACATGAGCTCTCATTCCCCATTTGTGTTCACTTGCATCATATATAATTCAGGGGGTTTTAGTGTAGCTCCTTGTCCACATCTTCCAGAAAAAACGAGCCTGACAAAACAAGTACTTTTCAGATGCCCATTTATACCTGGAGAATGTTTAACTTTATATGTGATTCATGATGTCCAGGACATTTCTGGGATCAGACAGGGGTGTCCATTTTATTAGGAATGCCCTGGCCACTCTCCGCCACACTCCCATTCAGACTTGGATGTCCTTGCACTGGGGATGCCCATAGATCTCGCATCTAAAATGACTCTGGGGATGTCTCTGTGATATGGACATCTGCATGCATGTTTTCAGATGTCCAAATTGAGAATAGCGCTTAGTATGTTTAAATCTCTTTATTAATATTACAATAACACCCAGTGATGCAATCACAGGCATTGGTAACATACTTAAACTCAATGTAAACTTTTAACGCCGGACAAATACATAATAGGTGAGGTACAACAACATCCTTCATAAAGCATATGGCCAGATCCGTCTCCTTTATCCAAGGACTACTGTTTAGCCAAACGTGTGACCAGCGATTTACATCGTCAACCAAAGAAAGAAGAAATGTTTTCACTTGTTCTTATATCATAGAAACATAGAAACATGATGACAGAAAAAGACCACATGGCCTAGCTAGTCTGTCCTTCCATAACAACAACTACAACAGTCCACTTTTTACCTTTAGAGATCCTCTGTGTTGGTCCCATGCTTTTTTGAATTCAGTTACTGTCCTCATCTCTACCACCTCCACTGGGAGACTATTCCACGGATCCACTACTCTTTCCGTAAAGAAATATTTCCGCATATCACTCCTGAATCTATCTCCCTTCACCCTCATCCCATGTCCCCTCGTAGCAGAACTTGCTTTCAATTGAAAGTGGCTCTCTCCCTGAACATTTATGCCACGGAGGTATTTAAACATCTCAATCATATCACCTCTATCCCGCCTTTCCTCTAAGGTGTACATATTAAGATCCTTAAGTCTGTCCTCGTATGCTTTATAATGAAGCCCACTAATCATTTTAGTAGCCACCCTCTGCACCAACTCCATCCTGTTCACATCCTTTTGAAGGTGCGGTCTCCAGAATTGCACACTATACTCCAAATGAGGTCGCACCAAAGACTTATACAGAGGCATTATCACCTCCTTTTTTCTGCTAGCCATTCCTCTCCGTATGCACCCAAGCATCCTTCTAGCTTTTGCCGTCGCCTTTTCTACCTGTTTAGCTACTTTAAGATAATCAGACACAACCACGCCTAGGTCCCGCTCTTCTTTAGTGGACAAAAGTACTTCACCTCCTATACTGTATTGCTCCCTTGGATTGCTGCAGCCCAAATGCATGACCTTACATTTTTTAACATTAAATCCCAGCTGCTAAATTCTAGACCATTCTTCAAGCTTAGCTAGATCCCTCCTCATGTTATCTACACCTTCCTGGGTGTCTACTCTATTGCAGATTTTGGTATCATCTGCAAAGAGGCAAACCTTACCTGACAGCCCTTCTGCTATATCACTAACAAAGATGTTAATATCCACCCATCTCCTCTACCCATCCCTCGCACCCCACCGATTTTGTGAGATTGAGATATTACTGAGTTCTCTGGGGGGAGAACAGTACTTTTAAAATAACACCCTAAATGTATTTATTTGTAACATTTATATTCCCGATCAGCCGTGGTATGATAATGTTCAGCCGCCATGCTAGGATGGATGCCAAAATCTTCACATCATAATTCAAGAGTGAGATCAGCCTGTATGAAGCAGGGTCCAAAGGACCCTTTCCTGGTTTTGGGAGCACAGTGATAGCCACTCTCCACATATCTCAAGGAAAAGCACCTACAGTCAACACTGAGGCAAACATCTTTACCAGTGCTGGATTTACTACTACTACTTCTGAGCATTTGTATAGTGCTACAAGACGTACGCAGCGCTGCACAGACATGTAAGAGACAGTCCCTGTTCATCAGAGCTTACAACCTAGTCAAGAGAGACAACACAGAAGGTGTAGACAGGGATAAAAGAAGGGGGAATGGTAAAGAAACAAGGAGATCAGCTGAGTCAAGATCCAAAAGCAGCAGCAAAGAGGTGAGTTTTCAGCCTGGATTTGAAAAGGGTCAGAGAAGGTGCCTGGCGTACAGATACAGGTAGTTTGTTCCAGGCGTAATGGCCAGCAAGGTGAAAGGAGCGAGGTCTGGAGTTGGGAATAGAAGAGAACGGCACAGATAGAAGCAATTTGCCAGAAGAGCGGAGTTCTCAAGGGGGGGGGGGTGTAAGGAGAGATAAGAGGAGTGAGGAGCTGCAGAGTGAATATACTTAGAGGTCAGCAGGAGAAGGTGGAAATGGATAGGGAGCCAATGAAGTGACTTGAGAAGAGGCGTAATATGGGCATAATGAGGCTGGAAGAAGATTAGCCGCGCAGCAGAGTGTTGAACAGATTGAAGGAGACAGAGATGATTCAAAGGGAGACCAGCAAGGAGTAGGTTACAGTAGTCAAGACGGGAGGTGATTAAGCAGTGGATAAGTGTGTCTTAGTAGTGTGTTCAGGGATAACCTTAGAGTCCAGAACATGATAATACTCTATTCCCAAGCCATCTGGCCCCAGAGCCTTGTGAAGCACTCCCTTCCGTATTACCTGCTATACCTCCTGACTCGATACAGATGCATTCACGAGTACATTATCTGCCTCTGTAAGCTGAGGTAGCTACACTGCCCACAGAAACTCCTCCCCCAGGTCTGTGTTCCCACTCTATGGAGTATACAGCATTCAACAGGGCTAATTATGAAGATGGCCTTGTACATCTCTCATGCCGACACAAATCTTGAATCCCCCCCAATCTTTTACCACTCATGCCAAGAGCCTTCCCAACTTATTTCCAAAACAGTAAAACCAGTGTTTATAATATTGCAGACTCAGGACTGTGCACAACTGCAGAAGCGAGTTCAGAGTGGCGTGGGACACCATAAACTCCTGCTGCTGAACCTTGCCCAGGTATCATAGAACCCATCGCTTCTTCACTTGCGTATACTTCTCTGACTGCAAAATACTCTGATCTAAGTGCTTTTGCCTGTGGGCTGTGTAGGCAATTGTGGCCCCTCTCAAAACTGCTTTGCTGACATCCCAAAATAATACGGGGGTGTCCTTATCCACTGTGTTAAACTTCTCATAATCATCCCATTGGGTGCACAAGAAGGCATGAAAATCCTCATCCTCCCACAAGTATTCCAGAAATCGCCAGCCCCTGTCAAGTTCCCTCTTGCTGTCCCACTCCATCCAAACTATAGCATGATCCGAAATCACTATAGGTTCAATCTCCACTCTCTCAACTCGACTAAAGCTGCCCACAGAAACCAACATATAATATAACAGGGACAAAGAGCCATGTGACAGAGAAAGATGGGTGTAATCTCTCTCTCCCGGGTGTAGGCCCCTCCACACATCCACTAAGCTGACATAGGTAACTAATCCTCCTTCTAATCCAACCCCGATCCTGTCCCCTCCACAATTGATTTGAGCTGAGGGTCATGCAGGCAATTAAAATATTCTGCCAACAATACCTGCCGCTGCCCAATACAAGTGATCCATAGGAGCAGCCCCCTGAAAAAGCCATGGTCATAATCATTCAGAGCATACACATTGCCAATCAGCAATTCTTTATTATATAATTTTGCTTTAAGAAAAATGAGGCACCCCAGGGGATCTACCTCCCACTCCGTTACTTCCTTTGGTACCCCCTCCCCCCCCCCCCCCCCCCCGCTTGACAAGCACTGCTACCCCCCTTTTCCGTGAGTCCGAGGAAGACACCCAGTCTCTCCAAAGTTTGGCCCGTTCACTATCACTCAGGTGCATTCCTTGGAGCAGTGCTATCTGGGTACCTTTCTATTTCAAGGCCTGAAGGACTTTTGTACTCTTAACAGAGGACATTATGCCTCCCACATTCCAAGTAGCCAGACTGTACAAAAGCACTGTCCCACATCTCTGCTCAGGGAATGCCCAGCCTTGCCCCAAAGCCCACAGCCCCATGTGTGTGCAGGATAGATCTAAATGTAGGGTTCCCACCCCCCCCCACTGCCCCTCCCCCCCTTCTTCTTTGAATGTCCCTCCCAGACATCCACCATGCTTGCCGCCCCCCACCCTGTCCCATCACGCATTCCATCCACCAGCAGAAACCCAGTACCCCCCATCTTCCCCCTTCATCGTTCACCGGTACCTCCAACATCACTCACACCAAGCACTCTCACACTCAGGTAACCTCCCCCAAGGGATCTCCTGCCCGTATACCCACCCACAACGTCCAAAAACCTGTGAAAATTATGAATAATAACTAATAAATGTAACACACCAATAACAGCAAACCCTACTCCAGCCATGCCTAAAAAATAAAGACGCCAGTCATACCACTGACATGCCAGGACTGAACCCCGGTGTTCAGTGCAGGCTTGTCTCAAAGTCCCACTCTCCGAGTAGCAAAAGAGGTTCTCGAGAAGACTATGGAAAAACAAAGTGGGTCCATGACCTGGTCACAGCAGATGGACAGGCCCCGTCTACAGGATCCAGAAATATCTACTAAGCCTCACAACAAAGCCAGCATGCAGACAGCTAAGGTCCAGGTTCCTCATGGCACACAACACAAAGGGCTTCCCAAATGCAGGGTGCATAAAGCTAATCATTTGGGCTCAGAGTCTATCATACCGCCTAGATCCAGCAGATATTTACAAGTTGCTGCAACTTGAATAAAAGTATGTGCCTGTCCCTCGAGTTGCATGTAGAGAACTGCCAGATAAGCTAATGTGAATCATATTTTGCACCAAAATAAGTCCGCACATAGTGGGGCAAACTCCTTATGCTTGGTGGCCACAACAACCGAGTAGTCCTGAAAAAGCAACAAGTGATGATTTTCTATGTGTAACTCCCCTTTTTTCCAGTTAGCTTGGAGCAACTGGTGCTTATGCTGAAAGTGGAGAATTCAGGCTAAGACAGACCATGGCTGCTGCGTAGCCACCAAGCATGGCCCAAGGTGATGCAAACAATCTACTTGAATGTGCCCTATGAGCTCCTCTAGGCCAAGCTCCTTCGTAACCAGTTTTCTATAAGTGAGGGGAGATTCTGATCAGCCCATGATTCCAGATCTTGACAAGTCTCAAGTTGTTCCTACAGGAATGATTTTCAAGATCGTCAATTTTGGCTAGCAAGACCTCAAGCTGGGCCTGGTGCGATTTGAGTTCCTGCTCGTGCTGTCCCTCCAAATTTTCCAAAGTGGAAATGCGATGCTCGACCTCATCCACTTGCCGGCTGGCCTCCATGAGGGCTATCCCCACAGCCTCTAGTTTTTTCAGTATCTGGCCAAATTTAGGGTCGAGGAGTTTGACAACCTCCTTGGCCATCTCTTCAGATGAAGAATCAAGGCTCTCAGTCCCAGGCGATGCTGGTGCTGAGGGCGTGGCCGCCAACTTCCCATTGCACAACACCTTGTCTCTGTCTTTTTTCAGCACAGGCGACATCATGGAGTTCCAAGGTAATGTCCCAACCAGAAGCATAGACTCCAACCACGGTCACTCAACAGGTCAGGCGACAAGAAAACTGGGGAGTAAAGGCAAAAAGTAGACTGTCAAGGGGCAGCCCTGGAGTAAGCAGAGGAAGCATCCTCACCCGCTCATGCATCACATGATCTCCATGACCTCACCTGTAAATCATGTCGGCAGTCAGTCATTTGGCTTTCCTTCCACCTTTCTTAAAACATGGAATATATCTGGTCAGGGCTTCCAATATAATATTTTTAAACAATATGTGGGCTCGTTGTAACTCAGCCTTTGCAGATGCTCCTCATGGATTTTCCTTAACCATTTTCCTCACTTTATCAGTTTCTCTTTTGAAAGTTAAATGTCAGTACTGTGGATTTCCTTGCTGTCCTCCCTCCATTTATTAAATCCGATTATGTTATGATTACTATTACCAAGTGTCCCCAACACCGTTGCCTCTTGCACTAGGATCCTGCGGTCCAGTAAGGACTAAATCTAAGACAGCGTCCCCTCAAATTGTTTCCTTCATAAGCTGCTCCATGAAGCAGTAATTTATTTCATCCAGAAACTTTATCTCCCTAGCATGTGCTGATGTGACATTGACCCAGTCGATACTGGGGTAATTGAAATAACCCCATTATTACTATGTTGCAAACTTTGTCAGCTTCCCTAATTTATGTTAGCAATTCATCAACTGTTTATTCATTCTGGCCATCAGATGGTATTACAACACCAAGGGCCAGCACACGAAGTTGCATCAGAGGGCCATGAGCGCACTAGCGTGAGCACTTTAAAGCCCAACATAGCAGAAGCATCACCGTGCTGTCCCCCTTCCCCAAGGTGAGAAGATGGATGCCGGGAGGGGGGTGGCATGGTGTGCCAGGTGGTGCCATAATTTCGGGGGCCAGCATGAAGGGTCTGCCAGGGGTGGCAGAAACCCTTGGGCTGGCCCTGTACACACCCACTGCAATTCCCTTCCTCTTTTACATGGGATTTCTATTCATAGAGATTCTACAGTGTATTTTGTTTTCTGCAAAACTTTTATCCTGTTGGACTCAATGCCCTCTTTAATATATAGCAGCACTGCTCCACCAATTTGATCTATGCTATGACTGTGATATAATTTGCACCCAAGTATCACAGTATCCCCTCATTCCACCAGTTCTATGATTTTACAATTTATATCTATTTTATTATTATTATTATTTATGAATTTTACAAGAATACTTGCAAAAGCAAATACAAAGAAAAAGAAAAAGTAAAATATCAAAGGCATATTAATCAAAAATAAGAACCCCTACAAATCAAATTTCGCCCACATCATAGTGAGAACAGAAAAACACAGAAACTGGGGAAACCCCCCACAAAAAGGAAATAAGGAAAACAATTTCCAAATTTACTGCTCTAATACATTAATCCCACTATCCATATACTAATCCCCTAAGCCAACCCGGCTCTCCTTACACAGCAGAAAAGTTTCCAACTGTCCAGAATCCAGAAAAACATATTGAATACCCTGAAACATAATTAAACATTTACAGGGATAACGCAGAAAAAAGGAAGCTCCCAGAGCCACAACCCTAGGTTTCAGAGCTAAAAAACCCCTTTTTCTCAGCTGTGTGGCTCTGGAGACATCTGGAAAAAGTTGAACTTCGGCATCACAAAACATTTTGGGCTCAATTCTGTCCCGAACGTAGATCTCCCGATTCAGTCCCAACCTGCATGTACATGCCCTGCCCGACTAACTCAGTCAGTAATGTTGCCATGGCACTGCAGCTCGATTAAAAAGCAGCGATGCCAGCCACCTGCAACAAGAGTTAATTCCAGGCAGCCTGACCCCCGATCCGGCCTCCTAAGACCAGGATTGGACTGTGGGGAATTAACTCTGGCCCCTCCAGCCCCATCTGCACCCTGATGATGAAAACAAACTGCATGAGTAGCGCCTCTGTGGGTGAGAATGTCTGCGTGGGTAGTGCTCTCTGCCATACCCGTTCAACACAGCTGTGGCAGCACGGGTGCGGCCCAGTAGCGCTGCACATGCAGGACGCCTCCTGCCCCTGTGAAGGCACACCGTCATGGCGGCAGACACTGTGGTTGACATGCCCGCCTATTGTAGTATGTGACCTACCCGGGTATCACAGTCTGGGCGTCCCTGCACATCTATATTGCCATTGCTCAGTGCTGTGTAGTTATGGCGGCAAGCTGTCACGCAGATTTTTGAAACATTGCGCCCAGGGGCCTATGCGTGTGCCAGATATGCCTTTGGATGGGGCGTGGCCCTGCTGCACGCTCTACCCACGCATGCATAAGAAGACCTACGCGGGTAAGCGAATGCCACCTTAGCATATTGCTGCTTCACAATGGCTGACAAGGCACTGGCAAAGCGCATGAGGAAGGCGAACTTCACACTGTCAGAGACAGCTATGGCCCTGGGGCTCATATTGCAACAGCACACCGTCCTCTTCGTAACTGAGGATGCCAGCACCCAGCAGGCAGCGTGGCCTGACATTGTCAACAGGGTCAATGCGGTACACCACCACAGCCGGGACATGGAGGACCTCAAGAAGAAGTGGTGCATGGTCTGGCAGGCAGCAGAGAAGAGGGCCAGTAACAGCAGGCTACCGCCTGTACAGCAGCACTGCCTCACCATACTTGAGCAGGTGCCGCAGTATGTAGAGGAGGTTGCCATATCAGGGGTTTCAGGCTTTGACAGCTCCACCACAGGCCTACAGGGGGATGAGTAGGGGTGCCCCATAGCCCGGGTGTGACCGTGACAGCAATGTATGTGTCCCCACCATGCCTGTCTGTCAGATCTTGGGTGTTGCATGGGGTAGATACAGTGTGGACTGTGCACCACCTGCCAGTTCTGTAATGGACCAGGTACCACCCCGTAGGCTGAGCCAGCATGCCATATCATTAATCTCTGCCACATTTGCTCTTCCACAGACCTGCCAGGGACACCGCCCTCCCAGACTGGTACCGATGCATCGAGGGGGAGCCTCAAGGCTCACTACAGAGGATGTCAGTGCCTGGCCAGGGTGCAGCACAGCCATTGTTGCTGGTGTGCCAGCCAGTGCAATGGAACAGCCCAGTGCAATGGCTAGTACAGAGGAGCTGTCAGGTTCACCACCCAGGGCAGTGGGGCAAACCAGTATGACTGCCAGTGCTGGGGAGCCGGCTGCAAATGATGCCCCACTTGCCAAGCTACAGTTTGCCATCCTGGAGGAGCCAGTGGGTGCAGGAGGCAATGACCTGGACCAGGAGCTAATGCAGGAGGATGCAGGCACAGAGGGCATACTGTCTGAGCTGCAGGGGATCCAGCAGGACCTGCAGGCTGCAGAACAGGCCAGGGAGGCAAAGCGCAAGGAGTGGCAGGACCACAGATTATGTGTGGAGCGCCACACGGAGGGGCACCTGTGGCTGATGAGGGAGATGGCAGCTTACCAGGCATCTATTGCAGGCTCCCTGTGTAGTTTGGTGGGCCTCATGCAGGCACAGGGGGTGGGTGCTGGGGCTGCCAGCACAACAGCACAGCCACCTGCTAGCCCTGAGCCATGTCCTTCAGCCCACATTGCTGGGGAGGGCTGTGACACTGCCAGCATGTCCTCCGACAACGATCCACTGCATTGCAGTGCATGTGTTAGCAAGCGCCCATGACCGGTGGGGAGCCCTGAGGCAGGGGAATCATGTGGGGGGAAATAAAGAACACTGTGAACACATTGAGTGGTATTGGGCACTTTATTGTATCACTCTGCACACATTGCATGATACTGGGAACATTATTGGTGATTTTGTGTATCCAACCCTGGTGCTGATACGGGGAAGTCACCTCAGAAGCTGTCACGTATCACCCGCACACAGTGGGCCAGTGCCCTGGCCTGCTGCTGGCTTCCGGACTCTACCATCACCATCTGCTGCCTCTGTGGCCTCCCACTCCTCCACAACTGCTGGCTCTAAGTCCAACACTCCATGCATCCATGCCAGGTTGTGGAGTATGCAGCATGCTGCGAATATCTGGCATACCCGCTCTGGGCTGTAGAAGAGTTGCTCACCGCTTTGGTCGAGTCACCGGAAGCAGCTCTTCAGCACCCCAATTGCATGATCCACACTCACCCGGGTCTACTGACGGGTGCTATTGTAAGGCTCCTCCTGCCGGCTCGTGGGGTGGTGCACTGGAGTCAGCAGGCAGGTCCTCAGGGGGTATCCACGGTCACCTGTGGGAGCAATGTGAGCTGTGAGCATGAGCACTGGGACGTGCATTGGGTATATTCTATGGGCTGCTATGGACAGCATGCAGTGGTGCTCATGTGATACATACATACAGTACACATTTCTCACCACCTGTTTGTAGTACCCATAGCATCAGACTGCTGCAGATGTCCATTCTGGGCCTGTCCTGGGACTCACACATGTGCTCACTCACCTAGTAGCCACGCATCTCCAAGCTGACCCCCGGCTGCTGCTGTCCCAGGCTGGACAAAGTGAGCATAAATGCATCATGGCAGGACCCTGGGTACTGGGTGCACACATCAATGAAGTCCATGTTGGAATCCACAACGACCTGTATGTTCATCGATGTGTACCCATGCCTGTTCCGGTACGCCTTCTGCTCCAGCTGTGGTGCCTGCAGTGCAATATGGGTGCAGTCTACATATCCAAGCACCGATGGAAAACCAGCAATACTGTAAAATGCCTGAATGGTCTCCTGCCGCTTCTGCTGTGTCCGGGGGAGGGCTATGAGGTGGCGCATCCTCCACAGCAGGGCCCTGGTGAATGTTCCAATGCAGTGACTGGCAGTGGACTGCATGAGTTCAACAGTCGCCCCTATCACATGCTGGAAGCTGCTGGTTGCAAGGAATCCCAGGGCAGTGGTCATCATCATGGCCACTGGCAGGGCCTAGCTTCTGGATGTGTCAATTGCAGGTAGCTTACCCTGGGCCTGTGTACACGTGAGGCATGGTACCTGCCTCTCGGGTGCTTGGCCACTGCCTGCTTCTGGGTATGGACTGCCTATTGAATCCTCCGCTGTGCCCGGTCATGGCGAGCACATCTCTACCTCTGGATCACCATGTGCGTGACCCACATGGTGTCTCTGTCCGGCATCGCTTTATGTCTGTACGGTTTGGGTACAGGCCTACTCACACTCCCTTCGCTCTACTGTGCACTATTCCACCACTCACTATTAGCGGTCATATGCACCAGGAGACATCGCTTAAGGCTACATGGTTAGTGACATCCAATGTAGGTGCACACAGGTTTCAGAAATCCGCTTTACGAGGGTTTCACGGTGACATGCCCCCATTCCGCCCCCAGGCTTTGGCGCCTGGCGCTGTGCAGGTAGCTAGACCTCAACAATTCAAGCCGCCTTGTTGAATATGTGGTTTACACGGCTATGGTGGTTTTATATGGGTAAGGCCAGCTTTTACATGTGTAGCACGCACCTAGGGCAAATCAGGCCCTTTGTGAATTAACATAAGAATCTTGAATTGAATATAAAAAGAGACAAAAAGTCAATGAAAATGATAAAGGAGATTGATAAAGGAGAGGAGTGATGTGATCAGATTCAGAAGAGTGGGCAAATAAGCGGGCCACAGTGTTTTGAATGATTTGGAGTCTTTTTTTTTTTTTTTTTTTGCTATTTTTATATTTGAGCTGTTTTATTGAATCAACAAAACCAAAACATCAGACCATATCACCAAGTACAGACAGTTGGAAACAGATGGTTATAGTCTATCAAACAGCAATAAACAAGTTTTTGTTGTTTTCTTCCCCTCCACCACATTATCACCCCCCCCCCCCCACCCGTGCCAAAGCATACTGTTTATAAAACACCAGGGAGTTTTGCAATCCGGTGTGCGGTGGCTCTTACACACTACCAGCTGCCTCGTCCCTTCCCCAACCCATCCAGTCCCCCACTCTTTCCCCCCCCCCCCCCGGGTGTATCAACTAACAGCCCTCTCCTAAAGATCATTGAGAACATAGCTGTGGCTACAGGGAGGTTGCACTTGAATGTAATTGTCCCATACTGTGTGAAAAAGGGGAATGCGTCTGCGTTCGGCTTTGTCAAGATGCATGTGCTGGTGCAGAGCATTCCGCCATTGCCAATAATTGGGGGGGATCCGCCGACTTCCAACCCATCAGGATTATGCATGTCGCCAGAACCCAAGAGAGTTTCAACCAATGCTTTCATCCCCGACTGGCAACCGCCACCCTCTCCATCACATGAAGTAAGGTGGCCTGGGGAGTAAGCACCTACTGTAGGACTCTCTCCACAAATGAATGAGTATCTCTCCAGTAGTCCTGCAGCATCAGGCAGGACCATAGTAAGTGAACAAGTGGGGCTCTGTCCTCACCACATTTAGGGCAAGCAGGCCACCCCTCGTATCCCACAGCCTGCAAGCAGCCAGGTAAAAGATAGGCACATCAAACTACCCGATTCTGCATATTCTGGAGAGAGACCATTGCCGTGAAGCGAGGAATCTTACCAATGAGCTTCCATAAGTCCTCCCCCGTCAAAGATGTACTAAGATTGGAATTTCATGTCTCAGCCGGCCGGTGACAAGCAATCTTTGTGGCCATAGTCCCAAAAGATGACTGCACCTAAGAGATTGTTTTCCTATCTGATTCTTCAGAGAGAAAGAACTCCTCTAATTCAGTGCAGAAGTCACTAGAATACTTGCCCTTCTCTAGACTTTGCATATAACTACACAGTTAGAAATAAGAAAAAAAGTTGCCATCACAGACCCCAAATTAGGTGCAAAGTGCCGGAAAGGTCAGCAATTCTCCGTTTTCCGTCAGAATTTGGTCCAAGTGTAATATGCCCAAGAGTCACCTCTGGCGGAAGCAAGCAGAGGACATAGTAGGTGTAGTCAGCATTCCCATGAATTGGCAAATAGATCAATTTGGAACAGGAATGTTTCAGTCTGACACAAATCCACTTCCACATCTGGCACACAACCCAAATCAATTGCCGTAGTAAAACAGGCAGTTTATTCACTGGCGTTTGCAGCACGTACCACAGTGACAGAGGAGTGATCAGCGCTCACTCACAGGCCAAATGGGTGTATTCTTCTGTATCAAAGAGCTAATCTTTTAAGTGATGCAGCAAACATGCTAAATTGTATGCCCAAAAATCAGGGACTTCCATCCCTCCCTGACACCAGGAACCCTTAAGCACCTGTAATGCTATGTGGGCTCGACAATCCATCCAGAGAAAACGGGTGAGTATAGAGTCTAGTCTATTTGGGTTTATTTATTTATTTTATTTATTTACATTTCTTTTATGCCACGCTATTCAACATCAGTGTGGTTTACATAAAACATACACGTTGCATATAATGAACTGTGTTTACAGGTAACAGGAAATAAAACTTGGTTAATTTGGGGTAACTATTTACATCAGATTTTCATATTAAACAGGCTATACTCATGCGTGTCTTATAGGGTAGGTTTAGTCATAATATCTATCTTAGACTGCGGGTGACACTATTGTATCTTCGTCTGTCTTGTAGTACTGAAAGAATAGGTAGTGTTTCACTGCCTTCCTAAATTGGACCAAGTCAGTGATTGCACGTATGTTGGGTGAAAGAGAATTCCAGCTTCTTGGTGCACCAATGGCAATAGCAGAGGTTCTGCTAATGCATTCAAAGCAGTCAAAAGCTGCACGAGTCACAAACTTGGAAACATCCTGAACATGTTTAACAAGAGTAAGATAAACTTGCCTTTTATTATCAGGAAGGAGAGGGCTCATAAGCTCTAAGTCTCCTGTGACTTCCTTAAGGAACATTCCCATATACAAGATATAGGAACTGATCCTAGCAGAAAGCATGGAAGCCTGGAAGGATCGACGTCCAAAGGCGTCAAGAGTCCTACACTCACGTCCTGGAGGATTAGATGCATGCCTTTTTGCACTCTTCATCTGTCTCATGGCTGATTCCACCACCATGGAATGGTGTGGTAATTGAGTTTTCTAAAACCCAGGACAAGGAGGAACTCGATACATGGTGTCGAGTCTTCGAGAATGAGGAGATGTGGTTAGAGGTGTTTCCCACATCCTTAACATAAGATCATGCAAGATCTCATGAATAGGTAAGGTAGCTGCCTCCTTGGGAGCATAGCTGCCTCCTTGGGAGCTTTAGGGTACTGTAGGATTTCTAATTCCTTTGCCCTAGGCTCTTTTTCAGGAGCCACTGTGATGGAAAGACCTCGGGCCACATCTCAGATAAAATCCTGAAAGGACACATCCTCTGGTGGAGACATCCTACGCTGAGGAGAAGAGGAATCCTCGGGAAGAAGTATTCTGGTATCGGCAGAGCCTTCGGAGTCTTCAGACTCATCTGAGGATTCGAAGTATCTCCGATCCGGGTGATCGTGCAAGGCACGGTACCGGTACCAATCGAAGTCGGCATCGGAGTGGTCCGGTACCGACTTGTCGATGCCAGATAGAGACGCATGACTCGGTCCCAGTAGAATACCTGCTGATGTCGCTGCAGTCGGTGCCGGTATTGGTTGAATTGTCTGAAGTGGTTTCAGGGGCATCGAGGCCGTGAGAAGAGCAGCCAGACTGCATTCAATAGCCAAGAATCTCTGGTCTATCGACGCTGCCGATGCTTGGGTATCGGTGCCGGTTAAAGCATCCAGAACCACAGAGCATGGCACCAGTAGTTCTGCCGAGGTTGAAGCCTCGAGAATATCCTGGAACCCCGTTAGTGCTTTGGAAGCTGAAGCCTCCCGTCGGGACAATTTTGCCAGTGAAAGTCCTCAAGGGCAACGCCAGAGGCATCTCGATGTTTAGAAGGAGATCTACCCTTTGAGGACAGGCTAGATTTATGTTTAGTTACCTGAGATCCATGGGAGGAGGATGAAGCCCGGGAGGACATTGATGCCACGGAGGCTGCATCGGAGGGAAAAAGGGTGCTGAGCTTAGCAGCTCGGTTTTGCCGGCCCCTTTTTGACATCATTCCACAGGCAACACACTCTGAAATAGAGTGGTCAGGACCTAAACATTTGAGGCACCACTCATGGGTGCCGGTGACGGAGATGGTACCGCCACACTTAGAACACTTTTTAAAACCCAAAGCGGGTTTTTCCATTCTGAGGGAAAAAGTTGGGCCTAGTGCCCAAAATGGCGCGTGGCACCCAAGAAGAATTTTTTTTTTTATAAAAAAGGAAAGAAGAACCAGCGGTACCGGTATAGCGTCGAGGGAAGGCAGACGCGACCACAAAAAAGAAGTATAAGAAGGGAATTTTTCTGCGGTGACAGGATGTGCGACCTGTCTGCTCCGCGGAAAACAAAGAATTGGAGAGGGACAGTTGGGAAAGGCGGGAAGGCAGCACACAGGCGCTGTGGGATGCTCCCAAAAGCTTTCCTATTGGACACTGAGGAGCGTTCCTGCGCAGGCTCCGTCGGTACCGATGATAACCATATGTGAAGACTACATTCCTGCTTGTTCCTAGAGATAATATTTCCCTTCCTGTCAATGCATGAGCGAGGACTGGCTCAGAAAGTTACAGAAAGAGAGACATAACAAAACCAGGCCTGCTGCTCCCCAACTTCCATCCCATCTCCTAGCTCTACCATGCCAAATTTCCCTGGCAGCTCAGTGGTTTCTATACCCTGAAAACTCCCTTATTTCCTCCAACACACCACCACTCTCCATCCCAACCCTAAATGCTCTCAACCCTCTGACACTCCCAGTTCTCTCCCCCCAGAATCTCCCCAGGGTTTTCTGGTCCAAGGAGGCTCTGGCCTAGACACCCCAGGTCAGGGCAGCCATGGCCTGGGTACCTCAGTTTAGGGACACTCTTGACTTGAAAGCCTCTAGTAGTTGACCAGAGGTGACGTCCACTCGCTTCTGCCTCCAGCACTATTATTGTCAAAAATGGAAATATCTAATCCCTAGTGGTGCTTCAGGAGAGTCTGACAAATTTATTTATTTCATTTATTTATAAAACATTTAATATTGCCTTTCTTAAAAAGCCGCACAAATCAGTTCACAATAATAACAGTAAAATTACAATAAAACCTTAATTCAATCCATAAAAATTAGATGGTCACAAAGCTGCACTCTTCTTACATGCAAACCCCAAATCCCAACCAACTACTGAATTGCCTGAAGCCCTTACTCCTCTAACATGACAACAAATACTGTAAGTCTAATTTCTTTCAAAATCTTATCGGGAAATGAATCCCATAATTTTGGTTCCACTGTTGAAAAAGCCCTACCCCGGAAGGCAGATTTCCTCATTCTTTTATTGGGGGGCACAGATAGATGTCTATCCTTGGCCAAGCACAAACACAGACCCAGTACACTCCAGTCTCGCTAGTAAAAATTTAGGCTGTTGATTATTCAGCACTTTAAAAGCCAATGTCATCAGTTTTAAGTGGGCACGCTCTCTCATTGGCAGCAATCCACTAGTGGTCAGTTGCCACTAGTTTGGAAGATAGTGGCGTCAGAGGCAGGAGTGAGTGGACTTCGTTCTAGCCTCCCAAACCTATAGGTAGGTGGGAGGTTGGGGGTCCACTTTGACCACCAGAGTCTTTTTCTGTGAGTGAGGGGAGAGAGTAATGAAGGGTCTGGGGGGTCCACTAGGAATCTTGGATGATCAGAGGTGAAGTGTTGTACTTCACCCCAGATCACTCTTCTGCTCCAGCACCATAAGACTACCACTAGGTTTCAAATGGTTCTATTGTGTACAGAGGTAATAGCAACTGGGGATTTCTCCTGCTCCAACATCACTGAACCTCCACAGATAGATTGAAGTAGACCTGAGGGTTCTACGGAGTGGCTGAGAACATTGGAGGTTCGGACTACAGATTTTACCACAGCTTTGTAACTTTCCTTTCCAGTGGGTAAAAACTTGCAATAATGAAATAAGATGTGTGCAGATATAAAACTCCTCACAGTATGAGATAAGAGATGTATTAGTTCCCAAGCCTTTTTAGATATTTTTTTAAAAAAATATTTCCCTGCTTTTTCATCTCACACAGCCTCAATGCACATTTTGTTTCACTACACTCAGAAAATAGCTCATTTCCTTGTCTATTTAGCAATGCTCTGTTTTGTAATGTACAGCTATCTTTTCTCTCTCTCTAAATACACAACAAGGCTTAGAGGCAAAACCACTATAGTTTTTATTTATTTGATTACTCACTTTTTCAGTAGACGTTCAAAACGAAGTACAATAAAAGCATGCAAACCATATTACAAGAATAAAAACAATAAAACTCACCACCCCAATAACCAATTCCATAAATATATAATCCTCTCTTTAGTTTAAAAAGAGAGACCTCCTCTACTCTACATAATCCCATTTTAGAGCAGGTAGCTTTTTTGACCTAATTACTCAAACCAAAAGCCCAACTAAACAACATGCCTTTAGCTTCTTACGGAAGTGAGAATAATCTCCCTCGAAGCACATGTCTGTTGAAACTGAGTCATATCATTTTGAGCCAACAAACTCAAATACCCACTACTCTGGTAGGCAATTGCAAATAAGCCTGTTGAGAAGATCAAAGTGATCTCCCTAGTACACAGTAGGCCACATTTTCCCCCAAAGATACAAAGGGTAACAATGATTTCAACCAGTCCATACTCTGCAACAACGGGGTTAATATGTGCAGAATTTTTCCTATGTAATAGCAAATGAGCAGCAATATTTTGAATCAGCTGCAAACTCTCTGTCTTTAAGTAATCCATAGTAAAGACTATGGGGGTTTGTGATGGGGTTTATAGAGCGTTGTCCATCTTTCTCCAGAGGGATTATCAACAGGGTCCTTTAACCGAGCCTGCAGCCCAGAGTTCAGGGCTAGGAGGACATGGCTCACAGGAAGAGGTTAAAAACGCAGAAGGCTGCAGGAGGGACAGAGGCCCATGGAGCCAGGAGTTCATTCAAGGCAAGCCACACAAAGGTAGAAAATTTAACTGGGCTGGAGGAAGGGTCAGGAGACCAGCTTTGTGAATGTTTAACAAACTGAGTCTGAATAAAAATACATTTTATTTTCCCTGAACTGCTGTCTGTTTGCTAAACTTTGAAAAGGAGGGCTCCAGATAAAAGGGAGCCCCCGGAGCTTCTTCTATTGGTTGAAAGACCTTGCATGGAAGTGGCTGCAACCAGAGGGCAAGACTAGGCCTGAGATAGCCAGGATGCTGCTATTGGAGCACATTTTGGAGAGCTTGACAGCCCCGATGAAACAGTGGGTATGTCGGCACCCAAGCTTACAATGGAGAGTGCAGTGGAAATAGCCAAGGGGTACCATGAAGCCCAGCTGATGACTGAAGCAGACAGGGAGAAGGGGAAGAAGTCACCCATTAGCCCAGGAGGATGGAAGGGGAAGTCCGAATAGATGTTGGCTCCCATGTTCCAACCCCCAAAGTCAGCTCCTAGGCGAGGGCAGGACCCCAGCCACGACCCCTTCACCTGTTTTAGGTGTGTAGCCCGGGGACACTTTGTTTGGGAGTGTCCCCTTGTTGTGGAAGAACCCATGGAAGTCAACCTTAATCACCCCTCACACCTGCGCTTTTGTGGACAGTCCCCATCCAGGGGCACAGAACTTTGCGATTCCTTTAGAGCCTAAGGGGACCCGCCTCAGGCCTTGACAGACTCCAGGACTGTGCAGACCCTCATTCACCAGGAAACAGTAACTTGATTTCAAATTGACTATGCAAAGACAGTAACACTGTCCTGTGTGCATGGAGACCTGAGGCAGTATCCAATGGCACAGGTTTTACTGAGGACCCCACTGGCACACCACATTTGAGGTTGTGGTGCTGCCCTGGCTCCCATATCCAGTGACCCAAACTTCAGAGCGATATGGGCCCGGTTAACTGATGGCTCTGCTAAGTTGGACCAGGAAGATTTCCCAGAGATTTTCCCTCTGGAAGACCGGGATCTATATGTCAAGAATCCCAAGTCTGCTAAGTCCCGGAGTGAGCATCGCCAGGAAAAGCTACACTATCAACAGAATCTAGGGATGGCTATGAGGGAGTGATCCAGGGAAGGAGAGCCTAGGGAATAAACCCTATGGATAGCTCAGGGCTCAGCAGCAGTGATGTAAATACAACTGTCCCCTTCTCAGAGTGGAGAATGGGGAAAACCCAGGGAGCTTTAGGAGTGCCCAACAAGAGGAGTCCCTTAAACATGCCTGAGAGTGGATTCCCTCTCTGGAAGGGGATAGAGTTCCAGTAGCTAACGGAGAGTCCCTTGCAAAAACCTTTCCCTATTTTCTGCTAAAGGGAGATTTATTTATTTATTTGGACAGTTTTTCTATTCCGCCCCTTCCAAAGATCAGGGGCAGTTTACATAGAACAGAACAATTACAGAGAACATTATAGTGATAGCTGCTGTGTAAATAGTTGTATGTATTCACTGTTCGCAGTAAACATAGTGGTATGTGCTTACAATCCAACTATTTACATGATAACATTTACATTATGTATCAGTTGTGGGGGGGTATGATTATAGATGAGTGCACAGTTGCTGAGGAGGCGGGGAACTGGTTCTATTAGGGGGTTGGGAGGAGTGAGTGGTCCTATTAGAGGGTGAATGGTTCTATTGAGGGGGGGGGTTGGTTATATTAAGGAGGGTTGGGGGAGTGCAGAGTGACCGAGGGGGCCCTAGAGGGGGAAGAGGTAGAACAACTGATAGTTCCCCAGCTATATCGACAGCAGGTATTATTGTTGGCTTATAGCCACTTATTAGGAAGACACTTGGGGTGGAGAAAATACTAGAGTGTGTTTAGCCCTAGTTTTCTGGCCCGGGGTCCATAAATAGGTGCAGTTGTATTGCCAGTCATGCCCCACCTGCCAACTTCGTAACTCCACTAGAGTCCAACCTGCCCCTCTACTGCCTATGCTAATTATTGAAACCCCATTTGAAAGAGTGGCCACGGACCTGGTAGGTCTCTTGCAGCGAACCGTCTGAGGCAACAAATATATTTTAGTCATGCTAAACTACACTATCCGCTACCCGGAGGACATTGATCTAAGGAATATGAAGACTACTAGGATCACAAATGCTCTCTGGGAAGTATTCTAGCGAGTGGGAATACCCAAAGAGATCCTTACAGATCAAGGAACACCCTTTGTACCCAAGATAATGAAGCAAGTGTGTGCCTTGGTGAAGGTCAAGATGCTGCGAACATCAGTATATCACTGACAGACGGACGAACTCAGTGAGCAATTCAATGACACTGAAACAGATGTTTTAAAAGTTTGTGCAGGAGGATGGGAAGAACTGGAACATTCTCCTACCCTTGATATTTGCCATCTGCAAAGTACTTCAGAGTTCCACAGGATTTGCACCTTTTGAGTTGCTCTTCAGAAGATGGCCAAGAGGCATATTAGATATGGTAAGAGAAACCTGGGAAGAAGAACCCCATGCCAGGTGTAATTTGGTGAAGTAGGTTATGCAAATGCAAGACAGGTTGAGAAAACAGGGAGAAGTAGCCAAACTCAGTCTGGAAAAAGCCCAGCCAAGCAGGTCAGGGGCTACAATCGGGCAGCATGCACCGCACCTTCCAACCAGGAGACAGAGTTTTAGTCTTGCTGGCTCATCCAAGAGCAAGTTACTCTGTAAATGGCAGGGGCCCTATGAGATCGGAGAGAAAGTAGGGTCTGTTAACTACAAGATCATCCAGCCAGATAAACAAAATAAAGCCAAAATTTATTAACCTAATTAAAAAGTGGACTATAGTGATGACTATGATGGTGCACGGAGATGATTTTGGCCAGAAATTTCAGCCCCATCGGATCTAGCTCAACTCTTGAATGGAGACCAGCTCTCTGCTGCCCAGAGAAGAGATCTAGAAGGTTTGATCCACCAGAATCTAAAGGTGTTCTTCACTCACCTGGAACAAACCCACCTCATTTGTAACAAATCATTTCTGACCCCGGGATGGTTATCCAGCAACATCCCTATCAGAAGAGGCCTGGCGACAGGACATCACCAAGAAGCTGGAAGAGATGCTTAACTTGGGAGTTATAGAAAAGTCCTTGAGTGACTGGCTGTCACTCATTGTCCTGGTTCCTAATCCCAATGTAAGCATCAGATTCTGCATTGACTTCCAGCACGTCAATGCAGCTTTTAAACTGGAAGCATATCCCATGCCTAGAGTAGATATGTTAATTGAAGGACTAGGTGAAGCACACTTTATATCAACCTTAGACCTTACCAAGGCATACTGGCAGATACCTGTGACTCCGGCAGCCAGGGAGAAAACTGCTTTTACAATTCTGCAAGGTCTGTTCCAGTTTACAGTGCTTCCCTTTGGATTACACAGAGCTCCCGCCTACTGAGACCTCACAAGGAGTATTCAGCTGCCTACCTTAAAGACATCGCCATCTACAGCACAGACTAGACCATCCATGTAACATAGTAACATAGTAAATGACGGCAGATAAAGACCAATATGGTCCATCTAGTCTGCACAGTAAGATGTCAGGAGTAGGTGCCCCTGCCACACCGTGCAGGCCACCCCTCCCCATGTCTTTGTTTAGGGGTGAACCCACCGCTCCATGTAGGACACCCCTATTTATTCAGAAATTAGATGGTTCAGTTTATTTTGATTTTATCCTGTTGCTGTAAAAGGATCCACTGTGTCTGTCCCATGCCATTTTGAATTCCGTCACTGTGTTTGCCCCGAATCATAAAACATTGATCCATAGATTGTCACAAATAGTAATCACAGGAACAGCACTACAATGGTTCAGATCTTACTTACAAGACCGCACACAACAAGTCCAAGTAGGCTCAGAAATTTCCAGTAGCTTCAAACAAGAGCAAGGAATCCTGCAAGAATCTACATTATGTGCATTATTATTTAACCTATACATTCAACAGGTTTGCAACATATTCAATAAGTTCAAAGTAGGATATCATATTTACGCCGATGATATCATGTGCATACTGTTGTGACCCCAGCCCCGGCCGAGGGCCTAGAGGCATAGGGCTGCCAATTTTAGTCCTCTAATAAAGGAATTAAACACTATTCTTGTCCACATGGAGGCATTTTGGGACTTGTAGTTTTTCCTTGTTCAAGGATAGTCGTGTAAGCCAAGGGTTAAAGGCAAAGACAAAAGTTTATTTTTCCCCAAAAAGCACTAAGGTTCAAACACACAATGTCAGGATATTCTTCTCCAAGCAATACTTCAGAAATTATACATAAGCTGTAACTGAGGAAGCTTCATAAGCTTTTAAAACATGTGCAGTTGTTTTCATAAGGTAATCAGCAAAACAAAATACAGCTTCTCTATTTAAGCAAAGTTAAATGTCCTCATTTACCTTCTGCTCCTTTAAACACAAAAATGTAGAAGCTGGCAACGTTCTCTTGAGTTAGTAGGTATTTCTTAGCAAAACAAAACTAGATTCATTCCCACTGCTTCTCAAGACCTTTCTTTATCAAGCATTTCTTATCAACAGACTTTCATAGCTTCTGTCTGGCATAATGTACAATCCATTGGCAATTCACCTGATATGGAGTTTTGCTCCGCACAGTCCACTTACATATCCTCTTGTTCTAAAGCATATATGTCTGGCTCTGAACTCCCACAATCTGCTCCTCGGTGAATGCTCTGGGGAAATCCCTGGACCTCCCTCCAGCACTGGTTTCCCCGGTAAGGAATGTCTGTACCTCCAATATGGGATATCTCTCCCTGGTTCAGTTGCCTTGGTTCCTCTCCGCTGTTCAGCCACAGTTCTTTGCTCCAGGCTGGGTTCTGGTTACTTCTAGCTATAGCCTTGTTCACGCACCTTTGAGCAGCTTGAAACCTTCGGTCCGAGACCCGAGGTAGAAGACTTCCCTGCTTTCTTTCTCTAAGCAAAGCACACGTGGTTTCTTGGCTCTCAGGCCCCTTCCACATCCTTCTCCTTCCACTGATGTTTCTTAGCTAGGCTTTCTTTGTCTCTGCACAGGTGTTTGCCATTACCCCCTAAGCTTGCACTTACGTCAGCAGAGCTTGGGTGTGGCAAACTGACTCTATCAACTCCGTGCTTTCTTTCTTTGACTGCAGTCTGAAACCTGTGAATTTCAGGAATGTCCCTTTCCTTAAAGGTATATTCACTATCCTTTCCTATTTCCATCGGTTCAGCAGGGCTCTCCTCATCACATATCCCCCCCCCCCCTCCTTAAGATATTACGGGCTGGCGAGATTTTACCCGCACAGCTCGTAATTCTTGCTAGGGTGTCTGTATTTCTCTGTACTTCAGCCAGCTGAGCAAATGCTATTCGTTCATGCCAGGGCCTCAAAACATTTACGTGGTACACCTGTTGGCGCCCCCCCCTCCCCGTTTTCTACCGTGTAAGATACGGGACCTACCTGTTTGACCACTTTATATGGCCTTTTCCACTGGCTCTCAAATTTTGGGCTGGCGTCCACCACCATTACTACTACTTTCTCACCTACAACTAGTTGGCGGAGTTTTGTACCCCAATCGTAGTAATTTTTCTGGCGCAACTGACTGGCTCTTAAAATTTTCTCCGCCACTTGAGAGGTTCGGTGCAACCGTCCCCTTAAATCCCTCAAAAAATGGGGTACTCCTGTTTCCTCCACCTAAGGCTCAACCCACTGCTCTCGCAATATATCCAAAACTCCTCGTGGAGCCCGCCCATACATTAGTTCATAAGGGAGGTTCCCAAAGATGCCTGTATTCGCTCTTGGCAGGCCTACAAGACAAAGGGAAGCATCGTGTCCCACTCTGCCATGTTACCATCCAAGCCTCGCCTTAACATTTGTTTCAATGTCTGGTTTTGTCTTTCTACCAGGCCATTTGACTGCAGGTGATACACGGCAGTTTTAACATGTTGGATCCCGAAGGCGTCCCACACCTGGGCCAAATACTTAGACATGAAATTACTGCCTTGGTCTGTGAGCATCACCTGTGGGAAACCTACCTCGTAGAATAATTTTATCACCTCGGAAGCTACCGTTTTGGCGGATATATTACGCAGGGGAATGGCCCAGGGAAACCTGGTGGCTTGATCCACTATGACTAACATGTATTGGAACCCTCGGGGTGTCTTTACCAGAGGGCCCACTATATCCATTGCTATTCTGCGAATGGGCTCTGATATTACAGGCATGGGGAGCATGGGTACCTCTGATGGACGAACGGGGGTGACTTGTTGGCAAGAAGGGCAGGACTCACAAAATCGTGAGGTCTCTTTGAAAACGCCCGGCCAGTAAAAATAAGCTAATATCTGGTCCAGAGTCCCCTGTACTCCTTTATGACCTCCTACCGGGTGGTCATGAGCTAATCTCAAAACCACCATTTTAAACGCCGTAGGCACCACCAGCTGCTTACGGATGGTCCCAGAGCAGGGATCCAGACATTCCTTGTATAACACTCCCTCATCTAATAGGAACTTTGGAAAGGTATCCCTTTCCACCTGGGCGTATTCAAATGCCCGCTTAAGAGCGGGATCAGCTTGCTGCTCCTTGGGAAAGGATGGGAACTTTTCCACTAGCTCAGCCGGGACCCAAGGCAACCCTTGTCCCTCTTCTAACTCAGCTCTGTTTTGGGCCCTGCACTGCCTTTCCCGGCGCTTCTCCCCTTTTCTTTTCTTATGCTTATCCGTCGGGGGAGTTACTAGGTCCTCATGAGAGGGAAGATCACATACTGACTCATCAGACGGTTCTTCCTCTCTATCTAAAGCTTCTGACTGGGCACATGTAGATACCAAACCTGCCCATGGATGCAGACCCTTCTCTAATCCCCCTCTTCCCCTCAATCTCTACCCAGCACCAGGTCATATGGTAACCTTGGGACTACTGCTAGCAGGATTTCCTTTCTCACCCCTAAGCCTTTTACTATCACTTTATGTACGGGATAAAAGGACGATGCCCCATGAATGCACCTAATCTTAACCTTTCCTTCAGGTTGGCTCGGTCCTGCCTCACCCTGGGTTTCTATCACTCGCCAGAGTTTTCTAGAAATCATACTCTGATCTGCTCCGGAGTCTAGTAAAGCATCAGTAGCAATGCCCTGCACTTCTACAGACAGAAGAAAACCTTCCCTGATTCCTTTTCCATTGGCAGTTATCAGTGCTGTTCGTGCTTTGCAATCCTTTTGCAAATGCCCCTCAACACCACACTGAAAACATTTTCTCTTTATACAGTGGCTTCTTTGCATAGGCATACACACTTTCATACCATCCTCTTTTGCCCCTAACTTCCTTTCTGATAATTCAAAACCTGCCGCTTTTGAAGTGTCCCTTTTCCCCTGACCCGCCAATTCCGCTTCTATATAGCGTTCTGTCAGCAAGGTTGCTTCACTTGCGGTCCGGCAGTTTTGCAATATCAGGAAGGTTTGTATGTCCCTCGGGACTGCGGCCATGAATTGTTCTAACACAATATTATCTATAACAGATTCTATGGTTTTACCCTCTGGTGTCAACCACTTTTCTACTAAGCTTCTGATCCTCTGGAAAAGAGCTTTTGGCGTCTCACCAGGTTTTAATTTTGTACTTCTTAGCAAGCGATGATAAACCATCGGGGTTAATCCTAGGCAATCCCTTATGGCCTTTCTTAGCTCATCATAGTCATTAGCAAGTGCCGCGGGCATGGCCCTATACGCCGCCAATGCCTCACCAGTGAGGGTTGTGGCCAGGCGTACAGCCCATTGCTCCTTTGGCCAGCCTACTGTGTGTGCAACCCTATCAAACGATTCCAAGAAATCATCTATGTTATCATTTGCAGACAACTGTCCAAAAGTAAATGTCCCACAAGACTGTGGTCCTACCCCACAGGTATGTACTGTCCCTGCAAAGCCTGGAGGGGTTTGTGCCGCTTCTGCCGTCTTCTTCTGACTAGCCAGCCACGCCTCCATCATGTCCAATACATGTTTTTGTTGTGCTTGCATCACCGCTGGGGCCTGCTCCTGGGCTTGGTATGACATCTCCCTCTGTTTCTCAAATTGAGCTGCCATCCATTGCAGTACGTCCCTGCACTCCTTAGCCGTAGTTTTCTGTAAGGAAGAAAAGAAAGAAAAACACCACCAAGTGCGGTACGACAACAACACTTCAGCTAGTCTCTTGGCTTAAGCTGTTTGGGATTCCTGCACTTTTGCACTTGAATCCTTTACTATCCCAATTATCTACAGGTTACCTGAGAACAGGCATAGATTCAAGCCTCTCAAAAGTGAAAGTCTCAGCTGTCCTCTGTGACTCAGTTGACCTGCCTGCGTTTTCCCACTGCAATCCTCTGTGCAGCTCAGCTGTGCGTTTGTCCTCTATGCAAATCCTGAGGTGTTTGGAAAATCCTGGCGCATGCGTGAAATAAATCCAAGAACTACGCCACTTGTCGTGACCCCAGCCCCGGCCGAGGGCCTAGAGGCATAGGGCTGCCAATTTTAGTCCTCTAATAAAGGAATTAAGCACTATTCTTGTCCACAGGAAGGCATTTTGGGACTTGTAGTTTTTCCTCGTTCAAGGATAGTCGTGTAAGTCAAGGGTTAAAGGCAAAGACAAAAGTTTATTTTTCCCCAAAAAGCACTAAGGTTCAAACACACGTCAGGATATTCTTCTCCAAGCAATACTTCAGAAATTATACATAAGCTGTAACTGAGGAAGCTTCATAAGCTTTTAAAACATTTGCAGTTGTTTTCATAAGGTAATCAGCAAAACAAAATACAGCTTCTCTGTTTAAGCAAAGTTAAATGTCCTCATTTACCTTCTGCTCCTTTAAACACAAAAATGTAGAAGCTGGCAACGTTCTGTTGAGTTAGTGGGTATTTCTTAGCAAAACAAAACTAGGTTCATTCCCACTGCTTCTCAAGACCTTTGTTTATCCAGCATTTCTTATCAACAGACTTTCATAGCTTCTGTCTGGCATAATGTACAATCCATTGGCAATTCACTTGATATGGAGTTTTGCTCCACACAGTCCACTTGCATATCCTCTTGTTCTAAAGCATATACATCTGGCTCTGAACTCCCACAATCTGCTCCTCGGTGAATGCTCTGGGGAAATCCCTGGACCTCCCTCCAGCACTGGTTTCCCCGGTAAGGAATGTCTGTACCTCCAGTATGGGATATCTCTCCCTGGTTCAGTTGCCTTGGTTCCTCTCCACTGTTCAGCCACGGTTCTTTGCTCCAGGCTGGGTTCTGGTTACTTCTAGCTATAGCCTTGTTCACGCACCTTTGAGCAGCTTGAAACCTTCGGTCCGAGACCCGAGGTAGAAGACTTCCCTGCTTTCTTTCTCTAAGCAAAGCACACGTGGTTTCTTGGCTCTCAGGCTCCTTCCATGTCCTTCTCCTTCCCCTGATGTTTCCTCCTCTGAGTTCCTCTCTCTGAACTCCTGGAACAGCTAAAACACGCTGAACTCTCTGAACCTGCCCACGATTCTGGACTGGAACTGGAACACAAACAGTTTGAACCGCAACCTGATCCTGAACCCCCTTCTCCCTTCTGAGCAGGGTTTATAAGGCTGCTTCTTAACTAGGCTTTCTCTGTCTCTGCATAGGTGTTTGCCATTACCCCTTAAGCTTGCACTTATGTCAGCAGAGCTTGGGAGTGGCAAACTGGCTCTATCAACTCCGTGCTTTCTTTCTTTGACTGCAGACTGGAACCTGTGAATTTCAGGAATGTCTCTTTCCTTAAAGGTATATTCACTATCCTTTCCTATTTCCATCGGTTCAGCAGGGTTCTCCTCATCACAATACCTATAGACATCAACAATCCTAACCATCTTACACTCTCTTCCTGCATCAAAGAAGCTCAAATCTGGCTATCCTCAGCGAACCTCCAGATAAACTTCAACAAAACCAAAGCACTTTACATAACAAGGAACCTAAACTTCACTTTCCCAACACACAAAACTGACATACCGGTTAAGAAAGAAGTGAAATATTTGGGAGTCATGCTAGACCAATTCCTAAATATGACATCACACGTAAAAACAATCATAAGAAACATCTTTTTTTAAACTACGAACACTTCAATATCTCAGACCTCTACTCAACCCCCTCGACTTTAGGTCAGTTGTCCAAGCACTGGTCACTCCTTACCTTGACTTTTGCAATGGCCTTCTCCAAGGACTCCCAAAGAAGACGATTAACCAGCTCCAAATATCACAAAATGTAGCAGCCAGAATCATATGCAAAGCCCCCCCCCCCCCCAAATGACCACATTATCCCCATCATGCATATGTTCCACTGGCTCCCCTCCACAAGCAGAATAAAATTTAAACTACTTATGACCACATTCAAATTACTCAACAACATATCCCCATCATTTCTATCCACATTAATACACCCAAATACAATCACAAGAACTAAAAGAGAATGCCACATGAACACCACCAAACCCCCGCCAGACCACCGTAAAACCAGGCAAGCTACAAGCAACAGAGCATTTTCATTTGTGGTCCCCTACTCTATGGAATGCTCTCTCCGATACATTGAGAGCCATTAAAGACCTACAAACCTTTAGAAAACAAATTAAAATAAATCTATTCATTGAACATTACGGCAATGACAGTAACACCCCTACAGCCTCGCAAAATCCTCACTCTCCAGACATCCCCCACCCCACACAATGAGCAACAAGTCATCCAGAATTCTATGTAAAGCTATGTTCTCCTGTATATAGTTAACCTTGTACATAGTTGTCAAATGTATATAATTAAACCCAGTTGCCAATCACTCTTGTTTGTTATTCCCCTCAAAATGATCAATGTAAAAGATTCAGTTCTCTGTAAACTGCCCCTGATCTTGGAAGGGGTGGTATATAAAATTTTTTGAAATAAATAAAAAATAAAATAAGGAACTCCCAAAGAATCCAAAAACAAAAAACTCTTTCTGCCTGGGGACTATTATCAAAGACATTAAAAGAGGATCATGTGTCGTGTACAATTCTGGTCGCCATATCTTAAAAAGGATATAGCGTCATTAGAAAAGGTTCAGAGAAGAGGCACCAAAATGGCAGACTAAGTACAAGCCATATTGACCAGCTGTGGAAGGATTTGTTGACAGTCAACCCCAATAAATGTTTTCTGGGAGGTCACAATGTTCAATTCCTGTGGTATTTAAATGGAAATGGGCAGATACAACCTCAACTACGCAAGGTAGATGCTATTGCCCAAGTCACTACCCTGAAATTGAAGAAAGAGGTTTGTGCCTTCCTTGGACTGATCGGCTATTATCGCTGGTTCATCCCTAATTTTGTACAGGTGGCAGGCCATTAACCAATCTCCTCTGGAGGACAGCTCCCGAGGTCACTGGATCTGAACCTGACCTTCCAGTGTCTCAAGAAGACCATGTGCTCTGAACCAGTCCTGATTAGCCCTGATGTCTCTCTACAGTTGATTGTACAAACCGATGCCTCGAAGGCAGATCTAAGAGCCATTTTGGCACATTTAAGTCAGGGGTGAAGAACATGCCATAGAAATCATTAGGAGGAAACTGCTTCCTCAGGAAAAGCATTATGCAGTGATCGAGAAGGGGGCCCTCACTGTCAAATGGACGCTTGAAATCCTTAAACACTACCTGCTCGGTTGTCTGTTTATGCTAATAATGGACCACCAACCCCTCAAGTGGTTGGCTTGGCAGAAAGAATCCAACGACTGTATTGTGTGGTGCTTCTTCAGTCTCCAACCCTACCAATTTCAGGTTCGCCATAGGGCTGGTCAAACTCACCTGAACGTGGACTTCCTTTCCCAGGTGGGGTGTCAGATGAGGCTGGCGCTCAATGGGGCAAGGGCTGAGCTAAGGGGGAGGGTGTGTGATGGGTTTTATAGAGTGTTGCTAATCTCTCTCCAGAGGGATTATCACCAGGCCTCTTTATGAGAGCCTGCAGCCCAGAGTTCAGGGCTGGGAGGGTATGGCTCACAGGAAGAGGTTAAAAATCCAGCAGGCTGCAGGAGGCAGGAGCCAGGAGTTAGTTCAAGGCACACTGTACAAAGGTAGGAACTTTAACTGGGCAAGGACGGAACTTTAATTGGGCTGGAGGAAGGGCCAGGAAACTAGCTTTGTGAAGGTTTAACAAACTGGGTCTGAATAAAAACACATTTTGTTTTCCCTTAACTCCTGTCTGGTGTTTAAACAGAAAACCCCTTCCCACCACATGCACACTACCACAGGCTTATTTTAGAAGCCCTATTTATGGTCTAAATGTATCAGTGGCGCCAGAAAACCGTGAAAGCTACAAACACATGTAGGTGGCAATCTTAGAAAGGCCGCAGGCTGCACTTTTCTGCTGCACACATTTCATATATGCACATCTACTACTACTACTGCTATTGAACATTTATATAGTGCTTCAAGGAGTACACAGCACTGTATAAATACATATAAAGACAGTCCCTGCTCCTTAAAGCTTACAATCTAGTCAAGACAGGCAATCACAAAAACACTGGAAGAATGATCTAATGCTTGGCAATTAAGATTTAATGCGAACATAAGAACATAAGATATGCCATACTGGGTCAAACCAAGGTCCATCGAGCCCAGTATCCTGTTTCCAACAGTGGCCAATCTAGGTCATACGTACCTAGCAGTTTCCCCAAAAGACACAGGTTCCACAATGCTTGTACTGGGTCAAGCATTGATATCCTGGGTCCCTTCTTAATAATGGTTTATAGACCTTTCCTCCAGGAACTTGTCCAAACCTTTTTTAAACCCAGCTACACTAACAGCCTTTACTACAACCTCCGGTAACAAATCCAGAGTTTGATTACACGTTGAGTGAAAAAATATTTTCTTTTATTAGTCTTAAATAGTTTACCCTGTAGCTTCATTGTATGCCCCCTACTCTTTCTATATTCTGATAACGTAAACAATCGATCTACGCTTACCCGTTCCACTCCGTTCATTAATTTATAGACTTCTATCATATCTCCCCTCAGCCGTCTCTTTTCCAGGTTAAAGAGCCCTAACCTTTTTAGCCTTTCTTCATAGGAGTATCCTTCCATCCCCTTTATCATTTTGGTGGCTCTTCTCTGAACCTTTTCTAATAATGCTATATCCTTTTTAAGATACGGCGACCAGAATTGCACACAATATTCAAGGTGCGGTCTCACCATGGAACGGTATAGAGGCATTACAATATCTTTTGTTTTATTTTCCATTCCTTTCCTTATGATACCTAGCATTCTATTTGCTCTCTTGGCTGCCACTGCACACTGGGCCGAGGGTTTTAACAAGTTATCCACAATGACGCCTAAATCTTTTTCCTGGGTGGTGATTCCTAATGTGGAACCTTGCATTGTGTAACCATAGTTTGGGTTGTTCTTCCCTAGGTGCATAACTTTGCACTTGTCCACATTAAATTTCATCTGCCATTTTGATGCCCAGTCTTCCAATTTATCAAGATCCTGTTGCAATTTTCCACAATCCTCTTGGGTTTTAACAACTTTAAATAGTTTTGTGTCATCTGCAAATTTGATAACCTCACTCGTTATTCCTCTTTCCAGGTCATTTATGAATATGTCAAAAAGAAGCGGACCCAGCACAGATCCCTGGGGTACACCACTATTCACCTTTCTCCATTGGGAAAATTGGCCATTTAGCCCAATCCTCTGCTTTCTATCTTTTAACCAGTTCCTGATCCACAGTAGTACACTGCCTCCTATCCCATGACTCTTTAGTTTTGCCAAAAGTCTCTCATGAGGGACCTTGTCAAAGGCTTTCTGAAGTCCAGATACACTATATCAACCGACTCACCTTTGTCCACCTGTTTATTCACACTTTCAAAAAAACATAACAGATTAGTAAGACAAGATCTTCCTTGTCTAAAGCCATGTTGGCTGTCTCCCATTAGGCCATGACTATCTAAATGCTGAGTAATTTTATTCTTTATGATGGTTTCTACCATTTTGCCCGGTACTGATGTGAGGCTCACCGGTCTGTAGTTTCCCGGATCACCCCTGGAACCCTTTTTAAAAATTGGTGTTACATTGGCGAGTCTCCAATCTTCAGGTATTTGAGATGATTTTAATGATAGTTCACAGATTACAAACAGCAGGTCTGCAATCTCATATTTCAGTTCTTTCAACACCCTTGGATGTATACCATCCGGCCCAGGTGATTTGCTACTCTTCAGTTTATCTAATAGTTGTAATACATCTTCCCGATGTATCAATATTTCCTTCAATTCTTCCGCACCTTTAAATACCACTTCAGTCATGGGTAACATCCCTACATCTTCCTCAGTAAAGACTGAAGCAAAGAATTCATTCAGTCTCTCCGCTATCGCCTTGTCACCTCTTAGTGCCCCTTTAACTCCTCTATCATCTAATGGACCAAATGACTCTCTCACAGGTTTTTTGCTATGAATGTACATGAAAAAATCTTTATTTCGTGTTTTTGCTTCCGCAGCAAGCTTTTTCTCAAATTCTCCCTTTGCCTGCTTTATCAATGCCTTGCATTTGACCTGCCAGTGCTTGTGCTGTTTCCAGGTTTCGTCATTTGTCTCTTTTTTCCATTTTCTGAAAGATTCTTTTTTGGAAACAACAGCCTCTCTGACCTCACCTTTAAACCATGCTGGCAGTTTTTTGGACTTCCTTCCACTTTTCTTAAAGCGTGGAATACAGCTGGTCTGGGCTTCCAAGATAGTATTTTTCAACAACACCCAAGCTTGATGTAAGTCTTTAACCTTTGCAACTGCTCCTTTTAGTTTTTTCTTAACTATTTTCCTCATTTTATCATAGTCTCCCTTTCAAAAGTTAAAAGGTAGTACTGTGGATTTCCTTACTATCCCTCCTCCACTAATTAAATCAAAGGCGATCATGCTATGAGCACTATTGCCAAGTGGTCCCAACACCCTTATCTCTTGCACTAGATCTGGTGTTCCACTAAGGACTAGGTCTAATATGGCTTCCCCTCTGGTCGGTTCATGAACCAGCTGCTCCAAGAAGCAGTCATTTATTTCTTCTAGGAACTTTATCTCCCTAGCATGTCCTGCCGTGACACTGACCCAGTCGATACCGGGGTAATTGAAATCACCCATTATTATTACCACACTGTAACTTTTGTTAGCTTCCTTGATTTCTTTGAGCATTTCATCATCCATTTGTTCATTCTGGCCAGGCGGTCGATAGTACATCCCCACTGCCATCACCTTCCCCTTTTTACATGGAATTTCAATCCATAGAGATTCTACAGCAAATTTTGTTTCCTGCAAAACTTTAATCATTTATGACTCAATGCCCTCTCTAACATAGAGCGCAACCCCTCCACCAATTTGATCAGCTCTATCATTACGATATAGTTTGTACCCAGGTATCACGGTGTCCCACTGGTTGTCCTCCTTCTACCATGTCTCTGATATTCCAATCATATCTAACCTCTCATTTAGTGCTATATATTCTAACTCTCCCATCTTATTTTTTAGACTTCTAGCATTTGCATACAAGCATTTTAGAGACTGTATTTTATTCATATTAATTTGGCTATTGGTAGACATGGGTAATTTCGGATCTTTAAGCTCTGTCTGCTCCATACTCGAGGGCATTTGGGCTACTTTACTCTTTTTTGGAACCTCTCTGCTTTTGGTAGTATCCTTCAAGGATACATTCTTCCGAACCATCCGCTCTTGGGCGACTGTCGGCTTTCCCCTATTATCTAGTTTAAAAGCTGCTCTATCTCCTTTTTAAAGGTTAATGCCAGCAGAAGAAGTGCAGAGTCATGCACTTGGGATGCAAAAATCCAAAAGAATCGTATGTGATAGGGGAAGCGAGGCTATTGTGCATGGACCAGGAGAGGGACCTTGGAGTACTAGTGTGTGAGGATCTCAAGGTGGCGAAACAATGCGACAAGGCAGTAGCCAAAGCCAGATGGATGCTGGGCTGCATACAGAGAGGAATAACCAGCAAAAAGGAAGAGATATTAATGCCCCGTACAAGTCGTTGGTGAGGCCTCACTTGGAGTATTGTGTTCAGTTTTGAAGACAGTACTGGGGGAGGGGGGATGATAAGTCTCTGGTCTTGTAATGAAACAGAAAGCTACGGGAACACTTCAGTTTGGGTGGTCCAAATGATCTCTCTGCAATTTTGTTTTATTTTGTACCGAACAAAACTGCAGAGAGATCATTTGAACCACCAGAACTGAAGTGCGCCAATAGCTTTTTGTTTCGTTACAAGGCCAGAGATTTATCAGCCCCCTCACATCTCACTAAGGATATAAAATGACTTGAAACAGTTCAGAGGAAGGTGACCAAAATGATTTGGAGCCTGCACCAGAAGACGTATGAGAAGAGACTTGAATACCTAAATATGTATACCCTAGAGGAGAGAAGGGACAAGGGAGATATGATACAGACCTTTAAATATGTAAAGGGTATCACTGAACAAGCAAACCTTTTTCAAAGAAGGGGAAGCTGTAAAACTAGAAGGCATATGATGAAGCTTCAAGGCGGTAAACTTAAAAGCAGCATCAGAAAATACTTTTTCACTGAAAGGGTGGTGAATGCATGGAATGCCCTCCCAACAGAGGTGTGGGGGCAAATACAGTGACAGAATTTAAAATGCATGGGACAGTGACAGTGGATCCCTTTATAGCAACATTTCTGCCAGATCGTGTCAATCCTTCAGTGAGTTGCAGCACAACCCTTTCACCTTGATTCTGTTCCCTGTTTTGTCCGAGTTCCCTTCCTGTATATTTATTTATTTATTTATTTAATATTTCTTTTATACTGCGCTATTGACATCAGTGCGGTTTACATCAAAACATAACGTGCATTTCAGGGTCACTGAGATGCATTTACATTTGAACAGGGATTAGAAACTTGGATAACAGGGTAAATTAACAAGAGTTATACAATAAGTATCTACATTATATACATCATGAGGGTAATTTCTTGTCGGGACTAAGCTGGGAAGTATCTGCTGAATAGGTGATGTTTTAGGGCCTTTCTAAGTTGGGTTAGGTCTGTAATAGCTCTGATGTCGGGAGGGAGGGAGTTCCAGGCTTTCGGGGCATAGAAGCAGAAGGCTCTGTTGGTTGTTGACTTTTTGCATCTTGTTGATTGTTTCGGGACTGTTAAAGTGTTTACTGCTACAGATCTTCTACTTCTAATAGGAGCTGAGGTATGTATCAATTCGGTGATGGTTATGGGGGACTGATTGTTTAGGGCTTTGAAGGTCATGATGATATTCTTATATAGGGTTCTAGCTTGGAGAGGTAGCCAGTGGAGCTTTTTCAGGATTGGTGTGATGTGATCAGTCTTCGATATTCCTTCTAGCACCCTGGCTGCTGTGTTCATTGCCAGTTGAAGAGGGTTTAGAGTTGCTTGTGAAAGACCGTATAGGATTGCGTTTGCAAAGTCAATGTGGGGCATCACCAAAGCTTGGTAGATTGTTTGGTAGTCTGTATGCTCAAGCAGTGGTCGTAAGTGACGAAGAGTCCTTATTTTGTGGTAGATTGATTTTGTTGTGTTTTTTATATGTGCCTTCATGTCCATTTTATTGTCGAGGGTGATGCCTAGGTATCTGATGGTAGATTTGGTTGTTAGTTCTGTGCCGTTTACCTTTAGTGTGGGTGGGGGTGCGAAGTCCTGGTTCTTCGTTATGAACATTACGTCAGTCTTGCTGTAGTTGATTCTCAAGTTCTGTGTGAGGAGCCATTCCGCAACTGCGTTGAAGCAGTTTATCAGCGGTGTAAAATCAGGTTGGTCTGTCATGAAAGGCATATAAAGGAGAATGTCATCAGCATATGCTAAGCAGGATACATTGAAGGATCGTATTAGGTCACAGATGGGTTGAATGTAAATATTAAACAGTAGTGCGGATAGTGAAGATCCTTGAGGTACTCCTTGGTGCTGTAAAAATGGGACAGATGTTACGATTCCAAGTCTAATTTGTTGCCATCTGTTGGAAAGGTAGGATTTACACTAGCTGAGTGCTGAGCCTTGGATACCTTTTTCTTCAAGGCATTCAATAAGGATCTGGTGACTCACAGAGTCAAATGCAGCTGAGATGTCCATGAATATAAGGACAAAGCCTTGTCTGGTGTTGTCTATGCCGGTAATTATGGTGTTGAAGAGAGTGACAAGTAGAGTCTCCACACTCTGCGCTTCTCTGAAACCATGTTGAGAAGGGTGCAGGGGAGCTTCAGTGTCAATGTGTTGCTGAATTTGGTGTTGCACTACCTTTTCAATTATTTTGGCTAGTAGGGGGATGCTGGATATCGGTCTGTATGATTCGACCTTTAGCGGATCCAGTTTATTGTTCTTCAGCAATGGTCTGATGGAGGTATGCTTTAGACTTTGTGGGAATGTTCCTTTTGTAAACGATTGTTCCAGTATTTTATTTAAGGAGGGGCTTAGTTCGCTGCGGAGCTCTCTGATCCAAGATGCTGAGCAAGGATCATTTGGTGCAGTGGTAGCATTGATGGAGGTGATGATGTTTTCAATCTCTTTGGGTGACAATGTGTTGAATTTGGTCAGTGGGGATGACTGCGGTGTCTTGGGTGGTTGGGAGAGTCTAGCTGGATTGGAGGATTTGGCCGTCTGTATCATTTTAGATTTTAGGTAATTAGCATAGTCCTGGGGATGGATTGCATGTGTTTGTTCTGGGGTTGGTTCTCGTGCTAGCGTCTTTACTATGTTGAATAAGTCGTGGTGCTTGCTTATTGATCGCATCAGGAGGTCTGTGTGGAATTGCTTTCTTCTCTCCGCTATTTCTTGGCGATGCTTCTCTAAGTGTGAGCAGTATATTGTGTGTGCTTCAATGGAGCAGGACCAACGCCAACGTCGCTCGAGTTTTCTTAGATGGAGAAGTGATGAGCACAACTCATTCGAGTACCATGCCACATGTGTACAGTTCTTGGTTATTCTGTTTGTGTCGGGGAGTTGTGAGCTAGTTCTGAGGGTGTCATTCCAGGTGTTGATCAGATTGTCGAGATCGGAGTCTGAGGAGCTTAGGTGAGGAAGGACTTTCTTTAGTATCTCATCTTTGTTGAAGGATCGAAATCTTCTCACTGGTGGCTTGGGAGGGATGGAGTTGGTATTTTGATTGTTAGGGTAGGTGGGTAATTGGAATCTGATCAAGCTGTGGTCAGACTATGGTACTGGTGTTATAGTTATTGCGAAGTCGTAGTTTGCTTCAATGATGGATCGAGGGGTGAATATTAGGTCCAGAGTATTTCCCTTCACATGTGTTGGTGCTCTGACTGAGTGAGTCCAAGGTCATCAAGTGCTTCGAGAAACGCTGAGGTTTGTGAATCTTGTAGAGTTGGGAGATTGAAATCACCCATTAGCCAGCTTGGTGATCGAGATTTGTCCGTTTTGCAGACAAGGTCTATTATGGTTGATAGGTCTTCTGTCGAAGTTGTCGGGGATCTGTAAACTAGATTGATTGAACAGGTGTCATTAGAGATGGATATCATGTTGAGATGGGCTGTATTGGTGGTGGTGCTCAGCTGAAATTGAAGTTCATTTTTCACAAGGATGAGTGCTCCACCTCCTCTTTGGTTGGGTCTATGGCATGTATGGAGTGAGAAATTAGGGGGTAACATCTGGTTTATAATGACATTGTCGCAGTCTGACAACCAGGTTTCTGTAACCAACAGGATGTCAAGGTTGTAGTGGTTTATTAGGTCGGTGATCACTGGCCATTTTTTGTGAACTGATCTGCCGTTGATGAGGGCGCATTTTAATGGTCTTCGGTGATGTTGTTTTGCTACCAGAGGCTTTTTGGTGTGTTGGAGGGCAATATGGATCAGATGGGGGTGATTTGGGCGGATGGTGTCTGATGAAGATGTATGGGTCTTGTTTGTCCATTCCTTCCAGTTATTTTGCAGTATTGGTATGGAATTGGTACTTAGGTTGAAGGCGTTTGACCAACTAGGCAATGCTGTAATGAGATATATGCTGGCTATAGCTAAGAGTGTATGCATCGTTCTATATAACAGTGTACTGGCTATAGTGGTTGGAGAGACACTTGCAAAGATACTGTTGGATAAAATGAGAATGCTAGCAATTATCAGGCAGTGGTAGCAGTAAAGTAGAGTATGGGTAACAGAGTTACAAATAGCGGCAAAAAATGTAATCAAGATTCATATATGTGGTAACAGAGTTACAGATAGTAGCAACAAATGTAACAAAGACTAATGAATGTGGTAACAGCACGCTACTGTTGGGAAAGTAACAGACTAATAGTCACAATTGGATATAGTTGGTATACTTGCAGCAAGTGGGCAAGTAGAAGACAATTAGTTGGAGAGTTGGGAGTTCGAGTCACTGAGGCAGTTTTCTTCTGGAATGGTGCACATAGGGTCAATTTGTCGTGTCTGTCGTTAGCTGAGAAGGGTTTGCCACAGAGGAACTTCACCGCAGGGGCTGTATGTGAATACAGGACGTTTTTCGAAAGCAACAGTTTTTGGCAGTTATTTATTTTATTTATTTATTTTATTTATTTAAGGTTTTTCTATACCGCACTATTCGGCATCAGCACGGTTTACAATAAACAAGTTTGTACAATGAGGAACAGCCATACATTGAACTTACATAGAACAGGGAGTTTAAACATGGATAACAGGTGAACTTTATACATAGCAAACAAAGGGAGATTTAAACAAGGGTAACAGGTGAACTTTATACATTATATACACAGGGATTGCATCACATCTAAGTTTATGATACAGGCCCTAAGGGGGATAGATGGGGGAGGTGAAGAGTTTTCATCGGAAATTGGTTAGACAGCGTTGGCTTGTTAGACTATAAGATCATGTGGTACTGTCTAGGTGATGCTGTCGGAGTTACCAAAGTGTTGTATAAATAATTGCAGTTTGAGGGCTTTTCTGAACTGGGGGAGGTTATTTATGCTGCGGATTTCTGTTGGGAGGGAGTTCCAGCAAGAAGGGGCGAATAAGGCAAAGGCACGCTTTCTAGTGGATTTGTTGCATTTTGTGATGGCTTTTGGAAGGAGGATGGTATTGCAGGATGTGGTTCTTCTTAATCTGTTGTTTGGAGTAAGTTGGATCATATCTGACAATATATTTGCGGTGATACAGTTGACTGCTTTGAAGGTCAAGGTGAGGATCTTAAATGTGATCCTGTACTGGACGGGGAGCCAGTGCAAGCTCTTCAGGATAGGGGTGATATGTTCTCTGCGAGATGCGCCATAGAGGGTTCTTGCTGCGGTATTCATCGCAAGCTGTAAGGGGTTTATCGAGCTCTTTGGGAGTCCGAGTAGGATGGGGTTGGCGTAATCGAAGTGGGGCATGATTATGGCCTGGAAGACTGTTCTGAAGTCGTTTGGTTCAAGGGTGTTCTTTATGAGGCGTAGTGTCCGTAATTTGTGGTATATTGTTCTGATTGTATTGTCTATATGAGCATGCATGTCCAGGTGCTGGTCCAGTGTTACGCCTAAGTATTTGATCGTTGTCTTGGAGAGGAGTTCTGCGTTGTTCACTTTGATTGAAGATGGGGGAGTGAATGACTGGTTTCTTCCGATGAATAGAACTTCTGTCTTTTTCAGATTTATTCTGAGCATTTGGTTGTGTAGCCAATCTGTGACGGCATTGAAGCAAGAGGAGAGCTGGTCGAGGTTTGGATGATCTGTGTCTATTGGGGTGAACATTAGGACATCATCAGCATATACTAGGCAGTTGATGTTAAAGGACCGGATAAGATTGCAGATGGGCTGCATATAGATATTGAATAAAAGTGCTGAGAGGGATGAGCCCTGGGGAACGCCTTTTTCTAGTGGGAAAGGGTCCGATAAAGAGGATCCGGAGCGGACATGTTGCCATCTGTTATTCAGATATGAGGCGCACCAAGCTAGAGCGTTGCCACGAAGACCCTTCTCAGTGAGGCGTGATAGGAGTATCTTGTGGTCCACCGAGTCAAAGGCGGCTGCGATGTCCAGAAAGATAAGGGCAAAACCCTTCCTGATGTTATCGAGCCCAATGGTAAGGGAGTTGAATAATGTAGTCAGAAGGGTATCGACTCCATGGGACTCTCTGAATCCATGCTGGCAGTAATCAAGAGGCGCGTTGTTTTCAATGTGATGGGTTAGTTGCTGTTGGACTGTTTTTTCGATGATTTTAGCTAGAAGCGGGATGCTCGATATGGGCCTGTAAGAGTCCATCTTTGTGGGGTCGAGCTTTTTGTTCTTCAGTAGGGGTCTTATTGAAGTTTGCTTCAGGTTCTGTGGGAAAATCCCCGAAGTGAAGGATGATCCTATTAGTTTGGCGAGGAAAGGGCTGAGGTCTGATTTTAGCGCTTTTATCCATTGTGCCAGGCATGGGTCGCTCGGAGCTGTGGTGGTATTGATGCATGTGATGGTATCTTGGATCTCCCTTGCTGTTGGGGGGGAGAAGGAGTTAAGAATGTGGTGGTTATCTGCTGTCTCATTTAGAGGGAGGGAGTCGGGAGGTAGCGGGCTTGTATGTTTCAGAGGGTGGTGATTTGCAGGAGCAATGTGTTGGCTTGTCTTTGAGCGAAGGTAGTCCGCATATTCCTGAGCGTCAGGTAGATTTGTTTGGTTGGAGGTGGGCTCCTTAGCCAGATTTTTGACCAGATTGAATAGCTCACGTGGTTTGTTTATGGCTCTCAGTAGGACGTCAAGGTTTATGGCTCTCAGTAGGACTTAAGCTGGCCACTGCCTAAGGGCCACGCCAAAGGGCCCTCTGGCGAGGCCCTCAGGTGCAGGCTCGCCAGGAGCGGGCGCGCCGGATGGCGCTTCTGTTTTTAAATGCAGGGCGCCTGCCCCGATTGGGCAGCATGCAGGGAGGCCGGGTTCCCGCTCCGATGGCTCGATCCCGTGCAGGGAAAGCTGAAGATGGTGCCGGGCTGCTGGATTCCCGTGCCGGATGGCGCTTCTGTTTTTAAATGCAGGGTGCCTGCCCCGATTGGGCAGCATGCAGGGAGGCCAGGTTCCCGTTCCAGTGGCTCGATCCCGTGCAGGGAGAGTTGAAGATGGTGCCGGGCTACTGGATTCCCGCGCCGGATGGCGCTTCTGTTTTAAATGCAGGGCGCCTGCCCCGATTGGGCAGCACGCAGGGAGGCCGGGTTCACGCTCCGGTGGCTCGATCCCGTGCAGGGAGAGCTGAAGATGGTGCCGGGCTGCTGGATTCCTGCACTGGATGGCGCTTCTGTTTTTAAATGCAGGGCGCCTGCCCCGATTGGGCAGCACGCAGGGAGGCCGGGTTCCCGCTCCGGTGGCTCGATCCCGTGCAGGGAGAGCTGAAGATGGTGCCGGGCTGCTGGATTCCCGCGCCGGATAGCGCTTCTGTTTTTAAATGCAGGGCGCCTACCCCGATTGGGCAGCACGCAGGGAGGCCAGGTTCCCACTCCGGTGGCTCGATCCCGTGCAGGGAGAGCTGAAGATGGTGCCGAGCTGCTGGATTATACTTATATATATATATATATATATATATATATACTTATATATACTTGAAGACGCAGAACACATGACGTTGCACTGTCACACAACATCCATAGCTTTATGCCATATTTCCCAGGTTTGCTGGGAATATATTGTCGGAAGGGAACACGACCACGTAATGTAAGCAGTTGCTCATCCACGGTAACATTTTCACCAGGAACAAAGGTGTCACTTAGAGTTGCCCCAGGTATGAAAAATGTGTCTGATTGGAGCAAGCTTATCCACGCCTCGTTGTTCACGTCTGTTGGTTGCATCATCAAATCTGAGAGCACAAGAAATTTGCTGAAAACAGTTACGGGCCATATTTTTGCTGAAAACCGAACGACCATCTTCAAGGTTCCACAACTGAACCATGGATTCATTTTGTGACTTGTACATGCCTGAGAGGATTAGAAGTCCAAGAAAATGTTGAAATTCTCCGTCTGTCAAATCTTTCCAGGTGTCATCATAAATGTGTCTTCCTTGTTTGCTCGTCCACATCATGATTTCATTCAATAAGTTCTTCCTCATGAACAAGTGGAATGCTGCGAGAGGGCCATCAACATTTCGTACAGCATACCTTGTAGGACCTTGTTGTACAGGCATGACATTAGCTCTGGCGTATCTTCCAGCAGCTTGCTTTATAGGTTTCCTGTTCCATGATGTAGCATCCTTAGATACATAAGCTTCAATGGCAACATTTATGCTTATAGTTGATGATCTCTTAGCTCCTCTACGACCACAACTAAGATTCCTCACATGATACTGACACCGAGGACTCCTGCCTTCTTCCCCGTCCAGCACAGTCTCGACCTTTGCCTCGATCTGTAACTTGACTCTTTGCTGCAGGCAATGTTACCGGCTCAACATCAGTCTCACATTCACTTGGCGACCAACTGCTGTCGCCATCTGAATAATGACTGTCATCATCAGATTTATCGCCTGAACTTAGCTGATATGCTTCTTCGCTTGCTGAATAAGCTGCATCATCAGACGACTCAGCGCCGTCACTGTCAGCATCTTGTTGCAATATTTCTCTTACTTGGGCAGCTGAATATTTTTGTTTTGACATCATAAACAATAACCTAAAATAATTAAACAAAGATAAAGTTGAATAAAACGCAAAGCAGTTTTACTATAGGTGTACAATAATCGTGATGAACGAGCTGAAAGCCTTTAGATTTCATCGGAAATAATGAGAGAACGTATGATATCAATTACAGAAAATGTGTAATTTTCATAAAATAAGAGTACAAAAAATAAATGATACATAATTAATGATAAATACCTTTGTCAGATCAAAAAATTCACAAAACTGCAAATTGTATCATGATCCAAACTGGACGTAAGCAACTGGGGTCAAAAATGACCCCACTGGTACTCTGTGCTGCAGTTCATCGCTAGCGTCACCTAGCGGATTAAAATTATTCTTCTCATGGTGCAATATAAAGAGAATATTGACATGTGAAAAGTCATAAAAAGATTGCATTCTTGAACAACTAGTTTCCGAGATATGCATTGTGAAACTTGCAATGGGTTCACTTTTGACCCCATCGGTACTCCCAGGGTTAAATTGCTTAATTTCTAATGACTATCAATTAGCCATTACAAATTAAGATAGGATCATATGCATAGTAGTGATGGTGATAAGTTATTATCATAGGAATGCAGTGGCGACTAAGTCACAGCACAAAGGGCAGAGGAGGGGGACATGTCTGAGTACACAGTTAATACTGTTAGTGGAATAACTATCAGGAAGTTATTTTTTCAGTTTTATGTCATTGTACTGTAATGATAAGTCAAATACTGTTAGACTAGATGCAGAGATAATGAGATTCACTGCTGCAGAAGCTGAAGGGCATATGGGGCATGTCTCTTCTTTACTTACTCTTTTATGGACCCAGTTAGACTCATATAAAATAACTAGTTACATCTGGGTGTGTTTGGTCTTCACCAGCTCTTTTTCGGACGCAGGGAGGTGCACCTAATGGTTTGTTCACATGAAAAAAGTGAGCTACAAGGACACTGTGTTGTCAAGGCTTATATGGCTGTGTCACATACTGTAGCTGCAAAGTGCTGAAAGGGACAATTTCTACAGCTCAGTCCCTGGCAACTACTATACTATAGTTTGTACAAGCTGTGACATCTGTTAAGACGTGCCCCGGTTTGCCAGTTCTGTCAGAGAATTTTGTTAATAATGTTCTTCTGATTCATGCATAAATAACATCCATACACAAGTAGGATTCATTAAAAAAATGCAGAAAGACTACATTACCGTAGCATGTTTTTATCCAGCTGTACACATTATCTGGCCCTACATTATTCCTCAAAGACTCTGACACATCATATCATCAAAATTGTTAACAAACCTAATAAATAAATGAACCAATTCATGTTTACCAATGGTGGCTGTGACCTTATACTGTAACTGAAAATTGCCCCAGTATGTATAGACCAGATGATGTGTACCTATCACATGTGGAACTTAATATTTATAACACCAATATTCAAAATGGGATCAAGGGTTTGCTGTTCAGGCATGGCCACAGAAGTAGCATGGGAGAGTCTAAGTTAAATGAGACATGGGCAGTGGCAGGCGTAACCATGGCAGAGGTACGCAGCAAGTGTTGTTTTGAGTCAGAATGGTTAGGGACAAGAAAATAGCCTTCTTAACCTCTGTTGGAACAGAAAATGTTTGGAATGAACAGTGGCAAGAAGATGGGCAAGTAGCAACTTTTACAGCCAGGACAAGTCTTTTCTCCACTGCTAGTAGACTTACATGCAAAAGGTATCTACTGCTCTTTCACAAACTGGAGTAGTAGCTCATGAACAAGATACTGTTCGTGACAATCAAAGTGTGACTTACAGACAACATCAGGGGCAAGGCTTGCACAGCCAGTTGTCCCAGTACATTTGTGGCTTTTATGGGCTATTACTGAGACTTTAGAACAAGATGTTGCAATTGTGAGAGGTAATAATATTGATCATATGAACTGTTGTGGGCTATTCCCCAACTACTGAGCTATAGTAGTTATGATTAATATGTTGTGCAGGTTGATGTTTTTGTTAAAATTCTTTGTGTATTTATTTAGCTATAGATATACCACAAATGGACCACATTTACACTGCAGCCATATATAAAAAATGATCTCTTCAACAGATGGTCTGTGCTTAGGTCTGCGATTTAGAGGGGAGGGAAGAGATATGGGGAGGAGGGGAGGGTTAGATAAGATAGGGTGGTGCTCTGCAATGCCTGATCAGGTTGCGGCTGCTGACAGATCAAGAAGGATGAGGAATTAGGAAACTGTATAGACAAGAGATGAGGAAGTGGTTGATCAAGTGTACTCTGACAGTTTCAGTAAAATGTGAAGATAGAAAGCTCACTGACATGGGATTAAGAAAAAATCTATGAAAAAGGAAAGCCTGAATTCGATGAAGTACAGCAAACCCAAGAACATTATTTGGAAAGATCTGGGATCTAGAGAAGACTTAAGAATGCAGTGAACCGATATGTACTTGTAGGAAAGAAGAAAAGAGAACACAGTGAAGAGCTGAAATATAAAACATAAGGAAAAGGGGTTTCTTTTTTAACAGAAAATTTAAAATCAAGCAGAACATTGAAAATCATAGATGTGCTTTCATTTCCCATAAAATGTGGGCGGAGAATCAGTGTTAGAATTCAGAAAAATGCCTTCAACCACAAGGAAACAGAAGAGATGCCACATCAAAACGAGGTCAGCTGAACGTGTCTTTTGAAAAACAAATGTGCAATGTCTTTTGAAAACAAGCGTTGCGTAGCAGTGTTATAACACACAGGACCTCGACACTTCAATTCTTGTGTAAGTACTACAATTATTGTGTCTGAATTATAAATGGATTTCTTACATTTATGGCAAAGGGGAATGCTGTTATCTTGTGTTATCTGCCACAGGGCTCGTTTTAAGCAGTAGGACTGTGTAATAATAGCAGTAGTTTTGTGTAGTTTACCTTTATATAGCACCATTCAATTATAATGCCAAAGCAATTCACTACTGTTAGTAAAGGACCCCCTAATCATTGTAGAATTATCTGTAGTTGTGCATAAACACAGTTATACCAAGATACTACTAAGCAAATCCTTGTCTATCTAACAACAGAAATGGCATGAACAATTGCATCTCAGTTTATTTATTTTCATAACAGAAATGTTTCTTCTAACTTAGGGGAAAACAACCTTTACAAGACACAATGCAATTAGCAGGTTTCAGAATTTAAGCTCACAAAATTCTTAGATGAAAAGCGATAAAAACTAAAGAAAAGTTAGTGCATAGTAACCATTGATAAATGATCCCCTAGATATGTTAAAATGAGCAGAAACTGATTAACAGTGGACAAAAACTATCGTTTTCAACAAATATCAAAATTAGAATCACAACTTGCATTCATTCAACTGAAATTTTTCACAAACAAGTTATTCCTTGAAAGTAATTATAGGTTTTGGTTTTTTGTTCTCTAAAAGCACAGGTTTGAGTTGGTGGTGGCATATAGATGGTATATAGCAAAGTTATTAATAGTAGTCGTAGTAGTATTGCTTTGTGCTAGTGCCAAACTATGTCTCCATCACCACCAGACCTCTTGGGCACATACCTCACGTAATTTACCATATGAAAACATGAACCTTTTTTCCATAGCTAGCATGGTGACATTTTTTTCTTACCACAGTATCTATAGAAGGAACAAATGCTTCAGGGCTGAGAAATAAGTCTCAGAGGGTATCACTCTTTCCAGTCAAACCAGCTTTTTAACATTGTTTTCTGAGCAGTTAATCATTCTTTGTTTTTTATTCCAACTCAAAAAAAATATAAATAGCTGACCTCTTTAGGAACTCAATGCAAAACTGTAATGTTAACAGTTACCTGATTTAAAAAAACTATCACTCATCCGATAGAACTGAATACATTTGATTTTGTACTGCTAAGTATAACATAAAAATAAACGTAATATGAAATAGTTATTTTCATTAGATGCGTTTTATATTTTAAACAAACTCTTTCTAGACTATATGGGCAATGACAAGCAGATCATTACAGCACTTAAGAAATCAAGAGCATGTGACATCAGCCCACACCTTCAGAATCTCCTTTCTAATCCTCTTCTGAATAAGTAACTGCTCTAGCTCTTTCATATGCACAGATCAGTTGTGGATTCGATTTCATTAAAGAATAACCTAGCAAATGTCAAAACTTAAGCTGGACAACAACACAATGAGTAATTTAATCTTTACAACTAAACCATTCATATGCTATTTCCGATATTTATTTGTATTTAAAAGCTGCCCATTCTATACAAATCAATTCAAGTCTCATAAACCACCAAAAACACAACCTGGTTTACATGGGTTTTCACTATTATACTGCTTTTCTTAATTACATTGACAAACTGCCCTATGAAGACAGTTGTAAAAAAAAGGTCTTGAAGAAATTAGTTTGCTTTTCTCAATGGCTGCATCACATAACATCATCCTATGCAACATTTCACAAAATATTTTTAATGATATATTTGAAAATTCATTGAGTACGGTTAACATCCCCCCCTCCCCCAAACCAATAATCTCCCTATATATGTGCAGATAAACTAAGGGGCTTTCCCTTCTGCACTGCTAACTCCTGTGAGACTCGTGATTTCTTCATCACATGCTATTTTATGAAAATATGTTATATTCTACATGTTTTTATTTTTTTTTCATATTTTGCTTATCACTATATATTCCATGTTGAAAGGGTTTATCAACCACAAGAAAGATGAATAATTCTCACATTAAATTGAATCATTATTTTAAATTGTTTGTCAGATTCCAATCATGTACAATATAAAACATTTTCCATATTTACTATATTTTGGAAAATGATTTATGTTATTTATGCTTGGAACCTGATAAAGAAGTTAAAATGATGATTACAAGTAATTTAATACACACCTATATGAAACTATTTCCAATTACTCTTGAAACTGCCCTATAGGTACCTAAAGACAATTGTTAATAAAATAAAAAATGCAAGGCATTCTTTTATCAAAAACAAGTTATTATTGGAGGAATAGCGTAATGGTTAGAGCACTGGCTTGGTAGCCAAGAGACTAGTGTTCATTTCCTACTAGCACTCCTTGTGGCCTTAGACAAGTCATTTAACCCTCCACTGCCTCAGAAGAAAGGCCTGCAATCTACTTCCGGTCACACTGCCAAGAAAACTCAGGAGCTACTGGGTTGCTAGGAGTCAGCACTGACTCAAAGTCACACATTGTTGTTTGTTGAAGATGGTGATCTTTATTTTTAATGCTCCGATAGTCACTTGGGCAGGCTATGCGCCGCTATGGCTCATAGCCGTGCTCGCTGACCCTTAACCCCTAACCCCAAAATGCTGCGATCATATGTGGCCCCGGCATTGAATATCCAGGGATCACCTCACACAACGGAAGCTGCAGTAGCTAACTGCGCAGCAGCAATATTGCAAGCTGCCCAGTTAGCTCCTGCGCCTAAAAGATAGATGAGGATTTTCTTTGCTTATCTTTTAGGCACAGGTCGCTAACTGGGCAGCATGCAATATCAATCATCTCCGCCTCCACTCCTCCCTGGAACACCCACCACACACCCCAATGCTAAGCAGTTAGCATCAGGGTACGTAAGGGCCATAGTCGGGGATATTCAGTGGCACTAACCGTGTTAATGCCATTGAATATCCCTCTCAGCGGCAGTTACACGGTTTATAGGGCTGCAAACCGTGTAACTGCGCTTCGAATATCAGGCCCAATATTTATTTTTACCCCACTTTCTATTCTTTACAGATCCCCCTCCCCTTGGTTGCGTGAGTTCCAATGAGGGTCCCCAAATAAAATTTTACTGAGGACCCCCATGGCAGAAGGGAAGATCCTCTACTCTCCCCTCCACTCCTTCTCTCAGCCTTTGGCTATTAGGAGGCAGAGCACAGCAATTATTACTTACTCTTAGCAAAGCTGCTGTGCCACCTCCCACCAGCTTTATTCAATTAAAATCCTTAAGGTCACTTGGGAGTTGGAGAAGCGTTCAAGTATCTCATTTCCCGCTGGTGGGCCAATGTCTCATGAAAAGCCACATGATTTTGCTGTTTTCGTCATCAGACTTCAGCCTAGCAATCGGAGATGGGCTGCTTAAGTGCTTCTCCAGCTGCCAGGAGCAAAACTGAAGTAATAGTGTGCAAGGCAATACAGAAATGTTTAAAAAAGTAATATTTGCTGTGCTCTGCCTCTGTCAGTGCAATATTGCTGGGCTTCCTTCTTGACTGTGCTCAATGCATTGTGGTGGCTGCTTGGGCAGAATTTACACCATTGCTTCCCCTATCCCTTATGGAATGCCTGGGTGACATGCACATTAACTGGTTCATGAGCTGGAGGACAATTTTCTTTGAGATTTACTGTCACCACTGTTGTATGACTAGCAGGAGAACCATGGTGACAGCCAATATTTCTCTTCCTCCCCAGATCTCAAAGAGTTGCTTCCATAGTGTCCCCAAACCTTACTAGTTCAGAGACATGAACACGAGTCTCCTATGTCAGAGGTTCCCAAACGTTTTGGTAGTGTGGGCCTCTTATTAACCTCCAAAAAGTTCAAAGACCCCCAGTTCATCCCCCCACTCTTCCTATACTCCTCTCCTCAGCACTATCCCTCTATCTCCCTTCCCCTTCTGGTCTCCAGCGGTCGGTCTCTCTTGCTCTCTCTCTCTCTCACTCAAGTCAGTCTCCACCACTTTCAGTCTTTCCCTCCAAGTTCCCTACATTCTCTCTCTTCCCCCTCCAAAGATATTTCCCACCAGCCTCTCTTTTATTCCTCTTTTCTGTGTGCTGAGGACCCCCAGAGATCCATGGACCACAGGTTGGGGACCATTGTCTTATGCCACAGTTTGGAGCATTGTGGCTTCAGCAACAGACCCAGCCCTGATAATTCTTTAGTAAGTGAGGAAAGTATTCACTAAATACTTTCTTCTGTAGTCACAGGGACAAGTAGCAAGGTACAGAGGGAGGAGTGACCTAGTGTTTGGGGCAAGTTACCTCAGGCTGGAGGGCCAGAGGATCGAATCCAGCTAAAGGACAGCAACCTTGGGCTGTTTCTAGTACCACAGGTGCTCCTTGTAGCCTTGAGCAAGCCACCTAACCCTCCATTACCTCAGGTAAAACATAGATTGTGAGCCCCTCAGAGACAAGGGAAAATATATATACACAGTACCTGAATGTACACCACTTTGACTGGTAGAAAAGCGATATATAAGCCTAGTTAAATAAATAAATAGATACTGATATCCATAAAGTGCTAACTACTATGAATGGGTAGTACAGATTCAAAAATAGAATGACTGAAAGAGATACAACTTAAAACTATAAGCCTGCCTAAGGTATAATGAAAAATGTGTAATCTATTCTTGAAATCAATCACAAACATTTATATGTTTTCCTTCTGAGTTAAAAGCAAAAATAGAAAAAAAAATTCAAAAATAACACTCAACATGAGCTTTAAGTTTGCAGCACAACTTTTTTTTAAGGAAAAATCTGAACTCTGTGTGTGATACAAAGTACAACAAAAAGCATAAAATCAATACATATACAAATTAATGGGTCATATTTAACCACTGCAGTCAGCATTTTTTTTTAAATGGTGGCAGCCGTGGCTAAATAAAAGATATCTGGACAGTAGCTGGAGCTGGATATCCAGTTATTGCAGTCAGCACCACTCTCTCCATATAGTAGGATTTTTATCATTGCTATATGGATAGCTAGTCGGATAGCCATTTAGAACAGGTTTTTTCTGTCCTTAGCCATCCAGATAGCTATCCGTATAATGGCGCTGAAAATTGCTGCTATATGGACAAATTGCTGCTCTGCTCTCGCTTAGCCCCCAGACTGCACCGTAACTATCCAAATAGTGCTGAGGTGATCAGAGAGAAGTGCTACTGCACATCACTATCAGCAACAATCCAGTTACAGCAGGTGCTGCTAACAGGGTGTTTTTGAATATTGACCCCTAAGTTTCCAAATGTTAAATACAACAAGAAGCAAAGGGAAAGTGCAAACGCTGCAAGTCAAGTCAGCAAACACAGAGGAAGCGGAGGCAAACCATGGAATGAAAATCCAATACAAAATAATGCAACGGTCTTTATTGCCAATTCCCAACTTGGCCAAGTTTCAGCTGAATAGCTTTCGTCAGGAGTTAGACTCCAAATCTGATGGTAACTTTCTCAAAGATAAAAATGAATAGATAACCAGAGGCAGAAATTAAATCACCATGCACATACTAAGTATGTAACTCATTAGTATTTTATGTGGAAAACAATTATGTAGCCATTTCAAATCAACTGATTAGAGAGGATACCACTGGCATGCTGCCACAAGATTCTGAGGACTACTGAAATCATCAGCTTAATGTGTGACAAATAGAAAGATATGAATTCAAATGAGAACAGAAAACAACAGATATTAAAATACCTCTGCATCAATCCATGGATTATCTTAAGTTAGGAAGCAATTCTGATTACCACATCTCCAAAAAAATACAACACTAGATACAGTGCAGAGAAGAGCAACAAAAATAAAAAAGGTGATGGAACAACTTGCTTATCAAGAACGGGTTAAGCTCTTCACGCTTTGAACAAGGGCAGAATTAATACAGGCTTACAAAATTTTGCTTATGCAAAACAAGTTAAAAGGGAGTGATTATTTACAATATCAAATACATTTGAAAGTGCACACTTAATTGTCTGACAAAATAGTGCATTTCCCATGTGCATCTGTGGGAATGTATGGGGAGAGAGCATGTGTGGGGAATATATAAGGGATGGCTTGGGGTATTTTTGAATGGACAGTTAAAGGGTGCATGAATCGGTAGGGGGGAAGAGAGTCCTCTTTCCACCTTCCTCTCTCTAGTTCTCTACATCTTGGGCTTTGGCTGCTCCAATATTCTTCCCATGCATCTTCCTCCTTTTCCCTCCTTCCCTCTCCCTTTTAATTATCTCTTAATCTCCAGGAACAAGCAGGAATGTAGTCTTCACATATGGGTGACGTCAGCACCGACAGAGCCCACATGGGAACGCTGCCCAGCGTCCTATAGGAAAGCTTTTTGGAGCATCCCACTGCGCCTGCGCTGCTGCCTTCCTGCCTTTCCAAATCTCCCTCCTCAGTTTTTCATTTTCCACGGAGCCGACAGGGAACAATTCCTGTCACTGCAGAAAATATTTTCTTTTTGTGGTGCGTCTGCCTTCCCTTCGACACCAGCACTGGTATCATCAGTGTTCTTTTCTTCTTCTTCTTGCAAACAAAAAAAAAGATTTTTTTTTTCTTGGAGGGTCTTTCCCTCTAGGTGCTCAGGTGCCATTTTGAGCCTTAGGCCCCTTTCTTCCTCAAAATGGAGAAACCAACTAGTGGTTTCAAAAAGTGTTCCAAGTGTAGCAGTACCATTTCTGCTACTGACACCAATGACTGGTGTCTTAAATGCTTGGGACCAGACTATTCACCATCAGAATGTCTCCTCTGCAGAAAATGACAAAGAGGAGCCTGCAGAATAGAACTGCGAAACTTGGCACCCTCTTTGTCTCGGATGCAATGTCCATGGCATCGACGTCATCCAGGGCTTCATCTTCCTCCCATGGATCTCAGGTAACGAAACCCAGGTCTTCTTCGAAGACTGGTCAGTTCTCAAAGGGTAGATCTCCTTCTAAGCATCGAGATGCTTTAAGCGTTGCCCTAGAGGAGAATACACCGGCCAAACAACCCTGGCGGGAGGTCCTTGCCTCCAAAGCATTATCGGGATCCCAAGGCGTCTACCTCTGGAGGCGTCCACCTCTGGAGAGTTCTTGGTGCCATGCTCTCAGGTCGTGGCCTGCTCTTTGAGTACCGATACCCAGGCAACGGCTGGCTCCATGGATCAACATATCCTAGCCATTGAGCGGAGTCTTGCGGTGTTGCTGGCGGCCTCGGTACCGCTAAAGCCTGTACAATTGATTCCGCAGACATCGGTACCAGTACCGGTACCGGAGGTATCGGCATCAACCATTGCACCGCTCTCCACACTACCTACCATGCCAGCCCTGGAATCAGTGTCCGGCACAAGGGTCCGGTACTGAGGCATACCGATGCTGATTTTGATCAGTATCGTCGTCAGGCAGGATGGGAGCTCCCAGCCCATCGATACTTTGAGTCGTCCGATTCCGATTCTTCCGATAAATCCATCGGTACCGGAGAGGCTCTTCTGGAAGATCCTTCTCCTTCCCCACAACGCCGGATGTCTCCACTGGAAGACATGTCTTTCCAAGACTTTATATGGGATGTGGCTTGGAGCCTCTCAATAATGGTGACCTCCGAGAAGGAACTGAGGGTTGAAGAACTTGAAATTCTTCAATATCTGGCAGCCCCTAAGGAGGCTGCTACCTTACCCATTCATTGGATATTACATGGCCTCATGCTTTGGATGTGGGAAACACCTTTAACGGTGCAAAAGGTTACAATCTTCAGGTTCCAGAGATGATTTTATTTCAAACTCATTTTTATTGTTTTCCAAACATAAGTAGCAAAATAGGTTACAGTTCACACAGAGTCAATAACAATGCACAGTCGCCACCCCTATAAAGGTACACAGTTAAATGCCGTAGGGCTACAGAAAATACCACATATCCCCACCCACTCCTCCTCTATACTAGCGGCCCCCACCACCCACACCCCAACATACAACTAATTATCCAAATAGGAGACCAACAGCTGGCATTATCAGGCCTTTCCAATGTCAGCACCCCACCTCCCCGGCACCAAACACAGGGAGCAGATCTTCACATCAACAACAGTCTATAAAGAACAACATTCTACAAATAACAGTCTATACAGAGCCTATCATCCCCCCCTTCCAACCCTTCCCCCTCCCCTCCCCTCAAGCAAACCCCTAGTGCCCGACTACCCCCGGAACCCCACAGCGCCAGCCCTGCTCTCTTGTAATAAAGTTCACCCACATCCAACGCTGCACACATAAACGTGGCAGACTTCCGTACTAGGGGAATCATCTATACATTCAGCACTGCGCTGCACTCCTGGGTTGAGAGTGTATTAATGACTGGTAACCAGAGCTCAATAAACTGATCCCACTGCTTCCCTCCCAATTGTTTCGCCGTAAGCTTTTCCATATACATCAGGTCGATCATTGATTTTTCCCAACCCGCAAGCCGCGGAGGTGTGTCCCCAACCCAGCTACTCAATATGACCTTCTTTACTAGGAGAAGACCTCTTTCAAATAGCACTCTGTGGTGGGGTGCAATCATAGGCAGGCCCTTCTCCCAATAATGAAACAAACACACCTCCCACTGCTTAGGGGCCACCATCGTCAACCAATCCCCCATCTTATCAATCACCTGCAGCCATAAGCTCTGAACCCCGGAGCACATCCAGAATTTATGAAACAGCGTCCCCTCATCTTGCTGACACCAACCACACACAGACTTGTCCCACAGTCCTACTTTATACGCCCATTGGTCACTGGTGTAGGCTCTCCAAAGAAATTTATACTGCATCTCCTGCAAGTACATCCACACTGCACCCCTGGGAATCCGCTCAAATGCGGACTGCAAGATTTCCACTGTCAGCCCGTCCAGATCTTCCCTTATTCAACGTTGAACCAGCATTGAGAGATAACAAGGGCCTACCAGCGGGCAGAGCAGCTGTTTTCTCTCGTCCCAGTCAAGCAGGTCTTTCTCCACCCATCTTCCAATGAGTTTCCTCGAGTCCTTCGTGTCCAACAGGGTGGGGACCCTCCTCCTCAACTGGTCGACATAGTGTCGAAGTTGGAGGTATCCGTAGAAATCACGGGCCGCCAATCTATAAGTAAGACTCAGATGCTGATAACTCTCCAAGACCACTCCCTCAGTTCTGCCCAAATCTCCCAAACACACTATCCCCTTCTGCTGCCAGGCATGGAACAGCGTAAGTTTAGCAAAGCCCGGAGAAAAATCCGGGTTCCCCACCAATGGCAACAGAAGGGAACAGTTCCAGTCCCAGCCGGTCCTCCCACACACCTCCCGCCACGCCACCCGTAGGGTTCTCAGATACGCACTTTCCCTCCTACCCCTCATGCTACGTGGTCGCACAGTATGGAGCAGATATAAACTGTGATAGGGGCAGCAAATTTCCATCAATTGTTGCACTGGGGTACACCCCACCCCCTTCAACTACCAAACCCCAAATGTGTCTAATCAGGTATCTAAGGTTGTAGTTCCTCAACAAAGGAAGTTCCAGCCCTCCTTCCTCCTTCCTCCACCTCAAGGCCCTTAACGGGATCCGGGCCCGGTGACCTCCCCAAAGGAACCCACTCAAATGCCTACCAAATATTTTCCAGTCCCTCGCGAGAACCCAAATCGGCAGTAACCGCAACATATATAACCATCGGGGAAGTTCCACCATAGAAAACAAGGCAATCCTGCCTCTCAGAGACAGTGGGAAAGCTTGCCATCTCTGAAACGTTGTCCGTGCCCTTTCTAGCATTCCCTCCACGTTCGCTTGATAGAGCCTCTCCGGGCACGCAGGCAACTGTATGCCCAAGTACCTGATGGAGTCCGCCGCCCACGCAAGAGGAAAGTCTCCGCGCCAGACAGGTTGCACTCTCCCTCCAACATCTAAGGCCATAGACTTGGACGTGTTAATCTTTAACCCAGAAAAACTACCAAAGTCTTGAATAAGTAGCAACACCCTCTGCAACGACTTTTGCGGTTCGGTCAAACAAAGAAGCATGTCATCAGCAAAAGCACTAAGTTTCATTTCCTCTTCCCCCATCTTTACCCCCGTCACCTGGGCCTCCTGTTGAATAGCCTGCAATAGCGGTTCCAACGCAAGGACAAACAGAAGTGGGAACAATGGGCAGCCTTGCTGTGTACCCCTTCCCAGAGTAAATGTCTCGGAGAAGACCCCATTCACTCCTATCCTTGCCGCAGGGAACATATACAATACCCGGACCCATTGGGCAAACTCCCCTTGAATCCCAAAGCTACCCAATGCATCCCACAAATAAGCCCAGGCAACCCTATCAAATGCTTTTTCAGCGTCCAGACTGACCAATAACAATGGCGATTCCTTCTCAATACAATGCTCCATTCCCAATAGTAATTTAGCAATGTTCTTAGTCGCATCTCTCCCCACGACAAAGCCTACTTGCCTATCATCTATCAAGGATGGCAAGATAGGGTTCAGCCGCTTCGCTAGTATCGAGGCCAGAATCTTAACATCACTATTAATAAGCGATATAGGTCGATAAGATGCGGAATCTAGCGGGTTTTTTCCCGGCTTCGGGATTACGGTAATATTCGCACAACGCATGTCTCTAGGGAAACCTCCCTCTTGGAGAGCCTCCGCATACATAGCAAGCATACTGGGAGCTAGTCTGGTTGATAGTATCTTGTAATACTCTGCTCCGAACCCATCGGGGCCCGGAGCCTTATGCGGTTTCCCTTTCCTTATGGCATCCTGGAGTTCCTTCCCTGTCAAAGGGGCATTGAGGCTATGCACCTCCTCCTCAGTTAATGGGGGCAATGACAACCCATCCAGGAACGCTCTACCCTTAGCATTATCGCACTCCTCCTCCATATAGAGGCGGGCGTAAAAGCTACGGAAAATTGCTGCGATGCGCTGCGGCTGGTGCTGCAGTTTCCCCTCCTCATCCCTCAGAACGGGCACAAAACGTGCTCCACCCGGATCTCTAACCAACTTCGCTAAGAGCCGCCCAGACCTATTTCCATATCTATACAACTTATGCCGATAGTACTGCAAGGACATCTTAGCTCTTCTCTGAAGAAGCTCATTGAGGGCCAATTGGGCTTTAACGTAATCTTGCTGAAGTACCCTACCTCCCAGTCCACTAAGATTACTAAGGTTACGTTGCAAAACCTGAAGGTTACGCTCCAACACCAGGATACTATGATCCAAATGTCTGCGCCTCTTAGCAGTGTAGGCAATAATTACCCCCTCATAACTGCTTTGCTAGCTTCCCAGAATAAAAGGGGCGTGCAGTCGGGAGTATCATTGAAAAGAACATATTCATCCCAGTTCGTCTCTAAGAAGCTCAGAAAATCCTTATCTTCCCATAGGTAGGCCGGAAATCGCCAACCCGACTTTCCTACTCCTTGGCACTCCCAAGTCACCCAAACCATCCCATGGTCAGATATTGTTATGGGCTCTATACCCGTCTGATCCACCCTGGAAAACCGCTCCTCACTCACCAGGACATAATCAAGCCGTGACCAGGTAAGGTGGGCTCTCGATTGATGGGTATAGACACGCTCTCCTGGGTGCAGGGTACGCCACACATCCAGCAGGCCTCCCATTCTACAAAGGTAGCCTACCCCTTTCTTGGACCAGGCCCCACCCCCACTTATCGCCGATTTATCCAGAAGAGGGTCATGGGGGCAATTAAAGTCCTCTGCCATTATTAATTTACCATCCCCCGCCTTCTTCACAAATCCCAGAAACAGTTTAAAGAAAGCATGATCATATATATTTGGGGCATAGATATTGCCTATCCATATCTCATCATTGTACAATTTAGCTTGGAGGAAAATATATCGCCCCTTCGGGTCAGACTCCACCTTCTTCACTTCAAATGAGATCCCCCTTTTTACCAGCACCACCACTCCCGCCGTTTTCCCCCCTGACAAAGCCCCATACATACTTGCCACCCAATCCTTCACCAGTTTTTTATGTTCCTGTTCACCAAGATGTGTCTCCTGTAGCAAAGCTATATGCGCTCCTTTTCTTTTTAACGCTTGCAAAATTTTAGTACGCTTAACAGGGGAGCCTATCCCGCCTACGTTCCAGGAGATTATTTTTACACTATGGTTAGTTTGTTCTTAGGGCTACGGCCTTTCACTGCAGGACTACAGATACCTACTCCGGGGACCGCCCAGCCTCGGCCCCAGAGTATAACTCTCACCGCTCCCCTGTACTTCCATGAGGTCCAGAGATTCCCGGGCACCCTCCCCATGACCACTCTCAACCCCTCCCCACCCCCCTTCCCCCCTCCCTCCCTCCCCTCCCCGGTATCAGTTCCACACAAACCTAATGAACTAAACAACACCCAAACAGCTCTCAACATCCACCACTCACTCCCCCCCCCAATCCCTCCCCCCTATATCCCGCACAAACACTTGGTCTTGCCGAGGCAAGACGCTCCAACTGGAGCTAGATCACTGTCCACACCTCCGGGCCACTCTACGCAGGATCAATGGAGGCTGTTAGTCAGACAATTAACATTGTGTGCCAGTCCCACATGTTCTTAGTTCAAACAGACCAGGGTCACAGCATGCCTGCCGCTACACGACCAAATCCAATGCCTAGCTGTCACCAGGCTTGTTCTTGGACAGGAGGGAAGTCACCAAGGTCCGTGCCGCAGCTGCTTGCTCAAAAGCATGTGACTTGTCGTTATGGAAAATCCTCAGTGTGGCCGGATAGCTTAGCGCAAAGCGAATTCCGCCACGTGCAAGCTCACTACAAATAGTTGAAAACTCCTTCCTCCTAGCTGCCTCTGCCGAAGAGTAGTCTTGAAACATAAGGACTGGAGTATTGTCCAGTTTTAATTCTCTCCGCTTCCTATAAGCTTGCAGTAGAAGAGTTTTATGTTGAAAGTTCAGAATCCTGGCCAGCACTGGACGCGGACGTTCTCTGCCCTCCATCCGTTGACCAAGCCTGTGGGCCCTCTCCAATCAGATGGTCCAGGCCTAGCTCCTTCGGCAGCCATGTCTCAAACAAGTCCAGTAGTTGATGATCCATCCGAGTTTCAGGCACACCGACTAGTCTTAAATTGTTTCGCCTGGATCGATTCTCCAAATTGTCCACTTTAAGCATCAGCGCCTCAATTTGTTTCTGCTGCTTCTGACTGGTTCTCTCTAGTGTCAGCTCCCCTTCCTCAAGCACCGTCACGCGCTGCTCCACTTCCTCAATTCTTCTGGTCAGTTCTGTAAACGTTTCACCCATAACCTCCAACTTTTGCATTACAGTGTCAAATTTAGGCTCCAGTAATCTGACTACTTCTTGCGCCGTCTCCTCGGGAGCTGTTTCACCACTTTCCTTCTCCGGGGATCCCTGCACAGTACCTCCTTTCATGCCAGTCGCCATTTTGTTTTCTCGAGACGTGGCAGTCTTTTCTCTCCTCGCCGCTGCCTTCATCGCACTCCGACTTGCGTCCCTCTCAGTTCCGATGATGCCCCGCGCACTCCGGTAGCCTCCAGCAAGTTTTTTTACCGCGGCTCTCCCACTGTCGCCTCAGGTTTATTCAAAAGGTTTCCGAGCGGCCCGGGAGCGTGGCAAGGAGCACCTCACCCGCTCATGTGCTCACGTGATCTCCAGAGATGATTTTAATGATAGTTCACAGATTACTAATAGTAGATCTGCAATCTCATCTTTCAGTTCTGAAAGAATGTGGTCATGACTAGCAATACAGCTGAGTTTAAACAAGATTTGAACAAGCTTCTGGAGGGCAAGTTCAGAAAATATATTCAACAAGACAGACTTTCTACTAGGATCTGCTAGGCCACCAGGCAGGAAGAAGACACGGCAGCTTCAAGACCTCTGAGCCAAAGGCCATGTACACCAAGCATGGCCACCCAAGTGGTAGTGCTTGACAAAACTGGAAAGTGGTGCCCATGTCGCTGCTCGACAAATGTCTGAGGAAATTACACTTTGCCCATGAGGATGCATGTGCCCTCTACCTATCTGCTGCAGAATCCCCCAGAAATGGCCAGTTCCACAACAGATATGTAGAGGCAATTGTCTCCTTGATCCAATAAACTAAAATAGACTTGGTAGTCATGTCGCCTTTGCATGGACCCACAAAGAGCACAAATAGATGGTCTGCCCTGTGAAAGGAGCCAGTAACCTTCATGTACTAGAGAACCACTCTCCGGACATCTACCAGGCGAAGATGATTGTCCTTCCTTGGGCAGTCTTCCTGATTCACTGTGGACAAGAAGGGACAGGCTGAATGCACACAGCCTCCTCCAAGAATGATAAGTATGGAACTCTGCATGATAAGGCTTGCAGCTCTGAGATATGTCTCACTGAAATTGTAACCAGAAAGACAGTCTTAAGAGTCACGGGCCCGATTTTCTAAGCCCTAGGCACATGCTACATATGTAAAAGATGGCCTTACCCATGTAAAACTGCCCTAACTGTGTAAACCAGATATTCAACAAAGCGGCTTGAATTGGAGAGGCCCAGCTAACTGCCCAGTGCCAAGTGCCGAGGCCCGGGGGCGGAACGGAGACATGCCATCTTCAAACCCGTGTAAAGTGGATTTCTGAAAGCCTTGTGTGCCAACATTGGACGTCACTAGCCACATAAGCCTAAGTAATGTTTCCCGGTGCATACGACTGCTGATGGTGTGCGGTGAACCCGTGTAGTGGCATTACAGTGCATAGTACAGTGAGGAGAGCATGTGCAGGCCTGTACCCAAGCCGTGCAGAAGTAAAGTACTGCTGGACAGGCCATGAAGCCATGTGGACCATGCACATGGTGCTCCAGAGGTGGAGACATGTCCGCCATGCCCGAGCACAGCAGAGGATGCGGAAGGCAGTGTGTATCAGTCAGCAGGCAGAAGGCTAGCACCCAAGATGCAGTACCATGTCCCACATGTACAAAGGTCAGGATGAGTTACATGCAATTTACAGAGGAGGAGGTCTACCAGAGATACAGACAGGATGGGGCAAAGACAACAGAGTTGTGCAGCGTACTCAGTGTGGACCTGGAGCCCTCCACAACCAGAAGCCAAGCCCTGCCAGCAGCTATAATGGTGACCACAGCCCTGGGATATCTGGCAGCTGGTAGCTTTCAGCATGTGATAGGGGCGACTGTTGGAATCGTGCAGTCCACTGCCAGCCACTGCATAAGTGTCTTCACCAGGGCCCTGCTGCGGAGGATGTGCCACCTCAAAGTCTTCCTCCGGACACAGCAGATGTGGCAGGAGACCATACAGGCATTTTACAATGCTGCTGGATTCCTATCAGTGGTTGGATGTATAGACTGCAACCACATTGCACTGCAGGCACCATGGCTGGAGCAAGCTGTGAGGGTTGGGTCCCTGGCAGGTCTGTTGGAGAGCAAAGGTGGCAGGGGTTAGTGACATCGGTTGCTAGGTCAGCCTATGGGGTGCCACCAAGCCCACAATGGAACTGGCAGAGGGATCCCCAGTCCACACTATCCCCAACCCACACATAACCCAAGGACAGACAAATGGAACCCAGGCAGGCCCTGGGTGGATGGAACCATGGTGGGGACACATACATGCCCGTCACAGTGCTACCCAGGCCATGGGGCAACTCCTATTCACCCTTCTGTGTGCCTGGGGTAGAGCCCACAACCCCTGAGATGGAGACCTCCTCCACAAACTGCAGCATCTGTTCCTCCAGAGGGGTGAGTCTGTGCTGCTGCAGGTGGCTGGCTCTTTTTTCCTTCACAGCCTGCTGTACCATCCACCATCTCTTCCTGATATCCTCCACGTCTCTGTTATAGTGGTGGACAGCACTGACACGCCTGATGATGTCACGCCATGCTGACAGCTGTGAGCTGACATCCTCTGCCATGAAGGCAGCAGCATGTTGCTGCATGATGAGCCCCAGGGCCATCGAGGTCTCGGAGAGTGTAAAGTTCACCTTCCGGGTTCACTTTGGCCCTTTCGGCACTGTGTCTGCCATTGTGTAGTCATTAAATACAGTACTACTCAGATCTGATACATTATCAGATATAGATCTCCTCCTCATTGAATACCGCTACATTACATTTTGCTTGGTCTACACACCACCTACAACTGATCCCAACGGGCTAACAAACATACTCCAGGAAGTTTCCAACATATCGGGTAAGAAATCAGTATTACTGGGTGACTTCAACCTCCCTTCCCTACAAAACTCACAAGCCTCTGCATTTCTCAATGCTATGGAGCACAAATTATAAATAGCCCCACACACAACAAGGGGAATACTCTTGATTTAATATTCATCCAGCAAGAGAATTCCATCCAGCATATTGGAACTCCCAGAATTACTCCTGTCCCGTGGTCAGACCACCATCTTATTGAATTCTCTATTGAGTCCCCACAAATCACCACACAAATGGAAAACAAATCACCAAAACATTACTCAAAATTCAAATACTTTGAAAGAGACACCTTTTATTTATTTAACCTGTTTTATATACCACCTTTTCCTTCAATCAAAGTGGTTTACATGTTGCTAGGTATGCATTCGGGTTAGGTGGGGATAGGTGGGGAGAGGTTATTGGGCGGGTACTTGGGAAGGAAGTTTGTGGTCTGTGGGGGTGCCATGAGTTGCTTGGTTGCGATTGTGCTCATATGTTGATTTGTAGGTTCTGGGAGGGTCAATAGTACTGTATAAATAGTGTGGTTTTGAGCATAGTTTTGAAGTCCTTTATGTCACTCGTGGATCTCATGCTGTCCGGCAGAGTGTTCCACAATTCTGGTGCGTAGAGCGATGGTGCCCTTCTGGATGTTGTGTAAGTAGTCCTTTGGTATTCAGGTGGGGTGGCTATCTTGTTATCCATGCTACTTCTCAGTGCTCTTGCGCTGGTGTGTCTAGTTATTACGTTCTATAGGACATTCGCTGACATGTTGTTGAGGATTTTGAAGATGTTTAAAATTACTTTGTATCTGGCGCGAGCTAGTATAGGCAGCCAGTGGAGGTTCTGGAGTACTGGAGTGATGTGTTCATTTCTTGGTGTGTTCGTGATGATTCTAGCTGCTGTATTCTGCACCAGTTGAAAGGGGTGTGTGGTTTGTTTGGGGAGACCGATATATAATGGGTTACCATAGTCTAGGATGGGTGTGATGAGTGCCTGACAAACTGTTCTGAAGTGGTCTTGGCTTAAAATTGGTTTGAGTCTTCTTATGATTTTTAGTTTGTAGTATGCCTTTGCCGTGGTTTTTTTGATATGCGAGTGAAGGTTTCGTTTACTGTCCAAGGTGATTCCAAGGTATTTCACCTCGTCCTTCACCTTGATGGTATTGTCTCTGATGCTGATTGTAGGTGGTGGGTTGAAGTTGGTTCCTCTTGTTACGAACATGGCTGCCGTTTTGCTGTAGTTTACCGATAGGTTGTTGTTTGTGAGCCATGTAATTTCATCTAGGCAGTTTGTTATTGGGGTGAGGTCCAGTGTTTGTATGTTTATTGGTGTGTGTATATCATGAGTGGAGGAGTAGCCTAGTGGTTAGAGCAACTGCCTAGTACCCAGAAGATCAAGGGTTCGATTCCCACTGGCACTCCTTGTAACTTTGGGCAAGTCACTTTACCCTCCATTGCCTCGGAAGAAAAGGCTGGCAATCTATTTCCGGTGATACATTGCCAAGAAAACCCAGAGGTAGCTGGGTCACTATGAGTCAACACAGACTTGATGGCACTAAAAAAAAAAAAAAAAAAATCATGATGTCATCTACATAAATGTGGTAGAGCATCCTGTGACTTCTGAGTATGTTACAGATGGGTTGAATGTACAGGTTGAAGAGGATGGATGATAGTGCGGATCCCTGAGGCACACCCTGTAGCATGTCAAAGCGTACTGATATCTTGTCGCCACATTTCACCTGTTGTGTTCGGTTGGTGAGGTAGGATTCGAACCATTTTATTGTGTTGTTACGTAGGCCAATATCATACAGTCGTTGGAACATTTTGTTGTGGAAGACTGAGTCGAAGGCAGCAGTTAGGTCCAGAAAGATTAGGAGAAATCCTTTTTTTGTGTTGTCTACTCCCCTTATGAGGTTGTCCATTAAGAAAGTTAGCAGAGTTTCTATGTTATGGAGAGGCTTGAATCCATGTTGGTGTATGTCCATAGGTGCATTCAGGTCGATGTGATCTTGTAGCTGCTTTTGTACTGATTTTTCGATTATTTTTGCAAGTACAGGGAGGCTGGAGATTGGGCGGTAAGAGCTGGGATCTGTATGGTTTGACACGGTATTTTTTAGGACTGGGGTATGATGGATTGCTTGAGGTGTGTCAGCATGTATCCTTGTTGGAGGGAGATTTCTACTATGTTTTGGATGTACTGGCTTATCTGATCCTTGGTGTCTTTGATCTATGCAACTGGGCAGGGATCTGTGGCTGATGTTGTAGTGTTTAGAGCCTCGATTATTTGTTTGACCTGGAGCACTGAAGAGGTGGTAAATTCTATCATAGAGCGGATGCTAATGAAAGGGAAGACTTAGAAAAAAACGCTGTCTTTCACAAAACAAATGATGTGCAGAAGATGCAATTGCCCTGCAGCGCAGCTAGAGGGAGCAGGCAAAAACTTACAGAGGCTGAGTTAACACACCCGGCTGATGATTCTGCAGGAGTTAATCAGTTGCACCTGGAAAGTAGCCCGGGGAACTGAAACGTGGAATGCCTTTATAAGCAGAAGGCTAGTGCAGGAGCAGGGAGAAGGAGGAGAAGGGGAGCTGAGACAGCCAGGAACAGCAGCCCAGCCAGGTCAAGCAGTGCAGCCAAGACAAGCAGCACGACAAGGACAGCAGGAGCTGGAAGAGGAGCAGAAAGAGCCAGAGAGAAAGACGGGCCGTGGAGAGTCAGTCCGGAGAAAGACTTGGTAGCAGGAGACCTCAGAGGTAAAGAGCTCAGAAGGAGAGAGCCATACCTGGAGAGAGGCCTACGCTCACCAGAAGACCCTGAAACAGGATTGAAAGGCTCCAGAAGGAAAGGTACTGATAGCAGAGTTACCTATACCAGGAAGCAAGGAAGTCTGGATTCCTCACCAGGTTTTCCTAGGCTACAGAAAGGTCAAGCAGTGCCTAGAAGATACCAAGAGAAAGTCTGCCAAAGAGACTGTGTCCTGAGAGAAGTGCCTGAGAAGGAAAACTCCAGTTATACCGGCTACAGGAAGCCAAGGTATGGTGACACTTTATTCATAAAGAGAAGCTCAGCTCCTAGAAGCTCTTGTAAAGCAGATATCCAGTTTGAAAGGAAAATAAGCAGGCCAGAGTTTTATAAGCCAGGACGTAAGGGCATAGGAATAAGCCATGCTTATTTGAGAGCCCTAGAACAGTCTTACTGGAAACACGGGAACAGAAACAGTGACTGGCAAACTATAGCGGCCAGGGAAAGCTCCAAGCCAGAGGGAGATAACAATGACCCAGAGCCCATGCAGATAGCGCTTGAGGACCCTATTCCCTTATCTCAAGACGAATTAATGGATTGCTCCATTTGTATTGCCGGCAGTTTTGAATCACTCCCTGAACTGTGAGTTATACAGACATTGCTTTGAGAATACTCATGTTTGTGCTGAATGAAAGAGGAATGTTCACTCCTTTGTTTTGCTCTAAAGTTTGAAAGAATCCTGGGTTAAATCCTACAAGCAACTGTGAAGTTTGTAACAGTTTACCTCTTTACTTATGTTGTGGTGGAAGCCTAAAAAGAAGGACTTTCTGTTTTTCTGTATCTCAGCGAACCTTTTGCGTTAAAAGGGAAATAAAAGCCTTATTTACCCTCTACTTGGCATACACAATTTATTCACATAAGGAGCAGGACTACAAAGACCAAGATACCCTTGGCCTTAAAAGAACCCTCTACTCCCAGAAAATAATAATATGCTCAACCTACCCTTACCAGCCACTGGCCACCAGGGGGGGTTGATGACAATTCTTCCCAGATGTTTTGGGGTTCTGGGGTTGGTGCGTTGTTCCTGTTAATGAGGAGATTTGTGTCTTGCTTCTTGAGTTTGCAGATTATGGAGTTCGCGAACAGTTGTGGTTCTATGCTTCTGTGGTCATGTTGTGCGGTGTCTTTGGTGAATCTCTTTACGATGTTGAAGAGCTCCCTGGGTTTGTTTACTGCTTTCATGATTGTATTGGTGTGGTATTGTCATTTGCAATTGGAGATTAGGTCATTGTATTCCTTCTGTTTGGTTTTGTATTGCTGTAGGGATGCTGCGTCTTGTTTCTTCTCCACTTCCTTTCCAATTGTCTCAATTCCCTCTTTGCTTCTCTTATGTTATTGGAGTATCAGGGTGCACTGATCCTTTTGTCTGTGTGTGGGTATGTTCGTGAGGTTGTTGAGGAGGCTGCTGTAATTATTTTGTCCCAGTTTTCAATTATACTGTCCAGATTTGTGTTATTCTGGTGGTGTTGTAGTTTAGGGGTTATTTCCTGTAGGAATTGGTCCCTTTGATACACTTTGAATCTCCTTTTGAGTTGTTCCTCATTCTTGCCATCGGATGGGCTTTTGATCAGTATTGAGAAGGTTATTGCATAGTGGTCCAACCATGGGATCGGCGTGATTGTCAAGTCTGTGGTTGGCTGTTTTCCATAAACTGTTTTGGAAAGAAGATGAGGTCTGGACTGGTTCCATGCTTATGTGCTGGAGCATTCATGATCTGCATGAGCTGGAGAGATTGCATTGCTGTGAGAAATGCTCTGGTTTCTTTGTTGGGTGTGGAACCAGGATTGTAGTCTCCCAGTGCTATGATTGGCTTATGCTGGTAGCTGTGTGAGCAGATGGTCTCCAATATTGCCGAGACCATCTGCTCACACAGTGGACTTAGTGTTTGGTGGTCTATATGTGAGGCAGATGGTTAGTTAGTTATTGGAGATGGTAATTGTGTTCATTTCCATCATCTGAGTAGCTGTTGTGGTCTTGAATTTGTAGTGGCTTTTAGCCAGTATTAGTACACCTACACCTTTTTTATGCGTCCTTGTGCAGTTGTAGGCTGTGTATTCCGAAGGTGTAATTTGGTTGAGTATGACTTGATCTGTGTCCGTGAGCCATGTTTCTGTGATACACATGATGTCCACTGTTCCCTCTAAGCTGTGCGCGTGTGCGCGCGCGCACACCTTACCGAGCGAGCGCACATACTTTACAACAGAGCGCACAAAAATTACGGCTCTGATTCTGATAGAAAACAACACAGACGTCTTAAAATTTAAAAGTTATGATTGTAATTACTAGAAATTTCCTGCTTCATTTAGTAATTGTCTATTTTCATTTAATTTGATTAAAATCAATGTGGTGTACATACTGTATTCTGACGTGTAATCAAATTTTAAAGTATATAACTCCGAGTGTCGTTATGTGGCGCACAAAAATTTAACCTTCCCTCAAAAGCTGCGCACAGCTGATATTTTATGCGCACACAGCCTACAGAAAATTAGAGGGAACATTGATGATGTCTATCTTGTTGTCTTGTATATAATCCAAGATTGTATTCGGTTTGTTTCTGACTGATCTTGCGTTGAGTAGTGTGCACTTGGTAGGGGATTCAGTGATGGGGTTTGTGTGCATGTGGCATTTGAGCTGTGTTTGTAATCGGCGAGTTAGATTGTAGTTGTATGGTTTTCTTTTTGATCGCATGGTTCGCTGGCAAAACATGGAGGTAATTGGTGGTATAGGGTGTGTGAGCATAGGGGTGAGTAAGGTGTGCTGCCCTGAGGCTATGCAACTGTTTGCTGTGCTAGGATAAGTATTATTATTACGTAGACTATGGTATAATAGTAACGGGAATGCATTTTGGTGGTTTATTCTTACCCCAGAGGGGAGTGAGCAAGAGAAGTTCTTGCTTCTGAGTGTTGCTTTGTTTTACATTGTGGTGTTCCGTTTGTTGCTGCTGTTCTTCTCTGTTACTTGTTCCTTGTTCTTTTTACGTTGGGGTGAGCCAGAGTGTGGTGCGGCTCGGTGTGTGGGTTCCTTTTCCACTTTGATTCCTCTCTAATGGTCCCCGCCTAAAGGCGTGGGCCCACCAGGCGCAGACGCGTCCAATGGCGCCTCTTTTTATTTGGCGTGGGATGCCCCGATTGGGCAGCTGGAGGCAGGCGGACATCACGGCGGGTGACTCGACCCCGGTCGGGGAGCTCCTGGAGGCCGGAAGGCTGGCTGGATGGGCCCTGCAAGCAAGCGCCCGATGGCGCCTCTTTTTATTTGGCATGGGATGCCCCGATTGGGCAGCTGGAAGCAGGCGGACGTCGCGGCGGGTGGCACGACCCCAGTCGGGGGGCTCCTGGAGGCCCGGAAGGCTGGCTGGATGGGCCCTGCAGGCAAGCGCCCGAAGGCGCCTCTTTTTATTTGGCGCGGGATGCCCCGATTGGGCGGCTGGAGGCAGGCCTTCACTAAAGATCTCTTAGAAACTATTAACACAAACACAGATAACCTTGAGAAGCTAATAGAAAACTGGAACAATAATATTACTAGAATTGCAACAAAACCATCAATTCCTCGTCCAAATAAAAATAACCCCACTAAACAATGGTATTCCCATGATATTTGGCTCCTAAAAAGAAAACTTAGAAAAACTGAATGCACCTGGTGTTCAAACAAAACAGTGGAAAACAGGGAAATATACAATATAATGCTATCAAAATACTGCTAGAAAATCAATCACGACAAGAAGGATATATTACACAAATATTCTGCTGAAATCAATAAATATACCTAAAGATCCATTCTCAATCATAAAATCATTTACAACCAATCCTAGCAACTCTACTGAAACTCTCCCAATCACTCCCCAATCATTAGCTGACTTCTACATGTCTAAAATTACCTCACTCCCCAACCACACTTCTAGGCATACTAATAACAAAAGCCCAACACTACAGACTGAATCTTGAAATGAGTTTCATAGTGTATACTTAGAACCCCTCAAAAAGCTTATAGCAAACCTAAATCCAACCACATCTAAATCAGACCCTTGTCCAGTGAGCTGGATCAAGGCCGCATGTGACGAGATAGCCCCCATCATACTATTAATAGTGAACCAGTCTCTTAAAAAGGGCCTAATGCCAAAAGATCTCAAGAATGCAATAATCCGTCCTAACCTAAAAAATAAATCATTGGACAAAATGTGCCCATCGTTCTACAGATCTATCTCAAGCCTACCCTTTCTGGCTAAAATAATTGAAAAAAACATTCAATTATAACTTCAAGACCACATTGATCAATATGCACCGCTGGATGACAAACAATTTGGATTCAGGCCCCAATATATTGTTGAAACTCTAATGCTGGTTCTATACAACAATATTATGAAAGGACTTAACAATTCCAATCAGGCCTACATCCTAATATTTCTAGATATTGCGACAGCATTTGACTCAGTTATCCACTCATTACTTACACATATTCAAATTGGACTTGGTGGTACCACTCTTAAATGATTTTCATCGTACTTATCAGACAGAACACGGCAGATAAATATTGGCCAACAATTCTCTAGCACCTTCAAGCAAACTACAGGACTTCCTCAAGGCTCAGCACTATTGGCTCTCCTTTTTAATATATACATTCAGCTGATTTCTCAGCTAATAAAGAAATTCAATGTTGAACATGCCATCTATGCCAATGACATAATGCTATACATCCACAAAATAACACTGGTACGTTCAATAAAACATAAGGGAATTTCCCCGCAAATTGATTCTCTCCTTTTTCAACAATCCATCAATCTTTTCAGCATCTGATGGGAGGTCTCAGACTTATCATGGCACTAATTCATTAGACTATTCGTCTGTATAAAATTTTGTGCCCGGTTGCATCAATGATCTCCACGCAGGCACTACAGACTAGAGCTCATTAAGTATAGCTGTTATTATTCAACATATTATTATTCAACGTGTGTCTTTCTCTACTTTGAATATGAAATATGCAGTATTTTTCTCCCTAATGCTAATACTTAAGGCTCCCGGTCCTGATGACACTTTTCAAATGGTCCAGACGCTCTCCCCCGGCGCCTCCATGGCGTTTCTCCTGTTAGGGTTCTTCAGGGGATCAATTTTAAACTTCATAGATGCTGCCCACATCTAAAGTTGAATATCTCCAACCATTCTCAAACTGAATGCTATTCAAATCTCGAAAGCAAAAAAGACGCCGCGCAGCATGATAAGTCTGAGACCACCCGTCAGATGCTGAAAAGATTGATGCATTGTTGAAAAAGAAAAAGGAGAGAATCAATTTGCGGGGAAATTCCCTTATGTTTTATTGAACGTACCAGTGTTATTTTGTGGAGTTATTTATCGTTCAAAAGTGGACCATTTTATTTACGTGTTATCATAATGCTATACATGCCTTTTAATGTAGGGACACAAATACTTGATCCCATAGTTACATGCTTTACAGAAATTGATGCCTGGCTCCAATCCCATGGATTGAACATCAACTATAAAAAGACGGAAGTACTAATAATTTCCAAAAATCGAAATTACACCAAGCAACATCATTTTCAGCTAAATCATTCTAGATGTGAAAGATGAAGTAAAATACCTAGATGTTACCTTGGACAAACAGCTCACATTCAAAAAACACATTAAAAACACAACTAAAGCCATATATAATAAAATTTGCCTACTAAGACATCAGAAGCCCTTACTCAATAGTAATTACTTCAGATCATTGATGCAGGTAATGATCACCCCACATACTGACTATTGTAATAGTCTCCTCCATGGCCTACCAAAACAAACTCTTCACCCACTGCAAATGGCACAACACATGGCAGCTCAGATCAGATGAGGGAGAAAGGGGATAGATTCAGGAGTGATATGCTGAAATATTTCGTTACGGAAAGAGTGGTGGATCTGTGGAATAGTCTCCCAGTGGAGGTGGTAGAGATGAGGACAGTATTTATTTAACATTTTTTTTTTATATACCGTCTTTCTACGAATCAAGACGGTTTACATATAACAATAAAGGCAGTATATTTCAACTGTTTACAAGGAACGAATAACTGGATACAGAGTAAGCAACATGAAAAACTAAATTATAATATACAGTTAATTGCAGTGAACAGTGATCAATTATTTACATATATACATATGTCTGCGGACAGCTACGGATGGGAGCACTGTAAGGTTAATGGAATAAGGGCAGGGAGGTAAAAGTAAGAGGTTTGGTATTAGGGTGGGAGAGAGAAATGCTCAAGGAAAAGATGGGTCTTTAATTTTTTCCGGAATTCAATGTGGCTCAAACAGTTACGCAGCTCATGCGGAAGGGAGTTCCAAAGGGATGGAGCATAGAGGGAAAAGGTCCTGTCACAGGTGGATTGTTTACAGTGTTTTTTTGTTAAGGGTATAGACAATAAATTATTAGTGATAGAGCGGTGCTTTCTAGTAGTGTTGGAGAAGGCAAGGAGAGGGGAGAGACATGGTGCTGACTCATTAGAAATAATTTTGTATATTAGAGTAAGGACCTTGAATTTCACTCGGTAATGAATTGGGAGCCAGTGAAGATCATAGAGAATTGGTGTAATATGAGCTCGTCTGGGACTGTTTGTTATGAGACGGGTTAATGTATTCTGGGCAAGTTGGAGGGGTTGAATAGAGTTCTTGGGGAGGCCCTGATATATTAGGTTACAATAGTCAAGAGATGGGGTTGTGAGGGCCTGACAGACAGTGCGAAAGGAGTCAGGGCTTAAGAGAGGTTTGAGATTCCTGAGAGTGCGCAGCTTAGCGTATACTGTGTTGGTGGTTTTCTTTATTTGTTCGGAGAAGGATAAGTTTTGATCAATTATGATTCCAAGATATTTCACCTGGTTTTTTAAGGAGAGAGTGATATCGTTAAAGGTGAGGGTTGTGGGGGGGACGTATGAGGGGTTAGAGAAAACTTGGAGTGCCTCAGTTTTGGATTGGTTGATTATTAGGTTGTGTTGAGAGAGCCATGATTTGAGGCTGGTTAGACATTTGTTTAACTTAGAGAAGTTAGGATTAGAAAGGTTAAAAGGGGTGAAACACATCATATCATCTGCATATATTTGATACTGGATGCCATAATTTTGGAAGATCGTGCAAACAGGTTGGAGGAAGATATTAAAAAGTAACGCAGATAGACTGGATCCTTGAGGTACGCCTTGTTTTAGGGTAAAGGGGAGGGAAGTATCACTTCCAATACGGACCTGTTGCGTTCTGTCGTGTAGGTAAGATTGGAACCATTTCAGGGTTGAGCCTCTCAGACCTATATTATGAAGTCTGAGTAGGAGTTGATGGTGGGGGAGGGAGTCGAAAGCAGCAGTATCTGAATTCAAAGAAGCATGGGACAAACACAGAGGATCTCTAAAGGAAAAAAGGGGACTGTTGTAGTGGTTGATATTTATTTATTTATTTAGACAGTTTTGTATACCGCCTTATCCTTCAATCAAAGCGGTCACAACACAATTGGGGGATACATTTAACATGCGGGGATATGAGACACATACACTAATACTTACAGGGAACATGGGCAATGGAGGGTTAAGTGGATTGCCCAAGACCACAAGGAGCATCTGTGGGACTAGAAACCCCAGTCCTTCCGGCCCAAGGTTGCTGTCCTCTAGTGGGATTTGAACTCCCGACCTTCCGACCTGAAGTACCTTGCCCCAACCACTCCCTCCCAGACTAGATAGGCCATGTGGTCTTTTTTTCTGTTGTCATGTTTCTATGTTTCTATATCTAACTCACACTGTACAGATCATATCACACCCATACTTCACACCCTTCATTGGCTCTCCGTGCTAAGCAGAATTAAATATAAACTTATCATGACAGCATTCAAAATCATCAGAGAATTAGCCCCCCCCACCCTATCTCAGCTTATCAAAAAAAAAACCAATGATCGACACCGAAGAGGCGCAATGAATAACACCCTCCTATTCCCCCAGGATTATAGAATGACAAAACAATACACAAGTAACAGGGCATTCGAGTATCTCTCTCCAATGCTCTGGAACTCATTACGACAGGGACTTAGAAATATAAGTGACCTTTCCACCTTCCGCACACATCTCAAAACGTTCTTATTTATAGAACATTTTGGACAAACAGAGATCACTATAAGATAAGCCATACTGGGTCAGACCAAGGTCCATCAAGCCCAGTATCCTGTTTCCAACAGTAGCCAATCTAGGTCATACTTACCTAGCAGTTTCCCCAAAAGACACAGGTTCCACAATGCTTGTACTGGGTCAAGCATTTATTTATTTATTTTTCTTATATACCGCGCTATTCATCATCAGCGCGGTTTACATGTAACAATAACTGTGCAGTGAAGACAATCTACACTGAACTTACAATATAACAGAAATGTACAGTTTTAACAGGATAACTACATTACAAATAACATATGTTAAAGAGAAACTAACTATTTACATGTTGGCTAATCTGAGAATTGTAGTCAGTTTGGGTGGGAGTTAACGCTATTTGTCAGGTGGAACAGGGTCTGGTATGTTCGGTTTCAATCCTGTATGATTGTTGCTTGGGTTTTGTCTGTATATACTACTGGGCATGTCAACTAACTGACCTGACATAACCTTTAGAAGATTCAAGCACTTTACACTCCACAATTTTTCTACTTACTCTCGACCCCACAATACATTACATTGATCTGATTACCTCTTCAAAAATGCATAATATTGAAAGCACATAAGTCATCAAGAACAGACTAATTGAAAATAGTTTTCTGGTATTCAAATCATGTATATATCCCTGTTCTATGTCATCACTACCTTGTTCAATGTAATTCAGTTGTTTTATAAAAACCACTATGATTCGGTGATATGGCGGTATAAAAATCACATAAATAAATAAATACCCGTGCACACAGACATGGCCCAAAGGGCACACACCCCATGCCCATAACCCCCGGTCCCATGGTTCCCTACTCCACCTGCGCAGACACACAGCCCTGCCCCCACAAAACTGACAGCACCTTATGATTCCAATCTGGGAAAGGTTTATTGGGAAACCTGTAACAGGTACAACAAAGGCAGCAACAACAGTAGAAAAACAACAGCAGTACAAAACAACAGAAGTTGACAACAACAACGGGGACATTGCACACCCATGTCCATGGCCACACAGTCCGCCCCATTATGGCCCGTCGCAAGACAATCCCTGGCATGAGGCCTATGGTGCACGGGGGCCCTGCCTGAACTCTGTCACTGCAGTAGTGAGAGCATCCAGGTGCATACTGATTGTACGTGCTGCTGCTGCCTGCACATCCTCCTTGAGGAGCCACGCCTCCGACACCAGGGCAGCCAGAGCCCAGTCACCAGATGGCTGAGTGGATGGTGGCACAGAGGGGCCTGGTGCAGCATGGCCATGCTGTGCCCATAGGTGCTGGGTTAGCTGTGGGGGCCCATGGCCATGGAATGTGAAACACGGCTCTGCTGCCCATCACGCATGGTCTATGCTGAGCCATGCTGTGGGCACATTGCCCCCTGGTAGGGACATGGTCAGGCATGGCTGTGGGCTGCAGGCCATAGCCAGGGTAGGCAGCTGCTCCACTGGGTGCCTGCTGGCTGTGCACTGCACCACACCGCCACATCTCGGGTGCTCAGAAGGTGGGGCAGGCACCACCCCCCCACCCCCTCTGGGCCTGCTTCTGCTCTGACTACAGGGGACAGCTCTGGCCCTACTGCCACCTCCTTCTCCTCAGACTCCTTGACCTGCCCCTGACCCACTGATCCCTCCTCCTCTTAAATCTCCCTGCCCTGCCCCTGACATTCTGAGACCTCCTCCTCCTCCAACTCCCCGCCCTGTCCCTGATCCTCTGAGCCCTCTGAATCCCCACCCTGCCCCTCTCCCTCTGATCCCTCCTCCCCCTCCTCAGATACCCATCCTATTACTGCGCCATGGCCCCTTCACTGCCCTCCCCCTTTGTGGTGCTGCCCTCCAAAGCTGTGTCGCTGCTGGAGGTAATGAATGGGAAAAATGGTTAAGAAAATATTAGGATGTGCAGTGGAGCTGACACTGTTATGTATGCTGTATAATGTATGGGGAAGTGAGGATGGTGGGGAGATAGGACTCTCAGTTAATTTTTTTTTTCATTTGCTGTGAGGATGGAGATTGCTCGGGAATGGAAGAAAGTACCCAAGTTGGACATCAACAGAATGTTATATATATAGGATGTGCAAATTGACTGTCTTCAAGAGCCATAGAATGTAAGCGTTCCAAAGAATATGAAAACCATTTGAGTTTTGAAATGTGAGAAAATACTATAAGGGGGGAGTGGTTTGTAAGATTACTTTTCATGCCTATGTATATGTTGTTCTCTTATTTTATTTTTATTTTCCTTACATACATATTTATTTCTGCTATTACTTTTGTCTGAGGGATAAAAATAGGTTTTGGTGATCCCTGCTTTAAGTAGATGACCTTGTAATATGGTTCTTTCTTAGTTGTAATTTCTGAGAAATTACACATGTATGTATATGAATTGAAACTTTGCAAGGGTATAACACAGCAATTCTTATTTTAGGATCTGGAGGATGGACCAAAATGTATAATACTTGAGACTCTTGGGGGAAGGAGATTACTGTAAGTGAGGTGGGAAAGGAAGTGGTGTTTATATGTTGTAGTGGTATTTGATTCTTTGTACTGAAAATTATTAAAAACTAAGTTACAAAAAAATGAAAATCTTCCACATATTACCCCTGAGTCTATCCCCTTTCACCTCCTCATTGCAGAGCTTTCTTTCAATTGAAAGAGGTTCGCCTCCTGTCCATTTATGCCACAGAGGTATTTAAATGTCTCACATATCTCATCTCTCCCAACTTTCCTCCAAAGTATACATATTGAGATCTTTACGTCTGTCCCCATATGCCTTATGATGAAGTCTGTTGACTATTTTGGTAGACACCCTCTGCACTGACTCCATCCTGTTTATATCCTTTTGAAGGTGTGGTCTCCAGAATTGCACACAATACTCCAAATGAGATCTCACCAAAGTCTTTTACAGAGGCACTATCACCTCCTCCTTCCTGCTGGCCATTCCTCTCCCTATGCACCTAAGCATCCTTCTAGCTTTTGCTGTCACCTTTTCTACCTGTTTAGCACCTTAATATCACCAAAAAATCACATGGATAGAAGTACTTCATCCCCCTATACTGTACCGCTCCCTTGGATTATTGCAGCCCACATGCATGACTACATTTTTTAGCATTAAATCTCAGCTGCCAAATTCTTTACCATTCTTCAAGCTTAGCTAGATCGTCCTCATGTTATCTACTCCTTCCTGGGTGTCTACTCTATTGCAGATTTTTGTATCATCTGCAGAGAGGCAAACCTTACCTGACAGCCCTTCCACAATATCACTAACAAAAAATGTTAAAAAGAATCGGACAAAGGACAAATCCCTGCGGCACATCACTGGTTACATCCTTCTCCTCAGAGTAATCTCCATTTACTCAACCAATTTCTAACTCAGTCAGTCACTTCAGGGTCTATTCCTAGGATGCTCAATTAATTTACAAGTTGTCTGTGAGGATCACAAGAGCTTTACTGAAATCTAAGTACACCACATCTAGGGCTCTCCCTCAATTCAACTCTCTAGTTGCCCAGAAAAAGAAATTAATTAGATTTGTCTGACAAGATCTACCCCTAGTAAAGTCATGCTGCCTTGAATCCTGTAATCCATTAAACTCCAAAAACATCACTATCCTCTGTTTTAGCAGCATTTCCATTAATTTACTCACCACAGAGGTGAGACTAATTGTCCCGTAGTTCTCAACCTCATCCTTAATTCTGCTTTTGTGTAAAGAGACCACATGCACCCTTCTCCAGTCCTCTAGGACCACTCCTGACTCTAAAGAAGCATTGAAAAGGTCAGACACTGGAGATGCTACAACTTCCCCAAGTTCCTTCAATACTCTGGGATGTATCCAATCTGGCCCCATCACTTTGTCTACTTTTAGTTTAACTAGTTCTTCAAGAATATAGTCTTTTGAAAATCATTCAAGATCCCCATCACTTTTGTTCCTATTTGCATGTTTCCTGAGGCTCTTCATCTGTGAACACAGAACAAAAATATTTGTTAAGCAATTCTGATTTATCTTCATCAGCTTCTACATATTCCTCCCTGAAACCCTGGGGTTTGACAATACCAATTTTGCACTTCCTTCTCTCACTAATATATCTGAAAAATGTCTTGTCCCTCCATTTCACTGCACTGGCTATTTTTTCTTCTATTTGTATGTTCAGTTTTCTAGCTTCTCTATATTTTTCTAAATACTGATGCTTGTATTTCTGTCTCTGAGATCTCTTGTATTTTATGAAGGCCATCCTCTTTTTATTCACCTTTTCAGCTACTTTTTTTGAGAACAATTGTGTCCTCCTTTTTAATTTGCATTTATTTACTTTACTAACAAAAAGGTTTGTTGCCCTTAAAATATCCCCTTTCAATTTTGCCCATTGCTTTTCTACATCCCCAGTTGTTCCCATCCCACTAATGACTCCTTAAGGTATTGTCCCATCTTGGCAAAGTTAATTTTCCACTCACTTTTGAATGAACTTTATCATCCCTATTCCTAATACTGAACCACACCATCTAGTGATTACTGGAAGTGAGATGATCTCCCACTTCTTCTCTGAGTTCCATCACTTGTTTCATGGGAGCTTCAGTTTGTAGGCATTGTACACATGGAACTAGTCCCTTGATTGGGATCGGGCTGTCCAACTGGACAGAGACAGAAGCTGTAATGGAGGCAGCAGCTTTGGCAAAACAATTCTTCCCAATCATAGTCCAGTTGTTGGAGAGGTTGTATCTGTTGAAGGAAATGAGAAAGACCTACCAAAGTCCCTAACGTTTCCTCAGAGAAAAACAGCTAACCTCTTTATGTTCTATGTGCCTGTGTGTAGTCCTGCTAGCTTGCTAAACAGCTATTATTTTACACTACTAAATTCTGACATTATGCCTCTGAGGTATATTGTTTAATGTTTAATGTGTTCCCTTTAGAAAATTACCTAATCAAAGCTCCTTCAAGAATTTCAAATTGTTTACTTTTAATAGATATCCAATATGAAACTATTTACTTCGTAGATTTTCCCTACCAACCAATAAAAATCTGTTCTTTGCTGACAGGTTAATTGGCGAATTGCCCTATATAGCAAGGATTCTCACGTGGGGTGGGTGGGAGCTGGGGTGAGAAGGAAAGGATCTAACACCTGACAAGGACAGTGACTTCAAAGAGCATGCCCTTTGAACCTGGTGCTGCCAAAGCCTACACAAGTTCATCTACAACACTGGCAAGTATGGGTGTTCTCCATAGCAGCTCCAACTCTGTGGAATGCCCTGCCTGAAGCACTGCATATGGAGTCTGATCTCTTAACTTTTTGGAAGGCATTGAAAACTTTCCTTTTCCCTTGAGTGATATTGTGAGCAGTGGGCAGGTAGGCTGTTTTCCAGCTAGTATGTGCAGTAATGCAGGGGTGGTTAGGAAGGGGTTGGATGGGAGGGCTAACAGGGTCATTCTGGGTGGGGCCTGAGGGGTTGATATATGTTGTATTTTTCTATGCACCACCTTGAATAAGAAAAAAAACTATAGCAGCAGAAAAAAGCTTTGATTAAGAATACACAAATACCCATTTTGCAATACAGCTACAATCACTAGGCAATGCAACAGAAAAAGTTAGCAATTCCAAATGAAAAAAGCCCCCTCAGGCAGAGAGTTTGTATTCAAGAACCATAGAAGTACCCTGCTGGCAATGGAGACCATCTAGGAATGGCAGTAAGTGCAAGGCACTGTAGACCTTTATACAATACTCAGCTATCTGGCTCCTAGGCAAGCTTTTTAAGAACACTAGCACCTGAGAAGGGCAGTGACTTTAAAGAGCTTGCCTTTCTCTTTGAACGTGAAGGCAAGAGGAGAGGCAAAAAAACCCTACAGCATCAGAAAAAAAGCTTTGCCTAAGAACACAAAAATACCTCTTTTGCAATACAGCTACAATTACAAGGTAATGTAACAGAAAACATTAGTAATTAAAAATGAAAAAAATGCTTTAAGAGCTCAAAGACAACAAGTTTGTATTCAAAAGACACAGAAGTACATTGCTTGCAATGCAGACCCTCTAGAAACGGCCTAAATAACTAGGGAATGGCAGGAATCAAACCCACAACCTCAGGGATCACAGGATGTATCATATAGTTGGAGTCACATGGCTTCAGAGACTAAGTATATCCATAGACTCTGCTGCTGCTAGAGACACTAGAAGTAGACAGGGCAGGCTTATCACACAGGGGGATGATTGGAAAGCTGAGTGTATATAGAAGATTTAAACTTGGAAAAATGTTCAAACATATTAGCTATCTTTTTAGCTTCCAGGCACTAATCCAAAAATCTGTAAAAACCTGAGAAAAGCCAGACAGTTGGCAATTCTAACCTTTGAGTCCTGAGTGCCGCCGCCCCCCCCCCAAAAAAAATATATTTTGGCCCTACTTGTAGGATTGTGAAAAACTGCAAGAAGACCTTGATAAATTTAATGTGGACAAGTGCAAAGTTATGTACTTAGAGAAGAACTACCCAAAATACAGTTACACAATGAAAGGTTCGACCTTAAGAACCACCACCCAGGAAAAGAACTTAGACTTCATCATGGATAATGCATTGAAACCCTCTGCCCAGTGTGCAGCTGCAACCAAGAAAGCAAATATAATTCTACAAATAGTTATAGTTACAATTACTTTTATTTGATATACCGCCTATTATGTATCATATCTAAGCGGTAAACAATTCTATACAATCAGGTACAATCATAACAAAAGGAATGGAGAAGAAAACGAAGGATATTATAATGCCTCTGTATCGTTCCATGGGGTGAACGCACCTTGAATACTGTGTGTAATTCTGGTTGTAGGGTTTGATTCCCACTAGCACTCTCTGTGGCCTTGAGCAAGTCACTTAACCCTCCATCACCTCAGAAAAATCCATGTTATCAATGTCCCTGTTTAATGTACAATACCAAGTTTAAGTTACAATGTAACATAGCAACATAGTATATGATGGCAGATAAAGACTAGTATGGTCCATCTAGTCTGCCCATCAAGGTGGCAAGAATAGGTGCACCTGCCACTCTGTGCAGGTCGCCTCAGAAAACTCAGGGACTGGGTTGCCAGGAGTCAGAACTGATTCAAAGGCAGGCACGCACTCACGCACACACACAGATCATGAGATGAAGCTCTGAGGTGGTAAACTAACAAACAACATCTGGAAATATTTTTCACAGAAAGGGTAAAAATGCATGGAGCTGACTCAAACGGGAAGTACTGGAGACTAAAATTGTAATGGAATTCAAAAGGGTGTGGGATAAATACAAAGGATCCTTTAATAGCAAAAGATTATTAATAAAGCACTGAGATAACCAGCCTAAATCAATAGTAAAATGACTATAGTCTGCTTCCGGAAAAGAATGGAGGAGGGGGATAAGCAATGAACATCAGTTGCAAATCTAAACATCTTTGTGGGCAGTCTGGATTGGCTATTTGAGTTCTTATTGGCCATCATTTACTATACTACATAATTTAAGAATCAAACTTTGAACAGAGCAGATATGAAAGTTCATTATGCAAAACATTTTCATAATGTCATCCAAAAATTGCTATTTGAAATATAATGAAATAATACATAGTAACATAGGACTCGATTTTAAGTAATCCAGATTTTGGAAGGGCTATGCGCCTCGCCGACCCATAGCCCTCTCCGACAACTTGGAACTCGGATATTTAATGCCGCGGCAACGGTACTGAATATCCGGTGATCACCGTAGAGACAGGAAGCCACTCGAGCTAACCAGGCAACAGCGATATTGGATGCTGCCTGGTTAACTCCAGCGTCTTAAAGATAGGCAAGGGCTTTCCTCATCTATCTTTAAATTGCAGAACACTAACAGGGCAGCATGCAATATTGCTGCTGCCCGGTTAGCGAGTCTCCGCCTCAGAACATCCCCAACATGCCCCAATGCTTACTGGATAGCATCGTGGTGTGTAGGGGACTTAGAAGGGGATATTCAACGGCACTAACCCTGTAAGTGCCGTTGAATATCCCCATCTAAGGCATTTACACAGTTTATTGGGCTGTAAACCATGTAAATGCCTTTCGAAAATCGGGCCCATAGTATATGATGGTAGATAAAGATCAGTATGGTCTATCTAGTCTGCTCAGTAAGGTGTCTAGAGTGGTTGTAACTGCAACTCCATACAGGTTACTCCCCTCTATGCCTGTGTTTAGGGTTGTACCTGTTGCTCGGTGCAGGTCAACCCACCTCTATTTATTGAAATATAAAATATATTTAAGTTTGTTTTGATTTCATCCCCTTGATATAAAAGAATCCACTATGTCTGTCCCATGCCATTTTGAATTCCATCACTGTACATGCCCCCAACACCTCCATCGGGAGGGCATTCCATTCCAGTGAAAAAGTATTTACTGATGTTGCTTTTAAGTTTACCACCTTGCAGCTTCATCGTATGCCCTCTAGTTTTACAGCTTCCCCCTCTTTGAAAAAAAGGTTACTTCATTGATATATTTTAAGTATTTAAAACTCTGTAGCATATCTTCCTTGCCCCTCCTGTCCTCTAGGGTATATATATTGAGGACTTCAAGTCTCTTCTCATACGTCTTCTGACGTAGGCTCCAAATTATTTTTGACACCTTTCTCTGAACCATTTCAAATCTTTTTATATGCTTTGTTAGATATGGTCTCTAAAACTGAACACAATACTCTAAGAGAGGCCTCACCAACGACTTGTAATAAATTGCAGATAATGGTTTTCCTATCTGTTTAGGCTAGAAACAATAATTTAGCAAGACATGTTCTATTCCCAGGGAGGTGCTGATTTGGAGCATTGCACACCTGGCCTGAGCCAGATTTGCAGAAGCTGAGGAGCCTCCATTACACTAAGAGCACATTTTTCTATTTTTTCTGCTGGCTTAAACTTATCAATTGTAACTTGGTTTTTGGGGGGATCACTATTATAGCTGTTAACTGTGGTTTTAGACTAAGCTTGGGGGCATCTGGACTGCTTTCCTTGTACAGACTTACATCAGATAGCAGTGTGTGTGGCAGATAGAGAGTTAACTGGGCTTCTACCCCTGCAGAACTGTTTGGGGAAACCCTATTCCCAGGGAGGTGCTGATTTGGAGCATTGCACACCTGGCCTGAGCCAGTTTTGCAGAAGCTGAGGAGCCTCCATTACGCTAAGAGCACATTTTCCTACTTTCTCTGCTGGCTTAAACCTATCAATTGTAACTGTTGGTTTTTGGAGGGATCACTATTATAGCTGTTAACTGTGGTTTTAGACTAAGCTGGGGGGCATCTGGACTACTTTCCTTGTATAGACTTGCATCAGATAGTAGTGTGTGTGGCAGACAGAGTAGTTACTCACCTGTAACAGGTGTTCTCCAGGAGCAGCAGGAATCAGTCCTCACATATGGGTGTCATCGGCGCTGATGAAGCCCCAGCGGAGCATTTCCCCAGCTTTCTATGAAAGCCTTTGGGAATGCAGGCACGCATGCGCGGTTCCCTTCCCGCCTAAAGGTGCCATCTTACCTCAGTCAAATGACATAGCTAAGAACAGCACACAAAAATGAAAAATAAACTATGTACAACTGCAACTCCAAGGGGAGGAGGGAGGGTTGTGAGGACTGATTCCTGCTGCTCCTGGAGAACACCTGTTATAGGTGAGTAACTACTCTTTCTCCAGGACCAAGCAGGAAGTCAGTCCTCACATATGGGTGACTCCCAAGCTCTGGGCTACCAAGGAACCCATGCTGAACAAGAGGACTCCCTCTAGTCCCAGCTGCAAAGAAAGGCTTTTCAAGGACACAACCTCCACCGGTAGCCCAACAGAGGGCAGGAGTTGCCTAAACCTCAAAGAGATTCCAGAGTACTGCTTGGCCAAAAGCACTGTCCCTACAGGACTCCCTCTCGGCAGTAATAGGCCGCAAAATTCTGGCTTGAAGACCAAGTTGCAGCACTGCAGATCAATGTTCCCTCTAATTTTCTGTAGGCTGTGTGCGCATAAAATATCAGCTGTGTGCAGCTTTTGAAGGAAGGTTAAATTTTTGTGCGCCACATAACGACACTCGGAGTTATATACTTTAAAATTTGATTACACGTCAGAATACAGTATGTACACAACATTGATTTTAATCAAATTAAATGAAAATAGACAATTACTAAATGAAGAGGGAAATTTCTAGTAATTACAATCATAACTTTTAAATTTTAAGACGTCTGTGTTGTTTTCTATCAGAATCAGAGCCATAATTTTTGTGCGCTCTGTTGTAAAGTACGAGGGGGTACCCAAAAAAAACCAGGAATAACATTGCCGTGGGAGGAGCTTGTGTAGTACGCACTTCTGCCGCTAGGCGTGTATAGTGCAACTCATTGTCAGTTCAGTGCCGCCTGTGTTGTCGACCTGGCTTGTTCTGTTTATCTGCAATGATTGTTTTTGCTAGCGCTGTTTTGTTCTTGTTTCTTTTTTTATGATGACAAGTTTAAGTGAACAACGTGCAGCTGTGAAATTTTGTTTTCTACTCGGTAAAAATGCTGCTGAAACTGTTTTAATGTTGAAAACAGCTTATCAAGATGACGCTATGGGAAAAAGTCAAGTGTACCAGTGGTTTGCTCGGTTTAAAAATGGCGACATGTCGATTGATGACAAACCTCGTTCTGGGCGTCCATCAACTGCCCGAATCGACGAAAATATTGAAAAAATTAGAGAGCTTGTGCTCACAGACCGTCGACAGACAATTGATCAACTGTCAGAGATTAGTGGGTTATCTTGGAGCTCGGTTCAGCGAATTTTAACGGAAGATTTGGGAATGAAAAGGGTTGCTGCCAAGTTTGTTCCTCGGGTTCTGACTGACAATCAAAAGGAACATCGAGTTGAAACATGTCGTGTTTTGAAACAACAGCTTGAAACTGATCCAGATTTTCTGTCAAAGGTCATTACAGGTGATGAGTCATGGTGCTATGGTTACGACCCAGAAACAAAGCAACAGTCAAGCCAATGGAAGACGTCATCGTCACCCAGTCCAAAAAAATGTCGTCAAGTCAAATCAAACATCAAAACAATGCTGATTTGCTTTTTTGATGCCAAGGGGGTAGTTCATTCAGAGTTTGTTCCCCCAGGTCAGACCGTCAATCAAACCTTTTATTTGGAAGTTTTAAGAAGATTGTGCAACAGTGTTCGTCAAAAAAGACCCGATTTGTGGCAGACAGGAGACTCGTTCTTCCACCACGATAACGCACCTGCACACACAGCCATCTCTGTTAGACAGTTTTTGGCTAAAAATGGCATGGTTCCGCTGCCCCACGCACCTTACTCGCCTGACCTGGCTCCGTGCGACTTTTTCTTATTTCCACGCATGAAAAGGGGCATGAAAGGACACCGATTTGACAACATTGAAGAAGTCAAGAAAAAAACGAGGGAGGAGCTGTCAGCCGTTTCTAAAGATGACTACAAAAAATGTTTCGAACAGTGGAAGCACCGGTGGGACAAATGTATCAGTTGTAATGGAGAGTATTTTGAAGGGGATAAGGTTGTTTTGTAAAGAATTTGAAATAAATAGCTTTAAAAAAATAATTCCTGTTTTTTTTGGGTACCCCCTCGTATGTGCGCTCGCTCGGCAAGATGTGTGCGCGCGCACATGTGCACAGCTTAGAGGGAACAGTGCTGCAGATGTCTACCAAGGGCACAGAGCGGAGATGAGCCACTGAGGCAGCCATTGCCCTGACTCGGTGGGCCATAACCCGACCCTGCAAAGGAAGGTCAGCCGCCTTATAAGCCCAGGTGATACAGTCAGCTACCCAGATGGATAAGGTATGCTTGGACACAGCCAACCCCAACTTATTGGGGTCAAAGGAGACGAAGAGCTGAGTAGCCCTTCTATGCCCCTGCGTACGGTCGAGGTAGAAGGATAAGGCCCTCCTACAATCCAGGGTATGCAGGACTGCTTCAGCCTGGCTTGCATGAGGCCTAGGGAAGAATGTTGGAAGAACCACCTCCTGGTTGAGGTGGAAAGAGGAGACAACCTTTGGGAGGACTACTTTGGATGAGTCCTGAGGACTACACGTTGTTCACTTAAACCCTGTTCCTATAAATTCTGGTGTAAGGCCTATCACAGACTAGGGCCTGAAGCTCACTTACTCGCCTGGCCGAGGTAAGGGCTATCAGGAAGAGAGTCTTCCAGGAGAGGAAGCGTAGTGGGCAAGTAGCCATGGGCTCAAAAGGTGGGCGAGTCAGTTGCTGCAAGACCACATTCAGCTCCCACTCAGGGGCAGGAGGGCAAAAGCAAGCCCCTAAGAAAGCGGGACACCAAGGGGTGACCAGACAGAGAATGGCCCTCCACCAAAGAGTGGTGAGCTACTAGAGCTGAGAGGTGGACCCGAACAGAATTGGATTTAAGGCCTTGATTGGACAAGTGCAGTAAGTACTGAAGGACTACTGGCACAGTACAGGAGAAAGGATCAACTGTACGTAGCTGACACCACACAGAAAACCTTTTCCATTTGAGAGCATAGGTTTTCCTAGTGGACTGTTTCCTAGAGGCTAGGACAACCTCCTCAACATCCTGAGGCAGGCCCCAGGGAGCCAAGACTACCCTTGCAGCCTCCAGGCCATCAAATTGAGAGCTTTGAGATTGGGGTGCAGAAGGGAACCCTGCTCCTGTGAGAGAAGGTCGGGTTGCAACCCCAGAGTTAGTGGAGGATCCACCGCTAGTTGAAGCAGAAGAGGAAACCAAGGCTATCTCAGCCACCGGGGAGCCACCAGCAGGACCGAGGCCTTGTCCTGAAGAATCTTGAAGAGAGTTCGGGCCACCAAGGGCGTGGGAGGAAACGCATACAGGAGGCCCTGAGACCAGGATATCAGAAAAGCATCCGCTGCTATCCGCAGAGGATGCGGTTGCCTGGAGCAGAACCTTGGCAGTTGTTTGTTCGTTGGGCTGGCAAAGAGATCCATCAAAGGGAGACCCAATTTCAGGAAGATCTTCTGAGCTACTGAAGGATGCAGCTGCCACTCGTGGGGCTGCAGTATTCTGCTTAATCTGTCTGCCAGGTAGTTGTCCTGGCCTGGAAGGTACACAGCCCTGAGGAGCATGTTGTGCTTGAGGGCAAAAGAACAAAGGTCCTGAGCCTCCCGACAAAGGATCCTGGACCCATTTCCGCCCTGTTTGTTCACATAAAACATGGCAACTTGGTTGTCTGTCTGAATCAGTACACACTGGTGAGCCAGGGTAGGAGTGAAAGCTTTGAGTGCTAACCGAATAGCTCAGAGTTCGAGAAGATTGATCTGCTGTGCAGCTTCCCAGGGAGACCACAGGCCCTGGGTGCACTTGCCCAGACAATGAGCTCCCCAGCCTTGCAGGGAGGCGTCCGTGGTCACCACTACTGTGTGCCCTGGAATCTGAAAAGGCACCCCCTTCAGAAGATTGGTTGAGTGCAGCCACCAATTGAGGGAGTTCAGAAATTGTCTGGACACCCTTATCCTGTCTTTGAGGCTGCCTGTGGCCTGTGACCACTGAGACCGAAGGCACAACTGTGCAGGCCTCATATGGAGCCTGGCATTGGGGGTCACATGTACTGTCGAAGCCATGTGGCCTAGAAGCCTCAGGCAGAGTCTAGCGGAGACCAGGGACCTGCTGAGAAACTGATTTGCCAAGGCCATCAACCTTTGGGCCCTGGCAAGAAAGCCTTTGCCAGCAGAGAGTCCAGTCTTGCCCCTATGAACTCCAAGTTTTGGGAGGGGAGCAAAGTGGACTTTGCGAAGTTTAGGACAAACCCCAGGCTTTGTAGAAGAGCAATAGTCCTGAGGGTGGCTTGTTTGGCCTCCTGGCACGTCTGACCCCTGATGAGCCAGTCGTCTAGATAGGGGAAGACAAAGATTCCCTGATTTCTCAGGTAGGCCGCCACCACTGCTAGGCACTTTGTAAAGACTCTGGGGGCGGAGGTGAGGCCGAAAGGCAGCACTCTGTACTGATAATGGTTTCCTCCCACAATGAACCTGAGGTACTTTCTGTGGTCTGGATGAATGAGGATGTGAGTGTACGCATCCTTTAGATCTAAGGAGCATAGCCAATCTCCCTACTGGAGGTAGGGCAGAAGTGTCCCAAGAGTAAGCATCTTGAACTTCTCCTTCACTAGGAACTTGTTGAGGTTCCTGAGGTCCAGAATGGGTCGAAGGGCACCAGGAAATACCTGGAGTAGAAACCGTGACCTTGCAAGTGAGGAGGCACAAACTCCACCGACCTGTCCACCAACAGACCATGAAGCTCTTGTAGAAGAAGGTCTGTGTGCAGGGGAGGCCTTGGAGGCTCCCCTGGAAAATATGGTGGAGGCAGTTGGTGAAAGTGCAGGGCAGCACCCAATTGTCCCCGGTGATAAGGGGCCACTGGTGGGCAAAGAGGGCGAGGCGACCTCCTGTGCAGGGTTGGGAGAGCCGTGAAGGAGAGGCTACGCTCAAGGAGTCAAAAACCCCCACCCTGCTGAGTGGTAGCAGGGGCCTGAGGCTTGGGGGTCCTCTGCCTACGGGGCCCATTACCCTGGCCCTTGGCTTGCTGACCCTGGGGGGCAGCTTGGGCAGCCTGATATTGTGGGTACTGTTTGTAGGCAGTGCCCTTCCTCGGGTAAAAGGGCTTTTTACCCGAGCCCTTCTTTTTATGAGAAGGGGCAGAGGTCTTCCTCGACAGCCTTGTCCGTGTGAGGTGCTCAGTTTCGAGCTGAGCGGCCTTCTCGGTCATGGGATTGCCAAAAAGGTTTTCACCTCGGCAAGGGACATCGACCAACTTGTTCTGAACCCATGGCTCGAGGTCCGATGACTGCAGCCATGACTGGCATCGAGCCGCGATGCCGGCTGCCGCAACTCGGGCCGAAGCTTCGAAGCCATCGTAGGCGGCGCGGGACATGAACTTCGAGCAGTCCCGAATCCCCGAGGACAAGGACTTAAATCTCTGCAAGGGTTCCCCGGAGAGACCAGCAGAGAACCCGGCCAATTCCTTGGCCAGATCCCGCAAGTACATGCCTATGTACAGCTGGTAGGACTGGACACGGCAAGCAAGCATCGAGCCCTGGAAGCACTTTCTACCGACGTCATCGAGGTTCCGGGCCTCCCTGCCAGGGGGCACCGCGGAGTGCATCTTCGGGCTCTTCAGACGATGCATGGCCAATTTCACAACCATAGAATGGTGTGGTAGCTGTGCCTTTTGAAAACCAGGGCTCTTCCGGAGTCGATAGATCGAATCGACTCGCTTGCTTAGAACCGGCGCCGAGGCCGGTGCCTCCCACATACGGAAGAGGAGCCGTTCCAGCATCGTAGGAACTGGAACAGTAAAGGCCTCCTTCGGAGGAGAGTCATACTGTAGGGCCTCGAGCTCTTCAGCTCGAGGCTCCTCCTCGGGGTCCGCTGGAATAGCCAAGGCAGCGGCCATATCCCGGGCGAACTCTGACAACCGAGTGTCCTCCGGGGGGGACCTACTCCGGGGCTCAGACTGCGGTGAGTCCGAAGGGACGCACCGAGTCTTGAAGGTATCAGGAGACTCCTCGTCCTCCGTCTCCCAAGCTGACTCGTCCGAGGAGGAGTCAAGGTCCGACCCCGCGGGGCCCTGGAGCACCTGCCCCGATGCCGGAGGCACCGGCGTTGACGCCCTCGGTCTCGAACGGGAGGTCGAGGGAGACCGCGACCGAGGTCGACTCCGAGCCACGATGGACTCAAGTATCGGCTCGGTCTCCGGGGTCAACTTCGAAGTCGATGTCCCGGTGGTCGGGGCAGATGCGCCAGACAGGCTGGCCATCAGTGCCCGCTGCTGCTCCATGAAGGCAGACAATCTGCTCTCCAAGGCTGTCATCCTGAGACTCAGCTCGGGAGACGCAGCAGCCACCGACTCGGGCCCCGGCGGCGCCGGGCCTGACGTCGGCTCCCTGGGAGGAGAGTCCTCGAGGACTACAGGGCTTATGTGTCCAGCAGACTCTGGCTCCACGCGAGGAACATTTGCAGGCTTCTTGTGTTCCACAGGACTGGGGCGACGGTCGGGGGTCTTAGACCTGGCCCTCGAGGAGCCAGGGACCTCCTCCTCCGACGCCCTCGCGAGCCGCTTCTTCCTCTTGCGTTCCCGGTCAGGGGACCCCCTGTCCGATGAGCTTCGACGGCGCTCGGGATCGGAATCCCGAGATGTCGAGGCCTCAGATGAGGTCCAGGCCCAGCCGGAGGCTGAGTTCGAGAAAAGCCTTTCTTTTTGCTGCTGGCGACTTTAGAGTGCCTTGGAAGACATCTTTCCACATGGCCCGCACGAGTTAGGGTCGTGGTCGGGGCCGAGGCACCAGTCGTGTGTGTCGGTGAGAGACATCAGTTTCTTACACCGATCACACTTTTTTAAAACCGCTGGAAGCCATAAGAACATAAGAACATAAGATATGCCATACTGGGTCAGACCAAGGTCCATCAAGTCCAGTATCCTGTTTCCAACAGTGGCCAATCTAGGTCATAAGTACCTAGCAGTTTCCCCAAAAGACACAAGTTCCACAATGCTTGTATTGGGTCAAGCAGTGATATCCTGGGCCCCTTTTAATAATGGTGTATGGACCTTTCCTCCAGGAACTTGTCCAAACCTTTTTTAAATCCAGCTACACTAACAGCTTTTACTACATCCTCCGGTAACAAATTCCAAAGTTTGATTACACGTTGAGTGAAAAAATATTTTCTCTTATTAGTCTTAAATAGATTACCCAGTAGCTTCATTGCATGTCCCCTAGTCTTTCTATATTCTAATGACGTAAACAACGGATCTATGTTTACCCATTCCACTCCGTTCATTAATTTATAGATCTCTATTATCTCCCCTCAGCGGTCTCTATTCCAGGTTGAAGAGCCCTAACCTTTTTAGGCTCTCTTCATAGGGGTATCCTTCCATCCCCTTTACCATTCTGGTGGCTCTTCTCTGTACCTTTTCTAATAATGCTATATTGTTTTTAAGATACGGCGACCAGAATTGCATACAATATTCAAGGTACGATCGCACCATGGAATGATACAGAGGCTTTATAATATCCATTGTTTTATTTTCCATTTGTTTCCTTATGATACCTAGCATTATATTTGCTCTGTTGGCCGCCGCTGCACACTGGGCAGAGGGTTTTAACGTGTTATCCATGATGATGCCTAACTTTCAGCCACACTTTCAAACCACACATCACAAACAAGTGGGAAGATGTGAGCAGAACAAAATCAATGCAAAATACACACAAGCCAGGTAAATGCTGGAAAGCAATGAGCACAAATGCTCGAAGCTTAGCCAACAAAGTTCTGGACCTGGAAGTCCTAATGGTGGAAATGGATTTGGACATTGTGGCCATTACAGAAACATGGTTCAATGAATCGCATGATTGGGATGTAGCCCTCGTAACTGGCTATAATCTATTCAGAAGAGACAGAGAAAATGGAAAAGGAGGAGGAGTGGCCTTGTATGTCAAAAGTAATATTAAAGCTACTAAAATGCAGGGGGCATTGGGAAAAGAAGCAGCGCTCTGGATTGCATTGGAAAGAGGAGATGGCACTGTCATCCATATTGCTGTAGTCTACAGACCTCCAACTCAAATTGAAGAGATAGATAACGATTTGATTAAAGATATTGCCAAGATAGCCACAAAGGGGGAAGTAATCATTTTGGGTGACTTTAATCTACCTGATGTGGATTGGATTACTCCTTCTGCACATCGGGAAAGAAGCAAAAAATTTGTAGATTCTCTCCAGGATGCATTCCTTAGACAAATGGTCATGGAACCAACCAGGGAAAGCTCAACACTGGATTTAGTGCTCACCAACGGTGATAGCGTGTCAAATGTCTGCGTGAGTACCCCTGTGAGCAATAGCGATCATTACACAGTGTGGTTTGAGATAAAAGCCAGGGTACAGGCCAAACATAGTAAGCTCAAAGTCCTAAACTTCAAAAACACTGACTTCAATAAAATGGCCAAGTACCTAAAGGAGGAGATGACAGTGTGGAACGAGATAAAGGAAGTGGAATTGCAATGGGATAAACTAAAGGTGGCAGTAAAAGGGGCAAAGGACAAATATGTTAAAAAAGTAAACAAAAACAAGAGGAGAGGAAACCTATTTGGTTTTCCAAAGAAGTGGCTGCTCAAATAAAGGCAAAAAACACAGCTTTCGCAAAATTCAAAAGCTTGCAAACAGAAGAACACAGAAATGAATACAGGATCAAACTCAAAGAGTCAAAAAGAGAAATAAGGATAGCAAAATCAAAGGCAGAGGAAAAGATGGCTAAAGATGTTAAGGGTGGTGACAAAACTTTCTTCAGGTATATTCGGGAAAGGAAAAAGATCAGAGTTGGAATTGCAGGACTCAGAAGTACAACCAGAATTGCAGGACTCAGAAGTACAACCAGACAACAGCACAAGACCGAAAAGAAGAGGCACATCCAACCGTATCAACACACCTAAAGATATCAACAGGGTACGCAAGGACACCGAAAAACGAGCCTTAGCAAAGGCAGCACCAACAATCTGGAACGCCCTCCCCGACAAACTGCGTTCAACAACAGACCTTATGGGCCACTGGGACACCAGGTTATTTTATTGGTTCTGGGAGATCAGGGGCCAGGGCTATGGATCACTGGGCCTCCAGGGTACTTTTGTTGTTCGGGGAGGAGAGACTATGTGCCATGGGTCACCGGTCTATCTTTCTGGTACAGGAGAGATTGCAATCAGAGGGAGTTACAGCTGGGGGGATGGAGACCATGATCAGGTCAAACTTCACCTCAGATTACTTTTTTTTTTTTCTTTTAAAGCAATCCAGCATGCGCACAGGTGCCAAACTTAATGCAGGCCCCTGTGCATATGTGTCTGGCTTGCTCCCCTTGTTTAGCACTGACGTTTTGCACACAGCATGATCAGCATGCTGTTTGCTTACAGTATCACTGCACAACAAGTCAGCATTAAACTTAGGAAACTCTGCACTAGTGCTTTAGCGCTGGGCTCTAGCACAGGGTTTCTTTATCGGTCTGACAGGAACCAACCCTTCCCAGGGCCTGTGCAAGGATACGAGGCGCCCTAGGAGAACCCTCAATCTCGCTGCCACTCCTCTCCAGGACTTAAAACCTCTGACAGTGCATTTCTGTTCCTGTTTGCTTTGACCAGTTGTTTCGTCCCCTCTAACACAGACTTCCTGTTTGCTTGGGGGCATCAGAGGTTTTGGATAAGCGCTACATTGCTGTTTTAATGGCACTGCCACTGATCCATGTCCCAGATAAAGGCAGTGGTGGCCACCCTGGAAACTTTGGCAATGTAGGCGACTGCATAGTTCACCAGTTGGGTAGCAATGGCCCTGACCCTTCCCCTTGTCTCCACAAAGGGTATTGAATTAGCAGCTGAAAGAACTAATTAACTTCTCTTAACTCTACATGCTGAAGTCACTGGAGGAAGTGGCACCTAATGGCCTTTGGTACATCTATTTCTTTTTTCTGCTTCAATAGCCCTGTAACCATTTCTTTGACAATACTCCCTAACTGCAGTCCATTTCCTCCTCTTTACAGTGGTGGGATAGTTTTGAAAGACAGTGCTACATTTTTAATCTCCTGCCGAACTCTTGAAAAGAGGAAGTCTCAGGAACACAGACTGCTGTGGAAAGAGTGAGAGACAGCTATGGACTACAACTGGGAGAAGAAGTAGAACAGTCATAAAATTAGGGATGGGGTAAGGTGTAAGATAACAGACAAGGGCAGGCTGCCTGGAAAGCGGTAAGAAGTATGCAGATGAAATACAATATTAAGAAAATTTATTTATTTATTTACATTCTCTTATATACTGTGCTATTCTGCATCAGTGCGGTTTACATTGAACAAACTGAAATTACATTGAAAAGGGCATTATAACTTGGAGATAACTATTTTACAGGGAACATGGGCTATGGAGGGTTAAGTGGCTTGCCCAAGACCACAAGGAGCACCTGTGGGACTAGAAACCCCAGTCCTTCCGGCCCAAGGTTGCTGTCCTCTAGTGGGATTTGAACCCCGACCTTCCGGCCTGAAGTACCTTGCCCCAACCACTAGGCTACTCCTCCACTCAAAATGGTTTGACTGGAGAATTTTAGGCTATTTTATTGGGGGTGGGGGTTAATAGCTTATTTTTTAAGTCGAATAACTGGTACATACTTGCGGCAATGCTTTACTTAAGTTCCTTCCATATCTTGCAGAATTTATCACAGTTTCCTGGAGAAAGGTTTTATGCTCACTGCAACTTTTGCTTATCTCAATTCTGCCTTGCACCCTTTATCTCCTTCAAGTTCTCAGTCTAAACTTTGGCAGCCTGTAGGGTTACCAACTTTTGTTGAACTCTAACTGGACAACCATCAATACTGAGGACTGCAGGGGGATTAAAAGGACAAATGTTGACCTCAGAGTTTAAGGACTTGGTGGGGTGGGGGGGGGGGGGTACTGCCCTCTCATCACATGGACTCCTAGCACTCTTCTCCTGTATACTTTCTTCTTGGATAATAGCATTATTTTAACCACAGCTTTTCCCACAACTAAAGTCTAAAACATTTATATACCCCCACCTTCTTACACTCCCTCCCAAATACACACTCCTTTTCCATGCAAAATGCAATGTGTGCCTTCCAGTCCATGCTGACTCCTGGCAACTGAGCAGCTAATGGGTTTCTAGGCAGTGTATACAGAAGTAGATTGCCAGGCCTTTCTTTAGAGGTAATAGAGGGTTAAGTGACTTGCCCAAGGCCATAAGGAAGAATCAAACTCTGGTCTGTTGGTTACCAAGCCAGTGCTCTAATCATTAGGCTACTCCTTCTTTCTCATATACACACATATATTCAGCAAGTTTTTCTCTCCCTCACAAACTTTTCTCTCCTTCCATGTCTTCCTCTGCCCTCCAAATCTCTGCAATACAAACAGCCTAAAGTTGGATTAAAGACAGGAGACAGGGTTGGAAAGAACAGGGGAGAAAAATAAAAGCTATGGAGGCACATTCTGAACTGGCCGTCCATAAGATATGCCATATACCATACTGGGTCAGACCAAGGTCCATCAAGTCCAGTATCCTGTTTCCAACAGTGGCCAATCTAGGTCATAAGTACCTAGCAGTTTCCCCAAAAGACACAAGTTCCACAATGCTTGTATTGGGTCAAGCAGTGATATCCTGGGCCCCTTTTAATAATGGTGTATGGACCTTTCCTCCAGGAACTTGTCCAAACCTTTTTTAAATCCAGCTACACTAACAGCTTTTACTACATCCTCCGGTAACAAATTCCAAAGTTTGATTACACGTTGAGTGAAAAAATATTTTCTCTTATTAGTCTTAAATAGGTTACCCAGTAGCTTCATTGCATGTCCCCTAGTCTTTCTATATTCTAATGACGTAAACAACGGATCTATGTTTACCCATTCCACTCCGTTCATTAATTTATAGATCTCTATTATCTCCCCTCAGCGGTCTCTATTCCAGGTTGAAGAGCCCTAACCTTTTTAGGCTCTCTTCATAGGGGTATCCTTCCATCCCCTTTACCATTCTGGTGGCTCTTCTCTGTACCTTTTCTAATAACGCTATATTGTTTTTAAGATACGGCGACCAGAATTGCATACAATATTCAAGGTACGATCGCACCATGGAATGATACAGAGGCTTTATAATATCCATTGTTTTATTTTCCATTCCTTTCCTTATGATACCTAGCATTATATTTGCTCTCTTGGCTGCCGCTGCACACTGGGCAGAGGGTTTTAACATGTTATCCATGATGATGCCTAAATCTTTTTCCTGGGTGGTGGTTCCTAATGTGGAACCTTGCATCGTGTAACTATGATAGTTTTGGTGGTTCTATCCTAGATGCATAACTTTGCACTTGTCCACATTAAATTTCATCTGCCATTTTGATGCCCAGTCTTCCAGTTTAATCAAGGTCTTCTTGCAATTTTCCACAATCCTCATGGGTTTTAACAACCTTAAATAGTTTTGTGTCATCTGCAAATTTGATTACATCACTCATCACTCCCAATTCCAGATAATTTAAGAATATGTTAAAAAGCGGTGGACCCATGTTAAAAAGCGGTGGACCCAGCACAGATCCCTGGGGTACTCCACTATTCACCTTTCTCCATTGGGAAAATTGGCCATTTAGCCCTACCGTCTGCTTTCTATCTTTTAACCAGTCCCTTGTGGGGCTGAGTAGAAGCAGGACACCCAGAGGTAGACCTGATTCTGATCCCACGGGGCTAGATGTGCCCTCAGGATCAGAATCGGGTCTACAGACTGAACATGCAGGCCGGGTCCCAATTCAGATCAGCCTGCACGCCCAGCAGATCCCTGGCTACCTCAGTGAGGCTCCTGAATGAATCCACAGGGCCACTGTGTCTCGTCGCCATGGCACCGCAGCTCCATTCAGGAGCCACAAATGCCGACTGCCACAGATTTTCTTCTTTCTCTGCAGCCAGACCCTCGATCCTGCCTCCCATGGCCAGAGTCTGGCTGCGGGGATGTTCCTGTAGTCCCCCTAGCTTTTTTTTCTTGCCTGGTGGCATGATCCCCTGACATCCAAGGGGATTTATTCCACCTCTGAGGAGGGCCCTCCTCAGAATCAGCCCTCTACGTCCGGGGTCGTGGCCTACCCATGCCCCGCCTTCGCTCTGCCTCAGAAATGCTCCCCCCCCCGCCCCCCTTCTAAGCCTCCTACAAATGCGCTGTTTGTATGGGAAGGCATTAGCTGGGGCTGCCAGGGGATTGAATAGCATAGATGGGCATCCATCCTCGCTATTTGCTGTACTGAATAACCCCCATAGTGTATACAACACATAACACCTAGAATTTCAAAAAATCACTAGAAACTTTCCAAAGTTACATGCAGTTCAATTTTGTATAGGGCATCTAAGTTGGAAAAGGAGCAGCCCAGTTCAAAATTTGGAAGTTATTTTACAAAAGTCTCATAAGACCACAAATAACCATGGGGCCAATATTCAGCAGTGACAGTTATGCTTTTTAAGGCGCCCAGCCACTTTATAAAAGCCACAGATATCCAGCACCAGAAGTTTTCACTAAAGTTTAACAGCAGTTTAAAACCAGCATGCTCTGTGGGCGGATTTGAGACAGTGCTGGTTGCTATCCAGTCAACAGTGATATTCAGCTGCTAACTGGATACTTTAATTGGCTAGTGCTATCTAGTTGGCAGTTGAATATCACTGCTGATTGGATAGCGATCAACGCTGCCCCCATTCTGCCCACAGACCATCTTGGTTTTAAAGAGGCACTTTTACATGGTCTGCGGCAATATTCAGTGGCACTATCCGGTGCTGCTAAGTATCAATATTGGTGCATTTTAGCCAGCTATCTTTGAATACTCCCCCTACCTGCATTTGGTGGCATTTTATCCTTTTATCCCTGTTTTCCTTGAATCTCCTGTCTCTAAATATGCTCTATCTTTCTATCTCCTCTTCCTCCTCTAATCCCCCCTTCTCCTGTGCTGCTCTCCTGTTTCTAGACTCCTCCCTCCCCATGCTCTAGTCTTTCTCTTTCCTCATATCTCCCTCTTCCTTCACTCTAAAGTGCCCTCCTACAGCAGTCTTCTCTTTCCTTCATCAGTCTCACTTTCCCTCTCGTATGCCTCTCTGTTTTGTCTTCTCCTCCCCTGTGACCCAACTCTCCTCCCTTCTTAAAACATAAGAACTGCCATACTGGATCAGACCAAAGATCCATCAAGCCCAGTGTCCTTTTTTCATCAGTGGCCAATCGAGATCACAAGTATTTGGCATATCCCAATAGTAGCCAGACTTCTGTACACTGCCACTCTCTCAACAAGTACAGACTGGAATTCTGTTCTTAAGGATTCCTATCACGATGCTTCTATGTACATTATCTACCAACTTGGCCCTAAAAGAAATTCACAACCATGATAACACCCAGGCCTCAGACTTTTAAAACACCAGCTGTGTGAACTTGAACACAGTTGGAGGTGACAGAAAACTGCAGCCCTTTTGACATGTTGTAAAGAACTGTTCTACTAGAGGAAAGTAGATAAGGCAAAAAGAAATTAATTTTCTAAACATATTGATGAGGCACACAATCAGAAGAAAAAAAATTTCTCTGTGGTTTCCAACCTAACCTCCTGAGGTCACAAAGCTCATATCTTTGAATACTATTTTACCCACAGCAAAATTAAGGTCATTGAGTCCGTTACTACCTCTCTCCTAAATGGCATTCATCAACATCTTTAACTGTGGACAAATTGTTATTACTGCCTCTCTTGATCTTTCCACTGCTTTTGACTTGGTTCACCATCCATTGCTTCTCACCAGACGCAAATATTTAGGAATTTCTGACATTGTATTACTGTGGTTCACATCTTTTCTTGAACATCACTCCTTTCAAATGACTTTTAACTCTTCCATTTCAGACATTCTGCCTCTGACATATCTCAAGGTGCTCTTTTATCTCCAACTGTAATATTTTCCCGAGTCCTCTCATAACACTAATCTGACAACAAAATATTACAAGCTTTGCCAACGCTGATGACACTCAACTAGTTGCCTTCACCTGTTACCTGAACCCAGATCCATCATATTAATGAGCACTTAGTGCCATTAATCATTGACTCAGCTAAAATGTAACCACTCAAAGACTGAAAAAAGGGGATCACTGGTTCTAATATCCCACCTTCTTTTTCACCTCTGATTGATGGCTTCACCACAACAGTAAGTTCCATCAAAATTCTATGATGCATCATAGGAAAGATGTGAGCTAAATACTTGTAATTAACAAATAATTATTATTATTGATTCTGATTTGACATTTTCTTCCCACATCTCTGCAGAGGTTAGATCTTCCTTTTTTTATCCTCAGGAAATTATGCTCCATAAAAAATTTCTTATTCCCATCTCTCACTTATAGTCACCATGCCCTGTGCAAACTACAGTACATGCTAGCATGCGGGTGTATTGCTGTAAAGACATATGTTGAGTCCTGGGGATGTATGCGTCTGAGGGCACAAAACCCAGTCATGGGAAATAGAAGTGAGAAGCAGTGATGTGAGGGGGACTGAAGCTCTTTGTACTCTTAGGGGCTTGTTTACAAAGCCGCGGTAACGATTCGCGATCGTTATCGGAGCCGCGGCCCCATTGAAATCAATGGGGCCGCGGCTCCGATAACAATCGCGAACCGCTACCGCAGCTTTGTAAACAAGCCCCTTAATCTCACATGACTCATGTCACACCTTGATTATTACAATATCATCTATAACAGCATTACCCCTTCCAATCTAAGTTACAACACATTCAGAATGCTGCTGTTAAACGTCTATGCAATGCTACAAAATTTGGCCATGGAGAAACAGTGTCTCTTTGTACTTTTTGAAAGAGTAACAATATATTTGCATTTACCCATTCTGCTTCAATCAAGATTTTATAGACCTTTATCGTATCTTCCCTCAGTCACCTCCAAGATGAAGAGCCCTAACCTCTTTAGCCTTTCCTCAAAGGAAAGTAATTCTATCCCCTTTATCATTTTGGTTGCCCTTCTCTGTACCTTTTTTTATGCAAGTTTACAATATCCCAAGACGTATACAAACATTCTTGCAAGAAACAGAGCAGAAACAGCAGAAATCCATAATCAACCAGAAGAAAAATAACAAGAAGAACAAGAAAGTAAAAACCAAAGCTGTCCACTCACACTAGCCCACAACAGAGGGAGAAGCTCATAAGAAAATAAGTAATATAATTACACAATGAAAGAAGAAAAAAGGTCAGGATACTACCCGGCAAAAAATTTTCATGGCACTTCTGCTGTAGGCTCAATAGATGCCTCTAAGCAGCGAGCATTGATGAAAGATACCAGCTGTGAGGATTCATAAAAAATATTTGAAACATAATGACAGTTTATCAAACACTTACAAGAGTGTTTCAGAAAAAAGAGCCCTTCAAGCTGGAGAACCCTAGGGCGCAGGAGGAGAAACTCCCTCCAACGTCGCTGGGTGTTCCTAGTTAAGTCAGGGTATATACGAACCAATAAACCACAAAACAGCAAATTATGCATCTTGAAAAATAATCTTAGCAAACATTCCTTATCAGATTTAATAAGGCAAAATTTATAATTAATGTTGAGGGAACCGGTTATTTCTTCATGAGAAGACTCAAGTAAAGCTGAGATATTCAAAGCATCAACTTGCTGATCCTCAATATTCGAAGCAGTCGCTGACTTCTTACTTGAGGGTAGGTAATAAACTTTCACCAAAGGTAGAATTAAATCAGAAGACACAGACAAAGTCTCCACCAAATATTTTTTAAACATATCTCTCGCAGAAGTTTTAGCAATTCTGTGAAAGTTTATAAGTCGTATGTTATTTGCCAGAGACTGAAGAATCATTCTTAATGAAGGAATGTGCCTGCTCTTCCAACACCGTTACTCTAGTTTGCAGGTTTAAAACCTGCAACTGAGATGCATTGATCTAAACAGCTGATTGTTCAATAGCCTCTGTGTTGGCTTGTACTTTGGATGTCAAAGAGGAAACTTAAGGTAGAAGAACTTCCCCCCAATAAAACAATGGCCTGCCAAAGAGCTTCTAAAGTGAAATTAGTAGGTCTTACAAGTGAAAAAGTCAGAGATTCACTTGAAGAGACCACGGGAACTTCCATCTCTGCTTGCACTGAAGCACCTTCCAAAGCTGCAGTCCCTCCTGCAGCTAACGTTATGAAAGGAAACACCAAAGGAGTAGCGTGTTGAGAATGTTCTAGGTCAGAAGAAGACAAAGTACCTCTGACCCCAAAGCCTGGCCCTTGCAACTCAAGCACGGCTGCCTTTCCAGAGGTAGCCTATGGTTGCAGGCTGTCTTGCAAAGACTGAAGGAGACAGGCTGCCTTTGGAGCTGGCCGAACATTGGGGGGGGGGGGAGAGATGAAAAGCCTGAAGCAGATGCCAAGCTCTCCAGCCCTGGCAAAACCACAGCCAGGCTATCCTCCCCCGAAACAGCAAAGTATCGTGGCAGGCACCATATAAAAGAATCCAAAGGCCCAGACAGTGAAGAAATAGGCATTGAGGTACCAGGAGCTTGAGAAGACTGTATAACCCCCTTACCCTTATGCTTAGAAACATAGAAACAGAGAAAAATGACGACAGAAAAAGACCACATGGCCTATCTAGTCTGTCCTTCCATGTCAACAACTACAACAGTCCCCTTTTTTCCTTTAGAGATCCTCTGTGTTTGTCCCATGCTTTTTTTAATTCAGATACTGTCCTCATCTCTACCATCTCCACTGGGAAACTATTCAAATGGATCCACCACTCTTTCCGTAAAGAAATATTTCCGCATATCACTCCTGAATCTATCCCCTTTCACCCTCATCCCATGTCCCCTCGTAGCAGAACTTGCTTTCAATCGAAAGAGGCTCTCCCCCTGTGCATTTATGCCATGGAGGTATTTAAATGTCTCAGTCACATCACCTCTATCCCGCCTCTCCTCTAAGGTGTACATATTAAGATCCTTAAGTCAGCCCTCATATGCTTTATAATGAAGACCACTAACCATTTTAGTAGCCAGTCTCTGTACTGACTCCATTCTGTTTCTATCTTTTTGAAGGTGCGGTCTCCAGAATTGCACACATTACCCCAAATGAGGTCGCACTAAAGACTTATACAGAGGCACTATCACCTCCTTTTTTCTGCTAGCCATTCCTCTCCGCATGCACCCAAGCATCCTTCTAGCTTTTGCTGTCACCTTTTCTGCTTATTTAGATACTTTAAGATCATCAGACACGACCACGCCTAGGTCCCACTCTTCTTTAGTGGACAAAAGTACTTCAGCCCCTATACTATATTGCTCCCTTGGATTGCTGCAGCCCAAATGCATGACGTTGCATTTTTTAATATTAAATCCCAGCTGCCAAATTCTAGACCATTCTTCAAGCTTAGCTAGATCCCTCCTCATGTTATCTACACCTTCCTGGGTGTCTATTCTATTGCAGATTTTGGTATCATCCGCAAACCTTACACGACAGCCCTTCCGCTATATCACTAATAAAGATGTTAAAAAGAATCGGACCAAGGACAGATCCCTGGGGCATACCACTGGTAACTTCCTTATCCTCAGAGTGAGCTCCATTTACAAGTATTCTTTGTCGCCTCCCACTCAACCAATTTCTAACCCAAGCAGTAACCTTAGGGTCCATCCCTATGGTGCTCAGTTTGTTTATAAGTCGCCTGTGAGGAACAGTGTCAAAGGCTTTACTAAAATCTAAATACACCACATCTAGGGCTCTCCCTCGGTCCAACTCCCTGGTCACCCAGTCAAAGAAATCAATCAGATTTGTCTGACAAGACCTGCCTCTGGTGAATCCATGCTGCCTCAGATCCTGTAATTCGCTGGACTCCAGAAACCTATTTTCTCTTTCGGAAGCGTTTCCAATAATTTCCTCACCACCAAAGTTAACACTAGAAGCCCCAAAGTGCGTCAATTGATGCAAATGCATCTTCGAAGTTATATACCAGCGCCACTGCTAGAACCATGTCAGTCATGTTCCATGACTTTGTTAGCAAGGTCAAGATGTTCAAATTTATTTATTTATATTCTCTTATATACCGCGCTATTCTGCATCAGTGCGGTTTACATTGAACAAACTGAAATTACATTGAACAGGGCATTATAACTTGGAGATAACTATTTTACAAGGAACATGGGCTATGGAGGGTTAAGTGGCTTGCCCAAGACCACAAGGAGCACCTGTGGGACTAGAAACCCCAGTCCTTCCAGCCTGGGGTTGTCAACCACATCCTTACTTCCGCTTTCATGTAAAGGCACCACATTAGCCTCTCTCCAGTCCTTTGGCTCCATTCCCAACTCCAACGAGGCATTAAAAATGTCAGTCAGTGGAGCTGCTAGAACGTCCCCAAGTTCCCTCAGTATTCTAGGGTGTATCCCATCCGGTCTCATCACTTTGTTTACTTTAAGTTTAGCTAGTTTCTCACGAACACAGTCTTCTGAAAATTGTTCAAGATGTCCCTTGCTTCTATTCCTGTTTGTGGGTGTTTTCTGAGGCCCTTTTCCTGGTTCTTCATCTGTGAAAACAGAACAGAAATATCTGTTAAGCAATTCCGCTTTATCCTCATCAGCTTCTACATATTCCTCCCCTTCACCCTTGAGTCTGACAATACCACTTTTTCCCTTCCTCTTCTCGCTAACATATCTGAAAAATGTCTTATCCCCCCATTTTATTGCAATGGCTATTTCCTCCTCTTTCTGAATCTTTGCTTTCCTGACTACTTTGCTAGCTTCTCAAAGTTTTTTCCAAATATAGATGCCTGTCTTCCTCTATTTCATGAAGGCCTCCCTCTTTTTCTTCACCTTTTCAGCTACTTCTTTCGAAAGCCATAGGGGTCTCCTTTTCCTTTTATTTACTATTTTAACAAAAAGGTTGGTTGCCCTTAAAATATCCCCTTTCAGTTTTGTCCATTGTTTTTCCACACACCCCCCCCCCCCAGCTGTTCCCATCCCGCTAACGACTCCTGAGGTATTGGCCCATCTTGGCAAAGTTAGTCTTCCTAAAGTCTAAGACCCTTACCTTTGAATGGATTCTAACAGCCCTAGTCTTAATACTGAACAACACCATCTGGTGATCACTGGATGCAAAATGATCTCCCACTATAACATCAGAAACACTTTCACCATTGGTAAGCACCAAGTCCAGTATGGCCCATTCACGTGGGGGGGTCTGTTACCAATTGCCTGAATAGTTCTCCCTGTAGAGAATCCAGGATCACCTTACTTCTAGATGATACTGCAGTAGGAATGTGCTAATCAAATCTGGCATATTGAAATCCCCTATCAGTAGCACTTCCCCATTCCTAGCAATGCTGCGTATGTCTTCAATTAACTCTGTCCACCTCTTCCTCTTGTGAGGGAGGTCTGTATATCACGCCAATGCAAATAGATTTCTCTTTCCCTCTTTCTAATTTAACCCACAGTGCCTCCTCTCTCCCTTTTAAGCTCTGTAATTCCAATTTTTTACATATAGCGCCACTCCTCCTCCCCTATCCTTTCTGAATAAAGTATAGCCTGGCATAGTCATGGCTTTCTGTGAACCATGTTTCTGTAACTGCTACTAAATCCAAGTCAGCCACTCCCACCAAAGCTTCAACATCAGGGATCTTATTTTCCCTGCTACAGGCATTATACACACTGCTTTCCATATGTTCCCCCTTTTACCCATTTCCATAAAGGTATTTAATGTTTCACTTACCTGGGAGCTTTCTTCACCCATCCCAAACAAATCTAGTTTAAAGCCCTCTTCGGTAGATTAGCCAGTCTACTACTGAAGACGCGTCAACCTTTCTTGGACAGATAGACACCATCTCTGCTCTGCAACCCTTGGAACAGCATCCCATGGTCCAGGAAACCAAAATGCTCTTGATGACACCATCCACGCAGCCAGGCATTCATCTCCAGGATACCAGCCTCTCTGCCCTGGCCTTTACCCTCAACAAGGAGGATTGAAGAGAACACCACCTGTGCACCTATCTGCTTCACCCTCTTTCCCAGAGCCATCAAGTCACTTTTGATATGCTCAGAGGGATACCTGGCAGTATCATTTGTGCCAACATGGATTAGCAACATTGGGTAATAGTCAGTGGGCTTGATGAGTCTCGGCAAACTCTCTGTAACATACTGGAATTTGGCACCAGGCAGACAGCATACTTCTCTGGACATCAAGTCTGGATGGCAGATGGACACCTCAGTACCCCTCAGAAGAGAGTCACCAACCACCACTATCCTTTGCTTCCTTGTGGTCACTGATTCTGCAACTTTAAGGTACTTGAGCTCTGGTTCTTCCCTTTCCAGGTATGCTTTCATCTCCTCCACTTCCAGGGCTGCATAATGGTTCTTCAATTCAAGGGCTGGAGAAGTTGGATTGGTGATTCTAAAGGCCCTGGTGACTTGTGTCCAACCTTCGTCATTCTGCAGGCACCCATCTTCTCCTCTGCTGGAGAGCTTGGTTGTTGCAAGAAGCATCTTGTCAATGTACTTCTCACTGTCTTGAATGCTCCTCAGCCTCGCCACCTCCTCTCTGAGTTCCTCCACTTGTTTCCTCAGAGCTTCAGCATGCAGGCACCCTGCACATGGAACCTGTCCTTCAACTGGCATTGGGACCTCTGTCTGGACATAGGCAGAAGCTGTAATGGGGGCAACAGCTTTAGTGATATGATTTTTCCCAGCCATTGTTCTGTTATGCATCCGTCCCATCGTAAGAAGCGACTGCCTCACTGAAGCCTGACCAACTCCATCTTGGGCTCCACCCACACATAGGTTTTCAAGGTAGGGGTACCTCTCTGTACCTTTTCTAATGGTGCTATATCTTTTTTGAGATGCGGAAACCAGAATTACACAAAATACTCAAGGTGTGATCACACCATAGAACCATATAGAGGCATTATGATAATCTTTGTTTTATTCTCTATTCCCTTCCTAATGATTCCTAACATTCTGTTTACCTTTTTTTTGGATGCCACCGCACACTAAATAGAAGATTTCAATGTATTGTCTATGATCACTTCCAGATCTTTTTCCTGGGTGGTAACTCTAATGTGGAACCTAGCATTGTGCATCTATAATTCTCGAAAAGATCGTCTTTGCGCAACTTTCTCACCATCTCGATTCCACCAACTATCTTCACCCCCGTCAATCAGGCTTCCGTCCAGGTCACAGTGTTGAAACTATCCTCCTTGCTTTCACTAACTCCCTGCATGTGGCACACGATCGTGGGGACATTTCGGTGGCGGTAGCACTTGACCTTTCAGCAGCTTTTGATCTAGTTGACCACTCCCTCCTTTTAACCCGTCTTCGTGAAGCTGGTCTTCATGGCACTGTCTACAGGTGGTTTCATTCTTTTCTCTATGCCCGATCGGCCTCAGTCCTTCCTGCCTCCTCCTCCATGCCACCGTCTGCCCCCTTCCCTTTACCCTGTGGGGTTCCCCAGGGTTCTGTCTTGGCCCCTCTTCTGTTTAACCTTTTCCTGGTACCCCTCACACTAGTCATCCAGCAATTCGGGATCTCTGCGTTCTACTACGCGGACGATATTCTCCTTTTGCACCACACGTCCCCCTCCCACCCCGATCTCACTCCTTTAAACAACTGCCTCACAGCCGTCACTCACTGGTTGTCCCAGAACTGTCTCCACCTTAACCTTGCTAAGACCACCGCCATCTGGTTCCCTCACGGTCACCCTTCCCCCTCCCTAGCCCCCTCCCTTTCCAACTCCCCCATTTCCTTGGTCACCTCTTTTCGTTATCTCGGTGTTCTCTTCGACTCGGACCTCACCTTCCACGCTCATATCTCCTACATCACCAAAACCTCTTTCTATTTTCTACGTCAAATTTGTGCCATTTGTCCTTTCCTCTCCACTTCCGCTCTTTCCACACTACTTCTCTCCCTGGTTATGTCCCGGGTCGACTTCTCTAACTCTATCCTCACCGGCCTAGCCTCCTCCCAACTTCATCGCCTTCAGAGAATCCACAACACCGCCGCTCGCCTTCTCACTCACTCATCCCCTTATCACCACATAACCCCTCTTCTCATCCATTTACACTGGTTGCCCGTTTCCTTTCGCTCCCAATATAAACTACTCACTTTGGTTCACAAGGCCCTTCACACCAGTACCCCACAATATCTAGCTGATCTCATTCATTTTCACACCCCCAGGCACACCCCCCGCTCGTTCCATCTAAACCGTCTTACCCTTCCCTCCCCCTCTGCTGCCCATCTTCAATCCACTCGCTTCTCAGCTTTTTTCTTCATAGGCCCCGCACTCTGGAACTCCCTTCCCACTTTCCTCCGCTTAGAACCTTGCCATGCAGCATTCAAACAACAGCTAAAAGCCCACCTTTTTTCCCTAGCCTTCAACCTCCCCACCTCCTCTCCCCCTCATAGCTCTATTCTGCCTCCCCAACTGCTTCTCACCCCACTCTGCTTTTTAAATTGTAAATTTCTCTTCCTTTCCGGCTCTGTGCCTTGCTTTTATTGGTTTTTATTTATTGTACACCGCTTTGATTTTATTGAAGGGCGGTCAATCAAGTTTTAATAAACATAAACATAAACATATAATTTGGGTTATTCTTTCCTATGTGCATCACTTTGAGCTTGTCCACAAAAAATTTCATCTGCCATTTAGATGCCCAGTCTCTCAAGGTCCCCTTGCAATTTCTCACAATCCACAAGCAATTTAATTTGGTCTCATCTGTACATTTAATCATCTTGCTTGTTGTTCTCAACTCCAGATCATTTATAAATGTTTTAAAAGTACCGATCCTAGTACAGATACCTGGGGTACTTCACTATTCACCATCCTTTAATGAGAAAGCTTACGATTTTCCCTTAGGGATGTGTAGGGAAAACATTTTTGATTCATTTCATTTCACTGGGGGGTGGGGATTCATTCTTTTCATCTTATCATTTTTTTAAAATAGAGCGCCCCTTTGCACAATAGCACACACTGTTCACACATGTGCAAATAGTGCATGCTATTGTGCAATAGAGCAGGCTATTGCTACTTTTGTTTCAAACTGAAAGCACATCACTATTATTCCTACTCTCTGTTTTCTCTCTCTCAATCCACTACAGGACATTGCCTCCTATGCCATGACTTTTTAAAAATTTCTCAAGTCTCTGATTTGGGACTTTGACAAATGCTTTCTGAAAATCTAAATACACAGTATCAACTAGCTCATCTTTATCTAAATGTTTATTCAGGACTTCAAAGAAATGAAGCAAATTGGTGAGGCAAGACTTCACTTGGCTCAATCCATGTTGACTTTGTCCCATTAAACCATGTCTGTCCATGTGTTCAATAATTGTGTCCTTAATAATGGTTTCTACCATTTTCCCTGGCACTGACATTAGGCTCACCGTTTTATAGTATTCGAGACCATTTCCAGAGCCCTTTTTTAAAAACAGACGTTACATGCTGGCCATTTTCCAATCTTCTGGTACCACTGACGATTTTAATAAAAGGTTAGAAATTAATATTAGGGGAAGTAAGGAGGAGTGCTGAGCCTGTGTGTTTGCCATCGGAGGAGAAGTGCTGCAGTCCCGCCCCTCCCGGGCTGCTTCAAAATCGCCAGCCCACCTCAGAGACATCGGGAAGTAAGGAGGAGTGCTCAGCCCTTGTGTTTGCCGTCGTCGGAGGAGTGCTGCAGTCCCGCCCCTCTCGGGCCACTTCAAAATCGTCAGCCCACCATGGAACGCAACCCAAGGGTGCGCACCCGTGGTCGCGTGCCCGAAGAGGCGTGACCAAAGGGGCTTGTCACACCCCTCTGGAGCCCCTTTGAAGCAATGAGGACTATCTTGGGGACTCCATGGGAAAGCGAAGGAAGAAGGTATTTGGGCACCAATACCATCAAGCTTTTGGGTCCTATGGATCGTCATGTACAGAGTGTGCAGGAGGAGCAGGACTTGACCCTGGGGTCCATGAGTACTATCTCTGTTGCTTCTCCTAGTGCGCTGGGGTCCACCTTACCCGGTCAGGAAGTCATGTCTCAGAGGATTTCACCTCCCGGAGTGGATAAACCAGTTGGAGAGCCCTCACTGGGTGACTCGGAAATTCCTTCTTTGTTGCCTGATGTGGATAAATGTGAACGGTCTTCTCTTCCGTTAGTGCTGGACTTTTCTGCTCTGGCTTCGATTGTTACTTCCCCTGTGGAAGTTTCTTTGAGGGACATGTGGGAAGTGGTAGCACGCATGGAATTATCATTGCGTGCTTCTCTTTCCCAGGTCTCACAATTTTCTAAAGAAGTGGTTCAGATGTTAGGTGCTCATGATGAGTCTTTTGTTAAATGTAATACTGCTTTGAATAAATTGGAGGGTCAAGTTTCTGTGGTTCAAGCTGTGGTATCTTCTTCTATTCAGGATAATGTTACAATACATCATCAAATCGAATCCCTGGAAAATGCGAATCATGCAAAAAATTTAAAGTTTTTGAATTTTCCACATACTCATTATCTATCTCCAATCATATTGTTATATAAGTATTTTAAGGAGGTTCTATTAATTGAGGATGTTAATGCTATAAAATTTTCATCTGTTTATTATGTTGCTATATTGTCTGCCATGGAAGCCTCTTCTTCTATTGCCAGGAATGCAGATAATGTTTCTCTGGATGTTTCTGCCTTTTTGGAGTCTTCTACTGACGACATTAATCAGCATGCTACCTTAATTGTTTCCTTTGTATCTTTAATGGATAAAAATTTTATTTTGCGGTTATATTTCTCTAAAAAGAATCAGGTGTTTTATGGTAACACGATTCAGATTTTTCTAGATGTTTAGAGACTTACACAAAGGCGGAGGAAAGCTTTTCTTTTGTTAAAACCTCGCGCCCTGGCAATAGGTGCTTCTTTCTTTTTAAAGTATCCGTGTAAGTGCATTTTGATTTATGAGCAGACCAAGTATGTATTTATGGAATCTGATCGGTTGGAAGTTTTCCTGTCTAGTAAAGAAAGTGATTAGGATGTTTCTTCTTCCTTACCATGTCATTTAGGGCTATATTGTATATTTTCCATGGGCCTAGCGTGTACTTGTACTGTTTTGCTATTATTATGCGTGTAAAGATTATTACTTGTTATATCTCCTTTTTGCTTTCTCCTTGATGTGGACTTGATTGTAATCCCTGTTTATATCTTAATAAAGATCTTTAATATTAAAAAAAAAAAAAGAAATTAATGGTAGTTCTGCAATTTCATCTTTGACTTCTTTCGGTACTCTTGGATGTATATCATCCAATCCAGGTGATATGCTGCTCTTTAATTTGTCAATTTGTCCTACTACTTCTTCTTCCAGGTTCCCTAAGATTTGATTCAGCTTTTCTGACTCATCACTGTTAAATATCTTTTATGGCATGGGAAACTTCAGTGGCATAGCCAGGACTGATATTTTGGTGGGGTTTGAGGTTAACATGATTGGCCACAAGGCTGTACAAATGTTGACACTGCCTCCAGTTCTCTCACTCGACTGTTCTGTTGCTGCTGAATAGGTGGGCCTAATGTTAAAGTCGAGAGGCCATGGCCCACCCATGTCCACCCTTGGTTTCAGTAATGGGTGGCTTCCTGACATCTTTCTCAGTGAAGACTGAAACAGAAAATTCATTTCATCTCTCAGGTATGGCCTTGTCCTCCCTGAGTGCCCCTTTTATCCCTTGATCATCTAATGGTCCAACTGACTCCTTCTCTAGCTTCTTGCTTCGATTATACCTGAAAAAGGTTTTATTGTGAGATTTTGTCTCTATCACAAGATTCTTTTCAAATTCTCTTTGGGTCTTTCTTATCATTGGCTTGCATTTTACTTGCTTATACTGTTTCCTGTGTTCTTCATTTGGTTGCTCTTTCCATTTTTTAAATATGTTTTCTTGCTCTAACAGCCTCTTTCATCTCACCTTTTAATCATGCTGACTGTCATTTGGCCTTCCTTCCGTCTTTCTTAATGCATGGGATACATTTGGTCTGGGTTTCCAAGATTGTATTTTTAAACAATGTTCATACCAGATCTAAACCCTTGACTTTTGCAGATGCTCCTTTTATTTTTTTCTAACCATTTTCTACAATTTATTATGATCTCCCTTTTGAAAATTAAATACCGATTTAGTAGATTTCCTCTGTATATGCATTACAGTTATTAAGTCAGATCCGATTATATTATGATCACAGGTGCTAAGCTGTCCCAATGCAATTAGCTCATGTACCAAATCCTATGTTCCCAAACCAGCTGCTCCCCGACACAGTCATTTATTTCATTTATCAAATATACCTCCCTAGCATGTCCTGATATGACATTTATCTAAACAGTATTAGGGTAACTGAAATCACCATTCTGTTGCCAATTTTATTAGTTTCTCTAATTTCTGATAATATTTCATCTGTTTGCTCATTTTGTCCAGGCAGACAGTAGTAAATTCCTGCCACCATTTTCTCCCCCTTCATACATGGAATTTCTATCCATAAAGATTTTATGGCACATTTTGTTCCTGTAGAACTTTGATTCTGTTTGACTCAGTGCTCTGTTTAACATACAGAATCACTCATCCACCAATTTGATCCATCCTATCATTGCAATATAATTTGTTCTCTGGTATCACAATGTCCTATTGGTTATCAGACTTCCACCAGATCTCCGAGATGCCCATTATATTTCTCTCTTCATTTAGTGCTATAGGGGGCATTTTCAAAGATATTTACACAGTTTACAGACCTGCAAATCATATAAATGCCACTCTGCACTATTAGTGCAGCTGAATATCCCTGAGTGGCACTGCTACATGCCCCGATACTAAGCAGTTAGTATCAGGGCATTCCAGAGCTGAGCGGAGGTGGCACCCGTCACTAACTCGGCAGTAGCAATATTGAGCTGCTTCCCAGTTAGCTAATGTGGTAAAAGTTAGGCCAGGGTTACCTTTCCATTCATTTCTCAAAAGGAGTCCAAATCCATAGAAAATGCTCCAAACTGTCCCATGTCAACATGGTCAGCTGGTCCACTGCACATACAAAGTACATTTTTCTCACAACCCTCTCCTTCATTGGGAGCTCCGTTTGTTGCCATGCCTGCGCAAGCTCCATCTGCACTGCCATGCACATATAGTGATTAATCAAGTTGCAGTTTTATTCGCCCTAGGCATAGCTCAAATATGTAACATGACCACAGTACTCTCATGCTTTTGGGCACAACCACCAGTTATGGTCAAAAGTCTCTTGTTGACCACACTTAACTGCTCAAGAGCATAGTACCATCAATTTTTTTTTAAGTGCTGTCAAGTCAATGCTAACTCCTGGGTTTTCTTGGCAAAGTATGAGCAGAAGTAGATTTCCAGGCCTTTTCTTCCAAGGCAATAGAAGGTAAAGTGACTTGCCCAAGATCATAAGAAATGCCATTGGGAATTAAATCCTGATCTCTTGGGTGCTGGGTTATTGCTCTAACCACTAGGCTACTCCTCCACTCAGTACCATTGACACGGCATCTTATATCCACTTTCTAGCAAATTACCAGCTTGGCATCAAATACTATATTTAAATCTACCTCACAGTTTTCCAAAAATTTCAGAGTACCCTTCCTTGCTGGTAATAGCACTTTATAAATGCATGAAATCCCTCCCTTGGTGATATAAGAAGCGAATACTTTTACTGGGGTTTCATCCAACAACAAATTCCAGAGGGCCGTAGTCCTAAGAAAGTGGCTTACTTGCAGGTATTGGTATCTGTTTTTTAACCAAGCTCATGTTCTTCCACATGATCCTCAAAACCTATAACTTTCTCTGACTCTACTAATTGTCCCAAGGTCTTCAGCCCCACTCTCTCCCAGTCCCCAAAAACTCTGCCATCTGTGAGGTTCAAATTCAGAAAAATACTTAGAGGTTGTTTGGAAGAAAATCACCCCACCAAAATGTTCTTGACCATCTGACAAATGGATAACACTGGTCAACACAATTTTTGTCACAGACACACTCTGACCTGTTTCATATGTAATTTTTCCCATTGTTTACAAATATGGTATCAGAATTTTTCCAGCACCCATACTTCAGGAGATATCATCTAGTAAAGTGTGTACATTATTGTAAATTAGCCGTTACAGTTTTGTTTCAGTAAACAAAGGTTGAATACGAAAAATTCCATCATAATTATTATTGTATGCTGTCAGCCACAACCAAAAATGCTGAGTCATGTAGTTATAATACAATTAATTAACCGGGCCCCTTGCCCTACTGGTCCGGCTGATACAAGCAGAAAATGCTGAGTCATATATTGGTATGCTTTCTGTCGCCGTCAGCGATTGTGGTTTGTATTGTTTGAAAAAAAACAGAATCTGAATGGATGTGAGTTTGCGTTAATCTATTTCATAAACAGCAGTTAGTTAATAAATATTATGGTTATCGCTTGTAGTTGTTTAACAATGCCTCGAAAGTGTGTTAGTTGTCCAGATTCATTTTGCTACATTTGCGGTGAAGTTACTTTTAAGAAGCAGAGAAGATGTTTTACTCCACTTGTTAAGACATGTTATAAGCTGTACTTTGGCTGTCAAGTCGGTGACCAGGACAAAAATTGGGTGCCTCACGTCTGCTGTATTACCTGTGTCAAACTCCTAACAGGTTGGGTAAAGGGTGTTTGACACATGAATTTTGCTGTTCCAATGATCTGGAGGGAACCAAGAGATCACTTGACAGATTGCTACTTTTGCCTTACAAACATTGCAGGCATTACTTCAAAATCACAACACAGTGTAAATTACCCAAATTTACCATCTGCCATGAGGCCTGAGCCTCACTGTCAAGAATTGCCAGTGCCAAAACCTGTGATAAGGAAGCTTATCATAGCTCAGGAAGGGGCTATAGAAAAGGTGAAGTGTCTCTGAACAAGCAACCTGTCAGTGCTGGTAGAAATGAGAAAACAGAATTTTGCCATAAAAGACTACCAATCCCAGAATGCACCAGGTTTCCAACAGCCATAAAAGGAGATGAAGTGAGAAAACGTGTGTTCAATCAAAAGGGCTATGAGGTAATCCCCAAGCACTCATTGCAAAGGGCAGGGCTTGATTCAGCACAGCTGCGCTGTGCTAGGATGGAACACTCATCTCAAAGGGCAAGGCCTGATTCAGCACAGCTGCGCTGTGCTAAGGTGGAGCACTCATCAAGGCAGAATAAAGATAGAGTCTATTCTACAGAGAATCATCCAGAGCTGGGATGTCATGATCCTTGGTATCTTGATCAGCTTGGAGATCCTGATCTTCATTCTCATCAGAAGCAGAGGTCAGAACGGACAGACAGAGAGAGCAAGAAGCCCTTTAAAAGAAGGAAGAGAAAAGCCTCTGGGACGTCTACAGGAGTCCAGCACAGTACGTATACTGGGAGACAGACAAGAGGCCAGCATACACCATTGGACTGGGGGAGACCAGAGGAGTGGTATTGCAGAGGCAGGAATCTCCAGACAGCACCTGTGAGGGAAACAGCTGCACGTGGAAGGGACCCTAAGACCCATGCCAGAAGGTATGTGAAGAGAGATCCAGTGTCCAGGGATCTAGATTGGAAGGCTGGACACAGAAACTGGACTACATATTGGCCAGGCTATTTAAAGGGGAACTCTAACAGCAATGGAAGCTCAGGTATGAACACTGATCTATGCCCTAGCTATAACTTTGAAAGGAAGCAGGGAAATGATTATTCTCCTGGTAGTGCTCCATTGAGAAATTCCTTTGTGCCAAGCCAAGATATTGAACCTATGATTATTGAAGAAAGGGGAGAGGTCTTAGAACCAGAATGTGAATATATGGACTGCTCTCTGTCCAAACTCAAATGGTAGTTTTCTGTTACAAAGTGCAACAACCATCACAAAGAAATACCAACTTGTTCTTTAATCTACTCAGAAAACCTTCTGAGTAAGATTTTGAGCTACACAGTGAAAGCAAGCCAGCTAAGGGGTTTCAGCTGGGTGATTGCTAGCAATTGAGCTTACCTAATTGCTTGTGTGCTCTGAAGGGAATCACTTCTGAATTTATATGTAAAGATATAAGAAGTTAACCTGAAGAAAAGAACAGTTTTCCTACTTTGTGGGTTTATTTGGTTGCTTACTGCATTGCTAAGACATTATTTGCTAAAGCCTACAAGAAAGACCAGTTTGTTGCCAACCAGGTCTTTAATCCTTTGCTTTAATTACCTGACAAATTCAGATGTTGTTTTTTTCCTGATTTTGTTTTCCTAACTTTAAAACTGCAAGCAAGTATCCTGAGTTCTGTGCTACCAAGCATTATCTGTGTTGGGAGAACCCCTCATAAATAAAAATCTTATTTGCTTTACCCTTGAGCAAGTATAATTAATTATTGGTCACGGCTGTGTCTGGAATGAATGGACTACATTACCCACAAATCCTTGCAAATCATATAGAGGTATGCTTTTGCCAAGACTGTGAACATTCTCACCCAGGCGGCCGTCTGACAAACCTCCATAAAATCTTACAGTGAATGAGGATGAAGAAAAAGAAGAACCAATGAATGCTGATGATGGTGATGCTGTAATGCAGGATCCAAGCTTTGAGGCATCTGGTTCCTCTTCTGAACCACATTTACTGGACTAAGGCGATTTGAATGATCTCATCAGAGATTTGAATCTTTCAAAGCGACAAGCAGAACTGTTAGGGTCACGATTGAAAGGCTGGAATCTTCTTCAGAAAGAAACCAAAGTGTGCACTTTTAGAAATAGGCATACCGAGTTTGTGGATTACTTTGCCTTTGAAGATGGAATTGCTTTTTGTTGTGAAGTTAAATCCCTGATGGAAACACTTTGTCCGGATTATAGAACAGAGGATTGGCGACTATTTATTGATTCTTCTAAATATAGCCTAAAAGCTGTGCTTATCCACAACGGAAATATTTTACCATCAGTTCCAGTAGCTCATGCCGCTAATATGAAAGAAACTTACAGCAGCATGCATCTCCTACTAACAAATATCAAGTATGAAGAACACAAGTGGAATATCTGTGGCGATTTAAAAGTAATTGCCCTCTTGCTTGGACAACAGCTTGGATGGACAAAGTATTGTTGCTTTCTGTGTGAGTGGGACAGCAGGGACAGGAAAAATCATTACATCCAGAAACAGTGGCCAATGAGAACATCACTATTTATTTTATTTATTTATTTACATTCTCTTATATACCGCGCTATTCTGCATCAGTGCGGTTTAGATTGAACAAACTGAAATTACATTGAACAGTGCATTATAACTTGGAGATAACTATTTTACAGGGAACATGGGCTATGGAGGGTTAAGAGGCTTGCCCAAGACCACAAGGAGCACCTGTGGGACTAGAAACCCCAGTCCTTCCGGCCCAAGGTTGCTGTCCTCTAGTGGGATTTGAACCCCCGACCTTCCGGCCTGAAGTACCTTGCCCCAACCACTAGGCCACTCCTCCACTCAACCACTAGTCCCAGGACAGAAAAATGTTGCACATGACCCACTTGTGGAGCCGAATAAAGTATATCTACCTCCACTCCATATGAAGTTGGGTCTTGTGAAGAACTTTGTAAAAGCCATGGATAGAAGTGGACTTGGATTTGCATATCTAAGAAAGACATTTCCACGAATCAGTGAGGCGAAGATCAAAGAAGAGATCTTTGTAGGATCTGATATTAGAAAACTGATGAAAGATGAAAACTTTGACGATCAGTTGAATGAAACTGAAAGAGCTGCATGGGAGTCCTTTAAGACTGTTTGCCATGACTTCTTGGGAAATAACAAGGCAGACAACTACGCAGAATCAGTGGATACTCTACTGAAATCTTACCAGAAACTGGGATGTAGCATGTCTTTGAAAATGTACTTCTTGCATTCACACCTGGATTTTTTTCCTGCAAATCTAGGAGCAGTCAGCGATGAACATGGGGAAAGGTTTCTTCAGGACATTTCGGTAATGGAAAATAGGTACCAGGGCAAGTGGAGCTCCAGTATGCTTGCAGACTATTGTTGGACCCTGCGACGCTCCTGCCTGGGCCCTAGAGCTTACAGGCAGGAGTGGCCTTATATAATGTCCCTTATGAATAAAGGTGGTACTGATCCCTCTGAATGCTGGGCTTCGTAGTGCACTTGTTTTTTTCTTTAGGGATGAAAGTTGTAGTTGTGACTCAAGTGATAAGGCTTGCAAGAAATTTATTTGTTGTGGGGATATTTTCAACGCATTACAATTCAAAGGTGCATAACGTAAAGGTGCAACTTTCAACATAAAGGTGAAATCAGGAGGTCAGGAAAACAACTGAAATCAAATAGCTTTAACTCAGCTTTACACAGTCACGGTAGCTTCTACTCAGCTTTGCCTCGTGTGGTTGCTTGGGATTATTGCAGCCTCACAGTAACAGCTGTTCTCCTCACAGCGTGGCTTTACAGAAACAGGTGAAAACAATTTGTGAACTTTCACGGCTAGGCAACAGGTATAAAAAACATTTTGTATTCTTCTCATACAAACTCCAGATGCTTCTTTACACTGTTACTCTCTAAAACATAAAGAGCAATCCATTGCACAAGGATCATAACTCAAGGTAGGCACATCATTATCTATCTGCATACATTCATCTGGGCTAAGGCAATTGTTCTCTTCATCAGGTTTCTTATGTTTCCCTGACTTTAGCTCCAGAAATTGCTAAAACTCTTTTAGAAGCAATTCAGCCTGTAGCTGCTCTTTAGCTGCTTGATAGTCTCCGGTAAGGGTCACACCCTTTCCCCACTCACTATCTGCTCCTGTTGCAGAGTTTGGCTTAGGGAGGTCAGCACAATAAAAGGGTTTCTCCAGCAAGGCATTAAAATTAGGAAATTCAGCTTTACCTTTATCAGAGACGTTGGCATAAGAACAGGCACCTTTCTTCCAGGACTCTCTCCTCTCTAGAAACTCAGGAGCCTTATGGCTAGTTCTTCTGCTAGGGGAATTTCTCTCAGAAAAACTTCTTTCCTGTTTTGGTTCCTGGCTTTTATAGCACTGCTCGCCACCAGACAAAATACCTTTTCTCCAAGAGCTGGGTTTGCTAGCCTTCCCACGTTTAGGCTCTACTGTGTAGTAAGGATCTCCTCGAGAGTATATTGGGCTCCAAGGCTTACTGCTCCAGGGTTCCGCCTTCTCCCAGGGTTCTAGCGTTTTTCTCCTTTGATTCCAAGTTCCTCCTGAAGACCAACGTGCACTGGAAGCTGCTTCTCGTCTGCTTCGTTTCTTGCTGCTCTCCTTGTCAGCCTTGCTGCCTGCCTTGCCAGCCTTGCTGCCTCCTCTGTCAATCCTGTCTGAGGATTTAAAAAGGGCTTCATTTCCCGGCACTCCCTGTCGTTCCCCTGGGCGTGCCCAATCAGTGCTGAAGCCTAACTCCTCCCCTGGGCTGGGGCTTGTCTTCAGCTCAGCCGATAACTGTGTTTTTTCCCAGTCAGTTTTGGAAATCCTGTGTGTGTCATCCCTTCTATCAGGATTTTCCCCTATCTCCATTTCCTCTGGAGGGGAGTCTTCACCACAACCCTTGAGGGATGTTCTTGAGGCACAATACAGCAGAAAATCATATACAACTACCTTTTAGGAGACATTACATTACAATATATATCTATATACATCTAATGTAAATATGAGCAACATAATCTAAATTTAAACTACATGTCACTCAAAAATGTTACGTGATGGAGAATTTCTAAGTACATATCTGAGTTTGTAACCAAAAACAGTACTAGAATCAGCGATTTTCATTTCTGTAACAGAAAACATTATGGACAGCAACCTTGGGCCGGAAGGACTGGGGTTTCTAGTCCCACAGGTGCTCCTTGTGGTCTTGGGCAAGCCACTTAACCCTTCATAGCCCATGTTCCCTGTAAAATAGTTATCTCCAAGTTATAATGCCCTGTTCAATGTAATTTCAGTTTGTTCAATGTAAACCGCACTGATGTGGAATAGCACAGTATATAAGAGAATGTAAATAAATAAATAAATACAATAAATTTTGTTTACCAGTGTAATAAATGTTTTGTAAAGGGGTTACTGATTTTAAGCTGAAACCCACGGCATATAACATAATGGTATGTATCCTAACATATATTGCTCTATTTCCATTCATTGCTTTCTTTTCAGTACATTCCATTCTTACCCCTTAACTGGGCTGCCAGATAAGAGTGCTTAAAGTTAGGCACCCCCGACCCCTTTCCTCCCTGGGGCGAAAAAGAGTGGATCTACTCACCCTCGGAGGCCTTTTATTCCAGTTATATAAAAACACCTTGTGATATATTGTGAAATGTTGCCTCAGGGACTTTCACTGGGAGTCTAGAGAATAGATATATGTACTTCAGAACCATCATCATTTTAATAGCACTAATCATCCTCGCCCATGAGATAGGCAATCCTGCCCATCTCTCCAATTTGTTACAATTTTCTTGGAGAAGAGGTAGGCAATTCAGGTTGAAAAGGTCTCCTGACAAATTAACCCCTTAGGTACTTAATATGAGACTTATAGCTTTTCATCACTGCACCTTAAGATGACTCATTCAGTAATTCTGATTTAGAAACATTCATTGTAAATCCAGAAAAATTCTCATTTCTAATTCTCCTATCGAATGGCTGTCTTAATGGCATGGATTTGTGAGGTTGAACAACATATCATCTGTGAATAAAGATGCTTTATATTGCCTATTTCCTAACTGAACCCCCTTAATGTCCTTATTTATCCTAACTGTCTTTGCCATAGCTTCCATGACCAAGGTGAACAACAGGGGGGACAATGAATAGCCCTGCCTCATTCCCCTCCTTAATTGAAAAGACTCTGTATACTCCTAATTAATTTTTAGACAGGCCTTCGGCAAATAAGTTGTATTTATCCAATCCAAATATCTACCTCCCAATCCAACATGCCTTTTCGGCATCCACTGCCAGAGGCACCATGGGTTGCATTAGCTCTTTGACCCACTAGAAGAGATTCTCCACTTTCCAGATGCTGTCCATAGGCAACTGCCCTAAAATAAACCCTAAATTATCTTCCTACACTATCAAGGTGATCATATTTTTTATCCTCTCTGCTAAAATTTAGCAAAGATTTTATAATACACTCCTAAGGAGTAGGTTCCACAAGAGACTGGATCCTTCCCCTTTTTGTGAAGAACTATAATCCCCACTAACCGCAAGGATTCAGGTAGTAATTTTTCCCTCCCCACTGCAATAAAACTTTGTAAGGGGTTCCATTAACTGGTCCATAAAAAGCTTATAAACAGTCATGGAGAACCCATCCATCCCTGAAGACTTACCCACCCAGAGAGATTTAACAGCTGCTTGCACTTCATGGACTGAGATGGTTCCCTATCCTCCTCTGAAAACACTGACAGCTCTAGGCCCTGCAAGTATGCATGTATGGTGCATGTTTATTAAATTGCACTACTAGGATAATGCAGGGTTAGCATGTGGTTTCAGCACCATGCTAAAAACCCCATCATACTCTGGTAGCATGTGTCAGAGTGGGGACTAGGCAGGACAGGGACATTCTTAGTGCAGCGTGGCTAGCATAGACATTAGTTGCCCATGCTAACCAAGGTAGAGTGGGAGCAACTAAAGCCACCTCAATGGGTGGTGTTAGTTGTACCCTCAACCTGTTCACCACATTAAAGCATGGCTTTCCTGTGCTAACTGCAGGGGGATGACTGTACAAGTCTCCTTGCAGTTAGTTAGAAGCCCCACGTTGGTAATGCAACCCACATGTATATTACCAGCACAGGGCTTAGTAAATATGTCCCTATATCTCTTCCCCGTTCATCCTTGAGCTTTTGTATATTATTACGTATTTAAAGCTTCTGTGACTAAGTTGCTCCAAATAGCACATCTTTTCTTTTTTACAATGGTTTGCTATAGCTGTCAGTTTTCCCCCCTCAGTACTGCCTTCATACAGTCACAGAACAACTCTGATTGCTGTTTGCCTTGATCATCAACTCATAACACTCATCAGTGGCTCTTTTAATGTGCTTCTGGATGCTCTTTCCCCATAAGGAGGCTATTGTTAATATGAATAGTCCCTTTCCTGAAGTTTTAGTTGCATCCATATATCCATTAGCCCAAACTGAATCATCATGTTTTGTTTTGGGTTTTTTTAACTGCAACCTATGTACTTCTTCCATTCCCCATCTGTCTGAGAAATTATCAATTTTTGGATTCAGTGCCACAAAACCTGATTAATTTTTGTTTTATGCCCGCAAAGTCCCCTTGGCCAATATTGAGAACATACTTACCAGAGTATAAAGCTGATCCTGTATCAGTAGTTTTATACCAAAATACTGTCTTTCCCTGTACTTATTGCATGTGGTGCACAACATCTTTAGATTCTAAGACTCCCACTCCCTTAATTTTCAAAACCACCTCATTAGAGGCTAAGACAATATCTGCAGTGCCGTGGTCCCCTGACGCTGTCAAACCACAGGCAGGCAGGGGGAGCCTGCCAGTGCAGAGCCGGCATCCAGGTTCACTGAATATAGCCCGTGGCAAGAACTGGTTCGCATGAACCGGGCAAAACCAGCCAGATCCCACGACTGATGGAAACTGAAAAAGATAAAATGAATTTCAGACATATTAACTAGCCCCTAGTCCTAGCTCATTAGTCCTGCGTACACCTTTCTCCTCTAATTCATACTCTAAATCTCCCAGAAATCAGTCCTCACCCAATCCATTCCCCTCCTCTTTTCTCCCTCCCAAAAGTATCTTTCATAATTAACCCATCCAAGTCCCCAACCGATACCATACTCTCCCCCTACCCATACCTCTCCAAAGTTTCACACTTTCATCCTCCCAGACAGAGTTCATCAACAGTTTCCCCAGTCCCTTGAACTATGCATTCCACATTCAAACTTATACAACACCCCTCAGGCACTTACTTACACAATTCCCAAATCTAAAGTAATTCACTGGAACATTTTATATGTTTGTAGTCATAACCAAGATGCACATCCTAGCATTCATACAGACCTCACTCAAACAATCAGCTCATCCATGAAACTCATCTGTTGTTCCATTCCACACTCTGAACCCCTCTGCAAACCAATGTCCAGTTGCACCCCTGTGGATTACCTCCGCAGCTGCTTATTAGTACTGCCAGCTCTTTGCCACTTGACTAACGTTCCATTGCTCACACGGTTACACTATGGTTACATGATGCAAGATTCCACATTAGGAACCACCACCCAGGAAAAGGATTTAGGAATCATCGTGGATAACACATTGAAATCCTCCACCAAGCATGCAGTGGCGGCCAAGAAAGCAAATAGAATGCTAGGAATCATAAGGAAAGGAATGGAGAATAAAACAAGTGATATTATAATGTTTCTGTATTCTTCCATGGTGCAACCGCACATTGAATATAGTGTGCAATTCTGGTCACCGTATCTTAAAAAGGATATAGAAGAGCCACCAAAATGGCAAAGGAGATGGATGGATACCTGTATGACGAAAGGCTTAAAAGGTTAGAGCTTTTCAACTTGGAAAAGAGACGGCTGAGAAGAGGTATGATAGAGGTCTATAAACTTATGAATGGAGTGGAACGGGTAAACATACATAGATTGTAGCTTCATTACGTGTCCCCTAGTCTTTCTACTTTTTGATGGTATAAACAATGTAACCCATTTAAGACTAATAAGAGAAAATATTTTTTCACCCAATGCATAATTAAATTCTGGAATTCGTTACTGGAGGATGTAGTAAAAGCTGTTAGTGTAGCTGGGTTTAAAAAAAGGTTTGGACAAGTTCATGGAGAAAAGGTCAATATACCATTATTAAAGAGGACCTGGGAAATCCACTGCTTGCCCCAGGATGAGCACTGTGGAACCTGTGTGCCTTTTTAGGAACCTACTTGGGGACGAGGGAATGTATCCAGTATCTGCTAATAGTGATTGTAAACCACTCTGATGCCCTTCAGCCTGGGTGGTATATCAAGAAATTGTATAAACATAAAACATAAACATAAACTGGTGACCTGGACTGGCCACTGTTGGAAACAGGATACTGGGCTTGATGGACCTTGATCTGACCCAATATGGCATATCTTATGTTCATAAAATCAATCTTTCTTAGAGCTTTTTGCAGATTTCATCCAAAAAGTATGCCCCTAGAGCAGTGGTTCTCGACCCAGTCTTCTGGGACCCCCAGGCCAGTCAGGTTTTCAGGATATCCACAATGAATATGCATGAGATAGATCTGCATACAATGGAAGCAGTGCAAGCAGGATTGGGTTGAGAACCACTGCCCTAGAGGTACTGGCTGTTAATAGCAGAATGAGGTCATAATAGGCCTCTGGAATGTTTCTCTGTCTCCACATCTGCTGGTAGGGGGATACAACCATTTGTTTGAACTGATCCAATAGGATGATATGGAACATCCAATTAAACATCTAGGTAGGCTGCACAAATAACAAGTATAACATGAAATCTCTAATTTCAGCATTTCAACTTACTGTGGGTATTCAGCAATGCTACCTAAACAGCTGAATATACATATTATTTGAAACCGTCTAAATTAGATTTGTCAAATTATGGGGGTCATTTTAAAAATCTTAGTTGTGATTTGGACGTCCAAGACACGCATGTGGACATTGAAATCACAGACATGGCTCTGGAGCCATTTTAGAAATGACATTTGGAGACATACTGGATACGTCCAAGTAGGCAGGGGCATGATGGAGAGGTATTATGAACTTAGAAGTCTCCAGTTGATTTCAGAAACATCGGGGATGTCTACAGGCAGGTCCACATTTATATCTATTCCAGCATGAACAGGCATCAGGAAAGTGCTTGCTGTGGCCTTAAAACATCCAAAGGATGTAGAGAAGATGGAGAATTAAGTGACTAATCTCAAATCACAAAGGCCCACACAGGGATTCGAACACTGGCCACCATACTCCTAACCCGCTACTTTAACCATTAGGCTATTAGACATCTGTGTTCTGAAATGCTATTCTGGGGAAGTCTATGTAGATGTATCCATAGACCAGAGATGGCCAACTTTAGTCATGGTGCACCACAATCCAGCCTGGTTTTCAGGATGTCCCTAATGAATATTCATGAGGTATATTTGTATCCATTGCCTCTCACTGTATGCAACTATATCTCATGAATATTCATTAGGGACATCCTGAAAACGAGGCTGGATTGTGGTGCACCAGGACTGGAGTTGGCCACCGCTGCCATAGATATTTATATTGGGCATGTCCATGTTTCTGAAATCGTGCCTGAAATTGCACATGCCTGCTTTTATTTCAGACGTTCTGGCTTTGATGTCCCTTGAAAAATATGTCTTTATATATTCTCTGTGTGGCTGAATATTGACCTCATTACATTAGAAAAACCATTACATCCAGTTCATTATGGAATAGTTTCTATTTATGATTAAAATTGAATGTGTATTTTTTTGTTGCTGTTACTTCTTTGTCAAGAGGAAAGTAGGAGATATATTTTCACACTAACTGTTTCCTTTTGTTTCTCCTAGTTTTTTCTGATCTGAGAATCATTGCGAAAATGAATGCTAGTACATCAATGACAATTCTTCAGAACAACTCCTTTGTTAATCAGACCTGTGACTTGTATACACATCGAAATATAGCTAGGATCTTGATGCCTCTGTATTATAGCTTGGTTTTCATTATTGGACTGCTTGGAAATGGACTGGCCTTGACTGTCATTATTCAAAACAAAAGAAAAATCAACTCTACCACCATGTACTCTATAAATCTTGTCCTGTCAGACATTCTTTTTACCACAGCCCTGCCTACAAGGATTGCATACTATGCATTAGGATTCCATTGGCCATTTGGTGAAGCACTATGCCGAATTACTGCACTCATATTTTACATTAATACATATGCTGGAGTAAACTTTATGACATGTTTGAGCATTGATAGGTTCTTTGCTGTAGTTCATCAATTCCGCTACAATAAAGTAAGAAAAGTAAGATGTTCAGCGTACCTCTGCAGTTTTGTCTGGATTCTTGTATTTTTACAAACATTCCCACTACTTCTACAGTCTATGTCACATAAAGAGCCAGACGGATGGATTACATGTATGGAATATCCAAACTTTGAAACACCAGATACCACCTATAACCTACCAATCATACTCCTTGGGGCTTGCTTTATAGGGTACCTTATTCCTCTTGGAATAATACTGTTCTGTTATTCTCAGATTAGCAAGAAGTTATGCCATGTTGCCAAGGAAAACCCACTGACTGAAAAATCAGGAACAAATAAAAAGGCTATCAGCACAATTGTTTTTGTAATTGTGGTGTTTGTCCTCTGCTTTACTCCTTACCATGTTGCCATTATGCAGCATATGATCAAGAAGCTTCTGTATAATCCTTTATGTAAAGAACGACAAACCTTCCAAATCTTTCTGCATTTCGCTGTCTGCTTCATGAATTTTAATTGCTGTATGGACCCTTTCATCTATTTCTTTGCATGCAGAGGATACAAGAGGATGGTCATGAAAATAATGAAAAGACAAGTCAGTATGTCATTATCAAGTGTCGATCGACAAGCTCCTGAAGAAAGTTCACGCGATGTGGCAGAAACGCAAATGATGATGGCATTTACAAATACTACTAATGGAAGTAGCAATGCACTTTGAAGACATAATTTCAGTCACAATTTTGGATTAAATCTGGTCCGTATGAATTCATTCTGCAGCTCCTCACTACCTTTCCTCTCCTATCTCACTCTACACTCCTACTTGGGAACTCCATTCCTCTGACAAATCCCTTTTATCTGTGTTCTTCTCTGCTACTGACAACTCCAGACTTCGTCCATTCTACCTTGTGCTCCGTATGTCTGAAACAAACTACCTGAGTCGGTTCTCTGGCCCTATTCAAGTCCAGGCTGAAGACCCACCTCTTTAAGGCTGCTTTTGGATACAGATGCTCCTCATTCTCTTGCCCATTGCTTATGTGTATCTTGCCATACTCTAATCCCCAGTTTTGCAATGTTTTTTCATCTTGATTAGATTGTAAGCTCTGAGGGGCAGGGACTGTGTCTTACATCTATATGTACAGCACTGCTGACACCATGCAGAGCTATACAAATGACTAGTAGTAGTAGCAGTAGTAAGACAGATTAAATGGACAGCTGAAGACAAATTAAGAAGAACAGTATTCATCAGCACGCGATCATATAATCCAGCACAAGGAGATCAGTAGCAAAGTGGAAATATCTGGCCAGACTGATTATGTTTGTACACAAGCTCTTCACCAAAAGAATCTTAAATTGCCAAAGTTCAAACAAATATTAACCAACTATTTTAAATTGCTCTGTCAAAAACAGTGCCACACAGTCTAGCCTGATCAAGCAAAATACAATAAAAATAATGGCTGATCCAACAACTGTATTTTTAGAGGCTAGAATATAATCATGCCACAAGCATTGATGAAGTGCAGAAAATGATCATTATATAAGAAAATCAAAACAAGGCACAATGACGGCACTTAACAACAACAACATACTGTAGATATGTAATATAAATATGTTAATTAAACTGTTGGGCTTACATTCACTTTGAATGAAGGTTACAGTAACACCAAAGGTTCCCTTAAGGAGCCGGATAACCAAAGTGGAGGGACAGGGGAGACTCTCCAGGGCTGTCTGTCCATCAATCCAAGACAAAAACAGAACAGATCCCCTTCCTATAGCTCAGGGAGGCCCCTGGTGAGCGGCATGCCAATACCCACACCCCATGTAGGTAGGGAAAATCCTCAGCAGAGAGTTAAGGGCAGGAAAGTTCCTGTTGCTGGGAGGACCGGGGAAGGGGCAGAGGACCTGCAGTTACCCTAGGAGCACAATCAATATGTACTCCCAGCAGCCAATCACAGCATAAGAGGGATGAAACTGTTACCCTGGAAACCAGGGAGTGGTGAGGGCCGGGGAGTTTCCCTAGGATAGAGGGGCCCCAGAAACACAGCCAAGCAAGAAAGATTCAAACGTCTTGAAGAGCCTCCTGTGGGCAGCTAGCCGGCCTCTGAGGGGTCAGTGGATGACATGGAGGCGAAAGCTATGGAAGGCGTTCCCCTGGACCTACCTGCATCAGAGGAAGAAACGGAAGTACTGTAGAGTGAATTTTATTTTGTTTTGTTTTTCCCTTTTTTCCTGGATTGTTTGAGGGTGGTGCAAGAGGGAGGCGTCACAAGAGAGTAAGTCACAGCGGTGTGGGCACCTCCCCACTCTTTCTCGCCCCACTATTTGAGCCATAGTTGCTATTTTTTCCTGGTTTTGGGCTCAGAAAGGGGCATTACGTTTTGTTTTGCATCAGCCTATAGTTTATGTTTATTCAGTTACTTGATAGACCACACCTTCATAACACCAGGGAGGTGTACAATATACAAAATTAATCAGAAGATGGCTAAAGCCGAAGTAGAAAAGGAAATACAATGTGAGACAGGAAAGAGATGCAGAGACAAAGGACATTTATCAGTGTGACTGATTTGTTTTTGTACTTTTCTGCTGACACACCTGTGGAGAGAAGGGCAGGGAAATTACATATTCCGAGCTCTGGTTGGTATTTTGGTGAACAGAACTGGAAGGATTCCAAGGGCTCCTGCAGAGATACTCTTGATCTGTTACCACTGCTATCACCCGCCCGCTATCCACACAAGCTAGTGAGACTTACATGAGCACTATTTGAATCAGACTACCCAGCAATGGACTGATCCAGCATCTGGGTACAGCATGGTTAAGAAAAACTCAACACTGAGGATATAATTTTATAAAAATGAAGTTTGTAAGAAGACTAGAACACAAAATGCCCTCAATTTCCAACTACAGGTGTAATTTATCAAATAATTTGTCATTATGCATATTTATTCAACAAATTCTAGATAAGCAATTCTCCATTAGCTGCATGTACATTTTCTCTATTGTGTCTCCATGGGGAAAAATACTCAATATATCTCTGGCTCTGTATGATTTATTTTGTTCATGATATAAAACTTAAATCAGTGTTAGTGTTGTCATTTGATAAAACGTTTTAGGCCTGAGTAATTATGAGGATCTGCTATCCAATGCAAGGGGTAACTGATACCAGAAAATTTTTGACCTGGTGGTTTTCTCCTGCTCTTTTATAGACCTCAGTTACAGATCATGCACCAGGATCCCTTCTAGAACTTTGCAGCCATTGGCCTGAATCTAGTCATTATGAGGTTGATTTTATAAACTTTCACGGAGGCAACGCGCATTACCACATGCATAGTTGAGGCCTATTTTATAAAGTGAAGCGTGCACGTGCCTTATTACTACTACTACTACTGAACATCTGTATAGTGCTACAAGATGTACACAGCACTGCTGTAGAAAAGCAGGGCATACTGATGCACCTGAGCATAGTCACAGCAGTTATGCTATGGAAGGTTCGCACAATGCGTACGTATTTACGCTTGTGCCTAATGAATAATGACCACACAAAGCACGTGCATAAGTCCTTTAAAATAGAGACTTATCATGTAAATAGTGCATAAGTTTCCGTGTGAACCTTAGAAAATCGGCTCTTATATGCCACCTTTAAACAATAACCATGACCCCCTCACCACTATGGATGCTGTAAATACTACCTCCATCCCCATCCAATTCAAGGAGTGGAAGACTTGATGCAGAGACTAACCTAGGGACTTTCGCATGACACTGCATAGTAGATGTCACTGTAGCCACTGGATCAGCTCTACTAAACATATGTGATAAAGCTGATTAAGGAATCATGGATGTCTATCTTTATCTTTATCGACATTTGATATACCGCCCTAGGCAACAATGCATTAAGGTGGATCACAATAATCAAAAAGGATCAGAACGAAAGGAAGGAACGCCAATTATTGATAGGACAGTTAAGACAGAAAAGAGACAAGAGAGGAGGGGAAAACTAGTCGGGGGGGGGGGGAGGGAGAGAAATATGATTAAAATAAAATTGAAAAACCAATCAAGTTATCATCAGTGAAGGACATTCATGCCCTCAATGGAATCTACTCTGCTATCAGGGCCAAAATGCTTGCAGTAATCAAACTAAAGATATTTAAAAATAAATGTATTTATTCATCTGCCGTAAAAATAGGAAAATAAGTAGATAAAGCATAACTGTGTCTCCATGAACCATTTTGTTGCAGTTCTTCAATAAAATATTTTTTTTCATTTTTGAAATTGCTAATAATGTTGTACAGATGATTTTGTTTAAAAAAAAGGAGTGAAGTACTAAATGTTGAAACCAAGCCAGAAGCTGTTCAGTTTGAGAAATGGTATAGACACTAAGTAACAACTGCTCATATAGGCAAGGTGGCAGCTCAAAGAACAAAGATGGATATTGCTGTAGTGTTCAAATAATTTGTTTACAATGTTATGTTATATTTGTACATATCTTCCTTGGATACGTATAGTTCAAAGTAAAGCTGTTAACTCTATGTTCCAGATTTATTCTGTTAATTTGGAAATGATTATCATCTATGCAGCATTTTCTGTATGTGCACTATCATTTTTCCGTTGTCCAGCTAATTAAAAATATGGTGCCATCATTTCAAAATCTTGATTACTCATTAACTGTGTGCTGATCACAAACAAATTAACAGTTAATGAGACAGGCTCCAGAAGAATTTAGACCTCATAGTCTCATCTGTTTTCTACAACCTAAAATACTCATCAGTCAAATCACCAGCAGGAAACCACTGCCATTATATTCCACCTCAAGAAAACTTTAAGCTACTTACCTGTAACAGGTATACTTCACAGATAGCAGTACAAAATTCACACATATTGGTAAAATCACAAATAGTGCCAAATCATGGAGCACATTTCCAAAGTTTTGTCGAAGACAAGAAAGACAATCCTCCAAGTATGCATGACAGCTCCTGCACACAAGAAGTCTGGCAGCATGCCTCAACTATGCTATTAAGCTAATGATCTCAACTCAAGGAAGAGAGGCGGTAAGTTCTGTGCGACTTGTGAACTGCTGTTTTCAGAGAATATATGTTACAGGTAAGAAAGCTTATCAACATAGAGGATTTCTGAGGGAGAAGACGAGTTTACAAAGCGTAGCAGCTGATGTTAAATCGGATGGGCTATATTTTATTTATTTTATTTATTTACATCTCTTATATACCGCACTATTTGACATCAGCGCGGTTTACATTGAACAAAACATTTCAGTACACAAAAAATGTCTGAGTTACATTAAACAGGGTTAACAACTTGGATAACAGGGTAATTTTAAAACTCAGGTAAATAAACTTTGATTGTAATGTAAACTATTTACATCTATAAGTTAGGGCACCGTTGAGACGTAATGGTCAGTTGAGCGTTGAACTTACTAAGTGGGGAATTCAGGGTCAATGGGTGATTCAGAGTTTCTATAACTAACAGAGATGGGTCGTGATTCTGCACTCACTGGGAAGTATATAAGGAATAGGTAATGTTTGAGGGCCTTTCTGAATTGGAGTATGCTGGTGATTGCTCTAATGTCAGGTGGCAACATATTCCAAAGCTTTGGGGCACGGAGACTGAAAGCCCTGTTTGCTGTTGATGAGGTGCTTTTTGTAAGTTCACGGGGAACCAATAGCGTATTTAATGCCATTGATCTTCTTGATCTATTAGAAGAAATGGGTTTGATGAGTTCAGTTAATGATGTGGATGAGAGACTGTTTACCGCTTTGAAGGTAAGTAGTAATGTCTTGAAAATGATCCTGGCCTGTACAGGAAGCCAGTGTAACTGCTTCAGAAGGGGCGACACATGCTCACTCCTAGATGCCCCATAGAGAATCCTCGCAGCGCTGTTCATTGCAAGCTGTAAAGGGTTCAAGGTGGATTGAGGGAGGCCTAGCAAAATGACATTAGCATAGTCAAAGTGTGGCATGATCAGAGCCTGGTAGATGGTCCGGAAATCCTCAGGTTCAAGCAGTGGGCGAAGATGTCTTAGTGACCGGATTTTGTAGTATATGGATCTTACCGTGTTAGCTATATGCGCCTTCATGTCCAGGTTCTGATCGAGTGTAACACCCAGATAACGTATTTGCTGTTTTGATTGTAGCTCAGCATCTTTCACCTTAAGGAATTGTGGAGGGCTGAAGTTCGGGTTCTTTGACATGAAAAGCACCTCTGTCTTCTTATGTTGAATCCGGAGGTTTTGTGATAAGAGCCATTCCGATATGGCGTCAAAACAGTTGCTCAGAGGGGACAGGTCCAAATTGTCAATGTTGAAAGGCATATAAAGCAGGACGTCATCCGCATATATCATGCAACCTACATTGAAAGACCGGATGATCTTGCAAATAGGTTGCATATAAATATTGAACAACAAAGCAGAGAGAGAGGAACCTTGTGGGACCCCTTGCCATTGGTGGAATGGATCAGACATCACTCCCCCAGCACGAACATGTTGCCATCTTTCGGATAAGTACGATCTGCACCACTCAAGGGCAGTTCCGCCTACTCCTTTCTCCTTCAGCCGTAATAGGAGGAGGTCATGGCTCACAGAGTCAAAAGCAGCGGCTATGTCCAGGAACACAAGTGCGAAACCCTGTCGGATGTTGTTGATACCAGAAATTATGGTATTGAGGAGAGCTGTGAGGAGAGTCTCTACACCATGTGACTCTCTGAAGCCATGTTGGCAAGGATCCAATGGAGCATTGGTATCGATGTGGTCTTGCAATTGACATTGTACCTCCTTTTCTATTAACTTCGCGAGAAAAGGAATACTTGAGATGGGTCTGTAGGAGTCTACCTTTTGAGGATCTAACTTACAGTTTTTCAGGAGAGGTCTGATGGAAGTTTGCTTGAGGGCAGATGGGAATGTACCGGAGTTGAAAGACAGGTTTACTATTTTAGTTATTATTGGGCTGAATTCACAACGCAGTTCCCTTATCCAGAAGGCTGGGCAGGGGTCCGTCTGAGCAGTTGTGGAATTGAGAGACATGATCAGATCCTCAATTCGCTTCTTGGTAGGGGTAGAAAACATGGTTAGACCTGTTTGGCAATCTTGATCTATGGGGGTTAATTTTAATGGAGGTTTATTTGTTTGTGTAAGCTTGGATTGTAGGTAGGCTGCGAAGTCTTGAGGATGGATCTCGCCTTGCTTTTCAGGGGCTGGCTCTTTAGATAAGGTCTTGACTAGGTTAAACAAATCATGAGGTTTGTTTAGTGCACGCCTCAAGGTGTCCGTGTGGTACCGCTTCATTTTCTCTGAGATGGCCTTGCGGTGGATGGATAGCTGATTGAGGTAGGCTGCCTGGTCTGCTGTTGAGCGAGACCGACGCCAGCGCTTCTCGAGGTTCCGTAGTTGGGATAGTGATCCTCTCAGGTCATCTGTGTACCATGGTGCCGAAGCTCTCTTTCTAGGCAGCCTGTTGAGTGATGGTCGTATTGCAATCGAATTAAGACTGGTGTTCCAGCAGGTGATTAGATCTTCTATTTCTAGGGAGGCCTTGTTACGAAGTGAGCATGTTCCAGCAAGGATGCGATCTCTGTTGAAAGGAAGAAAACTCCTAGCCAGAGATTTGGGGCTGTTATCCGGAGCATTGTTGGTCATTGAATGTCTGTTGTGCGTAGGGATTTGGAAAAAGATGAGTTTATGATCTGACCATGGTACATCAGTAATAGATATCGCGGCAGTGTAAGATTGGGTGTTTAAGGACTGTGGGGCAAAGATAAGATCAAGGGTGTTTCCCTTTACATGGGTAGGTTCATGGATTAGTTGTTGGTATCCCAGGGATTCAAGTGCTTCGAGGAAGGCGGAAGAGTGACTATCTTGGAGAGCTGGCAGGTTAAAATCACCCACAATCCAAGTTGGGATATTAGGATTCTGAATGTTGGATGCCAGATCTATAATGGCTGGAAGGACTTCTGGGGAGGATGAAGGTGCTCTGTATAGAAGGCTTATCGTGCATAATTTGTTGGAGATAGAAACTAACTCGAGGTGGTCGGAACTAGGGGTATCTTTCAGCTGGAACTGAAGGTCTGATCTGGAGAGAATGAGCACGCCCCCTCCTCGCTTGTTTTGTCTGTGACTGGCAAACACTGAGAAATTTGGTGGAAGAAGTTGGTTAAGTAGCACATTGTCTTCTGCAGAAAGCCACGTTTCAGTAACCATGAGAATATCAAGCCACGATTTATATCTGCCATCACTTTGCTATGTTTCTGTGGAAAACATGTGAAGCATGGTCCATGGTTTTTTTTTCCAACCCCTCTGCATGTGTGTGTTTGGGGGAGGTGAGGCTGTATCCACATTTGCAGGAAGGGGGAGAGGTTTGAATGGCGCAGATCCTAAACAATCCTTTGGGTTGGAAAACATAATAAAAAATAGAACTGTGTGTGATAATACATCTAACCATTAGATCTCACTATTAACAGACTTCAAAGAATATGTTTTACAGTTTAACCACACAGTATCAATGTTCAAAGATAACAGCTCTCCAACACTAGAGTCAGTACACACAGCACCGTAACAAATACACATTGTTAAGTCACTTGAGGGGTTATTGCCGGTTGTGCGGGGAAGTTAGTCGAGGGTGGGGAAGAGGCGGCCCAGAGACAGAGAGTGAGTGGGATGTGGGTGGTCGCCAGCCCTGGACGTACAGGGCTGATTCTGATGGCGGCCCCGTACATACAGGGCCAGCGAAATGTCCGGGGAAGTTATTCTACCCCTTGAGTGGAATAACTTTCCTGGACGTGTCTTTTCGATAGCTCCGGGGCGCAGAAGGGGCTGGGGGGGGGGGGAGGGCAAAATTTAATTCCATGCAGCCCGACCCTGGCTTTAGGAGGCCGGATTGGGGGTCGGGCTGCGGGGAACTAGCTTTTTGCGCGGCGGCTGGCATCGTGGCATTTAAATGGAGCCATGGTGCCGTGGCTCTGTTTAAATGCCCTGACTGAGCTTGTTGGGCTTTGCTGTACCTGCAGTCCCGGCCTGCACGTACAGTGTTGTTCGCGATTCTGATCATGCAGGGCTAGACATGCCCCGCAGGATCAGAATTGCGATCTCCTTTGTATGTCCAGCTCAGTCTGGACATACAAAGGAGATCTACGTCCGGGACAGAATCGGGCCCTTGGTGTCACCATGCATAGCTACCATTAAGAAAGCTATACAGTTCATTCACTTGAAAGCAGTCATTAGATAGTACATAGAGAAGGGAATTTACACATCCAAGTCAGGACATGGAAAATTCCCAGTGTTTTAAAAGAGGCTCTGCTAAATATAGGGGGTCCAATATTCATAGTAACATAGTAAATGATTAAGCGATTAACACGTTTAGCAGAGCTGCTAAGTGCATTAATTGTGGTGAATGGGATATTCAGCGGCACTAACATGGTTAGTGCCACTGAATATCTGTGGCTGCCAGTTCTTGTTGTTGTTAAGTGCCGTCAAGTCGGAGTCGACTCATGGCGACCCTCTGGATAGCTATCCTAAATTGTGTTCGGTCTTCAGTCAGGCGGCTCATTGTTGACAGACTGGTACCCGTAGCTGCTGTTATTGTATCGATCCATCTCATTGCTGGCCTTCCTCTTTTGCGTTGACCTTCTATCTTGCCAAGCATAATGTCTTTCTCTAATGATCTCTCTCTTCGCATGATGTGTCCAAAGTATGAAAGTCGAAGTTTTGTCATCTGAGCTTCTAAAGAAAGCTCAGGTTTGATCTCCTCTAGTACCGACTGGTTTGTTCTTCGGGCAGTCCATGGTATACACAGTATTCGCCGCCAGCACCATAATTCAAAGGCATCAATTTTCTTCCTGTCTATCTTTTTCACTGTCCAGCTTTCACATCCATATGATGTTATTGAAAATACCATGGCTTGAACAAGTCGAATCTTTGTATGGAGAGAGACATCTCTGCTCTTGAGAATCTTATCTAGGTCTTTCATAGCCATTCTGCCAAGAGCAATGCGTGGTCTGATTTCTTGACTGCTTGTTGCTTCTTTATTGATAGTTGATCCAAGTAGGTTAAAGTTGTTCACAATTTCAATTTCTTCTCCTTCAACGATGAACCTGTTGATTATGCCAGTTGTCATGATCTTTGTCTTCTTTACATTAAGGTGCAGGCCCATTTTGAGACTATGTTCTTTGATTGTGAGAAGCAAATGTTTCAGATCATCTTCACTTTCAGCCAGTAATGTGGTATCATCAGCATAGCAAAGGTTGTTGATGAGTCTTCCACCAATCTTCACACCTCTGTTGTCTTCATACAATCCTGCTTCTCTGATGATTTGTTCTGCATATAAATTAAACAGGTAGGGGGAAAGTATGCAGCCTTGTCTTACACCTTTGCTTATTTTAAACCATTCTGTTTCTCCTTGTTCCGTTCGAACTGTTGCTTCTTGATCAATGTACAGATTGCGCAAGAGAACGATCAGATGTTCTGGTATACCCATGCTTCTTAATGTGGCCCAGAGTTTCTCATGGTTTACACAGTCAAAAGCCTTGCTATAGTTGATAAAGCACAAATAGATATCCTTTTGGTATTCTTTAGTCTTTTCAAGGATCCATCTCACATCCGCAATGATGTCTCTCGTTCCTCGCCCTTTCCTGAACCCTGCTTGCACTTCAGGTAGTTCTTGTTCCAGGTATGGTTGTAGTCTCTTTTGAATAATCTTCAGTAGAATCTTGCTGGCATGTGGGATCAGAGCGATTGTGCAATAATTTCCACAGTCAGTTGGATCACCTTTCTTTAGTATTGGTATAAACACAGATCTTTTCCAGTCAGTTGGCCATGATGTTGTCTTCCATATTTCTTGGCAGAGCCTTGTAAGTACAGTAACAGCTGCATCAGATTGCTGCAATACTTCTATGGGAATGCTATCAATGCCTGGTGCTTTGTTCTTTGATAAGGCTTTCGATGCTGCTTCAACTTCTTCTTTCATCACCAATGGTTCCCGATCATAAGGTACAGGTTGAAACGGCTGTTGGTCCACTTGATCTTTATCATATAAAAACTCTGTATATTCCTTCCACCTTTTCTTGATCTTCTCAGCATCATTCAACATAGAACCTTGAGCATCTTGTAACATTCCAATTCGAGGCTGGAACTTTTTCTTTAACTCTCGTAGCTTTAGGAAAGCCGATCTTGTTCTTCCTCTAATAGTTTCTGCTTCTATTTCCTTGCAAGTGTCATTGTAGTACTTTTCCTTGTCCTGTCTTGCTGCACGTTGGAAATCTCTGTTGAGTTCTGCGATTGTCTTTCTTTCTCCTCTGGCTTTAGCTTCTCTGCGTTTCTGGGTAATTTTCAGAGTTTCTTCCGTCATCCATTTTGGCCGTTTTTGCTTTTTCACCTTTTGTAGAGACTTCTCGCTTCCGGAGCTCTGTCATTTGTATCTAAAGCAGCAAATCGATTTTGCAGGCAGTCTTTAAATTCCAGTGGTATATTCTCAAGGTCATATTTTGCTGCATTCATGAGTGGTTTGCTCTTTTTCAACTTTAGCTTGAGTTTGCATACTAGTAGTTGATGATCTGTACCACAGTCAGCTCCAGGTTTTGTCTTTGTTGATGTTACAGAGCTTTTCCATCGTTGACTTCCACATATGTAGTCAATTTGATCTTTATATAATCCATTCGGTGAAGTCCATGTGTACAGTCGTGCTTGTGTTGCTGGAAGAAGGTGTTTGAGATTTATAGATCATTGGTCTTGCAGAATTCTATCAGTCTTTCTCCAGCTTCATTTCTGTTGCCAAGTCCATATTTTCCAACTACATTGCCTTCTTCTTTGTTGCCAACTTTTGCGTTCCAGTCACCCATGACTATCAGGATATCCTGTTTGCATGTTCTGTCAATTTCAGCTTGTACTTGTTCATAGAACTCTTCAATTTCATTCTCTTCTGCAGCTGTTATTGGGGCATATACTTGAATTATAGTTGTGTTGATAGGCAATCCTCGTAGACGAATAGAGATTAAGCGTTCGCTGACTGCATTGTATTTCATTACAGTTCTTGCAAGTTTCTTCTTTATTATAAATGCAACAACATTTCTTCTTTGTCTTTCATTTCCAGCATAGTAGACCATGTGATCATCTGATGCAAAGTGCCCCATGCCAGTCCATTTCAGTTTGCTGACAGCCAACAGATCAAGTTGTACACGTTCCATTTCATTCTTGACCACCTCCAACTTCCCTTGGTTCATGCTTCGTACGTTCCATGTTCCAATGTGTAAGACATCTTTACAGCTTCTGACTCTCATTTCATGCGCAGCTACATCAGCAGACAGACTTCCCAAGGGCTTTGATCCAACCACATCATAAATGCTGGCTTTACTCTGAAAAGTCTTCAGCTCTTCCCCAGTAGCTAGTTGAGTGCCTTCTGACCTGGGGGTCTCATCTTCCAGCACCATAGCACAATTTGTTTTGTTGTAACTATCCATTGGGTTTTCATGGCAAGATACAGAAGTAGATTGCCGGGCCTTTCTTCCGCGCAGTTTAAGTTTGGTGTTGTTGCCGTTGTCACAAAAATGTGATCCTCCGCCGTCAACACTGTCCCATTCTGCTGCTGCCCAGATGGGTGGTTTGTCTTGGTCTGGCACCTCAGCTGAGACCTTTCCATCTTGGGAGACCCTGCCAGTAGTTAAACTACCGATAGTTTAGCTCTCAGCATCACTGATGCACGCAAGCCCTCACAGCACGACAAGCTGCAAACCAAGTGAGAGTTCTACACACCCCGATGCTAACTGCTTAGCACAGGGTCATGTCAGGGGCGTTCTGGGGCAAAGCGAAGGCAGCACCGCTTGCTAACTGTGCAGTGGCAGTATTAAGCTGCTGCCTGATTAGCAAGCAGCCTAGGCGGTGACTCTGCATATTCAGTGTCGGTGCTTAATATGACCACAGCATGGAATATCTGGGTTTAATATTCAGTACCAGCGGCTAGTCGCAAGTGTTGAATATCGTGCCCAGAGCTCCTGTAAAATGTGTGCAGGAGGACAAATTTATGTCACCCCTCATCTAGTGGAAGCAGCACTTTTAACAAGCTATTATTTATTTATTTATTTAGTTACATTCTCTTATATACCGCGCTATTCTGCATCAGTGTGGTTTACATTGAACAAACTGAAATTACATTGAACAGGGCATTATAACTCGAAGATAACTATTTTACAGGGAACATGGGCTATGGAGGGTGAAGTGGCTTGCCCAAGACCACAAGGAGCACCTGTGGGACTAGAAACCCCAGTCCTTCCGGCCCAAGGTTGCTGTCCTCTAGTGGGATTTGAACCCCTGACCTTCCAGCCTGAAGTACCTTGCCCCAACCACTAGGCCACTCCTCCACTCAAGCTACAAATGGGAAAAATGTTCAAAGTAACCCTACACATGCATGGGAGCAGCTTTTAACCCTTTTCACTTGGCTGGCCCACCCTGTGCAACATTTAAATTTTCCATTTTCAATCATCCGTCTCAACCTGTGGGACATATGAATAACAATTTAGTCTATGGCCCTGTAAGATACAACATGACTGGTTAGTGTAGAATGTGTATGTCATATTGGTTGTAATTTAGCCAGTTTCTTGTTAAAATTTACTCTGATTTAGCATGAGTGTCATAGAAAATGTATCCAAGTGGAAAGGGTTAAAAAATTGCAGATCCCATTCTAAACAAATACCTGTTACAGCACCACCAGTACCCTCCAATCACTCTCTGACCTCGATCCCTTCAATCGCCCCCTCCCCATTATGACCTTGATTTCACCCCATCTTGATCCCCCAGACCCCTCCTCTGAGCAACCTGGAACCTCCTCCGAGGTCTCCCTTGCAGACCCCCCACCCCTAGCCTTAACAGGATTCCTGGTGTCTCATTAAGAGCAGAAGCAATCCCCATTTGTTCCTACTCCTTTGGATACCGGTTTCAAAATGGCACCTATCACCCCTAGCAATAATACCACTAGAGGTCACAGGCACCATTTTGAAACCCATAACTGAAGGAATAGGAGCAAGTGGGGATCACGCCTGCTCCCAGTAGACAGTAGGGAAATCCAATAGACAATAGGATAAGGCTGGGGATGCAGATCAAGGGTTGGGGGGGGTCTACCAGGGAGATCTGGAGGGTCCATGTTTAGATAGGAAGGTCAGATGCCTTTTGGGAAGTTGAGGATTAGATGTCTTGGATGGTGGTTGAGGAGGAAGCTGCATTTATTCTTGCTTCAGGGTGGCAGTAAATGCTTATGTCTAATTTTTCTAATCAATGTGGATTCCCCTTTTAAAAAGGGAAATCCACATCAATATTGTAGACCCTCCCTAACTACTACCCTCTCCCCCTTTTCTTTACGCCTCCTGGAAAACTAAACATTGTAAACATCCTCATATTTAAAAAGCCCCATTTTAAAATGGCAAAGAAAATGAAATACACATCTAAATCACTTAGAGCCAGCCCAGCAAGAAAGGGGTGAGATAGCAAAGATGATGTGTGATGGTGGAAGGGAGATGCTATTTAAAAAAAAATGATGTGTGTCTGTGACTGTATGTATTATGCATGTCTGTGTCTGTGTCTATCTGTGCATGTGTGTGTATGTTGTGGCTCTGTGTTTTGGCTCTGTGTATTTCTGTGATTAAGGAGAAGAGATGAAAAGGGGCAGTTGAATGTAGCAGTTTCCAAACTGCAGTGTTTTAATTCTTGTTAACCAAACAGATTTTAGAAAGATGATATACGTAAAGAGTAGAGAATATCTGTCCATCTGTATGTCTTAGGTCAAAATAAGTCTCCAAAATTTAACAGAACCAAATTTGGCAGGAAGGAAGAACCAGTGAAAAGATACACCAAAATGTATTTTGAATTAAGTATTAAAACATGCATTTGCTTTTCCTTAAGTATTTGAATATAATATTTTGCACAACATTGAAGGAAACACAGTTACACACACACACATAGAAGGATTAGCAATAATGCCATTTTCCCCACAATTGTTCCTCTCTCTTCCCCAGTATTGCCATAGTCCTATCCCTGCTGAGCATCCCATTGCGAAGTGCAAAGGAGCAGAGAGCCCCCCCTGCCCATCTGCTTGTTCACGTAGAACATTGCCATCTGACTGTCCATTTGGACCAGCACTGACTGGTGGTGCAGAGATATTCACAGTGTGCACCCCAACCCAGCAGGGAGGCATCCATGGTGAGGACCTCTGGGGATGGGGGGCCTGGAGGGCAACCCCTCCTGGATTGCTGCAGAACCTGCCACCAGCAGAGGGAGTCTACAAGTTGCCGGATCACCAGCACCCTGTCCCACAGCCTTCCGGTGGCCTGGGTCCATTGAGAGCAGAGGCACCATTAGGCCACTGTCATGTAGAGGCGGGTATCCAGGGTGACATGGACCATGGATACCATTTGGCCCAGCAGGCATAGCAGGTGGCGAACAGAGTGTGTCTGTGTTGTACATCTGTGGCCTTGCAGTGAGACTTGGGGTGGTTTATGATGAACCACAGATGTTGTAGGATGCTGATGGTACGGTCCAGAACCTCCTGCACCTCGGCGGCAGAGCCCCCTCTGATGAGCCAGTCATCCAGGTAGGAGAAGAAGGCAACTCCCTGGAGATGGAGGTGGGCCGCAACCACCGCTAGGCACTTGGTAAAGTCCCTCGGGGTGGAGGCCAGGCCAAAGGGTAGGACCCTGTATTGGTAGTGAGTGCTCCCCACCACGAACCTGAGGTATTGCTTGTGGCTGGGATGGATGAGGATGTGTGTATATGCATCCTTTAAGTCTAATGAGCATAGCCAGTCTCCCTGTTGGAAGTATGTCAGCAGCATCCCAAGGGACAGCATCTTGAAATTCTCCCTCACCAGGAACCTGTTCAGGTCCCACAGGTCTAGGATGGGCCTTAGGCCCCCTGTTCATTTTGGTACAAGGAAGTACATGGAGTAGAATCCTCTGCCCCAGAGATGTGGGGGTACGGGTTCCTTAAGAAGGCCTGTAAGCTCCTGCAGCAGCAAGGTCTGGTGGAGGGGAGTCCTGGTGGGCTCTCCCGGGAAGAAGGAAGGGGAGTCTGCTCCAAGTCGAGGAAATAGCCCTCCTTGACCACCTGGAGGGCCCAGGTGTCGGTGGTGATGGTTGGCCACCTATGGGCAAACAGGATCAGATGCCACCTGTGGGCTGCTGGGGTGGGCCTCCGAGGGGGGGGGGGACACTATGCCCAAGGAGTCAAAAACTACCACCAGGATGTGCCATAGCTGGTGCTTGGGCTTTGGAAGGTTTCTGCTTACAAGGGCCTTGTCCCTTAGCCTGCTAAGCCTGCTGGGGAGGCCTGATACTGAGGGTAGTTTCTGCAAGTGCCTCCCGTCCTCGAGAAAGGGGGCTTTTTACTAAGGGCCTTCCATCAGGGAAGGGTAGCAGTCTTCTTGGAGCGTCAGGAACTCGGATTCCAACTCTGCAGCCTTATCCCTCATGGGTTTGCCAAAGAGGGGACATCAACCAATTTGTCCTGAACCCACTACTCCAAGTTGGAAGACTATAGCCAAGCCTGGTGTTGGGCGCTGATGCTCGCCGCAGCTACTCTAGCCGCTGACTCGAAGCCATCATAGGCTGCTTGAGTCATAAATTTGGAGCACTATCTGACAGCAGCATACAGGCTCCAGAACCGCTGGAGGGGTTGCTCGGAGAGACCAGCCGAGAACCTGGCGAGTTCCTTCGCCAGGTCCCTCAAGTACATGCCCATGTACAGCTGGTAAGCCTGGATCCGGCTGATGAGCATTGAGCCCTGGTAGCACTTCCTGCCCAGAGCATCCAAGTTGCAGGTCTCCCTATCTGGGAATCTTCTGGATCTTGAGCCGACGCATGGCCGACTCCACTACCACAGAGTTGTGTGGCAGTTCTGCTTTCTGGAAGCCTGGGCTCCGGCAGACCTGATACATCGAGTCCAGCTGTCTGCTCATGATGCACACTGATGCCGGTGTTTCCCACATGTGGAGGAGCAGCCATTACAGGATTGGGGGGACAGGCACTGTAAATGCCTCCTTCAGAGGGGCCTTGTACTGGAGGATCATAAGGTCCGATGTTGAGGACAGACTCGAGGCTAATGGCACTCGAGGATTGGCTTGATGACCGGGGAGGTCCTCGCGGTTGAGGCCCCAGTGGTCTGGGCAGAAGACTTGGTGGGACTGGGCAGACAAGCTGTGCTCCAAGGCCGTCATTCTGGTCTCCAGTCCAGATGGCTCCACAGCCTTCAGCACGGGCACTGAGGGTCTTGGGCCCAACGCCGGCTCCAATGAGGGGGAGTCCTTGATCAGGATGGCTTTGGGGGTCTGAGGCCGGTCACCAGAGGCCGATGCTTCTTTTCAGGCAACCTCAGTCAGCCGCTCAAGCTTTTATCCCTGGCGCAGAACTTATCCGCTTTCCCCTACTCATCCATAGATGCTGCCCTTGAGGATTTCTTCTTCTTCTTGTGCTCCACCTCCAGGGTGCTCCGCTCGGAGGACTCATGGCCTCAGTTGGAGGTAGTGGGGTCACTTCGGGGATCTGGGGTCCCGGATGGGGGCTTGGAGCGCAGCGTCGCTGGAGACTCCAGGGCAGAGTCTGACCATTGGAAGATCTTGTCATGCTGCTGCTGACAACTATTAATGGCCTTGGAGGATATTCAAGGGGTTGTAGTCTGCCCCGAAACAATGGAGGCAACAGTCATGTGTGTGGGTGAGGCTCATGGTCCGTGAACACCGATCACACTTTTTGAAGCCACCGGCAAAGGCCATGAGGGGAAAAAGGGCCCCAGTGAGGTCGAAAATCCGGGGCTCTGCTAGTGAAAAGGGTGCAAAATTGTGCCTGTCAAAAAAAGGAGAGCAAAAATGAACCCAAGACACAATGCTAAGGCAAGCAAGCTCAAGGGCGGGAAAAGAAACCGGTGCAACTGGGGAAGAAAAACTTCCAAGAGAAAAACTAACTCTTTTTTGGGGGGAAATCAGACACATGTCCAGTGGGCTCCGTGAAAAAATGGAGACTGAGGCAAGATGGCACCCTTGGGTGGGAAGAGGACCATGCATGCGTGGTGCAGCTCCCAAAGGCTTTCTTTGAAAGCGGGGGAGAAGTTTCCACGCAGGGCTCCATCGGTGCCAACGTCACCCATATGTGTGGACTGACTTCCTGCTTGTTCCCAGAGAATGTCCTTTCCTTGAGTCCTGCTAGACTAGTCCAGACAAGTGGGTGGTGTCCCCCTACCAACAGAGGTGGAGTGCAGTATGTGCTGTTGAGTCAATGATGACTCCTGGCGACCCAGCAGCCCCAGGGTTTTCTTAGTAAGGTGTGACCAGAAATAAAGAATTCAGCACCTTATTAGGTAATCTAAGATATATGATATTACAGTAATAAAGCGTGTGTAAGAGGTCAGGGGACGGGGAAATAACTACCTGAATTTAACTTGCCTTAAATTGCTTCTGGAAAAGCATGAGTTAAATACTAATAGATACAAATGGAGGGTAAGGTGACTTGCCCAAGTCCACAGGAAATGCCAGTGGTAATCAAATCCTGGTCTTTTGGTCAGCAGACCACTGTTCTAACCACCAGGCTGTTCCTTGATGGAGACAGAAAAATTCTAGAGATTTCTTATGACCGCATCTTGCTATACCAGTCAATGCAACTAGGGGCACACCTCAGTATTAATACCCAAGCACATGGTCAAGAATCCCTAACTGCACACAACCTCACTGAGGCTAACAATGTTCAACAGAACAAGAAATCATAATTATGCACAGGATCAGACAGAAGGCCTGTCAAGAGGATATAGGCCCTCAGGGCCAACTGTAGATTAACATAGCAAACCAGAACAAGTCAGAAGGGTGGATTTTGGACTGGTCTAGCAGGACTCAAGAAAGGACATTATGTGGTAAGTAAAATGTCACCTTCCTTATTGCCCTGCTAGACCAGTCCAGACAAATGGGACGTATCAAAGATATGACTCCACTGGATGAGAAGAAGACACGGCAGCTTTCAAGACTTTTGCACCAAAGCCATGAGCGTTGTGATAAGGAAGCTTATCATAGCTCAGGAAGGAGCTATAGAAAAGGTGAAGTGACTCTGAACAAGCAACCTGTCAGTTCTGGTAGAAATAAGAAAACAGAATTTTCCCATAAAAGACTACCAGTCCCAGAATGCACCAGGTTTCCAACAGCCATTAGAGGAGCTGAAGTGGGGAAACGTGTGTTCAATCAGGAGGGCTATGAGGTAATCCCTAAGCACTCATCTCAAAGGGCAGGGCCTGATTCAGCATAGCTGCGCTGTATTAGGGAGGAGCACTCATCAAGGCAGAATAAGAATAGAGTTCATTCTACAGATGACAAGCATAAGCATCAGCTTCTCCATGATCAGCTTCATTATCACCTTGGATATTCAGAGAATTGTCCTCAGTATCCTGAGAATCAGCTTGAGTTTGATCATCAGTTTCATCTGAAGGATCAGCAGAAGCAGAAGCCAAACCGGACGGATAGAGAAGGAAAGAAACTCTCTGGAAGGAAGAGGAGAAAACCTTTGAGAGGTCTAGAAGAGTCCAAGGCAGTACGTATACTGGGAGGTATTCCAAGGGCCAGCATAGACCATTGGACTGGGGAAAGCCAGAGGAATGGTGCTGCAGAGCAAGGAATCACCAGAGGCTACCTGTGAGGGAGACGGCTGCACGTGGAAGGGACTCTAAGACCTATGCCAGAAGGTATGTGAAGAGAGATCCAGTGTCCAGGGATCAGGACTGGAAGGCTGGACATAAGAACTGGACTACATACTGGCCAGGCTATATAGAGAGGAACTATAGCAACAATGGAAGCTCAGATATGAACATTGATCTATGCCCTAGCTATAACCTTGAAAGACAGCAGGGAAATAAGTGTTCTCCTGAAAGTGCTCCATTGAAAGATTCATCTGTGCCAATTCATGATAGTGACCCTATGCTTGTTGATGAAGGGGAAATAATAGCAGATCAAGATATTGTTTATATGGACTGCTCTCTATCCAAACTCCGTTGGTAACTTTCTGTGATAAAGCACAGCAGCCATCACAAAGAAAATATAAATTTGTTCTTTATTCCACTAAGAAAAGCTCCTGAAGCAGGATTTGACTCACACAGTAGAAAGCCAGCCTGCTAAAGGGTTTCAGCTGGATAACTGATAGCAATTGAGCTGCACCTAATTGCTTGTGAGCTAGGAGAGAATTACTTCTGGATCTGTGTGGAAAGTAATCAGAAGTTAACCTTACAAAAACAGTTTATTTCTTTCTTTGTGGCTTTTCGTTTGTTAGAGATATGCTAAGAAAACATTAGCTAATTGCCTGACAAGTTTGAAGGTTGTTTTCCTGATTTTGATTTTTGACTTTGTTTTACCAAGTTAAACACTGCAAGCAAGTAACCTAATTTATGTGCTACCAAGCATATCTGTGCTGGGAGAAATAACCCCATAAATAAAGAAGTATCTTATTGGCTTTAACACTTGTGCACAACTAAATTATTGTCAGCAGCTGTGTCTGGTGTGAATGAACTACATTACCCACAATACCTTGCAAAAATCATATAAATATATGCATTGTCAAGACTGTGAAGATTCTCACCCAGGCAGCCGTCTGACAGCATGGACATCCAAGCAGTAATGCTTGACAAAAGTAGAAAGTGATGCCTACACTGCCACCTGTCAAAAGTCTGAGGGGGTGACTAAGCTACCCTCCACTCAAGAGAATGCCTGCATCCGAGTGGAGTGCGTACTGCAAACCCTCCGAAACTGGATGGTTCCACAACAGATACATTGAGACAATGGTCTCCTAGATCCAGCATCCCAGGGTAGATTTGGTGGCCACGTTATCCTTGTGTGGGCCTGCATACTATCTCTGACTTGCGAAAGGAGACTGTGATCTTGAGATACCAGAGAAGCACTCTCTTATCATCCACCAGGCGAAGGTCCTTATCCTTCCCTTAGCACTGTTCATTAGAAAAGGAGGGCCGACAGACCACCCAATTAAGATGAAAGAATGACACCATCTTGAGCAAGAAGGAGGGGATAGACCAAATGTATATGGCTTCCGCTGAGAATGACAAGTAAGGATTCCTACATGACAAGGTCTGCAACTGGGAGATACAGATCATCAAGCAAATAATGCCAGAAAAACGGTCTTAAGGGACAAATCTTTAAGGGTGGCCTGCTTAAGCAGCTCAAGGGGCTGCAACATCAAGGCTTAGAGAACTAAACAGAGATCCCAAGAAGGCACACAGGGGAAGATGCAAGGGTCGTACTCCTGATAGAAACAAGACATATCTGGGTGCAAGGCTATAGGCCACCCTGTCATTGACCCCTTGATGCATGGTGCCACTTGAACCCTCAGGGAACTAAGAAAGAAGCCTTTGTCAAGGCCATCCTGAAGAAAGGCAAGCAAAGAAGATAAATCTGCATAATAGGACCAATCTGACATTCATGTACCAATGCTCAAACAGGCACCAGATGTGCATGTAGACAAGGCTGGTAGAACCTCTCCTCACTTTTAGGAGTGTGGAAACCATGGCAGGAGAATGGCCCTTATGTGTTAAACATCACCTCTCAAGAGTCAAGCCATAAGCGAGAAAGGAGCTTTGTTATCCATAAAGGCCAGCAGCCTCAAGAAGTCGCAGATGAGATTTCCACAGGAACTGCATCAAGTCCCCATACCACAGTCTCCCTGGCCAGTCCAGCACCACCAGGCCAGGTCATTTATCATTTATTCAGTTTTTGATATACCACCCTTTGTGGGGCATACAGAGCGGTTTACATGGTATAGAAACACATTTAAAAAAGCAGAGAGGTCAGAAAGGAACTACAATATGAGATAGAAAGACAATAGACAGCACACAGCAAAGGAGACCTATCAAACATATTAACAAGGAAGTCACTCTATGCCACAAAGTATACACCTCACGAGCGGCCACAGACGAAACACATACAGCAGACCCTACTTTGGCCAGGGCTGAACTGGGGCAACGATGCCCTTGAAACCTGCTTTCTTGTGGCAACTGAAGATCCTACACAATTTGGTACTGGACCGGGTTGCCATCTGATCCATCTTGGATCAAACCGAGAGGTCCAGAATCTGCCAAAACACAGAATGGCTCAATTCCCACTCCCAGGATCAAGGAAGTGTCGACTAAGGAAGTCTACACCCGCAACGTCTTTCATCAAGAAAGCTTGAAGGCTCCTTCCCATGCAGAACAACAAAAACTATTATTATTAATTGTTTATATAGCGCTACAAGACTTACACAGCGCTGTACATATACATGTAGAAAGAGAGTTCCTGTCGATACAACTTACAATCTAAAACAAGAGACAATATAATAGCCAAGAACAGTGGTACAAATAGGGAAAGGTAAGGAGACACAAGGAAAACAAGGAATCGGGATCCCAAAGCAGCCTCAAAGAGGTAGGCTTTTAGCATGGATTTGAAAATTGGCAGAAAGGGAGCCTGACATACAGACTCAGGTAGTTTGTTCCAGGCATAAGGAGTGGACAAGTGAAAGGATCAAAGTCTGGAGTTGGCAGTGGAAGAAAAGGGCATAGAGAGAAGCACGCCAGAAGAGGAGTGTAGGGAGAGAGGAAAGGTAATGAGGAACAGTACAATGAACACATTTATGACTCTCTCCTTCAATCTGTTCAGAACTCAGTTGCATGGCTAATCTTCCACCATCCCCGTTATACTCATATAACCCCTCAGCAAGGAGGAGGTTGCAATAGTCCAAATGGGAGATGACTAAAAAAGTGGATAAGTGTCTTAGTGGTATGTTCAGAAAGAAAAGGGCAAATTTTGCTAATGTTATAGAGAAAGAAATGACAGGTCTTAGCTATCAGCTGGATGTGTGTGGAGAAGGAGAGGAAGGAGTCAAAGATAAGCCCAAGGTTGCGGGCTGAGGAAACAGGAAGTAGAAGAGTGTTATCTGAAGAGATAGAGGAAGGGGGGGGGGAGGAGGGTTTAGAGGGAAAAATATGAAATTTGGTTTTGGCCAAATTCAATTTCAAATGGCAGTGAGACATCCAGGCAGTGATGTCAGATAGACAGGTAGAGATTCAGGCCTGGAGTGTCAGAGAAATATCAGGTGTAGAGAAATAGATTTGAGAGTCATCGGCATAGAAATAGTATTAAAAGCGATGGGAGGAGATGAGAGCACCATGGGACTGGGCATAGAGAGAGAAAAGGAGAGGAGAGGGCTCAGAACAGACCCTTGGGGTACACCAACAGAGAGTGGGATAGCAGTAGAGGAGAAACCACCAGGATAAACACTGATAGAGCGATGGGAGAGATAAGAAGAAAACCAGGACAGCACAGAGTCCCTAAAACCAAGTGAGGACAATATGTTGAGGAGAAGGTGGTGGTCGACAGTGTCAAAAGCAGCAGAAAGGTCAAGAAGAATGAAGATTGAGTAATGGCCTTTGGATTTAGCCATGAATAAGTCGCTGGAGAATTTGGCAAGAGCCATTTCGGTGGAATGAAAGGGACGAAAGCCAGATTGTAATGGATCTAGAAGGGCTTGAGAGGAGAGAAATTCAAGGCAATGGTGGAGAACTGCACGTTCAAGAAGTCTGGAAATGAAAGGAAGAAGGGAGATGGGTCGATAATTAGAAGGACAAGTAGAGTCAAGGAGGGTTTCTTAAGAAGAGGTGTGATCACACCATGCTTGAAGGCTGCTGGGACAGTTGCAGTGGTCAGTGAAAGGATGAGAATATGAGAGATGGAAGAGATGATGGAGGAGATGGAGGTAAAGAGACAGATGGGAATAAGATCCGAGGAAAAGGTAGTGAGTTTAGAGGAAGAAAGAAGATAAGTGGTTTCCTCTTCAGAGATTTTAGAAAAGGACAAAAGGGTAGCAGAGACTGAGCGGAAGACTTGGCATTGAAGAGGGGATGAAACTGATCTTGTGAGGAATTGGAGTGTAATCTTGTGGGCTTTGTCATGGAAATAATCGACTAAGGTTTGGGCAAGAAGGGAAGGAGGGGGCAGAGGCATCTTAAGGAGAGAGATGAGAGTTGAAATGAGATGGCAAGAGAGATGGACATAGTAGTTTTGCTTGGTAAGTGCTATAGCTGAAAGGAAGCAAACATGAATTTGAAGTGAAGAAAGTCAGAAAGGGTGCAGGATTTGAGCCAAGTGCGCTCAGCTGAGCGGGCACAGAAGCGTAAATACCGGTAGCTGAAGATAGCCACAGCTGATCTATGGTGCACCTCATAGGACAATGGGATGGGCGGAGCAAGAGTATCCAGAACAGAGCAAAGTGCAGTATTATAGGAAGCTACAGTCTCTTCAACAGTTTTAGAAGACAATGTGGAAGACAGAGGTGATTAGACAACAGTAGAAAGAGCCCAAGGATTAATAGCATGAAGATTTCTAAAAAGGTAGGAGGAGACAGGGAGAGATTGAGGTGGGGAGTGATGAAGAGTGAAGCTTAGCAAGTGGTCAGATAAGGGAAGAACTGAGGTATGGAAATTAGAGGGTAAGCAATTAGAGAAGAAAGCAAGGTCAAGACAGTGACTGTGCTGATGAGTGGGGGCACTAAAGCAAAACTGGAGGTTGAATGAGGAGGTAAGGGAAAGGAGCTTAGGAGCATAGGGGTCAGAAGGGTTATCAACATGAATATTAAAGCCAATGAGAATAAGGGAGGAAGAGAATCAGTCCAGAAAGAAGGAAAGCCATGAATCAAAGTCACTGAGAAAGGTAGAGGTGGATTTGTCAGGAGCAGCCATCTGGACTTCCAGTCTGGACAGCAAGAGGTACAGATGCGTGTGAGCAGTGCTCCCTCTCCACCCATCTAATCAGCCTATCAAATCCGGGCCAAGGTCCTCGGCAAAATACAGAGAAAATGCCGAAGGCAGTGAAAACTAAGCCGACAAAAACCTTACGGAATCTCTAAGAAGCAAAAAAGAACACAACTAAAACTGTGTCGCCAACCCAGCCTCAAGCAGAGCCACCATGCTCCTCACTGGTGAGTGAGATGGAGGAAGTTGACGCAGACTAAGACTCAACCCTTACGATGGTGCTCAAAGAAATTTGAACTTCAAAGAAAGAAACCGTGGAAACAGTGCTCCAAATACTGGAAGAGAACTTTGTAGGCCTTGGGACCCGGATAGAAGAGGCAGAAGGTAGAATCGAGCATGTAGAGGAGGCCCAGAAAATCATGGAAAGAGAGGATCTTTCCTTGAAGAAGCAAGTGGCATGGCTAAACGAAAAGGTAGAGGATCAAGAAAACTGTGACCGGAGATCTAACCTACGAATATTCGGCATCTACGAAGGGGAGGAAGGTGCCAACCCAGTGGCCTTTATAAGGGAACTCCTGAAAGAATGCTTTCCAGGTTGCCCCATCACCAGGGAGTATGAACTGGAGCGGGCACACCGCGAGCTAAGGCCAAAACCAGAGCAAATGCAAAGCCAAGAGCCTTTACAATTAAAGTACTCTGTTTCCAAGACAGAAAATATATAATAAGAGCTGCAAGGAAAACAGGCTATGTAGAATACAAATCTTGGCGGTTTTTCCAGACTTGGCTGCGGAGACGGTTGGCGCCGTAGAGATCTCTTTGGATGCTACAATCAATTGTTGCAAAAGGGCTACAAGGCAGCCCTGTGGTACCCCACCAGGCTAACAATTATTAATGACAGGGTCCGAAAGTTCTTCCAAACCCCGGAGGCGGTAGCAGCCTGGCTGGAAACAACAGAATGGAAGAAGGATCAGCAGCAAGGAAACAAAGCAATCACCAACAACAAAAAGCATGCAGGAAATGTGGACCCGCACGCTCAGTGCAAACCAAGCCCAGAAGAGAACTCAGAAAAGGCAGTTCAAAGAGAGGCAAGCACACAAGTAGAAGGTGGTACAACCACGACTTCCAACACAAGGGACTCCAGATCACCGGCAGACACAGAGACCTCCCAGGGCTGACTTCATCGGGGTGTGAAACTACAGAGTAACTGCAAATGACTGTAAGCGATGATAAATACTGTTTATTAGAAATCAGAAACTTTGTAAAAGAGGCTGAGGGGAGATGTTTTTTGAATGTATACTGCAGAAGGAAAAGGGAGTGGAGGAGTGAGGGGGAAATTAAGGCAAACAGAAACGGACTGGCAGATGCTGAAAAGAGCTCAAGGAAGGGGCAGGAGGGGATGGAAGACAGAGGACCAAGAGGGGCAGGGGACCAGGAGGGATAATAAGTAAAGCGGACTACATGTGTGACGGGAGGGAGCAATTTTTAAAAAATGGAGGGAAATGCCAGATCAAAGGCGCGAAAGCGCAACAAATGGGGGGGATGGGGAGGGTTTGTTATGTGTTCAAATTGCGATGCGTTGTAAACAGGGAACGGGAAAGACACGTAATATGCTGAAGACTGGCCCAAGGAGGGATATCTAGAACCTCAAACCAAAGCTAAATGGGGGGTAGTCAAGACCTAGAAGAGTACACAGTGGCCTCCCTAAATGTAAGAGGATTGCACAGCCCAGTTAAATGAAAAAGGGTACTTTATATGGCCAACAAAGCTTGCGTAGATTTTCTCCTCCACCAAAAAACCCACCTGACTCCAAAGGAACACATAAAATTGCAAGCAGGGGGATATCAACAGATGTTCTGCTCCACTTACAACTCTAAGAAAAGAGGAGTGGCTATCCTAGTGCACAAGCGGTTACCCTTTGTCCTATATGCCACAGGAGGGAACACAGAGGGCCGGGTGGTCTGAATTATGGGGCGGAGATTTTAATACTTAATATATATGCCCCTAATGGACCCAAGAAGGCCTTTTTTGAGGTGGAGATGAGAAAGTTTAACAAAGAAGCGAAAGGAGATTGGATCATGGGGGCAGGGGCGGTTCTATCATTAGAGAGAGTGAGGCGATCGCCTCAGGCAGCAACGTTTTGGGAGTGGCAAAAATGCTCCCAAAACCCCCTAGCAACGGCCGCCTCACTCTGCCTTTTCTTTAAAAAAAAAAAATCAAAGGCTTTGTTGCGGCGGCAGCAGCAACATTAGTCCCCCTCCTGCTGCCGCCGAATCAGACCCGACAAGGAGCAGCCCCCCACAAAAAGCAACCGGCAAACCAGGTGTGGTTCTATCATTAGGCATATTACCTTGAGCCGCCCCTGAGGCAAACAGAAATGTGGGCATGTCACGCGCTTTTAAGGCTCTGCTGGTCCCGCCTCCTCTTTGGGGGGGGGGTTTCACTTATTTGGAAGCTGTTGCTGCTGCTGCAGACATCAAGGGAAATGGCAGCAGGCAGGGAGAGAGGCAGTGAAGGTGTTTGAGAGGAGCATAATGACAGGTACTTACTGGACACCGGGAGAGGGACATAGAGGGAAATGGCGGCCAAAAATATATGGAATGGGGGTGGGAGATGAATGTTGGACATGGGGGTGAGTGGGAGTTAGAGGGTGAATGTTGGCCACAGGGAACTGGAAAGTAGATGTTGATCATAGGGTGAAGGGGTAGAGGGCAGATACTGGACATGGGGAGGGGAGCTAAGGGAGAAAGGGCAGATGCTAGGCATTGGTGAGTGGGAGAAAATGAGAGAAGAGAAGCTGGGAACAGGGTGAGGGAGAGAGGAGAAATGGTGGATAAAGGGGATGGAGAGAGAAGGAAGATGCTGGGCATGTGGTGGAGAGTTAGGTGGAAAAGCAAGACAGGAAGGGGGAAGGAGAGGAAGATGTGAAATGCTGGACATGGAGTGTGGGGAGAAGGGATGCACACTAGAAGAGGAATAGGGAGAGAGGGGGAATAGTGTACACAGTGGCTTGAAGGGAGGTGCAGGATGGAGGGGAGAGACAATGGCCAGGGGAGGAGAGAAGGGGAGAGATGATAGATACTGAATGAGGAAGAGAGAAAGGGAAGAGTCGGGGCTGGCCCAACCAAGCAAACTAAGTGGTTGCTTAGGGTGGCAACTTCTTTTGGGGGGAGGGTTGCAGCAACGAACAGGGTATTTAAAGCTAAACAACAGATTTTGATGGCCAGGAGGGGTGTAAAGCTCAAGTATTGCCTAGAGTGCCAACACTCTGAACCAGCTCGGGGGCTCACCCTGGGGAAAAGGAGGCTGTGCAAGGATAGAGAGACAGGGAATGAGAGCACTATCCGTTTCCGCGTCCAATTCAAGCTTCTCCTCCTGACCTATAAATGTATTCACTCTGCAGCTCCTCAGTATCTTTCATCCCTTATCTCTCCTTACAACCCCTCTCGGGTACTTCGCTCTTCTGACAGACTGCTTCTATCTGTGCCCTTCTCCTCTACTGCTAACTCCAGATTTTGCTCCTTTCACCTTGCTGCACCCTTTGCCTGGAACAAGCTACCTGAGTCTATACGCCAGGCACCCTCCTTGGCCCTATTCAAGTCCAGGCTAAAAACCTATCTCTTCACTATTGCTTTTAGATCTTGACCCCTGTCTTTGGTCCTGTCTTGACTACAAGCTCCATATTTTGAGTTTTCACTTTGTATTATATGTAAACTGTTACTCTGTGTTTTGTCTCGACTTAACTAGATTGTAAGCTCTGACTAGCAGGGACTGTCTCTTTTATGTCTGTACAGCGCTGCGTACGAATGGTAGCGCTATATAAATGATAAGTAGTAGTAGTAGTAGGACTGTGTTAAGGGTTGGAAAGTGGTAGATGCAGTAATGAGTGAGGGTTGAGGATGGATGGCAAGGAGGGAGTATAAAATCTGAATTGATAGAGAGAGAGAAAAAAATAAATGGAAGGAAGCTGAAAGGAAAAGATAAATGCCAGAGATACACAGAAAGTGAAGACGACAAGAGGGGAGAGAAATAGCAGAAGGGCCAGAGACCCTAGAAAGTGTGTTAAGAGAAAACAGAAGAAAGCAGAAACCAGAGGCTGAGATCAACAAATTAGAGAACAAAATGGCCAGTCAACAAAGGTAGAAAAATGAATTTTATTTTCAATGTAATGATTGAAATATTTCACTTTGGAATTTACATGCTCTACCTTTCTCTTTTGCATCGTACAGAGGCATATGCATCTTTTTTTCCCTGGTATTGTACTGTATACAGGGGTGTAGCCAAGGACTGACCTTGGTCACGGTGGGTAATGGCCTCTCCAATTTGGCATAAGACCCACCCAGTCAGTGGCAGAAAAACAGTTGAATGAGAGGATAACTGAAGGCAGTGTCAACATTTGCACTGTTTTTTTGCCCATGTATGTTAATCCCAGGCCTCACCAAAAAATCAGTCCTGGCTACACCACTAATGCTGGAGCTGGCTTCTGGGGTTTCAGTTTCGGTTTTGTCTATGTAAAACTGTTTTTAGTTTGTGATAGTTTATTCCCTACTCAGTGAGGCTCTATCCATATTCTTAGTGCGTGACTAAGGCCAGGTATTCCGTTAGGATGAGTTTCTATGTAGGGATTGGCAGTAATCTGGTTTGTTTGTTTTTCTGAATAGGTGTATGGATGTTCTAGGATGTATTGCAATATTTATGGTACTGCTTTTTTCTGGGTAGGCCTCCTGTGTAAGTTTTGGAAGTTGATGCTGTTATGGTGTGATAGATTTTTCTCTATAGGTCCTAAGTAATTTTTGTAAAGTTTTGTATTACTTCACAATATGCCCAGTATTGGTAAGGGTTTATAATCGCTGTTACTGAAATGACAACAGAATTAGAAATATTTTTGGTATATTGAGTTCTGTGGAAAATGTCCTAGTGTTGCCCTGTGCCCATTATTGGAAGAGGAACGTCTTTGGATGTAGATATATATGTTCAAGAAGAAAAAGAAAGAAGCACAGTTTAAAACACCAAATAAAATGAATTATAATAATTTTATTTTAGTGTTATAAACTGTGCCGTGGTTACATAGAAACATAGAGATATGACGACAGAAAAAGACCACATGGCCTATCTAGTCTGTCCTTCCATAACAACTACAACAGTCCCCTTTTTACCTTTAGAGATCCTCTGTGTTTGTCCCATGCTTTTTTGAATTCAGTTACTGTCCTCATCTCTACCACCTCCACTGGGAGACTATTCCACGGATCCACTACTCTTACCGTAAAGAAATATTTCCGCATATCACTCCTGAATCTATCTCCCTTCACCCTCATCCCATGTCCCCTCGTAGCAGAACTTGCCTTCAATTGAAAGAGGCTCTCTCCCTGAACATTTATGCCACGGAGGTATTTAAATATCTCAATCATATCACCTCTATCCCACCTTTCCTCTAAGGCAGGGGTCTCAAACTCAAATTGCTTTGAGGGCCAAATGAGGACTTGTAGAGTAACCCGGGGGCCGCACAAGACGCAGGCCTCATTTGCATAAGGGCATCATTTGCATAAATATTTGCATAATGTTACCATACACTAACTTTTAGTAAACATGCCTCTTAATGAGTGTATGGATAAAGAAAGACTAAAAGATTTCTACATTACTATAAACCAGTGCCAACCGCCAGGCACATTAGGAACTACTAGAAACACTGCTCATTTAGAACCCATAGCAAACCTGCCGTGTCCTAACAGCACTACCAGGACTCACAAAGCACCATACCCTAACTATCAAAAGGCAACACTGCAAATATTAAATCAACACATTTCAGAGAATAACAATACATGACCTACTCGGGAAAGAGAACAAGTGGCAATGTCAAATAGGAATTACATAAACAGAATACCTCAGCTCAGTTACACATGCAGAACATACACCATCACCAAACAAGGAATCACAATTTAGAAACACGAAGACAATTAAACTGGGAACCCCAAAAGCCAAATTTAGAATGTACAACACTGTAGAAATAAAACTATACATTGATTTCCTCTTGTATTAAATAAAGTGCAGACGTTAAAGATGCACATTTCCAAGAGCTGACATATTTCAGTTAATAAATTCAAAATAAAGAGATATTTTTCTACCTTTTGTGCATTTTTTTTTCAGTTGCAATTGTTCCATTCACTTTCTTCTGGTTTCTTTGTGTCTTCTGCTAACTCTCCATCGTCTGCTGTCCATTTGTCCTTTCTTCTTCTTTCCTAGTTTTTTCCATTCTCTCTACATCTGCTTTAACATACTAATCATTCTCCTTTTGCTCTTTCCTCATTCCTATTTCATCCACTCAAATTTTACCCCTCCATCCTCAATCCCCACTTACTCTCCCAATACCCGGCCAATTGTAGATTTTTCTTCCCTCCCACACAAAATATATTTCCCCTCTCCATTTCACTCTCCCAGCCCCATCCCATTCTAATCGTCCCCCAACATCAACTCCCTTCTAGCTCCTGCCCCACCCAGCATCCGCTCCCTTCTAGTCCCCGCATCATCAGCCCATTTCCAGTCCTAGCTCCCTCCCCTCACAGCCCATTTCCTTTCCAAGCCCCCCTCCCCATCAGCCCATTTCCATTCCAAGCCCCCTTCCACTCCGCCCATTACCATTCCAAGACCCTGTCCCCATCAGCTATTTGCAGTTCAAGCTCCCCCTTCTACTCGGCCCATTTCCAGTCATAGCACCCCCCCCCAGTCCATTACCAGTTCTAGCCCCCCCCCTAGCCCATTATCGGTCCTAAGCCCCCCAACAGCCCACTTCCAGGCCTAACCCTTCCATCGCCCTATCTTCATTCTTAGCCCCCCCCATAACCCCATTTCAGTCTTAGCCCCCCAATCAGACCACCTCCAGTCCTAACCCCCATCTGTCCATTACCAGTCCTAACCCCCATCACCCCATTTTCAGTACTACCCCCCCCAGCCACACATCAAGTCCTGCTCCCCCCCCACATCAAGTCCTGCTCCCCCCCCATCAAGTCCTGCCCCCCCCACATCAAGTCCTGCTCCCCCCCCACATCAAGTCCTGCCCCCCCATCAAGTCCTGCCCCCCCCACATCAAGTCCTGCTCCCCCCCCACATCAAGTCCTGCCCCCCCATCAAGTCCTGCCCCCCCCACATCAAGTCCTGCTCCCCCCCCCCGTCCTGCTCCCCCCATCAAGTCCTGCTCCCTCCCTCCCTCCCCCCCCCGGGAAAATTAAACTTTAAAAAAAACCCAGCTTCTGCTGCTGCTGCCGCCGCTGCCGTGGCCGGCAATAGCAGCAATATCGCAAGTCCCGCGGGCTCCGTCCCCCCCCCCTTCCTTCCTTCCTTCCTTCCTGCTTGCCTGCCAGTTCTCCGCTTCGGCCTTGGCTTTCAGAGCCGCGAAGGGAGAGCTTCTCCCTCGTGACTCTGTTCAGCCCGCTGGGGCAGATGGGAAATTTCCCATCTGCCCCAGCGGGCTGAACAGAGTCGCGAGGGAGAAGCTCTCCCTTCGCGGCTCTGAAAGGCGAAGCCGAAGCGGAGAACTGGCAGGCAAGCAGGAAGGAAGGGGGGGGGAGCGGAGCCCGCGGGACTTGCGATATTGCTGCTATTGCCGGCCACGGCAGCGGCGGCAGCAGCAGCAGAAGCCGGGGTGTTTTTTTTTTCCCCCTATGCATCGCGGGCCGCACAAAGGTCTCTCGTGGGCCGCGTGTTTGAGACCCCTGCTCTAAGGTGTACATATTAAGATCCTTCAGTCTGTCCTCATATGCTTTATAATGAAGACCATTAATCATTTCAGTAGCCACCCTCTGCACCGACTCCATCCTGTTCACATCCTTTTGAAGGTGCGGTCTCCAGAAATGCACACTATACTCCAAATGAGGTCGCACCAAAGACTTATACAGAGGCATTATCACCTCCTTTTTTCTGCTAGCCATTACTCTCCGTATGCACCCAAGCATCCTTCTAGCTTTTGCCATTGCCTTTTCTACCTGTTTAGCTACTTTAAGATCATCAGACATAACCACGCCTAGGTCCCGCTCTTCTTTAGTGGACAAAAGTACTTCACCCCCTATACTATATTGCTCCCTTGGATTGCTGCAGCCCAAATGCATGACCTTACATTTTTTAACATTAAATTCCAGCTGCCAAATTCTAGACCATTCTTCAAACTTAGCTTGATCCCTCCTCATGTTATCTACCCCTTCCTGGGTGTCTACCCTATTGCAGATTTTGGTATCATCCGCAAAGAGGCAAACCTTACCTGAAAGCCCTTCCGCTATATCACATACAAAGATGTTAAAAAGAATCAGACCAAGGACAGATCCCTGGGGCACACCACTGATAACATCCTTCTCCTCAGAGTGAGCTCCATTTACTTGTACTCTTTGTCGCCTCCCACCCAACCAATTTCTAACCCAAGCAATAACTTTAGGGTCCATCCCTAGGATGCTCAGTTTGTTTATAAGTTGCCTGTGAGGAACAGTGTCAAAGGCTTTACTGAAATCTAAATACACCACATCTAGGGCTCTCCCTCAGTCCAACCTCCTGGTTACCCAGTCAAAGAAATCAATCAGATTTGTCTGACAAGACCTGCCTCTGGTGAATCCATGCTGCCTCAGATCCTGTAATCCGCTGGACTCCAGAAACCTCACTATTTTCTCTTTCAGCAGCGTTTCCAATAATTTACTCACCACCGAAGTTAAACTAACCGGCCTGTAGTTTTCAACCACATCCTTACTTCCGCTTTTGTGTAAAGGCACCACATGAGCCTCTCTCCAGTCCTTTGGCACCACTCCTTACTCCAACGAGGCATTGAAAAGGTCAGTCAGTGGAGCTGCTAGAATGTCCCCAAGTTCCCTCAGTATTCTCGGGTGTATCCCATCCGGTCCCATCGCTTTGTCTACTTTAAGTTGAGATAGTTTCTCACGAACACAGTCTTTTGAAAATTGCTCAAGATGTCCTTTGCTTCTGTTCCTATTTGTGGGTGTTTTCTGAGGTCCTGCTCATGGTTCTTCATCTGTGAACACAGAACAAAAATATTTGTTAAGCAATTCCGCTTTATCCTTATCAGCTTCTACATATTCCTCCCCTGCACCCTTGAGTCTGACAATACCACTCTTGCCCTTCCTCATCTCACTAATATATCTGAAAAATGTCTTATCCCCCCATTTTATTGCATCTTTTGAATCTTTGCCTTCTTGACTAATTTGCTAGCTTCTCTACGTTTTTCCAAATACAGATGCCTGTCTTCCTCTCTCTGTGATCTCTTGTATTTCATGAAGGCCTCCCTCTTTTTCTTCACTTTTTCAGCTACTTCTTTCGAAAACCATAGCGGTCTCCTTTTCCTTTTACCTTTATTTACCATTTTAACAAAAAGGTTGGTTGCCCTTAAAATATCCCCTTTCAGTTTTTCCCACTGTTTTTCTACATCCCTCAGCTGTTCCCATCCAACTAACGACTCCCTGAGGTATTGGCCCATCTTCGCAAAGTTAGTCTTCCTAAAGTCTAAGATCCTCGCCTTTGAATGGATTCTAACAGCCCTAGTCCTAATACTGAACCACACCATCTGGTGATCACTGGATGCAAAATGATCTCCCACTACAACATCAGAAACACTTTCACCATTGGTAAGCACCAAGTTCAGTATGGCCCCTTCACGTGTGGGGTCTGTTACCAATTGCCTGAATAGTTCTCCCTGTAGAGAATCCAGGATCTCCTTACTTCTAGATGATACTGCAGCAGGAATGTGCCAATCAACATCTGGCATATTGAAATCTCCTATCAGTAGCACTTCCCCTTTCCTAGCAATGCTGCACATGTCTTCAATTAACTCTCTGTCCACCTCTTCCTCTTGTGAAGGAGGTCTGTATATCACACCAATGTAAATAGATTTCTCTTTCCCTCTTTCTAGTTTAACCCACAAAGTCTCCCCTCTCCCTTTTAAGCTCTGTAATTCCAAAGCTTTAATAGTAGTTTTTACATATAGTGCCACTCCTCCTCCCCTACTTCCTACCCTGTCCTTTCTGAATAAAGTATAGCCAGGTATAGTTACATCCCAATCATGGTTTTCTGTGAACCATGTTTCTGTAACTGCCACTAAATCCAAGTCAGCCACTCCCACCAAAGCTTCAACATCAGGGATCTTATTTCCCATGCTACGGGCATTTATACACACTGCTTTCAATATGTTACCCCTGTTACCCATTTCTATAAAGTTATTTAATGTATCACCTACCTGGGGGCTTTCACTTACCTGGGGGCTTTCTTCACCCATCCCCATCTTTTTGTTTTTGTTTCTTTGATGTGTGAGCACCTCTTACCTCCTTTATCTTTTGCAGATTATATATTTACATTTAATACCATAGCTGTGCAATATCCAGGAGTCAATATGTTTTATATTAGATTCCCAGTCTACATAATTAAACTGCTAAACTTTTGTTGCATATCTGAACATTATTGCAGAGTTGTGGTTTATTTTGTTTTTTGTTTGCGTTTTTTAAATTATTTAGGTTTGGAATATTTTGTTTTCTTTTTTCTTGGGGCAACCATCTAACTGATGTTCTGAGTGTGGGGACTCCCTATTCCTTGGTAGAGATCTGAGGATACTCTTGGGGGGGGGCACCAGTTCATTTCTCGCCTCAGGCAGCATATTGCCTTGAGCTGCCCCTGCATGGGGGGGAGGGGGATATGAACTGTGTAGTGGATAAATTAGACTGGAGTAATTATGCAGAAAAGCCTCACAGGAGGGAGGGACAAGAACTGCGAGCTGCAATGTTGCAATGGGAGCTAGAAGATGTCTGGAGGGTACAAAACGGAAGTAGTAGAGAATATACCTGCTCTACAGTGGGTCCAGACACATACTTCAGGCTGGATTACATACTATCTTTATCTTTATTTGCACACTTTTTATACTGCCCTTTATGACATCAGAGCTGTTTACAATATCAAATTTCAAAAAGAAGGCCAAAGGCTGGAAAAGGAAAGGAATTACATTGTTTGACAGAACAGAGGACAGTCATTCATGCAGCCAGCCACAAAGACCAACTGTCCAGGTTTAGAGAGGCTAAGATACACCCTATAGTGCTGGCAGACTATGGGGTGGTGGAGGTGTGATGGCTACCCAAAGGAGGCCCACGGGCACATAATGGATGGCGGGCTAACATTGCTTTATTGCAGAAAGACGCAACATTAATGATAATGAGGGAGGAGTGGTCTAGTGGTTAGGACAAGGTACTTCAGGCCAGAGGGCCGGGGGTTCAAGTCCCACCTGGGGACAGCAATCTCAGGCCGGAGGGACTGGGATTTCTAGTCCTATAGGCACTCCTTGTGGTCCTGGGCAAGCCACTTAACCCTCCATTGCCCATGTTCCCTGTAAGTATTAGCGTATGTGTCTCATATCCCCTCGTGTTAAATGTATCCCCCAATTGACTGCTTTGACCCGGTGAAAAGCGGGATATAAATACAGCTAAATAAATAAATAAAATAAATAAATAATGGGGAGACCTCAGACGGGACCCTGTAGAATGCAGGGAAAGCCTTTCTGATGGGGATATTGATAGAACTCTCAGCCCAAAACAGAAGAGAGAGAGAAAAGGAACATAAAAGACTACTTCAGGAAATTGATAGGCTGCAGAGAGAACATGCAACCACAGGAGCTAGAAATCCTCTGAGGAAGCTGGGGGTAGCTGAAGCCCAATTTCAGGTCTTAGAAACGGAGAGAATTACCCATCTTCTTAGGATGACCAAGCACAACTATCAGGAGCAAGGAAATAGGGCCAGCAAATTACTGGCATGGCAATTTTAAAAAAAACGTGAGGCCAGGTTGGTAGCCGAGCTAAAGGGACAAAAGGGGGATCGGATCTGTACCACCCCAGATATTTGTACTGAGTTTAGGAACTTCTACAAAACCTTTTACGCTTCTGAGGGAATAAGGGGACCCATGCCCATTAAGAGGTTTTTAATGACCCTAGTGCTTCCTCGACTGGAGGACGAGGAAGCGGAACAGCTGGTCCGGCTGATCACGGTGGTAGAAGTCGCAGAAGCCATTAAAACCCTTCCAAAAGGGAAATCAGTGGGGCAGGATGGATACCCATCCGAGTTCTACTGCCTCGTGCAAGGAGGTGGCACCTCTGTTGGACTATGGCGAGGGCAAATATAGTGGTGCTCCTCAAAGAAAGACGGCCCCTGAACCAATGTGGTAGCTACCGCCCAATTGCCTTGATTAACTGCGACGCAAAGTTGTTCGCCAAAGTACTAGCTCGGAGACTGGACGGACAACTCCCAAGGCTCATTCACCCAGATCAAAATAGCTTTATTAAATGAAGAGCCATAGCGGACAATATCAGACAGGCAGTAAACCTATTAGCTCTCCTGAAAAAAGAGAAAGGAGCCTGCACTTTGCGCAGTGCTTAACGCAGAACAGGCTTTTGACAGAGTGGGGTGGCCATTCCTATTTGCTATGTTAGAAAAACTTAATGTAGGGGGCAAATTCATAAATGGAATACAGATCCTATATCAGGCTCCAACTGCTTGTATATTAGTAAATGGGGCAGTTCAGAAGAATTTCAGTTATTCCGGGGCATCGGGCAGGGATGCCCCCTATCACTCATGCTATTTGCTACTGTCATAGAAGCATTCGCAGCTAGAGTTTGGCAAAACCAACTTATCCAGCCAGTAAAGGATGACAAAAGTGAGCATAAGATACTGCTGTACGCTGATGACACCCTTCTGTTCCTAAATGAACCAGAGAGATCCCTACCAAGTCTGCTGGAAGAGATAGAAATATTCTCCGGCCTGTCTGGCTTTAAGGTTAATATGGAGAAGACGGAAGCCTTGAATCTGGGAGGTTTAAGCAAAACAGCACCTCCAGACTTCCCAATTCAATAGGTGGAAGGGAAAATCAAATACCTAGGAGTTCAGTTGGCTGCAGATCCGGGCTCTCTGTATAAGCACAATTACACCTCGTTGGCTTAACGAATGGAAGAAGACCTGAAGAGATGGGGGCCCTCCATCTGAGCTGGATGGGCAGACTGGTGACAATCAAAACGTCCTTCCGAAGTTCTTATTTATGTTTGGGCAGCTTTCGATTCATGTACCGGGAGCCGTGTTAAAGCAATGGGAGCGGAAAATTATACACTTTATATGGAGTAAAAAGTGGGCCTACATAGGGAACCAGCAGCTGACAAAAGGGAGAAAACAAGGGGGGGGGTCAACTTCCCAGACTTTAAAAGATACTACCAAGCTGCAGTGCTGAAGGCGATGCGGTAATACCAAAAGCGTCTGGCTGACACTGGAGAAAGTGGTGACAGCACCAAGATCATTGTTTGAATTGTTAGGAAAGAAGGGGGGAGAAGAAATGGGGGGGAAACACACCCCTTTATAGGACCATTACTGTGCAGGAGAAAAACTGCTTAAAGCCAGGGAGTATACCGTCCTACCTGACGAGTTGGTCCTGGTTGGACAACCTTAGCCCCTTTTCAGGATTGGAATTCAAGCCACTAATGCACCAGCTAAAGCAGAAGGAGCAGGGAATCTGGTCGGGACAGGCAGATGCATCTCCAAAGGGGCCTTGGATAAACTTGCAGGAACTACAACGCCTTTTTATCAGTACTTCCAGATTAGCCAATTTATGCAAAGACCACTTAAAGTTCCATCAAGGGCTGACAGACTTGGAGGTTGTGTTATTTAAAGGGACTAGCATGAGAGGATTGATGTCCAGAATATATAAGAGCTTGGACGGTGGGCGGAAAAAAAGAGACACTACCTCACATAAACGGTTGGCACCAAAAAGGGGGGCAGACACTAGGGGATAAGGAATGCTACAACATCCTTATGGGCATAAATAAATGGAACATGGTTATTTCATGGAGACAAACACAGCTGCAGCTGATACACAGAGCTTACATTACCCCACCGCAACTAGGGAAGGCGGTAATTCGGAAGAGAGAGTTATGTTGAAGAAATTGTGGGAGTGTGGGAGATTTCTTTCACTTATGGTGGGACTGTCCGATCTCCCAGGACTACTGGGCTGGGGTGGTAGCAGAAACGGAGCAAATCCTGAAAGAAAAAATATCAGTGGACCCCATAGAGATTCTTCTGGACCTGGAAGGGGACGAAGGAGGCAGGAAAAATGTGTGATGGTTGAAAGTTAAGCTTTTGTTGGCAGCGCGAGTAACCCACACATGGAGGTGGAAACACCCTGAAGGCCCCAAAATAAAGGACTGGTAGCAAAAGTTAGATGAAGCATTTCAATTTGATCGGACTATGGGCTAGAGGGTCGACTATGGAAGTGGGAAAAGATATGGGTGCCCTACAGGCAAGAGGGGAAGGCAAGTGAAACAAACACAGGGAAGGGGGAACAGAGATAAATACAGGAGTCTTGAGGAGATGGAGCCAGTCAGGGAAAAACAGGGAGAGGGAGGGGGTGCAACCAAAGAAGGGACACTAAGTTTTCAATTGTTATGATCAATATATTGAAGCAGGTTCTGTTGTACTAACTAATTATTTATGATATATCTGCGGGGAAAAATGAAACAGCATTACATTTCTTCTTTCAAGTAATAGGGCTCTTTGCACACAAAGGGGCTTCATAGGAGAGTCAACCAACACACCTCAGAAGATTACACAGAAGAAGAGTCGAGAATGAGCATAGGTTTTTGATGGATAGGAACAAATAAGTAAAAACCATAGAGAACAAGGATTATAACTTGTATGCTGGGGCATCCCCTCCCCCCAGAGGAGACCAAACGTGATAAAATGTGATCGAATGTTTAATAGAAGACTGTATGTTCTCCAGTTATCAATAAAGGTAAGGGGTTAAAAAAGTAGATGGAATGGACTTCAAAGGAGGAAAAGGAGTGAGACTGAGGTATAAGAAGGGGTAGAAATTGGCAGGAAGGAAAGAGAAGAAAGCCTACACCACCACCACAGCCAATGGAACAAGACATGTGGGAGAACTGGTAGCTGCCGTGACAGAGGGCAGCAACTGAGGCTGTGTCATCAGGGAGGAGCCAAGTCTCAGTAAGAGCAAGAAGATGGAAAGCATTAGAAATAAAGAGATTGTGAGTAAAGGGAAGCTTATTAGATATGGCATATGAGAAAGGGAGAGAGGAGGGAGAAAGGAGAAGAATATGAACGAGATTGGAGTAGTTGAGAGAGGAATTATCAAGGAAGTGAGAGAAAAGTCTAGGGGGGCCAGGGTTAGGATTAATATCACTGGATAATAGAAGGAGAAGAAGAAGAAGAGTGTGAGACAGAGAGGTGATGGCATGGTAGAAATGAGGACCACCTCAGGACCACTCTGGCATCATTTCTGCCCCCTTCCTGGTTGACATATGCCACCACTGTGGCACTGTCCAAGAACACCATGACCTCAAGGTGATTGATAGGCTATGCCTCCTCCTAGCTGTTTCAATGGCCCTGAACTGTTCAGCCCTCGCAGTGGGCTCTCCAACCAAAAAGGCCAGCATCCATTAACAGCATCAGCCATGAAGGATCGTCCAGAACATGCCCTTCCTCAGATGCTGGTGCTGCCCCCACCAATGCAGGCTGAATTGCACTGAGTGAGGAAAGGGAAGCCTGGCCTTGAAATCTTGAAAACTCAGAGACCAGCAAGACAGCAAGATCCTCTGCAGCAGCCTCATATGAACTATTTTGATCGATGCCAACCAGGGAACCATTTCAATAGATGCTGCCATCAAGCCAAGAATCTGCAAATAATCCCAAATCTGGGAGCCTGTTGTGCCCGGAAGGCTGTCAGCTGAAACAACAGTTTTCTCACTTTATGTTTGGGTGGGAAACCCTGCCTATATGAGTGTCAAACTGCACTCCGAGGCAAATGGGAAGACCGCAATTCACTCTTCCCAAGGTCGATCACATAGCCAAGACTCTCCAGGAACTGTACCATTTGGGTCGTGCCTCAGCACCACAGCCACCATCACCATAACCTTTGAAACTGTTCTTGGAGCGTGGGGAGACTAACGCAAAGAGCGGCAAACTTAAAATGAGAGCTAAGAATGGAAAATCAGAGGAAGCACTGCTGATCCTTGCAGACAGGGATGTAGAAATAAGCCTCAGCCAGATCCACACCACACTAACTGGATCACTGATCGTAGAGTCTGCATACAGAAGTGCGAAGGTCACAGTGGGCATTGACTCCCTTAGTTTCAAAGATTGGATGGAGGGACCCATCCTTCTCTGGCACCACAAAATAGATGGAGTACCAGCCCTTGCCTTGCTCAGTGGTGGGGGCAGGGGGGGTGATCGCCTGTAGATGGAGCAATAGTTCCAGTGTAACCTGAGCGGTGACTCTCTTGGCCCCAGAGCCATATGGGGAGATGACGAAGGTGTCCGGGATAGGATTCCTGCATTCCAGAAGGTAGCCATGCTGTATGGTGTCTAGCATCCAGCGATTCTCAGTGACCCAAGCCCATTCCTGTTGCCACTGGAGGCACCCCATAATGGCTCCCCAACCCATCATTGCACTGGATGGGAGGTGGAATTTCTGAAGGTGACAGACTCCTGGGTCTGTGAGCCCCATGAAAAGACTGTATCCAGGTTCCAAAAACCTGAAAAAGAAAAGGTGGGCATTCTGGTGTGATACCAATGGGATCCAAGGAACTTTGGGGTTCCAGATAAAGGGAACAAAAATAACAGGTAGATACCGTATACTATTGTGGATCAGTAACTGGTTAAAAGATAGAAAGCAGAGAGTAGGGCTAAATTACCAATTTTCTCAATGGAGAAAGGTGAATAATGGAGTATTATTTATTTAACAGGTTTTTCTTATCACCTTTTCCTACAATCAAAGCAGTTTACAGTACAGCTTGAATAGTCTACATAGTAACAGGTGTGGAGAGGATACACGCGTGAGCTACTTAGTGGTGTAACCTATATATATATAGTTAACTATACACAATGGGCCCTATTCTGATCGGAGCATGTCCAAACCATCCAGATGTCCAAAATCTGGACAGGTCAGATCTGCACCCGCGGTAGCTAGATGTTACCACGGGATCAGAATCAGGTGCAGCTGAAGGTTGGTGGAAGTGGCAGCAGGACTTCGCTGGCAGATATGGCCAAACGAGGGAGCGGTCCAGGTTGGAACACCAGGAAAAGGACACCCTTTTGAAGCGAGAGTCAACGCCTGAATAAGGTAAAGGGTACCAAGGCGTGGGCTGGACCGGATTGAAGGAAAAAAAAAGTGAATGCTTTTGGATAAAAGGGGGCCTAAAAGGCTGTTGAGTGGTGCCGCCCTTGGTGTTTTTCTTTTCTCTTGCAGGTATCCCAAGACATGGATCCAAAAGAGCTGGTACAATGGATGGCCACTCAATTTCAACGCCAGCAGGAGTTGGCACAGCTGGTGCAGGAGAGTGCGATTGCAGCCATGAAGGAGCAGCAAAAGCCTGTCCTGGACTTAGTGGAAGCTCTTATTACACTCCAGAGACAAGGAAGCGGAGGAATACCGGCACCAGCGGGACCATCTATGCCTCAAATGGACAGTCTGGTAGACTCACACAACAGTGGGGCATTTAATTTTGGGAAGCTTTCCCCTGAGGATGACATAGATGACTTTTTGGAGTCATTCGAGAGGGTGGCTCAAGCTGTAAGATGGCCAGCTAGCCAGTGGGCAGTGCCATTAGCAACCTCCTTAACAGGAGAAGCACTAGCCGCGTATAGAGCTGTGCCAGCAGTGCAGGCTATGGACTATAATGCAGTGAAAAATGCAATTAGAGACCGCTTAGGGTTAACAAAAAAATTGTATCACCGCATGTTTAGAGCCACAGCCCTGAAGGCCGGAGAAACGCCCAAGGCCTTAAGCCAGAGAATTCGTGGTTTAGCCCTAAAGTGGCTGGCTCCGGAGGGGAAAACTATAGATATGGTGGTGGATATGGTAACATTAGAGCAGTTTATGGCTGCAGTACCAAAAGAAATACAATCCTTTCTGATTCAGCAAAACTGCCAGAGCCCGGAAAGGCAACCCTTTTGACTGAACGCTACATGGAAGCTGAGTTAGCTCGTCAGCAAAAGGGTGGCGCTCCAAAAGCAGGGGCAGAGGTTGGTTTTGGTTCATCAGAAAAGAAACAGGGAAATAATGCAGAGTTTGGAAAAACTTGTGTGCTTGCTCAAGAAGGAAAGTGGGCCGGAAAGAAATGTTATCGTTGTGGGAAGAAGGGACACTTGCAGAGGGGTTACAAAGCCCGCACTGGCCTAATGGGTACAAGTGTGAAACAGCTAGGAGAGGGTTTTCTCTTAATGGTTAGCATACAGGGGGTCACTACCGATGCTCTGCTTGACTCTGGGGCCAACCAAAGCATGGTATCACAGAAACTTTGGCAGGCAATTGAGGCCCAGAATGAGTCTGAACAGAGGAGGCCAGAAGGTAGGGTTCAAATTAGATGCATTCATGGCGCTGCTTCTTTTTACCCCGTGTACAAAGTAGTGATAAAAGGGTTAGGGGTGCAGAAAGTAATTCTGGTGGCAGTGGTTCCAAAACTCCCCTACAACCTAGTATTGGGAAGAGACTGGCCCCAATTTATGAAGGGATTAGAGAAAGGCCTTAGACAGAAGGGGGATGGGATGGTAATGGTGGTCCCCGGGCCTCTTTTTGGGAACCCCCGAAAACCAAGCGAGAACCCAGAAGAAAAACCTCCGGGAGACAGTCCCCTTGGTAAACAGAAGTTTATACTAAAATTTTGTAAGGTATCCGAAAAGGCCCAGGCTCCCAGGAGGTTGTCCCCGCAAGCCGCGGGATATGATCTATGCAGCGCTGAAGATGGAGTGATACCCAGCCAGGGAAAAGCTCTCACTGATACCGGCCTGCAGATTGAGATGCCTGTCGGATGCTATGGTCGGATAGCCCCTCGCTCGGGTCTGGCTCTGAAATATTTTCTGGACGTCGGGGCTGGGGTAATCGACCCTGATTATAGGGGGAGTATAAAGGTATTACTGTTTAACTTTGGCCGCAAAGACTTCCCTGTAAAGGTCGGAGACCGGATTGCCCAGCTGTTGTGCGAAAGAGTGGGATTTCCCTCACTGGAAGAGGTCCCCATGTTGTCTCCCACGGAATGAGGAGCCTGTGGATTTGGTTCTACCGGAGGGGTGAGGATGAAAAGTCTCACAGCCACCTGTGGGGAGAGAATGGAAGAGGCGGAAGAAGAAGACCTGGGACCACAAGTGGCAGAGTGCAGGAAGAACCAGGAGCCACAAGTAGGTGAAGGGCTGTCTTTGGTCCAGAGGCGGGAACTGGCCAGACTATTGGAGAGGTTTCCAGATGTTCTGACCCTGATCCCTGGTGAAACCCGGCTGGTGGCGCATGAGATCGTGACCCCACCTGGGAAGGTAGTCAGATAATGACTCTATCGACTACGAGAGGCTAAAAAACAGGAGGAAGTGGCACAGGTGCGCAAAATGTTGGAAATGGGTATTATTGAAGATTCAAGGAGCCCATGGTGCAGTCCCATAGTTCTGGTTCCAAAACCGGATGCCACCTTATGGTTCTGTATAGATTTTAGACAGGTGAATGACATCTCGGTATTCAACGATTACCCGATGCCTCGTATCGAGGAGCTGTTGGACCGTGTGGGGCAGGCCCAGTTTTTGACCACGCTCGACATGACGAAGAGATATTGGCAGATTCCTCTGACTAGGGAATCTCGGCTGAAGACCGCCTTCAGTACCCCGATTGGGCTATGCCTTTTGGCCTTCACGGCACCGTGGCAACCTGCCAGAGATTGGTGGATCAAGTTCTGCGCCCATGCTTTCGCATATATGGATGACATCATTATCCACAGTGGCAGTTGGGTAGAACACCTCCTGAGGATCGAAGCCATCCTGCGGTCTATGAGGCAGGCGGGCATCACCTTGAACCCGAGCAAATGTGCCTTCGCCAGGTGGGAAGTGAAGTACCATGGGCATATGGTAGGACGGGGAAGGATCAAGTTCTTGATCAACAAAGTGGCTAGCATCAAGAATTTTCCCCGACCGGCAACAAAGAAACACTTAAGAAGTTTTCTAGGCCTGATCGGCTATTAGAGAAGGTTCATACCCCGTTTTGCAGAGGAAAGTTCCAGTTTTACGGACATGTTGAAAAAGAATTGCCCGAAGTTGGACCCCGGAGGCTGAAATGGCCTTCACTCAGTTAAAAGGGAGGCTATGCACAGCTCCAGTATTGCGCGGAGTGGACTTCACGCAGCCCTTCGTTGTGCAGACAGATGCCTCGGAGGTAGGCTTAGGGGCCGTTTTGTCCCAGAAACATGAAGGAAATGAGCATCCTGTGATGTTCCTTAGTAGGAAGTTATCCCCGGCAGAGCAAAAATACTCTACCATTGTGTGCCTTGCCATTAAGTGGGCAATAGAAGCACTCCGGTTCTACCTTACAGGGCGAAAATTCCTACTAATTACTGATCACGCAGCCTTGAAGTGGCTCCAACAAATGAAGAACCACAACGCACGACTAACCCAGTGGTACATGGCCTTGCAAGCTTTTGATTTTATGGTAGAACATCGGGCAGGAAAACTACATCAAAATGCGGATGCCTTATCAAGGATTACGGACTGTTCGGAGGAACTCCAGCAACCTCCGTCAGCCCGTAATATCTTGGGTAGGGGGGTATGTGGTAAGGAAGCCTATCCTGACTTAGGGGAAAGGGAAAAAGGCAAAGAGTTCACCCTAGTAAAAGGGCCCCTTTTGCAAGGTCAGGGGAACAAAACCACAACCTCACCTAGGAACCAGAAAACCCCCAGTTGGAACAGGTTTCATGTTTCCCCTAGTGAAATAAGGGAGAGTGAATACAGACCTAAGGTCCAAGACCCTTACGTCAGTAAGCTCCCTGATTACTCAGGTGCCAGAAGGCAGAGTGATCTCCGTCACCTGGGAAGAGAGGAGGTGGGGCTAGAACCCTGGAGATATAAGCCTATGCTAGGGGAGTAGAGGAGGGGAAGGAGAAAAAGGAGAAGGAGAGAGGGTGGAAGAAATGCCAGAAGCAAGGGCGGAGGCAAAGGCAAGAGAGGAGAAAGAGAGAGAGAAGCTGATACAAGCCGAGGCACAGGTACGAGCCTAAGAAGCCTGATTAATGCTGAGCAGAGCAGGAGAAGCCTGACTAATGCTGGGCAGTGCAGAGGTGCAGGAGACACTCTCAGCTCTAACGAGAGGCTGTCAGCCGAGCCCGGTGACCCAGAAGGAGAGTCAGAGTCTATGCAGCTAGGAGAGCCTGATGCTGAGCTGAATGAGGAAGACACCCTCATGGATTGCTCTTTGTGCCAAGCCTTAGCCACAGAAGGGTTGAAGGAAAGCCAGCCCTGAGAGGAAGCCCTCCAGAGAAAGGTAACCATAAGAAGCAGGTAGATGGATTGTAAATTCCCACATGGTAAAGAGGGGAAATTTTACTAAGACGTAAGAACAAGCTGAAGTTGTGAATTGTGCTTGTTAACCACCTGCTACCTGTGAAGTGAGATGGCAAGAAGCCAAATTAACTGTGAGGAAAAAGCTTTCTTTTTACTCTTGAATTTTCCTGAGAAACCTGAATAGAACTTTGCTTGCATGTTGAAAGCTTGTTCCTGTTTGGAGTTTTTTTTGTTTTTGCTTGTAAATTGGAAAACAGCCTGGAAAGGTTTGAGACTGGAAAAGTAGACAAACTGCCACAGAAGAAAGCCTGTTTTGGTGTTTTTGCTTTAACCAGCAAGGCTATAGGAAGCTGGTAGCCTTGCTGTTAAAAGGCTATGTTTTTCTGAGCTGAAGAATACTTTAAGCTGTCACTTTGGTTTTGGGCTTTGTTTTGCTTATAACCTGTTGTACTTTGAAGAAGCCTGGAGAAGTATGCCTGAATGTGGTATTTATGAACCTTTTTTGTGCTCAATAAATTTCTGTCATTGCCTTACCCAAGGAGCCCGACTACAGCTTTCTACCTGAAGCCCATATATATCGCAGTTAAACTACATTTCCCAGAAAGCATTGCGGGGAACTAGTCAGTTAAGGCTGAAAGGGGAAAGTTCCTTATACAACCACGCCCCTCTAAGCTGGAGGCGAGTGGTGAGGGCGTGACACCTGGAAATGGGAATAACAAGTGAGGTAATCAAATTTGCAGTTGACACAAATTTATTCAAAGCTGTTAAAATGCAACAGGATTGTGAAAAATTGCAAGAGGACCTTGATAAATTGGAAGGCTGGATGTCCAAATGGCAGATGAAATTTAATGTGGACAAGTGCACAGCTATGCACTTGGGGAAGAACAACCCAAACTATGGTTACACGCTGCAAAGTTCCACACTAGGAACCACCACCCAGGATAAAGATTTAGGTGTCATTGTGGAAAATGCATTGAAATCCTCCGCCCAGTGTGCAGCAGAGGCCAAGAAAGCAAATAGAATGCTAGGAATCATAAGGAAAGGAATGGAGAATAAAACCATTCAAAATCTAGATAAGTCCAGAAGAGCAGTAGATTTCCAATGAAGAGCACAGCAATCTCCCCTCTTGTTACCACTATCACATATTTTAAGAACTCATACAAATTCTTCCCCATACTTGGGCTATAGTCATGTTAACAAGAAGACCTTGGGATCTCCTTCTAGACAGACCCCTATAACTGCTTCCATACACTGTATGCATGCATCCCAGTAGGCTTTCATTACTGGGCACAGCCACCACTGTACCCCTTTGCCCACAACTCCTCCAACACAGGCCGGGGTATTCCCCTCTAATTTTATGTAATTGAGCTAGGGTGAGGTGCCAGCGAAACAATACCCTTAGCCAATTCTCCACAACATTAGTGGCAATAAAGATTTTGCGGATATTAAAGAAAATGTGCTTCCACTCAGCGGGCTCCAGCTCCACCCCAAGATCCCACTTCTACTAAGCCAAAGGTAGTGGCATGTGCCCAAATGAAGGCCTTATATAGCTTAGAGATTATACCCCATCCTCCCCACCTCCCCTCACAAAGGGCCTCAAGAAAAGTCTTCCACTTCCCCATATCTTCCCCAGCCCTTCCAGACTGCAGGCAGTTTCTAATCTGGAAGTATTCAAAACGATCTGCCCATGCCAACCCAACCTCTTTAAATATCCTCAAGGCCCCCTGATCAAATAATTTTCCACAATTCTTTACCCTCCCATTGAGTGAATATCACCCCCTCCCCCGATAGCCCAGGAGGAAAATCAACATTGCCCCATATGGAGGTCAAAATAGAGACACACTTCTCTTCCAGTAGCCTGTACCAGAACCGCCGCTACACCTCTAAGGAAAGGCAGGTGTAGGGGTTCTGAACTCCACTGAGGCCTCCCCCCCCCCCCCCGAGGGTAGCCAAATCCTATATCTCAGAGGAGGGCCCCCCTAGGACTGCTTGTTCGATATCTATCCACTGCTTACCAGTGCCTCCCGTCCATTCCCAGAGGACTCTCAGCTGGGCCGCAACATCACTGGAGGCTGGACACGTCAGCCCTTCCTGGAATTTACTCAGACTCTAGGTCTTTCTTGCAACCCAAGATGGACGGCCCTTCCAAATATAGCATAAGATCTTGCATTCTAACATCTGGAAGGTACCTGCCGGAATTGCCACCGGCAGAGTTTGGAAAAAATAGAGGAACCGGGGTAGTACCACCATTTTTACTGTGGCTATACATCCCAGCCACAATAACTGAAACCTTTGCTATGTATCCAGATCCCTCATTACTGTACTAAGAAGCCCCCCATAATTTAGCCCTATAAAGGCCTCCTTGATCAAGCATGAGTTGCACCCCCAAGTATTTCACCCCCTTTGTAGACCATTTAAAAGGAAACCTCCCCAGAAGCTTTCTCTCCATATTCAAAGGCATCTTAAGAGGGAGTACCTCGGATTTCTGCAGGTTAATTTTAAATCCCACCAACCTACCATACTACTGTAGTTCCCAAACAAAATCAAGAGTAAGGAAACATGAGGATGTCCCATGCTAAACAGAGGGTCGTCTGCAAACAGCATAATACAGTAGTCCTGCCCCTCCCCACCTGGATCGCTGTATGTCCACACTCATCCTAATCCAAGCTGCTAAAGTCTCAATAGATAGGGCAAATAGTAAGGGAGACAAAGGGCATCCCTCTCACATGCCCCTCACTAGGGAAAAGAACTCTGAGAATAGGCCATTGACTTTAACACAGGCCTTAGGACCCATATACATAGCCCTCATCCACCCCAAAAAGGCTGATCCAAAACCCATTTTCCTCAGGGCAAAGAACATGAACTCCCAACTAACCTCAAAGTATTAGTAAAGGTGCTGGAACCATTCAGCATTTCAATCCAATGTTGGAAAACAATCTGATGCATGGGGACCTTTTTGTAGACACTCAGACTTGCGCCAAATTGAAAATGAGACCAAATTGCATGGGTGGGGCTAAATCGCTGTGCAGCCTCGTTGTGATACTGTTTTAAGAGAGTTGCAATTCTCCAGTGTATTGAAGGATGTGTTTCTATGTATTGCAACTGGATGATCTAAATATAGTACCTATTCTATGTAAGACGTGGTTAGAGACGGCAACAACAATTTGGACCATGTATAGAAATTACTTGAAATGCATCCATGTAAAGAGAAACTTTGATCAAATGCTAGTAAACTCGGGCGAAACTAAAGCATGTGAATGAAGCTAAATCGCCGTCATGCCTCAGTGTGATGCTGTGTGCAAGGAAATTAAAATTCCTTAGTGTAGCAAATGGTATGCTTTTATATGCTGCAGCAGAACGATCTGAACGAGGCATCGATTCCAAACTTGTATAAAACGTAGTGAATCGCTGACACTGCAATGCATCCAACTAGAATAACATAGTGCAGTTATGCACCAAGAATCTTGCCTATATGGCAAATGAGATATATTTAAAACACACCATATATGCGATTATAATAAAAAACTGAAAACTAATGTAATGTGTAAAATGATTCATAAAAGCCAATCTTACTGTGAACATGCATATGCGCACCAATTAAGGAAAAGAAGGAGGAAAGGGCACTTAAGACGTATTTATGCCCCTCAATAATCATCTACATGGGATATTACAGACACTCACACATTAAAAAATCGGTGACCCGATGAAAAGCGGGATATAAATACAGTTATTTGATTAGAATTTTCTCCCATTTTCCATTAGATAAGAAAAAAGCTTGCATGAATTCATGGCAGGAGATTTAATCCAGTTTATTATTTTCATTTGGAACTGGTCATGTACACATTGGTAAAAAGAGTGGTATGAACCTGACTTCTGATAAAGGTTTTTTATTTTTTTTGGTGTGCGCTGTAAGAGGGGTAGTCTTATACGGCGAGTATAGGCCAAACCCTATATTTTTAACAGGAAAAGTAGGGGGTCGTCTTATACGCCGGAAAATACGGTATTTATTTATGCAATTTTAAGATACATACAAGAAAAATACCTTGTACAGAAAGGGCACGTTTCTTACACATTTCTTACAGAAAATAAAGAAATCTTACCACCCAAGGAAAAATCAACTAAAACATAAGCCCACAAGTCCACAATATAATGGCAAGATAGGTCACAATATATAAGATAAATTGATTACAATGCAAAATACAGGAAATTGAACAGACTAAGGGAGAGTGTACTACTATATATTCCAAATTAGCCCTCCTTAACAGAAGAACTACTTTGAGGGAGAGTAGGAGAAGGGCCCTGCACATTAAGTACTCTAAAGGTTGGCCTTCTGCGGCATCAGAAGGAGTTACCAGCAGAGGAAAAGGACTTCCCATTCTTAAAAGTTATGAATATCTCCCTAATCTCTCCCTCCTCAATATCTCTTTCCAGTTGCTCTACTGCATTTGCCATTAAGTTGTTCAGCGATACAGAATCCAAAGAGCTCTCAATGTCCCTTCTCTTCACTCCCTCTGGTGGAACTCCGCATAATAGAATATCTCCAGCACTCCCCCCGCCATTCTATAAAAGTTCCCATTGTTTCCCCTAAAGAATTCCCACCTGGACCCTGCATAAAGTTCCATTCAACTCGATCCACAAGTTCTTCCCGAAGTTTCCTCCTTGACTTATTCAGTTTGTGTTGATCCAGCGTCTCCAACTTCCCAATTCCCATCCATAACATCTCCTCTTTCATCTCTCTCTTTTTCCATGCCCCCAATTTCACTAGCCAACCCCTGACCACTGCTTTAAGTGCATCCTAAAATCACCATGCCCAGACCTCCCCCTCAAGCCACAAATAATCCCGAATGCATTCCTTCACGTCCCGGACTACGCCAGGATCTCTCAGGAGGCTATAGTTCAATCGTCAGAATCTGCGGCCATCATTGATCTTCACCGGCCTCAGGGCCATACAGAAAGGCACATGGTCAGACCAAGTCATGCTGTCAATCTCCACTCCCTCTACACACACAAGAACAGATTTGGAGATCATGAAGTAATCAATGTGGGAATAGGATTTATAGAAGTTTGAGAAAAAGGTGTATTCCTGTCCCCAGGGGTGCAGCTCCCATCAAACATCCTACAGATCCCATGTTTTCATGAAGGTCTTCATCTCCCCTCCCCACCCCAGAACTATCCATACATGGTTCTAAGGTCATATTAAAATCTCCCCAAACAGAAAAGTCCCACTGCCCATATCAACCATCCAAACCCGGATCTCTGTGAAAAAAAGGCCCCTTCTGCGAATAAGGTGGGAATAAACAGGTAGATTAAAGTGAGCCGGTTGATATAGTGTAACTGGATTTTCAGAAAGTCTTTGACAAGGTCCCTCATGAGAGACTCTTGACAAAACTAATAAGTCATGGGATAGGAGTCAGTGTACTATTGTGGATCAGGAACTGGTTAAAAGACAGAAAGCAGCGAGTAGGGCTACTAATGGCCAATCTTCCCAATGGAGAAAGGTGAATAATGGAGTACCCAAGGGGTCTGTGCTGGGTCCATTGCTTTTTAACATATTTGTAAATGACCTGGAAATGGGAATAACACATGAGGTAATCAAATTTGCAGATGACAAAAAATTATTCAAAGCTGTTAAAACACAACAGGATTGTAAAAAATTGCAAGAGGACTTTGATAAACTGGAAGACTGAACATTCAAATGGCAGGTGAAATTTAATGTGGACAAGTGCAAAGTTATCTACCTAGGAAGGAACAACCCAAACTATGGAAACACAATGCAAGGTTCCACATTAGGAACCACCACCCAGGAAAACGATTTATGCGTCATCATGGATAACACGTTGATACCCTCCACCCAGTGTGCAGTAGCGGCCAAGAAGGCAAATAGAATGCTAGGAATCATAAGGAAAGGAACGGAGAATAAAACAAAGGATATTATAATGCCCCTGTATTGACCAAACATTGAAAATTGTGTGCAATTCTGATTGCTGTATCTTAAAAAGGATACAGTGGAATTAAAAAAGGTACAAAGAGCCACCAAAATGGTAAAGGGGATGGAAGGATGCTCCTATAAGGAGGGGCTTAAAAGGTTAGGGATCTTCAACCTGGAAAAGAGATGGCTGAGGGGAGATACGATAGAGGTCTATAAATTAATGAATAGAGTGGAACGGGTAAACGTAGATCGATTTTTTACGCCATCAAAAAGTAGAAAGACTAGGGGACATTCAATGAAGCTACAGTGTAACCCATTTAAGACTAATTAGAAAATATGTTGTCACTCAATGCATAATCAAATTCTGGAATTCATTACCGGAGAATGTAGTAAAAGCTGTTAATGTAGCTGTGTTTAAAAAAGGTTTGGACAAGTTCCTGGATGAAAGTTCCATACACCATTATTAAAGAGGATCAGGAAAATCCATTGCTTGCCCCAATACAAGCATTGTGGAACTTGTGTGTCTTTTTGGGAAACTGCTATGTATTATTGACCTGGGTCAGACCAAGGTCCATCAAGCCCAGTATTCTGTTTCCAACAGTGGCCAATCCAGGTCAAAAGCACCTGGCAGGTTCCCAAAAAGGAATATAGGTACCACAATGCTTGTCTCAGGGTAAACAGTGTATTTCCCGGGTCCTCTTTATTAATGGTTTATAGACCTTTCCTCCAGGAACTTGTCCAAACTTTTTTTAAACCCAGATACACTAACAGCTTTTACTACATCCTCTGGTAACGAATTTCAGACTTTGATTACACATCGAGTGAAAAATATTTTCTCTTTATTAGTCTTAAATGGGTTACATTGTAGTTTCATTGTGTCTGCTCTAGTCTTTCTACTTCTTTATTGAGTAAACAACTGATCTAAGTTTTCCCATTCTACTCCATTCATTAATTTATAGACCTCAATCATATCTTTCCTCAAGTTGGAGCCCTAACGTTTTAAGCCTTCCCTCATAAGGGCATCCTTCCATCCCCTTTACCATTCTGGTGGATCTTCTTTTTCTAATTTTGCTATATCCTTTTTAAGATATGGTGACCAAAATATTCAAGGTGCAGTCGCAATATGGAATGATACAGAAGTATAATAATTACCTTGGTGTTTTTCTCCATTCCTTTCCTTATGATTCCTAGCATTCTATTTGCTTTCTCGATTGCTGCTCAACACTGGACAGAGGGTTTCAACGTATTATCCACAATGACACCTAAAGCGTTGTTACTCACCTGTAACAGGTGATCTCCGGGAACAGCAGGAATCAGTCTTCATATATAGGTGAAGTTGGTACCGACGGAGCCTGCATGGGAATACTCCTCAGAGTCCAATTGGAACGTTTTTGCGAGCAATCCACTGTACCTGTCCCAACGCCTCCCCTCAGTCGAGTTTGTAGCTGAGAGATAGAGGAAAAAAGAATATACCCTACAATTTCTAGGGGAGGAGAGCAGGTTGTGAAGACTGATTCCTGCTGTTCCCGGAGATCACCTGTTACAGGTGACTAACAATGCTATCTCCAGGAACAAGCAGGAATGCAGTCTTCACATATGGGACTTACTAGCTCCCAGATACCAGACTCGAAGCAGATAGCAATGGTTTCCTCAAAGCTAAAGGATAGGGAGCAGAGCCTTCTTTTAAAATTTGGAGCACGCTCAGGCACTAAAGACCACAACCGTGAAACTCTTAGTGGTGCAGAGGCAAGGAGAAGAAATGAGGTGAGCCCCTCCTAACTCCCCCACTGCTCCAATAGGGACCGGAGCCTTCATTTAAACTTTGGAGCGCACTCAGGCCCTTAGAGTTGGCCTTGAGTACATTTTCCAGAATGGCCAATCAACATAGTAACATCAATAGGACCATTGCAGCCCGCTTCAACACCTTGAAAGAACCAACTCCACACAATATCCAGCAACACAGCTGCCCCATCCTTGGTCTATTAGAATAAGAGTGGTTACATCGACCCAATCATCCTCATACAAATAGAGCAGGGGATCACTGAAGACTAACAAAGTACATGAAGGGTAAAACATCTAATGGTGAGTATTTTGGTTGGCATATTAACATAGCTTGTACCACAGATTCTCAGATCTAATCCATGAAGCCTATAGGAATACTAGGAACCATGCCAGTCCTCCACTGCCTCCTATACATCCTCTTAGGTCCTGCCTTATTATTCTCTTTCGTCATGCAGACCATATGCCTTATTGCTAGTCCTAGCCAAATCACAATTATCCATGGATACGGCACCCCAGGTACAAGATCTCCACCTCAAAGAATAAGAAATAAAGCTCATTATTTCCTAGTTCACATACCCGTCATTGATGCTGCCACCATGGAGCAACATATTACATCTGAAAATTGTGATGTTACCCTTAAGTGTATCCTAATTAACGCACAATCAGTCAGAAACAAGACACAAATCCTCACTGATTACCTAATTGATTATGATATCGACATTATGTGCATTACAGAAACATGGTTTACAGAAACAGGCTCTATACTTGTTAATCAACTATCACATCCAAACTTTGATGTATTTAACTGTCACAGAATTGGTCGCAGAGGAGGTCGCATATGCAGACTTGCAAAAAGGAGCCTACTATTTAAACATATGTCCACATCAAGCACAGTCAGAATTGATATGTTAACTATTTCCAGTAAGCAGAACTCCATATGTCTTGCTTACAGATCGCCCACTACAAGTAATGAAGAACTTGCAACACTCCTTGAAATAGTATGTTCACACACAAATCCAAATTGCCCACCGACACTCTTGGGTGACTTCAACAGAAGCAAGTTAAGGCTTTCAGTGATGCAGTGGAGTACTTAAATTATATGCAAATAGTACAACACTCAACGCACATTAAAGGCAACACCCTTGATCTAATATTCATCCCATCACAGTTTCTAGAGATTTCTGCAATCCCTAGCCCTCAGCTGACACAGGTTCCTTGGTCGGACCATTGCACAATTTCCTTTGAAATTCCTTAACGGTTGCAAGAAACCTCCAATACACAAAATGATTTAAACCTCTGCCGATTTAAACAATTTAAGTCCTTCTTCCAAGACATTATCCCCCTGCTAAAGGCTGACTCAAATGACCTAGACTTCATTGTCTCTAAATGGTATGAAACTATTGCCACTAATGCTATTATAAATAATATTTGCAATTTGGAAATTTCAGTCACATTTCTAGCACTGTGCTAGGAATGTGACTCATAATACAAAGAAAGCACGACATCGCAATCATATGCCTTGGTACTCTGTGGACCTGAAAAAGATTAAACATGACCCCAGAAAAGCAGAGCGTAAATGGAGACATACCCACGAAGATCAAGTCAAGCTTAATTACCTACACATCGTACATTCATATCAGATTCAAGCCAATAAAGCAAAAAGAGAGTATCATACAAAAGTTATAATGAAATCACTAAACAAACCTAGAGAGCTATATGACATTGTTAGGTCTTTGGTAAATGAGAACAAGCAAATATCATCTCTGACTATCCCTGGACCACAAGTATTTGTTTCACATTTCAAATCCAAACTCATTAATTCACCTCCAGCCTTAATTAAAAATAACATTCAAGCCTGTACTTCCAACCTAATTCAATCATTCAGCCCAGTTACACCTGAACACCTTAAAGAAATAATAAGTAACCTCAACACCACCACATCTACTCTCATCCCATGTCCAGTAAGCTGGCTCAAACTGGCAAGAGCGGTGCTGGCCCCAACTCTATGTAGAATGATACACCTATCATTCTCTCAAGGATATTTACCTTCCAGACTTAAGACAGCATCCATTCATCCTATTCTAAAAAACCCCTAAGCTGGATCCATCAGAGTCAAGTTCATACAGATCAATATCTAGCTTACCCGTCCTGGCAAAAATAATGGAAAAGATTGTCCAAATTCAATTGTAGGATCACATCAATATAAATTCACCCCTCGACCTATAGCAAAATGGATTCCGACCTGGCCACAGAGTTGAAACCCTGATAATCTCACTAATGGGCAGACTGACGAAAGGCATAGAAAAACCTAAGCAAGGTTTCATCCTCATATTTCTGTATATTGCTGCAGCATTTGACACTATATGCCATGATATAATCATACAACGATTACAATGAATTGGCATCCATAACCTAGACCTTACATGGCTTCACTCCTACCTCTCTGGCCGTCAACAAATAGTACAATCAGGAACCAATACCTCCGACCCTTACACTCAAGAACAAGGTGTACCCCAAGGCTCAGCACTTTCAGCCCTCTTGCCCAACATTTATATCCAACCAATTTGCATCCTCATTCACTCTCATGATGTCTCCTGTCAAGTATATGCGGATGACATCATGATTTATGCTCCCTTCTCAACTACTAATGCAAACTTCACACCAAAATCAAACTGCTTCAATGCAATTAACCACTGTCTCTCTGAACACTGCCTCACAATTAACTACAATAAAACCGAGGAGAGAGGAGCCAAGATGGCCGCACACAGCGTTTGAGCATCTGCACACGCTTTGCCTATGGGGAAGTGAAAGGCTAAAGCGGGTAAGCTGCCCCCGGCTACTGCGGTGTCCACTTGATGCCTTTGTGTTGTGTGCAGCACAACAACCGACAGCTGTAGAAGCGGTGTTGAGCCCGACTAATGGGAAGTCGGAGCAGGAGGCTCAGCATCCTCTTTGGGCATAGATCTCACCCCTCCAGAAGTGTGGTGACCGCTGAGGACAGTAGATGTAGTCGAGCTTCCATGAAGCTTGGGTCTTGCAGGCAACTCCAGGAAGTGATGCGGGGAGCATAGAGACCCCGCTGGACCAGCTTGTCAATCGCGCTTCCTCAGAATTGGTAGAGCTCTACGGATCCAAATATTTGGGTGTGCAGCAAACTGGAATGGCAGAGGAGCAGAGCTTGGTGGGGGCTAAAATTGATTCCTTGCTTCCAAGACCAGACCAGATTGTACACTACAGGTGCATCTGGAATGCTAGGCAGCCTAAAGAAGCGATTCTTCCTCAAGTTCAGTCCGTGAATATTCGACTTCAAGCAACTCAGGCAGACTGTGCTACGAATGTGACTGAAATTTCCAAATTGCATACATCTGGTAATGAAATTACAGTTCAGGTAGAGCAGATGGAAAATTGTGTTTAAGTTGTGATGAAAGAATCAACATATCTAAAGACATGATTGGAACATCTGGAGAATGTTCCTAGACTAGCAAACATATGGTTGATTAATTTTTCCAAATCTCAATATACCTCTCCCAGGGACATATTTAAATGTTACTTAGTAGAGGTCCTAGGTGCACCACCTGAAACTCACCCACTAGTGACTAAGGTTTATTAACTACCCTCCGGGAAAAAAAGCTTCTCCCTGGGCTGAAGGAACAGATATGCAATTTGATGAACCAAATGTTTCTGCTGTTTTAGAGAGTTCAGTCTCTGATAATGTTGATCCAGCTACATGTTTAGTGCAATTTGCCTTGTCCTCTGACAGGGAATGGTTCTTGAAAATGTTTATTTAGGAAAAGAAATGTGAGTTTTCGAGGGCTTCTGGTTAGGGCTTTTTCGGACCTGGCTCGTGAAACCCAGTGCTGCAGAAAGGAAAGTGTAGTTACTCACCTGCAAAAGGGGCTCTCTGGGAACAGCAGGAATCAGTCTTCACATATGGGTGACGTTGACGGAGCCCATGTAGAGCATTTCCCCAACTTTCATAGAAAGCCTTTGGGAATGCTACCACGCATGTGTGGTCCCCTTCTCACCCAAGGGTGCCATCTTGGTCAGTCAGATGACATAGCAAAAAAGGACATAAAACAATGTAGGGAGGAAACTCCAAGGGGAGGAGGGAGAGTTATGAGGACTGATTCTTGCTGTTGCCGGAGAACTGCCTGTCCGAAGGCACTGTCCCTGCAGGACTCGCTCTCCAGACAGTAATGAGCCACAAAAGTATGAATCGAAGACCATGTGGCGGCCCTGCGGATTTCCATCACCGGCACTGAGCAGAGGTTGGCTACTGACGTGGTCATAACCCACACATGATGTGCAGTGATCCAGTGCTCAAGGGAGAGGCCCGCTCACTCGCAGGCAAGGGCAATGCAGACCGCCACCCAAGTGGACAGAGTTCGCTTCATTACCAGGAGCCCCAGTCTACTGGGGTCATATGACATAAAGAGCTTTGCGATGGGCCTGGGTCCTCTGCAGGTAGAAGGACTGGGCCCGCTTACAGTCTAGCATATGCAATGCAGGGCCATGGAAAAAGATTGGAAGGATCACCTCCTGGTTGAGGTGGAATGGAGATACCACCTTGGGAAGGAATTTGGGATGTGAATGGAGCACTACCCTGTTCTTATAGAACCTTATATATGGCAAATCTGCCACCAAGGCCTGGAGTTTGTTCAGTCTCCACCAGAAAGACCACTTTCCAGGAGAGATATCTCAAATGGCAGGTGGCCAGAGGTTCGAACAGAGGTCTGGTGAGTTGGGAGAGCACCACATTCAGGTCCCATTCTGCTGTTGGAGGGCGGAGAGGGGGCTTCGATAGCAAGAGCCCCCAGAGGAACCTGGATATCAGGGACTGGTTTGAAAGGTATTTCCCCTCTACAGGGTGATGGTGAGCAGTTATGGCACTCAAGTGCACCCTCACCTAACTGGACAACAGGCCTGTGTGCGAGAAGTGCAGTAAGTACAGTAGCACTAGTTGCCCGCGGCAGGAGAAAGGGTTCTCTCCTCTCTGCACACCAGATGGAGAATCTTCTCCATTTGAAGGCATACACTCGTCTGGTGGAAGGTTTTCGGGAGGCCAGGAGGATCTCCTCGACTTCCCCCAGAAGATTGAAAGGACCTAAGGCTATCCTTTCAGCAGCCACGCCGTCAACGCAAGTGACCCCATGTTGGGGTGCAGGAAGGAGCCCTCCCCCTGGGACAGGAAGTCTGGAACCTGGTCTAGTGGGACTGGGAGTGCCACTGACAAGGAGAGCAGCAGAGGGAACCAGGGTTGTCAGGCCCATCTGGGAGCAATCAGAATTATTGATGCCTGCTCATTCTGCAACTTGAAGAGGGTCTTGGCCACCAGCGGTGTTGGTGGGAAGGCATAGAGAAGGCCCTCGGACCATGGGATCAGGAAGGTATCCATTGCCACTCTCCCCAGGTGCAGCTGGCATGAGCAGAAGCGAGGTAGCTGTGTATTGGCCAGGAAGGCGAACAGGTCCATCACAGGTTTGCCCCAGAGGCAGAAGAGTCTTTGCGCCACCCTGGGGTTCAGATGCCATTCATGTGAGAGTAGGACTCTGCTGAGTTTGTCTGCTAAGCAATTGTCCTGATCTGGAAGGTATACTACTCATAGTAGCATTCCGTGACGTACCACAAAGGAGAGGACAGCCACCGCTTCCTGACAGAGGAAGTACGAACCCGTGCCGCCCTGTTTGTTTACATAAAATATGGCAGCCTGGTTGTCCATCTGGATCAGCACAGGGCGGTTGCACAGGAGATGGTGGAATGCTCACAAAGCCAGGAGGATGGCCCTGAGCTCCAGGAGGTTGATCTGCAGGAGAGACTCCTCCTGCGACTAGCTGCCTGGCTTTCCCCCCAACCCAGGAGGGAGGCGTCTGTGGTCAGATTCTCTGCGGTGCGGACACCTGGAAGGGCATCCCTGCCTGGAGGTGGCCTAGTGACTGCCACCAGTTGAGGGAGTCCACAGTTGGTGGGTGACCCTGACCATGTCACGCAACCTGCCCGTGGCCTGAGTCCACTGGGAGTAGAGGCACCACTGGGCTGCCCGCATGTGCAAGTGGGCTAGGGGCATGATGTGAACTGCAGAGGCCATGTGGCTCAGTAGATGGAAGAACAGGTGAGCCAGTATGGACCGGTGAGTCTGCACCTCTCCTGCCAGCTGCATAAGGTGATGTGCTCTTTGCTTTAGGAGGAAGGCTTTGACCTGTAACGTGTCCAGTTGGGCACCTATGAACTCCAGGTTTTGGGCTGGAGAGAGGTGGGCTTTGGGGTAGTTGATGACAAACCCTAGGTGCAGAGGATTGTTTGCCCCATGGTCTGACTGGCCTTGGAAGCCGTGCTACCTCTGATGAGCCAGTAGTCCAGATAGGGGAAGATGAAGGCCCCTTGCAGGAGCATGTGGGTGGCCACGACTGCCAGGCACTTTGTAAAGACTCTTGGTGAGGAGGCCAGGCCAAATGGAAGCACCCTATACTGGTAGTGCTCTCATCCCACCATGAATCTTAGGTACTACCTATGGGAGAAGTGGATCGGGATGTGGGTATATGCATCCTTTAGGTCTAAGGAGCACAGCCAATCTCCCTGGTGGAGGTAGGACAGGATTCCAAGGGAGAGCATCTTGAACTTCTCCATCACTAGAAACTTGTTCAGGTTTCGCAGGTCTAGTATGGGACGAGGGCCCCCAGTTCTTTTTGGAGACAAGGAAGTACCTGGAGCAGAAGCCCTTTCTACTACCCTGTCCTTGAGCAACCCTGCATGTTCTGAGAAGAGCAAGGTCTGGTGAAAGAGAGGCCGCACTGGCTCTCCTGGGAAGAACCCCGGGAGTGTTTGTTGGAACCTGAGGAGATAGCCCTCCTTTACCACCTGTAGGACCCACTGGTCCATGGTGACCCCAGCCAACCTGTGAGTGAAGTATGTCAGGCGGCCCCCTGTGGGCTGGAGTGGGTCTCAAAGGGGAAAGGAGGCCCTGCCCCGGAAGTCAAAAGCTCCCCCAGGCTGGGTGGGAGCTGGTGGCTGAGATTTCTGGGTCTTAGGCTTCCTCTGCCCATGACCCTAGTTCTTGGGCTGGGAGCCCTGTTGCTGTTGCCCTGGGTAAGGCTGTAATGGCCCTGGTGAAAAGACCCCTTTTTCCTTGGGAACAGTGGTCTTTTTCCCGACTGTTTTTTCTGAGGAAGAGTCGAGATTTTCCTCAAGAGCCTCTGCCTGGTCACAGCTTCAGCCTCTATCTCGGCCGTTTTGTTGGCCATGGGCTTGCCGAACAAGTTTTTCCCGGTGCAAGGGAAATCGAGCAATTTTTCTTGCACCCACTGCTTGAGGTCAGAGGTCTGCAGCCAGGCCCTGATGCCCGCTGCTGCTACCCAGCCTACTGATTCAAAGCTGTCCTAGGCAGCATGGGATAGGAAATTTGAACAATCCAGGATCCCGGCTGTCAGGGCTTGGAACCTCTGGAGGGGTTCCCTGGTGAAACCTGCAGAAAAGCCTGCCAGTTCTTGGATGAGGCCCTTGACGTACATACCTATGTACAATTCATAGGCCTGTATCCGACAGCCTAGCATGGATCTCTGGAAACACTTGTGCCTGATGGCATCAAGGGCTCAGACCTCTCTGCCCAGGGGAACAGAAGAGTAATTCTTCTGTCTTTTCTGCTTTTACATAGCGGACTCCATGACCATGGAGTTATGCGGGAGTTGGGACTTTTTGGAACGCTGGGCCCTTCTTAACACAGTAAAAGCATTGAAGCATTGGCTGACCACCGGCACCAAGGCCGGAGTCTCCCACATCCACAGGAGCAGCTTCTCGAGGATGGACTGTACCGGCACTGTGAGAGTCTCCTTTGGCGGGGATTCATACTGGAGGATCTCCAGTTCTTCGGTGTGCGGGTCCTCCTCTGACTCGGTCTGGACCGAAAGTGCCCAGGCCATGTCCCGGACAAATTTGTGGAAGGCCACATCCTCGGGGGGGGGGGGGGGAGAATGATGTCAGGGATCCGGGGGGAGACGGCTCCAAAGGGACGTCTCGTGTCGACAGGTCTCGGGGGAGGTCTCGACGTTGGTCTCCCATTCAGAGCCGGAGGGCATCGAGGACTCCGAGGCTCGGGACTCCCTTGCCTCGAGGTTGGCCCAGAGGAACCTATTTCCATTGATCCTAATTCTTTCTTTTCTTGACTGCCTAAAAGTGCTAAAGGCCTAGAAAAGCACTGATAATACAATAAGATCTGATCACCACCTATGAATTAAATATCAGTTGTCACCAAGCTGGCCAGGGCTGGAGATGATGCAGAAGTTCACAATTTCTGAGGGGGAAAGGATTCCCAATTATCACATAACTGCAACACCTAGTGGCAAGGTTTAAGACTCATCATTGCAGGGTTCTGAAAGGAAACCTGGTACATGGCCCACATCCTAAGATTATTATTGCATTGACTAGGCTAACTGAGGTGGGAAGGGATGTAAAATAGGGACAATAAATTGCCAGGTAGTTGCAAATGAAAACTTGTAGAATCAGCCTGCATTAGAATTCCAAAAGACAGGACAAAACTGCTGCTCCCACCCCCCAAACAAAACCTAATTTCCACAAATAAAATCCTGTTCTGATGGTGAAAATACCTTTTTCAAATTGTCCTGATTATTTTATAGAAACTTTAAGTGCTCCTGAAAGAAAATATATTTCTAAAGCATTATAGTTGGTCTACTTATAACACTTCTAATTAAAATGTGTAACAAAAATACTTTTCCAGAAATAGTAGTAGATTGATACAATTTGTCTAGATAGAAAACAAATTAGTATACATATCATTTATTATTAAGGCTTCTGATTTCAGAGGTTTATAAAATGTAAACTTAGAGGCTAAATAGAGATTCTATGAGCATACAAAAAAAAAAATCTGTGTTTACTGTTTTTCTCATGTCACTCTCACATTTATTATATTTCTTCTAGTTAATTTAAATTAACATCACATTTTATAAAACGTAAGAAACCCCACAATATTTCCTCATAGGCATAGCCCCAGGTCTCTCTCCTAAAGTACAGCATTCTCACAACACTAGCACGACCATCACACTCCTCCCCAACCCACCGTAGCCTCAGCATACTATACCCACTTAACCAGAACAGCACTAGCACTTTACCCACTACCTACCCTGTAGAGCTCCCAAAAGCCTCAGTATTCTACGTCACCCAGCACATCCCCAGCACACTACACTTTCTCACCCAGCACATCCCCAGCACACTACACTTTCTCACCCAGCACATCCACATGGCCTCAGCACAGCTTCTTAGAATTCCTGCACTGCACTTCCTCCTCCAAAAGGAACCCAACACAGTTCTAACCAATCTCAAAACTTTCAAAAATGATGGCTTTAAGTCAAAATTTAAGCATGTCAGTGCAGACTGTCAGCCAGTGTTGGAGGACGTCTTTAAAATACTTGTCATGCAATCATTAGACCTGTTATTTTTGCAATCTCTCTTCACATAACGGACATGCTGATGGAGAAACATCAGGACGTTGAGAAAACATGACCCAAATATTTCAGATCATTACAGCAGCCCTTTAAGATGCCTCTGCTACTAACTGGTAGACAATGTTTTCTCAAATTTTAAGCGGTCTATTACTATTGGGTGCATACATTTTGCAAATGAGCAGAGGGGAAAGAGGGAAACTTCTTACGTCTTTGTCTGTGGTTGGTATATTCATACCTTAATAATATACACGGGGGGGCGGGGTAATTTTATAATTGGGAATCTAAGAAAATTCCCCAAAATTAGCCTATTTTATAAAGGTAACATAGGCAACTATGTGCCTTTAGAAAATAGGCTGCTAGTACTATTCCCAGTAGCGCATAATTGTTCTTGTACAAATTTACACATGCAGCAAGGCAGATGCAACTACAGGGCATGTTAATTAAAGGTTTACATGCGTTAAGTGCTGCCATTGCCCATTCATTTCTATGGGCCACTGCAACACTTAAGATGCGTTAATTTTACTTAATGCACATTCATCTTTAGTATGTATGTATAGTCCATGCATGTATGCTGTATTTTATAAAGTATATGCTTATCTCACAGTTCCACCTGAATGCCACCCCTAGGGATATCTACACACAGAATACATAATAATACACATGCTCTTATTAGCATGCATAATTGTACTCATACATTCAGCCACAAAATGTTAGAATGGCCATTTTCCATGTGTAAAACATGCTTTACATATAGAAAATGCTTTATAAAATTAATCCCTACAGGAGTAATTTTATAATCATGCAGAACATTGTTTTACAAATTCAAATAGGCAGTTATAAATTTTATATACATGTATAAAAATAGGTGGTAGGAAAGCATAGGACATACTTTTATGCAATATACACATTAACTTCTCAGGGTGTGGTAAAAGGGTGAGATTAGAACGTATGTATTTTCTAATCTGCAAGCAGAATCGCTAATTCTTACTGGTGCACACATGTGCACAAAGTTGTTCCTGCCTTGGAACAGGTGTAATTTTGTACAGCAGCTTTCAGGGAGGCAGCTTTGTAAAAGGCAGATAGATGCATATGCTGCCTTTATAAAATGGACAGGAGGGGGGTGATTGTGATGCCCTCTAACTTCAGAGAGCAATTCTAGCTCTTTTATTAAACACAGTACACCCTATCGGACTTAATGCAGAAAAAGAATGGTTCACCTTGTCATGAATGGATGACACAGTGTCGGTTTATTGGTTATGAGGCTGTGGGATGTTGATTGGTGAGGAAGTGGATGACGTACCTCTTTGAGGCTGGATGTGTGTCCTTTAAATGTGGCTGCCATATTTTTGAAGTGAGATTTGAAAGTTTGCAAGTGCCGGACCATGAGAGGAATGCCTGGCTGAATATATGATCTCGGAAAAGCTAAGCGTTGGTTATCCCTGACGCAGAACCTAAGAATTTGCTAGCTGTTTTATGGTTCAAAACATAGCACTATATCGGATGTCTGATTGATGGACAGTTTATTATGAAGATATTTGATTGATAGATGGTTTATAATGGAAATTTTTACTGCATTTACAAAAAATATATATAATAATATGGACCTGATTTAGAATGCTTGTCTATATCGATGGGGACAGATATGTGATGGTCCAGCAAAAATTTATTGATCACTTTTTGCCCCAAGAGGGTTTCTCATTATATGTGTTGGTTATAGCTGACCCCTTGGATCCTGTTTGTGTTAGCTAAGTCTAGACTGGATTGGATTAAGTATGGTGACATCTAAATGGACTGATACTTATACGTATATAGAAGATCAAAATTCTTCAACAAATGAGCTTGTTAGATGATACTTCCCCGATTTCACAGGGTACTTTATGGGAGCAATGGCCTGTGACGTATAAATGCTTAATTAGAGCCTAACATCATGGTTTGACTCTTGCCCAATATGTTATTCATGGCATGAGTTTTTAGGAGAATTGAGGATTTATAAGGAACCAAAATTGTTGGTGTATGATCCACTGTTTTTGACTAAGTGGAATGGGATTTTATTGAAATGTGCTCTGGAGCTTATGTTGCTATTGCTGGAATCATTAAGCATATGGAGGATAAGTTGAAAGAATCGATTAAAAGATTGGAGTCTCAATTGCAAACTGATGTTTTAGAAGAGGACTATGATAAGCAGCTTACTGAACATAAAGTTGGTTTGGAGTCTTTCTGTGATTCTATTAAATGCATTAAGCTGAAAATTTTAAGAGAGACCAGGGGACTATCAGTGGAATGCTATCTACCCATGGTTGAACAAATTACTGGGCTAAAACCCTAAATGGGTGGTGTTTGACTATACGTCTGATAACTCTGAATTAAGGTAAGGATGAGAGACTTGTACGGTGCTTTCAATCTGCTACTGATTTTGATGATTTTTTTTTTTTAGAGGGGGAAGGATTTCAATGCCCCTGAAGTCGTGGCCGATATCACAGAGGCTGTGTGAGAACCTTCAATCAAGAACCAGTGACACACTCTCAGTCAAGAGCTCAGCAGTTATAAATCTGAATAATGTTCAGCTATCTATGACTCATCTGGAAGTTTTGAATATGGGGCTCTTTTTTGTGCCTATGGTGAGGCATGACTCATTTAAGATGAAAGTTGCTCTTTTCAGATTTTTTTCATAAAATACAGATTAAGGTATTTATGATGAATGATCCTTTTGTGGGTGATGGCTCTATAGTACATTCCTTATCTAGATGGTTACCCCGAAGGTCCTGTGGATCCAACTGCTTTGACCGACCAATGTTTGGAAAGGTTGGAACATCATCTCCCAAAAATATATTTTAATATGTCAAGAGATTAGTTTTCTGCTTTGACTCTATCTTTCTTCTAGTCTGGATTTAGTGATCTGGCTTTCAGATAAGGGGGGGGGGGGCTCTGTGATTATTCAATCTAAGAGTGTGCATCATGCAGAGATCATTTGACAGTTGTCTGATATGCAATATCAGCAGACCAGAGGATCCAACTTGAGAAATCTTGGGAGAGATCACTTTGCTGGTGGAATCTTTCTTTACACAGGGCTTTTTGACCATGAGAGAGAAGGAATTTCTGATTAATAAAACTCTAAAGGCTCCAATTCTGTATATGTTGCTGAAAGTGCATAAATCATTGGATTCTCCTCCCAGACATCCTATTGTTTCTAGCCAAGGCTCTGTTTTGGAACCACTGTCCGAGTTTTTGGATGTTTTTTTGAAAGCAATGGCTATTAAAACTCTGTCTTATATGAGGAACTCAACACAAATGTTGAACTTTTTGGATGAGTTGGTAAGGGTTCCTTGGTGACATTTGATGTGACCTCGTTGTATACTAACAGATCAATCTGAGGCATTAGAGATAGTCTTTAGATTATTACCTGATACTGTTCGTCCTGCCTGCTTTCCATGATCGGTTTATCTTTATCTTTTATTTCAGAATTTGCTATATCACTTAGATCAGAAGACAAAAAGCGGTGTACAATACAAAAACAAATTCTGAGGAAATGAAGAAAGGAATGCCAATAATCGACAGGACAGAAAGGATGGACAGCAGAGTAAGAGAGAAGAGAAGGAGCAGGGCCTAGGGAGGGGGAGAGGGAGACTGAAAGCACACTGAAATAGGTGGGTTTTCAAGGCAGTTTTGAAGCGGAGGAAACAGGACTCAGACCGAAGGTTTAGAGGAAGAGAGTTCCAGAGGGAGGGGGCCAGGAATAAAAAAGCAGAGCAACGAATACACTCAAAGTGTGCCTTTGAGGGAGGAGGAAGCACCAGCCAGTAATTATGGACAAAGTGGAGCAAATGAGGGGGGACATGGAACTGTAGGAGATCAGCCAAGTACTGAGGTGAGGAAGAGTGAATAGTACGGTGTGTGAGGATGAGAATTTTAGATTTCATCATTGCTTTTTTGGATTTAGTGTTGAATTGTAATTATTTTTCCAAAGATAATCAGTTTTACCAGCAGATTTCCAGAGTAACCATGGGGGCTATGGTGGTTTCATCTTTAGCTACCCTTTGTATGGCTGATTTTGACCATAAATATATATATTCTTCAAATTGGTTCCAGAATATTTCAATTTGGATGATATTGCTTTGATTTGTACTGGTTCTGAAACTGATCGTTTAGAATTTCAAACATGGATCAATGGGTGTAAAAGGAATTTAAAGTTTCAGATTAAATTTGATCAGATTGAATTGGAATTCCTGGATATTTTGATCAGAATTGAAGTATTTATTGTTAGTGTCAGCATGTATGAATTTTATTATATTGTACATTTGAATATTACTATTGATAACTAATATATAATAAATAATAAATAATAATTCATATGCATATTGATTGCTGTGAAAATTTGATACATCTATGTGAATTAATGAGTATAACTTTGTGATAATTTGGGAAGGATTGGGTGAGTGACTGATTGCATTTTGGTTATTTTCATGTGTTGTGTATTTGCTGTCATTGGTGATTTGTTCTAAGTGCCTGATAGTTCTCTTGCATGACCTTTACATTGATCAAGAAACAACAGTTTGAACAGAACTAGGAGAAACAGAATGGTGTATGACAAGGCTGAATACTTTCCCCTACCTATTTAATTTATATGCAGAACAAATCATCAGAGAAGTAGGACTATATGAAGACAACCGAGGTGTGAAGATTGGTGAAAGACTCATCAATAACCTTCGCTATGCTGATGATACTGCATTACTGGCTGAAAGTGAAGACAATCTGATACATTTGTTTCCCAAGATCAAAGAACATAGTCTTAAAATGGGTTTGCACCTGATGTAGTCTTGTAACCGCTTTGATTGAAGGAAAAGGCGGTATAAAAAACCTGTTAAATAAATAAATAAAATAAAATGTTAAGAAAACAAAGATCCTGACAACAGGCAAAATCAATAAGTTCATCATTGATAGAGAAGAAATTGAAATAGTTGACAACTTTAACTTACTTGGCTCAAGAATCAATAAAGAAAGGACTAGCAGTCAAGAAATCTGATGATGTACTGTTCTTGGTAGAAAGGCTATGAAGGACCCAGACAAGATTCTCAAGAGCAGAAATGTCTCTCTCCATACAAAGATTCAACTTGTCCAGGTCATGGTATTTTCAATAATGTCACATTTATGTGAAAGTTGAACAGTGAAAAAGATAGACAGGAAGAAAACTGATGACCTTGAATTATGGTGCTGGCGACAAATACTGTGTATATCATGGATTGCCCAAAGAACAAACCAGTCAGTACTAGAGATCAAACTTAAATTTCCTTAGAAGCTCAGATGACAAGACTTCGACTTTCATACTTTGGAGACATCATGCAAAGAGAGAGATCATTGGAGAGACATAATGCTTGGCAAGGTAGAAGGTCACCGTAAAAGTGGAAAGCCGGCAATGAGATGGATCGATACAATAACAGCAGCTATGGATACCACTCTATCAACAATGAGTCGCTTGGCTGAAGACCTAACAAAGTTTAGGTCAACTATAGAGGGTCGCCAGGAGTTGACACTGACTCGATGGCACTTAACAACAAAAACATGGATCTTTCCTCCAGGAACTTGTCCAACCTTTTTTAAATCCAGCTACACTAATACCTTTTACTACATCCTCCGGTAACAAATTCCAGAATTTGATTACACATTCAGTGAAAAATATTTTCTTTACTCTTAAATTGGTTACATTCTAACTTCATTGCGTGTCCCCTAATCTTTCTACTTTTTAAATTTATAGACCTCTATCATATCTCCCCTCAGTCATCTCTTTTCCAAGTTGAAGAATCCTAACCTTTTAAGCCTTTATCATTTTGGTGGCTCTTCTCTGTACCTTTTCTAATTCTACTATATCCTTTTTAAGATATGGTGACCAGAATTGCACACAATATTCAAGGTGCAGTCACACCATGGAATGATACAGAAGCATTATAATATCCTTGGTTTTATTCTCCATTCCTTTCTTTATGATTCCTAGCATTCTATTTGCTTTCTTGACTGCCACAGCACACTGGGCAGAGAGTTTCAACATATTATCCACAATGACACCTAAATCCTTTTCCTGGGTGGTGGTCCTAATGTGGAACCTTGCATCATGTAACCATAGTCTTGGTTTTTCTTTCCTAGGTGCATAACTTTGCACTTGTCCACATTAAATTTCATCTTCCATTTATCCAGGTCCTCTTGTAATTTTTCACAATCCTCTTGTGTTTTAACAACTATGAATAATTTTGTGTCATCTGTAAATCTGATCCCTCACTTATTATTCCCATTAACAGGTCATTTATGAATATGCTAAAAAGCAGTGGACCCAGTACAGATCCCTGGGGTACTCCACTATTCACCTTTCTCCATTGCGAAAATTGGCCATTTAGCCCTGCCCTCTGCTTTCCATCTTTTAACCAGTTCCTGATCCACAATAGTACACTGCCTCCTATCCTATGACTATTTAATTTTGCCAAGAGTCTCTAATGAGGAACCTGTATCTGTACAGGGGTATCAGCGGCTTGGTCTCGGCTCTCAGTAGGCTACCAGTGCCCCTCCGATGTTCTGGAGGATGAGTTCTCCTCTGTTGGGGCAACTTTTGAGGGACACTCGTGCAGACCCTCATCACTCGCAACACCATGACTAAATGGGCTCCAATGCCGATGCACCCAAGTCTCACTAGGTGTTCAGTTTGATCAACCTTCAACGCCGTCAAAGCCGAATCCTTATTCATCTTCAGGTGGAGATTGATCGATGGCCAATGCTCCAGGGAACTATGGCTACTCGGCTTCTTTCTGTATGCTAGTTTCTGAAGGCTGAAGTCAAGAATGATTGTGGCAATATTAGGAGGCTACCAACTTCAAGATGGATATCTTACAGATGCCTATAACACTGAAAGAAAGAAACTTAAGGACAAACTGAAAGATACATACATCTTAGCTACATTCGATGAAATATTTGACATACTCAATATTTCATGCACACTATTAGACCACACAGATGTTTCTGGAAAGGTGACCATGTATCTTGCTGACACAATTCATGGAGAAAAAAAATACTGCACAGTGTCTCAAGCAGTCATCTAGACTGTGCAAAGTTATAAAGTGCAAATAATACTGCATATATGAAAAACAATCCATAACATCAACATTTTTGTTACTATTAGGAAACTCATATACCAAGTAACTCAAAAATAGAACAAGGTTTCCAGTATCTTAGCTCATTTAAGTGGCAGTGGCATCTGAACCAGTAGCAATCAAATGGAAAAGCTAGTTTTCTGCTGTTCAGTACTATGCAAAGCACTTTGATTTCTATCTTCCTTGTCAGATTGAGGATTAAGGATGCCGATTTACACCATGCTATTTGACACAACATAATAACCCTCAGAATCACTAAAGAGGTTTGGAGAATGAGACCCACCTTGGTCTTCAATATTAACACTTCTGAGAAACTTGACAGTTACAAATCACCTCACAAAATCAAAGAAAAGAGGGAAGTTCTGCCTTCAACAGATGTTTCTTCCTCCTTCCTTGTAACAATTTTTGCATGGACATGTTAAAGTGGCCTGAAGCATCTGGTTTCAGTAATATATTATTGTAATTGTTACAAAGTATCTACATCTGTTTGTAAGCAAATTCTATACCATTATTTCAACTGTTTTGTGAAAAATAGAAGCTTTTATTTTGGCATAATTTTGAAATTTTTGCATATAATTTTGAAAATGCTGGCACATAATTCCCTGAGTTGTAATAATATTTCTAGATTTCATGTCTCAGGAGTTGGCAGTCATAAACACCACTGGGACCCCTGCCCACCAGCTCTTCCTTTTCCTAGTATCTTCCCCCTGCGGCAGTGGTGCATGGGTGGATGGTGAAATTGGGAGTTTAGAAGGCACCATCTCCCACTTATACACCCCTATTTACTTTCACTCTTTAATTTGTTCCACTTTCTCATCCCTTCCCACTTCCTTTCCCTTTTCTCCTCTTCTCACTCCTCTACCTCCTTTCCCACTTCATGTGTCTTTGTCTTGAACAGGCAAGCCAGGGAACCCAGATGGTCTTATTGCTGACATATCTGTTTATAGTTAGTAGGGTCAAAGAACCTGTCAGCCTTGCTCTTTGGCAGACACCACTGCACATTAAACAAAAGGAAATTGCTCCATGAACTGGATGCGCCTTCAGGCAGTGAATCAGGTTCCAAGACTTCCGCAATCTGGTTCACTTTTGTAAGCCCCCCCCCCTTTCTCTTGCTCCCTCTTTCTCTTCTTCACCTATTCCTATCGTTTCCTCTCTTCAGTATCTGGGCGTCATACTTGACTCTTCCCTTTCTTTCAAATATCATATTTCCTCTGTTGTACAGCGTTCCTTCTCTCTGAAACAACTTCGTGCAGTCCGTCCTTTTCTTTCTCCTTCTGCTTTAACCACTCTGCTTCTTTCCCTCGTTATTTCAGGCCTCGACTATTGTAACGTCTCCCTGGCCGGTCTTCCTCAGTCTCAACTTACCCGCCTCCAACGTATTCAAAATACTGCCGCCTGTCTTCTCACTCACGCCTCTCGCTTTGACCATATAACTCCCCTCCTTCTCTGTTTGCACTGGCTGCCTATATCCTTCCGGGTCCAGTGCAAGATTCTCATATTTGTTCATAGGTCCATTCACTCCGGCACCCCCCTTTACCTTGCCAATCAAGTTCACCTTCACACCCCTCACCGTTCTCTTCATTCCATTCATGCCAATCGCATGTCCCTTCCTTCCTCATCCCAAGCCCACCTGGAATCCACCTGCTCCTCTGCCTTCTACTTTCTTGGTCCACATCTCTTGAACTCGCTCCTTCCCACCCTCCCTCTGCTTAGAATCTTCTTTTAAAACCTTTAAGGTTAAACTAAAAACTCATCTATTCTGCACTGCCTTCAACCTCCCTCCCCTTTCTGTTCCTCTATCCCCTCCCCCTCGTTGATTTTCTGCTCCTTACCTGTTCTTAGTCTTACTCTTATCTGTCCTTTTGAAATTTTAATGGCTTTCTTTTTCCTTTCATTGCAGCTTTTTTTTTTAATGATTCTTAAAATGTTTGGGTTGTAAACCGTCCAGATGCCCTGGTTATGGGCGGTATAGTAAGTTTTTAATAAACATAAACATAAACAAACACAGACTGCAACTGGCTGCATTTGGTCTATGGACTGTATTTTGGGGATCCCTACTCTAGAATCTCAAAACAAGAAAAACAAACATGAGAAAATAGAGAGAAGAAAATGAGAGGCCTTTAATTTATCTTTTTATGTATTTTAATGGAGAAGAAGTTGAATAGGATCAAATCATATGAAACAGGAATCAATTTTCAGTAACAGCCAACTGTTAAAACTAGGCCTGACTTGCAACATTCTGTCAGGATAACATATTTGTTAGTCATAATACAGGTATTTTCATAATCCTTCAACAACACATATTAAGAAAAAGATGTTGTGCTTTAAATGAGGTGACAGTTTTGCTGTTTGTAATATGCTGCCTAGCAACTTGATTCTGTAGGTCTCAAATATGTACTACTACAGTTGTGAAGGTACTTTCAACTGAAACCTGTTACTAGTACACTTTTTCAGAATATTCTGCATATCCTGTTTTTAATTAGCTACCTTCTCTCCTAACTAAAAAAATATCTAGAATTTACACGGTTCTACCAGCTAACACATTGTTTAAAAGTCTCAATGTTACTCCATAAAAGTAATATTTTTAAAGAATAAAGGCTGTTCTTGATAACTTAAAAAACATGTAAAAACCTCAGACTTCAGAATTTAAACCCATCAATGCTACTGCATTCAAATAAAATATATCTTGATTATACTGAGAACATACAAATCTATGGTAAATGGAATTCAGCTGTGGAAGAACACACCTTCAATCACTATTACAAGAGACACTGACAAAAGAAAGAGACCAACTGACTCCCAGAACACTCTCTGCATACCAGCGCTATATACCAGAACCAGCTCTACTATCTCCAACAGGGCCTCCTCCCTATTTGCACCCTCCCTATGGAACTCTATCCCTGACAAACTCTGGGCCACAAAGGACATAATAACATTCAGAAAGGCCCTCAAGACTCATCTATTCAAAGACTTATTCTTAGAGAACTAAACATAACTAGCCAAGATGCACCTCCTCCAGTCCCCTCTTCCCCCTTCCCCTCCCCCTGTTGCCTCCAAGTTGAATTCTCCCTCCCCCCACCGATGTACCCCCTCTACAACTACCCAATATGTTTACCAAGAAATCCACTTCCCTTTATATAACATAAACCCCGAGTGTTAAGATTTCTCCAAGTTAACTACCTTGTTTTAATGTAAACTGTTCTGTTATAATGTAAACAGCTTTGACCACAGTATAAAGCGGTATAGAAAAGCTGTTAAATAAATAAAGAAAAAAGTGCTGCAATTGAATTCTTAGTAATGAAAGAGTATGGTGATTTGGAGGTGTGGCTGTGTTCAAGAACGCGATCAAAAAGACAAATATTATTTCTACTGATGGCTGCGTCTCTTCTAAGTATTAATCATTGCCTAGATAACTGTGAGGCAATATCCTGTTTGTAATAACAAGCGTATTTGCCTTATATATTGCGAATATTGGAATCTTTAAAAGGTGGTTGGCTGTACCATAGTAGCTGCTGACAGAGTTTGCAGAGATAACAAATGGTCTTTAAATAGGATCCACAGTTTATTTTACTTTTTCATCAAAGACAGATCCCCCTGAATTAAGTACCTGCTAATTTCTCCTGAGCATCCTCTCTAAGTCTGGACACATACAACCAGTCTAATTTTGATGTTCCCAGTGCAGTAGCTGATGCCCAGAAAGGTGTTTTGACGATATAAGTGGACCATATGAGGGTTTTCCCATACTCTCCTACGATCCTGTGCATTCTTTACACTCACCGCCAGCAAGCACATCCCTTCCCTGAAGCTGAAAACCAAACAATCTCTATGTAACCATGCATTCACCTTATATGCACCCACCCTTTGGAACTCACTACCACCAATGCTACGAGCCTACTCTGATATAGCCGACTTCAGGAAAAAGCTCAAGACTTTCATCTTCCAAGAAGAATACAAAAACACTTGGAGCCACAAACCCAACCGTCATATACACAAACAAAGCCAACAACACACCACTACAACAACCCGCAAGCCCTAGACCCCGAATATGTACAAATGCCTAACTGATTTAAGTTGTAAATAGTTGAAAAAGCACAGTTACTTACCTGTAACAGGTGATCTCTGGGAACAGCAGGAATAAGTCTTCACATATGGGTATCGTCGGTACCGACGGAGCCCGCGCGGGAACGCTCCCCAGCGTCCAAAAGGAAAGCTTTTGGGAGCATCCCACAGCGCCTGCGCGCTGCCTTCCCGCCTTTCCTAACCGCCTCTCTCCAGTTCGAGTTTTAAAGCTGAGACAAAGAGAGAGAGGAAAGGAAAGATAGATAGAGAGATACAACTCCTAGGGGAGGTGGGTGGGTTGTGAAGACTTATTCCTGCTGTTCCCAGAGATCACCTGTTACAGGTAAGTAACTGTGCTATCTCCAGGAACAAGCAGGAATGAGTCTTCACATATGGGAACTCCCCAGCTAGAGATGCCTGGGAGATCACCCAGGTTGTGAGTCCCTGGGAAGGGCTCTACCTCCACCTATGAATCTCAGGCATCCAGTCAGGGATGGAGGGTAGGAGTTGATTAGGTATGGAACAGGTGTTTGAGAACAGCCTGACCAAACTAGGCATCCCGGCGGGAGTCCTTGTCTAAGCAGTAATGGGCTGTAAAGGTATGAACCGAGGCCCAGGTGGCCGCTCGACAGATTTGGTCGATGGACACAGAGTTTAGATGAGCCATAGAGGCTGCCATGGCTCTCACATTGTGAGCTGTGACATGGCCCTCCAGAGAAAGGTTCTTACTCTGGTAGGCGAAAGAAATACACTGAGCAATCCAATTGGACAGAGTTCTCTTAGAGACTGGAAGTCCTAAATGAGAGGGATCAAAAGTAACAAAAAGTTGAGAGGACTTTCTATGTTGCTGTGTCCTTTGTAAGTAGAAAGCAAGTGCTCTTTTACAATCCAGGGTATGAAGATTCCTCTCTGCACTTGATGCGTGAGGTCCTGGAAAAAAGACAGGTAAATACACCTCCTGGTTCAGATGAAAAGGTGAGACCACTTTAGGCATAAAGTGTGGATTAGTTCTGAGGACTACCTTGTCATGATGGAACCTTGTATAAGGAGGATTAGCCACTAAGGCTTGCAACTCACTGATACGGCGAGCTGAGGTGACTGCAATGAGAAAAATAACCTTCCAGGAAAGGAATTTCAAGGAGGTAGTGGCTAAGGGTTCAAAGGGTGGCTTCATAAGCTGGCCAAGAACCAGATTCAAGTCCCATGCCACTGGAGGTGGTCTAATGGGAGGTTTAGTCAAAAGAAAGCCTCTCATGAATCTTGCTATCAGAGGATGAGAGGAAATAGGATGTCCATTGACAGGCTTAAGGGATGCTGCAATAGCACTCAAATGGACTCTTACTGAATTCGTTTTAAGGCCTGCATGGGATAAATGCAGCAAATACTCTAGTAAAGAATTCAGAGGTATTGCAAGAGGGTTAAGACCCTTCTCTGCACACCATATGGTAAACCTTTTCCATTTAAAAGCATAGGAACGTCTGGTGGAAAGCTTTCTGGAAGCATGAAGGATATCCTTCACTTGCTGAGAAAGGTGTAAATCCTGAAGGTCTAAGCCTTCAGCAACCAGGCCCTGAGATGAAGAGACTGGGGATTTGGGTGCCACAAAGTTCCCTCCTCTTGGGAGAGGAGATCTGGAGCAGACCCCAAGTCCAGGGAGGGAGCTTGAGAGAGATGCAGAAGTAGAGGGTACCACACTTGGCGTGGCCAACATGGTGCTATGAGGATCATAGACCCCCTGTCTCTCTGAAGCTTGAACAGTGTCTTGGGAATGAGGGGAATAGGTGGAAAGGCATAGAGGAAGCCTTGCCCCCAATGAAGGAGGAAGGCATCCCTGGCCTGAACTCCCTGACACGGAATCCTGGAACAGAACCGGGGAAGTTTGGCATTCCACGGACTTGCAAACAGGTCTATGTCTGGGGTTCCCCAAATTCGAAAGATCTTGGCTAACTGGTCCCCATGGAGGGACCATTCGTGTGGAAGCAGAACTCGACTGAGTCTGCCTGCCCAAGAGTTTTGAACCCCTGGAAGATATACTGCCATGAGATGGATTTGATGCTCTCTGGCGAAGGCCCACAATCTCAGAGCTTCGTTGCAAAGCGACAGAGAGCCAGTTCCCCCCTGCTTGTTCACGTAGAACATGGCTACTTGGTTGTCCGTATGGATGAGGACTGTCTTGTAGCTGAGCAGTGTGCGGAAGAGTCTGAGAGCCAGGAAGATTGCTCTGAGCTCTAAGAGGTTGATATGTAGAGATGTCTCCTGTGGAGACCAGATGCCTTGGGTGGAGAGATCTTGTAGATGAGCTCCCCAACCCTTTGGAGAGGCATCTGTTGTAAGGGTTGCTTGGGGTAATACCTGTTGAAAGGGGGACCCCAGCAACAGATTTTGAGTGGACTTCCACCAATGGAGCGAGGAAAAGAGGCGGCTGGAGGTCGCTATTTTGTCTGACAGGCACCCTGATGCCTAGGTCCATTGGGTGGATAGAGTCCATTGAGCCGCTCTCATGTGAAGGCGAGCATAAGGAACCACATGCACAGTGGATGCCATGTGGCCTAACAGTTGTAACATCTCTCGAGCAGTTGAATGGGATTTTAACTGAATCTGAGAGGCTAACTGCACCAAGCGTAGGCAACGGGCCTGGGGGAGACAGGCCCTTGCAGTTGTGGTATCCAGCAAGCCCCTATGAACTCTAGAGATTGAGTAGGGGTGAGATGGGATTTTGGAATGTTTATTACCAGTCCGAGATACTGAAGAACACGCCTTGTGCAGGCCAGGGAAGCCTGGGCCTCTGACTGGGATGGAGCTCGGATCAGCCAGCCGTCCAGATATGGGAATACGAATATCCCTAGAGTGCGTAGAAATGCAGCTACTATTGCCATGCATTTGGTGAACACTCTTGGTACAGAGGCCAGACCGAAAGGAAGCACTTTGTATTGGTACTGCTTTCCTTGGTAAAGGAACCGAAGGAACCTTCTGTGTGTTGGATGGTTGAGGACATGGGTGTACGCATCCTTGAGATCTAGAGAACAAAGCCAGTCCTGACTCTGGAGGTATGGAAGGAGAGTTCCGAGAGAAGTCATCTTGAATTTCTCCTTGCATAGAAACTTGTTCAATTCTCTGAGATCTAAAATGGGTCTGTAGCCCCCTGTTTTCTTTGGAATGAGAAAATAGGGGGAGTAGAACCCTGAGCCCTGTTGAAGAAGGGGTACTTCTTCTATTGCCCCTTGGGCAAGAAGGGTGGCAATCTCTTGACCTAGAAGGTTGAGGAGAGATGTTGGAGAATTGAACTGTTTCACCATAGTGTGAGGAGGAAGGTTTAAGAAGTGAAGCTTGTACCCGTCTCTTATGATAGAGAGGGTCCATTGCTCTGCTGTGATTTGTTCCCATCTGGGAGCAAAATGAGCTAACCTTCCTGGGATGGTGAGAGGCTCTGGATGTTCTAGAGCCAGAAAGGCTAAGTTCTCTAGTGGTAAGTCAAAGGCCCTGAGGAGGCTGAGGCTGTTGGGCCGTAGCAGTCCTCGCAGCCTTAGGCTTGGCCTGTTTTGGTTGTTGTTGCCTCTTTGTAGTAAAACGACCTGCAGAAGAGGCCTGACCATAAACAGAAGAATATTTCCTTTTTTGGGGGAAAAATCCTTTTTTGAACAATCTCTTTTTAAAAGGAGCAGAAGTAGACTTTGAAAGTCTATCTAAAGCAGAATTTTCAGCATCCATCTGGTTGGCCTTTGCTTGTCAATCTTTGCCAAACAGGTTTTCACCTGTACAAGGAAGGTTACCTAGTCCATCCTGAACCCAGGATTCCAAATCAGAGGCTTGTAACCAAGCAACTCTGCGTGCACCTATGGCAATAGCCGAGGCTCTGCTGGCACCTTCAAAAGAGTCAAAGGCTGCACGGTTGGAAAACTTGGAAATATCCTGGGCATGTTTAAGCCAGGTGAGAAACTCTTCCCTTTTATTTTCTGACATAAAAGGAGATAAGGTTTGCAGATGATCTGCAACTTCCTTTAGAAACATCCCCATATAGAGACTATAGGAGTTGATTCTGGCTACAAGCATACTGGCCTGGAAAATTCTCCTGCCAAAGGCATCTAAGGTTCTGCATTCTCTTCCTGGAGGAGCAGAAGAGTGCCTCTTTGTACTCTTGATCTTTTTCATAGCAGACTCCACCACAATGGAGTGGTGAGGAAGCTGAGTCTTATGAAAACCAGGACAAGGAGGAACACGATACATGGTGTCCAACCTACGAGAATGAGGGGAGGTGGTAAGAGGAGTCTCCCATATGCCCAACATGTGATCATAGAGAATCTCATGTATTGGTAAAGTGGCTGCCTCTTTGGGAGCCTTAGGATATTGTAAAATATCTAATTTTTTGGCTCTAGGCTCTGTCTCAGAGGCCACTGAGATGGAAAGACCACTGGCCACCTCCCTGATAAAGTCTTGAAAAGACAAGTCCTCTGGAGGAGACATTCTCCTTTTTGGAGAAGAGGGTTCCTGAGGAAGGATCCCCGATGCTTCGATAGAGGCCTCTGATTCATCAGAGTCCTCAGAGGAATTGAAGTATCGCCTGTCTGGATGCTCTCGCAGAGCCCGGTACGCATACCGGGGGGTATCGACTTCGGGAGTACTCGGTACCGGATCGGTACCGATGGGCATCACAGGATAGTGTACCGCTGCCGTCAACGTCGATGTCGATGCAATCGGTACCGGCAGTGGAACCGGTATCGGGTCCGGTACCGGAATCGGTACCGACAATGGAGTTTGTTGCGGTACCGAAGGCGTCGCAGCTTGTATGAATGCCGTGATGGCACGCTGCGTGGTCAGAATATTCTGATCCATCGACACCACCAATGTCTGGATGTCGGTACCGGTGTGAACTGCCGGTACCCCAGAACATTGTAACAGGTGACCGGTCGAGGCCGAGCCATCGATGTCAACCTGTGACCCCATAGATAAGCTTTGGAAGCCGGAGCCTCCCACCGGGGTAATTTTGCCGGTGTGGATTCCTCGAGAGCAAGCCCGGGGGCATCTCGATACTTAGAGGGAGATGTACTCTTCGAGGACCGGCCGGATTTAAGTTTGGTTGCCTGAGATCCATGGGAGGAAGAAGAAGCCCTGGAAGACGTCGATGCCACAGAAGCTGCATCAGAGGGAAACAGGGTACTGAGCTTGGCTGCTCGATTCTGCAAACCTCTTTTAGACATCATGGAACAGGACTCACAGTCCGCGATGGAATGGTCAGGACCTAAACATTTAAGACACCAGTCGTGGGTGTCGGTGACAGAAATAGTGCCACTGCACTTCGTGCACTTTTTGAACCCAGAGGCGGGCTTTTCCATGAGGAAAAATTTTCTGCAGGCCTAAGGCCACAGAAAGAAAAATGCACTGAAGTAGAAAAGAGTAGTTTTGGGGTTTTTTTTAAAGAAAGAAAGAAAAAACCGGTGGTACCAGTCTGGAGTTGAGAAGGCAGACACGCGACTAAAGAAATAAAAGAAAAAATAAGAAATTCTTCAGCGGTGACAGGAAACACGACCTGCTGGCTCCGCAGAAAAAGAAGAACTGGAGAGAGGCGGGAAGGCAGCACGCAGGCACTGTGGGATGCTCCCAAAAGCTTTCCTTTTGGACGCTGGGGAGTGTTCCCGCGCGGGCTCCATCGGTACCGACGATACCCATATGTGAAGACTCATTCCTGCTTGTTCCTGGAGATCCATGAATACTGTTAGCTAACTACACTGAATATAGTTAAAATCTTGAATACGGTTACCCTGTTAAATGTTTATTTAGACAGTTTTGTATACCGCCTTATCCTTCAATCAAAGCAGTCACAACACAATTGGGGGATACATTTAACACGCGGGGATATGAGACACATACACTAATACTTACAGGGAACATGGGCTATGGAGGGTTAAGTGGCTTGCCCAAGACCACAAGGAGCACCTGTGGGACTAGAAACCCCAGTCCTTCCGGCCCAAGGTTGCTGTCCTCTAGTGGGATTTGAACCCCCGACCTTCCGGCCTGAAGTACCTTGCCCCAACCACTAGGCTACGTACAGCAGAAGCCTACCACAGCCCTGTTAAATGTAAACTGTCTTGAATGGTAGAAAAGTGGTATATAAACAAGTTTAAATAAATAAAATAAATAACTGTTCCTTTAATTTAAGATTGTTCCTAATACTTGTGCATGCAGCCACGTCTTTTCCATGGTTAGGCTGCAGACCTGAAATTCTCTCCCCATTGAGCTGCAGACTAAACTTGCTCTGTCCAAGATGCTACAGTTTTATGATATTTTCACCATCCCTGCTATTCAGATGTCCACATTGCCCATTTTGGACATCTAACCCATGTACATCTCTTTTAAAATGACCCCCTTAGATTTTAAACTACCTTACAAAAAAACTGTGAAATACTATACAAAAGGTACCGCAGTACTATGAAAAAGGAGACAAACCTGACACATTGTTAGCATACAAGCTGAAGAAATACAGGATGAATAATATTTCCAAGGTATTTACATGATATATATGGCATTTGGAAGGTGTTTTGTTGGTTTCTACCAAGCTTTATATCATGAAGTAAAGAGCAGTCTAGTCAGAAGATATTCAGTACCTTGCCCTTTGCTAGGAATCATAAGGAAAGGAATGGAGAATAAGACAAAAGATATTATAATGCCTCTGTATCGTTCCATGGTGCGACTGCACCTTGAATACTGTGTTCAACTCTGGTAATCGTATCTGAAAAAGAATACAGCAGAATTAAAAAAGGTACAGAGAAGAGCCACCAAAATGGTAAAGGGGATGGAAGGATACCCCTATGAAGAAAGGCTAAAAAGGTTAGGGCTCTTCAACCTGGAAAAGAGATGGCTGAGGGGAGAAATAATAGAGATCTACAAATTAATGAATGGAGTGGAACAGGTAAATGTAGATCGATTGTTTATACCATCAAAAAGTAGAAAGATTAGGGGACATGCAATGAAGCTACAGTGTAATCCATTTAAGACTAATAAGAGAAAATATTTTTTCACTCAACACGTAATCAAACTCTGGAATTCCTTACTGGAGGATGTAGTAAAAGCTGTGAGTGTAGCTGGGTTTAAAAAAGGTTTGGACAAGTTCCTGGAGGAAAGGTCCATAAACCATTATTAAAGAGGACCCGGAAAATCCACTGCTTGCCCCAATACAAGCTTTGTGGATTCTGTGTTTCTTTTTGGAAAACTGCCAGGTACTTGTGACCTGGATTGGCCAATATTTGAAACGGGATACTGGGCTTGATGGACCTTGGTCTGACCCAGTATGGCATTTCTTATGTTCTTATGTCTTTGCCAGAGATATATCGGGAGGCTCCAGATTTCCTCTACACTGAGATCTCTGGGGAGGAGATAGAGAGTGCTGTTAAGAAACTGAAAGCAAGTAAATCCCATGAGACAGAATATCTGCAAAGTTATATATAATATCTAAGAAGAAGCTCAAAAAAGAAAAAACAGCCAAAATTTATAATTGAAAAACTTTGAAAATTGCTCAGAAATGCAGAGAAGCTAAAGCCAGAGGAGAAAGAGAGATAATTATGAAACTTGACAGTATGCAGCAAGACAAGGCAAAGAAATACTACTACTACAACTACTACTAGTACTAATTATTTGTAAAGCGCTAAGCAGTGCTGTACATATGGACGTAAGACACACTCTCTGCTCATCACAGCTTACAATATACAATAACATATGCAAGGGAATAGAATCAGAAAGTATCAGAGGGAAGAATAAAATCAGCTTTCCTAAAGCTATGAGGATTAAAGGGAAAATTCCAGCCTCAAACTGGAACGCTAAAAGATGCTCAAGAGTCTATGTTTATTGATGATGAGAAGATCAAGAAAAGGAAAGAATACAGAGTCATCATCCCATAAAGATCAAGGTCCTACTCAAGATCAATCAGTGGAGACTACTACCACACCTGGAATGAGAACTGCCTAAAATGCAACAGGATTCGGGAAAAAGCAAGGAACAAGAGGCATTATCTTGGATATGAGATGGATCCTTGAACAGACAAAGGAATACTAAAAGGATATCTACTGTATATATTTTATATATATATATATATATATATATATATATATATATATATATATATATATATATATATATACACACTATATATATTTTCGAATTATGCTCCTAGATGTTGGAACAAACTCCCTCCCAATATCAGAGCAATTAAAGACATCAAACAATTCAAAAAAGCCCTTAAACACCACCTTTTCATCGCATACTTCAAACACCTAAACACCCCTTCCCCTCCCCCATCCTTTTAACCTCATACCTACCCTAACTAACTGTATATATTTTATATATCTCCAACATGTATTTTCTAGAAATATAAATGATTTCCCTGTTTACTTCCATGTTAATTTTTCTGTTACTTGTAATAGGTCTGTTATATCTGACCAATTGTTGTATTGTTTCAGTGTAAACTGCACTGATGACAAATAGCGCGGTATATAAGAAAATTAAATAAATAAATAAATATGTATGTTTATTGACTACAGCAAGGCCTTTGATTGTGTAAATCATGAAAAACTCTGGGCCACATTTAGAAGCATGGGTATACCAGAACACCTGATAGTTCTTATGCACAACCTTTACGTTGATCAAGAAGCAACAGTTTGAACAGAATAAGGAAAAACAGAATGGTTTAAAATCAGTAAAGGTATGCAAGGTTGCATACTTTCTTCATACCTGTTTAATTTATAAGCAGAACAAATCATTAGCGAAGCAGGACTGTACGAAGACAATCGAGGTGTGCAGATTGATGGCAGACTCATCAATAACCTTCATTATGCTGCTAATATCATGTTATTGGCTGAAAGTGAAGACAATCTGAAACATCTGCATATCAAGATCAAGGAACATAGTCTTAAAATGAGCCTGCATCTTTATATGAAGATGATAAATATCCTGACAACTGGCAAAATCATTCATTTCATCTTTGAGAGAGAAGAAATAGTAGACAACTTTAAAAAAATGGCAAGCAGTTAAGAAATCAGACGACGTATTGCTTTAGGCAAAACTGCTATGAAGGACCTAGACAAGATTCTCAAGTGCAGAAACATATCATTGCATACAAAGATTCGACTTGTCCAAGACATGGTATTTTCAATATTATCATATGGATGCAGAAGTTGGACAGTAAAGAAGAAAGACAAGAAAAAAAATCAATGCCTTTGAATTAGGATGTTGACCGAGAATACTGTGTATACCATGAACTACTCAAAGAACAAATCAGTCGATACCAGAAGAGATCAAACCTAAGCTTTTTTGAGAAGCTCAATTGACTTTAACTTTCATACCTTGGTCACATCATGTGAAGAGAGAGATCATTAGAAAAACACATCGTACTTGGCAAGGTTGAAGATCAATGCAAAAAAGGAAGGCCAGGAATGCGATGGAGCGATACAATAACAGCAGCTATGGATGCCATGCTATCAACAATTAGCTGCTTGACTGAAGACCACACACAGTTTAGGACAACTATCCATAGGATCGCCATGAGATGACATTGACTCAATGGCACCTAACTATGAGTAAAAGCTTATTCGCCACTGAAGAAATTTTTAATAAACTAAGTGGGGGGGGGGAGGTCCTGCCCCCTTACAAGTAAGCAAAACAATGATTTTAAAGGAGGGGAAGGATCCGTCCTAATAGCTCCTAGCATCCAATTTCTTTTTAGAATTTAACTGTGAAGCTTCTAGCCAACAAGGCTGGTTGGGTTTATGCCTAGTCTAGTTAATTCAGATCAAGCAGAATTCATTAGTGGGACAGAAGGCCTGACAATGTCTACAAAATACTGGATTGCGTTTGGTTGGCTGATAAGAAGTAAACATCAATAATGTTGTTGAGGCTAGATGCCAGAAAGGCTTCCTATAGAGTAATATGGGACTTATTGTTTGCAGCACTGCATCATATGGGTCTGGGAGATAAATTCTTTAATTGGATACATACCATATACCAGCAACCATGTATTGTAGTGACATGCTCTGATTCCTTTGTTTTAAAAAGGGGGACTAGGCAGGACCCCCTCTTTCCTATACTTTTTGTTTTATTAATAACCAACACTGACATTTAGGGTTTGAAAAGTGAGAGGGAATTCATGACCAATTTATTTGTAGATGATGTCCTCCTGATAGTATCTAGATCCCAGTTTTCTCTGCCCAATGTATCGAGAGACAGCAAGGTATTAGGATCAAAGTGAATTACAGTCAAATGGAAGAGGTGAATATAACTACGATGGAGGGGGGAAAAGAAGGTTTGCAGGAGATGTTCCTATTTAGGTGTAATAAGAAAGAAGCTAGAAAAGAAATTCTGGAACTGAAAGTTTGACAATGAAAATGGTTCAGATCCAATGTCATATAATTCTCCAAACAATTGGACATAAATAGAATGGAGTGATGGTTGTTATTCCAACAGTCATACAAAACCCTGCTGCAAATATTTAAAAAAAGGTTTCTTAGAGAGCTCTAGATGACTATCACACTTTACAAAAACTGCACATCATGTGACCTCAATTGAAGAATCCATTGCAACCAGCATGTTTTCAAAGAATTGCAAAGTTAATGGGTGACAGCAATAGAAGACCTCATCCATTTTCAATTGGGCAAAATGAGGTGGGCCACTAGAGTCATGACCCAACAAATATTTTGCTCAACACAGTATCGGCAACTTGAAAGCTTGGGGAGGGACTGGAGACTGGTTGGTGTGGCCTTTCTACCCAAAAAGGTGTTCCACTGCCCCTGAAAAAAATTTGTGTGCCCAAATAAATTTTAGAAATGTATCTAATTAGGAATATTGATACTTCTTTTCTGACGGTTTAAAACAACCTGTGGGTTCTTAAATTCTTTTTCCATCTCAGTATATATACATCCAGTTTCACAGGAACATGCTGAAAAGTTAGTTCAGTGCTAGATAGACAAAAGTTGCAATAGTTGTGGTTTGGATTTCAAAATAATTCTTAGATGTGCCCAATGCAATAATCTAGTGTTTCATCAGGTGTTGACTTCCTGTTACTGTTTATATGTTGGAAAGAAGTGTGAGACTGAAATGTTGCATTAGGAACAGTGTATTAGTCATATTCAGGGCCGGCCCATCCACTGAGCAAGAATGTATTTGCACAGGGCCCCGCATTTCAGGGGGCCCCACATAAACAACATCTTGAACACCGGCGGCAGGCAGGGCGGCTTTAGAGGGAGCCAGCAAGGCCCCGGCTCCCTCTAACAGCTGCCAAAGTGAAGCGCGTCTTTTCCCTTCACTTCGGCAGCTGTACTGACATTTAGAATACTACCGCACTGAGCGTAGGAAACAGGAAGTTCCCTTTAACCTCAGCATGGCAGCGTTCTAAGAGTCAGTACAGCTGCCAAAGTGAAGGGAAAAGGCACGCTTCACTTCGGCAACTGTAGAGGTGAGCTGGGGCCTCTCCGGCTCCCTCTTAGCTAGCCGCAGGGCTTTTCGGGAAGGGAGGGGAGGGGACTGAAAATGGGCTGGGGGGGTTACTAATGGGCTTGGGGAGGTACTAGGACTGAAAATGGGCTGGGGGGGTTACTAGGACTGAATACAGGCTGGGGGGGTTGCTAGGACTGGAAATGGGTTGGGGGGTACTAGGACTGGAAATGGACTGTGGGGGGTTGCTAGGACTGGAAATGGGCTGTGAGGGTTACTAGGACTGTAAATGGGCTGGGGGCGTTTGCTCAGACTGTAAATGGGCTGGGGGGTTACTAGGACTGGAAATGGGCTGGGGGGTTACTAGGACTGGAAATGGGCTGGGAGGAGGGTTACTACTAGGACTGGAAATAGGTTGTGGGGCTGCTAGGATTGGAAATGGGCTGAGTGGAGGGAGGGCTTAAACTGCAAATATCTGATGGGGAGGGGGGCTTGGAATGGAAATGGGCTTTGAGGGGAGGGAGTTAGGACCGGAAATGGACTGTGGAGGGAAGGCTTGAACTGGAAATAGCTGATGGGGAAGGGGGCTTGGACTGGAAATGGGCTGGGGAGGGGAGCTAGGACTGGAAATGGGCTGAGTGGGGGGAGCTAGGACAGGAAATGGGCTGATGGAGGGGCTAGGATAGGACTGGACATGGGAAGTTGGAGGGGCTAGGATTGGAAATAGGCTGTGGTGGGGGCTTGGATTGAAATGGACTCATGGAGGGGTTAGGACTGGAAATAGGCTCTTGGGGGGCTTGGATTGGAAATGGGCTGATGGTGGGGCTAGGAAAGGACTAGAAATGGGCTGATGGGGGGCTGGGATTGGAAATGAGCTGATGGAGGGGCTTGGATAGGACTGGAAATGGGCAGATGGTGGGGCTAGGATAGGATTGGAAATGGGATGATATGGGAACTAGAAGGGAACGGATGCTGGGTGGGGCTGGAACTAGAAGGGAGCTGATATTGGGGGAGGATTAGAATGGGATGGGGCTGGGAGAGTGAAATGGAGAGGGGAAAAATATTTTGTGTGGGAGGGAAGAAAAATCTACAATTGGCCAGGTATTGGGAGAGTAAGTGGGGATTGAGGATGGAGGGGTAAAATTTGAGCAGATAAAATAGGAATGAGGAAAGAGCAAAAGGAGAAAGATTAGTATGTTAAAGCAGATGTAGAGAGAGAATGGGAAAAAACTAGAAGAGAGAAGAAAGGACAAATGGACAGCAGACAATGGAGAGTTAGCAGAAGACACAAAGAAACCAGAAGAAAGTGGCTGGAGCAATTGCAACTGAAAACAAAAATGCACAAAAGGTAGAAAAATATCTCTTTATTTTGAATTTATTAACTGGAATATGTCAGCTCTGGGAAATGTGCATCATTAACGTCTGCGCTTAGTTAGTACAAGAGAAAATTAATTTATAGTTTTATTTCTACAGTGTTGTACATTCCAAATTTGGCTTTTGGGGTTCCCAGTTTAATTATTGTCTTCCTATTTCTAAATTGTGATTCCTTGTTCTTTGCTTGGTGATGGTCTATGTTCTGCATGTGTAACTGAGCTGAGGTATTCTGTTTATGTAGTTTCTATTTGACAGTGCCACTTGTTCTCTTTCCCCAGTAGGAGATGTATTGGTAGTTTCTGAGATGTATTGGTTTAATATTTGCAGTGTTGCCTTTTGATAGGTAGGTTATGGTGCTTTGTGAGTCCTGGTAGTGCTGTTACAATAAGGCGGGTTTGCTATGGGTTCTAAATGGGCAGTGTTTGTAGTAGTTCCTAATGTGCCTGGCGGTTGGCATTGGATTATAGTAATGTAGAAATCTTTTAGGCTTTCTTTATCCATATACTAACTTTTAGTAAACATGCCTCTTAATGAGTATGTTAACATTATGCAAATATTTATGCAAATGAGGACCCGCACCGAGTCTCTGCACATGGCCCCGCACCCCACTTGGGCCACCACTGGTCATATTAGATGGCAAATAACATTTTGCTTTTCCCTTGTATTGTGGATTCTATCACATTCAACTCTATTCAATTCATTTTATTAACTTCAATACTCCGGGGGAATTCTGTGCAAAAAAAAGGCAAATTCTGCTAAATTCTAATAAGAACATAAGAACATAAGATATGCCATACTGGGTCAGACCAAGGTCCATCAAGCCCAGTATTCTGTTTCCAACAGTGGCCAATCTAGGTCATACGTACCTAGCAGTTTCCCCAAGGGACACAGGTTCCACAATGCTTGTATTGGTTCAAGCATTGATATCCTGGGTCCCTTCTTAATAATGGTTTATGGACCTTTCCTCCAGGAACTTGTCCAAACCTTTTTTAAACCCAGCTACACTAACAGCCTTTACTACATCCTCCGGTAACAAATTCCAGAGTTTGATTACACGTTGAGTGAAAAAATATTTTCTTTTATTAGTCTTAAATAGTTTACCCTGTAGCTTCATTGCATGTCCCCTAGTCTTTCTATATTCTGATAAGGTAAACAATCGATCTAACGTTTACCCGTTCCACTCCGTTCATTAATTTATAGACTTCTATCATATCTCCCCCTCAGCCGTCTCTTTTCCAGGTTAAAGAGCCCCAACCTTTTTAGCCTTTCTTCATAGGAGTAGCCTTCCATCCCCTTTACCATTTTGGTGGCTCTTCTCTGAACCTTTTCCAAAATCGCTATATCCTTTTTAAGATACGGCGACCAGAATTGCACACAATATTCAAGGTGCGGTCTCACCATGGAACGATATAGAGGCATTATAATATCTTTTGTTTTATTTTCCATTCCTTTCCTTATCATACCTAGCATTCTATTTGCTCTCTTGGCCGCCGCTGCACACTGGGCCGAGGGTTTTAACATGGTATCCACAAGGACGCCTAAATCTTTTTCTTGGGTGGTGGTTCCTAATGTGGAACCTTGCATCGTGTAACCATAGTTTGGGTTGTTCTTCCCTAGGTGCATAACCTTGCACTTCTCCACATTAAATTTCATCTGCCATTTTGATGCCCAGTCTTCCAATTTATCAAGATCCTCTTGCAATTTTCCACAATCCTCCTGGGTTTTAACAACTTTAAATAGTTTTGTGTCATCAGCAAATTTGATAACCTCACTCGTTATTCCACTTTCCAGGTCATTTATGAATATGTCAAAAAGCAGCGGACCCAGCACAGATCCCTGGGGTACACCACTATTCACCTTTCTCCATTGGGAAAATTGGCCATTTAGCCCTACCCTCTGCTTTCTATCTTTTAACCAGTTCCTGATCCACAGTAGTACACTGCCTCCTATCCCATGACTCTTTAGTTTTGCCAAAAGTCTCTCATGAGGGACCTTGTCAAAGGCTTTCTGAAAGTCCAGATACACAATATCAACCGACTCACCTTTGTCCACCTGTTTATTCACTCCTTCAAAAAAACATAACAGATTAGTAAGACAAGATCTTCCTTGTCTAAAGCCATGTTGGCTGTCTCCCATTAGGTCATGACTGTGTATTTTATTTGTCTATATAACTCAGTGTAATCTCTGTCTTTGAGTAATAATTCAAGATGCAACAAAGAAAAAATGGAAATTACACTAACCTGGTAATTGTAGTTCCTGGAGGGTCCAGTTTAGTCCTCCACAATCGGGTAGTGCCCCTCCTCCTACAGCCTGGAGACTGGACCAATCAAGTCTTCTGTAGTATATATGCAGACGGAGCTCCCAGAAGCCCCCAGTGTACTAGTAACAAAGCATACTTAACGAAGCAACACATTAGATTAATATACAAAATGACATAATGAAAATGACATAATTAAGGAACAATTTGTTTCCCCCCACAAACATATCCAACTTTCTCCCCAAACGAGGAAGTCAGAACACTGTATTGCGCTGGAACAGACGCCCCAGAAATCAAAACACAGCTCCGTATCAGAAATCTCAGGAGCTGACTGAACACCTGAGAAAGAAAGAGCCATAGCCAAAAACGCGGCTGCAAAAAAAAAAGGTTCGAACGGCAAGAGGAACCGTCTTATGATCCACCGTTCGGAAAGCGCGCCGCATTATTATATCAGATAGTCGGGAGGGAAGGAGGACTAAACTGGACCCTCCAGGAACTACAATTACCAGGTTAGTGTAATTTCCATTTCCTGTTCGGTAATCCAGTTTAGTCCTCCACAATCGGGATGTAACAGAGCAGTCAAGACCAGGCGGGACCTTACCATCCGGCGCGCCGAACCGCCGAACAAAACAGGAATCCCGAGCCGCTGACACATCTAAACGATAGTGTTTACTGAAAGCATGCAGAGACGACCAGCGGCCGCCTTACAGATATCTGCTGGCGGAACTAGGCTATACTCCGCCCAAGAGGTCGCCTGAGCCCTAGTGGAATGAGCCAGTAGCCCCTCCGGAATAGACCGCTGCTGCAACAGATACGCAGACGCGAACGCTTCCTTGAGCCATCTTGCAATGGAGGCCTTAGCCACCGCTTCCCCTTTACGTGCACCACTGAAGAGCACGAATAGCCGGTCAGCCTTCCTAAAAAATTCGGTAGCCTCCAAATAACGATGAAGTGCACAACCCACATCGAGACGGTGAAGACTTTTGTCCGCCGACCCGACAGAGTGCGAAGAAAGAACTGGAAGAAACACTGCCTGATTCACATGAATAGGAGAAACCACCATTGGCAAAAAGGAAGAGACCGGGGAAAAAGACAAAAAAGGTTCTCGGCAGGACAACGCATGTAGATCTGAAATACGCCGTGCCGAACAGACGGCTACAAGAAAAACCGTCTTCAGCGTAAGATCTTTCAGAGACGCCCTACTCAGGGGTTCAAAAGGTTCACGAACCAGGGCCCGCGGCACTAGATTCAAGTCCCATGGAGGAACGAAAATCCTGCGGGAGGGCCGCAAATGAACAACAGCCGTAACAAAATGACGTACGTCCGGATAAGAACCGAGGAGACGGCCTAAAACTTTGCCTCGATAACAAGAGATAGCCGCCAACCGGACTTTCAGGGAACTAGCCGCAAGGCCCTTATCAAAAGCATCCTGAAGAAACTTAAAACGACGGAAACGGAAACCGTCGCCGCCCGGACTCCACGCCGGGAGCACCAGTCTTCAAAGATCCCCCAAATCCGAACGTAAGTAAGAGAAGTGGACTTTTTCCTCGCCCGCCGTAGGGTAGAAATCACCGCGGGGGAGTAACCCATCTTTTTCAGCCGAGCCCTCTCAATGGCCAAACCGTAAGCGAGAATCGACCCACGTGGGGCATCCGCAAGGGACCCTGAAGAAGAAGATCCGGCCGCGCGGACCGGAGCCAAGGAATGCCGTCGCGCAACCGGACCAGATCGGCATACCGGGGCCTCCGAGGCCAATCCGGGGTCACCAGGAACACTCGACCCCGATGGCCCTCAATGCGCTGAACGACCCGGCCGATCAGAGCCCACGGAGGAAAGACATAAAGAAGACCGGACGTTGGCCACGGCTGAATGAGAGCGTTGAGCCCCTCGGACATGCGCTCCCTTCGCCTGCTGAAGAAGCGTCCTGTCCTGGCCGATTGAAATGTCGCCATGAGATCCATGATGGGCGGCCCCCACCGACGAACTATTTGCGCGTAAACTTGCGGGCTTAGCTGCCACCCTCCGGGGTCCACCCGCACTCTGCTGAGAAAATCGGCCTGACCATTGTCTGCGCCTGCAATATGCGCTGCCGGGATGGCCAGAAGACGAGACTGCACCCAATTGACCAAGGCCGTCGCTTCTGAATCCAGGGCCACGCTGCCGGTGCCCCCTTGGCGATTGATGTAAGCTACGCTGGTCGCCTTGCCCGAGAGGACTCGCACCGGCCGGTCGAGAACTAGGGCTTCGAGGGCCAAGAGGGCTAGCCGCACCGCCCGTAATTCGAGGCGGATTGATCGACCAAGAAGTCTCCAGGGGAGACCATTCCCCTTGAGCGAAGCGGGTCTCGCAGGGAGCCCCCCAGCCGGTTAAGCTGGCATCCGTTGTGAACGGAACCCAAAGTGGAGGCTCCAGGGAATCCCCGCGTCAGGTTCTCGGAGGAGAGCCACCACCGGAGTGAACGGCGAACCGCCCTTGAGCAAGGCAATCTCCTGTTCAACGAGTCGAACTGGTTGGACCAACGGCGCAGCAGAGCACTCTGCAGCGGGCGCATGTGGAAGCGCGCCCAGGGCACCACCTCCAAGGTTGCTGCCATCGTACCGAGGAGCTGCAGGTACCACCATGCAGACGGAGCGGGCATCCCCTTGAAGAGTCGGACAAAGACCGAATGCGGCGCTCCGGCAGGCACACCAAGCCCCGTGCTGTGTCGAGGCGCACTCCCAGATACTCGAGATCCTGCGTCGGGCACAGACAACTCTTGCATTCTTTCACCACCCAGCCGAGGGACCGCAGCAGAGCCACCACCCTGCTCGTGACGTGCACCCACTCCCGACTGGACTTTGCCCGAATCAACCAGTCGTCGAGATACGGATGGACCAGGACGCCCTCTTTGCACAAGGCCGCCGCGACCACTACCATCACGTTTGCGAAGGTGCGGGGGCCGTGGCGAGACCAAACGGCATGGCCGGAAATTGGAAGGGGCCCCACAGAAGAGCGAAGCGGAGAAACCGTTGATGAGACGGCCGGATGGGAATGTGTAATGTGGTCTTCAGCGGCTGTGGAAGATCCTGCAGCAGGGGCTCTGAGGAGGGGGGAGATAAGGTGCTGAGGGACCCAGCTAGCAACGCAGTGGGCATGGGGAAAACCTCCGGGATGCAGCGTGCAGGTGGAACACAAGCAAGTTATTAATGTTCCCTTCGGCTGAGTACATTTCAGCTATAATACAGCCAGAGAAAAAGGCATTGTAGAGACTTAAACCACCTTTCCTCTTCTTGTGTGGGGTTTTATTTATTTCTTTTTTTTTTTTTTTTGCATTGAAAACAAAAAGCAAGGAAGGCTCAGGGAAACCCAAGACTCTTCAAGAAACGGATTGTGAAACTCCACGTGCCTCCATAGCATGATTAAATGTGTGGAAACTGCTGTTTAGAGCTGTTTCCTCTAAAAAGAAACACTGAAGAGAAAAACAAAACAGCCGCTGGCACCGAAAAACTGTCAGGTACTCACAGAACTGAGAAGGGAACTGGCAGTCATTCACTGTGCTGGCATAGAGAAACTTTCAAAGTCAGGGTAAGGCAATTACAGTGACTGAAAGTAGGGAAATTAGAGTGGGATCCCTCCGCTGCCATTCAGACCTCCATGGTAGGGGCTGAAAGGTGTTTCTGGGGAGGGATGTAGAAGCGCAATCCAGCCGTAGGAAAATTACAGTGAGCATGCTTAATTAGGCCGAGCCCAAAACAGACAGGATCCAAAACACTGACTTAAAACCTCAACCAAATGGTATATTGAATAAGACAGGTACAATAATCAGTAGGACGTACAAAGTAACCCGGCTGCAGTTTGGGGACTAAAAATTTAAAATAGGAACTTCAAAACTCAGAGGCAGCCGGTCCGGATACAGCTGAAATCATCCCAGAGCAGCTGAGGCGAGGAAGAAAAAACAAAAACAGAGTACTCACAGTTTTCATACAAAAAATGATACCTGAACTTCCTGGAGGTATCCAAACTCTCGTGGTAAAGACTCAGTGCAGTGTAAAGCCAATGGAGAGCTCCCCTGAAGCCAAGCTCCGGAGTTCCCAAGGTCATCTGGGGAAGCAAGATGCTGGGGGAAGAGCAGAGCGGATGCATGAGGTCCCTGTGTCTCTTCTGACAGCCTATGCAGCGTAACCGGAATAAGGCACAGGGAGAACTAAAAACAAATAACTGCGTCCCGCAGGAACAGGCATTCAACAATATTCCCCATAATAGGTAATGCCTCAGCCAGCCTTCTTTGTTGGGCACAGTGGGGAATGTAACCCATGAGCCCTGCACCCTTCGTCAGTGACTCAGCATTGTACTGTGGCTCTGAATTGCATACTGTTCTCTATCCATGCCTTCTGTACTTTCTATCCCTTATGTTCATACATAGGCAGAGAAAAAAGTAACCTCTGCACAACTGACATCTAGCAAGTGTTGTGGAAAAAAACTGAAACAGCAATATAGCTGTGAGAAGCCAGCAGAGAAGCAATCTGGCTTCCCGCCCAAAACCGAGGCTCATTAGCTATTCAAAATGGCCGCCAGCAAAAATAAAACACAAAAAGAGTGAATTAAAACCCCCAAAAACTAAGGAATTAACTTAAAAAGTCAAAGGAGAAGGTGGGAGGGTTGCAGGCATGAGAGAAATGCCTAAAATCCCTGAAAAATCAAGAAAAATCAATCGAGTTACCACAGAGCTACAGACAGCAGTGGGAGAAAGACATTCCAGGTCTGAAGAAACTGAGGTGCAGCCCCTGCAGATGCCAGAGTCAGTCACTGCACCTCTGTGGGACCCGCAAATCACGTATTGGGGTTTGGCATACATGCTAAGGCAACCTCCGCTCAGCGGGAAAGAATGGAACAGAACCAGGGAAGCCCACACCAAAGGGACCAACCCTATGTAAAACAGTACAGACTGAAATTTAAAACGTTTTTTTTTTTTTTTTTTTACAGACAACAAAACACTCCCCAGAATCCTAGGGGTGCCCTGAGCAAAATCGCCAGCAAAAGAAACCCCAAAAATGCAAGGGGAACCCGTGCCCAAGTGTTAAAAAGTGCCTTTAAAAAGCACACTTTAGAAATTCAAAATGGCCGCCGCAGTTTTTCACCCGCGGTAAAAAAGGGCGCGAAAATACAAAGGTAACCAAATAATATGGAAAAGAAAGAAAACGACCCTCTAATACAGGGCAAGCGAAATAAAACAGGAAAAAGTGCAATTTGGGAGCCAGGGGAGCCGACAGAGCCTCTGACAATGCAAACAACAGGGAGCTGAAAAGTTAAAGCAAGGAAAATTCCTACCAGCTCAGGAAACAGCAAGGAACTCAGCCAACTTCTCCAAGTGACAGGCAATGCTGAATCAGGTATGGCTCTTCCCCGTACAGCCTAGGGGAGAGCTCAACCCAGGGTTCAGAAATTCCCAGGCAGGAAGGCAGGAGCCCAAGCAGGTCTGGCTTCCCCCAGGATGTCCCCTGTGCAATGCTTTTTTTTTTTTTTTTTTTTAAAGATACAGCTACCTAGCAAATAAATGGTAAATAAATGGTAAATAAAGGACCAAAAACAAAACCCCAAAAGAACTAACTAACTAGTGTTGCTCCTTCAAGTGTCACTTAGTGTGCCCAGAAAGGGCACAGAAGTCCTCAAGCTGCAAGGAGACTGGACACACTGGGGGCTTCTGGGAGCTCCGTCTGCATATATACTACAGAAGACTTGATTGGTCCAGTCTCCAGGCTGCAGGAGGAGGGGCACTACCCGATTGTGGAGGACTAAACTGGATTACCGAACAGGAAAATGTATTACTCAAAGATGCAAAATTATTAATATTTTTGCACAGAATCCTTTCTTTTAAGTCCCAGTCCATCTTCCCAGCTTGGCATCCTCAAGTTGAACCCTTCCTATCTCTCTCTTCTCCTTCCGCTCCCCTCTTCAGCTTGATCTCTTTCCCCTTGGCTCAACAGCCCCCTCCAAGTTACTTTTCATCCAAGTTTTTACTGTCTGCAACCCCACCCCATTCTTTTTCTCCCCTAAACTCCCAGGTGTCTCTCTACACCCTCGTGTTGTACCTGGACCCCCATATCCCCATTTCTCTCTCTTTCTACCAGCAGCAAAACCAGTTCTCTAGCATTCACTCCCTCTACCCTCAGCAGTCCAAGGGAGGTAAGCAGGAAGGGAAGCCCCTCCCTGATCGCTGCATTGGGGAGGTGAGCGGGAAGGGAAGCCCCTCCCTGATCACCGCCACAAGGCCGATCAGGCCCACCGCACCCCAGCAACTTTAAAAATAGGTGCTGACAGGTGTACAAGGACTCCCTCCATCCTCAGCAGCCTGATCGGCATCGGGGAGGAGAGCAGGATGGGAAGCCCCTCCCTGATCGCCACCACAGGCCAATCAGGCCCACCATACCCCAGCAATTTTAAAAAGAGGAGAGTGACAGGCATACAAGGACTCCCTCCACCCTCAGCAGCCCGATCAGCAGCGGGAAGTGAGCGGGAAGGGAAGCCCCTCCCCGATCACTGCCACAATGCCGATCAGGACCGCCATACCCCAGCATCTAACCCACTGTCCTATACACACAAACTCATCCTCCAACTGAGTTCCCCCACCTGCCTAGACCTACGTCAACATACCAACACACCATAAATGCTGATCAATTATACCAATATTTGCCACAACAGTGCCCAGCACTAAAAAGCCCCCACAGTTGTACTGTGCAACAGCGAGCCAGAGAAACTAATATACAACTACCTCAACAACTTGCTAACCTACTAAAGCACAATGCTCCACTTAGCTTCCTATATCATCATATTGCTCCTTCTCACCTATTCCCTCACCCAAACCGCTGGTCTTCTCACAACCTCTTTCATCCCAATTACTGTGGTGGCGAGGCCACGGAGGAGCAGGAGGAAAGGGAGAAAAAACAGGCATTTTCCCCTAAAAATGCAGTTAGCTCCAGGACGTCAGGGGTTAAAACTAAAGAGTTAGAAAAAAACTCCCTGCACAGAGTCAGTAGTAGAAAGACACGCCCTAGCTCTATGGCAACCAGCATTGATAATGAGGAACAGCTGGGGGTGGAGCTAGGCAAGGAAAGGGAGATTCACCAATATAAGGTGGAGGAAATTAGAGACAGGAGGAGCCAGGGAAGCGAGAGGAGAGGAGGAGCAAACGGAGCCACAGGAGAAGCAGGAAGTGACGAGGCAAGCCGAGAAGGCACTGCAAGTGGCAAGCATTGCTGGCACGTGGAGCCTAGGCAGCCCAGGAGGCAGAAACAGGAGGAACATGATGCAAGGCCTGTTTGCAGAGTAAGGCAAGAGCACAAGGAGTCCTGCAAGAGGTATGGAAGTAATCCTGTGAGAGGGAAAGCTTATGAGAAAGAGGAAGTAAGCTATGAAAATGGCCGAGAGTTGTCTCCAGCTGAGTGTATGGAAATTGAGCCCGTGGCACTAAACTCTGAGGAGAGTTTGTTTCCCCACAACAAGGTGAGCACCTTAAAAGCTTCTCATAGTTTCCTGAGAGATAAGAAGTCTCCTAATTCTCTCAAGAGTCCCCAGCAGAGAGAAGAAGCCATTTGGCAGAAAGTTTTAAAGGTTTTAGAAAGATTAAAGCCTGTTACTTCTGACCCAAAGTCTGACCATTTACCCTCTGATTCTGAAGGGGAAAGCATGGATTTGGGAGAATCTGTGTTGGAAGATTTACCTTCAGATCAGGAGATGGATTGTTCTTTAGGCTATGCCCAAACTGACAAGCCATAAGGTTTTAAAAAAAGTGAAGAAACCTAGAGGCTTGGATTTCAGTTGAGCAGTGCTGAGAAGATTATGCTAATGAGCTGCTAAGCTCCGTGGTGTGTTTCAGACTTGTTAAAAGACTGTGTTACAAGTGAATGCCAGAGTTGTTAACTCAGCCTCTAAGAAATGTTTGTGAAGGGAAGAAGAATAGCTGCAGTAAAAAGGGCCATTGGTTTAACTAACTTGAAGAATGTAAAGTTTGTAACCAAGCTGGAAGCTGTTTGGCATAAAGAGTACTGGCTATTTTCTACCTGAAGATACACTGATTGCCTAGTATTGTATATAAGCTGAATGAAGAAGCAAGTTTCTGTTTGTGGTTTCACTGGAGAAAGTATCCACCAATTTTTATGTTCTGATATTTTTTTAACTGCCAAGTTCATCTTGCCAGGTGAATAAATAAAAAATCTTGTGTGCCTTGAAAAACAAAACCTCTCGGCTGAATTACTTTTCACAACTACTTTGCATAGAGGCTAAACAAGGGACATAAAAAAATAAATAAGTTCCGTCTCCTACCACTAGGCTACCGCCTGGCCACTAGGGTGCGCGACATTATCCATCACCTCTACAACAATAAGCTCCAACCTACTGTTCTCAATCCCTGAACAAGGAACACCCACAACCTAATCAACATACAGGTTTCTCATGATCAACCACTCACAAATGGCATCCCACCTCCTACCTTGCCAATCAGATGTGTACCATCTCATCAATCGACCCATAGCCCATCACCTGGATCAAGATGGTAAAACATGACCTTGCTCCAAGCATTATGCACCTAGTCGATGCATCTCTGACGCTAGGCCATATACCAACTCCCCTCAAGCAAGCCTCAATCAGACCCCTGCTCAAGAATCAGGCAGCGGACCCCTCAGCTCCACCCTCATACAGACCTATATCAAGCATCCCGTCCTTGGCCAAAATCAGAGAAAAGGCAATGCAGCTTCAGCTACAAGATTTCATATACACCCATGCAACACTTGACGAACACCAACATGTATTCAGACTACACCACAGCACTGAAACCCTTCTGACCTCCCTCCTCGACAACTTAATTAAAAATACACAGAAAGTATATCAAGGATTCGTTCTCATCTTTCTCGATGTGTCAACAGCTTTTGACTCAGTCACCCATGCCCAACTATGCTCCCACCTACATTCAATTGGAATCAGAGATACAGCTCTGCAGTGCTTAACATTATACCTCTACACCCGATCACAACACATAAGAATCGAATCTGACATTTCCAAACCCTTACAGCTGCTACAAGGCTCACCTCAAAGCTCAGCCTTATCTTCACTGCTATTTAACATATTCATCCAACCCTTATGCATGCTCATAAAACAACATAAAACCCATTATCATCTGTATGCAGATGACATCTTATATACGTCCCAATCTCCACCACCAACCCAGACTACTCCACAATCAGCAATTGCCTAGAAAAATCCATTCAATGGCTCAATGACTACAGCATGCATATCAACCCCAGCAAATATCCATTCAATGGCTCAATGACTACAGCATGCATATCAACCCCAGCAAAACGGAAGTCCTTATCTCCAAACATCCATCCTTCACCCCACCATCTACTATCAAGCTGGCCAACCATACCCTACAGGTCAAATAATTCATAAAATACCTAGGCATCACACTGGACTATCACCTCAACTTCCAACACTATATTAAACAAGTTACCAAGACAACATACTTTAAAATGAGAACTCTACAAAACCGCTGCCCACTTCTGGTCCCCAGCGATTTCAGGAACATATGCCAAGCCCTCATCACTCCCATCCTGGACTATGCAAACATAATTTACCAGGGCTTCTCTAAAGCCACATTATTACCCTTGCAGCTTGCCCAAAACTCCGCAGCCAGAATAATCACTGACACAGGCCCACAAGAGCACATCACTCCCACTCTGAAATCTCTACACTGACTCCCCATCCAAGTGAGAATCAAGTACAAAGTAGCTCTATCCATATTCAAGATCATCCACCAACTCTCTGCAAACATCCTCTATCCCTTTCTTCAACAACCACTCCACAAGAGATCAACACATTCCACCAGTAACAACTTACTCTCGGTTCCAGCTACTTTTACCCAATCCAACAATATAACTTCCAACAAAGCCCTCTCATTCTATTTCCCACTCATCTGGAATGCCCTCACTCCAGAAATATGGGCCCTCACAGACCTCACCGAATTCCAGCACAAGTTAAAAATCACCCTCTTCTTGGAATGCTTCGGCACAGACTCTAAACTATCCCCCCCATCCATCAGATCTGCAGCAGAAACCTCCATAGCACCAACATAACTCTACATATATTCATGCCACAGTCAGTTAAGTTTGATGTAAATAGTTATGATGTGTTCAGTTAATTTAACCTTTAACAAATGTTCAATGTAAAGCATTTTGTTTATTATCCATATAAACCGCCGTGGTTTGTAGATACGTCAGTATAAAAACACTGCTAAATAAATATTTTTTCTAAATCTGGGCTCAACTTTCTCCACCATCTCTCAACAAGAGCCCAGTTCACTCTAGATCCTGCTTCTCTGGCTTACTCCAGTTGCAAATTTACTTAAGCAGCCACCTCATTTTACCAGTCATGTGTATCCAAAGTCTGTTGCTTCTTCCCAAATTGTGAACACATTTCAGAAGATTATGAATGAGCATTTGTTAAGATACATTTAAAAACTTTTAAGTAAGAACAGGGTGTTGTTTGAGGGAGAAACAGCATTTTGAGCATAACAGTGTCACTGCATTAAGCATTAAAAGGTTATAATGGGACTATATCTACAGCACAAAAAATACAAACACATAAAAAGACAGAAGTCTGCAGAGGCAAGTAATGAAAATAAGTGTAACCAATAGCTAAACTAGGGTGAATGTTTGCCCCACGCTGGTTGGATACATCACTTTTATTTAAAACAGAGGTATTTCTGTCTTTTAAAATAAAGTGGTATATAGTTTGAGAGATTTGTAATAGAAACAGAGAAATTCTGAGAGCTGAGTATTTCTGTAATAATAGAGCAAGTGTGGAAATAAAGGTCAACCAACAAGTAATAGATGATACTTTTAAGATATGTTTGGCTAAAGTGATAGTGTCTACTGGGAATGGTCCATTTATCTGTCCTGTCTAACTCTTGGCACATGTGCCTAGAAATAGAGTAATAGGAATATTTGGGAAGAAATTAAAAGCCTATTTTTTTGCTATGGCTTTTGCAAGGTGAAATAATATCCAGTTAGTATACATGTAAAGTAATTTACTGCAGTAAATATTTAAGGAAAATTTATTTTATTTACTTATTTACATTCTCTTATATACCGTGCTATTCTGCATCAGTGCGGTTTACATTGAACAAACTGAAATTACATTGAACAGGGCATTATAACTTGGAGATAACTATTTTACAGGGAACATGGGCTATGGAGGGTTAAGTGGCTTGCCCAAGATCACAAGGAGCACCTGTGTGACTAGAAACCCCAGTCCTTCCGGCCCAAGGTTTCTGTCCTCTAGTGGGATATGAACCCCCGATTGGATACAAAAGTCATACAATACAGACTAATGGATTGGTCTGTATTGTATAACTTTTGAAACTTTTATGGTGCTCAGTTGTACTCCCCACTAGAATCTTAGATAGTCATTGACTATAAATAGTTTAAATAGATAGATATAAAGGGCTCTCTAACAGGATAGAGACACCAAATAGTGAAGAGCTCTCTCCCTTTTAAGCTCTGTAATTCCAAAGCTTTAATAGTAGTTTTTACATATAGTGCCACTCCTCCTCCCCTACTTCCTACCCTGTCCTTTCTGAATAAAGTATAGCCAGGTATAGTTACATCCCAATCATGGTTTTCTGCGAACCATGTTTCTGTAACTGCCACTAAATCCAAGTCAGCCACTCCCACCAAAGCTTCAACATCAGGGATCTTATTTCCCATGCTACGGGCATTTATACACACTGCTTTCCATATGTTACCCCTGTTACCCATTTCCATAAAGGTATTTAATGTATCACCTACCTGGGGGCTTTCACTTACCTGGGGGCTTTCTTCACCCATCCCCAACGAATCTAGTTTAAAGCCCTCTTCAGTAGATTAGCCAGTCTACTACTGAAGACGCGTTGACCTTTCTTGGACAGATGGATGCCATCTCTGCTCTGCAACCCTTGGAACAGCATCCCATGGTCTAGGAAACCAAAACGCTCTCTGACACCATCCACGCAGCCATGCATTATTTTATTATTTATTATTTATTATTTTATTATTTATTATTTATTATGTTTTTTATGGTTTGGTTTTAATTATTTATGTTTTTATCTGTAGTCGAGCCATACCCCTGACGAAGTTTCATAAGAAACACGGCCTGTGTCGGGTTTTGGCACCACTCAATCCCTGGACAATAAAGGTTTAATTACCCTTTTTCTGCCACGTCTTCTGACTGGTGTTGTTTGTAGTGATAAAATGGGCCATCGAAGCTCTAAAATTCTACCTCACAGGCAGGAAATGTTTACTGGTCACGGACCATGCCCCACTAAAATGGCTCAACCAAATGAAGAATCACAACTCCCGGCTCACTAGCTGGTACATGGCACTACAAGCCTTTGAATTCCACATTGAGCACCGACCAGGAAGAATGCACCAGAATGCCGATGCCCTAAGTAGAATCCCGAGCTGTGCAAGTAACATTTTGCCAGCCCGTGATGTCTTAAGGGGGGGGATCTGTGGTGATGAGAGCGATCAGGAAAGAATGGAAATAGAGGAAAATGGTACTTGTGCCTTTAAAACTACTGACAGCCAAGCTTTGCACAGAGGTAGAAAAACTACTTTGAAAAAAAGTCAAGCCAAGCCATGCCCTAGCTCTGACGAGGAGGCAGGCTTGCTTACTGATTACGAGCACACGTGCAAAGAGGAAGGTGTGGCAGGAAACAAGCAGGTTTTTAAACCCGTCTCCAAACACAGCACAGGGGAGAAGAAGAGAGAGAGCACACGGAGCTTACAGAGTTCACAGAGGAGTTCTCAGCGTGCCCGGAGGAGTTCCCAGGAGGAAGAGAGTTCCCAGGAGGAAGGAGCTCAGAGAGTTAGGAGAGCTGAGAGCCACGAGGAGGCTGACTTCCAGTTGCTGAAGGCTGAAAGCAGAGAAGGAAGCACTCCATATCTGAGAAACTCCCAGACCTAAAGCCAGCAGACGGTTAGTTGGAAAGGCTACAAACCAGCTGGAACAGGTACTTCTGTCCAATATTCAAGACCCTATGCTGAAAGGTCCAACTGCTAGAAGGTGGGTGGATACGTTCCTTTGGGGAAAGAACTGTAACCCAGCCACAAGCAGGGCAGTAAATGTGGACACACTAGAGACTTTAAAGCAAGCATTAGAGGGAGGGAAAGCTCACTCCTCGAATGTAAATGTTCATGACCAGAAATAGAAGTTATGGAATGAGTTTTATGAATTCCTACAAGCCAGAAAGTTTGAAGAAGCTGTTGAGACCAAAGATAAGCCGGCCGTAGTACCAGAACCTATGCAGATTGATTGCTGTGGGCCACAATCCATTCCAGAGGACACTCTAATGGATTGCTCTCTTTGCTTTAAAGAAGCTTGAAAAAAAAACCTGTAAGCAGGGTTAAAGGAAGGTTTTGGAAAAGAAGAAAATTACCTTTGCTGAAATTGCTTATAAGGCTGTGCTGTGTTTTGCTTTATTGAAGATAACAGTTTTTGTTAAAGAGATTTGTGCTTGTTTACCTTTAGTTCCAGTTTCCTTACTTTACTTTTGTGTTATTGGAGAAGTATCCATTGTGTTTGTGTGCCTGAACTTTAATGCGTTTGGAAATCCACAAAAATAAATATTCTTGTTCGCCTCAACCAACGGTTGCATAACTACAGTTTGTCTTTGAGTGTGAATTATCTACTACAAGTCCCAGGGTGCTTTGCTGGCGACAAAGAATAAAATTGCATTTAAGGACAGACAAAAGGCAGCCCATAGCTGGAAGCCTTAGGCCCAGGCTAGGGTCCCACAACAGTCGAGACCATGTGGCCCAAGAGACGTAGCATGGATTGAGGGGTGACCTGGCAGGCGCTCTGGATGTGAGCCACCAGAGCTCAGAGGCGGGTGAAGCGATCCACCGGCAAGAAGGCAATGGCCTGCCGAGTGTCGAGGTGCGCCCCGATGAACTCAAGAACCTGTGTCGGCTCGAGGTGAGACTTTGGGTAGTTGACCAAAAACCCCAAGAGGAGGACAGTGCGCAACATCGCTTGCCGAGCCTCCACAATGGAGGAGTCCATAATGAGCCAGTTGTCGAGGTAGGGAAAGACCAGCACGCCCTGACGCCGAAGGTGAGCGGCAGCCACGACAAGGCACTTCGTGAAGACCCGTGAGGCAAATGCAAGACTGAAGGGGAGCACCCTGTACTGGAAGTGCTATCCCTGCACCTTGAAACGCAGGTACTGCCTGTGTTGGGGGTGGATCAAGATATGGGCGTAAGCATCCTTCAGATCCAAGGAACATAGCCAGTCGCCCTGCCAGAGGCAGGGCAGCAACATGCCAAGAGATAGCATCTTGAATTTCTCCCACACCTGGAACTTGTTCAGCTTGCGGAGGTCGAGGATGGGCCAAACACCCCCCCCCCCCCCCGTCTTTTTTGGGATGAGGAAGTACCGGGAATAAAATCCCCGGCCTCGAAGGTGGGGAGGGACCTTCTTGACTGCCCGTTGGGCAAGGAGGGAGTGTAATTCCTGCTGCAACAAAAGCTGGTGTGCGGGGAGTCGAGGAGACTCTGCCGGGGAGAAAGGGGGTGGAAGCCTGTCGAAGTGGAGGCTGTAGCCCTCCCAGATGACCTAGAGGACCCAGGTGTCCGAGGTGATAAGTGCCCATGACGGGGCAAAGTGGGACAGGCGTCCCCCCACTGGCTGCTGCATCGCCGGAGGGCGAGGGGCTATGTCGCTGGCATCAAAACCCCTGCGGGGGCTGTTGGGGAGCCGGCGTCTGGCCTTTGGACCCTTTGGTTTACGGTGGCCCTGGCCGGGCTTCCCCTGCGCAGGAGTGGTCGGCGCGGGTGTAGCCGGGTATGGCGGGTAGCCGCAGTATTGGAGGTCGGTACTGAGGAAGAAGGACTTCTTGGTAGGCTGCTTCTTCCGAGGCAGAGTAAAAGTCTTGCGGGAGAGACGGGTCCTAGTGACGTACTCTGTCTCGATCTCAGCTGTCTTCTCCTCCATCAACTTACCAAAGTGTTGTTTGCCGAGGCAGGGTATGTCCAGGAGCTTCTCCTGCACCCACTGCTCCAAATCCGAAGACTGGAGCCAGGAGACTGGGTGCTTTCACCGGAGGCCTACACTTCTCTGCGAGGTACCTTGCGGGGACGCTCCTTGTCTGACTCTCGGGAACGCCGAAGGGGGCTAAACAACCAGGTGCGGGAGCGCTCATGCTTGTCGGGGACCCCATACAGCGACTTCGAGGCCGCCTTCTTTTTGCGCCGTTACACCTTGGCAGACCCCTGGTCAGAGTGCCGCCTGGAACGTGGTGCTGCAGGGGGAGAACCCACCGGAGGGGAGATGACCGAGGATGCCACCGGAGACTCCGAGGCGGCCTTTCGAAAAATGTCTTCAGACTTCTACTTACGGCTGAGTAGGGCCTTAGAGGACATTTTCTTACAGAGCGAACAGAGCTCTGGGTCATGGTTGACTCCCAGACACCTTAGACAAAAGTCATGAGTGTCCGTAAGCAACATGTTCCTAGAGCATCTATCGCATTTTTTAAAGCCGGTGGCCATGGGGGAAAAACAGCCCCTGCAAGGTTGAAGACCCATGCGGCCAGCGGTTAAGAAGGAAAAAAAATTTTTTTTTTTGAAAAGTTATCCCCTTAAGCTCCGAAAAAGGGAGCAAGGGGAGGACAGGTAGAGGACCGGTGCAACCGGAAAAAAGGAAAAAGAGACTGTTAAGGCGAGGAAAACAACTTTTCCCAAGGGACGAGGTCGTGCATCTGAAGGGCTCCGCGGAAAAAGGGAGACTGAGAAAGATGGCACCCTTGGACAGGAAGAGGACCACGCATGCGTGGCAGCAATTCCAAAAGCTTTCTTTGAAAGCTGGGGAACTTCTCCACGCGGGCTCCATCGGTGCCGTCACCCATAAGTGAGGACTGACGTCCTGCTTGTTCCTGGACAAACATCCGCTATCTGTGGGGCAACCCTGTCTGCCTTCCCATAGGTTGCTTTGAGGCACTGCTCCCCTTAACAGGCCTGTATGGGCAAGGAAGAGGGGATCCCTGGGCTATCATACTCAGGCAGCCAGCCTCCAGAAATATCACCACTCTCACAGCTTCCATAGAACTTGTACTGGTGAAGGATGTAGGCCTCATGGCACAAACTGGGGGATGTTGGCACAACATCAGTCATGTCTCCCAGTGCCTGGCACAGCTGCCCTATCATACTGGCACCTGTTGACATTGTGGTCATCCATATGGTCCAGGTACCGACCAGCTATTCATTGCCTCCCTGAATTGCAGGTCAGCACACCAGATTCTCCTGTGCTACCCCCCACACCACACACTCTCACTTGCAGTCACAAAGAAATCATTTTGCCAAACCAAACCTATGACTAACAGCTGCTATGCCATCAAGGCATGATGTCCCTTTCTCACTCCAACATGATTTGTTTCCAGACTCACTCACATACTAATATTACATTAGCGGTCCAGTTTTCAGAACACAGGATTTGTTAGGGTCCGCTGGATTAACTCTTTTAGCACAAACAGCATATTTCAACATAGTCTGAATAAACACTATTGCTCTTCTTAACATTTCTGCAAGGCTGTTTATAAATATTTCTTTACCTTACAACATTCCCTCACATAGTAACATAGTATATGACGGCAGATAAAGACCATCATGGTCCATCTAATCTGCCCAGGAAGGTGGCAAGTGTAGATGCACCTGCTGTTTCGTGCAGGTCACCCCTCCCCATGTCTTTGTTAGGGGTGTACCCACTGCTCCATGCAGGTCACCCCTATTTGTTGACAAAGCAGAGATAGTTAAGGTTATTATGCTTCCTGTTCTTTGTATCTGCATCTTGTATTTTCCAGACTGCAGTCACACTAGTTCAGCACATACATGCCACAACCATTCTTCTATATGGGACGAATTGCAGAACACAGCTGAATATTTTCCAAGTGCAATTCTGGTCACCGTATCTTAAAAAGGATATGGCGGAATTAGAAAAGGTACAACCACCAAAATAATAAAGGGGGTGGAAGGATACCCTTAAGAGGAGAGGCTTAAAAGGTTAGGGTTCTTCAACCTGGAAAAGAGACGACTGAGGGGAAATATGATAGAGGTTTATAAATTAATGAATGGAGTGGAACGGGTAAACGTAGATTGATTGTTTACACCATCAAAAAGTAGAAAGATTAGGGGACATGCAATGAAGCTACAGCATAATCCATTTAAGACTAATGAGAGAAAGCATAGTTACTCACCTGTAACAGGTGATCTCCGGGAACAGCAGGAATTTAGTCTTCACATATGGGTATCGTCGGTACCGACGGAGCCTGCGCGGGAACGCTCCCCAGCGTCCAATTAGAAAGCTTTTGGGAGCATCCCACAGCACCTGCATGCTGCCTTCCCACCTTTCCGAACTGCCTCTCTCCAGTTGAGTTTTAAAGCTGAGACAAAGAGAGAGAGAGGGAAAGGGAAAGAGATAGATAGAGAGATACAACTCCTAGGGGAGGTGGGTGGGTTGTGAGGACTAAATTCCTGCTGTCCCCGGAGATCACCTGTTACAGGTGAGCAACTATGCTATCTCCAGGAACAAGCAGGAATGTAGCCATCACATATGGGGACTCCCTAAGTTTAGATGCCAGGGAGAGACCCCAGAAGTTGTGTGTCCCTGAGAAGGGCTCCACTTCCCCCCATGGATCTCTGGCATCCAACAGGGATGGCGGGTAGGAGTTGATTAGGTATGGAACAGGTGTTGAAGAACAGCCTGACCAAACAAGGCATCCCGGCAGGAGTCCTTGTCCAAGCAGTAATGGGCTGTGAAGGTATGAACGGAGGCCCAGGTGGCTGCTTGACAGATGTCGTCGATAGACACAGAGTGCAGATAAACCATTGAAGCTGCCATGGCTCTCACATTGTGAGCTGTGACATGGCCCTCCAGAGGAAGATTCTTACTCTGATAGGCAAAGGAAATACACTGAGCAATCCAGTTAGATAGTGTTCTCTTGGAGACTGGCTGTCCCAAATGAGAAGGATCAAAAGCAACAAAGAGTTGAGAGGACTTTCTATGTTGCTGTGTTCTTTGTAGGGAAAAGGCTAAAGTTCTTTTACAGTCCAAAGTATGAAGGTTCCTTTCTGCATTTGATGCATGAGGCCTTGGAAAGAACACAGGTAGGTAGACCGCTTGGTTTAGATGAAAAGGCGAGACCACCTTTGGCATAAAGCGTGGATGAGTCCTAAGGACTACCTTGTCATGATGGAACCTTGTATAAGGTGGATCAGCTACTAGCGCTTGCAACTCACTGATGCGACGTGCTGATGTGATTGCAATGAGAAAGATAACCATCCAAGAAAGGAATTTCAAGGAGGTAGTAGCTAAGGGTTCGAAAGGTGGCTTCATGAGCTGACCAAGAACCAAATTTAAGTCCCATGCCACAGGAGGTGGCTTAATGGGAGGCTTAGTTAGCAGAAGGCCTCTCATAAAAGAGGATGGGAGGAAATAGGTTGTCCATTTAGAGGCTTGAAGGAAGCTGCAATAGCACTCAAATGGACCCTCACTGAGTTAGTCTTAAGTCCTGCATTGGATAAATGAAGAAGGTACTCCAGTAATGATTCCAGAGGTATGGCAATGGGGTTAAGACCCTTCTGCGAACACCATATGGAAACCTCTTCCACTTGAAAGCATAAGAGCGTCTTGTGGTAGGCTTCCTGGAAGCATAAAAGATATCCTTTATTTACTGAGGGAGGTTAAGATCATGGAGATCTAGGCCCTCAGCAACCAAGCCCTCAGATGCAGAGACTAGGGATTGGGATGCCATAACATTCCGTCCTCCTGAGATAGGAGATCTGGAGCAGACCCTAACTCCAGGGAATGAGCTTGAGAGAGATGTAAAAGCAGAGGGTACCACACTTGCCATGGCCAATGTGGAGCTATGAGAATCATGCGGCCTCTGTCTCTATGAAGCTTGAACAGGATTTTGGGAATTAGGGGAATGAGTGGAAAGGCGTACAGGAAGTCTTGACCACAGTAAAGGAGGAAAGCATCCCTGGCATGAGCCCCCTGAGCCGGAATTCTGGAACAGAACTGGGGAAGTTTGGCATTCCACGGACTTGCAAAGAGGTCTATGTCCAGGGTTCCCCAAATTTGAAAAATCTTGGCCACCTGGTCTGCATGCAGAGACAACTCCTGTGGAAGCAGAACTTGACTGAGTCTGTCTGCCCAAGAGTTTTGTATGCCTGGAAGATACACTGCCAGGAGATGAATCTGATGCTCTCTGGCGAGGGCCCATAGTCGCAAAGCTTCGTTGCAAAGCGACAGAGCCTGTTCCCCCCCTGCTTGTTCATGTAGAACATGGCTACTTGATTGTCCGTATAAATGAGGACTGTCTTGTAGCTGAGCAGGGTGTGGAACACTCGAAGGAAAATGTGGTAGGGAAGTTCTGGAGGCTAAATTTAAGCTTTTAGGTAGGAAGTTTTAGGTAGGAAGTTGAAATCCAGAACTTCCAGGATAGCGTTCTCCGAAATGCTTCCTGTTCCACGTGCAGGACCCAAAAGACAGGCAGAGCTCCGGAGTCTCAATGCGTGGATGAGACAATGGTGCAAGGATGAGGGTTTTGGATTTGTTAGGAACTGGGGAACATTCTGGGGAAAGGGGGGGCTCTTCCGAAGGGATGGGCTTCACCTTAATCAGGATGGGACCAGACTGCTGGCATTAACCTTTAAAAAAGAGATAGAGAAGCTTTTAAACTAGAAAATAGGGGAAAGCCGACAGTCACCCAGGAGCGCACGGTTCGGACAAAGGTATCCTTGAAGGATACTACCAAAAGCAGTGAGGTTCCAAAAGGGAGTATAGTAGCCCAAATGCCCTTGAGTAAGGAGCAGACAGAGCATAAAGATTCCCAATTACCCATGCCTACCAATAGCCAGATTAATATTAATAAAATGCAGTCTCTAAAATGCTTGTATGCCAATGCTAGAAGTCTAAACAATAAGATGGGAGAATTAGAATATATAGCATTAAATGAGAGGTTAGATATGATTGCACTCTCAGAGACATGGTGGAAGGAGGATAACCAGTGGGACACTGTGATACCTGGATATAAACTATATCGTAATGATAGAGCTGAACAAATTGGTGGAGGGGTTGCGCTCTATGTTAGAGAGGGCATTGAGTCAGAAAGGATTAAAGTTTTGCAGGGAACAAAATATGCTGTAGAATCTCTATGGATTGAAATTCCATTTATGAAGGGGAAGGTGATGGCAGTGGGAGTATACTATCGACCACCTGGCCAGAATGAACAAATGGATGATGAAATGCTCAAAGAAATCAAGGAAGCTAACAAAAGCCACAACAGAGTAGTAATAATGGGTGATTTCAATTACCCCGGTATCGACTGGGACAGTGTCACAGCAGGACAAGCTAAAGAGATAAAGTTTCTAGATGAAATAAATGACTGCTTCTTGGAGCAGCTGGTTCATGAACCGACCAGAGGGGAAGCCATACTGGACCTAGTCCTTAGTGGAACGCCAGATCTGGTGCAAGAAATAAGGGTGTTGGGACCACTTGGCAATAGTGATCATAGTATGATCATGTTTGATTTAATCAGTGGAGGACAGATAGTAAAGGAATCCACAGTACTACCTTTTAACTTTCAAAAGGGTGACTATGATAGAATGAGGAATATAGTTCGGAAAAAAACTAAAAGGAGCGGTTCCAAAGGTTAAAGACTTACAGCAAGCTTGGGTGTTATTTAAAAATACTATCCTCGAAGCCCAGACCAGCTGTATTCCACGCATTAAGAAAAGTGGAAGAAAGTCCAAAAAACTGCCAGCATGGTTTAAAGGTGAGGTCAGAGAGGCTGTTGCTGCCAAAAGAGCAACCTTCAGAAAATGGAAAAAAGAGCCAAATGATGAAAACTGGAAACAGCACAAGCACTGGCAAGTTAAATGCAAAGCATTGATAAGGCAGGCAAAGCGGGAATTTGAGAAGAAACTTGCTACGGAAGCAAAAACACGAAATAAAGACTTTTTCAAGTACATTCGTAGCAAAAGGCCTGTGAGAGAGTCAATTGGACCATTAGATGATAGAGGGGTAAAAGGGGCAGTAAGAGGAGACAAGGCTATAGCAGAGAGACTGAATGAATTCTTTGCTTCGGTCTTTACTGAGGAAGATGTAGGGGTGTTACCCAAGACTGAAGTGGTATTTAAAGGTGATACTGCAGAGGAATTGAGAGAAATATCGCTACACCGGGAAGATATATTACAACTATTTGATAAACTGAATAGTAGCAAATCACCTGGACCGGATGGTATACATCCCAGAGTGTTGAAAGAACTGAAATATGAGATTGCAGACCTGTTATTGGTAATCTGTGAACTTTCATTAAAATCATCTGTAATACCTGAAGATTGGAGGGTCGCCAACGTAACACCAATTTTTAAAAAGGGTTCCAGGGGTGACCCGGGAAATTACAGACCGGTGAGCCTGACGTCAGTACCAGGGAAAATGGTAGAAGCCATCATAAAGAACAAAATTACACAGCATGTAGATAGTCATGGCCTAATGGGAGACAGCCAACATGGCTTTAGACAAGGCAGATCTTGTCTTACTAATCTGATCTGTTTTTTTGAAGGTGTGCATAAACAGGTAGACAAAGGTGAGTCGGTTGATATAGTGTATCTGGACTTTCAGAAAGCTTTTGACAAGGTCCCCCATCAGAGACTTTTGGCGAAGCTAAAAAGTCATGGGATAGGAGGCAGTGTACTATTGTGGATCGGGAACTGGTTAAAAGATAGAAAGCAGAGGGTAGGGCTAAATGGCCAATATTCCCAATGGAAAAAGGTGAATAGTGGAGTACCCCAGGGATCTGTACTGGGTCCGCTACTTTTTGACATATTCATAAATGACCTGGAAAAGGGAATAACTAGTGAGGTAATCAAATTTGCAGATGACACAAAACTGTTTAAAGTTGTTAAAACCCAAGAGGATTGTGGAAAACTGCAGGAGGATCTGGATAAATTGGAAGACTGGGCATCCAAATGGCAGATGAAATTTAATGTGGACAAGTGCAAAGTTATGCACCTAGGAAAGAACAACCCACACTATAGTTACAAGATGCAAGGCTCCACATTAGAAACCACCACCCAGGAAAAAGATTTAGGAGTCATCGTGGATAACATGTTAAAACCCTCCGCCCAGTGTGCAGCGGCGGCCAAGAAAGCAAATAGAATGCTAGGTATCCTAAGGAAAGGGATGGAGAATAAAACAAAGGATATTATAATGCCTCTGTATCGCTCCATGGTACGACCGCACCTTGAATATTGTGTGCAATTCTGGTCACCGTATCTTAAAAAGGACATAGAGTTATTAGAAAAAGTACAGAGAAGAGCCACCAAATTGGTGAAGGGGATGGAAGGCTACTCCTATGAAGAGAGGCTAAAAAGGTTAGGGCTCTTTAACCTAGAAAAGAGGCGGCTGAGGGGAGATATGATAGAGGTGTATAAATTAATGAATGGAGTGGAACGGATAAACGTGGATAAATTGTTTACGCTATCAGAATATAGAAGGACTAGGGGGCATGTAATGAAGCTACAGGGTAAACTATTTAAGACAAATAGGAGAAAATATTTCTTCTCTCAACGTGTAATCAAACTCTGGAATCTGTTACCGGAGGATGTAGTAAGGGCTGTTAGTATAGCTGGGTTTAAAAAAGGTTTGGACAAGTTCCTGGAGGAAAGGTCCATAAACCACTATTAAAAAGGGACCCAGGATATCAATGCTTGGCCTAGTACAAGCACTGCAGAACCTGTGTCTTTTGGGGAAACTGCTAGGTACGTATGACCTAGATTGGCCACTGTTGGAAACAGGATACTGGGCTTGATGGACCTCGGTCTGACCCAGTATGGCATTTCTTATGTTCTTATGTTCTTATGAAGAGCAAGGAAGATTGCTCTGAGCTCCAAGAGACTGATGTGTAGATGAGTCTCCTGTGGAGACCAGGTGCCTTGTGTGGAGAGGTCTTGCAGATGAGCTCCCCAAGCCATCGGAGAAGCATCTGTTGTGAGAGTTGCCTGGGGTAAGGGTTGTTGAAAAGGAGACCCCAGCAGCAGGTTCTGAGTGGACTTCCACCACTGGAGGGACAAAATAAGGTGACCTGTGTTTGCTATTTTGTCTGACAGGCATCCTGATGCCTGGGTCCATTGAGTGGATAAAGTCCACTGGGCTGCCCTCATATGAAGGCGAGCATAGGGAACCACATGCACAGTAGATGCCATGTGCCCTAGTAATTGTAGCATTTCTCGGGCAGTGAGATGAGGCTTTAGCACTGCCTGAGAAGCTAACTGCACCATGCGAAGGCAACGGCCCTAGGGGAGATAGGCCCTTGTCTTTCTGGTGTCCGGCAAAGCTCCTATGAACTCTAAAGACTGAGTGGGAGTTAGACTGGATTTTGGGATGTTTATTACCAGACCCAAATACTGAAGGATACGCATTGCGCAGGATAGAGAAGTCCTGGCCTCTGACTCTGTTGGGGCTCGAATGAGCCAGTCGTCTAAGTAGGGGAAGACGAATATCCCTAGAGTGCGGAGAAATGCTGCTACCACAGCCATGCATTTTGTGAACACCCTTGGTGCTGAGGCCAGGCCGAATGGAAGCACCCTGTATTGGTAGTGCTTTTCTTGAAAAAGGAACCAAAGGAACTTTCTGTGAGTTGGATGGATGAGAACATGGGTGTACGCATCCTTGAGATCTAGAGAACAAAGCCAATCCTGATTCTGAAGGTATGGCAGCAGAGTTCCAAGAGAAATCATCTTGAATTTCTTTTTGACAAGGAATTTGTTCAATTCCCTGAGGTCCAAGATAGGTCTGTATCCCCCTGTTTTCTTTGGGATAAGAAAATAGGGGGAGTAAAACCCCGTACCCTGCTGATGGATGGGTACTTCTTCTATTGCCCCTTGGGCAAGAAGGATAGTGACCTCCTGACCTAACAGGTTGATGAGAGAGGTCGGAGAATTGAACTGCCTTATCATTGTGGGAGGGGGCATGCTTGAAAAATGAAGCTTGTACCCCTCTTTTATGATGGAGAGTGTCCAATGCTCTGCTGTTATTTGCCCCCATCTGGAGGCAAAGTGACACAACCTTCCAGGAATGATGGACGGCTCTGATCCAATGAGAGTCAGGAAGGCTAAGTTCTCAAGCTGAAAGTCAAAGGCCTTGTGGAGGCTGAGACTGCTGGGACAGCTGAGGCTTAGCAGTGTTTGCTTTTCTTTGTTTGGGTGGTTGCTGACCCTTTCTGACAAGCCGACCTGCAGAACGTCCCTGCTGAGAATAAGCAGGATAATACTTTTTCTTTTTAGAAAAGAATGGTTTCTTAAAAGATTTCTTTCTTGCAGGATCAACTGTGGCTTGGACAGTCTATCCAAGGTGGAGTTGTCAGCATCCAATTCATTGGCCTTTTCCTGCCAATCTTTACCAAACAGGTTCTCACCAGTACAAGGAATATTTGCCAGTTTATCTTGTACCCAGAACTCCAGATCAGATGCCTAGAGCCAAGCAATTCTACGTGCACCTATGGCAATGGCAGAGGTTCTGCTTATGCACTCAAAGCAGTCAAAAGCTGCACGGTTGACAAATTTAGAAACATCTTGGGCATGTTTGACCAACGTGAGAAAATCCTGTCTTCTGTCCTCTGGAGGAAGAGGACTCAAAGCCTCTAAATCACCTGTGACTTCCTTCAGGAACATTCCCATATATAGACTATAGGAACTGATCCTGGCAGAAAGCATGGAAGCTTGGAAGACACGATGTCCAAAAGCATCCAAAGCTCTGCACTCATGTCCTGGAGGATTAGAGGCATGCCTCTTTGCACTCTTGATCCTCCTCATAGCTGATTCCACTACAATAGAGTGGTGAGGAAGCTGAGTTTTCTGGAAATCAGGACAAGGAGGGACTCGATACAGAGTATCCAGTCTACGAGAATGAGGAGAGGTGGTAAGAGGTGTCTCCCACATTCTTAACATGAGATCATGCAAGATCTCATGGATGGGCAAGGTAGCTGCCTCCTTAGTAGTCTTAGGATATTGAAAAATTTCCAACTCCTTTGCTCTGGGCTCTGTTTCAGGTGCCACAGTAATGGACAGACCTTGAGCCACCTCCCTGATGAAATCCTGAAAGGAAACGTCCTCTGGAGGAGACATCCTATGTTTAGGGGAGGAAGGCTCCTCTGGGAGAAGTATTCCCGCATCGACAGAACTGTCAGAATCCTCAGATTCCTCTGAGGACTCGAAGTACCTTCTATCAGGATGCTCTTGAAGAGCCCGATACCCATACCGACCGAAGTCGGTACCGGGAGTAATCGGTAACGGAGTATCGGTACCAGAAGGCATTGGATGACTGGGTGCCGGCAATGCGGACACCAATGTCGATGTCGATGGTATCGGTACCGGTACCGATACCGGTGCCAGAGTCAGTGCCTGTACCGGTTGAAAAGGCTGACGCAGTTCCGAGGGCATCAATGCCGCAAGGAGAGCCGCCAGACTGCGCTCAATAGCCAGGACTCTCTGGTCTATCGACACTGCCGATGCCTGGATATCGGTACCGGAGAAGACTGCCGGTACCCCAGAGCATGGCACCAGTAGCTCTGCCGAGGTCAAGGCCTCGAGAACATCCTGGAACCCCGATAATGCTTTGGAAGCCAAAGCCTCCTGCCGGGGCAATTTTGCCAGTGCAGAATCCTCAAGGGCAACGCCAGAGGCATCTCGATGCTTAGAAGGAAATCTACCCTTTGAAGACCGGCTGGACTTATGTTTAGTTACCTGAGATCCACGGGAGGAAGATGAAGCCCTGGAAGACGTCGATGCCACCGAAGCTGCATCAGAGGGAAACAGGGTACTGAGCTTGGCGGCTCGGTTCTGTTGACCTCTCTTGGATATCATGGCACAGGCCATACACTCCGAGATAGAATGGTCCGGACCTAAACATTTCAGACACCACTCATGGGTGTCGGTGACGGAGATGGTACCGCCACACTTGGTGCACTTTTTAAAACCCGAGAAGGGTTTTTCCATTATGGAAAAAATCTTGGGCCTAAGGCCCAAAATGGTGCATGCACCTGGAAAAAATGTTTGTTTGTTTTTTAAAGAAAAGAAAGAAATAAATAAAGATAACCCAGTGGTACCGGTAAAGCGTCGAGGAAGGCAGACGCGACCACAAAAAAGAGAGAAAATTTTCTGCGGTGACAGGAACACGACCTGCTGGCTCCGCGGAAAACTAAGAACTGGAGAGAGGCAGTTGGGAAAGGTGGGAAGGCAGCACGCAGGCGCTGTGGGATGCTCCCAAAAGCTTTCTAATTGGACGCTGGGGAGCGTTCCCGCGCAGGCTCCGTCGGTACCGACGATACCCATATGTGATGACTACATTCCTGCTTGTTCCTGGAGATAATACTTTTTCACTCAACGCATAATGAAACTCTGGAATTCATTACTGGAGGATGTAGTAAAAGCTGCTAGAATAGTTGGGCTTAAAAAAAGGTTTGGACAAGCTCCTGGAGGAAAGGTCCATAAACCATTATTAAAGAGGACCCGGGAAATTCACTGCTTACCCCAATACAAGCATTGTAGAACCTGGGTGTCTTTTTGGGAAACTGCCAGGTACTTGTGACCTGGAATGGCCACTGTTGGAAACAGGATACTGGGCTTGAAGGACCTTGGTCTGACTCAGTATGGCATTTCTTATGTTCTTATGTAAGTTCTAGCCTTATGTGGATGTTTCCAGGAAACATTTGAAATGTACACAGGCTTTTCCTGAATACGCTTTATACGTCTCCACGGCTGACCACGCGCCCTCCCCCCTCCCTGTTCCGCTCCTTCTGGGCACTTTCTGAGATCCCCATGCTAGTGCCATGAATGTGTATGACAAAAGTGTTTCGGAATATCATCAGGGATGTTTTCGGCACATAAACGTCCCCACTGCACATACAGACCTCTTATTTGTGTTCTGGAATGACCCACATAATGGACATTGTGGTTATTCTGAAAGTACGTGCATCAGAGCAATCATGCATACTTTCACTGTGGGTATGTACAGGGGTAGAGTGCAAAGTTACCCCATATATTATAAAACACTACAATTTACGCATATTTTTTAAAATTCTAGGTATGGGCATTTACAACAGCCACAGTGCTGAAGTGAATGTTCATGGCTTGAATTAACACATATTTTTGACAATTTTCAACCCTATTTTACAATTGTGGTGAACATTATTGGTGCCCTTGCAGTTCAACCCCTTGATGTCCAATATCTCTTAAAAAAAGAGTGACCAGTGAAATGTCTTTGGACTATATATGCACACATATTTAACACACAAAAGAATCAAATAAAACAAGAACAATTAAAAAAGGAAATAGTAGGTCTGTATGATTGGACTGAGAGCTGAAGGATATGATTATTGGCACCCTTATAAACAATTCAAATCAGTTTGAACAGAAAAATCACTTTCCCATCACAGTAAACTTAGATGCATCTGTGATCAATGGTCAGTACTTACATGACTTGACTCAACCAATGAACGATGGCTCTAATGTTTAAAATAGCCACATTCACTTCCTGTTCCATTTTCACAATGGTGAAGCAAGAGAGCTGCCCAAGACCATCAGAAAAGCCATTATCACCAAACATCAAAGGGGTACAAGGCCATCTCCAAAGACCTTGGGATTCCTATGTCTACAGTTTGCAATGTTATTAAGAAGTTTTATGCTCATGGAATCGTCAAGAACCTCCCAGGACGTGGTGGGGAGAGGAAAATTAATCCAAATCATCTTCAAAGTTAGTGCAAACTATTGGAAAAACACCACATACAACATCCAAAGAGCTTAAGGCTGACCTGGAGCAATCTGGAGTGGTGGTTTCAACCCGCACCATATACCACACACTAAACAAAGAAGGACTTCATGGGCGAAGGCCAAGGAGGATCCCACTGCTCAAAGACAGACAAAGAAAGGCATGCCTACTCTTTGCCCAAACCCACCTTGAGAAACCACAATCCTGGGAAAATGTTCTGTGGACAGATGAAGCCAAATTTGAGTTGTCTGGCAATGCAGAACAGCGATACATTTAAAGGCGAAGAAATTAAGCTTATAAGGAAAAAGACACCCTTCCTAAAGTTAAATATGGTGGAGGTTCCATAATATTGTGGGGCTGTTTTGCTTCCTCAGGAACTGAAGGCCTAGAACAGCGATGGCGAACCTATGGCACGCGTGCCAGCTGTGGCACGCGAAGGCCTTGCAGCTGGCACGCGGGAAGGTCCGCATTTAAAAGGTCCCAAATTTAAAAAAAAAAAACCCAAACAAAGCGGCTGCTTCTGCCGCGGCAGCCTCAAGAGCTCTGCCGCGGCAGCCTCAAGAGCTCTGCCGCGGGGCCCCCCCCCCTGCCCGGCAGAGCCTCCCTGCATCATCTACCTTCAAGTCGCAAAACGCGGGCTTCTTTCAGAGCCGCGAGAGTTTCCTTTCTCGCGGCTCTCCCGCGAGAAAGGAAACTCTCGCGGCTCTGAAAGAAGCCCGCGTTTTGCGACTTGAAGGTAGATGATGCAGGGAGGCTCTGCCGTGCAGGGGGGGGGGGCCCCGCGGCAGAGCTCTTGTGGCTTCCGCGGGGGTGCTCTTGAGGCTGCCGCGGGAGAGATGTTTTGGCTGCCGCGGCAGAGCTCTTGAGGCTGCCGCGGCAGAAAGAAGCAGCCGCTTTGTTTGGGTTTTTTTTTTTAATTTGGGATGATAGGGGGGAAGGGGGTTTTAGGACTGGTAATTGGCCATGGGGGGGGCTAAGACTGGGAAAGGGGCTGATGGGGGGGTTAGGACTGGTAATTGGCCATGATGGGGGGGGGCTAAGACTGGAAAGGGGCTGATGGGGGGGTTAGGACTGGTAATTGGCCGGGGGGGGGTAGGACTGGTAATTGGCAGGGGGGGGTAGGACTGGTAATTGGCCAGGGGGGGGGGGTAGGACTGGTTAATTGGCCATGGGGGGGGGCTAAGACTGGAAAGGGGCTGATGGGGGGGGTGAGGACAGGTAATTTGGCCGGGGGGGGGGTAGGACAGGGAATGGGCCGTGGGGGGGGGGGGGGTTTAGGACTGGTAATTGGCCAGGGGGGGGGGGTTAGGACTGGTAATTGGCCGGGTTAGGACTGGTAATTGGCCATGGGGGGGGCTAAGACTGGAAATGGGCTGATGGGGGGGTTAGGACTGGTAATTGGCCATGAGGGGGGGGGCCTAAGACTGGAAAGGGGCTGATGGGGGGGTTAGGACTGGTAATTGGCCGGGGGGGGGGTAGGACTGGTAATTGGCAGGGGGGGGTAGGACTGGTAATTGGCCAGGGGGGGGGGTAGGACTGGTAATTGGCCAGGGGGGGGGGTAGGACTGGTAATTGGCCCGGGGGGGGGGTTAGGACGGGTAATTGGCCATGGGGGGGGGCTAAGACTGGAAAAGGGCTGATGGGGGGGGTTAGGACTGGTAATTGGCCAGGGGGGGGGTTAGGACTGGTAATTGGCCGGGGGGGGGGTGTAGGACTGGTAATTGGCCGGGGGGGGGGGGGGGGGTAGGACTGGTAATTGGCCAGGGGGGGGGGTTAGGACTGGTAATTGGCCGGGGTTAGGACTGGTAATTGGCCATGGGGGGGGCTAAGACTGGAAATGGGCTGATGGGGGGGGGGGGTTAGGACTAGTAATGGGCCATGGGGGGTGCTAAGGCTGGAAGTGGGCTGGTGATGGTGATGGTGATGGTGATTTGGGGGGGGGGTAGGACTAGTAATGGGCTATGGGGGGGGGCTAAGACTGGAAATGGGCTGATGGGGGGGTTAGGAATGGAAATGGGCATATTGGGGGGTTGGGTGGGTTAGGACTGGTAATGGGCTATGGGGGGGCCAAGACTGGAAATGGGCTGAGTGGAAGGAGGGCTTGAACTGCAAATAGCTGATGGGATTGGGGCTTGGAATGGAAATGGGTTGTGAGGGGGAGGGAGCTAGGACTGGAAATGGGTGAGGGGGCTAGGACATGAAATGGGCTGATGGAGGGGCTAGAATAGGACTGGAAATTGGCTGTTGGGGGGGTGCTAAGATTGGAAATGGGCTGTGGTGGGGGTTTGGATTGAAATGGACTCATGAAGGGCTAGAACTGGAAGTAGGCTCATGGGGGGCTTGGATTGGAAATGGGCTGAGTGGAGGGGAGCTAGGATTTGACATGGGCTGATGGTGGGGCTAGGAAAGGACTAGAAATGGGCTCATGGGGGGCTGGGTTTTGGAAATGCGCTGATGGAGGGACTCGGATGGGACTGCAAATAGATGGGGGAGCTAGGACTGGAAATGGGCTTATGGGGGGTTAGGACTGGAAGTGGGTTGATGAGGGGGGGCTAGGACTGGTATTGGGTTGGGAGGTTGCTAGGACTGGAAATGGGTTGGGGGGCTGCTAGGACTGGAAATGGGCTGATGCAGGGACTAGAAGGGAATGGATGCTGGGTGAGGCTGGAACTAGAAGGGAGCTGGTGTTGGGGGAGGATTAGAATGGGATGGGGCTGGGAGAGTAAAATGGAGAGGGGAAAAATATTTTGTGTGGGAGGGATAAAAAATCTACAATTGGCCGGGTATTGGGAGAATAAGTGGGGATTGAGGATGGAGGGGTAAATTTTGAGTAGATGAAATAGGAATGAGGAAAGAGCAAAAGGAGAAAGATTAGTATGTTAAAGCAGATGTAGAGAGAGAATGGAAAAAAAAAACCAAGAAGACAGAAGAAAGGACAAATGGACAGCAGATGGAGAGTTAGGAGAAGACACGAAGAAACCAGAAGAAAGTGGCTGGAGCAATTGCAACTGAAAAAAAATGCACAAAAGGTAGAAAAATATCTCTTTATTTTGAATTTATTAACTGGAATATGTCAGCTCTGGGAAATGTGCATCATTAATTTTTGCGCTTTGTTTAGTACAAGAGGAAATTAATTTATAGTTTTATTTCTACAGTGTTGTTGTATATTCCAAGTTTGGCTTTTGGGGTTCCCAGTTTAATTATTGTCTTCCTGTTTTTAAATTGTGATTCCTTGTTTGGTGATGGTCTGTTCTGCATGTGTAACTGAGCTGAGGTATTCTGTTTATATAATTCCTATTTGACATTGCCACTTGTTCTTTCCCCAGTAGGTCATGTATTGTTGTTCTCTGAAATGTATTGGTTTAATATTTGCAGTGTTGCCTTTTGATAGTTAGGGTATGGTGCTTTGTGAGTCCTGGTAGTACTGTTAGGATACGGCGGGTTTGCTATGGGTTCTAAATGGGCAGCGGTTTGTAGTAGTTCCTAATGTGCCTGGCGGTTGGTACTGGATTATAGTAATGTAGAAACCTTTTAGTCTTTCTTTATCCATATACTCATTAAGAGGCATGTTTACTAAAAGTTAGTGTATGGTAACATTATGCAAATATTTATGCAAATGAGGCACCTTATGCAAATGAGGCTTTAATGGACGTGCTGGCACTTTGAGGAAATTCTTTGGTTTTGTGCGGCAGTTTGGGCACTCGGGCTCAAAAAGGTTAGCCATCACTGGCCTAGAACATATTAAAGGAATCATGAAGTCAGAGGACTACAAAGGTATTTTGGAGCGAAATGTGCTATCTAGTGTCAGAAACTAGGTCTGGGTCAAAGTAGAACAATGACCCAAAATATGCATCCAAAAGTACAAAAGAATGGTTAAAAAGAAAAAAATGGACTGTTTTAAACTGGCCAGCAATAAGCCCTGATCTCAATCTAATCAAGAACCTTTGAAAAGAGCTGAAATCTGCCATTGATAAAAGGAATCTTGGAAACATTCATGAGCTGGAATAAATTGCAGTTGACAAGTGGGAGAAACTACCAGCAGATAGATGTACAAACCTTATAGATGGCTGCAAGAAACGTTTGGAGGCTGTCATCACTGCCAAGGGTTGTGCAACCAAATATTAGTGAAGGGTGCCATTAAACCTGTCCAGGTCATATTTTGTGTTTTTCTCAGAAACTACTATGTTTAAGTTGCACAGATATCTTTTTTTGTTGTATATCTTTGAACATACTATTAAAATATTATGATATACATTTAGAATATTTCCAATTATTTCTCGAGATATTGTACACAACATACCTAAAATGCAAGGGTACTAATACTGTTGACTACAACTGTATAAAGTATGCACATACCTTACCTTATAAAATAAGTGTGAAATATGCACATAAAAATGGTCTAATATAGACATGTCTTACAAAATTATCATCTTACAGGGCAAATTTATAAAAGGTCACCTAAGCTAACTGAGCAGGCAGGTGCCTATGTTTTGCCTCCTTTATAAAAACATATAGGTGCTGTGCTGCATTGTCCTACGAAGGTGAGTGCCCCATTGTGGACCCTCATGGACCTTTAGACCTATTCGGAAACAGATATAAATTATAGTATCTAAAATGCGCACATAAATCTTGGCTCCACTCATACTCCTCTCCTAGGCATGCTTACTCTACAAATATGCATCTACTTTTAAGTGTGACCTAATTTAGTACGTGGCTTTTTAATGCAGGTAAATTATCATTTTACATGCAAAAAGGGTTTATAAAATAACAGCTTTTTCCAAATGTATCATGTTATATACATAGAAAAAGGACTCTTACAAAATTGTCCAGTGGTATACATGTGTTAAAAGTAGAAGACAGATTATTCCTGCTATTATGTGATCTGCTTTAGGCTTTCTTGGAGCGTAGTTTGGACAGAGCTGTGATATAAACACATATTTTATAAAATATGCATGGACACATACAGAGAACACACACACATTTACACCATCTTTGGAGCAGGTTTAAATTTGTGCATGAGGATTTCTTCACTGTTTGAGCTGGCTCTGGGTGCCTGTTTTATAAAGGCACATAGGCACTTTTGTTTCCTTTATAAATAGGTACCTTTTTGGACTTTTCACATAATAACATTATAAAATTATACAATTAATTAACACCTTCTGTCATGTTTCCAAAGATGCAGATAAATGCCAACCATACGCTAAGCCATTTTTAAACAAGGTCCTCAGAGCTGAGCGTAGAGCAGGAGTATCCCTGAAAGGGCCCTTGCAACAGCTGTGAAACTCTCATTACAGTCTATGAGAGTGATTTTGTTGTTCTTTATTTTTTTAAATTTCCTGATAAAAAATAGTTCAAACCAGTCATGGTTTTAAACTCTATCACATGCTATGATCAAAAAGGTAAGCAAAACTATCTTTTCTCTAAAATCCAGTAGCTGCACTTTCTAAAACTGTTTTTAAAGAAACTGTATCACTTTCTTAGTAGCATGGCAAAACAATTATTTTAAAAACTTGTTGCTAGACCCACTCTTGCTTATGAAACATGCACTTGCTTCTAATTACATCCCCTCACATATACATTGTGATGAGAAGACTGGATGCTAATCTCACTTTTCCCTAAGTAGGCAGCATTAGAGGACAACGTCAAAAGAAGTACAGCTCTGGCAAAGAGACAGGGGAAAAGATGATTTGTTACTTGGAATATTTTCATATACACATTGAGGCTGGAGATGGTGATGAGAATAAAGGTCACAATGGGGAGAGATAAATTGGCCCTGAGAAGAAACATATTAGATATCTGAACCAAATGGGGTTAAGAAGGAAAGTATAGAATTTGAAATAACAGATATCCCTATTCTGCTAGAAGAGGAAGAGATAGAGTTTATGAAAGTCTAAGCCATTGAGGTCTCAAAGTACTTTAAAAATGAGAGTGCTCTGTTTCAGTATATTAATGAGAAATAATTATTCTGCTGAAACACCTATATGGGTGAATGGTAGCATTAGCGTCTTTAGCTGCAATTGAGGAAGGATGTAAACTTTAGCAGTGTTTCCGTAATCGCTGCAGTCAAAAGACTGGCAGGTGCAATGTTATTGGATTTGAACTTCATGGAAAGCACAGTTACTTACCTGTAACAGGTGATCTCTGGGAACAGCAGGAATAAGTCTTCACATATGGGTACGTCGGTACCGACGGAGTCTGCGTGGGAACGCTTCCCAGCGTCCAATCAAAGAGCTTTTGGAAGCATCCCACCATGCCTGCGTGCTGCCTTCCCGCCTTTCCCAACTGCCTCTCCTCAGTTAAGTTTTAAAGCTGAGACAAAGAGAGAGAGAGAGGAAAGGAAAGATAGATAGAGATACAACTCCTGGGGAGGTGGGTGGGTTGTGAAGACTTATTCCTGCTGTTCCCAGAGATCACCTGTTACAGGTAAGTAACTGTGCTATCTCCAGGAACAAGCAGGAATGAGTCTTCACATATGGGGACTCCCAAGCTGAGATGCCTGGAGTCCCAGCATGTCATAGGTTGGAACATGCTATCCCCCACAACACCAGGCATCCTGAGGATGGAGGGTAGGAGTTGAAGAGAGAAAGGTGCTGTGGAACAGTTAACCCAGCATAGGATTGCAGACAAGGAGTCCATGTGTGGATGATAATTGTCATCAATGATATTGCAAGAAAAAATATTGCAATATGGACCTCCCCTAACAGGACTTCAAAGCAGTATGGAGGTTCATGGGATCTACTGGGGAACCCAGTAGAGGAACGTCGAGAAGGACCTCACTGTAAGTGGAGGTAGTAAACCTGTAGGAAAAGCAATGGAGGTCAGAATCCTGAAAGGTAACAGGTGACCCCAGTAGGAAAAACTGGGGTAGTACAAAAACGGTGAGCCTTCAGCGGAAGGCTTTAAGATAAAAGCCGAACTCTTTTGGCAGCAGAATGGCTCACTCTTAGGAACAAAAACAGAAAGGCTAACCAATTTGGACAAACAGGCCAGTCCTTGTGGGGAGAAAGGGTATGGGAACCCCTTGTATCCCAAAAGAAAGGACAAACAATGGAGGCGTTAGAGCCTGTGATTAGCTGAAGATCCGCAATGTCTCTCCTAACTGAAGTCAGCTGGGAGAGATATTGGAACATGGAGAGCTTCAGAGGTACGTAACCTTAAGGTTATGGTAGGTGTTAACTACCACCCAAGTGGTTGTGAGTGTAAGACCCCAAAACATGCTGGATAGCATAAGTATGGGTAAAGCCCACCTGTCAAAATCATATAGCTATATGAGCCTCGACAGTCAGGTAGATAAAGCAGAATACATATCTACCGATAGTAAAATATCTCGACAGATACATATAGATATAGATATACATATATAGATATATATAGATATAACATATAGATATATGAGAATATATCTATAGTGAGATATGAAGGGCATAAAATACACACAAATGATAGACATAGACATCTGTAAGATGTGTGCTATAGGTATGAATATATATGCCTCTATATGGAAGTCTGCAAAGAAGCAGACAGAGATATGCCTACAAAAAGGTATTCACATAGGAAAATGTGGAGAGGAAAGATTCATCTAATAACAAGAAGGTGGAACCTACTTGAGAAGATATATAGAGAATCAATTCCCACTGGTTATGGCTACAGGGATGCTAGTTAGTAGAATAACCAGGATAGTTACGTGAAAAGCAGAGGATGATATCAGTCTGCAGCCAGCAAGTCCCGAGTATTCTAGAACTCTAGCATGGTAAGTGAACAGAAGACGCATAGGAATGAGATACCATGCTGACATGCTTAGGGCAAAAAGGTATCATGCATTCTTACCATGAGGACGAACAGGAAGGAGAAAACATATTCCCTATTGGAAATACTATGGACCAAAGCAGGGAATTAGCAACTCCTTAAGCTTTCACGTAAGAGGAGGCCTATGTCCTTTATATTAAAAAAGGAGAACTTTTCTAGTCATGGGAAACATGACTGAAAAAGTCTTTTTCAACCATCTAGTATAGCTGTTGGAGAAAAAAAAAACCATGCTCTCTAGCAAGGGCCCATAGTGGAGCGCTTCTCTGTAGAATTGCAAAGAGCATGATGCAGGAGAATGAGGAGATAGAACTGGCTGCAGGAGAGCCAGTACCTATGTCAACTATGCTGCCAAACCCAGGGAAATGGAGATGGCAGAAAGAGAAGACAATCCAACAAGCTTGTAGTGAAAACATTTCCAAGACAGATGACAGCACTGACTTGGAGCCACTACTAAGACCAGACAGAATGTTAGTGGAGGACAAATCTGGTTGCTGGTGAACAAGAACCAGTGGTCCAAACATTAAGGCTCCTGCATTGGCAGCTGCTTGCCAGACAGCAGAAGAATGGTACTGTTTAAAAACAGAAAGAACAGACAAAACAAGAGTAGAAAACTCTGGACGTGTCTGATGAACTGCTTCAAAGCAAGATTGAAAAAGAGGAGTCAGCTCAGAGAAGAGAACTCCGCACTGGAAAAGTAAGAAACTAGAGAGGCTGAAGAAAAAGCCCTCCAGTGAAGCAATACCGCTCTTACAGAGGAAAACCTGGTATGAGGGTAAAGAGAAAGGAGCTGAAGAAAACTTACAAAGTAGTAAGTTTATAGAAAGGAAAAAAGACATGCTGGCACAGGAAACTATCATTTGATAGTGGATAGACCTCTTTCCCTAGTAGGAAAAAGAGGAGAACCCTGTGACCTAGAAGCATGAACATCCTGACAGCTCATAGAAGATAGAAAGAATGGATGTCTTTCGGGAAGAGATCCATGTTTAGGATTTAGAATGACAGCAGTGGATTGCCTCTATTGAGAAGAAGCAACTGCAGATTCTAATCCTAAGAGTCACAAGCATCTGATGGATTGATCAGAAACCCTGTGGTTGCTGGGTTTGCTGAGCCTGGTGAGAGGTTGAACTCTGCAGACCAGGACGATGCTTCCCCTGTTGGGGAACATCTGTATGATGGGCAGATGATGCATAAAACCTTCTTCTCCTATGGGAAGAAAGTTTGGCAGGATATTTCCTACTTACTGGGACAGAAGAAGGTGTAGAACAACCCCTAGGAACAGGTAAGTCAGTGGAGAACTGAGTAACCTGACGTAAAGACTCCTTGTTGAAATGATTGTCTCCACTGCAAGGAGTATGTCCCAGTCTGTGCTGTGCCCATTTGTCCAAGTCTGAAGCTTGGAGCCAGGCTCTACGTCGTGCCCCTATAGTTATAGCAGAAGTCCTGCTAACAGACTCAAAAGAGTCTAGGGAAGCACGAGTAAGAAACCAAGAAATATTCTGGAGATGCTTGAGCAGTGAAGAATAGTCCGCACTCTGGAAGGGAAGGAGTCAAAAGATGTAATTGCTTTGTGACCTCCTCAAGAGATAGACTCATATAGAAAATATATGAGAGAATTCTTGCAGAAAGCATAGATGTCTGGAAGATTTGACGTCCAAAGGCATCAAGTGTTCTAGACTCACGACCTGGCGGATAATAAGAGTGCTTTTTCTTGCTCTTTATCCGCCTCATTGCTGATTCCACAACTATGGAATGATGAGGAAGTTGAGTCTTTTGAAACCCTGGAGAGGGGGGCACCTGATATAAGAGATCAGTTGCTCTGGAAGGTGGGGGTACCCTTAAAGGTGTTTCCCACATTCCTAGAAGGAGATCCTGCAAGGAATGATGCAAAGGAAGCATTATGTTCTCCTTTGCTTTGGTAGAAAGAGAGCCCTGTGCAGGATCATGTCCTGGGATAGGAATGGCAAGAAATCTTGCTATATCCAGGAGGAAACTCTGAAAGGAGAGTTCCCCAACAGGAATTTCCCTTGGACAGGTTAGATCTGAAGAACTAGCCTGAGCACCGACAGAGCTATCCAGATATATAGGAATAGAAGATCCTGCACAGTGCAGTGTGGAATGCTTAAAGGATGGTCGCCAGTACTAGCTGTCAGGAGCAGCGACCGTCATTACCACATTGTCCATGCCAGGTATCGACTCCAAGCTTGGCATAGAAGGGAGCGATCCTGTTGAAAAAAGCATGGTAGGAATTGGCCACGATGCTACTGTGGATACCGGTACCGATGCCAATACCGGTACCGATGTCGGAGTCAAGCCCGACAAAGACATCGGAGCAGTCATCGGTGACAGTTCAATCGGTACCAAGGTAACGGAAAACCTCCGGGTGCTATCCTCGGTACCGAGCCACCGGTATCGATTGGTGTCGGTACCAAAGTGTATTGGTACCGAGTCTTCCAGACTAGAGAGCGATTCTAAGCTCGGCATCGACAAGCGAAGCATGGAAGGCACCGACCGTAAGGGTAATGAGGACATCGGTACCGACTTCGGTACCGTGTCTGATACCGGTGAATGAAGGTCAGCTAGTGGCAACTCAAGCGGCCCCGGGGAACTGAGAGTTGCGAATCCGAATCATCGGAACCGAGCCTTCGGTACCGCCCAGAGCCGGTACCAAGGCGAGTCGGTACCCAGTCCTCCAGACTGGAGATCGATTCCAGACTCGGCATCGAAAGAAGCGAGGCTATCGATGCACGTCTGGAGGGTACCGACGTCGGTGATAGTATCGGTGCTGGTACCGATAATGAAAGGTCAGTCTGGAGTGTATCCACCGGTCCCGAAGGCACCGAGGACGCCAGATGACCATCCGTGGTGAGGAGTGTTTCATCCAACACCAGTGCCGATGTCGGGGTATCGGTACCGTTCGAAGCGGATGCCACCACCGGACACGGCTCAGGTATGTTCTGTGAGGGGTGAACCCCAGGAATAACCTGAAACCCTTGAGGCTTTGCGACCGAAGACTCTCGCCGGGGTTTTGAAGCCAGTAAGCCCTCGAGGGCAAGGCCGGAGCCATCTACATGCTGTGCATGAGACCTACCACTCGAGGGCTGGCTAGTCTTAACAGACTGTTTGTGGGTTACCTGATCCTGTGTAGAAGAAGAAGGGGACGGTGCCCCGAACCATGTATCGAGGGAACCTTGATATTGAAAACCTCTTCTCACCAAACTGTTGTCAGGACCCAAGCAGGTTAGACACCGACTTCGAGGGTCTAAAAATAAAGTTGTACCGCCACAGTTTGAACATTTCTTAGAGAAAGTGGCTGGCGGTTACATGAAGGAAAAAGAAGAGACCTGAAGGCCTAAGACACTAGGAAGAAAAAATATTCCTTGGAAAGGAAGATTTTACAAGAAAAGAAAAGAAAACACCGGCGGTACCGGTGGCATCGGGAAGACAGCAGCGACCACAAGAAAACTAAAGAAATAAAACAAGAATTTTCTGCGGTGACAGGACGACGTCCTGCCGGCTCCTCGGAAAAACGAAAACTGAGGAGAGGCAGTTGGGAAAGGCGGGAAGGCAGCACGCAGGCATGGTGGGATGCTTCTAAAAGCTCTTTGATTGGACACTGGGAAGCGTTCCCGCGCAGACTCCGTCGGTACCGACGTACCCATATGTGAAGACTCATTCCTGCTTGTTCCTGGAGATTAAAAGTTACATTTGCTCAACTGTAGTTGAAACTTAAAGATACACTTTACTATACTTCTGTTCTACTACCAGTTCTCTGTGCAGTTACTACTACTACTACTAATTATCAGTTATAAAGGAAAGAAATTAAATATTTTTCTTTGAGGAAGATTCCAGCTGAGCTGATCTTCCATAAGTACAGATGGTAAAGGAAAGCATAGTTACTCACCTTTAACAGGTGATCTCCGGGAACAGCAGGAATTTAGTCCTCACATATGGGTATCGTCGGTACCGAAGGAGCCTGCGCGGGAACACTCCCCAGCGTCCAATTAGAAAGCTTTTGGGAGCATCCCACAGCGCCTGCTTGCTGCCTTCCCGCCTTTTCCAACTGCCTTTCTCCAGTTGAGTTTTAAAGCTGAGACAAACAGAGAGAGAGGGAAAGGGAAAGAGATAGATAGAGAGATGCAACTCCTAGGGGAGGTGGGTGGGTTGTGAGGACTAAATTCCTGCTGTTCCCGGAGATCGCCTGTTACAGGTGAGTAACTATGCTATCTCCAGGAGCAAGCAGGAATGTAGTCATCACATATGGGGACTCCCTAGCTTTAGATGCCAGGGAGAGACCCCAGAAGTTGTGTGTCCCTGAGAAGGGCTCCACTTCCCCCCATGGATCTCTGGCATCCTACCAGGGATGGTGGGTAGGAGTTGATTAGGTATGGAATAGGTGTTGGAGAACAGCCTGACCAAACAAGGCATCCCGGCGGGAGTCCTTGTCCAAGCAGTAATGGGCTGTGAAGGTATGAAGCGAGGCCCAGGTGGCTACTCGACAGATGTCGTCGATAGACACAGAGTGCAGATGAGCCATTAAAGCTACAATGGCTCTCACATTGTGAGCTGTGACATGGCCCTCCAGAGAAAGGTTCTTACTCTGATAGGCGAAGGAAATACACTGAGAAATCCAGTTAGATAGTGTTCTCTTGGAGACTGGAAGTCCCAAATGAGAAGGATCAAAAGCAACAAAGAGTTGAGAGGACTTTCTATGTTGCTGTGTTCTTTGTAAGTAAAAGGCTGAAGCTCTTTTACAGTCCAAGGTATGAAGATTCCTCTCTGCATTTGATGCATGAGGCCTTGGAAAAAACACAGGTAGGTAGACCACTTGGTTCAGATGAAAAGGCAAGACCACCTTTGGCATAAAGTGTGGATGAGTCCTAAGGACTACCTTGTCATGATGGAACCTTGTATAAGGTGGATTAGCTACTAGCGCTTGCAACTCACTAATGCGACGTGCTGATGTGATTGCAATAAGAAAGATAACCTTCCAAGAAAGGAATTTTAAGGAGGTAGTAGCTAAAGGTTCAAAGGGTGGCTTCATGAGCTGCCCAAGAACCAGGTTTAAGTCCCATGCCACCGGTGGTGGCCTAATGGGAGGCTTAGTTAGAAGGCCTCTCATAAATCTTGCTATAAGAGGATGAGAGGAAATAGGCTGTCCATTTAGAGGCTTAAAGGAAGCTGTAATAGCACTCAAATGGACCCTTACTGAGTTAGTCTTAAGTCCTGCATTGGATAAATGAAGGAGATATTCCAGCAAGGATTCCAGAGGTATCGCAAGGGGGTTAAGACCCTTTTTCGAACACCATATGGTAAACCTTTTCCACTTGAAAGCAAAAGAGCGTCTTGTGGAAGGTTTCCTGAAAGCAAAAAGAATATCTTTTACTTGCTGAGGGAGATTAAGATCATGAAGATCTAGGCCTTCAGCAACCAAGCCCTGAGATGCAGAGACTGGGGATTGGGATGCCATAACATTCCGTCCTCCTGAGATAGGAGATCTGGAGCAGACCTTAACTCCAGGGAGGGAGCTTGAGAGAGATGTAGAAGCAGAGGGTACCATACTTGCCGTGGCCAAAGTGGAGCTATGAGAATCATATGGCCTCTGTCTCTCTGAAGCTTGAACAGGGTTTTGGGAATTAGGGGAATGGGTGGAAAGGCATACAGGAAGTCTTGACTCCAGTAAAGGAGGAAAGCATACCTGGCCTGGGCCCCCTGAGCCAGAATTCTGGAACAGAACCAGGGAGGTTTGGCATTCCACGGACTTGCAAAGAGGTCTATGTCCGGGGTTCCCCAAATTTGAAAAATCTTGGTCACCTGGTCTGCAAGAAGAGACCACTCGTGTGGAAGCAGAACAAGACTGAGTCTGTCTGCCCAAGAGTTTTGCATGCCTGGAAGATAAACTGCCAGGAGATGAATCTGATGCTCTCTGGTGAGGGCCCATAGTCGCAAAGCTTCATTGCAAAGCGACAGAGAGCCTGTTCCCCCCTCCTTGTTCACATAGAACATGGCTAATTGATTGTCCATATGAATGAGGACTGTCTTGTAGCTGAGCAGGGTATGGAACACTCGAAGAGCAAGGAAGATTGCTCTAAGTTCCAAGAGATTGATATGTAGATGAGTCTCCTGTGGTGACCAGGTGCCTTGGGTGGAGAGGTCTTGCAGATGAGCTCCCCAACCCATCGGAGAAGCATCTGTTGTGAGAGTTGCTTGGGGTAAAGGTTGTTGAAAAGAGGACCCCAGCAACAGGTTTTGAGTGAACTTCCACCACTGGAGGGACAAAATAAGGCGACTTGTGTTTGCCTGGGTCCATTGAGTGAATAAAGTCCACTGGGCTGCCCTCATATGGAGGCAAGCATAGGGCACCACATGCACGGTGGATGCCATGTGACCTAGTACTTGTAACATTTCTCGAGCAGTGAGATGAGACTTTAACACTGCTTGAGAAGCTAACTGCACCATGCGAAGACAACAGGCCTGGGGGAGGTAGGCCCTTGCCTTTCTGGTATCCAGCAAAGCTCCTATGAACTCCAAAGACTGAGTGGGAGTTAGACTGGATTTTGGGATATTTATTACCAGACCCAAATACTGAAGGATACGCATTGTGCAGGATAGAGAAGTCCTGGCCACTGTTCCCTCTAAGCTGTGCACGTGTGCGCGTGCACACACCTCACCGAGCGAGCGCACATACTTTTTTACAACAGAGCGCACAAAAATTACGGCTCTGATTCTGATAGAAAACAACACAAACGTCTTAAAATTTAAAAGTTATGATTGTAATTACTAGAAATTCACCGCTTCATTTAGTAATCGTCTATTTTCATTTAATTTGATTAAAATCAATGTGATGTACATACTGTATTCTGACGTGTAGTCAAATTTTAAAGTATATAACTCCGAGTGTCGTTATGTGGCGCACAGAAATTTAACCTTCCTTCAAAAGCTGCACACAGATGATATTTTATGCGCACACAGCCTAAGAAAATTAGAGGGAACATTGGTCCTGGCCTCTGACTCTGTTGGGGCTCGAATGAGCCAGTCATCTAAGTAGGGGAAGACGAATATCCCTAGAGTGCGGAGAAATGCTGCTACAACAGCCATTCATTTCATGAACACTCTTGGTGCTGAGGCCAGGCCAAAAGGAAGCACCTTGTATTGGTAGTGCTTTCCCTGAAAAAGGAACCGAAGGAACTTTCTGTGAGTTGGATGGATGAGAACATAGGTGTACGCATTCTTGAGATCTAGAGAACAAAGCCAATCCTGACTCTGAAGGTATGGCAGCAGAGTTCCGAGAGAAATCATCTTGAATTTCTCTTTGACAAGGAATTTGTTGTTAGTTAATTGTTTTAACTCAGTTCCAGTTAAATTTGTTTAATTTATGATACTTTAAGATGTTCTATGTATATCTAAGATGTTCTATGTAAAACAAATTTTGATTTGTTAATAGTTGTTATTTGTACACCGCAACTGATCTCTGGAAGATGCGGTATAAAAATGAATGTTAAATAAATAAAATAAATAAATAAATAAAATCGTCCCTTGGGGAAGAAGGATAGTGACCTCCTGACCTAACAGGTTAATGAGAGGTGTCGGAGAATTGAACTGCCTTATTACTGTGGGAGGGGGCATGCTTCAAAAATGAAGCCTGTACCCCTCCTTTATGATGGAAAGTGTCCAATGCTCTGCTGTTATCTGCTCCCATCTGGGGGCAAAGTGACATAACCTTCCTGGAATGGTGGAAGGCTGTGGTCCCAAGAGAGCCAGGAAGGCTAAGTTGTCTAGCTGAAAGTCAAAGGCCTTGTGGAGGCTGAGACGGTTGAGGCTTAGCAGTCTTTGCTTTCTTCTGCTTGGGTGGTTGCTGACCTTTCCTGACAAGCTGACCTGCAGAACGTCCCTGCTGAGCATAAGCAGGATAATATCTTTTCTTCTTAGAAAAGAATGGTTTCTTGAACGATTTCTTTCTAGCAGGATCAGCTGTGGACTTGGATAATCTATCCAAGGTGGAGTGGTCAGCATCCAACTCATTGGCCTTTTCCTGCCAATCTCTACCAAACAGGTTCTCACCAGTACAAGGAACATTTCCCAATTTGTCTTGTACCCAGAGCTCCAGATCAGATGCCTGGAGCCAAGCAATTCTACGTGCGCCTATGGCAATGGCAGAAGTTCTGCATATGCACTCAAAGCAGTCAAAGGCTGCACGGTTGACAAATTTAGAAACATCTTGGGCATGTTTGACCAATGTGAGAAAATCCTGTCTTCTATCCTCAGGAAAAATAGGACTCAAGGCCTCTAAATCATCTGTGACCTTCTTCATGAACATTCCCATGTAAAGACTATAGGAACTGATCCTGGCAGAAAGCATGGAAGCTTGGAAGACACGACGTCCAAAAGCATCCAGGGTTCTGCACTCACGTCCTGGAGGATTAGAGGCATGTCTCTTTGCACTCTTAATCCTTCTCATAGCTGATTCCACTACAATAGAGTGGTGAGGAAGCTGAGTTTTTTGGAAACCAGCACAAGGAGGGACTCGATATAGAGTATCCAGTCTGCGAGAATGAGGAGAGGTGGTAAGAGGTGTCTCCCACATCCTTAACATGAGATCATGCAAAATCTCATGAATGGGCAAGGTAGCTGCCTCCTTAGGAGTTTTGGGATATTGTAAAATTTCCAACTCCTTAGCTCTTGGCTCTGTTTAGGGGCCACACTAATGGACAGACCCCGAGCCACCTCCCTGATAAAATCCTGGAAGGAAATATCCTCTGGAGGAGACATCCTGCGCTTAGAGGAGGAGGGCTCCTCTGGGAGAAGCATTCCTGCATCAACAGAACTGTCAGAATCCTCAGATTCTTCTGAGGACTCGAAGTACCATCTGTCCGGATGCTCTTGAAGAGCCCAATACCCGTACCGACCGAAGTCGGTACCGGGAGTAATCGGTACCGGGGTATCGGTACCGGAGGGCATCGGATGACTGGGTACCGGCAAAGCAGACACCGATGCCGATGCTACCAGTACCGGTACCGGTACCGATACCGATGCCGGGGCTGGTGCCGGTACCGGCTGGATTGTCTGTCGCGGTTCCGAGGGCGTCGATGCCGCAAGGAGAGCCGCCAGATTGTGCTCAATAGCCAGGATTCTCTGGTCTATCGACGCTGCTGATGCCTGGATGTCGGTACCGGAGAAGACCGCCGGTACACCAGAGCATGGCACCAGTAGTTCTGCTGAGGTCGAGGTCTCGAGAACATCCTGGAGCCCCGATAATGCTTTGGAAGCTGAAGCCTCCCGCCGGGGCAATATTGCCGGTGCAGAATCCTCAAGGGCAACGCCTGAGGCATCTTGATGCTTAGAAGGAGATCTACCCTTTGAGGACCGGCTGGACTTATATTTAGTTATCTGAGAAACACAGGAGGAAGAGGAAGCCCTGGAAGACGTCGATGCCACCGAAGTTGCATCAGAGGGAAACAGGGTACTGAGCTTAGCAGCTCAGTTCTGCCAACCTCTTTTAGACATCATGGTGCAGGACATACAATCCGTGATGGAGTGGTCAGGACCTAAACATTTTAGACACCATTCATGGGTGTCAGTGACGGAAATGGTACCGCCACACTTGGTGCACTTTTTGAAACCTGAAGCAGGTTTCTCCATTGTAGGAAAATTTTTTGGGTCTAAGGCCCAAAAGGCGCAAGGCGCATGCACCTGGGAAAAAATAGGGAAAAGTCCTAGTATTTTTATTTTTTTTAAGACAGAAAATAATAAGAAAAAAACGGTGGTACCGGTAAAGCGTCGAGGAAGGCAGACGCGACCACAAAAAAGAAAGAAATAAAGAAGAATTCTTCTGTGGTGACAGGAACAACGACCTGCTGGCTCCGCAGAAAAAGAACCGGAGAGAGGCAGTTGGGAAAGGCGGGAAGGCAGCACGCAGGCGCTGTGGGATGCTCCCAAAAAGCTTTCTAATTGGACGCTGGGGAGCGTTCCCACGAAGGCTCCGTCGGTACCGACGATACCCATATGTGAGAACTACATTCCTGTTTGTTCCTGGAGATAATAGTGACATGCTCATATTATTTGGAAAGGAGAACATAATTGCCATACTGGATCAATGAAAGGTTCATCAAGCCTGGTATCCTTTTTCCCACAGTGGATGATCCAGGTCGCAAGGAGCTGGCAAAATACCAGGTAGTAAGATTCCATGTTACTTACAACCCAGGAATAAGCAGTAGCTTTCCCCCCATAAGCCTTCTTTAATAGAGGTTTATTGACCTTTCTTCAAGAAACATGTCCAAATCCTTTTTTTTTAGAACTTTATTTAACAGCTACAATCATGATAAACATACTTGAAAACCTAACTACTTTTATCAGATCCTCTGGCAATGAATTGCAGATCAAATTATGCAGTGTGTGAAAAACATTAATTTCTTGTTAGTATTAACTTCATGGCATATCCTCTAATTTTTGTACTTTTTGAAAGAGAAAACAATAATTTCGGAATTCCAGTTCCACTCTATGTAGGATTTTAAAGACCTCTACCACATCTCCCCTCAGCCTCTCTTCTCCAAACTGAAGAGCCCTAACCTCTTTAGCCTTTCCTCATAGGGAAGTCATTCCATTCTTTTCAGCATTTTAGTTTCCATTTTCTATATCTTTTCTAATTCTGCAAGATCTTTTTTGAAATGTGGCAACCAGAACTGTGCAAAATACTCTAAATACAGTTCAACCATGGAGCAACACAGAGGCATTATAATATTCTCTGCTCTTTTCTCTTTTCCTTTCTTAATTATCCTTAACATGCTCTTACTTTTTTGGCCACTGCTACACACAGAGCAAAAGATTTCAACAGATTGTCCGCAATGATGCCTAAATGCTTTTCCTGGGTGGTGACTCCTAATCTGGAACCTAGCATCACATAGTTACCATTTGGGTTATTCTTCCTTATGTGCATCACTTTTCACTTATCTGCAATTAGGCGGTAATTTTATAAGGAGCCACCTAGATTTATGTATGAACACCACTCGTAAATTCCGGTATTTTAGTTATCTATGCATTTAGGTGGCAACTTACACGCATAAATGACCTTGTAAAATACCAAATAGCATGAAAGTAAGCACACAGTTTCTATTACACATATTTTCATTGCGGGCACAAAAATGGGCAGAGTTTTGAAAGAGCATGGGCGGAGTAAGCAATTAGCAATTATGCACGTAGATCATATAATTCTTTCATTTATATGCTGTCACGCCCTCACCACCCGACTCTAGCCTAGAGGGGCGTGGTATCGGAGGAACTTCTCTCGATTGGCTTGGGCAAACTAACTTTCCCCAGCGTATCTTGGGATATGTAGTTTGCCTTTAAAAATGGCTTTAAGAAGAAGTTGTAGTCATGGTCCGGAGGTAAGGTAAAGTGACAGAATTTTATTTCTTATGCAAAAGTTCAAGTACCCTGTACACAGGACTCCTTCTTACATAGTAACATAGTAAATGACGGCAGATAAAGACCAGCATGGTCCATCTAGTCTGCCCAGCAAGATGGCAAGAGTAGGTGCACCTGTCGCTCTGTGCAGGCTACCCCTCCCCATGTCTTTGTTTAGGGGTAAACCCACCACTCCATGTAGGACACCCCTATTTGTTGAGACATTATATGGTTCAGAAGTTAGATGGTACCGTTTATTTTGTTTTTATCCTATTGCTGTAAAGGGATCCTCTGTGTTTGTCCCATGCCTTTTTGAATTCCGTCACCGTGTTTGCCCCTACCACTTCCATCGGGAAGGCATTCCAAGCATCCACCACCCTTTCAGTGAAAAAATATTTCCTGACATTGCCTTTCAATTTACCCCCTTGCAACTTCATGTTATGCCCTCTAGTTTTACAGGTTCCCCGTCTTTGGAAGAGGTTTGTTTGTTCATTATTTCTCTTTAAGTATTTAAAGGTCTGAATCATATCTCCCCTGTCCCTCCTCTCCTCCAAAGTGTACATATTTAGGTCTTCAAGTCTCTTCTCATAAGGCTTCTGACGCAGGCTCCAAATCATTTTGGTCGCCTTCCTCTGAACAGTTTCCAGTCTTTTTACATCTTTTGCAAGATATGGTCTCCAAAACTGAACACAGTAGTCCAAGTGAGGCCTCACCAGTGACTTATACAGTGGGATAAGTACCTCTTCTTTTCTGCTGGTAACCCCTCTTTGTATGCAGCCCAACATCCTCCTGGCTTTTGCCACCGCCTTGTCGCACTGTTTCACCACCTTGAGATCATCAGAGATAATCACACCAAGGTCTTTCTCCTGAACCGTGCATACCAACCTCTCGCCCCCTATCGCATACATTTCTCTTGGATTTCTGCTACCCAAGTGCATGACACTGCACTTTTTCGCATTAAATCGTAGTTGCCAAGCATTAGACCAGTCTTCCAGCTTTTGTAGATCTTTCTTCATGTTAACCACTCCCTCGGGGGAGTCCACTTTGTTGCAAATTTTTGTGTCGTCTGCAAAAAGACAGACTTTTCCATTCAGTCCTTCAGCAATATCACTCACAAATACATTGAACAGTGCCGGGCCCAGGACCGAACCCTGAGGCACCCCGCTAATCACCTTCCTCTCATCTGAGTGAGCTCCATGCACAATCACCTTCTGTCGTCTGTCAGTCAACCAATTTCTAATCCAGTTTACCATCTTGGGACCCATCCCCAAGCTACTGAGTTTGTTGACAAGCCTCCTATGAGGAACAGTATCAAAGGCTTTGCTGAAATCCAGGTAGATGACATCCATCGCATGCCCCTGATCTTGTTCTCTGGTCACCCAGTCAAAGAAATCAATCAGTTTTGTTTGGCAAGATCGTCCTTCGGTAAAACCATGTTGCCTCGGGTCTTGCAACCTGTTGGTTTTGAGAAAGTTCACTATTCGCTCTTTCAGGAGCGCCTCCATTATTTTTCCCACCACCAAGGTAAGGCTCACGGGCCTGTAGTTTGACACTTCTTCCCTGTCACCACTTTTGTGTAGAGGTACGACATCAGCCATTCTCCAGTCCTGAGGAACCTCTCCTGTTTCCAAGGATCTGCTGAAGACATCCTTTAACGGTCCTGCAAGAACCTCTCTGAGCTCTTTCAGTATCCTGGGATGTATCCCATCCGGTCCCATGGCTTTGTCCACTTTCAGTTTAGCAAGTTGTTCTAACACCTCGTCTTCTGTGAATGGTGTGGTATCTACTTCATTCCCATTTTTATATTTGGGAGTCACAGCTGGTCCATCTTCAGGATCTTCTTTAGCAAAAACAGAGCAGAAGTATTTGTTTAGCAATTTCGCTTTTTCAGTGTCACTTTCCACTAGTCCTTTCCCAGTACTTCTGAGCCCTGCAATTCCAACTCTGATCTTCTTCCTTTCCTGAATATACCTGAAGAAATTTTTGTTACCACCCTTAACATCTTTAGCCATCTTTTCCTCTGCCTTTGATTTTGCTATCCTTATTACTCTTTTAGACTCTTTGAGTTGGATCCTGTATTAATTTCTGTGTTCTTCTGTTTGCAAGCTTTTGAATTTTGCAAAAGTTGTGGTTTTTGCCTTTATTTGAGCAGCCACCTCTTTGGAAAACCAAATAGGTTTCCTTCTCCTCTTGCTTTTACTTACTTTTCTTACATATTTATCTGTTGCCCCTTTTATTGCCTCCTTTAGTTTAGCCCACTGCAATTCCACTTCCTTTATCTCCTTCCACCCCGTCATCTCCTCCTTTAAGTACTCTGCCATTTTATTGAAATCATTGTATTTGAAGTTTAGGACTTTGAGCTTGCTATGATTGGCCTGTACCATGGCTTTTATCTCAAACCACACCGTGTGATGGTCGCTGTTGCTCACAGGGGCACTCACGCAGACACTCGACACACTATCACCGTTGGTGAGCACTACATCCAGCGTTGAGCTTTCCCTGGTTGGTTCCATCACCATTTGTCTAAATAATGCATCTTGGAGAGCATCCACAATTTTTTTGCTTCTTTCCAGATGTGCAGAAGGAGTAATCCAATCCACATCAGGTAGATTAAAGTCCAACAATATGATTGCTTCCCCCTTTGTTGCTATCTTGGCAATATCTATAATCAATTCATTGTCTCTCTCTTCAATTTGAGTCGGAGGTCTGTAGACTACAGCAATATGGATGACAGTGCCATCTCCTCTTTCCAACGCAATCCAGAGTGCTTCTTCTTTTCCCCATGTCCCCTGCATTTCAGTAGCTTTAATATTGCTTTTGACATACAAGGCTACACCTCCTCCTTTTCCATTTCCTCTGTTTCTTCTGAATAGATTATAGCCAGCTATGGCTATATCCCAGTCATGTGATTCTGAGACCCAAGTAAAACATACCCCATGTTTTGGATTCCAGGACATATTATTCTATGACACCTGTGTGTAAATAGTTATCCCACTGTTATCCAAGTTTTGCTGTCCTGTTAATTGTAAACTCAGACCTGTTATCCTGTTCTGAAAATTTTGTTCCATGTAAACCGCACTGATGCCGAATAGCGCGGTATAGAAGAGATTGTAAATAAATAAATATTTTATAGAAACATAGAAATATGACGACAGAAAAAGACCACATGGCCTATCTAGTCTGTCCTTCCATATCTATACTTTCCAGTATAGATTTTCCTAAGAGAAATAGTCATACCATGTACAGATCCAGAGAACTTCGACTGTGAATAACTGTAAATAGTTTACCCTGTTTCTTCCAAGTTCTTAAACCCCTGTTACTTGTAAAATGCACTACAGTTACCCTGTATGTATATGCTCTGTTCCATGTAAACCATGCTGATGTTAATAGTGCGGTATACAAGAAATGTTAAATAAATAAATAAATATCAACAACTACAACAGTTCCCTTTTTTCCTTTAGAGATCCTCTGTGTTTGTCCCGTGCTTTTTTGAATTCAGATACTGTCCTCATCTCTACCACCCTCACTGGGAGACTATTCCACGGATCCACCACTCTTTCCGTAAAGAAATATTTCCGCACATCACTCCTGAATCTATCCCCCTTCACCCTCATCCCATGTCCCCTCGTAGCAGAACTTGCTTTCAATTGAAAGAGGCTCTCCCCCTGAACATTTATGCCACGTAGGTATTTAAACATCTCAATCATATCACCTCTATCCCGCCTTTCCTTTAAGGTGTGCATATTAAGATCCTTAAGTCTGTCCTCATATGCTTTATAATGAAGACCACTAACCATTTTAGTAGCATAAAGGCATAAAGTAATGCATAGAGTGGAGGAGTAGCCTAGTAGTTAGAGCACTGGCTTGGTAACCAAGTAAACAGGGTTCGATTCCCACTAGCATTCTTTGTCGCTTTGGGCAAGTCACATAGCCCTCTATTGTCTCGGAAGAAAGGACTGGCAATCTACTTCCGGTTATACTGCCAAAAAAATCCAGGAACTGTTGGGTTGCCAGGAGTCAGCACTGACTCAAAGGCACACATTGTATTTGTAAAGTAATGCATGTGAAAACATATGTTAACTAGGCATCAGTTTATAAAATTACCCTCCACATTTCAGCTTCCTTTTGATGCCCATTCTCTCTGTAATGTGTCACAATCTGCATGAACAACTCTCAATAATTTTGTGCAACATGCAAATTTGATCAATTCACTGGTTCCCATTTTTAGATCATTTTATAAATATGTTAAAAAGCACCAGTCCCACACCGATCTCTGGGGTCTCTGGGGCACTCCAATGAGAAAACTGAGCATTTAACCCTACTTTAACTAGTTATCCATCCACATATGGCAATGCCTCCTAACGAATGACTTCAATCTGCATTGCCGGTTGATCGATCTGAAACATCATTGGGAATTACCACAGGACATTTTGCGTGTGGGGCCTGTTTCTATTGTCACACTACTATGGAGTGTGACACCTGGGATGGCCTGACCACGGGACGTACCCATAAATTCTTATGGCGGAGTTGCTGCATGTCCAGTTATGTGGTGTACCTTTTACGATGCCCTTGTAATTTATTATATATATATGGCGCACCACTCGCTCTTTAAAACTTCGCCTGGGTGAACATGCTTCCCACATTTGGACATCCACATGATTGGCCCCTGTGGTGGACCATTGTATGTCACGGGGTCACACTTTCGATGATCTATGGTGGAGGGTCATTGATTATGCCCCGGGGGATCCCCGCGGTGGTGACTTACATCCAGACTACAATGGCTAGAACAACGCTGGATTTTTACTTTAAACACAGCAAGCCCTGGTGGCCTAAATATGGAGAATGATTGGTTGAGTCTGATCTAACCTTCACCCAATGGGAAATCCCCTTTTCTCTGATTTGCAGTTCTATATGCTGATAGCCAGAGGGAAATTCTGTGGGTACTCAAATAATTAGTTTCATGGCGGTTAGGTGACTCCTTTGGCGTGCTTGTGTGATCCTGGATGAGAAACTACATTTTATGCCCCGCTGCACTTGAAACAGAGCCGTGAGGGGCTCGAAACATGCATGTCATGGTACAGGGGTTCTCTGAGGATCTGACAGCTTTGAAGTAGCACCATTTATGGGCAGTTTCATTTACCAGATACGTTTAAGCACCATTCTTCTTTTTTTTTCTTAGAATCAAAATGAGAAAAATGGACATAATGATCATTCAAGAGTATGAATGATAAGGTGTCTCTCCTGAACATTTGTCCGACATATCAAACATTCTGAGTGCTCCAGCACGTTTGGGTGATTTCATTACTTCTGATATTTAGGCGATCACTTTTCTTTTGGGGGGGGGGGGTGTTTGATGGATAATTAGAGCTGGCAAGTTGCCCAGTCGAACTGGGTTCCTGATGGGCAGCTTGAGAAGATGAGGAAACAATGGTTGCCTGGATCAATAATGGGCTACAAATATCATTCTTCCCCCATTGTCTCCGAGTTACTGAAGATTTTTGCTACTAGAGGAAATGGAGAATAAACAAATGGAAGGTCTACATCCCCACCCCCATGAAGAAGGAAGGTAACTGAGGCTAGTTTGCCGTGCATCCCCACCTTGGAACAGAACTTAGGAACTTGCCTGTTCTGGGGAGTGGCACATAGATCTATTGAAGGGATGCCCCATTCTCAGATGATGTACTGGGCCACTCCCCAGACTAGGGTCCATTTGTAAGGCTGAAGGGGTCATCTCTGTCTGTCCGCCAGGACATTGTTCTTACCAGGCAAATATATGACTAAGAGCATCATCCTCTGAGAGATGGCGAAGTTCCACATCCTTACTGTTTCTCAACACAGGAGGTATGACCCTGTTCCTCCTTGGTTATTAATGTAATACATTGCATCTTGATTGCCCATTTGGATCATGACAATTTGGTTGGCCAAATAATCTTTGAAAGCCTTTAGCATGTTCAGGATTGCTCTCAGTTCCAGGAAATTTATCTGATGGAGGCTTTCCTGGGAGGACCAGAACCCCTGGGTGTGGAACCCATCTACATGGATTCCCCAGCTCAGTCTGAACACATCTGTTAGCAACATTTTTGATAAGGAGAAATTTGAAAAAGAGACATTTTGCCAGATTGGAATGATCCATCCACCAGGACAGATATGACATCCTTGGGCCTGTGAGCTGACTGCATCCACAGGATACTCAAAAGTCCTTTGAGAGTGTCTGATTTTGAGATGTGCCAAGATAGTTACATAAACCGTTGAAGCCATTTGACCCAATATTCTCAACATATTCCTCTCTGAAGTCTGCTGATTCTGTTGTACTCCTTACATTTTTACCACCAAATGGATAAGCCTTTCTTGTGGAAGGAAGGCTTTCACCCAAGTCATGTCTAGCAGAACTCCAATACACTCGAATTGGTGTGATGGGCTAAGGTTCAATTTGGGGTAATTGATGATGAATCTTAGTAGCTTTAGCACTCATATGGTAAGGCATACAATTCTTGAACCACTTCCTGAATATTACTCTTGATCAGCCAATTGTCCAAGTACAGAAACACATGCATGTCCTGTCTGTGTAGAAATGCTGCAACAGCCATGAGGCATTTTGTAAATGTGTGTGGAGCAGTTGCGAGGATTAAAGGCAGTACACAATACTGGGACAAGGTGTTTCCTTATAATGAAATGTAGATACTTCTTGTGACTGGGATGTAGCGGTATGTGGGTGTAGGCATCCTGTAGGTCCAGAGAACATAGCCAATCCCCTATAGAAAAGGAAGCAAGGTGTCCAAGGAAACTATTCTGAACTTTTCTCAAATCAGATATTTGTTCAGATCCCTCAGGTCTGGGATTGTATGACACACCCACCCCGTTTTCTATGGAACTAGGAAATATCTGAAATAGAATCCCAATCCTTCCTACCCTAAGGGGAGGAGAGGTAGGCTTCACTACATTTAACGCCTTGGACTAGTTTGAAGACCCAAGAGTTGGAGGTTATATGGGGCCAATGATTCACAAAAAGTGTGAGCCTCCCTCCGACTAGAAAGTCATCTAGGAGCAGGACTGGGGTACAAACTATGTTCTCTAGGAGCCAGTCAAAATCCTGTCCCTGGTTTTGTTTGAGACATTGGTTTGGGCTTTTGAACTTTTGGCTGCCTAGGATGGGAAAGCGTAGTTATTCACCTGTAACAGGTGATCTCCGGGAACAGCAGGAATTTAGTATTCACATATGGGTGACGCCAGTACCGATGGAGCCCACACGGGAACACTCCCCAGCATTCAATAGGAAAGCTTTTGGGAGCACTCCACCGCGCCTGCATCACTACCTTCCCACCTTCCCAACTCCCTCTCTTCAGTTGAGTTTGTAGATGAGAAAAAGAAGAGTAAGAGAAGGAAACCTTACAACTCCTAGGGGAGGAGGGCAGGTTTTGAAGACTAAATTCTTGCTGTTCCCAGAGATCGCCTGTTATAGTTGAGTAACTACACTATCTCCAGGAACAAGCAGGAACGTAGTCTTCACATAAGGGACTCCTTAGCTCCCAGATGCCAGATGAAGTGACCTCAGAACTGGTAGAGGTTCACCGCAGAGTAGACATGATGAGGTCACAGATCCCACATGGATTTCTGATATCGTTAAAGTCCGGGATGGAGGTTAGGAGTTGCATCTAAGTCCGAAAGAGATGCTGGAATACAGTCTGACCAAACAAGGCATACCGACGGGAGTCCTTGTCCAGAGAATAATGGGCAGCAAAGATATGGACAGAAGACCAAGTTGCTGCTTTGCAAATTTCTTCGATGGATACTGAATGTAGGTTTGCCATCGAGCTGGCCATGGCACGAACACTGTGAGCAGTGACATGCCCTTCCAGGGAGAGTCCTGCTTTGTCATAGGCAAATGAAATGCAGTCCGCTATCCATCTGGAGAGTGTATGCTTAGAGACAGGTAATCTCAGATGACTGGGGTCAAAAGAGATAAACAACTGTGAGGCTTTACGATGACCCTGAGTTTTTTGGAGGTAAAAAGCCAACAGATGCTTGCAGTCAAGAGTGTGCAGGGTTGCTTCAGCTCTGGACACATGTGGCTTAGAAAAGAAAACTGGAAGGTAAGTTGACTTGTTTAAATGGAAGGGAGACCCCACTTTTAGCATAAAGTGTGGGTGGAGTCCGAAGGACTACTTTGTTATGGTGAAACATACTTCAAATGGCACAAAATGTAGCTGCCAGGGTCATAATGAAGAAAAATCTAAGTGACCACATCACACCAGTACTAATTCAATTACACTGGCTACCCATAACAGCTCGCACAAAATACAAAATACTAACAACTACTTTCAAACTCATCCACAACCTAGCACCTTCCTTCCTCAACACCCTAGTCAGATTGCAACCCCCTACCCGAAACAGAAGAACCATCAACTCCAACATCCTCCGCACTCCAACAGATATAAGATCTACCAAAGCCAGCACCAGCCACAGGGCTTTTTCATATGTGGCGCCAACACTATGGAACCAACTCCCACCAGAACTACGAGCCAGCAATGACCTTCTAGACTTCAGAAAGAAACTTAAAACGCACATTTTCCAAACCCATTTCAACCTGAACTAATCTCTCAGATGGGGCAGCCCCCTGTCCTCCGTGACCCAGAAACCAATCCTGTATATATGTATATATGTAAATGATCCCCCCATAGCTAAGAAGTGTTAACTCTGAGTGATGTGCTTTTCTGACAATCTGTATATAAACAAAATTTGTACCTGCCTCGATTCGGCAATTTCGCAATAATAATCTTACCCGCTTCTGATCGCTGGAAGGAGCGGGATACAAATGCTTGCTAAATAAATAAATAAATAAAATAAATAAAGCGGGTATAGGGAGGAACCGCCTTCAAAGCCTAAAGCTCACTAATGCATCTAGCAGAAGTGAGGGTAATTAGGAAGATCATCTTTCATGAGAGGAACTTAAGTGAGGTTGTGGCTAATGGTTCAAAGAGCAGTTTGAGGAGCTGCGCTAGAACAACATTGAGGTCCTTAACGGGAGTTTTGGATAGCTGGAGACCTCTCATGAAATGCACCACTAGAAGTTGTGAGGAGATGGGTTGTCCATCAAGAAAATGATGAGAGACAGCAATGGCACTATCACTGAATTTGTCTTTAGACCTGTCGAGGACAGGTGGAGGATATACTGAAGGAGTGACTCCACTGGAGCAGAAAAAGGATTGAGATCCTTCTGGGAACACCAGACCAAAGGTCTACACCACTTAAAAGCACATGAACGTCTGGTGGAGGGCTTTCTAGAAGCTAAGAGGATCTCCTTAACCTCTTGAGAAAGGTCAAAGCCCTGTAAGGCTATGCTCTCAGCAGCCAAGCTGTGGATTGGGATGGAGTAGTGAGCCATTGTCCCGAGAGAGGAGATCCAGTGTGTATCCCAATCTGAGAGGTTGAGTCTGAGTCAGATGTAGTAGCAGTGGAAACCACGGTTGACACAGCCAATGAGGGACTATGAGAATTACGGAGCCCCTGTTGGATTGAAGCTTGACAAGAACCTTGGGAATAAAGGGTATGGGAGGGAACGCATAAAGCAGACCCTGACCCCAATGCAGGTGGAAACATAGAAACACAGAAATATGAAGACAGAAAAAGACCACATGGCCTATCTAGTCTGTCCTTCCATATCAACAACTACAACAGTCCCCTTTTTACCTTTAGAAATCCTCTGTGTTTGTCCCATGCTTTTTTGAATTCAGTTACTGTCCTCATCTCTACCACCTCCACTGGGAGACTAATCCACGGATCCACTACTCTTTCCGTAAAGAAATATTTCCGCATATCACTCCTGAATCTATCTCCCTTCACCCTCATCCCATGTCCCCTCGTAGCAGAACTTGCTTTCAATTGAAAGAGGCTCTCTCCCTGAATATTTATGCCACGGAGGTATTTAAACATCTCAATCATATCACCTCTATCCTGCCTTTCCTCTAAGGTGTACATATTACGATCCTTCAGTCTGTCCTTATATGCTTTATAATGAAGACCACTAATCATTTTAGTAGCCACCCTCTGCACCGACTCCATCCTGTTCACATCCTTTTGAAGGTGCGGTCTCCAGAATTGCACACTATACTCCAAATGAGGTCGCACCAAAGACTTATACAGAGGTATTATCACCTCCTTTTTTCTGCTAGCCATCCCTCCCTGTATGCACCCAAGCATCCTTTTAGCTTTTGCCATCGCCTTTTCTACCTGTTTAGCTACTTTAAGATCATCATACACAACCACGCCTAGGTCCTGCTCTTCTTTAGTGGACAAAAGTACTTCACCTCCTATACTATATTGCCCCCTTGGATTGCTGCAGCCCAAATGCATGACCTTACATTTTTTAACATTAAATCCCAGCTGCCAAATTCTAGACCATTCTTCAAGCTTAGCTAGATCCCTCCTCATGTTATCTACACCTTCCTGGGTGTCTATTGCAGATTTTGGTATCATCCGCAAAGAGGCAAACCTTACCCGACAGCCCTTCCGCTATATCACTAACAAAGATGTTAAAAAGAATCGGACCAAGGACAGATCCCTGGGGCACACCACTGGTAACATCCTTCTCCACAGAGTGAGATCCATTTACTTGTACTCTTTGTCGCCTCCAACCCAACCAATTTCTAACCCAAGCAGTAACTTTAGGGTCCATCCCTAGGGTGCTCAGTTTGTTTATAAGTCGCCTGTGAGGAACAGTGTCAAAGGCTTTACTGAAATCTAAATACACCACATCTAGGGCTCTCCCTCGATCCAACTCCCTGGTCACCCAGTCAAAGAAATCAATCAGATTTGTCTGACAAGACCTGCCTCTGGTGAATCCATGCTGCCTCGGATCCTGTAATCCGCTGGACTCCAGAAACCTCACTATTTTCTCTTTCAGCAGCGTTTCCAATAATTTACTCACCACTGAAGTTAAACTAACCGGCCTGTAGTTTTCAACCACATCCTTACTTCTGCTTTTGTGTAAAGGCACCACATGAGCCTCTCTCCAGTCCTTTGGCACCACTCCCGACTCCAACGAGGCATCCACCTGTTGGTTAGGGGATGTGAGAGTCCTTGTGCAGAAGCGAGGAAGCTTGGCATTCTGCAGAGTCACAAACATATCTATGTCTAGAGTTCCCCAGGTCTGAAAGATGTAGGACACTGTGTCCAGATGGAGAGACCATTTGTGGGGAAGAAGGTGCGACTCAGTCTGTCTGCCAAGACATTGGATTCTCCCGGTAGGTACACCACTTGGAGGTGTATCTGATATGCAATCCAGAGATGGATCGCCTCCTCGCAGAGGGCCCAAGAGCATGTTCCCCCCTGCTTGTTCACAGAGAACATGGCAACCTGACTGTCCGTCCTGATGAGGACCTGTTGCAATGTGAGGTGGTGATGGAATGCCTGGAGGGCATTGAAGATAGCCAGAAGTTCCAGGAGATTTATTTATTTTATTTATTTAACAGGTTTTATATACCGCTTTATCATTTCAATCAAAGCAGTTTACATTGAAACTTAAACTTGGTAATGTACATTAAACAGGGACATTGATAACTTGGATTTTTTCTGAGGCAATGGAGGGTTAAGTGACTTGCCCAAGGCCACAAAGAGTGCTAGTGGGAATTAAACCCTGGTCTCTGGGTTCCCAAGCCAGTGTTCTTAACCATTAGGCTACTCTTCCACTCCATATCTGGAGTTGTGACTCCTGCACCATCTCCATTGATCTGGAGTTGTGACTCCTGCACCGTCCAGAGTCCCTGTGTAGTCAGGTTGCCCAGATGGGCTCCCCAACCCCGCATGAAGGCATCTGTTGTTAAAGAATGGTATTGTGCAACCTTTTCTGTAAGGAGTATGTCAGTAAACTTGTCAAAACTATGCATGATGCTCTACAAGTGCATGCCCATGACAAGCTGACAGGATGCTATGCAGGATTAAGGTTACCAGATGTTTTTGCAGGCAAATCTGGGACACTTATTTGAAGGCGGGGGGAGAAGGGAAGGGGAGGAAGGGACACCTTAGTTCCAGGTTTGAGCAACAAGGTGTGGAGGAGGGAAGAGGAGTCAGTACCTTACCCCTAACCATCCCATGACAGCAACATCACTTCCAAGCAGATAAATCAACAGAGAAATATAAACAATGATGTGTTTCCCCCATAGGGTTGCCAACTGGCCGGTTTTAAGCCGGCCTGGCCGGTTTTTCCACGGCCAGGCCGGCTGCCGGCGCAGAGGCAAAACCGGCCCTTTAAAAGCCGGTTTTTTTGCTCTGGCCGCAAAATCGGGAGCGGCCTGAGCAAAAAACCGGCTTTTCTCCGCTTCAGAGGGAGCCGGGGAAGCCCGCGCGAGGCCCCGGCTCCCTCTGAACAGCCACCAGCGTGAAGAGCCTTTACCTTCACGCTGGCGGCTGTTCCTGTGAAGCCGCGAATGCTGGGAAAGGTTAAAGGTTGCCCTTTAACCTTTCCCAGCATTCGCGGCTTCACAGGAACAGACGCCAGCGTGAAGGTAAAGGCTCTTCACGCTGGTGGCTGTTCAGAGGGAGCCGGGGCCTCGCGCGGGCTTCCCCGGCTCCCTCTGAAGCCTCAGACAGCCGCGATGCTGGTCCGGGGGGGGGGGGGCAAGGACTGCATGGGCTGTGATGGGGGGACCTGGACTGGAAAAGGGCTAAGGGGGGGGGGGGACGTGGTCGGGAAAAAGGCGAAGGGGGGGGGGGACGTGGACTTGGACTGGAAAAGGGCTAAGGGGGGGACTTGGACTGGAAAAGGGCTAAGGGGGGGACTTGGACTGGAAAAGGGCTAAAGGGCTAAAGGGGGGGACTTGGACTGGAAAAGGGCTAAGGGGGGGGGACTTGGACTGGAAAAGGGCTAAAGGGGGGGACTTGGACTGGAAAAGGGCTACGGGGGGGGACTTGGACTGGAAAAGGGCTAAAGGGGGGGACTTGGACTGGAAAAGGGCTAAGGGAGGGGGGACTTGGACTGTAAATAGGATAAGGGGGGGGACTTGGACTTGGACTGCAAAAGGGCTAAGGGGGGGGACTTGGACTGGAAAAGGGCTAAGGGGGGGGGACTTGGACTGGAAAAGGGCTAAAGGGGGGGACTTTACTGGAAAAGGGCTAAGGGGGGGGGACTTGGACTGGAAAAGGGCTAAAGGGGGGGACTTGGACTGGAAAAGGGCTAAGGGGGGGGGGACTTGGACTGGAAATAGGCTGTGATGGGGGGGGGGACCTGGACTGGAAATAGGCTGTGATGGGGGGGGACCTGGACTGTAAATGGGTTATGGGGGTGGAGGGGACATGGACTGGAATGGGTTGTGATGGGGTGGAGGGGACTTGGACCAGAAATAGGCTATGGGGGGGGGAAACTTGGACTGTAAAAGGGTTATGGGGGGGGACATGGACTGGAAATGGGTTGTGATGGGGGTGGAAGGGACCTGGACTGGAAAAGGGCTATGGGGGGGGGGGGAACTTGGACTGGAAATGGGCTATGGTGGAGGAAGGGGGATCTTGGACTGGAAATAGGCTGTGATTAGGGGGGCTAGGACTGCAAATGGGCTGTGATGGTGCGGGGGGACTCGGACTGCAAATGGGCTGTGATGGTGCGGGGGGACTCGGACTGCAAATGGGATGTGATGGTGGGGGGGCCTAGGACTGGAAATAGGCTGTGATGGGGGACTTGGACTGGAAATGGGCTGTGATTGGGGGGGGGAGCTAGGACTGGAAATGGCCTGTGATGTGAGGGCTAGCACTGGAAATGGGCTGATGAAGAGCTGGAATAGGACTGGAAATGGGCTGATGTGGGGCATGGGAGAATGGGACTAGAAGGGAGTGGATGCTGGGTGGGTCTAGAACTATAAGGGAACTGATTTGGGGGGAGGACTAGAATGGATGGGGAATGAGAATAGAGAGGGGAAAAATATTTTGTGTGGAAGAAAAGTCTATGATGGGCCGGTATTGGAAGAGTAAGAGGGGCTTGAGAATGGAAGGGTGAAATTTAAACGGATGATAAAGGAATAAGGAAAGAATTGGGGGAAAGAGCAAAAGGGAAACAATCAGTATGTTAAAGCAGAAATAGAGAGAGAATGGAAAACATCTGAAAGAGAAGAAAGGACAAATGGATAGCTCGCAGAAGACACGAAGAAACCAGAAGAAAGTGACTGGAGCAATTGCAACTGAAAAATAAAACGCCCAAACAGAAGGTAGAAAAATACTTTTTATTTTGAATTTATTAACTGGAATATGTCTGGTCTGGGAAGTGTGTATTGCTAACATCTTTGCGTTTTTGTTTAGTGCAAGAGGAAATTACTTTATAGTTTTATTTCTCCAGTGTTGTACATTTCATGTTTGGATTTTGGGGTTCCCAGTTTAATTATTATCTGACCAAGGAAGTTAGCCTACACGTATCCTCGGTAATTTTTGTGGGTGGGGCTGGGGCGGGGCAGGGGTGGGACTAGGGGCGGAGAATGGGTGGAGCATGGCGAGCCACAGGTGTCGGGTTTTTCTCGGTGAAAAAGTTGGCAACCCTATTCCCCCCATAGTGTGCCAAATATAAAGATAATGAATGTAAATTCTAAAAACTGCTATATTCAAGTCACTAAATTGAAAATAAAAAAATGTCTGCCCCCTATGTCCCCATTGCTGGAATCAGGGAAAGGAGGCTGCAAAATAGGTGGGAGTTGAGGACACAGTTCTAAAATCGGGGACAATCCCCAAAAATTGGGGACATCTGGTAAAATTATGCAGGATGAGAATATAGAGTTCTGAAAAATCTTCCTCCCAAAAGAATCCAAGATGCTAGCCTCCTTCCCCGGGGGCTCCAAAGACTAAGACTTATCCAAGGACTTAGGTTAATTTGGGCCAGAAAACTTATCTGTAGCAAAAGATGATTTAAGTGTCTGTAGTTACTTTTTTCCCTTGGCATTTTTCAAAGTAAAATAACTGTTGCAAAGTCCATAGATAAAATACCCACACATTTTTGCAGGCAGCATGAAAATAGTACAAATTGTCATGCCAATAAAGTTTCCTGAATCTGAACTAGGTAGGAAATATCTAAAAGGCAGAACAAAGTCAAAGTCTGGCCTTTTTCCAAGCCACTGTAACAATCAGGAACAACCTTTTGAGATTCTTGTTTAAAAAAAAGTAATCATATTAATGCTCTTTGTTTTATTTGCAGTTTAATACTAAAATTTGAAGGGTGGTCTTGTTTTTTTGCATGTTACTCAATGCTGATAACTTGTGAAGGGGAGACATCTAGTGGTAGCCGATCATCTCAGCCTCATGAAACATTTCCATCCACTTACAAGTCTGTGTGTATCCAGGCCTTGCTTTAGGTGGCTATGAAGAGAAGGGAACTTCCACACAGAGCACTCTGGTGGAAACTGCTCTCCAACCATAAAAGGTGCTGTTCCTGATGCTCGAAGAGAATGATGCTGGCACAAACAAGGTTTCATTTCATTTATTCTAATTTAACAAATGCCACTACTCAAGGGCATGCAGCAAAGAACAAACATATAAAATACATTAAGGGGATCACATGATGTAGTGAGAGCGGGTGGACGTGTGTGGCTAGCTCTCTGGGCATCCCCACCCTGAACCACCCTAATATTTCTAAAAGAATCCGTCCTTATTGAGCCAGTCTAGGGAGCATGACTCCTGATAACTCCTGGACCAGCTAGAGTGGTGCTTCAGCCCCAATGGTGGCAAAATCAACCTGCAAAGAGCGGGAAAAGGCTCTGGCAGGCACTACTAAGATGGCGGATGGGCCTCCTTCACTGATGTCCCCCAGGCTGGTGCAGCTTGTCGAGGATGTCACTGCTGCAGTGGTAAATTCTCTGGCGGGGTGCTTCGACGATATGAGTAACAAGTTGTATGGTGTGACCCGGACACTGGAAGGACTAGGAGGCCAGCTGCAAGAGACAGAACGTTGCATATCTCAAGCGGAGGTTGAAGTGGGTACAGCCACCAGAGAGCTCAGTGCCCTGCAGGCCACGACCAAATGGCAGGTAGAGAAATTGGAAGACCTCAAACTGCAGCTGCTGTAACAATCTGCGATTTGTGGGCATCCCCAAATCAATACGGGAGACAGAGCTCTGGGGGTTTCTGGAGATACTCATACCCACCCCTCCTTGGCATTAGGAGAGTCCAGTGACCCATTAGTTATTGAGAGGGCACACCGCCTGGGAGCTCACCAGGCAGATTGGAACAGGCTGAGAGTTGTTATTGCCTGCTTCCTGAACTTTGTACAGAAGGAGGCTGTTCTGTGTGCTGCCCGCGGGAAAGGACTCATACAACCTGAGGGCAAAATACTCATCTTTCAAGATTACTCTGCCCTCCTTAGCCAAAAACACTAGGCCTTTGTGGAGGTGTGCCAGGTCTTGACGGAGGCTAAGCACCAGTTCACACTCCAGTACCCTGCCTGCCTGCAGATTACAGTAAATGGTACGACGCATATTTTTGATACCCTGGAAGAAGCAGCAGGATACGTTCAGAGATTGGGGATTACAGCATCGACTGGAACTTGAAGGAGCATGAGGAATGGACTGGGGACTGTAGGTCTAGGGTAGGCGCCCATGATAGTAAGGGGGTGCGTGCTATGAGCCCTGGAAACAGAATAAATAATGTGCGGCGGGCGGAGTATTGAATTTGCATCCCTCAAAACAGAATATATTGACACAATGAGGCCAACCACAATGCAGCTAGCAGGGCACACACCGAGGGGCCTTTTGATTGGAACTTCTCATGTGGGGGGTGTTTTGACCTCCCAATGCTGGTGTTTATTTGCAGTCTCCACTGTTGCGGTTCGGCTCTCCGACCCTGGGTTAGACATTAAAACTTCAGGGTGCAGCAACATTCACTGGGGAAGTGCGGGACTGGGCTTGGAAGGAGAGGGCAACAAACTACACCAGGCCATATGGCCAAAGTCAGGAGCCAGGATACTGCCAATATATGAACTGGCACAGGTTTGCCTATTCCAAAGCACAGTGATTATGATGTGATCCCCCTTTCCCAAGCTGAAAAATATGTCATACTTGTACCATTGAATGTTTAACCCAGATTAATCTTGTTTGATGTTTATTATTGATGTTAGCAGCTGAGGCATCCTTAATGATATCTATCCCCATGAGACAGATGCCCCCTGTCCCAGGATATGTAATTGCAACCATAATACTGTAATGCTGCAAATCTGTCACTTTTTACCATTGTAACATCAAACAGTCATAATATTGCGGCACTGTAAGACGGTAGCAGTCATGTACAGACGGGACAGAGGGCTATGGGGGTGATTGGCCCCAGGGCTGGGGGACAGGGAACCTAAGGGGTATGGGACAGGGAGAGAGTAGAAAAGGAAGAAGGGGAAAGCGGAAATGCTGGAAGGGAGAGCTGGTTTCAAACCATATGCCGGAAGAAACACGGCTGCACTGGGAAGGGGGGGGGGGAACACAGTTAGAGAAGACGACGGCGGTGGATTAGGCAGTCAAAGGACGGAGGGAGGGAGGAGAGGTCACTGAAGGTACAACACAAGCTATGGAAACCGGAGCAAGCGGAAGACAGGGATGGGAAGGGCACATGGTGAGGATCGGGATGGGGACCATAACATGTCAAGAGTGATCATGGAGCCGGAGGGGTGGGTAGATAAGACTGAGGGGAAAAGGCAGGGTGGACCCGGAAAGATAGGGAGGACAAGGGAGGAGAGAGGGAGGAAATACCATAGAACGATGCAAACGAGGTGGAATGGGTGGGGGGAGGGGGAGGGGAAAGTGACCCATGGGGATTAGTGAATATGATGTGGGTGATGGTATGGATGGCGGGAACTGGTCACGAGAAACTGCGTACGGGAAGGGTGATTGTGGCAGGAGGAGTGGGGCCTAGGCTGGGGGGGTGCACACTTGCAATATGCAATTTAGCGCTTTAGACAAAACACATGTACGGTTTGGGAAAATGGGTAAAGATATAAAACTGGCCTCCTGGAACGTATGTGGGATGGGGTCCCCCATCAAATGATTCAAGGTGTTGTAACAGTTATGAGCTCGTCATGTTGATGTTGCCAAGCTCCAGGAAACTCACCAATCTGCTGAGGAACAAGCTAAACTCTGTCGGGGGTGGATCAGAGATGTTTACGACGCACTGGCGGTTCGGAAAAAGGGGGGCATAGCAATATTGATAGCAAAGGGTGCGGGGTGGCAGAAGACAGCAGTGGAGGCCGATCCCGAGGGACGATATGTGTTTGTACAGGGTAGACTGTGTGGGTGGCAGGTGGTGTTTGGAGCAATATATGCTCCCAACATATATAACATGGGCTTCTATCAACATCTAACCCACTGCATCGTGGGATTCACAGACTGCCCAATGATTTTGTGGGGCAATTATAACTGATTCATGGGGAAATAATCAGCTATGTCAGGCTTAAGCATAAATGCATAAACAAGAGGGTCCTACAACTGGAACGGGACCTGGTGTTGACCTGCCGGCGCCACACCTCACACCCAGGTAACAGGACAAAGACCCAGGTCTCTGTTCCTCAGGCAGAGTTGCTCCTCCATCAGAGTGCCAAAAAGTCCATAATATACTATCAATACAAGCTGTACCGCCATGGCAACAGAGCAAGCAAGTTGCTGTCATCATTGATTAGAGTCGGGGGAGGCCCCAGCCATGTAGGAGCCCTCCGAGACAAAGATGGAGAACTGTGGTTGATGGTAGCAGGAGTGGAAGAAGTATTCTATGACTTCTATAAGTGGCTCTATCAGGCAGGGACTTGGGGAGGCGTACTTACAGGCCTGCAATCTTCCAAAATTAACAGATGCCCAAGTGGCACTTCTGAACACTGCTATATCTCCACAAGAGGTCCAGCATGCCATTAAGGGACTGAAGGAGGGTCGTGCACCGGGACCAGATGGCTTCGGGGGGAATTCTACAAACTCATAGGGGACAAGGTAGTGATATCCATGGCAGAGTATTATGCGGACCTCACCATTCAAGGCTCATTCCCCTAAGAACAAAATAAAGCATTGATAACAATCCTTCCCAAGTTGGGTAAAAACCCCACATACCAGGTTCCTATTGACCAACTTCATTGTTGAATGTCGACATAAAACTTATGGCAAAAATCTTAGCAGATCGCTTGGCCCTGTACTTGCCAGAGCTGATACATCCGAACCAGGTGGGGTTCGTGAAGGGTCGCAGTGTGGCCTACAGTATGCGGCAGGTCCTGGCTTCAATGTGTGCCAGCATTGGAGAAGCACGGCCGTCCATGTTGATCAGTTTTTATGCAGAAAAGGCCTTCGATCAAGTGAGCTGGAGCTTTATGTACCAGGTTCTGGGATGATGGGTTTCCAAGGTCCATTTCAGGAGTGCATAAGGCTATTGTATTCTAACTCCAAGGGTGAGATTCTGGTAAATGGGAACCTGACAGCTGATTTCCTGCTGTGTAGGGGTACACGATAGGGATGCCCCCTCTCTCCCCTTCTCTTTGTGATAATGTTCGAGCCCCTGTTGTGTCATATCTGGTCCGCGGAGGGTTTGCAGGGGATTCGAATGAGAATAGAGGAATTCAGAGTAGCAGCTTTTGAGGACGACCTTCTGGTGCACCTGGATAACGCCATTCAGGTGCTACCAGAGCTTCTCCGAGTCTTTGAGGAATATGGGAAACTTTCAGGGCTGAAGTTAAACCTCAACAAGTCAGAGGCCCTTCCACTAGATGCGGCTATCCCGCGGGCTTGGCGGGGTGAGTTCCCGCTACAATGGGCAGAGGGCCAATTTAAATACCTGGGGATCCAACTCCCAGCTTGCCTATCTGAGCTATATACAACAAATATATCCGGTTTTTGTGGGCACCTTGGGCAGCAAGTGCAGAAATGGCGGGACCTTCCATTTGGGTTGGGAGGGCGAATAGCACTCTTTAAAATGGTTCTCTTTCCAAAGTGGTTGTACCTCCTGCAGATGCTGCCATTGGTACTTAAGCAGTGAGACATTTGTATCTTTCAAAAGCACTCCAATACCTTGCTAAAGAGAGGACATCAACCCCGGGTACGACTAGCGATTTTACAGCACCCCAGGGATGTGAACCCCAGTACACAGGAAGAAGACCTAGCCAGTGCATGGACACAGGACTTGTGACAACAGGTGGACATGGATTATGTAATGATGGCATTTGCACAGATTCCATTGCTGAGTGTTTCCACAAAGCATCATGACTTGCAGTATAAGTTACTTCGCCGCCTGTACTTCGCCCCGAGGTGAGCATGGAAAGCGGGAATAGCATCTTCAGATCAGTGCTCTAGGTATGAGGCGAGCACAGCTACTTTAGGCCATATGTTTTGGCATTGTCAGTGGGAATGGGACTACTGGGGCAGGGTGCAGCAACACCTAGAAACATGTATGGGATGGGAACTCAAACTACCGTCCACAACCTTGATTTTAAACATATGGCAACGAGAGAATGAGGACAACCTGGGGCGAATATCGCGTGGGTGGCTGCACCTAGTCCTCATGGTGGCCCAGAAGTTCATCCTACGCAATTGGCTATAGCCAAGGGGACCCACCTATGGCCAGTGGTGAACTGCTCTACACAACTTCCTCCTAATGGAAAGGCAGAGAGCAGGTGGGCATGCCCAACGATGGGAAGCGTTTCTAGAGGGGTGGGGCCTGCACCTTCAGTCTCTGACACCACGTGCACGAAGTAGGATTTTGAACCCATGGGTATGAATGGTGAGTCTGTAAAATGGAAGAGAGTGAATGGAGAGAGATCTCTATGGGTCTTAGGGTGGGGTAAGGGGGAGTGGGGAGAGGAACATGGGGAGGGTAGTGAAAAGGAGGGAAAGAGAGGGTGAAACTTAGAAGAGCTCTAGTGGGGTGAAGGAACAAATCCCACAGAACTTGGCAGCTAATACATACATGTGGATGACAGATAAGGGAATAAGGTGAAATATAAGGCACAAAAAAATTCTTTCAGAATATAGCTTGAAGTTGCGGATCAATGGGCACACATGGGGCTTGATAATATCCATTGAAAGAAAGAACCAGGTACTACTGAACTTCCTGTTCATGTTAAGTGAGGTCTCCTCCCTATATGGCATATCTGTTTTACGTTTTACGTTGAAAGTTAACTCTGAGTTGTTATTGATGCCAGAAATTTCATAAGTTATGTAATAAAGAGATTTCAACCTAAAATAAATTAAATAATATCACAACAAAAACACTTAAAAACATACAAAAACCCTCTTTAATGGTATCCCCAAACCCAGCTCCTTCATAAATATATCAAAGAAATAATAAAAAGGTTCATGAAAGAGAAAAACTCAATGAAAAATAAGCTTTTACATATTTTTGAAAAGTCAAAATATTATTATGTCAACCTTACTTCCCTTTCCACAATTTTGGAGCTAAGACTGAAAACAGATGGGGCCCAATATACCATGCCTAGCCATTGGCGCTGAACCTTAAACCCGTATATTCAATGTCGATGTGGCCCCGGCATTGAATATCCAGTGTCACTGCACAGCCTCTGCAGCTGCAGAAGCTAACCTGGCCAGCTTTACCCATGTGTTGCTAACCGGGTAGCAATGCAATATTACCGCTACACGGTTAGCGACTGTTGCTGCCCCTGGAACACCCACGACATGCCCTGATGCTAAGCAGTTAGCACAGGGAAGTGTAGTGATATTTATAGGGGATATTCAGTGGCACTAACCATGTTAGTGCAGTTGAATATCCCATTCAGTGGAATTTACATGGTTTACAAGTCTGTAAACCATGTAAATGCCTTTGAATATCGGGCCCATGGTCCGTAGTTGCCTATATTTTAATTAAACAAGCTAATGAACATGCCAATCTCAAAACTTGAGATGATCACAAATGATTGCTCAGGTATATACTCTGAATGTACACTTGCAGGTAAGATGGTACTTCCCCCTAAAAGCACAGAAAATTCAAACAAATGCCTTAAAATCACAGCAATCGTTTGCAGGTAACTAATGTAATACTCTTAAAGTAGGGGATACATGGTCCCTGTATTTTTATCCATCTAATAAACCATGCAATTTTATTCTGCATCAACTGTAATTGAGATGCAGTAGTCCAACCAAGATTGGATATAAATCTCAAATTCTTCCTATATAGCAGGCATGTCCAACTTCGAACAGGTCGTGCTCTGCTTTTTACGGCCAAAAGTACCGGTGATCTACCACCAGGAAAATTAAGCTTCAAATTAGTTTCAAATTAAATTTTAAACCAATAAAGTTGGAGGATTCCCCCCCCCCCCATTTTTAATGAACCTTCTGTCATTTACTTGGATGTGATCAGCTGTTAAGCAAATTAAGCAAAAACAAAACAGAGAGATGAAGATCCAGTAAGAACTGCGAGGAGAAATGGAAAGTACATTTTTTCTTAAAGTTTTATTGAGTAATAACTTTATTTAACTGTCTTAATAACTTTCTTTAACTATTATTGAGTAATTTGTGTTAAATTTGGGTCAAGTATTGATCCAGGCTGATCTTGCACAATCTTTAATATTTCGCTCATGCTCATTAGTGAGACGTCTGAGCCTGCATTTCATCCACCAGCTTTTTGAAGTTGGGTGAATATTGCGTGAAGGCCAGTCTCAGGGAATCCTGGAGATGTTCACCTGTCATGTTGGAATGTTGTATACTGTTTGTCATTTTCAGATGGGAAAACGCAGATTCACACAAATAAGTTGAACCAAAAGAGGAGTGTACAGCTTCACTGCATCTTCTCAAGTTGGGAAATTTGTCTCTAGGCACTTGCTTCCAAAACTATTCTTGCTCAGCACGGATCTTGAGAAAAATGTCATTTTTAAGGGTTAATATTTTGTTTTCAAAAGATGGCTTGTTCAATGAGTAATTTTTACTGATAGCAGCTACAGTTTCTTTAATGTCCACATCTACTTTGAATGGGTATGACAAGTACTCCACAACTGTTCCAATTTCCAATGTGGAGCTTTTTCGAATTCCTGGATAAACAGAACAGATTTCTGTCACATACTTCTCGTTCTGAAAATCAAAATTTGGATATTGTCCCAGATGGTCCTGCGTATTAGGAAAATGATCAAAAGTGTTGTTTGCAAGGTCAGTCATCATTAGCTCAAATTTTCTCTTGTAGGATGAAACTGTTCTCATCATCTCGCCAATGTATTTGGTTTTACCTTGTAGTTCAAGGTTCATATCACTTAGTTCGCCTGTAAAGTCAGCGAGAAATGCCAGATCACATAACCACTACTCATCTTCCAACTCTGTTTGATCATCTCCCCTCTCCTTCAAAAAATTCTTATTTCATTCAGTAAATCACAAAATCTTTGCAGAAATTTGTGCCTACTTAGCCACCTTACATCTGTGTGCAAAATGATTTCCGCCGCCCCTTCATTAAGAGTAAGATTGAAAAGCCTTCTTTGAAGTGATCTTCCACGAACTGAATTTACAATTTTGAAAGTGATGTCCATGACAGTCTTTGTATTGAGTCTCTTGCTTGCCAAAACTTGCTGGTGAATGATGCAGTGGTAAGAAAGGAAATCTGGGACGTCGTCATGCTGTCTACAGAGGGCTATGAAACTATTAACCTCACCTGTCATTGCTCTTACTCCATCAGTAGTGATGGAAACAAGTCTATGCAATGGAAGATTACACTTTGTCACAAAAGAATGGAAAGAACTGAATATTTCCTGATCGGTAGTTCTCCTTTTAAAGAAATCATTCCAAGTAGTTCTTCTTTAACACTGAAGTCTTCAAAAACCATCCGGATAAAGATTAGTAACTGGGCTATGTCTCATGTCTGTAGATTCATCCAGTTGGAGTGAGAAAGCAACACAATTTGAAACATCCTCCAACAATTGTTCAGGTGTGTCTCCACACATCTTTTCTATTCACCGCACAACGGTGTTTCTTGACAATTGTACATCTTGAATAGCAGCTATGAGCTCTTTCTTATTTTTAAATCCTTCAAAAAGATTGTCAGCTGCTTCAAGAAAACAATCTTTTACAAATTCCCCTTCAGTGAAAGGTTTGCATTTCTTTGCGATCAGGTTGCTGACCTTGAAGGATACTATGGTTGCATTGACCGAATGTGACCTTGGCTTCGCCATCAACTGTTGCTGAGTAGCCAATTTCGATTTAAGTTCTTTGAGCTTCAATTTACGAATTTTACTTTTGGGTGGAAAATCAGCATCAAACGTATTGCTATGCAGAGCCTTATAATGACGTTCCAGATTACCCTTTTTTGGGAAGGATACTGAGGTGTTACAAATTAGACAACAACACTTGTCTTTCACCATGAAGAAGAAGTAGTCCATTTCCCATTCATCATGAAAGTGGTAGGTTTTGCTCTTCTTTGGAACACTCATCTTCGTTATACTGGGGTGGCTGGATGTAAGAAGGCCAAATCTGCTAAGTTAGTATAAACACTGGCTGAATCTGGTTCAAAACTGTCACTGTCTCAAAGTATTAAAGATCAACAGGAACTGAAGACCTCTGGATGATGTGCAATATAAGGACTGGAGATGCCAAAACCACACATGCAGTTCTAAAAGTAAAAATAAGAATTCATCATACTGGCACCAATAATCAAATACCACCAAACAATCATCAAAAAAACTCAAACACCTGTCCAGCAAACCAGATAAAATCAAATACCGCCAAACAAGTTCAAATACCACCACATGCGATTTAATAAATTCTGCACACAGTGTAGAATCAACGCAAAGGCAAGGCGAAATAAAATTGCAGTGTAGAATCAACGCAAAGGCTAGGCAAAATAAAACTGCAGAGGCAAGCAAAGGTCACAGTGGTTTGAACCAATTCGAAGGCAAGGCATAGGCAAGTTAGAACAAAATTGGAAAACCCCGCCAAAATCACCAAATTCTTGACATTTTGTTGTGTCTGCCGTAAAACGTTTAATGAAAGCGAACTATAAAGCGACCAACGACCAGCACACGACACAACTAATATGGTAAGTGTATTCAGGGGTGTTGGGGTGGGAATGGGTGATTCTGAGGCAGCAGACCAGGTATGACACCGGGCCTGTGGCATCTCGTCGCAGGGTGCTGGCGGCGGCCCCCTGGGGTACCCACAAACTATTAGCATGAAAACAACAAGTGCCCCCAATACACCCGCAGGCAAGATTCCCGCAGACAGGGAAAAAAGACAGGCAAAGGATCAGCAGCGGTGGCAAGCCCTCAGCAGACGACCTACCGGGACGAGCTCTCTCCTAGCAACAGGGCGAGCTGCTGGAGAGATGGAGCCAAGTGAGGCTGGTGATCTACCTCTGACCCCTCCGCAATCTACAGGTAGATTGCGATCTACCTGTTGGACATGCCTGCTACATAGCAATGGATATCATACTTCTCAAGACTCCAAAGTATGTCCTAATTATATTGGATATCTGTTCACTCCTAGCATGATGGGAATCAAGTCATATGGCTAAATTAAATACTAACTAACAATTCCAAAGTCAATCCTTCCAATACTACCTCAGAAGATACAGGCATATGTTTCCTTTGCACAGGAAGCAATGCAAGATTTCTTATTCAATTTCAATTCATTTCTTCATAACCAATGAAGGATCTCTTGTCGTCCCCTATTCAACTGTGCAAATTCCACCAAATTATCCCACATAATAAGGTTAAAAAAACCACTGCAAATCATCAACATAGCTGTAGCATTTTAACCCAGCCTCACATATAATTTTGTATGTTGGGGCCAAATACCTGTTAAACAAGGGACAACATCAGTCCCTGCAGAACCCCAAAATGCACGTTTTGAGCTTTAAAAAACTTCTGACCAATTTGCACCTGATGTGATCTCAGATAAAAAGAAATAAACTTAATCAAGCCAATACTGCTTCCTCTCAAATACAAATTCAGATTGATATTCAAAAGATGTACTTTCTTCCTAAAAACTAACTGAGAGTCACCTACCTTTTGGAGCACTTCTCTAAAATTCTCCTTAATGCTTGTATCCAAGTCTAGATCTTCAATTAAGGCCTAATACTGCTGCCTTTTCAAATCCCCTAGCACACAGCTAGAGAAAAGGGATACATTTATCACTTGCTCCATCTGGAAAGTCGTGTGCATAAATGTCTGTAGCATGGGAAATAAGATCTCAGATGTTGAGGCTTTAATGAAAGAGGCTCACTTGGATTTAGTGGCGATTACAGAAACATGGTTCATGGACAACCATAACTGGGATGTAATTATACTGAGCTATACTTTATTCAGGAAGGACAGAGATAGAAGAAGGGGAGGAGGTATGTAAAAAGTAATATTAAAGATATAGAATTACAGGGTTTAAAAGGGAGCAAAGAGGCACTGTGGGTTAAACTAGAAAGAGGGAAAGGGAAATCCATTTGCATTATTGTGATATACAGATCTCCCTCACAGGGAGAAGTGGGCGGAGATTTAATAGATAAGGCTGTAATTATGAAGGCCTTTTTTTCAAAAAAGGATTTACTTTTTCATGGATATAAGTTATCTATCTTCCCTGATGTTTCCCGCTATACGCAAACTTGGAGAAGGGCCTTTCTCCAGCTTAAGCCTCGTGTGTTGACTGGGGGCGGAACCTTCTTTCTCCGATTTCCATGTAAATGTTTGATTTCCCTTCAAGGGATTAGATATGCTTATTCTGATCCCACGCATCTTGAAACTTTGTTAGTGTCTATGCAGGTCTGAGATGAATGTATTTATGTTATTGTTTGTACTTCCTGATTATTTGTGGTTGGGGGCTATAGCCTTTATATTTTGCCCTAGGTTTTCTTTGGTGCTGTCTTCTCCATAATGTGGGCTACGTAGCGGCTTGATGAGTTTGGTTTCCTATTTTCTCTGGATGTATATTGTTAAATATTTACTGCTTAATTACATTTTCTGTTTGTATTTGGAAAGTAATAAATACAATTTCAGGAAAAAAATCCCTGCAGAACCCCATAATGCACGTTTTGAGCTTTAAAAAACTTCTGACCAATTTGCACCTGATTTGATCTCAGAAAAAAAAGAAAAAAACGTAATCAAGCCAATACTGCCCTCTCTCAGATACTAATGACCCTGCCATCTGCAAACAACCTAGTAACAATCATGATGAATCATGTCAAACATGGAAGAAAGTTCTATAAGAACTATCACTGTTCCTCTCTCTCTATCATGTCACTCTGCAAGTGAAACTCATTTAAAGGCAGCAACTTAACCACTTTTCACTCAACACGTAATCAAACTCTGGAGTTCATTACCAGAGGATGTAGTAAAAGCTGTTAGTGTAGCTGGGTTTAAAAAAGGTTTGAACAAGTTCCCGGAGGAAAGATCCATAAACCATTATTAAAGAGGACCCAGGAAATCCACTGCTTGCCCCAGTACAAGCAAAGAAAAGAGACAGCTGAGGGGAGATATGCTAGAGGTCTATAAATTAATGAATGGCGTTGAACAGGTAAACGTAGATCGGTTGTTTACACTATCAAAATATAGAAAGACTAGGGGACATGCAATGAAGCTACAGGGTAAAGCATAGTTACTCACCTGTAACAGGTGATCTCCGGGAACAGCAGGAATTTAGTCTTCACATATGGGTATCGTCGGTACCCACGGAGCCTGCGCGGGAACGCTCCCCAGCGTCCAATTAGAAAGCTTTTGGGAGCATCCCACAGCGCCTGCTTGCTGCCTTCCCGCCTTTCCCAACTGCCTCTCTCCAGTTGAGTTTAAAGCTGAGACAAAGAGAGAGAGAGAGCAGGAAAGAGAAAGAGATAGATAGAGAGATACAACTCCTAAGGGAGGTGGGTGGGTTGTGAAGACTAAATTCCTGCTGTTCCCGGAGATCACCTGTTACAGGTGAGTAACTATGCTATCTCCAGGAACAAGCAGGAATGTAGTCTTCACATATGGGGACTCCCTAGCTTTAGATGCTAGGGAGAGACCCCAGAAGTTGTGTGTCCCTGTGAAAGGGCTCCACTTCCCCCAATGGATCTCTGGCATCCAACCAGGGATGGCGGGTAGGAGTTGATTAGGTATGGAACAAGTGTTGGAGAACAGCCTGACCAAATAAGGCATCCTGGCGGAAGTCCTTGTCCAAGCAGTAATGGGGTGTGAAGGTATGAACCGAGGCCCAAGTGGCTGCTCGACAGATGTCATCGATAGACACAGAGTGCAGATGAGCCATTGAAGCTGCCATGGCTCTCACATTGTGAGCTGTGACATGGCCCTCCAGAGGAAGATTCTTACTCTGACAGGCAAAGGAAATACACTGTGCAATCCAGCTGGACAGTGTTCTCTTGGAGACTGGATGTCCCAAATGAGAAGGATCAAAAGCAACAAAGAGTTGAGAGGACTTTCTATGTTCCTGTGTTCTTTGCAAGTAAAAGGCTAAAGCTCTTTTACAGTCCAAAGTATGAAGATTCCTTTCTGCATTTGATGCATGAGGCCTTGGAAAAAACACAGGCGGGTAGACCGCTTGATTAAGATGAAAAGGGTAGACCACCTTTGGCATAAAGTGTGGATGAGTCCTAAGGACTACCTTGTCATGATGGAACCTTGTATAAGGAGGATCAGCCACTAGTGCCTGCAACTCACTAAAGCGACGTGCTGATGTGTTTGCAATGAGAAAGATAACTTTCCAAGAAAGGAATTTCAACGAGGTAGTAGCCCAGGGTTCAAAAGGTGGCTTCATAAGCTGGCCAAGAACCAGGTTTAAGTCCCATGCCACCGGTGGTGGCTTAATGGGAGGCTTAGTTAGAAGAAGGCCTTTCATAAATCTTGTTATAAGAGGATGGGAGGAAATAGATTGTCCATTTAAAGGCCTGAAAGAAGCTGCAATAGCACTTAAATTGACTCTTACTGAGTTAGTTTTAAGTCCTGCATTGGATAAATGAAGGAGATACTCCAGTAATGATTCCAGAGGTATCGCAAGGGGGCTAAGACCCTTCTGCGAGCACCATATGGTAAACCTTTTCCACTTGAAAGCATAAGAGTGTCTTGTGAAAGGTTTTCTAGAAGTATAAAGGATATCCTTTACTTGCTGAGAGAGGTTAAGATCATGGAGATCTAGGCCTTCAGCAACCAAGCCCTGAGATGCAGAGACTGGGGATTGGGATGCCATAACATTCCGTCCTCCTGAGACAGGAGATCTAGAGCAGACCCTAACTCCAGAGAGGGCGCTTGAGAGAGATGTAGAAGCAGAGGGTACCACACTTGCCGTGGCCAATGTGGAGCAATGAGAATCATACGGCCTCTGTATCTCTGAAGCTTGAACAGGGTTTTGGGAATCAGGGGAATGGGTGGAAACGCATAAAGGAAGTCTTGACCCCAATGAAGGAGGAAAGCATCCCTGGCCTGAGAGCCCCGAGACGGATTTCTGGAACAGAACCGGGGAAGTCTGGCATTCAACGGACTTGCAAAGAGGTCTATGTCCGGGGTTCCCCAAATTTTAAAACTTTTGATCACCTGGTCTGCATGTAGAGACCATTCGTGTGGAAGCAGAACTCGACTGAGTCTGTCTGCCCAAGAGTTTTGGATACCTGGAAGATATACTGCCAGGAGATGAATCTGATGCTCTCTGGTGAGGGCCCATAGTCGCAAAGCTTTGTTGCAAAGTGACAGAGAGCCTGTTCCTCCTTGCTTGTTCACATAAAACATGGCTACTTGATTCTCCATGTGAATGAGGACTGTCTTGTAGCTGAGCAGAGTGTGGAACACCAGAAGAGCTAGGAAGATTGCTCTGAGCTCTAGAAGACTGATGTGTAAATGAGTCTCCTGTGGAGTCCAGGTGCCTTGGGTGGAGAGGTTTTGCAGATGAGCTCCCCAACCCACTGGCGAAGCATCTGTTGTGAGAGTTGCTTGGGGTGAAGGTTGTTGAAATGGGGACCCCAGCAACAGGTTTTGAGTGGACTGCCACCATTGGAGGGACAAAATAAGGCGATTTGTGTTTGCTATTTTGTCTGACAGGCACCCTGATGCCTGGGTCCATTGAGTGGATAAAGTCCACTGGGCTGCTCTCATATGGAGGCGAGCATAAGGGACCACATGCACGGTAGATGCCATGTGGCCTAGCAGTTGTAACATTTCTCGAGCAGTGAGATGAGGCTTTAGCACTGCTTGAGAAGCTAATTGCACCATGCGAAGGCAACGGGTCTGGGGGAGATAGGCCCTTGCTTTCCTGGTATCCAACAAAGCTCCCATGAATTCTAGAGATTGAGTGGGAGTTAGGCTGGATTTTGGGATGTTTATTACCAGACCCAAGTAGCGGAAGACGAATATTCCTAGAGTGCGAAGAAATGCTGCTACCACAGCCATGCGTTTCGTCAACATCCTTAGTGCTGAGGCCAGGCCAAAAGGAAGCACCCTGTATTGGTAGTACTTTCCTTGAAAAAGGAACCGAAGGAACGTTTTGTGAGTTGGATGGATGAGAACATGAGTGTACGCATCCTTGAGATCTAGAGAACAAAGCCAATCCTGACTCTGAAGGTACGGCAGCAGAGTTCCCAGAGAAATCATCTTGAATTTCTCCTTGAACAGGAATTTGTTCAGTTCTCTGAGATCTAAAATAGGTCTGTGTCCCCCTCTTTTCTTTGGGATAAGGAAATAGGGGGAGTAAAACCGTGTACCCTGTTGAGGAATGGGTACTTCTTCTATTGCCCCTTGGGCAAGAAGCATGGTGACCTCTTGATCTAACAGGTTGATGAGAGAGGTCTGAGAATTGAACTGTCTTACCATTGTGGGAGGGGCATGTGGAGAAAGCGAAGCTTGTACGCCCTCTTTTATAATGGAAAGAGTCCAATGTTCTGCTGTTATTTGCCCCCATCTGGGGGCAAAGTGACACAACCTTCCTGGAATGGTGGAAGGTTCTGGTCCATTGAGGGCCAGGAAAGCTAAGTTCTCTAGATGGAAGTCAAAGGCCTTGTGAAGGCTGAGACTGCTGAGACAGTTAAGGCTTAGCAGTCTTTGCTTTCCTTTGTTTAGGTGGTTGCTGACTCTTACGGACAGGCTGACCTGCAGAACGTCCCTGCTGATAAGAGGGATAAAACCACTTCTTTTTGGAAAAGAATGGTTTCTTGAAAGATTTCTTCCTTGCAGGATCTGCTGTGGCTTTGGATAATCTATCCAAAGTGGAGTTATCAGCATCCAACTCATTGGCCTTTTCTTACCAATTTTTGCCGAACAGATTCTCACCTGTACAAGGAATATTGCCCAGTTTGTCCTGCATCCAGAGCTCACCTATGGCAATGGCAGAGGTTCTGCTTATGCACTCAAAACAGTCAAAATCTGCACTATTGATAAATTTAGAAACATCCTGGGCATGCTTAACCAGTGTGAGAAAATCCTGCCTCTTATCTTCAGGAAGAAGAGGGCTCAAAACCTCTAAATCTCCTCTGACCTCCTTAAGGAACATTCTCATATATAAAATATAGGAACTGATCCTGGCAGAAAGCATGGAAGCCTGGAAAGTACGACGTCCAAAGGCATCCAAAGTTCTACACTCACGTCCTGGAGGATTAGAGGCATGCCTCTTTGCACTCCTGATCCTTTTCATAGCTGACTCATGGTGAGGCCGATGAGTCTTCTGGAAACCAGGACATGGAGGAACCCGATACATGGTATCCAGTCGAAGGGAGTAAGGAGAGGTAGTAAGGGGGGCTTCCCACATTCTTAACATGAGATCATGTAAGATCTCATGGATAGGCAAGGTAGCTGCCTCCTTAGGAGCTTTGGGATATTGTAGAATCTCCAACTCCTTTGCCCTGGGCTCTGTCTCAGGAGCTACAGTAATGGACAGACCTCGAGCCACCTCCCTGATAAAATCCTGAAACAAGATATCTTCTGGAGGAGACATCCTATGTTTGGGAGAGGAAGGCTCCTCGGGGAGAAGTATTCCGGTACCGACAAAACTGTCAGAATCCTCAGACTCCTCCAAGGATTCAAAGTACCTTCTGTCCGAATGCTCTTGTAGAGCACGATACCCATACCGACCGAAGTCGATGCCGGGGGAATCGGTACCGGTGTATCGGTACCGGAAGGCATGGCTTGACTGGGTGCCGGCAATGCAGACACCAATGTCGATGCCGATGCTATCGGTACCGGTACCGATGCCGGTGCCGGTGCCAGTACCGGCTGAACTAACTGACGCGGTTCCAAGGGTGTCGATGCCGCAAGGAGAGCCGCCAGACTGCGTTCAATAGCCAGGAACCTCTGGTCTATCGATGCTGCCGATGCCTGGGTATCGGTACCGGTGAAGACAGCCGGTACCCCAAAGCATGGCACCAGTAGTTCTGCCGAGGTTGAGGCCTCGAGAACATCCTGGAGACGCGATAATGCTTTGGAAGCCGAAGCCTACCGCCGGGGCAATTTTGCCGGTACAGAGCCCTCAAGGGCAACGCCAGAGGCATCTCGATGCTTAGAAGGAGATCTACCCTTTGAGGACCGGCTAGACTTATGTTTAGTTACCTGAAATCCATGGGAGGAAGACGAAGCCCTGGAAGACGTCGATGCCACAGAGGCTGCATCGGAGGGAAAAAGGGTGCTGAGCTTAGCAGCCCGGTTTTGTCGACCCCTCTTGGACATCATGGCACAAGCCATACACTCCGAAATAGAGTGGTCAGGACCTAAACATTTAAGACACCACTCATGGGTGTCGGTGACGGAGATGGTACTGCCACACTTGGTGCACTTCTTGAAACCCGAAGCGGGTTTTTCCATAATGGAGGAAATTTTGGGCCTTAGGCCCAAAATGGCACGTGCACCTGAGGAAGAAAAAATTGGAAAAAAAGAACTAAATATATATATTTTTTTATTTTTTAAAAAAGAAAGAAAGAAGAACCGGCGGTACCGGTATAGCGTCGAGGAAGGCAGACGCAACCACAAAAAAGAAGAAGAAGAAGGAAAACTTTCCTGCGGTGACAGGAACGATGACCTGCTGGCTCCGCGGAAAACGAAGAACTGGAGAGAGACAGTTGGGAAAGGCGGGAAGGCAGCACGCAGGCACTGTGGGATGCTCCCAAAAGCTTTCTAATTGGACGCTGGGGAGTGTTCCCGCGCAGGATCCGTCGGTACCGACGATACCCATATGTGAAGTCTACATTCCTGCTTGTTCCTGGAGATTCTATTTAAGACAAATAAGTGAAAATATTTTTTCACTCAACGTGTAATCAAATTCTGGAATTTGTTACCGGAGGATGTAGTAAAAACTGTTAGTGTAGTCGGGTTTAAAAAAGGTTTGGATATGTTCCTGGAGGAAAGGTCCATAAACCATTATTAAAGGGGACCCAGGATATCCCTACCTGACCCAATATAAGCATTATGGAACCTGTGTCTTTTGGGGAAACTGCTAGGTACTTATGACCTACATTGGCCACTGTTGGAAACAGGATACTGGGCTTGATGGACCTTGGCCTGACCCAGTATAGCATATCTTATGTGTTTATTTAATCTAAATCCAGATTGATATTCAAAAGATGTACTTCCTTCCTAAAAACTAACTGAGAGTCACCTACCTTTTGGAGCACTGGTCTAAAATTCTCCTTAATGCTTGTATCCAAGTCTAGATCTTCAATTAAGGCCTAATACTGCTGCCTTCTTCAAATCCCCTAGCACACAGCTAGAGAAAAGGGATGCATTTATCACTTGCTCCATCTGGAAAACCGTGTGCATAAATGTCTGTAGCATGGGAAATAGTATCTCAGATGTTGAGGCTTTAATGAAAGAGGCTCACTTGGATTTAGTGGCGATTACAGAAACATGGTTCATGGACAACCATGACTGGGATGTAATTATACTGAGCTATACTTTATTTCAAATCATTTTTATTAAGTTTCGCAAATAGATACAGGAGAAGAGGAACCCACATCACTAACCAAGTAGAGGAAGTACTGTACAAGCAATACAAGTCAACACATCAAGCAACAGATCAAACATAGTATAAGTCAAACAGAATAGCAAAGAACCCCCAGTACAAGTCCAAACAGGTCCCCGAGCACTGCCCCCAAAAGCTCAATGATCAATCTATAGCAAGAACCCTAAGCAGCTCAGTGGCAAAGAAACAGACAATAGGGCCCCGTTCTTTATCCAATAGGTACCCACCTCCCCCTCCGTATCCCCTCCCTCCCCCCTACCTCCCCTTCCCCTCCCCGCACCTTCCAATCAACCCACCCATCCCCTACCCCCCGACCCGCAGTCCCCCCCACCCAAGCCCTCTGCCCCCCAAGTACAGCCAAGTTCAGTCAAGCAACTCCCCCAAGCTACACCCTACACACCATACTCATCCAGTCATCAGCTCTCAAGTACTCCCCTAGGCACACCCACCTCAAGTGTCGCCCTCAAACTCAGCCGGCGCCCTCAAACTCAGCCGGCACCCTCAGTACCCCCCCTGGGTCCCCCTCGTCTAGCAAGGTGTTGCTCAGTGATCCCTCCCCAGATCTTATCGCATGCCACCTGGTGTTTGGCCCCCAGTATGCGGGCCGTACGAAGCTCATGGCTCCGCAAATCCAAGAAAGCACTGCACCACTCCCGAATTCCCGGGGGTCGGGCATCTAGCCAATGCCGTAGGATGCATTGTTTCGCTATCAAGAAGCCTCTAGCATAAAGCTGTCGGGTAGACGCAGTGCTCTGGATCTCAGCAGAGGCGCCCCCGGCAGTGACACTGGGAGAAACACCAGGCGGGGCATTAAATGAGGCACTAACCTCCCCCTCAGAGGTGGGAGTAACAATCCCAAACAAGCACCATTCATACGAAGGAGCCCCCCTCAGGGGCCTACATATTCGCAGCTGTGTAAAGACCTCCTCCCAGAACTGGGTAATCAAAGCACAATCCCAAAATCGATGTAATAGTGTCCCTCTATGAGTCCCACATAACTGGCAAAGATCTGTCGAGAGCAGCCCCATCCTAGCCGCCCAAGTGTTAGGTACATATGCCCTCCACAACAATTTATACTGCATCTCTTGAAATTTAACGGATTCAGAGAGGATCCTGATATGTTGAAAAGCATATTGGAGAACCACTGCGGAAAGGTGTACATTATCATCTCTACGCCATTTCAGAACTAGGTTCTCTAGCGGGGCCCACTCCCCCCCCGGACAGCACTCCTCCCGCCAGGTCCTTAGCGAGTGCTTGGCGTCCGCGGCAGCGATAAGGTCCCACACCCCCTTATCCCGAAACTTGAAGCCCCTAGTCCTTTGTAATGCTCGTATATAGTGTCTCACCTGCAGATAAAAATAAAACGACTGAGGCGCAAGCTGATCTCGCCGCATCAGGGTGTGAAAGGAGTCCAACTCCTCCTGCGACTGCATCCGCAGTTGACCAATATGTCCCAAACCAGCCTGTGCCCAACTCACTGGAAACCCCCCCTGGCCTCCAGGCACAAAGTCAGCATTATCGCGCAAGGGCAGACACTCAGTACCAGACCAATGCACTCCCTTCTTCTGGCAGAGGAAGCGCCACGCCTGCCGCAAGGCACCAAGATAGACCGACTCTCGCCAGAATTGCGGTAAGGAGGCAGTCCCGCTATGCAACAAAAAGGCCGGGTGGTAAGGTGTAGAAACCCCCTCCACTAACCCCCACGGCAGGACCCCCTCCCCACCCAAAATTGCGCAATGGCCCCAACAAGGCCAAAAAATTATAATCCCGAACCGAGAACAACCCGAGCCCCCCCTCGGCCCTTGTGCTCATCAGGACAGACACGGGAATCCTCGATTTCTTACCCCTCCACAAAAAGCGCTTGATGTACCTCTGCAGAAGAAGTACATCCTGTCGTAACAACCAAATAGGTAAGTGACGCAACATGTACATCCACCTGGGCACCTCCATCATCTGAAAGAGCGCAAGCCGCCCCATCAGCGAGAGTGGGAGATCCTTCCACTTGTGCAAAGTGGCCGCCGTTCTGTGGAGGAGAGGGCGGATGTTAACGTCATATAACTTCAAAACATGATCCGGTATCTGAATCCCAAGATACCTGAACTCCCCTGGAGCCCAGTGTAGGGGAAAATTCCTCTGCCACGTCCGCTGCATCCGTCTCCCCACATCCAATGCGACCGACTTACTCAGGTTGATCCGGAGCCCCGAAAAAGAACCAAAGCACTGAATTATTCCCAAAGCCCGCTCCAGGGAAGGTTGGGGATCGCACAGGCAGAGGAGCATATCATCTGCAAACGCGCTAACCTTGATGCCACCTGTCGGCCATTTGATTCCTCGTATCCCCGCCTCCGCTATCAGTGCGTGGAGCAAAGGTTCCAACTGTAGTACAAAGAGCAGGGGAGATAATGGGCACCCCTGACGCGTACCTCTGCGCAGCTCAAAAGGCACAGAACAGGTTCCCCCACTGGCTACACAAGCCAGCGGACTCGCATATAACGCTCTCACCCAGGAGAGAAAAGCCCTGTCAAAACCAAATTGCCCGAGGACTTCAAACATATAAGACCACGACACCCGATCAAAGGCCTTTTCGGTGTCTAGACTCACCAACAGCAGAGACATCTTGTGGTATAAGCAATGCTCCATGCCAAGCAACACCTTGCTGATGTTAGAAAAGGCACCTCTTCCTTTGACAAAGCCCGATTGATGGGCACCAACTAGCCTGGGCAGCACCTCCTGCAGTCGGGCCGCCAACACGGAGGCCACCAATTTCATATCATAATTAATTAAAGAAATGGGACGGTATGATGCCGGATCCTCCGGATCGCGGCCCTCTTTTGGGATAATAGTTATCGCCGCCGTACGCATATCTCTCGGATACGAGCCCCGTTCTTGAGCTTCTTGGTATAAGGCCATCAAAGTAGGCGTTATTTGAGTCATCAGAATCTTATAAAATTCCGCTCCGTATCCGTCGGGACCTGGAGCCTTGTGAGGTTTCCCTCTCTTTATCACGGCCTGAATTTCGTCACACGTTATCCTCGCGTTTAGTCCTTGGAGCTCAGCCTCCGTCAGCTTGGGTAGAGACACGGCCGCCAAAAATTCGTGCTCCTGGGCTCTATTCTCAGCATCAGGCGTATATAATTCTTGATAATATTGACTGAACACTTGTACAATCTGCTGTAAGTCCGTATGGTGCACCCCTTGTTTGTCCCGCACTCGGGTCACCCCCTGAATACCCCCCTTACGTTTAACCAGTCGCGCCAACAAACGTCCCGTACGGTCTCCAAATCGAAACAATTGATGACGATAATACTGCAGCGATTGAACAGCACGCTCATGGAGCACCTCATTAAGAGCCCTTTGCACCTCTAAGTATTCCGAAAGCCTCTTCGGGCGTGTCACGGCAGCCCTCTTGGCCTGCTGTAGTTGTTCCGCCAGATCTAACAGTCGCGCATTGAGGCGTTTCCTTTCTCTCGCAACATATGCTATAATATGCCCCCGCAGTACAGCTTTCCCTGCCTCCCAAAAGGTCGCCACTCCCACCTCCCCGGTATCATTCAGACTGAGATACTCCTCCCAATGACGAATCAAATAGGCCCGAAAGTCTTCATGCTGCCAGAGGTGACCCGGAAAAGCCCAGCGTGCCCCTCCCGAGGAAGTTCCCCTCCAGTCCAACACCACCTTCGCGTGGTCAGATACTACTATGGGCTCGATTTCTACATTAAGCACTTTACCCAAGCTCTCTCTCGAGACCAGAATATAGTCAATTCTAGACCAGGTTTGATGCACTCTCGACAGATGCGTGTAATCCCTTTCGAGCCCATGCAAAATCCTCCACGAATCAAGTAGGCCCCCCAGAGCACAGAGGTATCCCACACCCTTTTTACTCCAGGCTCCGCCAGTGCCTCCCGTGGTAGATTTATCTAGGATCGGGTCATGTGGGCAGTTAAAATCTCCCGCCAATATCAGAGGTATCTTCGGGGCTCCCAATATTTTCCGCAGCAGTAGCTGGAAAAAACTGGTGATCATAAGTATTAGGGGCATAAATATTGCCGAGAAATAGTTCTTGTCCCTGTATCTTGGCATGCAAAAAGATGAACCTCCCATTTGGGTCAGCCTCCTCTCTAATAAGTTCCACCACTAAGCCTCTCTTCACCAAAATCGCCACCCCACGTTTCTTAACACCCGCAGATGCAGCAAACACCTGTCCCACCCAATCTTTTTTCAGTTTGGCATGTTCCACCGCACTCAAGTGCGTCTCTTGCAACATCGCTAGTTGTGCATGTCCCCTCTTCAGGGCCTGTAACATCTTTGTCCTTTTAACAGGGGTATTCAACCCTCCTACATTCCAAGAAACTATACGCATATCATCTCGCATTCTCCCCAGCCAGCAGTCGGATCAGCAAACAATATCTCCAGACATACCAGTGTTCTAGGTCGCCCAGCCTCGACCCAGAACTCCAAAACATCTTAGTTACTCTCCAAGTGGGCGTGGGCGCTAGGGGTAGGCCCCGTCCGTTACATCGCAACAGAGTCCAGAGGGAGTGCAGACTCTCTTCGCTCACATCACACCCATCCCTCCCCCCTCCCCCGTCCCCCCCAACCCCCCCTCCACCAACCCCCCCCCCACCCCCCCGTACCTCCCCCCAGGCTAAGTCCCTTGCCAACCCCCCTTCTCCCCTCTAGCAGCCACTGTACCTTCCCAGGAAAACATAGGTCATACCCCATAAAACACATATACACAACCCTCAGTTACCTCACTGAGGTGGGACCTCCACAACGATGCTTCAGGGCCGCCCCACTCACCTCTCCTCCCTCTGCCTTCTCCCACACCCACCCCCTCCCCCCAGCAATCCAAGCAAAAATAACAGACCCAGCAGAAACAACAAGCATTTTAAGAAACAAACCATACTTTTGGACTGTCCGATCCCACCCATAGGGAAAAGGTCGGAAAAGTGATAAACAGGTTATACATGAGAAAACTAGCATCAACGGTGCGTTAAAGAGAACCTCAAGAATCTTGCTAAATAATGTCCAAGGAGTGTAGAGCAGGATATCAGTTCTGTGTTTTAGCCAGGGATTACGGTCTGCTACCCGGGCTGCTTCCAGTCGCAGTCCAAAGCAAGCTCACCAGGCCCCACCCGGCAGTCCCGCATCCTCCAGGCACGAGCCAAATGCCCGGACACCCAACCACTGCTCCAAAGATAACAGTCCGGTCAGGGGCCATTTTCCGCCGCATCCGCTGGCAAGTGCTGGGTTAAGAACTTTTTAGCAGCCGCCACGTGCTCAAAAGTGTGGTTTTGGCCTTGCAGGGAGACCCGCAATATTGCCGGGTAGGCCAATGTGAAGCGGGCTCTCCTGCGGTACAACTCCGTACAAATTGGGGAGAACTCCCGCCGCTTGGCTGCAACAGCCGCTGAGTAATCTTGGAAGATCAAAATCCTCTTATTGTCCAGCTTGATTTCGCCGCTCTTACGGTAAGCTTGTAAGATTTGCCATTTATGTTGAAAGTTCAACAGACGTATAATCACAACACGCGGTCGATCCCCCTCTGCCCTCCTCACTCCCAGGCGATGCGCTCGCTCAATCTAAAGAGTACCTTTAAGGTCCGGCAGGTTCAACACTTCAGGCAGCCAGGACTCCAAATAAGCCAACAGCTCACGATCCGGCCGGTCTTCCCTCAATCCCACCAGGCGTAAGTTGTTCCGGCGGGATCGGTTCTCGAGGTCCTCGAGCTTGTCTTGGTCTCAATCAGAGCTTTCTTCTGGCTCTCTAGCTCACGGTCTCGGCGGCCTTCTCCCTCCTCTACCCCAGCCACACGGTGCTCCAGTTCCTCCACGCGTTTGCCAAACTCATTCAAGGCTTCTTCCATGCCGTCAAGTTTATGCATGAGACGGTCGAATTTGGGATCAAGGAGCCGGACCACCTCTTTCGCCAGCTCCTCCGAGGTGGAATTGGTACTATCCGCGCTAGGCGAGGCAGGCTGCACCGCCGTCGCGGCGGAAGGCCCCGCTCGCTGCGGCTTTTCGCGCTCTTTCCTGGCTGGCAGAGGCATCTCTCGCACCAGTCCCGGCTGTTGTGGGTAGTGCCGGACCTGCTGAGGTTAAAGCGGAGGGGGGGGGACCCAAAAGTCAGATTTAATAGCAGATTTAGCGGTGAGGCGGCCCCGGAGCAAGAGAGAGACACGTCCTCCCTCACTCACGCATCACCGGAAGTCTGAGCTATACTTTATTCAGGAAGGACAGAGATAGAAGAAGGGGAGGAGGTATGTAAAAAATAATATTAAAGCTATAGAATTACAGGGTTTAAAGGGGAGCAAAGAGGCACTGTGGGTTAAACTAGAAAGAGGGAATGGGAAATCCATTTGCATTATTGTGATATACAGATCTCCCTCACAGGGAGAAGTGGGTGGAGATTTAATAGAAGACATCGCAGTATTGCCATGAAAGGAGAAGTGTTACTGATTCGAATATGCTGGATATGGTGTCATCTAGAAGTAAGGAGATCCTAGATCTTTACAGGGAGAACTATTCCAGTAACTGGCAACAGAACCCACATGTGAAGGGGACATACTGGATTTGGTGCTTACCAATGGGGAAATTGTTTCTGATGTCATAGCGGGAGATCACCTCTCCTCCAGTGATCAACAGATGGTGTGGTTCAGTAATAGAACTAAAGCTGATAAAATCCATTCAAAAGCAAAGATCTTAGACTTTAGGAAAACTAATTTTGCCAAGATGATACAATACCTCAAAGAGTCGTTAGCGGGGTGGGAACAGCTGGGGGATGTAGAAAAGCAATGAGCAAAACTGAAAGGGGATATTTTAAGGGCAACAAACATTTTGTTAGAAATGTAAATAAACGTAAAATGAAAGGGAAGCCACTGTGATTCTCAAAAGAAGAAGCTGAAAAGGTGAAGAAAAAGAAGGTGGCCTTCATGAAATATAGGAGATCACAAGAGATGAAAAACTTAGAGAAGCTAGGAAAGTAGTCAGGAAAGCAACGATACAAAAGAAGAAGAAATAGCCAATGCAATAAAATGGGGTGATAAAATATTTTTCAGATATGTTAGTGAGAGGAGGATGGGCAAAAGTAGTATTGTCAGACTTGAGGGTGAAAGAGAGGAATATGTAGAAGATGATGATGATAAAGCGGAATTGCTTAACAAATAATTTTGTTCTGTGTTCACAGATGAAGGGCCAGGAACAGGATCTAAAAATACCCACAAAGAGCAACAGAGGTGAAGGGGATCATGAACAATTTTCAGAAGGCTGTTTTTGTGAGGAACTAGTTAAACTAAAAGTAGACAATGCGATGGTATGGGATGGGATATATCCAAGAATATTGAAGGAACTTGGAGACGTTCTAGTGGCTTCACTGATGGACCTTTTAAATGCATCTTTAGAGTTGGAGGTGGTCTCGGAGAATTGGAGAAAGGCACATGTGGTCCCTTTACACAAAAGTGGAAGTAATGATGAGGTTCAGAACTATAGGCCGGTTAGTCTAACCTCTGTGATGAGTAAATTATTGGAAATGCCGTTAAAACAGAAGATAGTGAGGTTTCTGGAATCCAATGGACTGCAGGATCTGAAGCAGCATAGATTTACCAGAGGCAGGCCTTGTCAGGCAAATCTGGTTGATTTCTTTGACTGGCTGACCAGGGAGTTGGACCGATGGAGAGCCCTAGATGTGGTGTACAAGATTTCTGTAAAACCTTTGACACAGGCGACTTATAAACCAACTGAGTACCCTAGGGATGGACCCTAAAGTGACTGACTGGGTTACAATTTGGCTGGGTGGGAGGAGACAAAGGGTACAGGTAAATGGAGCTCACTCTGAGGAGAACAATATTATCAGTGGTGTGCCACAGGGATCTGTCCTGGCCCGATTCTTTTTAACATCTTTGTTAGTGATATTGTAGAAGGGCTGTCGGGTAAGGTCTGCCTCTTTGCAGATGATACCAAAATCTGCAATAGAGGAGACACCCAGGAAGGAGTAGATGAGGAGGGATCTAGCTAAGCTTGAAGAAAGGTGAAGAATTTGGCAGCAGAAGAGCAAAGTACTTCTGTCCACGAAAGAAAAGCGGGACCCAAGCATGATTGTTTCTGATTCTTAAAGTAGCTAAACAGGTAGAAAAGATGATAATGAAAGCCAGAAGGATGCTTGGATGCATAGGGAGAGGGATGGCCAGCAGAAAAAAGGAGGTGAAAGTGCCTCTATGTATGTCTCTTGTGCAACCTCTTTTAGAGTACTGTGTGCAATTCTGGAGACCACACTTTCAAAAGGATATAAATAGGTTGGAGTTGGTGCCAAGAGTGGCTACTAAATGGTTAGTGGTCTTTGTTAGGAAGCATATGAGGACAGACTTAAAGATTTTAATATGTGTACATTAGAGGGAAGGTGGGATAGAGATGATAGGACATTTAAATACCTCCGTGGCATCAATGCACAAGAGGAGAGCCTCTTTCGATTGAAGCAAGCTCTGCTATGAGGGGACATAAGATGAAGGCGAAAGGGGGTAGACTCAGGAGTAATATGCGAAAGTCTTTCTTTGTGGAGAGTGGTAGATGCGTGGAATAGTCTCCCAGTGGAGGTAATAAGTGTTAAGGACAGTAGCTGAATTCAAGAAAGCATGGGACAAACACAGAAGATCTCTAAAGGAAAAACGGGGGTTACTGTACTAGATATGGAAGGGCAGACTAGATAGGTCATATTTTTTTTCTACTGTGATGTTTCTATGTTTCTTATTACCAGACCAATGCCATCTGCCCTTAGAGGAGTTGAATGGCATGGATACAAGACACAAGTTGTAGGCCTAACCTTTTGCAAAATCAGATGTCACTAAATAAAAAGTAGTTCACTTCTGTTCATATTCAGCATCCCTCACATCATCCTTAATACCAACCCTTTCATACTGTATCTGAGTTACACTTAATCCCTACTTTAATGCTACCACATTATGCTTTCCACAGTTTATGCCCACTAAACTTCCCTTTAACTCTACAGCATTCTCATCTATTACCTCATTTTTACCTCCAGTTCCCATGCACCGCACCTTTATCATCTTTTACCGCTCCTTTAAAACTCCCATCAAACCAATCTCTTTCCTATTTGTACCCAATATTTTTCCTACATTCCCATCCATATCCTGTATAATAGCCTCAATTTTTTCACTAACCTAATCTATAAATTCATTATAAAGATCTGTTTTTGGAACTGATCCTACTCCTTGACCGGGGCTAGTAGCCCATCTTTTTGGTAACACAAATAAGGCCTTTGATGGATGGTCTACTGATTCAATACTCTTATTAAGACTGTCTTGGCCTCCCAAATAGCAAGTTTATGCATGTTTTTTTGCCATTTGATCTTGTCTTCTACCACCAGGACCCCTCTACCTAATCATGTAAAATCTTGAATCCAAGATACAGGTTTCTTAATGTTACTTCTGTAATGCACTGCACAGCTTGTCATTGGTTATACAGCAGTTCATTACTAGAGGGGTTCTGTGTTCATAGGACTTGAAATCAGATTTAAGAAAAGCAATCTGTTAAATGTAATCAGGAAGCAGTTGGGGTTCAAAATACAGATAAAGGTAGTTAAGCACCTGGAACCAACTGGAAAGCAGCTAGTGGAATGAAACAAAAGGCAGACTGTAGATAAGGAGAAGGAGATATAACTACAAAAGATAGCTCAGAAATAGAGCTTTTTGTCAGCCAGTACATACAGGTTCTGAGTACCAGCACCTTTTCTGACACATACAATAATTGCCCTGTGGTCTCCCAGACTTGATGTCTCATTTAATATTGTGCAGCAGTACCAGAGCCCAGTGCTTCAGCAGCCTTGTCATCTCTTCAGGGAAAAGTGCAATGTGGCTGTAAATTTTCAACTGGCTGTTTCAACTGGCTCAACAAGCTTCCACTCTTCCTCTGCTCTTCTTCCCTTCCCTGCAGACTCCTCCAGCCAATTCCTGTAGGTCCAGGTGAGAAGCGCAGCATCTGCCAACCTCTACAGTCCTGAGAGAGAAGCAGCAGCAGTAGTCATTCCCTACAGGCCCAGGGGAGGAGCAGCAGCATCAGCCAATCCCTACTCTGCATACCCTGGCCTAGGAGTGAAGTTCATGACTGTTATGATCTGTGCAAAATTAACCCATTTGGAGAAACTGTTCCAAAAGAAAAGCCACTAAAGAGAAGAAGCACCAGCAGTCAATCCCTATGGTATGAGGGAGAAGCAACAGCATCCCCCTCACTCACAAAGATGGTGTCAATCATCCATGTCTTCTCACAGAACAACCCAGGAGGCACATGTTCAGCAGAAGGAAAATGCTTGGATTCTGATCCCAGCAGAATGCTGGAGACATATGTTATACATCTCATTTTGCTGTTCCTGTCTTGTGAGTTGAATTCCTGTTGTTCCCCAAGCTTCCTGCTGGAAGAGCAAGAAAGAGAGAGAAGTAGGAATAGGGAGACAGATGGGGCCTTCATCTAGACCCACATAAAACACACATTCATACACACACCAGGATTACAAATAATTCCCTTTCTATGATGTGCTGCGAGTGGAGGAGTAGCCTAGTGGTTAGAACACTGGCTTGGTAACCGAGCAACCACGGTTTGATTCCCACTAGCACTCCTTGTGGCCTTGGGCAAGTCACTTAACCCTCCATTGCCTTGGAAGAAAAGCCTGGCAATCTACTTCCGGTGACACTGCCAAGAAAACCCAGGAGCTTCTGGGTCGCCAGGAGTCAGGACTGACTTGAAGGCACACATTGCATTTGCATGATGTGCTGCATTTATAGTCATTCGGATGTATATTTCATTTTCTTTGTTATTTCTACTGTGAAACCTACTGGCTGAATTCTACTGCATTCTTATTGGCTGCTATGTGTACTGCTTATTAATACCAGTAGCTGTGGGCAAGGCCAGATTGGCAAACTAGGCGGAACACCTAAGTTCAATGTTTAAGATGGGTCCTGTCACATTTGTTCAGGAATCGGTAGTTTAGAATCAGCAGCAGTTCTGTCATTAGACAGGGTAAGGCAGAAACCTCAGGTGTCAAATTTTGGGGGCCACAAAAAGTGTCCCAAAACACCCCAGTGGTGGCCGCCTCATTTCTGTCCAGAAAACAGCAATGACAATAGCTGCATCTCCCCTCCACCCCAGCTGCTGCCCTTTTCTCAAGCTGGAGCCTGTGGCTGCAGCAACAGCAATAATATTGTGGCAGGTTCAATATAAGTGTGGAGTCTTTGAGAATCTCAAGCGATTCAAAGGTCCAGTCCATGCCCACTCTCTGACATACTTTTCACATCGGAGGGGCGACTAACCAGGCCTTGGAAATGGGTAAGGAATTTCAAAGACCCTGCACTTATTGTTGATTTTATTGCCACCACCACAGACCCTGGAAGATGCAATGGCAGCAATATTGGGGAGGGAGGGTATAGGTACAAGGGAGACATGAAATAATGGATACCAAGGGTGGGGCATATGGAGACAGAGGACACATGATGGATACTGGGAGTAGGGGGCATAGGAACACAGAGTATGGATAATTGACAATGGGAGTGGCATAGTGGGGGGTATATGGAGACAAAGGGCAGATGCTTGACACTGGGAATGAGGGGCATAGGAAGACATGTTGAAGAAGGGGGAGGAAGGGAGATGGGAGTCATATCAAGCTGGAGAGCAGATGCTAGACATATGGGTGTTTAGAGAGATGGTTAGCAGATGCTGGACATGGGGGAGAATGCTAGATACAGAGGGATAGGAAAGGAAGAGAGAGGGGGGATGCTGGACACAGGGAATACATATCTATATTTAGCAGAAAGGAAAGATGCTAAACATGGGGGAAAGAGAGAGGGAAGGGGTTGGACTTGGGGGGGCAGAGGGAGGGAGGAAATATGCTGGACATGGGGGGAGAGAGAAAGGGAAGATACTCGACATTGGGGGAGGGAGAGAGAGAGGAGATGCAAGATATAGGGGGAGAGAGTGAAAGGGAAGATGCTGGACATGGAGAGACAGAAGAGTTGGATATAGGGTGGGAGAGAGCGGGGTAGATTAGACATGGGGAGAGAGAGAGGGAAGATGCTAGAGAGAAAGAGAGGAAAGATGCTGGGGGGGAGGAGAGAGAAAGGGAAGAAACTCAACATTGAAGGAGGATAGAGAGAGGAGATGCAAGACATAAGGGGAGAGTGTAAAAGGGAAGAAGCTGGACATGGACAGACAGAAGATTTGGATATAGGGAGAGAGAGCGCGGGGAAGATAATAGACATGGGGAGAGAGAGAGATATGCTGGATATGTTGGGGAGTGGGAAAGAGAGAGAAGAGATTGGACATGGGGTGGGGGAGACAAAGAGGGAGGAAAGATGCTGGACATGGGGCAGGAGAGAGAAAGGGAAGACATTTGACATTGGAGGGGAGAGAGAGAGAGCAGATGCAAGATATAGGGAGAGAGAGTAAAAGGGATGATGCTGGACATGGAGAGACAGAAAATTTGGAAATAGGGTGGGAGAGAGCAGATGAAAGACATGAGGAGAGAGAGACGGCAGATGCTGGACATGGAGGGGAGTGGGAGATAGAGAGAGAGAGGGGAAAGATGCTGAATATAGTGGGTAGAGAGAAAGGGAAGATACTCGACATTGGGAAGGAGGAAGAGAGGAGATGCAAGACACAGGGGGAGAGAGTGAAAGGGAAGATGCTGGACATGGAGAGACAAGATTTGAATATAGAGAGGGAGATTGGGGAAGATGACAGACATGGGAAGAGAGAGAAGATAGCTGCTGGGCATGGAGGAATAGAGAGAGGGAAAAACTATACATGGGAAGATAGAGAAAGGTAGGGATGCTGGACATGGGGGGGGGGAGAGGGAAATTCTGGACATGAGGGGATAGAGAGAGAGCGAGGCAAGATGCTATATGAGGGAGGAGAGAGAGACTAAGAGAGAAAAAAAGAGAGAGGGAAGATGCTGGACCTGGGGAGAGAAGGAAGATGCTGGAAATGGGGGGAGAAAAAAGAGAGGGATAGTGGACATGGGAGGGGGAGGGAGAGAGAGAGAGAGAGAGGGAAGATGCTCAACATGGTGAGAGAGAGGGGGGATGCTAGACATGGTGGGGGGAGAGAGATAAAGGGAAGATGCTGGACATGGGGAGAGATGGAAGATGTTGGACATGGGAGGGAGGGAGAGAGAGAGAGAGAGTGAGATACTGTAGATGAAAGCTGCTGGCCATGAGGGGAGATAGAGGAAAAATGCTGAATATGGGGGAGGGGGGGTGATAGAAAAGAGAAAGGTGGAAGATGCTGGACATGAGGGACAGAAAGAGAGAATATGATGGCTATGGGGGAGATAGCTAAAGGGTGGAAGAAGTTAGACACGGGGAAGGGGAAGAGAAAGAGTGATGGGGAGATGAAACCGGATATGGGGGAGAGAGAGAGAGAGAGAGAAAAGATGCTGAACTTGGCGATAGCAGAGAGAAAGGAAAGTTGCTGGATGTAGGGGGGGAGGGGAAGAGAGAGAGAAAAAGGGAAGATGCTGGATATGGGGAAGACAGATAAGGGGGTAAAAAGCTGGATATGGGAAAGAGAGACAGTAAGAGAAATAAGGAAGGAAGGATGAAGCCGGATATGGGGAAGAGAGGTAGCAAGGGGAGATGCTGGACATGGAGAAAGAGGGGGTAAGAAGCTGGATATGGCAGAGATAAGGAGAGGGAGGAAGATGCTGGATATGGGGGTGCAGAGAGAAAGAGTGAAGAGTCTGGACAGGGCGGGGGAGAGAGAGAGGTAAGATGCTGGACATGAGGGAAAGAGAGAAAATGCTGGACATGGGGGGGAGGAGATGGGGCAATATGCAGGACATGGGGGAGAGAGAGGGAAGGTGCTGGAAATAGGAGGGGAGAGAGAGAAGATGCTGGGCATGAGGAGGCAGAGAAAGAGAGATGCTGGACATAGGAGGGGGACAGAGAGAGGGAAGGTATTCGACACTGATAAGAAAGAGAGACAGGGGATGTAAGACATGGGGGAGAGAGAGAAAGGAAAGATGCTGGACATGGGGGGGAAGATGGAAGATGCTGGATATGAGGGAAGAAAGGGATGTATGGAAGATTATGGACATGGGGGGAGATAGGAGGGGAAACAAAGAGAGAGAGGTGGAAGATGCTGGATATAGGGGAGAAAGAGAGAGAAAGTGAAAGATGTTGGATATGTGGAAGATAGATAAGTGGGGAAGTGGAGTTGCTTACCTCTAACGGGGGGGGGGTTCTCCGTAGACAACAGGGGTATGCAGCCACACTCCATGGTGCCGTCCCCGACAGCACCCTTGTGCTGGGCTCTCCCCCAGCTTAGAGAAGTTCTCTATACATGCGCTGTACATGCAGACTGCTGCTCCCACCTAAATCAGTTCTGTTCAGAGCTGCAGACCATTAGATCCAAAAATGAACTTTTATATAACCTCAAAAAGGAACAAATGAACAAAAGGATTGGATTTAGGTAGATCTCGAAAAGTGAAGCATCCTTCTTCTTACAAGTGTTTGCCTGCTTCCTTGTTTGTTTGTTTTCTTTTTTGGTGGGGCGGTGGGGGGTGAGTGTGGCTGCATACCCCTGCTGTCTACAGAGAACCCCCATTACAGGTAAGCAACTCCGCTTTCTTCTCAGACACGCAGGGGAATGCAGGCAAACTCCATGGTGAGTCCAGAGCTGAGGGCTGTATAGTATAACAGACAGACGCAGTTTGCAGACCAGAGTTGAAGAGATGAAGTAGGTAGGTCAGGACCTTTCCCAGAGGACTGTGAATGGGGTTCTGATGATGTCCCTTTGCCCATTGCAGAAAGCAGGACTATTTATGTCATATTATCACCGAGTAGCCGGTTTTCTCGAGGCAGTAATCACTTCTAGCACTTTTGTGGGGAAGAAGATAGTTATTGCTGAAGTACTTGGATCTTCCAAGTCGCTAATGAAAGGCTGTGGAGATTGGGGTGGAGCAAGGTGCCTAGATGTTGAGTGAGCAGAAAAGGATCCTTTCCCAGAAGTTGTGGCCCCTCTATCATCAGGGCAAGAACGTGCAGGAACCAAGCCTTCTATGGCCACTGAGGTGCAATGAAGATCATTGATGCTTTGTCCTGGCATATTTTGAGAAGAACGCAACTGATGAATAGAAAAGGAGGGAAGGCTAATAGAGCTGGTGACGCCAAGAGATGGCAAAGGTATCATGTCAATTGGAAAGGACTTGGTCGGATGGAACAGAAGAGCCTGCATTTGGCTTTGCCTGCAGTAGTGAAGAGGTCTACATCTGGATTACCCCATTGAGCAGAGTGTGCGTTCCAACATGGTGTTGAATGACCATTCGTGAGGGTCTAGACATCAACTTAGTGAGTCTGCTAGTTGGTTCTGAGCACCTGGCAGGTAGGTTGCTCTGAGCGAAGTGTTTATTGAGAAGTCAAAGAGCCAATGCAGTCTTCCAGCACAGTCAAAAGGATCTCACTCTGCCCTGCTTATTGATGTAAAACATGGATACTTGATTCTCTGTATTAAGAGTATCTTGTTGGTGACCCAGCATTGGAAGACCTTCAAGGCATAAAGGACTGCCCAAAGTTCCAACACATTGATGTGAAGAGAGCGCTCTCGTGGTGAACAAAGTCCTTGTGTGGACAGGTGCAGTAAGTGCGCCCCCATCTATAGGTGGACGTATTCATTGTAAGGATAAGTTGAGGTGGCTGAAACAGGCAACCCACTGATAGGTGTGAGGCACGTGGTATGACATACATAAAGGCTGCTATATGGCCTAGTAACTGAAGCAGGATGTGAGCAGTCACAGTCCAGAGCTTAAGCAGTCCTCTGCTGAGGTGCACAGAAGTTGGAGCCTGTCATTGGGAAGAAAGGCTTTGCCCTTCCTTGTATCTATGCATGCTCCAATGAAACAGAGATTATACTGAGAGATGAGCTGAGATGTTTGTTTGTTTATGACAAAACCTGTTGCTTGAAGAGGGGTTATGGTGTCCTGAATCATGTGGCTTGTTTTCGTTGTGGAGGGTCCCGATATGAGCCAATTGTCCAGATATAGGTAAACGCAATGTCCCTGCCTCCGGAGATGGCCTGAGACGACTGCAAGACATTTTATGAATACAAGGGGCATAGCAGAAGGTCAGAAAAGGGAGTACCCTATATTGGTAGTGTTGACTCCTGAACTTGAAACAAAGGTACTTCTAGTGCAAGGGGTAAATGGGAATTGGAGCGTAGGCATCTTTCAGGTCTAATGAGGCCTGAGCAAGGGGAAGATTGTCCTGAGAAAAGTCATTTTGAATTTTTCTCTTTGTATGTAAGAAATGAGGTCCCAAAAATCGTAATCCTCCATTCTTTTTTGGAATCAGGAAAAACCCTGGCTGCACAGAAACCCCAGTCCTTTCAGGCCGGAAGGTCGGGGGTTCAAATCCCACTAGAGGACAGCAACCTTGGGCCGAAAGGACTGGGGTTTCTAGTCCCACAGGTGCTCCTTGTGGTCTTGGGCAAGCCACTTAACCCTCCATAGCCCATGTTCCCTGTAAAATAGTCATCTCCAAGTTATAATACCCTGTTCAATGTAATTTCAGTTTGTTCAATGTAAACCGCACTGATGCAGAATAGCGCGGTATATAAGAGAATGTAAATAAAATAAATAAATAAATAAATAGCTCGAGCAGAACTACTTTGATGACTTGACTGCAGAGGAGCTCCATGACTTCCTGTTCCAGGATCTTCAAGTGCTGAATCAAAGGTGTGGGCACGTTGGAACAGGAGTGAGGGGGTGGAAGTTGTAAAAAGTTGATTTTGTACCCTCTTTCAACTATGTTGAGTACGCACTGATTAGTAGTTATGGAATATCATGCCTCTCTGAAGGGCTGAATTCTGCCTGCTACTGGCAGGTAGGCAAAAACTAGGAGTAGGTTTGGGGGCAGAAGTTGGGTTGGGGGGTTGTTTTCTGTCCTGTTGCCTGAAGTGTTGAGGGTAAACTGATGCAGCTGGGTGTTATGATGGCTGCCTGGAATATAGCTGATATTTTCAGTGAGTGTAAAATTGCTGAAAATATTGATAACGGTAAGCTCTCCGACAGTGAGGAAGTTGAGAGCATCTGGGTTGTAATGCCAGTTCTACTGGCTGGGTAGCTAGTTCCCTGATTGTGGACGAATGGTCTTTAAACTCTGAAACCGCTTCTTGCACCTTAGATCCAAAAAGGCTACCCCACTGACATGGGGCATCTGCCAGACAATCGTAAAGGTCCTCACGAAGTCCAGATACTCGGAGCCAGGCTGTGTGTCTGGCTGAAATAACCATGGTGATAGAACACGCCAAAGGCATCATAGGTGGTGCGGATATAAGGTATTCATGCAAATTAGTGAGAAACTGAGCCTGCTCTTCTGCTGTTAAGACTTGAGTAACATCCAACTGATGCGCTAGAACCCTCATGCCCAGAAGGCTGCTCTGATAAGCCTTTCAACTGATAGCATCAATAGGTTTTTGTTCTTTCCCGGGTGGCATCTGGAATGCCGATTTAGCAGACTTTGACTTTTTAAGGACAGCTTCAGAGACCACCAACTAATGAGGCAGCTGCTGGTGGTCAAACCCTGGTGCAGGATAACATCTTGCATTTTAGATGAAGCTGGGAAGTAGCATGCACTGAAGTGGGATTCTTCCAGATGGAGGATTGCAGATCTTGAAGGATTTGATGAACCAGTAGGGCTAAAATCTGCTTAGGACCTCAAAACCTTCTGCAGGAATTTTGGATAAGAAAGATCTTCGGGCACACCTTCCCCAGGTTCTGTCTGTGGTAGGAGTTCCAGGAAGTCTTTGTTTATCCTGCAGCTAGTGTGAGAGTATGGAACACTAAGCAGGGATAGCTGTCATCACACACACACATACATACAGAGAGAGAGTGGGGAGTGATGGTAGACATGGAGGAGCTAAAGTGAGAAGGACGATGCTGGATATGAGGGGGAATAGAGAGGGAATATGCTGGACAAATTGGGGGGAAGCTAGAGAGAGAGAGAGAGAGAGAGAGAGAGAGAGAGAGAGAGTGGCAAGATTCTGGACATATGGGGGGGGGGGAGAGAGGTGATACTGACCATGGGGGGGGGGTAAGGAAACATTTTGCACACAGCTTATTTGTATGTTGTTTGCCTACAGTATCACTAGGCAAAACCTCTGCACTAAACTTGCTTAGAAAAGCCTGCACTAGGGCTTTAGCCATGGTTTCTAGCACAGGGTTTCTGCATCAAGCTATCAATGTTTGAGAACTTTGGACTTGAAGGGAAATCCACCCCCCCCCCCAAGAGAACTTGTCCCTGTGGATAAGATTATGTGTGAGCTCAGTGACAGAGAGATAGGCAAGGGGCAGAAGAGACTTAGCTGTTTGCTGACCCTGTCGGCGATGTACAGACTTGTGATGAGAGACCGCTTACACAAAGTTCAACACAGATTGCAAATAAGTGGGGAAAGTATGCCAAACATAATTCATGGAATTATTAAAAAAACCTCTGTATATGTGTCTGTGCATGAGTGTATGCATGCATATATCTGCCCATATGGGCATTGTCTATATGTATATATGATTGTTCATTCAATCTTTTAATTGAGTTCAATCATCTTTTTCTGACATTCTCATTAAATATTTCTCACCCAGCTGATCTCAGATAAACACTAGCACCACGCTCCAGTTTCTACGAAACTTCAACTGTGTGCTAGTTCACATCAATGATCTGCTGTTTTCTTATATCATCTTTACTTCTCGAAATAATAGGGTACTTAGCTTAAGGGTGCGTTCTCTTTTTCACCCAATCTTAATGGAGTACAACGTCACAACCCGCTGGTACACCTATTGTTCCTTATCAGTTCAGAATAGCTCAAGAACAATCCCAACGCCAATGATCCAGGCGCCTCGCGTTTCTCTATGTCAGGTTCATCAGGGGATTTTTAGATGAGTTCTTAAGATCTAGAGAAACAAACACCATTTGCCCTGCAGCAGTCAGACGCTGCGGGGAATAACGTGGAATCCAAGTGGGATACAGTATCGCAATTACAAAAAAAGAGAACACGAATCGAGCTTCATAGGTCTTCTTTAATAGAATACATTAGTCGTCAACAAATCCCGAGAGGATTAAGGATCTACAAGGAACTACGAGTACCTTCAATGGACTCTAAGTTTATTGATCAATGGAATAGAATCCTTAACAAATGTTCGCTAGACCTTATGGTCTTGATTATTGATTCAGCCAAAGGGCAAATAGAAAGTTTGTCAGAAGAAATTACAACTCATTTAACAGTCTTGAAAACAAATGAATCAGAGGAACAATTTGGGATTCATCAAGAGACCTTGAATAAACAAGTTGAAACATCTAGACGGGAAGTCATGACTAAGAAAATAAAGAAACTCAAACGTGACGGTACAGATTACACTACCGGATACGTCTATCCTTGGATGAACGTGAATCGTAAATCAAAGAAGAGTAAGAAGCAGGTCTATTTTGAAGACACAACTGATGAGGACAATAGTTCGGATTCAAGCAGGGCTTCAAAAGAAGTTTTTTTAGAGGAAACAAAGAACGGACGCACCAGGAGAAAAAAGGAAGGAGGAGACAATACATCTCGAGATCGGGGGAGACAAAAGAATTTGAGGAAAAAGTGTTTAAAAGCCTGGTGGTCAATATCACACAAGAGCCATTGACAACGGAAGTAGAAAGCCTTCTTAATAGAGGACTGTCTTTTGTACCGAATATTGAGTTTGATTTTTTCCAGTTTAGAATTGACCTGGAGAATTTGATTCGCAAGTGTCATTTAAAAATTTTCTTTGCAACTACTACTACAGAAACAGTACCTCAGGGTATTTTGATTGAAAGGAGAATCAAACTACCTCTTAAATTACGATGGACTCCATTGGGACCTGTTCACCCGGCGATTCAAATTTTTAGAGACTTAGTGATACAGGACATTGAGCAATTAACAAAAGACCATTCACATAGGAACACCCGTTTGTCACGTGAACAGCAGAGTACCCTACGGGAACTTCAACGGAGAACAAACCTTGTGATATGTCGTGCAGACAAAGGTGGGGCTATAGTGGTACAAAATCGAGACTTCTATTTAGAAGAAGCCAGTCAACAACTTAGTGATATAGCTACATACAAGATATTGCTAGTAGACCCTAGTAAGGAACTTCAAATGTTGATTGGCAACATAACTATGGAAGCATTGAAGAAAAAATTGATTTCCAAAAAAGAACATCAGTTGTTAAATGTTCCCTCCCCACAGTTGGCCAGGTTTTATACGGTTCCAAAAATTCACAAGAATGTAACCCGACCTCCGGGTCGTCCTATTGTGTCTACTAAAGGTAGTATATTGGAACCGTTGTCAACTTTTTTGGATTCGTATTTGAGACCTCTATTGGTTGACATTCCTTCCTACGTACGTGATACTATGCATTTTTTGACCATTTTGAGGGATTTAGCACCATGGGCATCTTCGCAGGAGGTGATCTTGGCAACATTAGATGTGCAATCTTTATAAACCAGCATACCCCAGGCAGCAGCATGTGAAGTTGTAAATCAAGCCCTAGTGGGTCGAGGAGATTTATCTGAAGATCTTTTGAAATTTTTACAACAGCTAACAGAGTTGGCCTTATATAAAAATTTCTTTATGTTTGAAGGTGTCATCTACCATCAAATGGCAGGAGTTGCCATGGGTGCCACATGTGCCCCTTCAGTGGCTAATTTGTATATGGGAACATTTGAGAAATCATGGTTAATGTCATCTCCATATCTTTCCAACATTAAAGCCTGGCACAAATACATCGACAATGTTTTTATGTTATGGCAGGGAACAGAGTCCAATCTTCAATCTTTTTTATTGTGCCTTAACCAATGTGATACGCACATTAAGTTCACCTGTGAGTTCCACCGACAGACTATAACATATCTGGACATTAAGATTACTAGGGAAGAAAATCAATGGAGAACTTCACTATACCGGAAACCAATCGATCATAACACCTTTCTACATTTTGATAGCACGCACCCTCCTCGTTTAAAGGAGAGTCTTCCTCTGTCCCAGTTTCTTAGATATCGTCGGAACTGCTCTGACATAAGGGAGTTTAAAATTTTATCTAAACAGCTAAATACAAAGTTTATAGAAAGGGGATACCCGCAACGAATAGTACATCAAGCTTATCAGAGAGCCTTATATAATAACAGACAGTTGTTATTAACACCAAGAGAGAAAGAGAAAGGACAAGGAAGAGATAACATTAATTTGGTTACTAAATATTCCCCTTTGAGTTTTAACATACAGAAAATTATTAAGAAACATAGTAGTCTGTTACGGGTTGTACCAGGTATGCAAAATCGAACGGTGCGATGTGTTTGGAGGAGAGGCAAGAATTTGAAAGAATATTTGAGCCCAACACAACTTAGAGCAATGCAGCCCTTTACAGTTACTAACGAACAGAGAGGACATAGAAAATGTGGACAGTGCACGGTTTGTGCTGTTACTGTGGAAGTATCAGATTTTACCTATAGAGGAGTGCAATACAGGTTAAAACATGCCACAACCTGTGATTCCACATATGGTGTCTATGGGATTTGTTGTCCTTGTGAGCTTTTATACATAGGGAAAACCATTCGTGCATTTAAAGTAAGGGTTAAGGAGCACCAAAGTAGATTGCGGTGCTCGCGAGTGGAAGCTCCAATAGTTCATCATTGTATTACACAAGGTCACACTTTTGAACAGCTCTGTTGTTGGTGTACTGAAGAGGTGTTAAATGCGGCTCAGGGTAAAACTCAGGAGCAATTGTTGTTATATAGAGAGCAATGGTGGATTTACACCTTGGCCACAGTACAACCTGGGGGTTTAAACATGGAAATCGATTGGTCAGCGTACATGTAACTCAATTGAATACAGACCAATCACAGAAGATAGCGTAGATGCCAAGGAGGTCTCAAATAAGATAAAGAAGATAGAGACAGGTCCTATCCGCATGCGCGGCGTTTTTTCATGTCTCTGGTAAGATACAATGAGACGTTGTTTGGAAGAAGACAGAGAAACGCGGGCAGCAAAGTTTTGAGAGGTATCAACGGGTATTTTCACTTTGATTCATTTTACTTTATTTTATTTTAATTCTATCGATTGTAATCATGTTTTCTTGGGAAAGATTGAGATGGAGTTTAAACATTTAGGTCATTTATTTGTTTCTCTAGATCTTAAGAACTCATCTAAAAATCCCCTGATGAACCTGACATAGAGAAACGTGAGGGGCCTGGATCATTGGCAATGGGATTGTTCTTGAGCTATTCTGAACTAATAAGGAGCAATAGTGTAGCGGGTTGTGACGTTGTACTCCATTAAGATTGGGTGAAAAAGAGAACACACCCTTAAGCTAAGTACCCTATTATTTTGAGGAGTAAAGATGATATAAGAAAACAGCAGATCATTGATGTGAACCAGCACACAGTTGAAGTTTTGTAGAAACTGGAGCGTGGTGCTAGTGTTTATCTGAGATCAGCTGGGTGAGAAACATTTAATGAGAATGTCACAAAAAGATGATTGAACTCAATTAAAAGATTGAATGAACAGTTATATAGGTTTTGATACTGACTAGTATTCATTCAGAAACAATTTAGACCCATTGTGAGTTGTGGTATTACATATATATGTATATATGTGCATCTGTCTGCATCTCTGTTTTGCATTTTTACCTGGGGCAACTTCTCCAAATGGGTTAGTTTTGCTGATATTAAATCACTGATTAAACAAAAACACACTGTTCTAAGGGAAACACTATTCAAAACTGAGAAAAAAAAAAACTTAGATACGCCTAGATATATCCACAACAATACTGTTGGTTAACTCATCCAACTAATACCAATCACTCCCCTACTACTAGGACGTAAATACTAAAAGGGAGAAAAAAGACCTCAGGATGGCTCTAATCCCTCCATGTGGCAAACTTTGTTGGGCTTTACAATGACTGCTGGAGTGTGGAAAGAAGACTCAGATTCAGATAAGTGAAGCTGGTGCTTATGTTAAGTTCTGGCGTGTGCATATAGCCATTGAGCTGTCTGTTCTGTTACAGGGTTAATCGGTTGACCTATGTGAGCTGATTGTGGGATCTGAGAGAGAGATAGTACCTTGGAGATATGTAAGACCTTTCTAAATTGGTGTAGATTGCTAATGAATTTAGCTATTGGATTGACTTTTATGAAAATTTGAAAAATAAAAAAGTACTTTTTTGAGGCATTATTAAGAAAGTTTGGAGATGAATGTTATAAGGGATTTTTTTAAGACCGGTGATGTGAGTATTGTTTTCCCCTAAGGCGATTAAGTCTGCTGCATGGATGGATTAGAGTCATCCTGAGGTCTTTTTTCTGCCTTTTAGTATTTACGTCCTAGTAGTGGGGGAGTGTCACTGGCACTGCCAAGAAAACCCAGGAGCTTCTGGGTCGCCAGGAGTCAGGACTGACTCGAAGGCACACATTGCATTTTGCAGTGGGGGAGTGATTGGTTTTAGTTGGATGAGTTAACCAGCAGTGTTGTGGATATATCTAGGTGTATCTAAGGGGTTTTTCTCAGTTTTGCCCATACCATGACAGTCATGAACCTCATTTCATAGCCAGGGTATGTGGAGTATGATCTCAATCTCTCAAATTAACTGCTAATGCTCAGGGTAGTACTTGCAGTGTGCAAAAGAGAGCCTCCTTCTGGAGTTGCTAAGATGTAATATAGAATGGGAAATTTATCCAGGTGTGCTTGAAAATTATTCTTAATCAAGCCTGTGGCACCAAACACGATGGAAAATAACTCACTATCTTTCTGCTACATTTTCTTGGTCTCTGACTATATCTCTTGGTACTTGAAGATCTGCTCCCTCTGCTTTGTGTGTGTGTTGGTATGTTTGCAGTCCGCTATGTCTATGCACATTTGTTACGTATGTGCCATTGTGTGCTAGTGCATGTATGTTTGTATGTGCATCTGTGCAAGCATGGGCATGTTAGTATGTGTGTGTGTGTGCATTTATATCTGTGTTATTTCTATATGTGCTGTGATGGGGAGGAAGACAGTAGATCAAAGGAGTGGGAAGTTTGAAAGGTGCAATTCTGTCATACCTTTGCTACTCTGAATCAGTGTATATATGCTGCAGCTATTGCTCTTCTCAGAGAAATGGATAGGGAATTTTTTTTGGCAGGGGTGGGGAGCTTCATTTTTATTCCATCTCCCAAAACATGAAGAAACATAATTTATACAGTACAGGAATTTCAATCAGCTCACATCTTCCCTTTCTATCATTAGAGGAGCTCCATCCCTAACGTCTTCCCCAATGGATGCATCTTGGGAGGGCCCAAACCTCTGTGTGAAGAGCACAGAATTTAACACAGCGGCAGGCCACAAGCGGGAAGCTGCTAGGCCACATCTCCTGCCTGGGTTAAAGAATGGTGGGGGATTCCCGCCACTGAGGGACCTGTGCAGCAGTGTGGCACTGATGGGGTGGGGGGGTGGGGTGTGGCAAGACCTGCAGGGCACAAAAACAACAAGCTCTTTGAACTAGATCAAGATTCAAAGAGCCGAAGCCAGAGCCACCCTCACCTGCCCACCTCCACACCAGTGCTTCTGTGAACTGTTTACAGGTCTGATGGGGCCATCTTGGCATTTTGCAGCACCGCCTGTGATTTGGCAAGGCGGTTGCTATTCCACTTGAAGCACCGGTGCGAGGGAGGGGGGGCTGCACTTCTCCAGCGAGTGGGTCTGATTTGCAGAAACAAAAAAAAAGTATGCTGCACAGCCAGAAGTGGCATCATCATGCTGCAACACCAGTTCCAGCTACCTTCTTTCTCCAACAACGGTAAACGAACAATGTGTGTCGGGTTGTCTTTTAAAATGTGCTTGTTGCCTTAGGAGAGGGGAGGGGATCAATGCTTGACCGACGGATCCAGCACTCATCATTATTTTCTCTGCTTTCTTCTTTTTCTAAATTTTGTATTTATGTGCATATAAAACATCTCTGTATACACAGAAACACACAGGAAAAAAAAGTTTGTCCGCAAATTTGGAGGGCAAGTCACAGGAGATAATTAGCCGCCAAAAGCAGAAACAATATTTAACAGCTAGGAAAGCTACAATGTGCAAAACAACCTAGCCAGCTTCATCATCATGTTTAGACCCTTCCTTAGACACTAAAAAATTCATCAACTTTTAGTTCAAAAAATAGAAAATCTTTGGCTTGAAAGGCAATAATACATTGACAAGGGAATTTTAAGCTAAATGCAGCCCCCAAAGCCAGGACCCTGGATTTTAAAGACAGGAATTCATGGCGTTGAAGCTGTGTTTCCTAAGAAAAATCAGGAAATACTTGTATTTTAGAACCTAAGAACAGAGCATTCATATTATGGAAATATAATAACAAGACCAAGTTCCTGTCCGACTCTAGAGCAAAGGTCACCAACAGGGTAGATTCGTCTGTAACAACGTAAAATGAACTTTCCAAAGACCAATTAAGTCCAAAGAGTCCTACAGCATTCCAGTGCCCCCCAACCATTTTGAAACATTCTTCAGGGATAGGTGCTGAGCCCAGATTAACGGTTGGAGTGATTCCAATGGAATCTGTAACACCTCCATCAGATACTTGCGCAGCATCTCCATAGGCGCTATGACCCGGGAATTGGGGAAAATTCAGAAAGAACAAATTATTGCGCCTATTCTGATTCTCCAATCTCTCCAGTCTTCGGGACACCAGCATCTTCTCTTTGACCACAGCAATCCCAAAGTTCCGTTGCTCGGCCAACCAAACCTCTAAGAGCCTCAGCCTTGCTCCCTGATGGTTTTGCTCCCAGGCCAGACCATCCATAGCCATGTTAATAGCTTCAAAATCTTCTTTTACTTTAACCATACTAGTTTTAAGAGAAGATTCTAACTTGGTGATGGCCTCCCAAAGGAGGTCTAATGTTACTATTGCAGGTTTTCTCACGCTGCTTCCAGAAGCTCCAACAGCCCGGTCACCAGAGGGCAGCTCCTTCTCATTCCATCCGCCAGATGAATTTCCACGGACATTAACCACATCTGCATCTTTCGGAAGGAGGCAGTCGCAGGGGCTTCCCTGGCACTCACCAGGCGCGCTCTTTCTGTGCTAACCCAGAACCACTCAATGCCTGCCCTGCACACACACACACACCCGGCAAGGAGTTCCAGGTTGCGGCAGGGCAGGATGCTCATCATAGTTCAACGAAACCTCACTGCTAATCGAGTCCGGCAGAGGCATAACTGCCAGATCGGCTGAAAGGAGATCCGCACCTCCATGCTGGAAAAAATCATCCAGGATCTTATCCATGTCTGAAATGGTATTTAAAGGTGAAGCATCAGAAGAATTGAAAGAAATATTGATAAACTGGGAAGATGTATTACAAGTATTTGATAAACTGAAAGAGAATGTAAACTGAAAGATAAGATTGCAGACCTGGGAGCTCTTAAAAGGGTTTTGGCACATTTTTAAAACAAAGTTACATTCTTTTTGGTGCTTTAGTTTAAAAGGGAAAATATTTTCTTTAATGGGGTAGGTTTAAAATTCCACTTTAGTATCTTTCTCAGCTCTTTGAAGCTACAGACACCTCATCAGGAGTTAGTTCCCTCCTTACCCCCCAACTCCCATCCACCCCTAGTGAGCAGTCTTGCTTTATAGGACACCTCCCCAATTAACTAGAGTGGAGGAGTAGCCTAGTGGTTAGAACACTGGCTTGATAACCAAGCAACCAGGGTTCGATTCCCACTAGCACTCCTTGTGGCCTTGGGCAAGCCACTTAACCCTCCATTGCCTCGGAAGAAAGGCCTGGCAATCTACTTCCGGTGACACTGCCAAGAAATCCCAGGAGCTTCTGGGTCGCCAGGAGTCAGGACTGACCCAAAGGCACACATTGCATTTTGCCCCAATTAACTACACACAGGGACTTGGAACAGCACATTTTGAATACACTTAAAAGAGATTTAACTGCTTTCTCTCAGGAAGGACTGCTGGGAAACCGGTTGGTACTTTGGTAGGTCTCTCTCTCTCTTTTGATGCAACAGATACCTAAGCTCCACCAACTGAACAATGGCTGGGAAAAGTCATATCACCAAAGCTGTTGCCCCCGTTACAGCTTCTGCCTCTGTCCAGACAGAGGTCCCAAAGCCAGTTGAAGGTCTGGTTCCATGTGCAGGATTCCTGCATGCTGACGCTCTCAGGAAACAAGTGGAGGAACTCATAGAGGAGGTGGCGAGGCTAAGGAGCAATCAAGACAGTGAGAAGTACAATGATGAGATGCTTCTTGCAACATCCAAGCTCTCCAGCAGAGGAGAAGATGTGAGCCTACAGAATGACGAGGTTGGACACAAGTCAACAGGGCCTTTAGAATCACCAATCCAACTTCTCCAGCCATTGAACTGAAGAACCATTATGAAGCTCTGGAAATGAAGGAGGTGAAAGCATCCCTGGAAAGGGAAGAACCTGAGCTATAGCACCACAAATTTGCAGAATCAGTGACCACAAGGAAGTGAAGAGTAGTGGTTGGTGACTCTCTTCTGAGGGGTACAGAGGCATCCATCTGCCGAACAGACTTGATGCCCAGAGAGATATGCTGTCTTCCAGGTGTCAAAATCCAAGATGTTATGGAGAGTTTGCCGAGACTCATCAAGCCCACTGACTATTACCCAATTTTGCTAATCCATGTTGGCACAGTTGATAATGCCAGGTATCCCTCTGAGCATAACAAAAGCAACCTCATGGCTCTGGGACAGAGGGTGAAGCAGATAGGGGCGCAGGTGGTGTTCTCTTCAATCCTCCCTGTTGAGGATAAAGGCCAAGGCAGAAAAGCTCGCATCCTGGAGATGAATGCATGGCTGCATGGATGGTGTCATCGACAGCAATTTGGTTTCCTGGACCATGGGATGCTGTTCCAAGGGTTGCAGAGCAGAGATGGCATCAATTTATCCAAGAAAGGTTGACGTGTCTTCAGTAGCAGACTGGCTAATCTACTGAAGAGGACTTTAAACTAGATTCATTGGGGATGGGTGAAGAAAGCCCCCAGGTAAGTGAAACAGTAAATAACTTTATGGAAATGAGTAAAAGGGGCAACATATGGAAAGCGGTGTGTATAAATGACCATAGCATGGGAAATAAGATCCCAGATGTTGCACCTTTAATAAGAGAGGCTGGCTTGGATTTAGTGGCAATTACAGAAACATGGTTCACAGAAAACCATGACTGGGATGTAACTATACCAGGCTATACTTATTCAGAAAGGACAGGTTAGGAAGAAGGGGAGGAGGAGTGGCATTATATGTAAAAAATAATATTAAAACTTTGGAAGTACAGAGCTTAAAAGGGAGAGAGGAGGCACTGTGGGTTAAACTAGAATGACAGAAATAGAAATCAATTTGCATTGGCATGATATACAGACCTCCCTCCCGCAGGGCACAGCATCATTGGCGCACCCATCCCTCTCCTACTACCCAGTCCCACTTTCGGTATTGTCACTCCCACTATCGCTCTCTTTTGCATACTGCAAAACTTGATTACTTTTCCAATCTTATTTCTTCTTCATCTAACTCATCCCAACAACTTTATTCGGTTCTCCACACTCTTTCAGCTACGCACTCCTTCACTTCCACAGCTCCTTCCCCAAGTATTCCCGATCCAGCACTTCTTGCATCCCACTTCGCTGCTAAAATTAGCTCCCTCCGTCTTCTTTTCCCCTCTTGCCCCTCTCCCCTTTCTCCTCTCCCTGAAGTTCTTCCCTCTCCCTCTCCTCTCATTCCTTCTCTCTCCCACAGCTGGACCATCTTTCAACCCATATCTAGCCTAGACCTGACCAGGATCTACTCCTCAGTCTGAAAAACCACATGCATCTCTGACCCTATTCCCTCTCAATGGCTCCTCGATTCCTCTCTAGCCCTATCCCCTCTGATTTTGTCCATCTTTAATTCTAGCCTTTCCTCTGGAACCTTTCCCTCTATATGGAAGCATGCTACTAAATGTCCCATTCTGAAAAATGACCCCCTTGACCCTTCCTCCCTGGCTAACTGGCGTCCCATCTCAAATCTTCCTTTTCTATACAAGGCTCTAGAGAAACTAGTCTTTGCTCAACTGTCCTCACAGTTGAGCCTCCCTTGCACTCCATCCCCGGCAATCTGGTTTTCGTCCCGGTCACAGCACTGAATCCATTCTCCTTTCCCTTTTTAACGAATTGCATGCATCACATGACCGGGGTTTCATCTCTATTGCTATTTCTCTGGATCTATCCGCTGCTTTTGACCTAGTGGATCACCGCACCCTTCTTGCACGCCTTCACGATACTGGGCTATCTCCAGGAACAAGCAGGAATGTAGTCCTCACATATCGGTATCGTCGGTACCGACGGAGCCTGCGCGGGAACGCTCTCCAGTGTCCAATAAGAACGCTTTTGAGAGCATCCCTCAGCACATGCGCGCTGCCTTCTCGCCTTTCCAACTGTCCCTCTTCAGTTCTTCATTTTCCACGGAGCCAACAGGACCTATTCCCTGTCACCGCAGAAAATTCCGTCTTTAAAATTCTTTCTTGTGGTCGTGTTTGCCTACCGCACGACGCCTACCGGTACCGCCGGTTCTTTTCTTTTCTTTTCTTTTCTTACAAAAAAAAAAAAAACCTTAAACTTAGACCGTTTCTTTTCAGAAACTTTCCTTTTTGGTGCTAGGCGCCATTTTGGGCATTAGGCCCCATTTTTCCTAAATCATGGAAAAGCCAACTAGTGGTTTTAAAAAATGTACTAAGTGTGGCGGTACCATTTCCGTCACTGACACCCATGATTGGTGTCTAAAATGTTTAGGACCTGATCATTCTCCAACTGAATGTCTCTCCTGCATGGGGATGACCAAAAGAGGAAGACAGAACCGGGCCGCAAAGCTCGGTACCCTCTTTTCTTCATATGCCAGATCCATTGCATCGACATCGTCAAGGGCCTCTTCTTCCTCCCATGGATCTCAGGTAACTAAACACAAAAACCGGTCCTCAAAGGGTAGCTCTCCTGCTAAGCATCGAGAGGCCATTGGTATTGCCCTTGAGAGAACCACACCGGCAAAACAGCCTCGGCGGGAGGCTTCGGCTTCCAAAGCATCGATGGGGCTTCAGGATGTTCGAGGCCTCAACCTCGCAAGAACTACCTGTGCCATGCTCAGGGGTTCCGGCCGTTCTTACCGGTACCGACACCCAGGCATCGGCAGCGTCAATAGACCAGAGGTTTCTTGCTATCGAACGCAGTATCGCAGCTCTTCTTTCAGCTGCGGTACTGGTGGTCCCAAGGGCACCGGTGCCAACATCGACTCCGATGCTGGTACCGACACCGGTACCGACACTGATGATGCTGGTGGGAACTCTTCCCATGCCAACTCCTGCTGGAGTGGATAAAGCGGTACCGGGTCACCTCGGTACCGACTTCGATCGGTACCAGGATCATGCTTTGCAAGAGCATCGGGATAAGGAATACTTAGATTCCTCTGATTCCGAAGACTCTAACAATTCTGCTGGCACTAGAGGGTTTCTCCTAGAAGATCCCTCTTCTCCCCAACGCAGAATGTCACCTCCAGAGGACATGTCATTTCAGGATTTCATCCGTGATATGGCCAAAGGTCTTTCAATCACAGTAGCTCCTGAACCCAGAGCAAAGGAACTGGAAATCCTCCAATATCCTAAAGCTCCTAAGGAGGCAGCTACCCTGCCTATCCATGAAATTCTACATAGCTTGATGCTCAGAATGTGGGAGACACCTCTGACTACTTCTCCTCACTCTAGGAGAATTGATACTATGTATCGAGTTCCACCATGTCCTGGATTTCAGAGAACTCAGCTGCCACATCATTCAATGGTAGTGGAATCAGCCATGCGTAGAATGAAAAGTGCAAAGAGGCATGCATCCAATCCTTCAGGTCGTGAATGCAGGACTCTGGATGCTTTTGGACGCAGAACTTTTCAATCTTCCATGCTTTCAGCTAGGATCAGTTCATATATCCTATATATGGGAATGTTCCTTAAGGAAGTCACAGGAGACTTGGAACTTATAAGCCCATTTCTCCCAGATGATAGGAGACAAGATTTTCTTGCTCTAGTTAAGCATGCTCAAAATGTCTCCAAGTTTGTCAATTGTGCAGCCTTTGACTGCTTCGAATGCATCAGCAGAACTTCTGCTATTGCCATTGGTGCGCGACGGATTGCCTGGCTACAGGCATCAGACTTGGAGACTTGGGTACAGGACAAGTTAGGCAACATTCCTTGCACGGAGGAGAATCTCTTTGGCAAGAACTGGCAGGAAAAGGCTAACGAGTTAGATGCTGACAATTCTACCTTAGATAGATTGTCAAAATCTACAGCCACTCCAGCCAAAAGGAAACCTTATAAAAAACCCTCTTTTAGCAAAAAGAGGAAGTTTTATCTTTCCTATACCCAGCACAGCCAAACTCCATGTCAGGTTGCCCAAAAGGGACAAACCAGACAGCAAAAGAAACCAAAAGGCCCAAGAGCCCAACCAGCTCTCCAGATTCAGCCCCCCTCAAGGGTTTTGACTCCTTCCTAGAGAGCTTCGCCTTCCTGCCTCTGAGGGGTCCCCAACCCCCCAATATTCCAGGCAGGTTATGCCACTTTCTCAACAGATGGCATCAGATAACAGCAGAAGATTGGACTTTGTCCAATGTGGGAGAGAGGTACAAACTTCATTTTCACAGCATACACCCTCCTACAATTCTAAAGCAATTCAATTCACAAACCTCTGCAGACATTCTGCTAGATCACGAGGTCTCCACACTTCTTGCCCAAGGGACAATAGAGGAAGTACCCATTTTTCAACAGGGGACAGGGTTCTACTCCCCCTATTTTCTTATTCCAAAGAAAACAGGGGGACACAGACCCATTCTAGACCTCAGAGAATTGAACAAATATCTGTTTTGAGAGAAATTCAAAATGATTTCTCTAGGAACTCTTCTGCCATACCTTCAAAGCCAGGACTGGCTTTGCTCTCTAGACTTAAAGGATGCATACATTCACATTCTCATCCATCCAGATCACAGGACATTTTTACGTTTCCTTTTCAAGGGAAGACATTTCCAGTACAGGGTTCTTCCTTTTGGTCTAGCTTCAGCACCAAGGGTATTCACGAAATGCATGGCAATAGTAGCAGCATTTCTACGAACCCTGGGGATTTTTGTCTTCCCTTACTTAGATGACTGGTTCATTCAAGCCTCTACAGTTGCAGAGGCCAGCACTGCACTGTCCCGTACAATGCAAATCCTCCAATACTTGGGATTGGAAATAAACTTCCTGAAGTCTCAACTAGTTCCTTCCCAATGCCTAGAATTCATAGGAGCCTGTCTGGATACCAGACAGGCAAAGGCTTTCCTTCCACAAGCCCAGTGTCTTCGCATTATGCAGCTAGCTTCCCAAGCAGCAGGCAAATCCTCCCTCACTGCTCGGGAACTACTGCAGTTACTGGGACACATGGCATCCACAGTTCATGTAGTCCCATATGCTCACCTCCATATATGATCAGCTCAGTGGACCCTCTCCACACAGTGGACACAGGTCATTTGTCGGACTAAATACGAGTCTCTCAATGACTAATTTTGTCCCTCCAATGGTGGCAATCCTAGAAAATCTGACAGTGGGGCCTCCTTTCCATCAACCCCTCTTTCAGGCCACCCTAACAACAGATGCATCAAAGGTGGGTTGGGGAGCATACCTGAATCATCTCTCTACCAAGGGCACCTGGACTCCACAGGAGGTTGGTTTACACATAAACCTCCTGGAATTAAGAGCAATTTATTTAGCTCTTCGAGTGTTCCACGCCCAGCTCAGCTACAAGACAGTCCTAGTCCAGACGGACAATCAGATAGCCATGTTCTATGTAAACAAGCAGGGCGGGACAGGCTCTCTGTCATTATGCAACGAAGCTTTACGACTATGGGCCCTTGCCAGAAAGCATCAAATTCACCTTCTAGTGGTATATCTTCCAAGCATTCAAAACCTTCGGGCAGACAAACTCAGTCGAGTACTGCTACCTCACGAGTGGTCACTCCACCTAGACCAGGTGGCAAAGATATTTCATCTCTGGGGCACTCCAGACATAGACCTCCTTGCAAGTCCACTGAATGCCAAACTTCCCCGGTTCTGTTCCAGGATTCCGGCACACAACTGTCAGGCAAGGGATGCCTTCCTCCTTCACTGGGGTCAGGACTTCCTTTATGCCTTCCCACCCATTCCCCTCATCCCCAAAACACTCTTCAAGCTTCAGAGAGACAGGGGTCGCATGATTCTCGTAGCACCACGATGGCCATGCCAAACGTGGTATTCCCTGCTTCTGCATCTCTCTCAAGCGGCACCTCTAGAGTTAGGGCACGCTCCAGATCTCCTTTCCCAGGAGAACGGGACGCTATGGCACCCGAATCCCCAGTCCCTGCACCTCACGGCCTGGTTGCTGAAGGCTTAGATTTCCAGGATTTCAACCTGTCCCAGCAGGTAAAAGATATCCTTCAGGCTTCTAGGAAACTTTCCACAAGAAGATCTCATGCCTTCAAGTGGAAACATTTTACAATATGGTGCTCCAAGAGGGGATTAAACCCCCTGGTCATACCCCTAGAATTGATACTAGAGTATCTCCTTCACTTATCGAATTCTGGGTTAAAGACCAATTCGGTAAGAGTCCATCTTAGTGCAATTGCAGCTTCTTATAAGCCTCTAAATGAACAACCAATTTCCTCTCATCCTCTCCTATCAAGATTTATGAGAGGCCTTTTGTTAACTAAACCTCCCATCAAGCCACCACCGGTGGCATGGGATCTAAATCTAGTTCTCAGGCAGCTCATGAAGTCGCCTTTTGAACCTTTGGCCACTACAACTCTTAAGTTTTTGACTTGGAAGGTCATCTTCCTAATTGCAATCACCTCTGCCCGTCGCATTAGTGAATTGCAAGCTTTAGTGGCTGATCCTCCTTATACTAGATTTTATCATGATAAAGTTGTTCTTCGAACTCACCCACACTTTATGCCAAAAGTGGTTTCGCCTTTTCATTTAAACCAATCAATTTATCTTCCTGTATTTTTTCCGAGGCCTCACGCCTCTAATGCAGAAAGAAACCTTCATACTTTGGATTGTAAAAGGGCCTTAGCCTTTTACATACAAAGAGCACAGCAACATAGAAAGTCCTCGCAACTTTTTGTAGCTTTTGACCCTAGTCATTTGGGACTTTCAGTCTCCAAAAGAACTTTATCTAAATGGATTGCCCAATGTATATCCTTTGCTTATAAGAGTAAAGGTCTTCCTCTTCATGACCATGTCACAGCTCATAATGTGAGAGCCATGGCAGCTTCTATGGCTAATCTCCACTCTGTGTCTATCGATGACATTTGTCGAGCAGCCACCTGGGCTTTGGTATACACCTTCACAGCCTACTACTGCCTAGATAAAGCCTCCCATCGGGATGCCTTCTTTGGCCAAGCTGTTCTTCAAAATCTGTTTCAAACTTAAACCAACTCCTACCCACCAACCCTGGTGAGATGCCAGAGATCCATGGGAGGAAGGATTCTCACCTTCGATGGTGGCACCTTCCTGGGGCTATCTCCCTGGCATCTTCAGCTAGGGAGTCCCCATATGTGAGGACTACATTCCTGCTTGTTCCTAGAGATAGCGTAGTTACTCACCTGTAACAGGAGATCTCCGGGAACAGGAGGAATTTAGTCCTCACAACCCACTCACCTCCCCTAGGAGTTCTCTCTCTCTCTCTCTCTCTCTCTCTTTCTCTTTGTCTCTCCCTCTATCCTTTCACTCAGCTACAAACTTAACTGGAGAGGGACAGTTGGAAAGGCGGGAAGGCAGCGTGCATGTGCTGAGGGATGCTCCCAAAAGCATTCTTATTGGATGCTGGGAGCGTTCCCGCGCAGGCTCCGTCGGTACCGACGATACCCATATGTGAGGACTAAATTCCTGCTGTTCCCAGAGATCACCTGTTACAGGTGAGTAACTACGCTTTCTGGCTCTGTTCTGCAGTGGTTTCATTCTTTTCTCTCTTCTAGATCCTTCTTTCTCCTCTCTGGTTCTTCCTCTTCTCCCTCCATCCCCCTTCTCTGTGGGGTACCCCAAGGCTCCGTCCTTGCCCCTCTCTTATTTAACATCTTTTTAGCACCTCTTGCACTCTTAATTCAGCAGCACAGTGTCTCAGCTTATTTCTATGCTGATAATATCTTTCTTCTCTATCACACAGACTCTACCATCCCCGATATCACTCCTCTTAATTCCTGCTTAGCTTCTGTCGCATCCTGGCTCGTTTCTAATTTTCTACATATCAATCTTTCTAAAACTTTTGCCATCTGGTTTACTTTTGGAAACCCAATTCCCCCCCTTGTTCCCCTCCTCCCTTCTGCTCCTACCCCAGTTGTTCCATCTCTGCGCTATCTTGGGGTTATGTTAGATTCTTCTCTGTCCTTTAAAGAGCACATCTCCTCGGTGGTGAGATGGTGCTTTCTCACTCTAAGACAGCTTCGTGCGGTCCACCCTTTCCTCTCAGTCCTGTCCAGGACCACCCTCCTCTTGTCATTAGTAGTATCACGTTTAGATTATTGCAATGCCTCCCTTGCCGGCCTTCCCCAATCCCAATTACGAAGATTACAACTTGTTCATCACACCGCTGCCCGTATTTTGACCAATGCCACACATTTTGACCATATTACCCCCATTTTGATTCATTTCCATTGGCTACCAGTCCCATACAGAATTCAATACAAAGTACTCCTTTTCGTTCACAAGTCTATTCACTCTGGTTCCCCACTTTATTTAGCAGACCTGATTCACCTCCACACTCCTCATCGTCTCCTTAGGTCCATCCATGCTAACCGCTTATATCTCCCCTCCCCATCCAAGGCTCATCTTGAATCAACACGCTCTTCTGCCTTTTTCTTTCTGGGTCCCCAGCTCTGGAATTCGCTCCCCCTTGCCCTCCGCCTAGAGCCCTCCCACAAAACATTTAAAACAAGGCTCAAAACCTCACCTATTCTGTAACGCCTATGACCTCCCTCCCCCCACTTCTCCCCTCTCTCCGCCCCCTCGTTGATACTTGCTGTCTCTCCTGCGCCTTGGTTCCCTCATTTTCTCTATCTGTCTCTGCTCTTACTTTCCTGTCTATTTTATTTGGCGTTCCTTTCTATTTCCCAGCAGATTCATAATTTGTTGTAAACCGCTCTATTGCCTATGGTAAGAGCAGTATATTAAATCCTCAATAAAGATAAAAATAAAGATAAAGAGTTAATTGAAGACATATGCAGCATTGCCAGGAAAGGGGAAGTGATTGAGATGTTTAAATACCTCCATGGCATAAATGCACAGGAGGAGGGCCTCTTTCAATTGAAAGCAAGCTCTCCTACGAGGGGACATGTGATAAGGGTGAAAGGGGATAGATTCAGGAGTGATATGCGGAAATATTTCTTTATGGAAAGAGTGGTGGATCCATGGAATAATCTCCCAGTGGAGGTGGTAGAGATGAGGACAGTATCTGAATTCAAAGAAGCATGGGACAAACACAGAGGATCTCTAAAGGAAAAAAGGGGACTGTTGTAGTAGTTAATATGGAAGGGCAGACTAGATAGGCCATGTGGTCTTTTTCTGTCGTCGTGTTTCTATGTTACTATTAGTAATCTGTGAACTATCATTAAAATCAGCTGTAGTATCTGAGGAATGGAGAATGGCCAATGTAACAATTTTTAAAAAAGGTTCCAAGGGTTATCCGGGAAACTACAGCTGATTTTGGTACCTGGCAAAATGGTAGAAACCATTACAAAGAACAAAATTACTGAACATGTAGATCGTCATGGTTTTATGGGAGAAAGCCAACGTGGTTTAGCCAAGTAAAGTCTTGTCTTACTAATCTGTTATATTGTTTTGAAGGTGCGAATAAACAGGTAAACCAAGGTGAACTAGTTGATATAGTGTATCTTGATTTTCAGAAAGCCTTTGACAAGGTCCCTCATAAGAGACTCTTGGCCAAATTGAAAAACTCATGGATTGCAGGTAGTGTACTATTGTGGACCAGGAACTGGTTAAAAGATAGAAAGCAGGCAGTAGGGCTAAATGGTCAATCTTCTCAATGGAGAAAAGTAAACAGTGGAATACCACAGGGATTGGTGCTGGGCCTGCTGCTTTTTAATATATTCATAAATGATCTGGAAATGGGAATATCAAGTGAGGTGATCAAATCTGCAGATGACACAAAAATATTCAAAGTTGTTAAAACACAAAAGGACTGTAAAAAATTGCAAGAGGACCTTGATAAATTGGAAGACTGGATGTTCAAATGGCAGATGAAATTTAATGAGGACAAGTGCAAAGTTATGCACTAGAGAATAACCCAAACTACGGTTAAACAATGCAAGGCTCCATATTAGGAACCACCACCCAAAAAAAAGATTTAGGTGTCATCGTGGATAATATGTTGAAATTCTCTGCTCAGTGTGCAGCAGAGGCCAAGAAAGCAATAGAATATTAGGAATCATAAGGAAAGTAATGGAGAATCAAACCAAGAATATTATAATGCCTCTGTATCGTTCCATGGTGCGACCGCACCTTGAATATTGGGTGCAATTCTGGTCACCATATCTTAAAAAGGATATAGCAGAATTAGAAAAGGTACAGAAAAGAGCCACCAAAATGGTAAAGGCTTAAAAATATAGGACTTTTCAACTTGGAAAAAACACAGCTGAGGAAAGATATGGTAGAGTTCTATAAATTAATGAATGAAATGGAACGGGTAAATGTAGATCAGTTGTTTTATGCCAACAAAAAGTAGAAAGACTAGGAGATACACAATGAAGCTACAACGTTACCCCTTCAAGACTAATAAGAGAAAAATTGTTTTCACTCAATGCGTAATCAAACTCTGGGATTCATTATCAGTGATTGTAGTAAAAACTGTTAGTGTAGCTGGGTTTAAAAAAGGGTTGGATGAGCTTCTGGAGGAAAGATCCATAAACCCCAGGACAAGCATTGTGAAACCTGTGTGCATTTTTGGGAACCTGCCAGGTACTTGTCACCTGGATTGGCCACTGTTGGAAACAGGATACTGGACTTGATGGACCTAGGTCTGACCCAATATGGCATTTCATATGTACTAGGGTTCTTTTATTTTGGCATAAATAATTTTATTCAATGTCTTTCTGGGATGTTATTAACTTCCTGTCATTATCCTTGAGCACCTCTGAGGTCCCTTACTAGTTTCTCAGGGCACATTTAATTGCATAGCCATCTCTTTCCTGGTGTTGCACATCTCCAAAGCAACAATGGCTACATCCCCACTAGTACTCAAGTAGCACAAACCTGTTAGTGCTTGCTTAAAAAATGTGTTATTCTTTCTCTGTGCCTCTTCTTGTAACTATATCTTTATATACACAAGGCCTGCTATTCAAAGGCATTTACATGATTTACAGACCTGTAAACCATGTAAGTGCCACTTAGAGGGATATTTAGCAGCACTAACATGGTTAGTGCCACTAAATATCCCTGATTAATGCCACTACATCCCCTGATGCTAACCACTTAGCATTGGGGCGTGTTGGGGGCATTCCGGGTTGGAGCGGAGGTGGCACCAGTCACTAACCAGGCAGCAGTAATATTGCACCACTGCCCAGTTAGCGACCTGTGAGTAAAGACAGGTGCAGCAAAAGCTGACCTATCTTACCAGTGGGAGCTAATCCAGCAATGGCTCAATATCCCTGCTGCCTGGTTAGCTTCTGCGGCGTCTTTGACTGTGCGGTGACCCCGGATATTCAATGTCGGTGCCACATATGATCCCTGCATTGAATATCCAGGGTCAAAGTTTGGGAGCAGTGACAGCTATGGGCTGGAGAGACACATAGCCGTTGCAAATGAATATCGAGACCACGGGCACTCTTGATAGGAGGGTGTCTGCGCTCAAGCTCCCCATTCCTCATTCAACAACTTTCAATCCTTCTTCTTGCAATGTCAAAGTATGCTTCTTCTTTTTTAATCCCTAGCTGGCATTTGGAGAGAAGGCCATCCTGTCAGCAAATACACTGCTGTAGATTCCGCTGGACTCTGTGTGTTGCTCACAATACGCTTCCAACCTTGGCAGTCAGTGGCAACATTTCTGGCCTCATTGATGGTCAGTCATTGGTTCCTTAGTTTTCCTTGATATGTTTGAACCACATCTCCCTGGCGGACTTTAGTTTGGATAGGAAATTCCTTGGAGAGCTCATTTTGGATCTGTATGCTGCTGGTTGAGCCATTGTATGATGATCGGAGAAGTTGGATGATCTTCCATAGCACATGTTCATTCTCTAGTGGCCTCCAGAGCGTGAGCCAGTGAACACAGTCAAATGGGCGGATTTGAAGTTGATGACGATGGCAATGGTTCGCTTTCCACACCTGATCCTTTCCTCCACCAGTTGACGAATGGTGAATATTTGATCAGTGCAGCCCCAATATGGCCTAAATCCTGCTTGCTCTTCTCGGCTTGTCTGTTCACGATGTACTTGCAGCTTTGATTGTATGATATTCATGAACACCTTGCCAAAGATTGAAAGGTGGTTGATGCCACAGTAGTTCTTACATTCCCGGCTAGTGCCTTTCTTTAGGACTGGCACGAGGATGGCTTTCTTCCATGCTGATGGAACTCGTTCCATGCACCAGACGAGTGTTAGAAGGATGTGAAGCCCTTGCAGCAGGATGTCTCCTCCAGCTTTGATAATTTTGGCAGTGACTTGGTCCACTCCAGATGTCTTTATGTTCTTCAATGATGTTATTGTACACTTCACTTCATCGACTTTTGGCTCACAGTCGATGAATGAATTCTCCAGCAGGTTGATGGGTGGTGGCTCTGGTGGTAGTCCCTGGGGTGGATCGTGGATGCATAGCTGTTGGAAGAATTCTTTCCACAGTTGCAGGTGTTCATCAGGGGAGCTCACAAAGGTGCCATCCGCTTTCTTGATGTTGTCATTGGTCGACTTGGTTTTGCCACTCAGTCTCCCAAGGGTCTGATACAGAGTCCGGTACTCGTGCTGAATGCTGCTTCTTCCAGTTTGGCTGCAACACCATTCCAGTAGGCTTCTCATTCTGCCTTCATCTTCTGTCTGATCTCTTTGTTCAGTCACCGATACAGCTCAAAGTCTTTGATTCATTTCCGTTTATCCATCAGATCCAGGCAATTTGTCTAAAATCCATGGCTGTGTCCGAAGACGGATGGGTGGGCACAGAGGGATGGTACATTCCAGGATGGACTCCAATATCTGCTTTTCTTCTGCATCAACATCATCCGATGGTTCCAGTGCTACAAATTTGCTGGATAGGGTGATTTAGGATTCTTGTCTGAGTGCCGGATCCCTCAGACAAGCCCGGTTCAGTTTGGTTGGTGGAGGCACCTTGTGCTTTGCCCATTGTAATCGCAGCTGTACATTGGCATGGAAAGGTAGTGGTCAGATCCACTGTCAGCCCCCTCATTACATGCACATCTGTGAGCAATGATCGGAATAGAGAGCTGATCAGGATGTAGTCCAGGACGGCCGCCAGATGGGTTGCGCCATGTAAGCTGGTGTTTGTGAGGTTACTGAAAATGACTGTTTCTAACTACCAGGTTGTTTGATGCAGAGAAGGACAGCAAGCACACTCCATTGTCATTAATCATGCCATGGCCAAAACTACCCAGTGTTTCTTTCCATCTGGTCCTGCCTGCACCGGTATGAGCACTGAAATCTCTCGCCAGAATGATCAATTTGTCTGCGGGTTCGAATCAAGCATGTGCTGAAGCTGAGTTTATTCGAATTTTGATGCGGTTTCTTCCCTAATTTCCCTGGTTTCCCAGTTCTGGCTACCATGGCAGCGTGACCACCATTCTCCTTTTGCAGCTGGGCTTGAGACTGTCCTTGGCGGAGAATTAGAATGTATGGTTAGTACCAGGCATGTCAGTCTAGGTCCACGCTTAAGGGCCATGCCAGAGGGCCCTCTAGTGAGGCACTCAGGCACGGGTGCACCCCACTATGTTGATATTTAAAGAGAGCTCTGGTGTTCATGTCAATGTATGCACTTCCCAATTGACACATGCACGAAGCCAAGTAAGTAAATCATGTAATACCTCCACGAGGAGAGACCAAGGCAGTAGAAGGGCCAATTTCCTTCCACTGGGATAATGGCTGGGCACCTTAACATACCTTCCCTCTGAAATAAAACCTATGGTATTCAAATGCATTGAACCTCAGGAATAGAGTGCCATGGAGATAAGCCAGATGCACACGGCCCAAAGAGCTCTCCAGGACTGCGCATTCAAGAGCTGCACACCCTGGTAACTGACATGCTGCTTTTCCAGCACTATAACACTGCGGACTCTGGCCAGGCATGCAACTTATGCCCTGACCAGGACTCCAGTGTCAACCACTGCACACCAGATGGACACCTCCCACTGGAACAGGAGCCCAAATGAACCTATTGCTTTCTTTCATGCTTACTTATGCTGCAGCATTAACAGCCTTTGATGCAGCATGCTGTCAGGAATAAGAGATGCCTAGGTATACAGATAGAATCTGCATTTTCCTTGGGTGCTTCCCTTATAGTTATACCTCACAGACACATATCCCTTGCACACCCATATGGAGTTAGCAAAGGAATGCATGAGTGGTGATTCATGCATGGCGTGTCCTTTCAGGCAGTATCCCTGCAAGACCCGAAACAGCCTTATCCCGCAGGTTCCTTCAGGGTCTCTCCAGAGCCTCAGCAGACAGACTTTATGACAAGCCCCTGGAGCCTGGAAAATAACTTATTCATCCCTCAAGCTAAGAAGCTAAAAAACCTGAAGGTTCTCCACTGCAAGTATTAGCTGGGATTCCATAATTGTGATCAGGGGCGGCCCAAGGGGGGTGCGGGGCCATGTGCGGAGACTCGGTGCGGGGCCTCATTTGCATAAGGGGCCTCATTTACATAAATATTTGCATAATGTTACCATACACTAACTTTTAGTAAACATGCCTCTTAATGAGTGTATGAATAAAGAAAGACTAAAAGACTTCTACATTACTATAATCCAGTGCCAACCGCCAGACACATTAGGAACTACTACAAACACTGCCCATTTAGAGCCCATGAAAAATGTGAAGAAACAGACCTAAGCTCAAACTACAACTAATGGAATATTATTGAGAAACGTAGTGTCAGGCTACCAAGGTCTCAGTTTAAAACATCGCAGCAATCCTTAGGATTTGGTAAAAAGCTTTAAATAAAACTTCTGCTGCTGTTCACATCAAGGACCTTTAATCGGTGCCGTCTACTTTGCTTCACACTATAAGTGACTAATAGATTTTTAACCTTTTTTTTTCTTTTTTCTTTTTAATTTTTTAATGTCCACTTTTTCTGTTGTTCTGTTTTTCTTTTAAAAAATCATGCTTACTACCTAAACTATAAAGATCAGTTTCAATGTCACTCGACTCTGCTACAGTATTTTTTCTTTTTTTCTTTTTCCATCAATCTTGAAAAACACAAAAGTACTTGCAGAATTGTGTTGATGATACTTCAAAAAAAGTTAAAGTCCAATAAGATCTAAACAAGATGCGCACTTAACTTCTGTAGCGTATCTGCGGATTCCACTTTTCTTCTAGTTAACACATTCTTCACCGTGTCTTTCACTATCGGACCTCACCCAGTTCTATGCAGGGTGTCTTTTTAGCTGTGCCAGAAGTATCATACTGCTTCTAATCTCTCCCAACGCCAGTGATCTAAGGCGCCCAAGCGTTTCGTTGTAACAAGTTCTTCAGGGGAATATGTTTCTCCCAAACTGACCTAAAAGATGTAACAAACCATACTTAACTTTATCATATTCCACTTAAAATAGCAAGGGTATATTATATACTAGAGAAATCAGCTTTACCTGTAAAAAGCAATCGCTGCTTATAAATCAACGTGGAGGACGTCTTTCTCTCGTCCCTCCATCGGTTATCGTAGAACTCCGCGCATGCGGCTTCAAGGGACTGACTGAAATTTAAAAAGCTCCACTTAACCCCTCCCCCTAGAGGGAGGTCCACCAGGGAGAATCTGTTCATTATTTTTAAAGTCCTTTCGTTGAGTTTGCAAACTGACTTATAGCTGTAACTGGGCCCTTATAGGCAAAGATGCCAATCGATAGAGGCATTTAAGCCATTCGGTGTGACCGTATTTAGCTGGAATATCCAACGCTGTTCTAATCGAGTCAACAAGTGTTCTTTCGTCCAGCTGCCCCTGCTGGTCAGAATTTGGTCAATTGCAAAACATACCAATTGCTCAAAACTATGCTTTTCCTGGAGACAATGCTGGACTATAGGAGCAGCTACCACACCACGATTTAGTCGGCTACGATGTTCTGCTATTCGTAATCTTAGAGCTCTTACTGTTTTGCCGATATACAACAGTCCACACGGACAACGGATCACATAGATGACATAAGTAACAGTGCTCGTTCATTATACAAAGCTCTGGTGTAGGCACGCCGTACCAATTGTTCGGGGTAACCCCTAGATAAGAAATTCTTTATTAGTTGCTTAGATTTCCGCCGGTAATCTGAAACATCAGAACAATTTCTGTGGAACCTAAGAAATTGGGAGAAGGGGAGCCCCGCTTTCAACGATCGCGGATGAGCACTTGTGAAGTGTAAGAGAGTATTACGATCAGTCTCCTTTCGATAGATAGAAGTGTTCCACATGTGACGACCACGTGTGATCTCTACATCCAAAAAATGAATCTTATTACTGTCATGCGTCATTGTAAACTTGATATGGGAATCCCGGGAATTAAGCCAATCAAAAAATGATTGTAAATCCTCTTCCGTCCCCTGCCATAACAAAAAAATCTCATCAATGAATCGCCGCCATTCTACGATATTGTTCCCATATGCAGACTGTTCCAGCCACTGCTGTTCAAAAGTGGCCATATACAAATTGGCGATCGACGGGGCACACGTGGCCCCCATGGCCACGCCGGCAATCTGCTGGTAAACTGTTCCTTGGAATTGAAACACATTATGACAAATCACCAATTCGGATAACTTTAACAACATACTGATGATGGCATTTGACAGATCCCCCCGATTCCGTAGGAATTTTTCCACAACCGACAGCGCTGCCACCTGCGGAATGCTGGTGTACAGCGCGGTCACATCCAATGTCACCAAAATGGTATCAACTGTTTCCGCCCATTGAGCGCTGTTATCAAGAATATTCAAAAAATGCGTGGTATCTTTCAAAAAAGATGGGACTTGAACCAGAAGTGGACGCAAGCAGGAATCGATATATGTAGAGACCGGCTCCAGAGGAGTACCCCTTGTCGACACTATAGGACGCCCAGGAGGGGAGGATAAATTCTTATGAATCTTGGGCACAGTATAAAACTGTGCTAAGGAACTAGACTCGCTATTCAAATAGCGAAATTCTTTCTTATTCAACAAATGTTGCTGTAAAGCTGCCAACGTAATCTCCTTAATTTCTCCACATAACAGAGGCGTAGGATCAGACTCCAGAACCTTATAAGTCTTCTCATCTTGTAACTGTTGTAATGCCTCCGAGATATAATAGTGCCGATCCAAAAGCACTATTGCTCCCCCCTTATCTGCTCTCCTAATGACCAAATCTTTACGTTCCCGCAGTTGACGTAATGCCTGTTCTTCAGATCTCGTTAACAAGGATTTACTCCTCCTCGTGGTATCCTCTAAGCGTCGAACGTCTGCTAGAACTAAGTCCTGAAACACTTGCAGGGCCGGTGGAGCAGGGGTAGGGGGAATCCAAGTAGATTTATAAGGTAAGGGAATTCGTGGGACCTGCAAAGCTGTCTCAGGTGAGACTGCTACCTGTTCTGTCACTTCTTCAGATGTAAAAAAAGGTTTTAAATGCAATTTACGCATGAATTTTGCAAAATCTATGCGGAACTGAAAAGGATCATGAAATAATTTAGGCACATACGATAATACCTTCTTTAATAACAAAAGAGATTCCGGAGGAAGGGATTTACCGGAGATGTTGATCACCAAATTCTCCTCTATTTCCTCTTGGGGTATCGTCGTTCTTGAGACCGTCCCCTGGTATCTCTGCCTTCGGCCTCTTTTTTCTTTTTCACAGACTCGTCCTTGTCCTTGGAAAAATTCCGTTCCTTTGAAGAGGTACTGGTGCTAGTTTCATCCGACTCATCAGAATAATCCGCAAATTGAACCTTTTTCTTAGATCGTCGGGTTATCTTCCTATTGACATTCTGCCATGGATAAACGTATCCCACCGTATAATCTGAGTTATCCCTCGCCAGTTTCTTGGTTTTCTTCCCCATCACCTCTTGTCTCACTGTTGTTATCTGTACTTGAATATCAGCTGTCTTTTGAGTAAATTGGTCAGTAGTGGTCGATTCCTTTAAAATGACTTGTAACCTGTCTATGTCCGCCGTCATTTTTTGAACCTCCGTTTTAGTATGATCAATAATGAGGACCATAAGATCCAACGAACATTTGTTCAAAACACTATTCCATTTTGTTATAAATGAGGGATCAATATTGGGTAATCTGGGTTCTTTATATATACGCAAACCCCTAGGGATCTGCTGACGGTTGATATATTCGATTAGGGACAATCTATGTAAGTCAGCTCGCAAACTACGTTTTTGAAGAGTCAACAATTCTTCCCAGGAGCAAGATGCCCCTTCCCCTGGCAGCGGTAAAGTGGAACTATCAAGAGCGAATGGAGTTTTCTCTTTAATCAACCCTTCCACATAATCTTGCGGGAAGCTGAAAGTATCCCGCCAACCTGAAATGCCCTCCATAATGAGTATTCTAACTACTAAATATGGGCTTATTCCGTCGAGCTTGCTCCTATGAAAAATGTGAAGAAACAGACCTAAGCTCAAACTACAACTAATGGAATATTATTGAGAAACGTAGTGTCAGGCTACCAAGGTCTCAGTTTAAAACATCGCAGCAATCCTTAGGATTTGGTAAAAAGTTTTAAATAAAACTTCTGCTGCCGTTCACATCAAGGACCTTTAATCGGTGCCGTCTACTTTGCTTCACACTATAAGTGACTAATAGATTTTTAACCTTTTTTTTTCTTTTTTCTTTTTAATTTTTTAATGTCCACTTTTTCTGTTGTTCTGTTTTTCTTTTAAAAAATCATGCTTACTACCTAAACTATAAAGATCAGTTTCAATGTCACTCGACTCTGCTACAGTATTTTTTCTTTTTTTCTTTTTCCATCAATCTTGAAAAACACAAAAGTACTTGCAGAATCTGATCTTTATAGTTTAGGTAGTAAGCATGATTTTTTAAAAGAAAAACAGAACAACAGAAAAAGTGGACATTAAAAAAGAAAAAAGAAAAAAAAAAGGTTAAAAATCTATTAGTCACTTATAGTGTGAAGCAAAGTAGACGGCACCGATTAAAGGTCCTTGATGTGAACAGCAGCAGAAGTTTTATTTAAAGCTTTTTACCAAATCCTAAGGATTGCTGCGATGTTTTAAACTGAGACCTTGGTAGCCTGACACTACGTTTCTCAATAATATTCCATTAGTTGTAGTTTGAGGTTAGGTCTGTTTCTTCACATTTTTCATAGGAGCAAGCTCGACGGAATAAGCCCATATTTAGTAGTTAGAATACTCATTATGGAGGGCATTTCAGGTTGGCGGGATACTTTCAGCTTCCCGCAAGATTATGTGGAAGGGTTGATTAAAGAGAAAACTCCATTCGCTCTTGATAGTTCCACTTTACCGCTGCCAGGGGAAGGGGCATCTGGCTCCTGGGAAGAATTGTTGACTCTTCAAAAACGTAGTTTGCGAGCTGACTTACATAGATTGTCCCTAATCGAATATATCAACCGTCAGCAGATCCCTAGGTGTTTGCATATATATAAAGAACCCAGATTACCCAATATTGATCCCTCATTTATAACAAAATGGAATAGTGTTTTGAACAAATGTTCGTTGGATCTTATGGTCCTCATTTTTGATCATACTAAAACGGAGGTTCAAAAAATGACGGCGGACATAGACAGGTTACAAGTCATTTTAAAGGAATCGACCACTACTGACCAATTTACTCAAAAGACAGCTGATATTCAAGTACAGATAACAACAGTGAGACAAGAGGTGATGGGGAAGAAAACCAAGAAACTGGCGAGGGATAACTCAGATTATACGGTGGGATACGTTTATCCATGGCAGAATGTCAATAGGAAGATAACCCGACGATCTAAGAAAAAGGTTTAATTTGCGGATTATTCTGATGAGTCGGATGAAACTAGCACCAGTACCTCTTCAAAGGAACGGAATTTTTCCAAAGACAAGGACGAGTCTGTGAAAAAGAAAAAAGAGGCCGAAGGCAGAGATACCAGGGGACGGTCTCAAGAACGACGATACCCCAAGAGGAAATAGAGGAGAATTTGGTGATCAACATCTCCGGTAAATCCCTTCCTCCGGAATCTCTTTTGTTATTAAAGAAGGGATTATCGTATGTGCCTAGATTATTTCATGATCCCTTTCAGTTCCGCATAGATTTTGCAAAATTCATGCGTAAATTGCATTTAAAACCTTTTTTTACATCTGAAGGAGTGACAGAACAGGTAGCAGTCTCACCTGAGACAGCTTTGCAGGTCCCACGAATTCCCTTACCTTATAAATCTACTTGGATTCCCCCTACCCCTGCTCCACCGGCCCTGCAAGTGTTTCAGGACTTAGTTCTAGCAGACGTTCGACGCTTAGAGGATACCACGAGGAGGAGTAAATCCTTGTTAACGAGATCTGAAGAACAGGCATTACGTCAACTGCGGGAACGTAAAGACTTGATCATTAGGAGAGCAGATAAGGGGGGAGCAATAGTGCTTTTGATCGGCACTATTATATCTCGGAGGCATTACAACAGTTACAAGATGAGAAGACTTATAAGGTTCTGGAGTCTGATCCTACGCCTCTGTTATGTGGAGAAATTAAGGAGATTACGTTGGCAGCTTTACAGCAACATTTGTTGAATAAGAAAGAATTTCGCTATTTGAATAGCGAGTCTAGTTCCTTAGCACAGTTTTATACTGTGCCCAAGATTCATAAGAATTTATCCTCCCCTCCTGGGCGTCCTATAGTGTCGACAAGGGGTACTCCTCTGGAGCCGGTCTCTACATATATCGATTCCTTCTTGCGTCCACTTCTGGTTCAAGTCCCATCTTTTTTGAAAGATACCACGCATTTTTTGAATATTCTTGATAACAGCGCTCAATGGGCGGAAACAGTTGATACCATTTTGGTGACATTGGATGTGACCGCGCTGTACACCAGCATTCCGCAGGTGGCAGCGCTGTCGGTTGTGGAAAAATTCCTACGGAATCGGGGTAATCTGTCAAATGCCATCATCAGTATGTTGTTAAAGTTATCCGAATTGGTGATTTGTCATAATGTGTTTCAATTCCAAGGAACAGTTTACCAGCAGATTGCCGGCGTGGCCATGGGGGCCACGTGTGCCCCGTCGATCGCCAATTTGTATATGGCCACTTTTGAACAGCAGTGGCTGGAACAGTCTGCATATGGGAACAATATCGTAGAATGGCGGCGATTCATTGATGACATTTTTTTGTTATGGCGGGGGACGGAAGAGGATTTACAATCATTTTTTGATTGGCTTAATTCCCGGGATTCCCATATCAAGTTTACAATGACGCATGACAGTAATAAGATTCATTTTTTGGATGTAGAGATCACACGTGGTCGTCACATGTGGAACACTTCTATCTATCGAAAGGAGACTGATCGTAATACTCTCTTACACTTCACAAGTGCTCATCCGCGATCGTTGAAAGCGGTGCTCCCCTTCTCCCAATTTCTTAGGTTCCGCAGAAATTGTTCTGATGTTTCAGATTACCGGCGGAAATCTAAGCAACTAATAAAGAATTTCTTATCTAGGGGTTACCCCGAACAATTGGTACGGCGTGCCTACACCAGAGCTTTGTATAATGAACGAGCACTGTTACTTATGTCATCTATGTAATCCGTTGTCCGTGTGGACTGTTGTATATCGGCAAAACAGTAAGAGCTCTAAGATTACGACTAGCAGAACATCGTAGCCGACTAAATCGTGGTGTGGTAGCTGCTCCTATAGTCCAGCATTGTCTCCAGGAAAAGCATAGTTTTGAGCAATTGGTATGTTTTGCAATTGACCAAATTCTGACCAGCAGGGGCAGCTGGACGAAAGAACACTTGTTGACTCGATTAGAACAGCGTTGGATATTCCAGCTAAATACGGTCACACCGAATGGCTTAAATGCCTCTATCGATTGGCATCTTTGCCTATAAGGGCCCAGTTACAGCTATAAGTCAATTTGCAAACTCAACGAAAGGACTTTAAAAATAATGAACAGATTCTCCCTGGTGGACCTCCCTCTAGGGGGAGGGGTTAAGTGGAGCTTTTTAAATTTCAGTCAGTCCCTTGAAGCCGCATGCGTGGAGTTCTACGATAACCGACGGAGGGACGAGAGAAAGACGTCCTCCACGTTGATTTATAAGCAGCGATTGCTTTTTACAGGTAAAGCTGATTTCTCTAGTATATAATATACCCTTGCTATTTTAAGTGGAATATGATAAAGTTAAGTATGGTTTGTTACATCTTTTAGGTCAGTTTGGGAGAAACATATTCCCCTGAAGAACTTGTTACAACGAAACGCTTGGGCGCCTTAGATCACTGGCGTTGGGAGAGATTAGAAGCAGTATGATACTTCTGGCACAGCTAAAAAGACACCCTGCATAGAAATGGGTGAGGTCCGATAGTGAAAGACACGGTGAAGAATGTGTTAACTAGAAGAAAAGTGGAATCCGCAGATACGCTACAGAAGTTAAGTGCGCATCTTGTTTAGATCTTATTGGACTTTAACTTTTTTTGAAGTATCATCAACACGATTCTGCAAGTACTTTTGTGTTTTTCAAGATTGATGGAAAAAGAAAAAAAGAAAAAATACTGTAGCAGAGTCGAGTGACATTGAAACTGATCTTTATAGTTTAGGTAGTAAGCATGATTTTTTAAAAGAAAAACAGAACAACAGAAAAAGTGGACATTAAAAAATTAAAAAGAAAAAAGAAAAAAAAAAGGTTAAAAATCTATTAGTCACTTATAGTGTGAAGCAAAGTAGACGGCACCGATTAAAGGTCCTTGATGTGAACAGCAGCAGAAGTTTTATTTAAAGCTTTTTACCAAATCCTAAGGATTGCTGCGATGTTTTAAACTGAGACCTTGGTAGCCTGACACTACGTTTCTCAATAATATTCCATTAGTTGTAGTTTGAGCTTAGGTCTGCTTCTTCACATTTTTCATAGGAGCAAGCTCGACGGAATAAGCCCATATTTAGCATTTAGAGCCCATAGCAAACCCGCCGTATCCTAACAGCACTACCAGGACTCATAAAGCACCATACCCTAACTATCAAAAGGAAACGCTGCAAATATTAAACCAATACATTTCAGAGAACAATACATGACCTACTGGGGAAAGAGAACAAGTGGCAATGTCAAATAGGAATTACATAAACAGAATATCTCAGCTCAGTTACACATGCAGAACATAGACCATCACCAAACAAGGAATCACAATTTAGAAACAGGAAGACAATAATTAAACTGGGAATCCCAAAAGCCAAACTTGGAATGTACAACACTGTAGAAATAAAACTATACATTAATTTGCTCTTGTACTAAACAAAGCGCAGACGTTAATGATGCACATTTCCCAGAGCTGACATATTCCAATTAATAAATTCAAAATAAAGAGATATTTTTCTACCTTTTGTGCATTTTTTTTCAGCTGCAATTGCTCCAGTCACTTTCTTCTGGTTTCTTTGTGTCTTCCGCTAACTCTCCATCGTCTGCTGTCCATTTGTCTTTTCTTCTCTCTTCTAGTTTTTTCCATTCTCTCTCTACATCTGCTTTAACATACTAATCTTTCTCCTTTTGCTCTTTCCTCATTCCTATTTCATCTACTCAAATTTTACCCCTCCATTCTCAATCCCCACTTACTCTCCCAATATCCGGCCAATTGTAGATTTGTCTTCCCTCCCACACAAAATATTTTTCCCTCTCCATTTCACTCTCCCAGCTCCATCCCATTCTAATCCTCCCCCAACATCAGCTCCATTCTAGTTCCAGTCCCACCCAGCATCCGCTCCCTTCTAGTCCCCGCATCAGCCCATTTCCAGTCCTAGCTCCCCCATAAGCCCGAGTCCTATCCTAGACCCACCATCAGCCTATTTCTAGTCCTAGCTCCCTCATCTATTTCCAGTCCCATCCGAGTCCCTCCATCAGTTCATTTCCAATCCCAGCCCCCCATGAGCCCTTCAGCCCATGTCAAATCCTAGCTCCCCTCCACTCAGCCCATTTCTATCCAAGCCCCCCATGAGCCTACTTCCAGTTCTAGCCCCTTCATGAGTCCATTTCAATCCAAACCCCCACCACAGCCCATTTCCAATCTTAGCACCCCCCCAACAGCCAATTTCCAGTCCTATTCTAGCCCCTCCATCAGCCCATTTCCTGTCCTAGCTCCCCACCCACTCACCCATTTCCAGTCCTAGCTCCCTCCCCGTCACAACCCTTTTCCATTCCAAGCCCCCGTCCCCATCAGCTATTTGCAGTTCAAGCCCTCCTTCCACTCAGCCCATTTCCAGTCCTAGCACCCCCTCAGCCCATTAACAGTCTTAGCCCCCCCACGCCCATTACCATTCCTAACCCCCCATCAGCCCATTTCCAGTCCTAGCCCCCCCATAGCCCATTACTAGTCCTAACCCCCCCATCACCCTATTTCCAGGCCTAGCCCCCCTATCAGCCTATTTCCAGTCTTAGCCCCCCATAGCCCATTACCAGTCCTAATCCCCCATCAGCCCATTACCAGTCCTAACCCCTCCCATAGCCCATTACCAGTCCTAACCCCCCTCAGCCCATTTCCAATCTTAGCTCCCCCCATAACCCATTACCAGTCCTAAACCTCCCCATCAGCCCACTTCCAGTCTTAGCATCCCCCCATGGCCCATTACTAGTCCTAACCCTCCCCCATCAGCCCACTTCCAGTCTTAGCCCCCCCCCATAACCCATTACCAGTCCTAAACCTCCCCATCAGCCCATTACGTCCTAACCCCCCCATCACCCTATTTCCAGTCCTTGCCCCCCCATCAGCCTATTTCCAGTCTTAGCCCCGCATAGCCCATTACCAGTCCTAATCCCCCATCAGTCCACTTCCAGTCTTAGCATACCCCCATGGCCCATTACTAGTCCTAACCCTCCCCCATCAGCCCACTTCCAGTCTTAGCACCCCCCCCTGGACTATTACTAGTCCTAACCCTCCCCTATCAGCCCACATCCAGTCTTAGCCTCCCCCCCCCCAGCCCATTACCAGTCCTAAACCCCCTTCCCCCCTATCATCCCAAATTAAAAAATAAAACAAACCAGCTGCTTCTGCCGCGGCAGCATCAAGAGTGCCGCCGCGGGGCCCCCCCCTGCCCGGCAGAGCCTCCCTGCATCATAGGCTAGCTTTGAATCCCCGAACGCGGGCTTCTTTCAGAGCCGCGAGAGTTTCCTTTCTCGCGGCTCTGTTAATCCCGCCGGGGCTGATGGGAAATCCCCGGTGGGATTAACAGAGCCGCGAGAAAGGAAACTCTCGCAGCTCTGAAAGAAGCCCGCGTTCGGGGATTCAAAGCTAGCCTACGATGCAGAGAGGCTCTGCCGGGCAGGGGGGGCCCCGCGGCGGCACTCTTGATGCTGCCGCGGCAGAAGCAGCTGTTTTTTTGTTTTTTGTTTTTTTTTTAAATTTGGGATGAAGATTGTTTTTTGCGCGGGGCCCCCTGAAACGCGGGGCCCTGTGCAAAAAACATTCTTGCTCAATGGACGGGCCGGCCCTGATTGTGATGATCCCCAACTGTACCACAACTAGCCACTGGCTGGTGGTTAAGTACAAACCATAGCCCAGTACTGGGCAGTAGATAGAGTGCTGAGTGGCTGGGTGCCCGCAAGTGCCACAACATGGTCTTCTCAGGAGGAATATGCAGCCAAGATGGACAGGAATACTCAGCTAGAGATAACACTATTTCTTTCCAGTCTCGCAAGCCCATGGCATCGTTCATGCTCATTCCTAAGCATGATGTTTCCACCTTGAAGGTACAGTTGTGGTCAACATTATTGGCACCCTTGCATTTTAGATATTCAACTGCATGTCACATTAATATTTTAATAATTTGTTCAAAGGTATACAACAAAAAAAAATATGTCCATGCAACTTAGATGTAATTATTTCTGAGAAAAAAAAAACAAACTATGACCTGGACAGGATTAATGGCACCCTTCACTAATATCTGGTTGCACAACCTCTGGCAGCGATGACAGCCTCAAAATGTTTCTTGTAGCCATCTATAAGTTTTGTACATGGAGGAGTGGAGGAGTGGCCTAGTGGTTGGGGCAAGGTACTTCAGGCCGAAAGGTCAGGGGTTCAAATCCCACTAGAGGACAGCAACCTTGGGCCGGAAGGACTGGGGTTTCTAGTCCCACAGGTGCTCCTTGTGGTCTTGGGCAAGCCACTTAACCCTCCATAGCCCATGTTCCCTGTAAAATAGTTATCTCCAAGTTATAATGCCCTGTTCAATGTAATTTCAGTTTGTTCAATGTAAACCGCACTGATGCAGAATAGCGCGGTATATAAGAGAATGTAAATAAATAAATAAAATAAATAAATACATTTGTCTGCTGGTAGTTTCTCCCACTCTTACATAGTAACATAGTATATGATGGCAGATAAAGACCAGTATGGTCCATCTAGTCTGCCCAGCAAGGTGGAGAGGGTAGGTGCACCTGTCGCTCTGTGCAGGTCACCCCTATTTGTTGAGATATAAGAGATAGTTAAGTTTATTTTAATTTTATCCTGTTGTTATAAAGAGGTCCACTATGTTGGTCTCATGCCATTTTGAAGTTTGTCCTGTATTTGCACCCATCACTTCCACTGGGAGAGAATTCCAAGCATCCACCACTCTTTCAGTGAAAAAGTATTTCCTGACTTTGCTTTTCAGTTTACAACCTTGCAGCTTCATGTTATGCCCTCTAGTTTTACAGCTTCATCATCTTTGAAAAAAGGTTTGTTTGTTCATTAATATCTTTTAAGTTTTTAAAGGTCTGTATCATATCTCCCCTGTCTCTTCAAGTCTCTTCTCATACGTCTTCTAGCGCAGGCTCCGAATCATTTTGGTTGCCTTCCTCTGAACTCAAGTCTTTTTATATCCTTTGTGAGATTTGGTCTCCAAAACTGAATACAATACTCCAAGAGAGGCCTCAAAAGCTACTTTTACAATGGCATTAATATCTCCTCCTTTCTGCTGGTAATTCCTCTCTGTATGCAACTCAGCATCCTTCTGGCTTTGACCACCGCCATGTCACACTGTTTCGCCACCTTGACATCTTCAGAAACAATCACTTCCAAGGTCCTTCTTCTGGTCTGTGCATTTATTTATTTAATAGGTTTTCTATACCGCCTTATCCTAAAATCAAGCAATTTACAGTGTAACATGCGGGTTTTGCATAAAACAAAGGGAGAGAGGGGCATACATGAGATTGGTTCAATTAACTGGTCACAGAATGAGTTATACGAGATATACATTATATTACAACAGAGGTTTAGTTAAACGGACAGATGGGGTAGAACTAGGGCATGGGGAGAGTCTGAAGGAACAGGAAAGTAATTTCTAGCTAGAGTAAGGGTATGTAGTCTACTTGTTATGTATTGTCTCCAAAATGTTCTATATAGAGAGTTGTTTTCATCTTCTTCCAGAAGTCTTTGGAGTCAGAAGTGGCTCTTAGAGAGACTGTGAGGACGTTCCATAGCGCAGGGGCAGCCAGGGAGAAAGCTCTTCCGGATGAGGACTGTTTGGATTTGGCATATGCACTGGGGGTAGTGATTGTGTCAGTAGTGATACACCTCCTGGGTCTTGAGCTGGTCTCCCTATTAATGAGGTTCTTTAATATATCCACCGAGATGGATTGCTTGATTTTAAAAATGTTCAGAACAGTTTTGTAATTGATGTGGGAGGTAATGAGAAGTCAATGAAGATGGTTCAAGAGGGGGGTGATGTGGTCGTATTTAGATGAACCAGTTATAATACGGGCTGCGATATTCTGTACCATCTGTAGGGGCAGAGTGCTTGTTTGGGTAGGCCAAGTTATGGGATTACAGTGGTCCAAGCTGGGAGTGATTATAGCCTGGAGCACGGTGCGGAATTAATCTTGACTGAGTAAAGGTTTGAGCCGTCTGATGATACCCAACTTGTGATAAGCGCTTTTGGTTGTCTTGTTAATGTGAGAATGAAGATTCAATTCGCAGTCCAGGGCGACTCTAAGGTATTTCCCTTCTGATTTGATGGGTATGGTATTGTTTTTGAGCTTGATTGAGTGTGGTGGGATAAGTCCTGGGTTTCGTCTGACCAGGAGGGCTTCAGTCTTGGTGTACTTGATGTTCAGGTTATTTTGGGTTAGCCAACTTATCATTTCTTCCAGGCAATCTGTCAATTTTGAGTAATCCAGGTTGTCAAGCTTGATTGGTGAGTAAATCATAATGTCATCTGCGTATAGGGTGTAGTGGATCCTGTGCCTTTTAATGACTGCGCAGATGGCTGTATGTATAAGGTAAATAGAAGTGCAGACAGGGAGGATCCTTGTGGGACTCCCTGTATTGCTCGGAACGGGGAGGAGGTGTTTGTTTCACATTTCAGTTGTATTTGTCGGTTAATGAAGTAGGAAGAGAACCAGTTAATGGTGGTGCTGCACAGCCCGATGTCTTTTAGTCTGTCCAGTAGGATACGGTGTGACACTGTGTCAAAGCCTGAGGAGACCAAAGAATATCAGGAGAAATCTCATCTTGATATTGTCTGTTCCTCTGATCAAGTTGTCGAATAAGTATATGAGTAGTGTTTTGACACAATAATTAGGTCGGAAGCCATGTTGGTGAGGGTCTAGTGGTGCATGTGAGTCAATGTGAACCTGTAGCTGACATTGAACAATTTTCTCTATGATCTTGCAGATGAAGGGAAGGCCAGAGATGGGACAGTATGCTGCAGAGTCGCTTTTACTTAAGGATGAGAATTTGGGTATTGGGCGGACTGTAGCGAGCTTGAGGGCACTTGGCATGTAACCCTGGGATAAAGATTTATGTACAATGTTGTGGATGAGTTGGCTGAGTTCTTCTTTAGCTGTTTTAATCTGGGTTACTGGGCATGGATCCGATGGCACGGTGCTGGTGTTTAGAGCTGAGATGGTTCGTATTATCTGATCAACAGATGGGATACTGAACTCCACCCAGATCTGCTTGATTTCTGTGGAGCTGGTAGTATTGTTTGTGGTGCATTTGGGAGGAGATATGTATTTAGACTGGAGGAAGTCGGCAAATGTTTGCAGGTGTATAATTTCTTTGTCTTTGTGGTTGGGTTCTTTTGTGAGAGTTCTATTTTGAATAGTTCTCTGGGTTTATTGACAGATTTGAGTATAAGATTGGTATCGTATTCTTTTTTATGTTGGTAGATGAGGTTGTTATATTCTTGTTGCTTCGTTTGGTAGAGCTGCAGGATAAACTGGGTCTTGTTTTTCGTAGGGCTCTCTGTTTTTCTTATTTCACCTGTGTACCATGGTGCCAATCTGGGTTTTTTTCTTAGGGGTTTGGAGTATAGAGTGTCTGGTGCTTTTGCTGCTGCAGAGATGGTTGTGTTCCAGTTATCAATTAGTTTGTCCAGGTCCTTGAGGTCTTGGTTCAAGTTTGGGAGGATGTCTTGAAGGAAGTGGTCCTTAATGAAGCTCTTAAATTGTCTACCTGGGTAGAGCTGTTCCACCTGTTGGTTTTGTGTTGGGGATCTGTATAAAAAGTTGTATCATGTAGTGATTGGACCAAGGAACTGGGGTTACTGTTGGAATTGATACATTGCTGCAGTCAAGGAGTCTATTAGGTACAAAGATGAGGTCTGGGGAGCAGCCGAGTCAAGCCAGTGCGTGGGTGCAGTAATAAGTTGGGTGTACTTTAGTGAGTCCATAGCGGTGAGGAAGGATTCTGCCTCTTTGAGGGTTGTTGACTTGAGATTAAAATCACTCAAAACCACCAGAGGTTTGTGGGGGGTGTTAGCTGCACACACTGATTCGAGGGTTGCAGAGAATTTATTGGAGGTGGCGTTTGGAGCTCTGTAGGTGAGGTATATGGTAATATGCTTGTTCTCTATAATGGTGGTATTGGAGTGTGTCGTGCTTGATGTCAGCAAGAGTTTAAATCTGAGATTGCTTCTTGGTAGAATTAGAACACCTCCTCCCCGTTTGTATGTGCATGGGCAGTTGAATGCTGTATGGGTGGGTGACGTAAGCTGATTGAGGATAACCTGATCTGTGGGGGAAAGTCAGGTTTCGGCTATGCATAAAATATTAGTTTGGTGAGACTTGAGGTGGTCTGAGAGGGTGTGTATTTTTTTCCTTAGAGAGCTTGCATTGATTAGCTCAATGCTGATAGGGAGGGGGGGGGGGGGTGAGGGAATGTTTGTGATGCATGTGTAGATGTAGTGATGTACTGGGACTTATGAGTGTAAAGATTTTTCTGCTGGAGTGTTTTTGTGCAGACTGACAGTTTGGGATATTAGTGGTCATCATGGGTTAGTAATGAGGTGGTGTCAGGATTGAGTATAAGAATAAGGGTTTGGATTGTGTGTGGCAGAGAAGAAGGTTTATGATAATGATTGCAGCAAGAAAGTTGTTTGTAGCTGCCATGGTGTGCGGTCCTATTGAAAGTTTTTACTGGTGAGTGGTGTGTCGGCTGATTAGGTAGACTCGGCCTAGTTAGATTTATTTATTTATTATTTATTTTATTTGACAATTCTTATATATCGCGCTATTTCTCATCAGTGCGGTTTACATTGAAACAATAAACACTTGGACGTACAAATAGTCCTACATTTACAGAAAACAGGGATTTGAACTTGGATAACTGGGGAAACTATATACATTTGAGTTTAGCTACATGTAATTAACAGGGTGGGATCGTAATAAGGTTTTGCTGCCAAGTTTAGCTACAGCATGTTTGTAGTCTGTTGGATAAAGAGGAGATAGAGAGCTGTAATGTCATGTGGGGTAGGGTTAGGTTTTAGTTTTATGGAGGTGGAGGTGTTTCAATTGCCACATATGAGTGAGTATGTAGGTGGGGGGGATCCCCGGGCTGAGTGAAGTGCATAAGGAACAGGTGATGTTTGATGGCTTTTCTGAACTGCGTGAGGTCTTTGATTGCTCTTATGTTAGAAAAGGGAGCTTGTTCCAACATCTGGGGGCATAGCTTGTAAATGCCCTATTGATGGTTGATTGGTTAAGTTTTATGGATTCTCTTGGTATGACCAGAGTGTTTTCAGCAGGTGCTCTTCTGGATCTGTTATTGGGGGTCTGGATGAGTAGAAGAGCAATTGAGGAGGATGATATCTTATTGAGTGCTTTAAAGGTAATGATGAGGGTTTTGTATAGGATTCTGCAGTTTATTGGGAGCCAATGAAGCTCTTTTAGTATAGGTGAGATGTGGTCCTTCCTGGATGCTCCACATAGAACCCGGGCTACTGCATTCATGGCTAGCTGCAGTGGGTTGAGTGTACTCTTTGGGAGACCATGCAGTATTATATTTGCGTAATCAAAGTGAGGTGTTACCAGGGCTTGGAAAACTGTTCGAAAGTCGTCTGTTTCCATCATAGGTCTCAGGTGCCGGAGAGTTTTTATTTTGAAATAGATAGTTTTTACTGTTCGTTTGATGTGGTCTTTGAAGTCCAAATGTTGGTCTAATATTACTCCTAAATAGCGTATGTTGGATTTGACCGGAAGTTCTGCGTCTCTAACTTTTAGTTTTGATGGTGGGGAGAAGTCTTTGTTCCGTGTGACAAATAGCACTTCTGTCTTCTTGAAATTTATACGTAAATTCTGGCTGAAGAGCCAATCAGTTAATGCATCGAAGCACTTGATTAACATTGTGAGGTCTGGGCATGCGACCGTTGATGGATGGATAATCGGCAGGTAGAGGGACACTGGGTTAGGGCTGATTACCTTGTTTCAGGATGGTGGAGTATCCTTTTCTGTCTTGGCAATGAGTCGGTTGCAGGAATCGCTTATGTTGTTGAGCAGGGCTGTATAGCTGCGTATTCGATTCAGGGTTTGGAAATTATCCCTGCCAAAGGGCCCTCTGCCATGGCCCTCAGGCACGGGTCTGTCAGACGCAGGCATGCCTGATGGTGCCTTCTTTTAAGCAAAGTTCCTGGGTCCTGATTTGACAGGAGCGTTTGAGCGGGGAGATGATGGAATTCCTGCTCTTTCACTTCAACCCTGATCGGGGGTTGGTCGGCAGTGCTCCTGAGCTCAATGCACCCGATGGCACCTTCTTTTAAGCACAGTCCCTGGGTCCTGATTGGGATGGAGCATTTAAGCGGGGAGCTGATGGAATTCCCACTCTTTCACTTCAACCCCGATCGGTGAGCCTTCGTTGGTCGGCGGTGCTCTTGAGCTCCATGCACCAAATGGCGCCTTCTTTTAAGCACAATTCCTGGGTCCTGATTGGGCTGGAGCATTTGGTACATTAAATCACATATGCAGTAGTCTGTACTATGGAGGGTCAAACCAGTTGAGAGTGGGAACTTTCTTCCTCACTGGAAATTAACTTTAGATTAAGATCGGCAATAGGGATGCATGTTAGCTCTGAAATTTAATGGAGGAGCTGCGGCATCCTGATGCTGACAGCATTGGTGAGCGTGACGGCAACTGAGGGGCAGCTTCGGGACTCCCAGTTGAAACAGTGCTACTATCTCTGCAGGGGAGCAATGGCCTTTCTGTGTTGTCAGGTGGAGAGCAGGAGGTTCGGAGGACTCCTTTGGAGTGATGGAGGCATCCTCACTGGATTTTTCTCTCCAACATCCAGAAACATTTACTTTAGAATCTATCTGGAATGCCATTGTTCAGTTGGGTGTAGCTCTGTTACCTCAGGTAACTTCCTTGGCTCAGACAGTTCAACAACATTCAGGGGCCATGGAGGAAACTTCAGCTAAGGTACTGTTAATCCAAAATTCTCTTGCTGCAGTCCAAACACATGTTAAATTGGTGGAGGAGCATTCTGATACACATATTAAGGAAGCTGCCTTAATCTCTGCTAAGTTGGAGTCTTTGGAAAATTCTGCAAGAGCAGCAAATTTGCATTTGGTGAATGTTCCTCGAGTATCATTCATTTCCACTAAAGATATGCTCCACAGTTATTTCAGGGATATTTTAGGCATTCCTCCAAAATCACATCTGCCAGTTGTTAAGTCTTATTGTCTTCCATGTGCAAAAAAGGATAATGTTGTAAGGAATGTTGTGGGGGTAGGCCAAGCTGAGGTGCTTAACTTAACTGATATTTTGGAGACCTCTCAAGATGATGTAGTTACACCTACTACTATGTTGATTACATTGTCATTATTGTCAGATAAAGAATGGTCAATGAAGATTTTTTTTAAGAAGAGGAATGTTCGGTTCAAGGGGCTTTTGGTAAGAATGTATCCTGACCTGGTCCAGGAAACCCAGCGAAGGAGGCGTGAATTTCTCCTCCTATGTCTGGGTGTTCAGCAGTTGGGAGGCCTCGTTTTCCTTACGTTTCCATGTAAATTCTTGATCAAGTATCAGGCCTGTTCCTATATCTTTTATGAGCCCTCCCAACTCTTGTCCTTCTTGAACTTCCATTGTGTGGATAGTCTGGCAGGGCCTTCTACTGAACCACCGTGAATGTTAGTTGCCAGTTGTTTATGCTTGTATTGATTTCCTACATATTGGTTGTCTCTATTTTTCCTTTATACTTGGATCCTCCCTTTTGTGGGCTAGAGTGGGATTTGATGTTTGTTTCTTGTTACCTTGAGGGGGTTTTTTTTGACTATGTGATAATTTTGCTCCATCATTTCCCCAATTTCTGTACAAGATTGTTATCTTGGCTTTATTGTAAAATTGCATAAAGATAACATTTAAAAAAGACCATTTTCTATGTGTAAAACATGATTTTTTCATGGAAACTGCTTTTTAAAATTACTCTCACAGCATTGATTAAAAAACATGACAATTAGTTCTCTCTTCCCCAGGGAGTTTGACTGCTGCTTCTACAGTAAAGCATAGTTACTCACCTGTAACAGGTGATCTCCAGGAACAGCAGGAATTTAGTCTTCACATATGGGTATCGTCGGTACCGATGGAGCCTGCGTGGGAACTCTCCCCAGCGTCCAATTAGAAAGCTTTTGGGAGCATCCTACAGCGCCTGCGTGCTGCCTTCCAACCTTTCCCAACTGTCTCTCTCCAGTTGAGTTTAAAGCTGAGACAAAGAGAGAGAGAGAGGGAAAGAGAAAAGAGAGAGACAGAGAGATACAACTCCTAGGGGAGGTGGGTGGGTTGTGAAGACTAAATTCCTGCTGTTCCCGGAGATCACCTGTTACAGGTGAGTAACTATTGTCAGACGGCTGCCTGGGTGAGAATCTTCACACTCTTGGCAAGTGCATATTTCTATATGATTTGCAAGGTATTGTGGGCAATGTAGTTCATTCACACCAGACACAGCTGCTGACAATAATTTAGTTGTGCTCTTGGGTAAAGCCAATAAGATATTTATTTATGGGATTATTTCTCCCAACACAGATATGCTTGGTAGCACATAAATTAGGTAACTTGCTTTCAGTGTTAACTTGGGAAAACAAAGTCAAAATCAGGAAAACAACAAATGAAAAGCTACAAAGCAAGAAACAAACTGTTCTTTTCAGGTTAACTTCTGATTACTTCCCACATAAATTCAGAAATGATTCTCTCCTAGCTCACAAGCAATTAGGTAAGGCTTAATTGCTAGCAGTCACCAGCTGAAACCCCTTTAGCTGGCTTGCCTTCCACTGTGTGGGTCAAATCCTGCTTCAGGAGCTTTTCTGAGTAGATTAAAGAACAAATTTGTATTTCTTTGTGATGGTTGCTGTACTTTATAACAGAAAGTTACCAACGGAGTTTAGATAGAGAGCAGTCCATATAAACAGGATCCTCATCTGCTATTATTCCCCCTTGTTCAACAAGCATGGGTTCAATATCATGGATTGGCACAGATGAATCTCTCAATGGAGCATTTTCAGGAGAATACTTGTTTCCCTGCTGTCTTTCAAGGTTATAGCTAGGGCATAGATCAGTGTTCATACCTGAGCTTCCATTGCTGCTAGAGTTCCTCTCTATATAGCCTGGCCAGTATGTAGTCCAGTTCTTATGTCCAGCCTTCCAATCCAGATCCCTGGACACTGGATCTCTCTTCACATACCTTCTGGCACGGGTCTTAGGGTCCCTTCCACGTGCAGCCGTCTCCCTCACAGGTAGCCTCTGGAGATTCATAGCTCTGCAGCACCATTCCTCTGGCTTTCCCCAGTCCAATGGTGTATGCTGGCCCTTGGAATACCTCCCAGTATACGTACTGTTTTGGACTCTTCTAGACCTCTCAAAGGCTTTTCTCCTCTTTCTTCCAGAGGGTCTCTTTCCCTCTCTGTCCGTCCGGTTTGGCTTCTGCTTCTGATGATCCTTCAGATGAAACTGATGATCAAACTCAAGCTGATTCTCAGGATACTGAGGACAATTCTCTGGATATCCAAGGTGATCATGAAGATGGTCATCTGTAGAATAAACTCTACTCTTATTCTGCTTAGATGAGTGCTCCTCCCTAACACAGCGCAGCTGTGCTGAATCAGGCCCTGCCCTTTGAGATGAGTGCTTAGGGATTACCTCATAGCCCTCCTGAATGAACACACGTTTCCCCACTTCAGCTCCTCTAATGGCTGTTGGAAACCTGGTGCATTCTGGGACTGGTAGTCTTTTATGGGAAAATTCTGTTTTCTTATTTCTACCAGAACTGACAGGTTGCTTGTTCAGAGTCACTTCACCTTTTCTATAGCTCCCTCCTGAGCTATGATAAGCTTCCTTATCACACTATGCTATCTCCAGGAACAAGCAGGAATGTAGTCTTCACATATGGGGACTCTCTAGCTACAGATGCCAGGGAGAAACCCCAGAAGTTGTGTGTCCTTTTGAAAGGGCTCCACTTCCCCCCATGGATCTCTGGCATCCTACCAGGGATGGTGGGTAGGAGTTGATTAAGTATGGAACAGGTGTTGAAGAACAGCCTGACCAAACAAGGCATCCCGGCGGGAGTCCTTGTCCAAGCAGTAATGGGCTGTGAAGGTATGAACCGAGGCCCAGGTGGCTGCTCGACAGATGTCGACGATAGACACAGAGTGAAGATGAGCCATAGAGGCTGCCATGGCTCTCACATTGTGTGCTGTGACATGGCCTTCGAGAGGAAGGTTCTTACTCCGATAGGCAAAAGATATACACTGTGAAATCCAGTTGGACAGTGTCCTTTTGGAGACTGGAAGCCCTAAATGACTGGGATCAAAAGCAACAAAGAGTTGAGAGGACTTTCTATGTTGCTGCGTCCTTTGCAAGTAAAAGGCCAAAGCTCTTTTACAGTCCAAAGTATGAAGATTCCTTTCTGCATTAGAGGCATGAGGCCTTGGGAAAAAAACAGGAAGGTAAACTGCTTGGTTTAAATGAAAAGGTGAAACCACCTTTGGCATAAAGTGAGGATGAGTCCTAAGGACCACCTTATCATGATGGAACCTTGTATAAGGAGGACCAGCCACCAATGCTTGCAACTCACTGATGCGACGTGCTGATGTGATTGCAATAAGAAAAATAACCTTCCAGGAAAGAAATTTTAAAGAGGTAGTAGCCAATGGTTCAAAAGACGGCTTCCTGAGCTGGCCAAGAACCAGATTTAAATCCCATGCCACCGGTGGTGGCTTAACGGGAGGCTTAGTTAAAAGAAGGCCTCTCATAAATCTCGCTATGATAGGATGAGAGGAAATAGGTTGCCCATTTAAAGGTTTGAGAGAAGCTGCAATAACACTCAAATGAACTCTCACTGAATTGGTCTTAAGTTCTGCATTAGACAAATGAAGGAGATATTCCAGTAATGATTCCAGAGGTATTGCAAGAGGATTAAGACCCTTCTGCGAACACCATATGGTAAACCTTTTCCACTTGAAAGCATAAGAGCATCTTGTGGATGGTTTCCTGGAAGCATAAAGGATATCCTTTACTTGCTGAGAAAGGTTAAGACCATGAAGTTCTAGGCTTTCAGCAACCAGGCCCTGAGATGTAGAGACTGGGGATTGGGATGCCAAAGCATCCCGTCTTCCTGGGACAGGAGATCTGGAGCAGATCCTAACTCCAGAGATGGAGCTTGAGAGAGATGTAAGAGCAGAGGTTACCACAGTTGTCGTGGCCAATGTGGGGCTATGAGAATCATATGGCCTCTGTCTCTCTGAAGCTTGAATAGAGTTCTGGGAATTAGGGGAATGGGTGGGAAGGCATACTGAAAGTCCCGACCCCAATGGAGGAGGAAGGCATCCCTGGCCTGACAACCCTGAGCCGGAATTCTGGAACAGAACCGGGGAAGTTTGGCATTCAGTGGACTTGCAAAGAGGTCTATGTCCAGGGTTCCCCAAAATTGGAAAATTTTGGCCACCTGGTCTGCATGGAAAGACCATTCGTGTGGAAGCAGAACTCGATAGAGTCTGTCTGCCCATGAGTTTTGAATGCCTGGAAGATACACTGCAAGGAGATGAATCTGATCTTCTCTAGTGAGGGCCCAAAGTCACAAAGCTTCGTTGCAGAGCGACAGAGAGCCTGTTCCGCCCTGCTTGTTCACATAGAACATGGCTACCTGGTTGTCCATTTGAATTAGAACAGTTTTGTAGCTGAGCTGGGTGTGAAAGACTCGAAGAGCAAGGAAGATTGCTCTGAGTTCTAGAAGATTGATGTGTAAATCGGTCTCCTGTGGAGTCCAGGTACCCTGGGTAGAGAGGCCTTGCAAATGAGCTCCCCAACCCACCTGTGTGGCATCTGTTGTTAGAGTTACTTGGGGTGGGGGTTGCTGAAAAGGGGACCCCACCAACAGATTCTGGGGTGACCGCCACCATTGAAGAGACAACATAAGACGATCTGAGGTTGCTATTTTGTCTGACAGGCAACCTGACGCCTGAGTCCATTGAGTCTACTGGGCTGCCCTCATATGCAGCCGGGCATAAGGGACCACATGCACAGCGGATGCCATGTGGCCTAGCAATTGTAACATTTCCCGAGCAGTGAGGTGATACTTTAGCATTGCTTGGGAAGCTAACTGCACAATGCTAAGGCAGCGGGACTGTGGAAGATAGGCCCTTGTCTGTCTGGTATCCAACAGTGCTGCTATGAACTCTAGAGACTGAGTGGGAGCTAGGTTGGATTTTGGGAAGTTTATGACAAGTCCCAAATATTGGAGGATACGCATTGTACAAGATAGGGAAATCCTGGCCTCTGGCTCTGATGGGGCTCGAATGAGCCAATCGTCCAAGTAAGGGAAGACGAATATTTTTAGGGTGCGGAGAAATGCTGCCACCACAGCCATGCATTTTGTGAACACCCTTGGTGCGGAGGCCAGGCCAAAAGGAAGAACTCTGTATTGGTAGTGCTTCCCTTGAAATAGAAAACAAAGAAACCTTCGGTGAGTTGGATGGATGAGAACATGGGTGTACGCATCCTTGAAATCTAGAGAACAAAGCCAGTCCTGACTCTGAAGGTATGGCAGCAGAGTTCCTAGAGAAATCATTTTGAATTTCTCTTTGAACAGGAATTTGTTCAATTCTCTGAGGTCCAAAATGGGTCTGTGCCCTCCTGTTTTCTTTGGAATAAGGAAAAAGGAGGAATAGAACTCTGCACCCTGTTGATGAACAGATGCTTCTTCTATTGCCCCTTGGGCAAGAAGCAGACTGACCTCGTGATCTAACTGGGAGTTGAGAGAGGCCTGAGAATTGAACTCTCTTACCATTGTAGGAGGGGGCATGCTGAGGAAGTGAAGCTTGTATCCCTCTCTTACAATGGATAGAGTCCAACTTTCTGCTGTTATCTGCCCCCATCTGGGGGCAAAATAACATAACCTTCCTGGAATGGTGGAAGGCTCTGGCCCATTCAGGGCCAGGAAGACAAAGTTCTCTAGATGGGAGTCAAAGCCCCTGTGGAGGTTGAGTCTGCTGAGCCGGTTGAGGCTTAGCAGCCTTTGTTTTTCTTTGTTTAGGTTGCTGACCCTTTTGGGCAGACTGACCTGAACGATGCCCTTGTTGGGTATAGGAGGGGTAGAACTTCTTCTTTCTAGTGAAGAATGGTTTTTTATAGGACTTTTTCCTTGCAGGATCAGCTGTAGATTTTGATAATCTATCCAAGGTGAGATTATCAGCATCTAGCTCATTAGCTTTCTCCTGCCAATTTTTGCCAAAGAGATTCTCTCCAGTGCAAGGAATATTCCCCAATTTGTTCTGTAGCCAAAGTTCTAAATCAGATGCCTGGAGCCAGGCAATCCTACGTGCGCCTATGGCAATAGCAGAAGTTCTGCTTATAAACTCAAAACAATCAAAAGCTGCACGATTTACGAATCTGGAAACATCCTGAGCATGTTTGATAAGTGCAAGATAATCTTATCATCAGGAAGTAGAGAAGTCATAAGCTCTAGTTCTCCTGTAACTTCCTTAAGGAACATTCCCATATATAAAATGTAGGAACTAATCCTGGCAAAAAGCATAGAGGCCTGGAAGGTTCTACGCCCAAAGGCATCAAGAGTTCTGCATTCACGTCCTGGAGGATTAGATGCATGTCTTTTTGCACTCTTGATCCTTCTCATAGCTGATTCCACCACCATGGAATGGTGGGGCAGCTGAGTTTTTTGAAATCCAGGACAGGGAGGAACTCGATACATGGTATCGAGCCTACGAGAATGAGGAGAAGTGGTAAGAGGTGTTTCCCACATCCTTAGCATGAGATCATGCAAGATCTCATGAATAGGCAAAGTAGCTGCCTGTTTGGGAGCTTTAGGAAACTGTAAAATCTCCAATTCCTTTGCCCTAGGCTCTGTTTCAGAAGCCACTGTGATGGAAAGACCTCAAGCCACATCTTGGATAAAATCCTGGAAGGATATATCCTCTGGAGGAGACATCCTATGTTTAGGAGAGGAAGAATCCTCAGGAAGAAGTACTCTGGTATCGAAAGAGCCGTCAGAGTCTTCAGACTCGTCGGAGGATTCAAAGTATCTCCTATCCGGGTAATCGTGCATCGCACGATACCGGTACCGATCAAAGTCGGTATCGACAGGGTCCGGTACCAACTTGTCAGTACCGGAGGGCATAGCCTGCGTCGGCACCGGTATTTCACCTGCCGACGTCGATGCAATTGGCCCCGGTACCGATGGCGGTACCAGTGCCGGTTGAATTGTCTGAAGCGGTTTCGGGGGCATCAATGCCGCGAGAAGAGCTGCCAGACTGCGTTCAATAGCCAAGAATCTCTGGTCTATTGACGTTGCCGATGCCTGAGTATCGGTACCAGACGAAGTGGCCGGTACCCCAGAGCATGGCATCAGTAGTTCTGCCGAGGTTGGGGCCTCGAGAACATCCTGGAGCCCTGATGATGCTTTGGAAGCCGAAGCCTCCCGCCGGGGCAATTTTGCCAGTGTGAGTCCCTCAAGGGCAACGCCAGAGGCATCTCGATACTTAGAAGGAGATCTACCCTTTGAGGACTGGCTAGACTTATGTTTAGTTACCTGAGATCCATGGGAGGAAGACGAAGCCCTGGAAGATGTTGATGCCACAGAAGCTGCATCGGAGGGAAAAAGGGTTTAGCAGCTCGGTTTTGCCGACCCCTCTTCGACATCTTCCCACATGCAACACACTCGGAGATAGAGTGGTCAGGACCTAAACATTTGAGGCACCACTCATGGGTGTCGGTGATGGAGATGGTACCGCCACACTTGGGACACTTTTTAAAACCCGAGGCGGGTTTTTCCATTATAGAAGAAAGTTGGGCCTAGTGCCCAAAATGGCGCATGGCAGCAGAGGAGAAAAAGCTGGAAGACTCTAGAAAAGATTTTACTTTTTTTTTTACAAGGAAAAGAAAGAAAGAACCGGCGGTACCGGTGTAGCGTCGAAGGAAGGCAGACGCGGCCACAAAAAAGAGAAATAAAAGGGATATTTTTTGCGGTGACAGGAAGTGCAACCTGCCGGCTCCGTGGAAAACGAAGAACTGGAGAGAGACAGTTGGGAAAGGCGGGAAGGCAGCACGCAGGCACTGTGGGACGCTCCCAAAAGCTGTCTAATTGGACGCTGGGGAGCGTTCCCGCGCAGGCTCCGTCGGTACCGACGATACCCATATGTGAAGACTACATTCCTGCTTGTTCCTGGAGATTATCTAAATCAACTCCACCCTCAATTCTGGTGGTATGAACTCTACCTTATTCATACAACTATGCAGTCATTAAATAACTCAATATTTTATTGGGACCATCAGAGTAGTCACTGAGCTGTAATAGTTTCACAGCAATATGTGCTCTTAAATTCAGTCACTGGTCCCAAGTTTAAGATATTTTACTCTCTTTTATTTTATTGCTTTTTTTTTTCATTTTCTTTAAAAATCGCTGTGCCCCATGCCACTGCTGTTGCATAATCCCAATATTCTCATGTTGGGACTGTGCAAGAGTTGTGGTATGGGCAGGGCTGGCCCTAGAGATGGTTAAAAGTGTTGGAGCCCTAGGCAAACCTCAAGTTTTACACTCCCTCTGGCTATAAAAGTGTATTATTTAGCTTTGAATGGCCTGCTTTTGCTGCCCTCCAGAGGTTTCTGCCCTAGGCAACCGCCTAGTTTGCCTAGTGGTTGGGCAGGCCCTGGGTATGGGGCACTGCAACTTTAAAGAAAATTTTAAAATGCAAAATTTAAAAAAGAGGGTAAAAATTCTTAAATTTGGGACCAAAGACTGAATTTAAGAGCACATAGGGGCCAATGCACAAAGCCAGCATCACTGATTGCACCCACCCACCCATTAACAAACAAAAAAGCCCGGTGGCTCCCAAACCCCCCACCTCTCCCCTAGTACCTTCAAGCTGCAGCAGGAGCATTGCCCATGTGCTCCTATCCCTGCGGCACCATCTTCAAAAATGGCAGTGCCTGGTCCCACATGGTTCATTTTCTACCTTACATGGCAATCTGACCCCATCTGGTGCATCCCAGGATGCACCGCATAGGGCGAGGCCCACTATTTTTAAAGATGGTGGTGCAAGGGCGTGAGCAAGTGGGCAATGCTCCCGCTCCAGCTTGAAGGTACCGGGAGTGAGTTGGGGTTCGGGGCCACTTAGCCACCAGGCCTTTTTGTGTGTTATTAGGTGGGTGGGATTTGGGTCGCTAGGCCACCAGGGGTTTTTTAATTGAGTGGGTGAGGGGTTCGGGGCTGCTGGGCCACCAGGGATTTTTTTTTATAGGGTGGATGGGGGGGGGGGGATCAGGGCTGCTGGACCACCAGGGCTTTGTTTTCCCTACAGGCACAAGACATTTAAGCCACCTCAGATCAGGAGTAGAGATTGGCACTTCGGCTGGCTACGTAATCCTCTACGCTTTTCTCTGCATTAGACGTAGACAATATTAACATTCTATTTTAATACGCGCAGCTCATTTGTCTAGAATTTAAATATGCTTGGTGCTACTGTGTGCGTATACTTTTCCTTTGCTTTTTATACGCGCGTCAATCTCTTTTCTGCATTTGGCGTGTTGGAACTTCTGCTTATAAGTTGCGTTATATGTGCACAAAAGGGCACATTAGTCTTTCTGTATCAGCCCAATATTGCTGTGAAACAATTACAGCTCAGTGGCTCTATTCTGTTGGTTCCTTATAAATTATTGTGTCATTAAGTGGCTGCATAGTTGCATGAATAAGGTGGAGTTTACAGCACTAGAGTTGAGGAGGATTTGATTTAGGTTTTGCAACAAGTTTTACCTCCTTGGTGGGAACATTTTGTTTTATTGAACGGTCTACAGCAGAATTACAGAACTATAAGAAAAACGGATCTGGACCTCTCTCTGCTCTTAGTACAGTCCTCTCAATTTGCTACGGTCCTGTGTTGAATACTGTATTCAGTAAAGGAATAGAGTACTGGCCAGCAGAGGGCGATACAACATAAACATAGCACTTAAGAAATGCACAAATGACAAATCATTTGTCTTCATAACCTTAGAAAAATACAAATGAATGGATGTCGTTTTAAACCAGGAATTCGCAAGGTTAGACCCTCCCAGTTGCATCTAGCCTTCTTCCAAACAGTTGACGTTATCCTACCTATTGTTTCCTATGACATTAAAAGCATGCCTAGTAGGGGTGTGCAAGGAAAACGTTTCCTGTTCACTTTCAGGTCATTTTAACTTTTTCCCCTGGTTTTCAGATTTTTTTTCCAGTTTGTTTCATGCATTCATTTTAATTTTTTGAAAAAATCTCATGAATTAATTTGTAGGTTTAACACACACTAAACTGATTGTGTCAATTCTAAGTGTAAAACAAGCAGCATTTGCACATGTTGATGACATACATGTATAAAATGTGGATTTTAGAAAGCTGCAGTTTACATGTAGAACTGCTGCAGGACACAGATTCAAAGAGAACATCTTCTGGGCATGGTTTGGGCATTACAAAAATATATATATTCCCAATTTTGCACAGGAATACGAGAATATTTAAAAAAATGTCCCCATTGCCTTTTGCACCTCCTCCGTGCAACAGATAAGCAATAGCTAAATATTTGTTTAAGCCATGCCTTGAAAACAATGATTGAGGAAGTAATTTTGCTTAGCCCTCTGGTCATTAATATAACCGTTAAAATGTACTGAACTGTCAAGAGCTTTGCTCCTGAATTGACCACTTTTATATATATAACTTTCTGGAATACAGCTCTTACACATAAAATCACTACTACTTATATCCTGTGAGAGGTGAAATTCACCTGTTATACAAGTAGGCGCCAGCGCTTGCAAGTAGAATCTGCCAAATGATGCTATTCTTTTTACAAACATGTAGCTTTATAGATTGGTTGACCCACTACACATACGACCAATTTACTGATCTGTAGAGGTATTCTCCATAGACAGCAGGATAAAAGGCCTCACAGACAAGTGACTTCATCTGATGGAGCCCTCACAGGGAAACTTAAGAACGTGAGAAATGCCATTCAAAGTCAGACCAAAAGTCCATCAAGCCCAGGATCCCTTTTCCAACAGTGGTCAATCCAGGTCACAAGTGCCTGGTATAATCCCAAACGTAGCTAGATTCCATACTAATCATTCCCAGGGGTAAGCTTTCCCCGGGTCTATCGCTGGGTGGTGATTCCTAATATGGAACCTGCACGGGAATGCTCTCCAGCGTCCAATAGGAAAGCCTTTGGGAGCACTCCTCCGCAACTGCGTGCCTGCCTTCCCACCTTCCCAACTTCTCTCCTCCATTGAGTTTGTAGCTGAGAAGAAGAAGAAAGACAAAAAGAACCCTACAACTCCTAGGGGAGGATGGCGGGTTGTGAATCCTGATTCTGCTGTTCCCGGAGATCACCTGTTAAAGGTAAGTAACTAAGCTATCTCCAGGAACAAGCAGGAATGCAACCTTCACATAGGGGACTCACCAGCTCCCAGATACCAGACTGGTATGGGGGGGGGGGTTGAAATACAATCCCTGAGGCAAAAACCTGTAGCTGATGAGTCTGGAAGAGTTGTGGGCCATTGGACTCGATTCCAGAAGGCAATACTCCCACGATGATAGTCTGATATGTTGTAGAAGTCAGGGATGGAGGGTAGGAATTGAGTTTAAGTACCAAAGAAGTGGAGTACGGCCTGGCCAACAACAGCGTCCCAACAGGAGTCTCTGTCCAGACCATAGTGTGCAGTAAAAATATGAATGGAAGACCAGGCAGCTGCTCAGCAGATGTCCTCAATGGCTACTGAACAAAGATTAGCTACGGATGTTGCCATAGCCTGCACATTATGAGCAGTGACATGACCCTCCAATGAGAGTCCTGTTTATGTATAAGTAAAAGAGATGCAATCTGCTATCCATTTAGATAGAGTACGCTTCATCACCAGTAGACCCAGATGACAAGGATCAAAGGAGATAAATAATTGAATGAATCTTCTGTGATCTTTAGTTCTAGCCAAGTAGTAGGCCAGCACTCGCTTGCAGTCTAAGGTATGTAGCTGTGCTTCAGCCCGAGATGCATGTGGTCTAGAGAAGAAAGTAGGGAGGACTACCGACTGATTTAGCTGGAAGGAGGAAACCACCTTCAGGAGGAAATGCAGATGGGTATACAGAACCACCTTGTCATTATGGAACTGAGTATAGGGCGGATCGGCAACTAGAGCTTGCAGCTCGCTGATGCGGCGAGCTGACGTGAGGGCAATAAGGAAGATGACCTTCCAAGATAGAAACTTCAGTGAAGTGGTGGCTAAAGGTTGGAAGGGTGACTTATAAATTGAGCCAGAACCACATTCAGATCCCAGGCCACCGGAGGTGGCTTAATGGGTGACTTGGACAACAGAAGACCCCGCATGAAGCGTGCTACTAAGGGGTGTAAGGAGACAGGCTGTCCCATCCACTGGTCTGTGAGAGGCCACAATGCACTAAGGTGAACTCTCACTGAATTAGTCTTAAGACCTGTCAAGGATAAGTGGAGGAGATAATGTTAAAGTGACTTCATCAGGCAAGAAAAAGGGCCAAGGTCCTTTGGGAAGCACCAAAAGGTAAGTCTACACCATTTGAATGCATAAGATAGCCTGGTGGGATCTTTAAGAGATGCAAAGAGGACATCTTTGACTGTCTGTGATAGGTCAAGGTCAGTGAGCACTAGCCTTTCAGTAGCCATGCTGTCAGGCATAGGGAGTGAAGATTGGGATGGAGGAGCATCCCGTGGTCCTGGGAGAGGAGGTTGGGTGCACATACCAGGTTGAGAGGCTGAGTCTGCACAAGGTGAAGCAGAGGAAACCAAGGTTGACAGGGCCAAAAGGGAGCTATGAGAATCATCGAGCCCTTGTCAGCCTGTAGCTTGAATAGCATCTTGAGTATCAAGGGGATAGGTGGGTATGCATAAAGCAGTCCCTGTCCCCAGTGGACAAGGAAGGTGTCCGGGCCTGTCGGTGTAGAGATGGAACCCTGGAGCAAAAGCGAGGAAGTTGCGTGTTTTGTGGAGTGGCGAAGAGATCTATGAGTGGCATTCCTCACATCTGAAAGATATGAACCGCTGTCTCTCAATGCAAGGTCCATTTATGCAGATGAAGGATATAACTTAATTTGACCACTAGGACATTGAGTTCATCCAGGAGGTACACCGCTCTCAGGTGGATGCAGTGAGAGATGGCAAAGGACCATGGCAAATCACCTCTTTGCAGAGGGGACGGGATCCCGTTCCCCCCTGTTTGTTTATGTAGAACATGGCAATCTGGTTATCTCTTCTGAGTAGAACAGGTTGCCCTGATAGCTGTAGTTGAAAAACCCGAAGAGCATTTGTCAGTGACCATAGTTCTAGCAGGTTGATCTGCAGGATAGATTCTTGTTGTGTCCACAGTCCCTGTGTGGTCAGGTCATTCAAATGAGCTCCCCAACTTAGTTTGGAAGCATCCGTCATCAGGGTGCATCGATATGGAGGCATCTGAAAAGGTGACCCAGGAAAAAGGTTTTGTGGGAGACACCACCACTGAAGGGATGTAATAAGTTGAAATGTTATGTGGATCTTGTCCCTGCAGTGACCCTTCGATTGCATCCATTGGGAAGACAGAGTCCACTGCGTCTGACGCATGTGTAATCGAGTGTAGGGGACAATATGGACTGTGGACACTTTGATGCCCAAAAGCATTGAGGGTCCTCGATTCTCTGCCAGGAGGCATGGATGAATGGTTTTGGAGGTCTTTATTCAGCGCATCGCCGATTCCACCACCATTGAGTGTTGGGGAAGCTGAGGTTTTTGGAAACCTGGGCACTCTGGTACTCGGTACATGGAATCGAGTCTCTTGCTAACTGGAGGAATTGTGAGTGGGGCTTCCCATATGCAGAGCATAAGGTCCTGAAGGATCCGATGCACCGGTGAGGTAGCAGCCTCTTTGGACATTGGAAGGTATTGGAGTATCTCCAATTCTTGGGCCCTGTGATGAGGAAGCTGCCCAGAGCCTAGAGAATACTGATAAAGGAAGGGAATTTACCCTAATCAAGGGACCTGTTTTGGCAGGTTACAGGAATAAAACTGCATATTTACCTAAAAGACAGGTTATTCCAGGCTGCAGTGGCCTGCAGAAAGCCTCTAGTGGAGATGAGGTGCAAGAGTATAAGCCCAGATGGAGAAACCCTTACGTCACTCCTAATTACTCAGCTGCCAGGAGGGAGTTTGACCACCAACACCTGGGGACTGCAAGGGAGGGGTTGGAAACTGGGAACTTTAAAACTAGAACAGAATATGCAGAGAGCAGACGAGGAGGAAAGCTTAAGCCTGAAAGACGAGGAGAGTGAGGAGGCAATCCTGAGAGGAGGCTTGAAGGCAAGCGTGAGAGCAAGGAAAGAGGAGCTCTGAGAGATTCATGTTCTTGGAGAGATTCCGGGGAGAAACCAACTTCAAGGGATTGGGGAAATCCAAAGGCTTGGAGAACTTCAGCTGGGAACCCTAGGAAGATGTATGGAGCAGATGTCCTGAGGTTTAGGAATATAGACTGGAGGACAGGTTATAAAAGCTCCAATGCATACTGGCCAGAATATTTGAGAGGACAGCCAAATGCCAGCTTTAACCCAGGTATGAACTATGAACATTTGTCTAACCTAAAGCAAGGCAAAGTGTTTAGACACAGTTCCTGCCCTAGTGAAGGTCAGTTAATAAAGCCCTCTGATCCAGCTCCTGATATAGAACCTATGTAAATAGAAGAACAAGCTATAATTACAGAGGAGGACGATAATCTCATGGACTGTTCTTTATGCAAGGTTGCTAGCACAGAGAAATCCTGAAAGTGGGATCAAACATCAAAAGGGAAACGTTCTAGTAACTGGCACTAGAAGTTTGTGTAAATACTTGTGCAGAGAAGAAGAGCTGTTGATTGAAGCTTGTTAGCCAGCTGGTATCAGAGCAGCACACAGCTCAGGCTATGCACACGATGGATACAAAAGTGCTTTAAATGTGAAAAGAAAAGTTGTTTTGGTGAAGAAGCTTTTACTTTTTGGTTTTCTTTTACTCCAGCCCTGCTGAGCAAGTGTGTCAGCAGTGACTGAGAAAGGCTATCTGTTGTTAATGGACTTTACAAGCAACTTGCTTTACCTTTCAGTTGTATTATTATTTTGAATATAAAATCCTGGATAATACATCCTAAGGTGTTACCAAGTAGAATCTGTGTGCATCTGGATTACCTCATAAATAAATATTCTGTTACTGCCTTACACTCGAGCCAACTACATTCTCTTCATTTACCTCAAAGGCAAGCACTGCATGACTGGACTACCAGTACCATAATCCTTTGCAAGATAGCCAGTCTGGAACATTGCTTAATTGAAGAACTAATTCTAACAAGCACGCCCCTCCATACACATGTAAGGGGCTATGGGCGTGACAGCCCCCAGTTCCTTTTCCAAGGCTACCATGATGGAGAGCCCCGCTGCCATGTCATGGATGAAGTCCTGAAAGGATATATCCTCTGGTGGGGACCAACGCCATTCCTGAGGCGGCGAAGGGATTGAAAGGACGTCAGGAAGTTCCTGGGAATTGAGTGATCCTATGTCGGATTCTGAAAAACTTGAATCAGAGTCCGGCAAGAAATCAAAGTATCAGCGATGATGGGTTCAACCTCGATGCTTCTACAAGCTGACAGTCGATACCGATACCGATACTCCGAGATATTGGAACAGAGAGACATGGGAGCCTGAGTCTGTTGGATACCAGGACATCAACCAGTTCCAACTGTGGAACCAGCCTCAGGTGCTCTGATGCCGGCTCAAGGGCCGGTATCGGGGTCGATAAATTGCTCGGTTGTAGGCTTAGTACCAAAGCCTGAACTCCTTGAAGCTCTCAATGTTACCGGTGCCGAAGCTGCCAGGAGTGCTGCCAAACTCCTCTCAAGAGCCAGCATGCGCTGGTTTACGGAGATGGCAGATGTCTGGGTAGAATCATGTATGGGGCTCTGAGCTACCATCCCAGAACAAGGAATCAGTAGCTCTCTGGAGGTCGATGTCTCGGGAGCATCTGGGAGCTCCACTTGTGCTTTAGAGGACAGATTCTCCCACTGGGGCTGTTTGGCTGGCTGATCTGCATCGGAAGCACCTCTAGGGGAGTCACAATGCTTATTCTGGGACTTTTCCCTGGCATCAGAATCGGCCTTTGATGCCGAAGATTTGGAAATGGCCAGAGATTTTGACTTTCTTCTGTGTTTGGACTTTGAAGAAGTCTGAGACCCATGAGAAGAAGTAATTGCCCTTGATGAAGTAGAAGCCACTGAAACAGAGTCCAAGGCTAACAATGATTCAAATTGCCTGGCTTGGTTCTTCAGGCTTCTCTTTGTCATTTGTTGGCACAAAGGACAAGAAGTGGGTTCATGGTCAGAACCCAAACATTTTAAACAACAGTCATGTTTATCAGTGGCCAAAACTGTACTGGCACACTTGGTACATTTTTTAAAACCACTGACTTCTTTTCCATGTCTTTGAAGAGTGAAGACAAGACTATGGAGGCAGAGAGGCCTAAGCCAGATGTGAGAACCGTGGTGAGAATCAATAGAAAAGAGAAAAAAAAGAAAATAAAAAGAAATATTGGGACCAGTGTTTGATTCGACAGTACCAGCGTCGACGGGATGGCAAAAGAGCATGACATACCCCAAAGAGCACCAAAAAAGAAGACAGTTTTTCAGCAGTGAAAGGATGGTGCATCCTTCTGGCTCTGCGGAAAATGAAGAACTGAGGAGAGAAGTTGGGAAGGCAGGAAGGCAGGCAAGCATGCACAAAGGAGTGCTCCCAGAGCCTTTCCTATTGGGGACGTCACCCATATCTGAAGACTGCATTCCTGCTTGATCCTGGAGATTTTGGGTTATTCTTCCCTATATGCATCACTTTGCACTTGTCCACATTAGATTTCATCTGGCATTTCGATGACCATTCTCCCAGTCTCCTAAGGTCATCCTGCAATTTCTCACAATCCGCATGTGATTTAATAACTTTGAATAATTTGGCATCTCCTCCAAATTTAATGATCGCTCTCGTTCGCATTTCCAGATCATCTATAAATTTGTTAAAAAGCATTTGTCCTAAGGACAAAGCAATGGGGGAAACCTGGATGGGCACAAAGCTTCTCCAGTTTTGGCTCAGGCACCTGCAACAGCCCTCACAAAATATTGTGACTGGCAAGGATCCCCAATTCCTGACATCAAAAGGTACTTCTCAATTTTAAACTCCAACATAGCAAGTCCTGTTGATGATTTCACAAGATCATCAATAGGACACACCACCGCTGAGTTTTCAACACAGTGTGGTTACAGGCAGCAAAGAGTCATGTGTGTTGTGCTTCAGACAGCTGCTAGCTTCAATTGCCAAATGCTGCTGTGACTAGGAAGGAGGGAGCTGTTCCAGAGGGCCCATGGCTTATGCAGCTGAATCAAGCAGGGATGCTGAGGTTTGGGAGATCAGCATGTCAACCACTGCTGCCGATGAGGTTCTGGGTAGTGAGAATAAAGATAATACTGCTGCTGTTTGGGGAATGTTTGGAAAGGGATGTTGATGTGGGCCATGAATGAGGGAATGATGGGAGATGTTGATGGTAGGCTTGGTAGGGCTTGAGAGTTCTGGTGCTGATGGAAATGCAGCACATAGATGTATAAAGGGAGTAAGGGAAAATACTGAGCTTTTTAGCAGGCAGAAGTCCTTCTCAAGTACAGATTTTATGTTGATATCAGATGGCAGGGGCATCAGATTATGCTCAGGTTGTATTTAAGTGATGTTCAAATAATTCCTCTCCAGCTACTAGGCAAAAGAGGGATGGTGGTTGTGGTGGTATGGGGGGAACAAGGGGGAGAGTTCTGGTGCTGGTGAAGAGAGGGCAGAAAAACGGGATACTTGTGCTGGCTAGGAGATATGGCATAATGGAGAGAGGTATGGAAGAGGACAAGTGGCATGAGGCTAGGGGGTTTGAAACAGAAGGAAAGAGACAGTGGTGTAGGGGCAGGGGTTAGGTTTCATAGAGAGAGACTGGCAGTTCAGGATCTGGAGTATTTGACAGAGGGAAAGGGTGGTTGTGGTGGTTGCGAGGGAGACATACTGGCTGAGTGTAAATCGTGGTTGACCACACAGCTCCAGCTGGGTAGGATTGGGGAAATGTAGATTTGGGACTTGGGTGGCGGAAGAATGGAGACCGACTTTGAACAGGGACATGGGGATTGGGAGGATAAGGGGGACTAGGTAACTGAGCGTAAAAGGTAAGATTAGGGGTAGCTTAGATGGGTGTGACCCACAGTGAAGAAATGGGAGGAAGGGTTGCCAATCAGTAGAAATGGACAAGGGGGCTGTGGGTCTTTCCAGAGAATAAAGGGGGAGTGTAAATGGATGTGGTGAAAGGGGGATTGGGAGGCTGGGTTGTGAGTAAGAGACAGAAACAGGAAAGGAACAGAGGATAAGAGGGAGATGAAGGCAGATAAGGGCTGGAGAGGGGGTGAAAAGAGAGGGTGGAAATGAGGGACTAGAGAATGGTCAAAGGAAGAAATACAAGACTGTAAAGGTCTAAAGGGAGAGGACAATGGGAGAATTAGAGAAGTGATACTGGAAGATGGAAAATGGATAGTGTCACGCCGCCACCACTCGCCTCTGGCTAAGAGGGCGTAGTTTTTTAGAGGAACTTTCTGCTGGCTGTATGTGTGCATCAAACAGAAAGCTATAGTCGGGCTCCAAGGGGTAAGGCAAATGACAGAAATTTATTTTAACACAAAGGTTCATTCATACCACGTACAGGATATTTGCTCAGGGACTCTGTGAAGCAGAGCACTCTCCAAAAACAAACACAAAGCCAAAAATGTCTGTTTAAAGGTTCTCCATAGTGCAGGATATACAGTCTTTAACAGCAAGGATAATTCCCTTGTTAGCCTTGCTGGGTAAAGCACAAAACAAAACCACATTCACTGTCCGTGATAGTATAGCTTCTCTCAGCTTCAAAACCTTCAAGCAAGAAATATAACTCAGGCACAAGAAAGCTTTGTTATAATTAGCTACTTTCTTACTCCAGTGTCCTTGTTCCAGCAGTAGAAAATTAACAAGCTTATCCCAGTTTCCAGGCTTGCTCTTTAGTCCCTGTGACCTTTCCCTTTACCAACACGAGGGACTCACGGCCACCCAGCCTGTGGAGTATGGGTTTCTTTTCCTGGCAAACTCTCTCTCAAGACTGCCTTGTTTTCTCCCTGTTCCTCAGGTTTAAAGCTTGGCACAAAGAACAGTCCATGGGAGTGTCCTCCTCATTCAGCTTCACCTCAGGCTCTCCCAGCTGCATAGGCTCTGACTCCCCGTCCTGCTCACAATGCTCAGCTAGTCTCTTGGGGGATCCTGGAGTCTCTCCTGTTCCTGGCTCCAAACCCTCTTGCAGATGTGCTATATGCCAATTAGCACTCTCCTCTCTTGGAAGCTCAGTTCCTCTGCTCTGCTCAGCACCAGTCAAGCTTCCCTTGCTTGCAGCGGTGCCTCGGCACGTGGCAGTCTGGCTTCCTGCTTCTCCTTCTCCTCTTCCCTTCTTTCTTTCATACTCTGGCCTAGGTTTATACTTCCAGGGCTCTAGCTTCAACCCCTCCCTACCCAGGTGATAGCAATCAGCCTGACTTCGGGCACCTGAGTGCTTGGAGCATTCACTGCCTAAGGGGTTCTGGGCTCTGTATCCTCTCCCCTTCATTCCACTAGGGGGAGCATGAAATGTGGGCCACGTGGAAGTTTTCTGATTCCTGGAGGTATTTGTGGCTTTCCTACCCTGCCTCAGTGAAAGGGGGCCCTTTACTAGGGTGAATTCCCTGTCTCTTTGTCCTCCCCCAGACTCCGGATAGGACTCCTTGCCACAATAGGCAGACCGTAGAAGAGAACTGACAGAGAGAAATTTAAAATTGCGGAGGGGGAGGGGGGAGATAAAGGGATAAAGAGGAATGAAAACAAACTATGGGTATATAAAGAGGCAGAAAAGAGAAATAGAGATAAAACATAAAAGAGAAAAATCATTGTCAGAGACAGAGGTAGAGGAGGAAGGGAAGACTGGGAAAGAAAATTATAATGAAAAAGAGACTTAGGGAAAGGGCATAAGAAAAGATGGCAAGTAGAAAAAAGTGACTAGATACAATCCAATTAGCAAAATTAAATAATCAGATGCAGCAAAGATACAAAAAAGTATTTTGTTTTAATTTTTTATTGATTGTAATATGTTAGATTTGAGATTGTGCATTCTTAAATTTTTTTTATTTTGCTCAGTATAGGAGGAAATGCATTTTCCTCATTGTTTCAATAGTCACATTCTAGTTTTGGGGATTTCCACTACAGTTTTGTCTGCATGTTTCTGTACTAATTTGTAATTCCTGTTTCTATGAGGTGTGACAAAAAAGAAACAAGACTGTGGCGGCTACACATATGACTCAATGCCAATTGGCTAATCGCTTATGTCACTGTGTTGTGCAACATCTTGCCACTATTCTGCTATAATATTTTTCATCTCTCTCACTCTGTTTTTCTTTTTCAGGTTTTTTTGTAGCACACTGTTCTATCGTTTTGTCACGCAACTGGAGGTGGCAGAAATATGGAGCAAAGAATCAACCTAAAATTTCTGGTTAAGTTGGAGAAGGGCCCAACTGAGTGTCTCCAACTTCTCCAAAAGGCTTATGGAGAAGATGCAATGTCAAGGCCGCGAGTCTTTGAGTGGCACAAACGCTTCAAGACTGGCCGCGAGGAGGTGGAGGATGACCCCACGTCAGGACGGCCTTCCACGACAAAGACGGCTGAGAACATTGACAGAGTGAACCAGCTGGTGCAGAGTGATCGCAGATTGATGGTGCGGATGATAGCTGAGGAGCTCAGCCTGAACAGGGAGTCAGTGCGGACCATCTTGGTGCAGGAGCTGGAGATGCGAAAGGTGTGCGCCAAGATGGTGCCCAAGCTTTTATCGGGCGACCAGAAGGAGCACTGGGTCAATGTTTGTCGAGACTTGCTAGAGAAGATCGGAGAAGATCCAGAGTTCATTGGCCGAGTCATCACAGGAGACGAGACTTGGGTCTTCCAGTACGACCCTGAAAGCAAGAGAAAGCCTGCAGTGGAAGACTTGACTGTCACCCAGACCCAAGAAGGCGCACATGTCCAAATCAAGGATCAAGGTCATGCTGATCATATTCTTCGACCAGAAGGGAGTGGTCCATCATGAGTTTGTGCCTGAGGGTCAGACAGTCAACCAGCGCTTCTACTAGCAGGTCCTCAATCGCCTCAATGACCGGGTTTGGAGCAGCAGGCAGGCTTTGTGGAGAGATAAGTCATGGCTGCTCCATCACGACAATGTGCCCGCACAAACCGTGCTCAGTGTGAAGCAGTTCTTGGCCAACAAACAGATCACAGCTCTCAACCACCCTCCTTATTCCCCAAATCTCGCACTGTGCGACTTCTGGCTCTTCCCCAGGCTGAAGACTGTGCTCAAAGGAACTCATTTCGCCTCTGTAGAAGAGATCAAGGCCACTGTGATGAGGGAGCTGAGGGACCTCAAGGAGGAGGACTTTACCGAGTGCTTCCGTACGTGACAGAAGCAAATGCAGAAGTGCATTAACTCTGGGGGGGATTACTTTGAAGGCAACAAGATTTCGTAATAAAACATTTATGGGACAGTCTCGTTTCTTTTTTGTCACACCTCGTATATTCGATAAGGGTCAGTCTGTGTTCCATATGTATGGCAGAGGTACATTTCAGCTAGAAAGTGGTTTCTGTGTAGGGATCTGTATAAGTTTGATTTGTTCTCTAGGAGGTGCAATAGGATTCTAGGGCACAGAGTAATATTTATAGTGCTGCCTTTTCATAGGAAATGTTTCTGCTGTTTCATTCCTTGGCATTAGTGCTGTTATAGTATGGTAAGTTTCTACAAGCAGGAGACCTGTGCTTACTGCAGAGAGACTAGATGTTTTTAGTTCAGAACTACATACAAAAAGGTACTTGGGGACTTCCAGCGACGTCACTGGGCAGAATGGCGGAGTGAGGAAGGAGCTCTGCCACCGAAGCCTGCTTCAATAAGGTGAAAAACCCCAATCGGCATCTAAACGAGGCGAAATGAAGTGGCAGTAGAAGCGGAATCACAGGGCAAAAGCGGGAGGCAGTGAGAGCTGTGGAACCAGCAGACACAGGGAGGTGATTGTACATGTGTCGGAAGAGAGAAGCGGCCTGGGCCCGTGGTGAGAGCGATCCCGGTAAAAAGGCCGGTGAAGTAAAGCGGCGCAGGAACAGAGTGGCAGCTGAGGGAGGCTGATTCAGCGGAACGAGGGTAAAAGCAAGGCCTTCCCCAATCTACATTAAACCCGCTTCAGTTAGCCATGAACGCGGCAGCAAGAGTCATCCACGGAGCCTCCAGGAACGATCACGTGACGCCTCTGCTGATACAGTTGCATTGGCTACCCATTCAAGCTAGAATAGTTTTCAAGACCCTGATAATCACTTTTAAAGCTGTTAATAATCTCACATCCGCATCCTTAGCCTCCCTCATCCATATCACATCTCCAAATAGAGCAAGAAGATCCATGGCTATAAACTTCCTTAAAATCCCGAAGGAACTTACTGTTTGCACTAAATCGACAGCCAACAGAGCCTTCAGTCTCAGTGCCCCAAAATGCTGGAACGCACTACCCCCTGATATCCGGACTATTAAGAGCCTAACATAGTTTAGGAAAGCCCTCAAATCCCACCTCTTCAACAAGTATCTTATAGAACCCAATGGCATCACCTAGAACTCAATATCACCCACTAATACCAGTCCCAGATAAATTTATGGTACTTCAACATCACACCAAGTTTGATACTCATTCCTATAGTGGGCTGGTGATTTCCTATGAAACCTCTGTGCATATGATTCCATGTAGTATGTTTTGTATATAGTTACCCCGGTTATCCAAGTTATTTATGCCCTGTTACCTGTAAACTCATACGTGTTAAATGTACTGAGCATTTTGTTCCATGTGAACCGCGCTGATGATGAATAGTGCGGTATATAAGAGACTTTAAATAAATAAATAAATAAAATAAAAGCGATGCAGCTCAACGGCAGCGGTTGAAACTGACCAGGCAGAGAGAGGGAGGAGAGCTTTTAAAGAAACACAGCAGATATTAACAAACTAAAGTAAGGCAAAAAAACTCCAGGATAGCTCAATTTGAGGGCAAAATAAAGCTGATAATTGTATAGAATTGAAAAAAAAGAAGGAAACTGTACCCCCAGAGTGGAAAACAGGACATCCCACAGAAATAAGTGGCAGACACAGGGGACGGAGCACCTCAGAAGTTTGTGGTGGACCAACGGAGGGCAGAAGGGGAACTCCGCTCTTCTAACAAACTACTTCTGTCTATGCCCCCTACTCCTACTGCTAATTCCAGACTTCGCTCCTTTCACCTTGCTGCACCTTACGCCTGGAACAAGCTACCGGTATCTGTACGCTAGGCACCCTCTCTAGCCCTCTTTAAATCCAGGTTGAAATCTCACCTCTTCACTGTTGCTTTCAGATCTTGACCTCTGTGTTTGTCATGACTAGATTGTAAGTGCCGTGTTTTTGTCTTGTCTAGATTGTCAGCTCTGCGTTTGTCTTAACTAGATTGTAAGCTCTGACGAGCAGGGACTGTCTCTTACATGTCTGTACAGCACTGCGTATGACTGGTAGCGCTATATAAATACTCAATAGTAGTAGTAGTAGTAGAAATCTAAAGGTGGGTTATAGGCGAAGAAAAAGCTGGCAGAGTTCAGATCCTCCTATGCACCATCGAGAGGAGGGAAAGAAGAGGAGAAGGAAGGGAAAAAGGCAGCGGAGCAAGAGACTGAGCCAGTGGAGGAGATGGAGGGGCCCTGGGGTCCGGGAATAGCCGATATGATCAAGATGTGGCTGAATGAACTGAAAGAAGAACTTAAAGTGGAAATTAGCGGAGTTAAAACGGAATTAAAAGAAACATTGCAATCTATAAGACAGGACATAGTGAACCTAGGATCCCGGGTAGAAGAAATGGAAAACCAGCTGGAACAACAGGGGGAAGCGTTGGAGGAATTACAAAAAGGATGGGAGGAGATAAAGCAAGTTCAAGAAGAATTGAAAGAAAAGGCGGAGGATCTGGAAGATCGATCTCGGAGGAGTAATATCAGGGTGAGAGGCATCCCAGAGGACCCCCAATATAAAAATTGTGACGAAGTCATCACAAAAGTGTTTGGAGCATTACTACAAGCTGCGAACCTAGAGGAGAGCGGGGAGAACAAATCTCTGCAAATTAAAAGGGCACATAGGGGGTTGGGGACAATCGACCAAGAGACATAGTGGTGTGTTTGAAATCCTTCAAAACTAAAGAAAATCTTTTGAAAGCTGCACAGAAACTGGGACATTTTCAGTGGGAAGGACATTCGGTGGAACTCTTTTAGGACATCCTTGGGCACATTGCAGCGGCAGAGAGAGATGAAGGAAGTAACGGCCTACTCGAGGAGGGAAGAGGCACGTTATAAATGGTTATACCCTTTTGGCCTCCTAATTACTGTGAAGGGTATGTCGAGAAAGGTGAAGACCAGCGAGGAAGCCTGGGGTGTGCTCAAAGACTTGAGACTGACTAATCTTCCAGGGACCCTCGAGGGTCAAGCAAGAGCAAAGAACGCTGTGGCTTCGGTGTCAAGGGTGGCCAATCTGAGATGGCACAGAGCACCAACCAAAGATCGGAAGACAGCAAGGCTGACCAAGGGCGGCCAGGGAGCAAAAGCGGCAGCGAAGGATGTCGGATGAGGAGGATGATCACTGACAGCCGAACATATGAAGAATCAATAACTGAACTGAGATGTATGATAATGATAAGTGAATTGAAAAGGATGAGGTCTGTTGGGAAGGGGGGAAGGAGGGGGAGAAGGGGGCGGGAGAAGGTGGAGGAGGGGAGAGGGGAGGGGGAGGGGAGTTCTGGTTATTATAATGCTTTGTATGCATAGTTACTATTGAGTAGGGATGTAGGGGAAGGGTAGAGGGGGTAGGAGTTAAGGGGGCAGTAAGAATTTTAGAGCTGTATGACAAGAGATGGGGGGAGGAGTTAGAGGGGGCGAAGATAATGAGAAGGGTAGGCCGGGACTTCGGAGGGGGGGATAGGAAATAAGGGGGGAGGAGGAAGGGGGAGGGCAGGTAGAGGTCCGATTGCCAGTCACTATCTATGGAAGACGAGTCTCCCTTGAGGGGACGGAGAGGGGGAAGGGAGGGGGGAGGAGGGAGAAGGAGGAGAGGGTGGGGGAGACAAATATCAAAGGTGAGTTAAAAATAGTAACATTAAAAGTAAAAGGGCTTAATTCGCCATTTAAACGACAGAAACTGTATAAGGAAATAACACATCAAAAGGCATCGTTAGTACTCATACAGGAAACACACCTAACTCGGGCGACAGAACACCTGGTTAAACTCAGGGGGTATGGAGTCTGTGTCCATACGTCAAACACAGTAGAAAAGAACAAAGGAGGAGTTGCAATCTTAATAGATTCAAAATTAAAGATGGAGTTACAGAAAGTAGTCAGGGATAAAGCGGGAAGATAAGTACTATTGCGTTTAAAAATAGGGACTGAGTGGTATTTTATAATTTATTTATTTATTTTATTTATTTATTGAACAGTTTTATATACCGCCTCTCAGAAAAATCAAAGCGGTTTACATGGAATAAAACTTGAAAATTACATTGAAACTTATTCAAACAATCGAAATTACAGTGAACATTAAATTGTATATAATAAAAATGGTAATTTGAGGGTTACAATGCTGAGTAAATGCTGATTAGGTATATAGATAGTTTAAACATATATACGGATTTAAATATTTACAAATTTCAAGAATCTTATCATCTTATCTGAGCAAGGAAAAATGTATTGTAGTTCACTAGAATTATTACTGTAAAGAGTAAATGTGATAATGTGGAGAATTGGGTATTGTAAGATAGAGTAAGAAAAAGGAAAAAGTAAGTTGTGAATTAATGAATATGAGCATACATGAGTTTAAGTGGGAAATATTTCATCTATTGGGAATGAGTCTCCAAAGTACTCTATAAATAGGTGAGTTTTAAGATTTTTTCGAAATGCTGAAAGATCTGTGATATCTCTGAGTTTATCCGGCAGAGCGTTCCATATTAAAGGAGCATTGAAGCTGAATGCCCTATTTGTTGTAGCTTTATTCAGTTTTGAAAAGTTGTTTGGAACAAGTAGTGTGCTCAGGTTCCTTTGTCTCACTGTTCTGGTCCTTGAATGAATTGTCAGTAGATCAGTTAGATATGATGGGGCTATATCTCTTATCAATTTGAACGTTGTTATGATAACTTTATATTTTATCCTACTTTGTATAGGTAACCAGTGAAGTTTGTACAGTATAGGGGTTATGTGTTCAGTTGGACCTGCATGAATGAATGTATACGCGCCTACAGAGGTGCAAAGAGAATTCTGGACAAAGCTCAATGAAGAAGTGGGGAAATTGGGAGAGGGTAAACTAATTTGTGGGGGGGGGGGATTTTAACTTAACTTGGAACCTAGCTAGAGACGCAATGGGGAAAAGAGAGGGCAAAAGGGCGGATAGGAGTAAATATTGCAAGTTAGTAACACAAAATTGCTTGATAGATGCATGGAGATTTCAACACGCCAGGAAAAGACAATTCTCATATTTCTCCCCAGTGTACAGTTCGTATTCTAGAATAGATGCCATCTGGATCACTAAGGAGGTGGTGGGCAGGATTAAGGGGGCGGAGATGGATTCAATTCCATGGTCAGACCATGCTCTGGTGGAGGTTCAGTTGGCAATAGAGGGGGAGGAGAGGGGTACTCAGTTTTGGAGGTTAAATGAATCTCTATTAGAGGACAAAAGGGTTAGAGAAGATATAGAGAGGGAAACAAGGGAATATTTTAGATGGAATGATAACAGTGAGGTGGCTTGGGGAGGAGTTTGGGATGGGTATAAGGCAGACGTGAGGAGAGTGTTAATTAAATGGGGGGCATGTAAACGGAAGGAAAGGGAGGGAAGAGATAGGGAATTCAGAGAAAGATTAATGAAACTGGAAGAATTAGACGAAGACAGAAAAGGAACATACAGAGGCCAGGTGTAGGCAGTAAGAGCTCAGCTAAATGAAATGCAAGCAGAAATTATCAGATACCACATGCAGCTATTGAGACAGGAATTTTTTGAGGGGGGAAATAAAGCTGGGAGATATATCACGCAGAAATTGAAACAATTGAAATTAAGATCACAAATTTTGAAGGTTAGAGATTCTGGAGGGCAATTAGTTCAAAAAGATAGGGATATTCGGGAGGCCTTTAAAGGCGTCTACCAATCGCTATACGAAGCAAGAACTCCTCCAGAGCTGGAGAGGGTACAAAGTTATTTAGATGCCACAAAGCTTCCGAAACTGGAAGAGGAGGACCAAAAAGGGTTAAATAAAACCATAACGGAAGGGGAAGTCTTGAAAGTTATAAAACAGTTAAAAGTAGATAAAGCACCAGGACTAGATGGGCTTATAGCAAAGTTTTATAGAAGGTTCGGAGAGCTACTAATGACCCCGCTAGTGAGGTTGTTCAATCTACTAAGAGAGGGGGGAGTGCTGGCAGAGACTATGGGATGGGCAGGAATAACAGTAATACATAAAGAAGGAAAGGATCCACAAGATTGTTCAGCGTATAGACCAATTTCATTGCTAAATTTGGACGCTAAATTATTGGCGAAAATATTGGCTACACGTTTAAATAGGGTAATAGGGAAATCTATACATCAAGATCAAGCAGGATTTATCACAGGTAGGCAGGTAACAGACAATATTCAAAAGATACTCAACATTACTTGGTCAATTGAACAAAGCCGGGAAGCGGCATTGCTTTTATCTCTAGATGCGGAAAAAGCCTTCAATCAGGTGTCATGGCCGTTCATCTTCCAGGTAATGGAAAGAATGGGGTTGGGGGAGGAGTTCATAGGTTGGGTGGGAGCGCTATATCGCAATTGGTTTCCTAGACCATGGGATGCTGTTCCAAGGGTTGCAGAGCAGAGATGGCATCCATCTGTCCAAGAAAGGTCAACGCATCTTCGGTAGTAGACTGGCTAATCTACTGAAGAGGGCTTTAAACTAGATTCGTTGGGGATGGGTGAAGAAAGCCTCCAAGTAAGTGAAAGCCCCCAGGTAGGTGATACCCATTTCCATAAAGGTATTTAATGTAACAGGGGTAACATATAGAAAGCAGTGTGTATAAATGCCCGTAGCATGGGAAATAAGATCCCTGATGTTGAAGCTTTGGTGGGAGTGGCTGACTTGGATTTAGTGGCAGTTACAGAAACATGGTTCACAGAAAACCATGACTGGGATGTAACTATACCTGGCTATACTTTATTCGAAAGGACAGGGTAGGAAGAAGGGAAGGAGGAGTGGCATTATATGTAAAAACTACTACTAAAGCTTTGGAATTACAGAGCTTAAAAGGGAGAGAGGAGGCATTGTGGGTTAAACTAGAAAGAGGGAAAGAGAAATCTATTTACATTGATGTGATATATAGACCTCCCTCACAAGAGGAAGAGGTGGACAGAGAATTAATTGAAGACATACGCAGCATTGCTAGGAAAGGGGAAGTGCTATTGATAGGAGATTTCAATATGCCAGATGTTGACTGGCACATTCCTGCTGCAGTATCATCTAGAAGTAAGGAGATCCTGGATTCTCTACAGGGAGAACTATTCAGGCAACCCCACAAGTGAAGGGGCCATACTGGACTTGGTGCTTACCAATGGTGAAAGTGTTTCTGATGTTGTAGTGGGAGATCATTTTGCATCCAGTGATCACCAGATGGTGTGGTTTAGTATTAGGACTACGGCTGTTAGAATCCATTCAAAGGTGAGGATCTTAGACTTTAGGAAGACTAACTTTGCGAAGATGGGCCAATACCTCAGGGAGTCGTTAGTGGGATGGGAACAGCTGGGGGATGTAGAAAAACAGTGGGCAAAACTGAAAGGGGATAGTTTAAGGGCAACCAACCTTTTTGTTAAAATGGTAAATAAAGGTAAAAGGAAAAGGAGACCGCTACGGTTTTCGAAAGAAGTAGCTGAAAAAGTGAAGAAAAAGAGGGAGGCCTTCATGAAATACAAGAGATCACAGAGAGAGGAAGACAGGCATCTGTATTTGGAAAAACTTAGAGAAGCTAGCAAAGTAGTCAAGAAGGCAAAGATTCAAAAGGAGGAGGAAATAGCCAATGCAATAAAATGGGGGGATAAGACATTTTTTCAGATATATTAGTGAGAAGAGGAAGGGCAAAAGTGGTATTGTCAGACTCAAGGGTGCAGGGGAGGAATATGTAGAAGCTGATAAGGATAAAGCGGAATTGCTTAACAAATATTTTTGTTCTGTGTTCACAGATGAAGAACCAGGAGCAGGACCTCAGAAAGCATCCACAAATAGGAACAGAAGCGAGGGACATCTTGAACAATTTTCAGAAGATTGTGTTCGTGAGAAACTAGCTCAACTTAAAGTAGACAAAGCCATGGGACCGGATTGGATACACCCTAGAATACTGAGGGAACTTGGGGACGTTCTAGCAGCTCCACTGACTGACCTTTTCAATGCCTCGTTGGAGTCAGGAGTGGTGCCAAAGGACTGGAGAGAGGCTCATGTGGTGCCTTTACACAAAAGCGGAAGTAAGGATGTGGTTGAAAACTACAGGCTGGTTAGTTTAACTTCGTTGGTGAGTAAATTATTGGAAACGCTGCTGAAAGAGAAAATAGTGAGGTTTCTGGAGTCCAGCGGATTACAGGATCCGAGGCAGCATGGATTCACCAGAGGCAGGTCTTGTCAGACAAATCTGATTGATTTTTTTGACTGGGTGACCAGGGAGTAGGACGGAGGGAGAGCTCTAGATGTGGTGTATTTAGATTTCAGTAAAGCCTTTGACACACTTCCTCACAGACGACTTATAAACAAACTGAGCACCCTAGGGATGGACCCTAAAGTTACTGCTTGGGTTAGAAATTGGTTGGGTGGGAGGCAACAAAGAGTACAAGTAAATGGAGCTCACTCAGAGGAGAAGGATGTTACCAGTGGTGTGCCCCAGGGATCTGTCCTTGGTCCGATTCTTTTTAACATCTTTGTTAGTGATATAGCGGAAGGGCTGTCGGGTAAGGTTTGCCTCTTTGCGGATCATACCAAAATCTGCAATAGAGTAGACACCCAGGAAGGTGTAGATAACATGAGGAGGGATCTAGCTAAGCTTGAAGAATGGTCTAGAATTTGGCAGCTGGGATTTAATGTTAAAAAATGTAAGGTCATGCATTTGGGCTGCAGCAATCCAAGGGAGCAATATAGTATAGGGGGTGAAGTACTTTTGTCCACTAAAGAAGAGCGGGACCTAGGCGTGGTTGTGTCTGATGATCTTAAAGTAGCTAAACAGGTAGAAAAGGCGACGGCAAAAGCTAGAAGGATGCTTGGGTGCATACAGAGAGGAATGGCTAGCAGAAACCAAAGGAGGTGATAATGCCTCTCTATAAGTCTTTGGTGCGACCTCATTTGGAGTACAGTGTGCAATTCTGGAGACCGCACCTTCAAAAGGATGTGAATAGGATGGAGTCGGTGCAGAGGGTGGCTACTAAAATGATTAGTGGTCTTCATTATAAAGCATATGAGGACAGACTGAAGGATCTTAATATGTACACCTTAGAGGAAAGGCAGGATAGAGGTGATGTGATTGAGATGTTTAAATACCTCCATGGCATAAATGTTCAGGGAGAGAGCCTCTTTCAATTGAAAGCAAGTTCTGCTATGAGGGGACATGAGATGAGGGTGAAGGGAGATAGATTCAGGAGTGATATGCGGAAATATTTCTTTACGGAAAGAGTAGTGGATCCGTGGAATAGTCTCCCAGTGGAGGTGGTAGAGATGAGGACAGTAACTGAATTCAAAAAAGCATGGGACAAACACAGAGAATCTTTAAAGGTAAAAAGGGGACTGTTGTAGTTGTTGATATGGAAGGACAGACTAGATAGGCCATGTGGTCTTTTTCTGTCATCATATTTCTATGTTTCTATGTTAACCCAAAAGCCTGTGTCCAGGTGAATGGAGCATATTCTGCATTTTTTGAGCAGGGGAGAGGGACGAGGCAGGGGTGCCCCCTATCGCCTCTTCTATTTGCACTCTCTGTGGAACCTTTTGCGGAGAGGGTGAGAGAACGGGCAGACTTGAAGGGCATAGTAGTAGGGAAGAAAGAATATAGAATATCATTGTTTGCAGATGACATAATTATGAGAGTGACTAGGCCAGGTTTTTCTATATCATTATTAATGTGGGAATTAGAAGACTATGGCAGGCTGTCGGGATTCACAATAAATTGGACAAAATCTGAAATCTTGAACCTGTCATTAAAAACAGAAGCGCAGGAAATATTACAGAAGACATACCCATTTAGGTGTGCCAAGGGGGCTATTCCGTAGCTAGGGATCCAAATAAGTAATAAGTTGGAATTATTATATGATCTAAATTATTTAAAATTATTTAGGAAAGTTGAAGGCTTGCTGAATAGATGGGGGCAAGAATACGTATCTTAGTTTGGATGCATCGCAGCTATAAAAATGATGCTATTGCCCCGATTTTTGTTCTTGTTGCAAACATTGCCAATACGGGTAGTTAAAGCAATTTCAAAGAATTTTTAATAGATTTATATGGCAAAATAGGAGCCCAAGGGTAGCTATGGCAATCATGCAGAGAGCTAAGAGAGAGGAGGGCTCGGGGTTCCTAATTTTCGAAAGTATTACGAGGCAGCACAACTGAAAACGCTATATGAATGGCAAAGAGAAAAGCAGAAGCATTGGGTTCAAATGGAAGAAAATTCAGCAAGGGGATTGGGATTGGAAAAGATAGTATGGAGGGGATGTAAATCACCTAGAAATGACCCCATAAACCCCATCATTGTTCATATTTTGAATGTTTGGAAACAAAATAGGAAATTATTAATACAAGACAAAGGATATACGCAGAGGATGACACTGGAGGCATGTTTTGAGAGGGGACAAGGGCCAGGGGCGAGTACATTGCAAAGATGGGCAGTCAGGACTTACACATATCTCTCAGATAGTGGTTAAAGAGGGTATTAGAGATTTTGAGGGAATTAAGGATCTATATGGGCTATCAAATAATGATTACTATAGCTATATCCAGGTAAGCACTTTCGTGCGACAGCAGAGAGTATGGAAAGATTTATGGAACAATAGGGGGTGGTTCGAGGCCCTCTGCTCAGGACATTTAGGTCAAAAAGGAGCTTTGTCCAAAATTTATAAAGGGTTAATGGAGGGAGGGGAGGGTAAGCTCGAGTTTATGAAGAAATGGGAGGAAGATTTAGAAGTGCAATGGAATGAGGAGGTATGGGATAAGGTAATACAGACAGTGGCAGGTATATCTATATCACTCAAATCAAAGAAAATGCTTACAAAGTGTTATATCGGTGATATTAGACAACGGCACATAAAAAACAGGCGGGACTAAGACAATCTGACCAGTGCTTGAGGGCATGCCAGGAGAGAGGTTATATGATACATATGTGGTGGAAGTGTAGGCAAATTCAAGAGTACTGGGAAAAGGTTTTGGATATAATTTACGAAATGACAGGATATAGATTGCAAAGAAAGTCAGAGATATGCCTATTGGACCAACTAGAGGAGGATATTCTGGAGAGAGACAGGGGGGTATTACACCATTGCATAGTAGCAGCAAGAAGTGAGATAGCAAAATATTGGACAGGATCGAGCAAACCCCAAAGTAAAGGTTTCTTCAGTAGAATGGCAGACTTGTGTTTGATGCAAAGGTTGACAGAGCTGCAGCAGGGGAAAGGGGAGAAGAGTGCGGTACAATGGAAGAGAGTATGGAAATGGCTGGAATCATGGAAGGAGGGAGAGAAGGAGCGGGGGGAGGTAAGAAGGGATGGAGCACAGTAAAGACTGTTATTAATATAAAGCAATGCTGATGAGCTAAATAGAAACATAGAAACATAGAAATATGACGACAGAAAAAGACCACATGGCCTATCTAGTCTGTCCTTCCATAACAACTACAACAGTCCACTTTTTGCCTTTAGAGATCCTCTGTGTTGGTCCCATGCTTTCTTGAATTCAGTTACTGTCCTCATCTCTACCACCTCCACTGGGAGACTATTCCACGGATCCACTACTCTTTCCGTAAAGAAATATTTCCGCATATCACTCCTGAATCTATCTCCCTTCACCCTCATCCCATGTCCCCTCGTAGCAGAACTTGCTTTCAATTGAAAGAGGCTCTCTCCCTGAACATTTATGCCACGGAGGTATTTAAACATCTCAATCATATCACCTCTATCCCGCCTTTCCTCTAAGGTGTACATATTAAGATCCTTAAGTCTGTCCTCATATGCTTTATAATGAAGCCCATTAATCATTTTGGTAGCAACCCTCTGCACCGACTCCATCCTGTTCACATCCTTTTGAAGGTGCGGTCTCCAGAATTGCACACCATACTCCAAATGAGGTCGCACCAAAGACTTATACAGAGGCATTATCACCTCCTTTTTTCTGCTAGCCATTCCTCTCCGTATGCACCCAAGCATCCTTCTAGCTTTTGCTGTCGCCTTTTCCACCTGTTTAGCTACTTTAAGATCATCAGACACAACCACGCCTAGGTCCCGCTCTTCTTTAGTGGACAAAAGTACTTCACCTCCTATACTGTATTGCTCCCTTGGATTGCTGCAGCCCAAATGCATGACCTTACATTTTTTAACAAATCCCAGCTGCCAAATTCTAGACCATTCTTCAAGCTTAGCTAGATCCCTCCTCATGTTATCTACCCCTTCCTGGGTGTCTACTCTATTGCAGATTTTGGTATCATCCGCAAAGAGGCAAACCTTACCCGACAGCCCTTCCGCTATATCACTAACAAAGATGTTAAAAAGAATTGGACCAAGGACAGATCCCTGGGGCACACCACTGGTAACATCCTTCTCCTCAGAGTGAGCTCCATTTACTTGTACTCTTTGTCGCCTCCCACCCAACCAATTTCTAACCCAAGCAGTAACTTTAGGGTCCATCCCTAGGGTGCTCAGTTTGTTTATAAGTCGCCTGTGAGGAACAGTGTCAAAGGCTTTACGGAAATCTAAATACACCACATCTAGAGCTCTCCCTTGGTCCAACTCCCTGGTCACCCAGTCAAAAAAATCAATCAGATTTGTCTGACAAGACCTGCCTCTGGTGAATCCATGGTGCCTCGGATCCTGTAATCCGCTGGACTCCAGAAACCTCACTATTTTCTCTTTCAGCAGCGTTTCCAATAATTTACTCACCACCGAAGTTAAACTAACCGGCCTGTAGTTTTCAACCACATCCTTACTTCCGCTTTTGTGTAAAGGCACCACATGAGCCTCTCTCCAGTCCTTTGGCACCACTCCCGACTCCAACGAGGCATTGAAAAGGTCAGTCAGTGGAGCTGCTAGAACGTCCCCAAGTTCCCTCAGTATTCTAGGGTGTATCCCATCCGGTCCCATCGCTTTGTCTACTTTAAGTTGAGCTAGTTTCTCACGAACACAGTCTTCTGAAAATAGTTCAAGATGTCCCTCGCTTCTGTTCTTATTTGTGGGTGTTTTCTGAGGTCCTGCTCCTGGTTCTTCATCTGTGAACACAGAACAAAAATATTTGTTAAGCAATTCCGCTTTATCCTTATCAGCTTCTACATATTCCCCCCCTGCACCCTTGAGTCTGACAATACCACTTTTGCTCTTCCTCTTCTCACTAATATATCTGAAAAATGTCTTATCCCCCCATTTTATTGCATTGGCTATTTCCTCCTCCTTTTGAATCTTTGCCTTCTTGACTACTTTGCTAGCTTCTCTAAGTTTTTCCAAATACAGATGCTTGTCTTCTGCTCTCTGTGATCTCTTGTATTTCATGAAGGCCTCCCTCTTTTTCTTCACTTTTTCAGCTACTTCCTTCGAAAACCATAGCGGTCTCCTGTTCCTTTTGCCTTTATTTACCATTTTAACAAAAAGGTTGGTTGCCCTTAAAATACCCCCTTTCAGTTTTGCCCACTGTTTTTCTACATCCCCCAGCTGTTCCCATCCCACTAACGACTCCCTGAGGTATTGGCCCATCTTCGCAAAGTTAGTCTTCCTAAAGTCTAAGATCCTCACCTTGGAATGGATTCTAACAGCCCTAGTCCTAATACTGAACCACACCATCTGGTGATCACTGGAAGCAAAATGATCTCCCACTACAACATCAGAAACACTTTCACCATTGGTAAGCACCAAGTCCAGTATGGCCCCTTCACGTGTGGGGTCTGTTACCAATTGCCTGAATAGTTCTCCCTGTAGAGAATCCAGGATCTCCTTACTTCTAGATGATACTGCAGCAGGAATGTGCCAATCAACATCTGGCATATTGAAATCTCCTATCAGTAGCACTTCCCCTTTCTTAGCAATGCTGCGTATGTCTTCAATTAACTCTCTGTCCACCTCTTCCTCTTGTGAGGGAGGTCTGTATATCACTCCAATGCAAATAGATTTCTCTTTCCCTCTTTCTAGTTTAACCCACAATCCCTCCTCTCTCCCTTTTAAGCTCTGTAATTCCAAAGCTTTAATAGTAGTTTTTACATATAGTGCCACTCCTCCTCCTCTTCTTCCTACCCTGTCCTTCCTGAATAAAGTATAGCCAGGTATAGTTACATCCCAGTCATTGTTTTCTGTGAACCATGTTTCTGTAACTGCCACTAAATCCAAGTCAGCCACTCCCACCAAAGCTTCAACCTCAGGGATCTTATTTCCCATGCTACGGGCATTAATACACACTGCTTTCCATATGTTACCCCTGTTACCCATTTCCATAAAGGTATTTAATGTATCACCTACCTGGGGGCTTTCACTTACCTGGGGGCTTTCTTCACCCATCCCCAAGGAATCTAGTTTAAAGCCCTCTTCAGTAGATTAGCCAGTCTACTACCAAAGATGCGTTGACCTCTCTTGGACAGATGGATGCCATCTCTGCTTTGCAACCCTTGGAAAAGCATCCCATGGTCTAGGAAACCAAAACGCTCTCGATGACACCATCCACGCAGCCATGCATTTGTCTCCAGGATGCGAGCCTCTCTGCCTTGGCCTTTACCCTCAACAGGGAGGATTGAAGAGAACACCACCTGTGCACCTAACTGCTTCACCCTCACCCCCTTCATGGTGAAATATGGTATATATTTGATTTGAATAAGTGAGTTATGATGTGACATAGAAGCACGGATAAATGTAGGGGGAAAGAGAGATGGGAGGGAAGGGGGAAGGCAGAAGACTAGATAGTATTGATTGCTGCATTAGCTAGTTGGGGACAAAATCGGTTTGCTTGTAAGAATGCGGTGGAAAATGTACAAAGCTGTGTTAAAATGATGTCTGCACTATCTATTGAAACGCTTAATAAAAAGTTAAATGGAAAAAAAAAGAACTACATACAAAAAGAAAAAGGCAGTCCAGCAGCTATAGAGAAAGATAGAATCAGTCACTCTGCCAGATCTCTCACTGTGTATGTTAAGTAGCTGAAAAGTAAACCATACTGGGACCTAGGTCTGCTATGAGTTAAACTACCTTAAGCAGCCCCAACTATCAGCAGAACTGCAGTGAACCCACTCTACATAGTAATATAGTATATGGCGGCAGATAAAGACCAGTACAGTCCATCTAGTCTGCACAGCAAGGCTGCAAGAGTAGGTGCACTTGCCACTCTGTGCAGGTCACCCCTCCCCATGCCTTTGTTTTGTCAGTTTTTATTTTAATTTGTTCTTGCCTCAATTGATATTGTGTTTTGGGTGTAACTGGATTATTTTAATTGGGGTTTTTTTGGTGACCGTATTTTCTTACTTTTACAGTTTGATCATGAACAGCTTTGATAATGTTTTGCAAAAGTGGTATAGCAATATTTTAATGAACAAAACTACATGGCTAATGTCTGCATGGACACTGTATGCTTGGAATTGCCATTCTTTAGTTCTGGGAGTAAACAAAATGCACTTCCCCCATTAGTTATCAAGTCAGAAAAGCCAATGTCAGAGAAAGCGTAGTTACACACCTGTAACAAGTGTTTTCCAGGGACAGCAGAAATCAGTCCTCACATATGGGTGATGTTGGTGCCGAAGGAGCCTGCACGGAGCATTTCCCCAACTTTCAAAGAAAGCCTTTGGGACATGTTACCACTCATGCATGGTCTCCAAGAGTGCCATCTTGCTCAGCCAGATGACATAGCTAGGACGACAGTAAAAAAACAAACAAGATAAGGAGGCAACTCTCAGGGGAGGAGGGAAGGTTGTGAGCACTGTTCCCTCTAAGCTGTGCGCGTGTGCACGCGCACACACCTCGCCGAGCGAGCGCACATACTTTACAACAGAGCGCACAAAAATTACAGCTCTGATTCTGATAGAAAACAGCACAGACGTCTTAAAATTTAAAAGTTATGATTGTAATTACTAGAAATTTCCTACTTCATTTCCTACTTCATTTAATTTGATTAAAATCAGTGTGGTGTACATACTGTATTCTGACGTGTAGTCAAATTTTAAAGTATATAACTCCGAGTGTCGTTATGTGGTGCACAAAAATTTAACTTTCCTTCAAAAGCTGCACACAGCTGATATTTTATGTGCACACAGCCTACAGAAAATTAGAGGGAACATTGGTTGTGAGGACCGATTCCTACTGTCCCTGGAGAACACCTGTTACAGGTGAGTAACTATGCTTTCTCCAGGAACAAGAAGGAAGTCAGTTCTCACATACGGGACTCCCTAGCTCCAGGCTGCCGAGGACCAAATCACGACAGCACCAATGGCGACCAATCGGGTAGCTGTGAGTTTCAGTAGGTGAGTCCCCACTGAGAGTCTCTGCAAGACCCTAGCATCTAGTGACACTATCACTCCGGTAACCTGAACACAGAAGGGTTGGAAGGCAGTAGTTGCCTTCATCCCAAGAATATTACGGAGTACTACCTGGCCAAGGCACTGTCCCTGAGGGACTCGCTCTCCAGGCAGTTGTGAGCTGCAAATGTATGAATTGAAGACCATGTGGCGGCCTTGCAGATTTCCATCACTGGCACCGAGTGGAGGTTGGCTACCGACGTGGCCATTGCCCTCACGTGATGTGCTGCGATCCGGTTCTTGAGGGAGAGGCCAACTTGTTCAAACTCTGGAATTTGTTACCGGAGGATGTAGTAAAGGCTGTTAGTGTAGCTGGGTTTAAAAAAGGTTTGGACAAGTTCCTGGAGGAAAGGTCCATAAACCATTATTAAGAAGTGACCGAAGATATCAATGCTTGACCCAGTACAAGCATTGTGGAACTTGTGTCTCTTGGGGAAACTGCTAGGTACATATGACCTAAATTGGCCACTGTTGGAAACAGAATACTGGGCTTGATGGACCTTGGTCTGACCCAGTATGGCATATCTTATGTTCTTATGCTCACAGGTGAGGGCAATACAGTATGCCACCGAAGTGGACAGAGTTTGCTTAGTCATGGGGAAAGTTGAGGAGCCTTTCGATAGGCCTGAGTCCACTGTAAGTAGAAGCATGGGGCCTGTTTGCAATCTAGTGTATGAAGTACTAGTTCCTCCTTGCCTGCGTGAGGCCACAGGAAGAAGGTGGGGAGGACCACATCTTGGATGAGGTGGAAAGAAGACACCACCTTCAAGAGGAATTTGTGGTATGTGCTGAGCACTCCCTTATTCTTGTAGAACCTTGTATATGGTGGATCTGCCACTAGGGCCTGGACTTTGCTCATTCTTTGAGTGGACATGAGGAACACCAGAAAGGCCACTTTCCAAGACAGGTACCACAGGTGATAAGTGGCCAGGGGCTTGAACAGCAGTTTGGTGAGCTGGGAGAGCACCATGCTGAGGTCCCACTCTGCCGCTGGAGGGTGGAGAGGGGACTTGGATAACATGAGGCCCTGCAGGAACCTGGAGACCAGGAGCTGGCTTGAGAGTGGTTTGCCCTCAATAGGGTGGTGGTGAGCGGCTATGGCGCTCAGATGTACCTTCATCGTATTAAATTTCAGCCCGGTATGTGACGAGTGCAATACGTACTGAAGTACTAGTTGCACATGGCAGGAGAAGGGATTCTCCTGCTTTCCGCAAACCAGGCGGAGGCCTTCTCCACTTAAAGGCATAAGCCCATCTGGTGGAGGGTTTTCGGGAGGCCAATAGGATCTCCTCGACTTCTGAAAGTGTTAATGACCCCAGATTGGGGTGCAGGAGGGAGCCCTCCTCCTGGAACAAGAGGTCTGGGCCTCAGCCCAGAGGGACTGTGAGTGCCATTGACAGGGAAAAAACAGGGGGTACTGTTGCCTGGGCCACCTGGGTCAAACAGTATGACTGGTGCCCTTTCGCTCTGGAACCATGAAGAGGGTCCTGGCGACCAGGGGAGTCGGTGGGAATGCATAGAGAAGGCCCCCGGATCACAAGATCAGGAAGGCATCTGCCACCATTCTCTCCGGGTGCAGCTGATGGAAGCAGAAGTGGGGTAGCTGCGTGTTGTCCAAATAAGCGAATAGGTCTATCATGGGCCTGCCCCAGAGGTGGAAGAGTTACTTCATTACTCTGGGGTTTAAGCGCCATTTATGTGGGTGAAGGACTCTGCTCAGCTGTCTGCTGTACAGTTGTCCTGGCCTGGGAGGTACACCGCTCATCAGCTGCATCGCTCACAGAAGTATTCTGTTGCATGCTGTGAAGGAGAGGAGGAACACCACCTCCTTGCAGAGGGAGTACGAAACCATGCTCCCCTGCTTGTTGATCCATCTGGATCAGCACAGGTCAGTGTTGCAGGTGGTGGCAGAACGCTCGTAGGGCCAAGAAAATTGCCCTGAGCTCCAGAAGATTGATCTGTAAGAGTGACTCCTCCTGAGACCAGCTGCTTTGTGTGCGGTGGTCTCCACAATGTGCCCCCCAACCCAGTAGGGAGGCGTCTGTGGTCAGGATCCTCTGTGGTGCGGGTGCCTGGAAGGGCATTCGCGCCTGGAGGTGGTGCAAGCACTAATTGAGGGACTCTGCCAGTTGGCGGGTAACCCTGCCCCTGTCCCATAGCCTGCCTGTGGCCTGAGTCCACTGCGAGTATAGGCACCATTGGGCTGTCCGCATGTTTAAGCGGGCTGAGTGCGTGATGTGGACCATCGAGGCCATTTGGCCCAGTAGGCGGAGGAGGAGATGAGCCAGCACTGATCGGCGGCACTGTACATCTCCTGCCAGTTGCTTAAGACATTCTGCCCTTTCTCTTGGGAGGACGGCCTTGACCTGTAATGTATCCAACTGACTACCTATAAACTCCAGGTTTTGGGCTGGAGAGAGATGAAATTTGGAGTAGTTGATGACAAACCCCATGTGCTGTAAAAGGAGGGTTGCATGCTCTGCGGCCTGACTAACCTCTGAGGCTGTGCTGCCCCTGATGAGCCAATCGTCCAGGTAGGGGAAGACGAAAGCCCCTTGTAGGCGCAGATAGGTGGCAACCACCGCCAGGCATTTGGTAAAGATCCTTGGCGAGGAGGCTAGGCCGAAAGGTAGCACCCTGTACTGGTAGTGCCCTCCTCCCACCATGAACCTTAGGTACTGCCTGTGGGAGGAGTAGATCAGGATGTGAGTGTGCACATCCTTTAAGTCCAAGGAGCACAGCCAATCTCCCTGGTGGAGGTAAGGCAGCAGTGTTCCAAGGCAGAGCAGCTTGAACTTCTCCCTCACCAGAAACTTGTTTAAGTTCCTCAGGTTTAGTATGGGCCTGAGGCCCCCAGTTCTCTTTGGGACAAGGAAGTATCTGGAGTAGAAGTCTTTTCCTCATAGATGTTTGGGTACAGGCTCCACTGCGTTGTCCCTGAGCAGACCTGCAAGCTCTGAGAGCAGAAGGGTCTGGTGAAGGAGAGGTCACACTGGCTCTCCTGAAAAGAACCTGGGTGGTACCTGATGTAGCTGGAGGAGGTATCCCTCCCTTACCACCTGCAGTACCCACTGGTCTGATGTGACACTGGTTTACCTGTGGGTGAAAAGTGCCAGGTGGCCCCCTGTGGGCTGCTGAAGGTCTCCCGGAGGAGGGGAGGGCCTGCCCTGGGAGTCAAAAGCTCCCCCCGGGCTGGGCGGAAGTTGTGGCCTGGGGCTTCTGTGCCTTCGGCTTCTGAGCCCCATGGCTTTCTTTTTGGGTGAGAACCCTGTTGCCTGCCTGAGAAGGACTGGTAGTGGTGACTCTAATGAAAGGACCCCTTTTTCCTTGGGAACAGGTTTTTTTCCCTGATGGTTTCTTACAGGAAAGGATGAGGTCTTCTTGGATAGCCTCTGTCAAGTCACCACGTCGGCCTTGATCTCGGCCGCTTTGTCGGCCATAGGCTTGCCAAACAGATTCTCCCCAGTGCAGGGGACATCAAGCAACTTGTCTTGGACTCATTGCTTGAGGTCCAAAGACTGCAGCCAGGCTTGGCGTTGGGTGCGGATGCCAGCCGCTGCTACTCTAGCCGCTGACTCAAAGTCATCATAGGCCACCTGGGAAAGGGACTTAGAACAGTCCTTGATCCCGGAGGTCAGGGATTGGAACCACTGGAGGAGTTCACCGGTAAGCCCCGCTGAAAACCTGGACAACTCCTGGGTTAGGGCCTTCAGGTACATGCCTACATACAATTCATAGGCTTGAATCCTGCAACCCAGCATGAAGCCCTGGTAACACTTGCGCCCGAGGGCTCTAGTGTCCCTTCCAGGAGGGATCGAGGAGTGGTCTTCTGGCTCTTCTGTATGGTTGACTCGACAACCATGGAGTTATGTTGTGATAGGCGATGGCCTAGTATGTAGCAGAGCTAGGCCTGAAGCTAGGCCTAAAGCCTCTTTCCTCTGCTTTAGAATGTTATTGCTGACTTTGGAAAATTACAGAATGCTGTTAGCTGTTAGAAAGACATACCGTTCTATTCTAGTTTGATAACATGTTCTGCTCTCCTGGAGATAAGAGAATTAAAACTTTCTTACTGTTTATTGTTTAGATTAGCCAGATGTCTGTTTCAGTAGAATGCCGCGCGCCACTGTATCTTTGCTAGATGTACACTGACCTTGTAATTAGGATGAAAATATAGTAGAGAAGCTGAACAGTGTAAGAATATTTTGTCTAGCGTCATGATTGTTTAGTGTTTTGAGCCAGGGCTAGAGATATGTGCCTGGAATATTACAGAAATCACCAGTAGCTATTAGAAACACTTCTTAGCCTTGCTTTGTTTAGCCTTGCTTTGTTTTGCTTTTGATAAGAATGCTTCTGATATGCCTTCCACTATCTATGCAAGCTAACTGACCTTGCAGAAGTAGCAAAATATACTGTAGTAGAAGTATTATGTTTAGTGTTATGTCTAGTTGCTGACCCGTGGCTAGTAAGACCCAAGCAGGGGGAGCGAGTCCTGGGCCCGGTCAGAGATGTCTATTGGATGAGAGTAAGTGGGCCACTGTGGCCAATGAGGAGTTTTGCCTGTATTAGACTGGAGAAGAAAAGTATATAAACTGTCATTTTTCTGAGCTCTGTGCTCAGACCATTTTGAATGCTACTGCAATCTGAGCCTGTGCACAAATAAATTGGCTTGGATCTTTGCCTGACTCCGGGTATTATTTATTGCATTCTTATCGGCTACTACAATGTGAGAGTTGGGGCTTGTGGAACCCGGGGCCCTTCCGGACATGATAGATGGCGCTGAGGTGCTGGCTCACCATCAGCACTGAGGCAAGCATCTTCCACATTCTGAGTAGCAGCAACTCAAGGTTTGGCTGCACGGACACCATGAGAGTCTCCTTGGGTGGAGACTCATAGTGGAGAATCTCCAGTTCCTCGGTGCGTGGATCTTCCTTCACCTCAGTTTGCACCGAGAGCTCTGGCCATATCCTTGACTAAGTCATGGATGGCCACATCTTCTGGAGGAGAATGGTGTCTGGGGCAATGGGTCCAATGGAATATCTCAGTGCTGCTTGGTTTCCTGGGACACCTCATTGTTGGTCTTCCACTTGGAGTTGAATGGTGACGATGAATCCAAGGCCCTAAGACTCACAATGTTAAGGCAGGGGCCAAGTGGCCAGCATCCTCTAGAGGACCTGGGGTCCAAGTTACGGAAACTGGCCAGGGAGGATTGGATGCCTGAGGAATGGGACTTCGACTTCGACCGGCATCAAGAGCTTACCCATTTCTCCGGTGCAAACTCTGTGGACTTCGAAGATTTTTTTCCTTCTTTCTCTCGGGATCCGAGGTCTTCTTGGAAAAGCCACCACCACAGTACTCCAAGGACACTTGGGCCTCATGGGAAGTACTGGACATGGAGCTCAGCATCGAGGAGGCCAGTGCCGAGTCAGACCTGGGGAAGAGTTTGTCTTGCAACTCTGACCTCTTTTTATTGGTTTTATTTATTTATTTATTTTATTTTATTTTATTTGAACAGCTTTTATATACCGCTGCTTCCAAGGATCAGCAGCGGTTTACATTATAACAAACAGAACAGGTACATTGAACTTTTAAGAACTAGGAACATTTTACATTATAACAATCAAATATCGATACAATTGATTCAGAACTTTATGAGTTAGTTTACATTATTACAGGTATTACATTATTACAGGTATTGTATAATGCGATACTAGTATAAATGTATTACAGTATAACATAACATTATTGAACTATATTACAAATAACACAGGTACACTAAAAAAATTTTTTTTTAAACTGCCTCTAATGTTTCGATTGATTTTTACATTTTTTGGTGCGCTGAATCCAAATCTGGTAACCAATTTGCTCCATCACGTACAGATTTTTTGCTACATTGGGTTAGCAGTTTGAGGTGAACGTTTCAGATTGAGTGCGATCGAGATAAAAGTTTCTTGGATGAATTCTTTATACTGTTTAGTAGTTATTCAAATAAGAATAAAGAAAATTGTAACAAGGCAGCACATAAGAATAGAGTAATGTCAACAAAACACACTGTGATGGTAGCAAAATTGTCTGCACTTAAAACAGCCACATACATGTGCACAAACATTGAGCATATAAGAGCGAGGTTAGACACAAAGCAAAGCAAAGAAATGTGCAAAAAATGTTGTACAGGTATGTATGTAAGAATAGAAAACGCAAAACGCACCATTGCAATACATGAAGACAAACACCCGCTGGTGTGAAAATAAAATTCTAATAAATGAGATCCGACACTGTGGTAATAACTAGCAAATTTTTATTTCAAAGTTTAGTAAAAACACGATATTTGTCAACACAGTTTAGATTTTAAAGTCATTCTTGGGTCAATCAATCTCCTGGTGGGCCCGTTTCTTCTTCCCCGAATGCTTCTCTTGGTGCGCTGCTTGGCGTATTTTTCATCTGGGGTTTCCCGCAGCAGCAACCAGCAGAAATCAGCCATCATAGTGGTGTTCCATCTTCCTTGGTACCTTCTCTCTGCGTCCTTGATGTCCTGGTGAAACCTTTCACCTTGTTCTTCACTGTACGCCCCCAAGTTTTCGGGAAAGTAGTTCACATGGGAGTGCAAGAAATGGACTTTCAGGCTCATGTTACAGCCTTGTTCTTTGAAGACATTGAGCATCCTGGCAACAATATCCTTATAGTTCTCATCCCGCCTGTTCCCCAAGAATTTGAGAACAACATCCTTGAAGGAATCCCAGGCTTCTTTTTCCTTCTCAGACATCGTTTCAGCGAATGCTCCATCTGAAATGAGTTTCCTTATATCAGGGCCAACAAACACTCCTTCCTTTAGCTTTGCTTCAGAAAGTCGGGGAAACTTTGAGCAAAGGTACCGAAAGCACTCACCATCTTTTGGAAGGGACTTGATGAATTGCTTAATGAGACCCAACTTAATGTGGAGAGGTGGTAATAGAATTTTATCACGAGGTACCAAGCTCTGATGAAGAACATTTTTCTCACCGGGTCTCAAATACTCCCGAATTGGCCAGTCTTTTTTCCCCCAGTGTAGGTCGCGGGCCTGGCTATCCCACAAGCAAAGGAAGCAGGGATATTTGGTGAAACCGGATTGCTGCCCTAATAGCATGGATAGAATTTTAAAGTCTCCACAAATCATCCACTTATGCTCATCATAACGAATCTTCTGAAGAATCAGGGCCAAATTCTCGTATTTTTCTTGGAGAATAACAGAGTGAGCAATAGGAACTGAAGCGAATGTGTTGCCATTATGAAGAAGAACACCTTTTATGCTGTCTTTTGATGAATCAATGAACAGCCGCCATTCAGCAGGATCATACTTGAGTTTAAACTTTTCCATCACTCCGTATATATCGTTGCAAAATACCAAATCTTCCTCTTTTCTGAAATACTTCAAAAATTGTGTCTCGCGGTTGCGGTACCAATAAAAAGTTGTTCCTGGTGACAATAGATTTTTCTGTTTAAGCCGAGAACCTAGCAGTTGGGCAGCATCTTTTGGGAGTCCTAAATCCCGGACTAAATCATTCAATTCAACTTGAGAGAAAAGTTCAGGTTTCGGATCTGGTTCAGTTTCAAACTCGGAAGTACTGGACTCATCGGGAAAAGCCATCTGATGAGTCTCATCATGATCAGAACCGTCCACACAAATATGATCCAAAGATTTTGGTGGTTCAGGCACAGGTACTTCGTTGCTATGAGGCATAGGCCTAATTGCTGAGGGAAGGTTGGGGTAACTTATTACGTTCTTATTTTTTAAGTTGTATCCCTTCACAATGCAAGAGCAAAAATAGCAGTCACTGCTGTGGTCTCTTTGTTCACGCCACATCACTGCTGTTCCCTGTAAAATAGTTATCTCCAAGTTATAATGCCCTGTTCAATGTAATATCAGTTTGTTCAATGTAAACCGCACTGATGCAGAATAGCGCGGTATATAAGAGAATGTAAATAAAATAAATAAATAAATAGGTATTCCGAAACGAAATGCTTGTTTTTTACCTTTCATCCATAAGCGTAGATCTTCCTCACATGTCTTGCACACTTTGTGAGGAGCCCACGGTTTGTCTTGATCGCCTAACTTCAAACCAAAATAGGCGAAATATACTTTTTTAATAAATGCAGAAATGTTCCTCTGCCGCTTTTTCACGGTATATTCCCCACAAATAAAACAAAAACTGTCCGGAGAGTTGACGCAACCTCTGGCTCTGTGAGCCATCACAAATACACAGCACTGCAAACTACAACTGTAGTGAACCACTTCGGAATAAAGCTGGATTACGACTGAGCAAACAAAAGGTAATAATGAACTTGCAAGAAACTGAAATTTGACAGGAACGTTCATGTCGCAACCACCGTGTTTGAGCGAGCGAACGAGGCGAGGCGAACAGGAAAGAATATGCGCCAGCGCGAGTACTGGATTTAGCCCCCCGCCTCCAAATTGTCCTGTTAATGTATAAAATGAATACAAAACACTCTAAAATATCATGAGGGAGTGTTTCTAGTTAGTTAACCATTACAACCTCTATTTTGGGCCAAGAAAATAAACTGCAGTCGGCTAAAAAGAAATTATGTGAACATTCCTTATATGGGTAAGAAATCTAATTTTGCAAGAAAACGTGACGTGATGGAACATTTTGGCTATTTTTCCTGGATTCAGCACCCCAAAATCTATAGGAATCAGTTGCAAAACTGGAGGCAGTTTTTTGGTAGTGTACCTGTGTAATAGTTTATTAATGTAATTGATTCAGTTTAAGGAGGTTGGGAAGCTATACCTGTTTCTCCATTGGTGTAGTATTGTGTGAATAGATGGGTTTTTAGTGTTTTCCTGAATGTTAGAAGATCTTTTGTTTCTCTTAGTTGATCTGGTAGATTGTTCCACAGTATCGGAGCAACTAGCGAAAAGGCACTGTTACTTGTTGAGTGTTTAGATTTTCTTATTATATCTGGAACTGCTAAGGTGTTGAGGTTTTTTCTCCGTCTTATCCTATTTTCGGGTGGGCTGTGAAGGAGGGTGGTTAAGTATGATGGGGCGATATTATTAATTAATTTGAATGTGGTTAACAGTATTTTATATTGAATTCTACTGGATATAGGTAACCAGTGTAGGTGTCATGGCCTGGCACAGGTCACAGGAGAACCACAAAACCAGTCCAGTGCGTGATTATTGTAGAAAAGACAAACTTTATTCTCACTTATGGCCTGTTATCACCCGACACAGGCTGTGTTTCGCTACCCTTCATCAGGGGTGGAACTGGTAAAAACACTATAACATTAAAACATACAAATGTTAGGCACACCTATTTTTAACATGAGTATGCATATTTATTAATTTTTTATTATTGGGATTACACTACTGATTTATTGTATATTTTTATACTGGTTCTTTTAGGATATTACATATCCTAGACCAAAAGGGCTTTGTCCCCTTTAATATAAAGCACAGTTACTTACCTGTAACAGGTGATCTCTGGGAACAGCAGGAATAAGTCTTCACATATGGGTACGTTGGTACCAACGGAGCCTGCGCGGGAACACTCCCCAGCGTCCAATCAGAAAGCTTTTGGGAGCATCCCACAGCGCCTGTGTGCTGCCTTCCCGCCTTTCCAACTGTCTCTCCTCAGTTGAGTTTTATAGCTGAGACAAAGAGGGAGAGAGAGGGAAAGGAAGAGAGATAGAAAGAGAGAGACAACTCCTAGGGGAGGTGGGTGGGTTGTGAAGACTTATTCCTGCTGTTCCCAGAGATCACCTGTTACAGGTAAGTAACTGTGCTATCTCCAGGAACAAGCAGGAATGAGTCTTCACATATGGGGACTCCCTAGCTTTTGATGCCAGGGAGAGGCCCAGAAGTTGTGTGTCCCTGGGACAGGGCTGCACTTCACCACCAGGATCTCTGGCATCCCCTGAGGGATGGTGGATAGGAGTTGATTAAGCATGAAACAGGTGTTTGAGAACAGCCTGACCAAACAAGGCATCCCGGCGGGAGTCCTTGTCTAAACAGTAATGGGCTGTGAAGATATGAACCGAGGCCCAAGTGGCTGCTCGACAGATGTCGTCGATAGACACAGAGTTCAAATGAGCCATTGAGGCTGCCACGGCTCTCACATTGTGAGCTGTGACATGGCCCTCCAGAGAAATGTTCTTGCTCTGATAGGCGAAAGAAATACATTGAGCAATCCAGTTGGAAAGAGTTCTCTTGGAGACTGGTTGTCCCAAATGAGAAGGATCAAAAGCAACAAAGAGTTGGGAAGACTTTCTATGTTGCTGTGTCCTTTGTAAGTAAAAAGCCAGAGCTCTTTTACAGTCCAGGGTATGAAGATTCCTCTCTGCACTTGATGCAAGAGGCCCTGGAAAAAAGACAGGTAGGTAGACTTCTTGGTTGAGGTGAAAAGGCGAGACCACCTTAGGCATAAAGTGTGGATGAGTCCTAAGGACTACCTTGTCATGATGGAACCTTGTATAAGGTGGATTAGCTACTAGTGCTTGCAATTTACTGATGCGGCGTGCTGATGTGATTTCAATGAGAAAGATAACCTTCCAAGAAAGGTATTTCAAGGAGATGGTAGCTAAAGGTTCAAAAGGCGGCTTCGTAAGCTGACCAAGAACCAAATTTAAGTCCCATGCCACTGGTGGTGGTCTAATGGGAGGCTTTGTTAAAAGGAGGCCTCTCATGAACCTTGCTACAAGGGGATGAGAGGAAACAGGTTGTCCATTTAGAGACATGAGTGAAGCTGCAATAGCACTCAGATGGACTCTTACTGAATTTGTCTTAAGGCCTGCATTAGACAGATGCAGGAGATACTCCAGCAAGGATTCCAGAGGTATTGACCGGGGGTTAAGACCCCTTCCAGAACACCAGATGGTAAACCTTTTCCACTTGAAGGCGTAAGAACGTCTAGTGGAAGGTTTTCTGGAAGCATGAAGAACATCTTTCACTTGTTGAGAAAGAGGAAGATCCTGGAGATCTAGGCCTTCAGCAACCAAGCCCTGAGATGCAGAGACTGGGGATTGGGATGCCACAATTTTCCGTCCTCCTGAGAGAGGAGGTCTGGAGCAGACCCTAACTCTAGGGAGGGAGCTTGAGAGAGATGTAGAAGCAGAGGGTACCACACTTGCCTTGGCCAATGTGGAGCTATGAGACTCATGTGGCCTCTGTCTCTCTGAAGCTTGAATAGGGTTTTGGGAATTAGGGGAATGGGTGGAAAGGCATACAGGAAGTTTTGACCCCAGTGAAGGAGGAAAGCATCCCTTGCCTGAGCCCCCTGAGCCGGAGTTCTGGAACAGAACCGGGGAAGTTTGGCATTCCACGGACTTGCAAAGAGGTCTATGTCCGGGGTTCCCCAAATTTGAAAGATTTTTGACACCTGGTTCATATGTAGGGACCACTCGTGTGGAAGCAGAACTCGAATGAGTCTGTCTGCCCAAGAGTTTTGAACCCCTGGAAGATAGACTGCCAGAAGATGAATGTGATGCTCTCTGGCGAGGGCCCACAGTCGCAGAGCTTCATTGCAAAGCGACAGAGAGCCAGTTCCCCCCTGCTTGTTTAGGTAGAACATAGCTACCTGATTGTCCGTGTGGACAAGGACTGTCTTGTGGCTGAGCAGGGTGTGGAAAACTCGTAGAGCAAGGAAGATTGCTGTGAGTTCCAAGAGATTGATGTGAAGACAAGTCTCCTGTGGGGACCAGATGCCCTGGGTGGAGAGGTCGTGAAGATGAGCTCCCCAGCCCATTGGAGAAGCATCTGTTGTAAGAGTTGCCTGGGGTAGAGGCTGTTGAAAAGGACACCCCAGCAAGAGGTTCTGAGGGGACTTCCACCATTGGAGGGACAAAATGAGGCGACTTGTGTTTGCTATTTTGTCTGACAGGCAGCCTAATGCCTGGGTCCACTGGGTGGATAAAGTCCACTGAGCTGCTCTCATCTGAAGGCGCACATATGGTACCACATGAACAGTGGAAGCCATGTGGCCTAGCAACTGTAACATCTCGAGCAGTTAGAAGGGGTTTCAACTCTGCTTGAGAAGCTAACTGCATCAAGCGAAGGCAGCGGGCCTGGGGAAGAAAGGCCCTTGCCTTTGTGGTATCCAGCAATGCCTCTATAAACTCCAGGGACTGAGTAGGGATCAAATTGGATTTTGGGATGTTTATTACCAGCCCTAAGTATTGAAGGATACGCATTGTGCAGGTTAGAGCAGTCTGGGCCTCTGATTGAGTGGGAGCTCGAATGAGCCAGTCGTCCAGATAGGGGAAGACAAATATTCCCAGGGTGCGCAGAAAAGCAGCAACCACTGCCATGCATTTTGTGAACACCCTTGGTGCAGAGGCCAGGCCAAAGGGGAGCACTGTGTATTGATAGTGCTTCTCTTGGAAAAGGAACCGAAGGAACCTTCTGTGAGTTGGATGGATGAGAACATGAGTGTACGCATCTTTGAGATCTAGAGAACAAAGCCAATCCTGACTCTGAAGTTATGGCAGCAGAGTTCCTAGAGAAACCATCTTGAATTTTTCTTTGACTAGGAATCTGTTCAACTCTCTGAGATCTAAAATGGGTCTGAAGCCCCCTGTTTTCTTTGGGATCAGAAAATAGGGGGAGTAGAACTCTGTGCCTTGTTGTTGAGAAGGCACTTCCTCTATTGCCCCTTGGGCTAGAAGAGTGGCAACCTCCTGCTCTAATAGGCTGAGGAGGGAGGTTGGAGAATTGAACTGGTGCACTCTTGTGAGAGGGGGCAAGCTGGAAAAATGAAGTTTGTACCCCTCTCTTATGATGGAGAGTGTCCACTGCTCTGCTGTGATTTGCCCCCATCTGGGAGCAAAGTGACATAGCCTTCCTGGAATGGTGGAGGGCTCTGGTCCTTCTAGAGCCAGAAAGGCTAAGTTCTCTAGCAGAAAGTCAAAGGCCCTGAGGTGGCTGAGACTGCTGGGCTGGAGCAGGCCTCGCAGCCTTTGCCTTGGTCTGTTTGGAGTATTGCTGACGTTTGGAAGGGAACTAAGCTGCAGAAGATACTCTCTGACTATAAGCAGGATAGGATCTTCCCTTCTTTGAAAAAGGTGTTTCTTGAACAACCTTTTCTTAGCAGGAGCAGCTGTAGATTTGGATAGTCTATCCAAAGCAGAATTTTCAGCATCCATCTGATTGGCTTTTGCTTGCCAATCTTTACCAAACAAATTTTCACCTGTACAAGGGATATTTCCCAATTCATCTTGGACCCAGGTCTCCAAATCAGATGCTTGAAGCCAAGCAACCCTACGTGCTGCTATAGCTATTGTCCCCAGGCGCCCCTACTGGCGTAGGGAATAAGGGCGTCCGGTGACATTTAATTTATTTTAAGGAGTGGTTGAGCTGAAGGACCAGGAGAATTCTGGTCCTTGTAGTGCAGAACTCCTTACAAAGTACAATCTACGCCAAAGTGTAGGGTAATAAGGCTTTATTTCCCCGGTCAACGCTTAGGTTCAATAAGACACAAAAGAAAATGAAGGTAATTCTTTCCTCTAACAAAAAGGTTCCACCGTTATATAAACAGTTAAGGGTTGTAGGCTTCACAATTAACTGTTCATCTGGGTTAAGGATTCTTTCAAATCAATAGAAATTAACATCAGGAAACAAATGGTTATCAACTTCACCATATGCAGAGTTCTCTTTTCTTTATACATCTAGCAAGGCAATCAAGCTAGTTCTTGAACAAAAGTTACATTCCATTGGTTCACTCTGAGGAATGGGAACACTGGTTTCACAATCAAAGTCCATTGATTCTGGGTCACTACCTTCTTCAATGCTATGACTGTCTTCAGTGTCTGTTAACTCCTCACAGGGGTTCTTCTGGTTCTCATACAACCTCCTTAGCACACTGTTAGGAAGTGCTTTTAAAAGGTTTGCTTTATTTCTTCTAACTTTCTGAGGCTTATCTATTTGCATAAGGTTTTCATCACTTAAACTTTCCCTTATAATGAAAGGCTTTTCATATCTTGGCTTCTGTAGGCTGCCAGACCCAGGACTCAGCTTGTGACGTAGCTTCTCAGGCTGGCAAGCTGTTCTGTGCACTGCTCTATAATCAGAGTTACCAGGAAAACCTGACGTGGGTTTCCACTCTCTGTGTTTCTTGGCAAAAGTGTCACTGTAGAAGGAATCTCCTTTCCTTGTGCCTTTCTGGTTTAGCATAGGAGACTTACTTGGGCTGGGAGAGTTGCTTCCATCCGGCAAGCTGCTTCTTTGGTTTGCTTGGCTTTGGACTCCGTTCCAATACCTTTGGCCTCTCTGGACTTTATCCCTTTGAGTATACCTCTTTTGGATTCCGTCTCCTTGAGTTGGCTGCAGATGGAAGCCTTCCTGTTCCAGGCTTCTCTCACTGCTCCTGCTGTCGGTCCTTCTGACCTCGCTCTTGCCACTTCCCCAGCACTTGCTCTTGCCTCCGCCTCTGCCTGTTCCTCTTCCTGTTCCTCCTTTTGTTCCTTCTCCTGTTCCTTTTTCACTGATCATCTGGTTTCCTTTATAAAGGGATTTCTGGTTTGCAGGTTCTGAGTTTGAGGACAGGTGAAACTGCTTGTTACTAATGTGATCAGTGCTAGAGCACGTTGCTTCAGGTACTGTGTAATTGTTCATGCGCCCTCTGGCTGAGCTGCGCTGGAACTGCGCTCTCTGCCTTTTCTGAGTTCCATGAAAATCAGGAGTTTTTTTCAACACTGTTTCTTCTCTAGCTCCAGCCTCATGACACTATAGCTGAGGCTCTGCTTACACATTCAAAGGAATCGAAAGCTGCACGGTTGGAGAATTTGGAGACATCCTGGGCATGTTTGAGCGCAGAGAGAAATTCTTGCCTTTTATTGTCAGACATAAAAGAACTTAAAGTCTGCAAATGGTCAGTGACCTCTTTTAAGAACATGCCCATGTAGAGACTATAAGAATTAATTCTTGCAGCAAGCATGGAAGCTTGGAAGATTCTTCTACCAAAAGCATTCCAGGGTTCTACATTCACGTCCTGGAGGATTAGAGGCATGTCTCTTGGCACTTCTAATCTTTTTCATTGCAGACTCAACCACAATAGAGTGGTGAGGAAGCTGAGTCTTATGGAAACCAGGACAAGGAGGGACACGATACATGGTGTCCAACCTGCGAGAATGAGGAGAGGTGGTTAGAGGTGCTTCCCACATCCTTAACATGAGATCATACAGAATCTCATGAATAGGCAAGGTAGCTGCCACTTTAGGAGTTTTAGGATATTGTAAAATATCTAACTCCTTAGCTCTAGGCTCTGACTCTGGGGCTACTGTAATAGAGAGACCCCGAGCCACCTCTCTGATAAAGTCTTGAAAAGACAAGTCCTCTGGAGGGGACATTCTTCGTTTAGGAGAGGACTCCTCCTGTGGAAGAAGCATCGCTGCATCGACAGACTGGTCAGAATCCTCAGAGTCAGAGGAATCGAAGTATCGTCTGTCGGGATGCTCTTGCAAAGCCCGATACCCGTACCGACTGGGGTCGGTATCAGGAATCATCGGTACCAGGGTATCGGTACCGGAAGGCTGCAGAGGGCAGGGTACCGGCATGGCTGACACCGATGCCGATGTCAATGCCACCGGTACTGGGATCGGTACCGATGGCGATACCGGAGAAGGTACCTGCAGAGTAGTCTGTAGCGGTACCACGGGCGTCGATGCCACAAGGAAAGCCGCCAGACTGCGTTCCATGGACAGAATCCTCTGATCCATGGACGCTGCCAATGCCTGGAAGTCGGTACCGGTGGAGGCTACCGGTACCCCAGAGCATGGCACCAGGAGATCGGTTGAGGCCACGCCATCTAGATCGTCCTAGAACCCCGATGATGATGCTTTAGAAGCCGAAACCTCCCGCCGGGGTAATTTTGCCGGTGCAGAATCCTTGAGGGCAAGGCCAGAGGCATCTCGATGCTTAGAAGGAGATTTGCCCTTCGAGGACCGGCTGGATTTATGTTTAGTTACCTGAGATCTATGTGAGGAAGAAGCAGCCCTGGAAGACGTCGATGCCACCGAAGCTGCATCAGAGGGAAACAGGGTACTGAGCTTGGCAGCTCGGTTCTGTCGACCTCTCTTAGACATCATGGAACAGGACATACAATCTTTGATGGAATGGTCAGGGCTTAAACATTTGAGACACCAGTCATGGGTGTCGGTGACGGATATAGTACCGCCACATTTTGTGCACTTCTTAAAACCTGAGGCAGGTTTTTTCATATTTGAGGAAAAAGGTTTTGGGCCTAAGGCCCAAAACTGAAGTACACCTGAAGAAAAAATAGAAGGTCTTTTTTTTTTTTTTTTTTTTAGGAAAAGAAAAAGAACCAGCGGTACCGGTATAGCGTCGAGGAAGGCAAACGCGACAGAAAAGAAATAAAGAAAAAAATAAGGAAATTCTTTTGCGGTGACAGGAACACGACCTGCTGGCTCCGCGGAAAAAGAACAACTGAGGAGAGACAGTTGGAAAGGCGGGAAGGCAGCACGCAGGTGCTGTGGGATGCTCCCAAAAGCTTTCTGATTGGACGCTGGGGAGCGTTCCCGCGCAGGCTCCGTCGGTACCGACGTACCCATATGTGAAGACTCATTCCTGCTTGTTCCTGGAGATTACACTGTGACAAGGAAGCCTGTTTTGAGCCTATGAGTATAGAAAAGGCCAATGACTTTAACTTAGAGAAAGGAGAAATCCCTGCAGGGCATGGATTTCAGGCCCCTCATAGAGAAAGAAACCCGAGGGAGAGAAAGTTCAGGCAGCCACACCCTAACTCCTATGACGTAACTGCAGGCTTGAGAGGTGATTACAATCACCTGGGAGGAGTGGAGGAAGGGCTGGAGCCCTGGAGAGGGAAATATAAACCCCTGCTAAAGCAGAGGAAAGGGGAAGCTCAGAGGAAAGGAGAAGCTCCAAGGAAGGAAGAAGCTCTGGGGAGGCAGAGGTCTCAGGAGGTTCGGAAGACTCAGAGGATTCAGGGGAATCAGGAGTGGAACCAGGAGCACCTGCAGATATCCAGGAGAGAACCCAGAGAGGAATACAGAGAGCTGTTCCAGAGAGGGTGGAAGGAGACAAGGAAACCGTAGCGAGCACAACCAGGGAGAACTGCCCAGTGCTTCAGGTATTGACTGTCTTTATCGGGGAGAGTTGAGCTCAGGAGAGACTTCAGAACCCCCAGGGAGGCTGTATTCTGAGCACTGTGTCCAGAGCTCAGAACAGGACACTGCCCTAACAACACCAGAGGATATGCAGATTGAATTGGCAGGGGAGGAATTGCAAGATCTAGATATCCCCATGGACTGTACCCTGTGTCAAGCTACAAGCATGGAATCATTATGCTAAAGGCTAGCATTGAATGAGAAAGTCTCCTAGAAGCAGGTAACTGGAATTGAGCCAGGAATTGGGTTTGAAGAAAACTCCATGTGTTTGCATTTCTCAGGCAAAGTGCTGAGTCACGCTGAAGAGAAAGCTTGTGAATGTTTGTTACTTGTTTTCTTATTTTGAGTTTAAAAACCTATCCTGAAAGGAAGGAGGGAAAGAAGAGGTTGTTCCAGAGGAACTGAGTTATTCTTTTGCTATTAAGTGCTTCACAAACACAAGGTTAAAAAGAAGTATTTTTACCTGGCTGGGCAGAGCTGTTTCTCTAAGACTGAGCAACGTTGTTAACCAGCTGCATGTGTTTAAAAGACTGTGAAGCAGTTATACTGATCTAAAAATGCTCCGTTGAAAACAATCCTGAATGAACAAAATTCCTGTGTACAGTTTACTTGAACCTTTACTTTAAAATAAATTCTGTCATTTGCCTTAACATCGGACCATGACTACACTTCTTCTTAAGAGCCAAACTACATGTCCCAGAATCCACCTGAGGAAAAGCTAGTTTATTTGAGCTCACCAAGAGAAGTTCTCCGTTACCTTGCCCCTCTAAGCCAGAGGCCAGGGGCAAGGGCGTGACAACACACATTACTCTCATTCGCTCCTGCTACGTTCCTGTTTCTTCTTGTAGTTATGTATGATTTTACATGTATTTATATGGTTTTGAATATGATGTATTAATTGTAATTATCTCTTTATTGGTTATATTTATAGTTTTACAAGTGATCTGTTTCATATTGGTCACAGTTTGATATGTCCTCAGTACTCCACACTGAGGTATTTACCATTGATATATATGTCTACTTGTCACGTTCCTTCATATATATATATATATTTTAATACGGTTTTATTATTTATTTATTTTATTATATTTGTACATATACATTCATTTAAATATTTATTAGTTTATATTTGTATGTATTTATTATGTTTTATTTAGGCATCTGTTCTTATCATGGTTTCATTTTATTATGTATTTTAACATTTGTATGTTTTAATGTTATAGTGTTTTTACCAGATTATCTGCCCTTTTGTGGTACAGGCCGCAGGAAATGCTGTCATGGTCCGGGCCCAAGTGGCGTAGGCAGCAGTCATGGGTGTCGGTCACTGACATCATTTAGCTGCAGCTCACATTTTTTTAACCCACCAGGAGATATGATTGGGAACACCCAGATGGGGTCAATGACCCCGGGCAAAAAAGGAAGCAAACACCGGTTGAGGTGAGCCTCAATCAAAAAAGGCAAAAGGAGCCGAGAACAGTGCCGGAGACGGTCAGGCTTGAGTTGGGAGGGGAACCGGTACGCAAACCGGGAAACTGACTATTTGAGGAAATTAGCAAGGATTTTTCCGTAGAAACAGGACAGACATCCATTGTGCTCCGCGGAAAAAAGGAGACTGAGCAAGATGGCACCCATGAGTGAGAAGGGGACCATGCATGCGTGGTAGCACATCCCAAAGGCTTTCTTTGAAAGCTGGGGATATGTTCCACGTAGGCTCCGTCGGCGCCAACATCACCCATATGTGAGGACTGACTTCCTGCTTGTTCCTGGAGATAGGATGCTGGGTTTGATGGACCATTGATCTGTGAGCTTGACACTTATGTGCATATGATTACAGCTGTTTTAGTGTCATTACTATAATGCTCTCTGCCTCGAGTGTTCAAGAAAAGATATTTATAAATGGATATTTGTTATATTATGGGATTAATGGATGTTTATATGTTTATGTTTATGCAATTTCTTGATATACCGCCCAGGCTGAAGGGCAACAGAGCGGTTTACAATCACTACGAGCAGGTACTGGATACATTCCCTTGTCCCCAAAGGGCTCACAATCTGTGTGTACCTGAGGCAACGGAGGGTTAAGTGGCTTGCCCAAGGCCACAAGGAGTGCCTATAGGACTAGAAACCCCAGTCCCTCCAGCCTGGGATTGCTATCCAGGTGGGAATCGAACCCCCAGCCCTCCAGCTTGAGGTTCCTTGTCCTAACCACTAGACCACTCCTCCCTCCTGATGATTATCATGTGTTCTTTGCTTTCTATTAAATTCTTCTTGTGTAGTTTATAAACTGCAATAATTTATAGCAAAAAAGGAAGACTTTTAATATAAATTAAGTCATCTGCCATAATACAAAGTACAAAGATATATGCTAAATTATAGTAATTTGCCATAACTTTTGTAGGATGTGATGATGTTATGTTGATATGTCTGTCTTTATAACAGATTTAAGTCTGGTCAAGTTTAAATTGTTATGGGATATTGCCTTTGGAGTAATCTTTAAATATAATTGAATTGTTTCCATATATGTGTATTGTCACCAGTAACCTCCCCTGGAGCCCTGAGGCATGCAGAGAAAGGTCAGCCTGGGAAAATTCTGACTCAGGAAGTAGGGCGGTGCACGGATTATGCACGGCCTTCTGGGTGTTGTAGTCCCCTTCCACTCCCCAAGCAAGGAATAACTGTAGTCGAGTGGTTCAGGCAATATATGACAAGGTTTTATTTCCCCTCCGGGTGGATTAATTGCCAATAAAATACAGAACAAAAAGGGCCATGCTACTGGCATAAGAAAACAAAACTCAGGACTTAAACAAAACAGCTTCTTCCTCTTCAGCTTTAACCAATGCAGTGCTCAAACAAACTCAAAGAAACATTTCCTTTTAAACCCAAAAGAATCACTGTGTTCCTTTGCTGCTATTCCAACAGCTTTGCCAACAGATATTAGCACAGGGATATGATATCATCTGCAAATGATAGCGTACAGTCCATTTGTTCCTCAGAGTCTTCTACAACAGACCCTGTCTGCATTTCCTCATCACTTTCAGCTGAGCAGGTTTGTACAAAATCATACGGAGCTTTAAAACACAGACCCTCTCTATTTCCCAGAGGTTTCTCATCAGAATGCTCTATAGAGCAGGGCTGATAACTGCCATATACTTGGGAACTAGCACATGGAGAGTCTAACAGAGCTTGGCAATCACAGAGAAAACTTTTCTGTCTAGTTTTCTCTTTCAATGCTTTACACAGCCTACCTTCGGGCTTTATCCTAGAAGACTTTCTCAGCACTGCTTCCTCAGTCATGCAAACGTCCTCTGGCCAACACCCTCCTCTCTCCAGGGTTTCTGAGCACTCCCACACTGACCTCTCAGGCAGTCTCTCTCTCCAACTGCCTTCACGATAGGGCTCTATTTGAGAGTAGCTCCCACCTGGCTTTTGGGCTTGGGCTCTCCGGGACTTTGTAGCTTTGAATTCTTGTGCTCTATCTCCTGTTTCTCTCTCTGCTGCTCTTGGAACTCCTACAGCTCCACCAGCTCCTCTTATTCCGCCATCTCTGCTCTCCTGGTTCCTGCTCTCCTTGCTCAGCTCGTTCCTCCTGCTCTGCTCGTTGCTTCCCTCCTTACTCCTCCTGCTCTTCTCCCTGAATCTTAGTGAGCAATTCTTATATCCCTGTCTTCTAGGGCTTAACTCTGCCCCGCCTCCACCCAGGTGTTTCCCCTTAAGACCGGGGCTCAGGGATACTCTGCAGCTTGGGCGTGTTTGCTGCACTCATGGCAACCCTGGGCCATGTGCTTTGCTTGCCTGTCAGAAACTGCAACAGAATCTTCTGTTTCACCCAGCTCCATAGCCTCGGAAGGAACTTCTACATTACAGTATGTGGTCTGGCTTTGATAAGTGCTTGAAATAATGTAAAATATTTTAAAGTGTCACCCACAATGCACGACAGCTATTGCAAACTACTTAGATATAATCTTATTAACAAATAATGACTCAGAATGCAACTAGCATCATTCATATCTACATGCCTAGTGTCCATGAATGCTAACCTTGGTTCCTTCCCCCATCCCCTCCCAAAAATCTGTTCTGGTTATACTATTGACCAGTCTCAGTACAAATCCCTGGGGTACTCCATTTTTCACCTTCTTCCACTGAATATTTCCATTTATCACTACTCTCTCTTTAAACCAGTTCCTTATCCACAATGGGGCATTCTCTCCTATCCCATGGCTTTTTTATTTCCTCAGGAGTCTTTCATGAGGAACTTTGTCAAAAGTTAGTGAAAATCCAGATACACTATATCATCCAGCTTACTTTTATCCGTGTTTATTCATGCCTTCAAAAAAAAACTGGAGCAGATTGCTGATACAAGACTTCCCTTGGCTAAATCCATGATGACTTCATCCCATGTCGGTCTTATATTTCACTAATTTTGTTCTTTATAATAATTTCTACTAGTTTCCCAGCACTGAAGCAGGCTCAGAAATCTGTAGTTTCTTGGATCCCCTCTGGATCCCTTTTTAAAAACTGGCTTTATATTGGTCACCCTCCAATCTACAGGTACCACAAATGATTTTAATGAAAGGTTCCAGATTCCTATTAATATAGCTGGAATTTCCATTTTGAGTATCCAACTCTGGTGATCTGCTGTTCTTGAGTTTGTCAATTTGAAATACTATATCTTCCTGGTTCACTGAGATTTTTTTTAAGCTCCTTTGAATTAGCACTATTAAATACCCTTTCTGGCAGAGGTAAATCCCTTACATTTTCCCTATAGCAGCAGGAACGGTGAGTCAGAGGGGGGCGGGACTGACAAGGGCTTCCAGCATGCTTGAATGCAAGGCTCTGAGCACTTTCATTTATCTTTTCAGTGCCAACATTCAGAAATAGCAGAAAAAAGGCAGCTGCTCCTGGAAGATTTGTATGGCGGGGGGTGTCAATGGCTGGAGGTTTGCCAGAGGAAACGGGAGCAGCAATAGCTGAAGGTTTGCCAGGGGTAGTTGTGGCAATGGCTAAAGGTTTACCCAGGGAGGCTGATACCCTTGGGCCAGCCCTGTTTCCAAGCAAAAGTGAGATTTGAAAATATGGAGTAAAGCCCATGTCACAGCTTTACAAATCTCCTCCATGGAGGCCACATGGACTACCAATATGGCCATGGTTCAAACATTGTAAGTCTTTACATGAACCTCAAAGGTCAGGCCTACCTGTGCATTGGTGAAGGAGATTCAATCTGTTAGCCAACTTAATGGAGTGTGCATTGCAACAGCACTCCCAGGTTTACTGGGATCAAAAGAAACAAAAAGCTAGATAGATATTGTAAGGGCTTTAGTTGGCTCTAAGTAGAAGGCTCAAGCTCGTCTGTGATTCAAAGTGCGCAAGCCACCTTTACCTTTGTATAATTACACTAAATCACGGTCTTCTTAGGAACAATTTAATTCAGCCTATGGAAAAAGTCGTTCACTATCAACTCCAAAATAATGCAGAGGAATAGTATTCTTCAACTTGCCTTAGAAGCCAATCACTCAATTGTAAAACAAGGTCTCAGATTTCACAAGTGCTACTTCCTGACTGTCGTCATGGAAGAAAAAGCACATAAATACATCAACGACCTTGTGTAAATTTACTTAGAGTGAACCAGTCCTATTATTCAAAACTTGTATACCAACACTCCGTTTGGTGTTCATCCACGGATATATATATCCCACCGTATAGTCCATGTGATCTCTTTGCAATTTCTTCACCTTTTTGGCCATCACTTCTTGATACAAAGCCGAAATTTGTTTCTGTTGATCTTCCAACTTGGTGCCATATATTTCTTCCGTTTCTGCTGCTTTTAAAACTTCCTGTATGGCCGTTATCTTCACAGTTATGCTATCTAGCTCTTTTTCTTCCATGACGACAGTCAGGAAGTAGCACTTGTGAAATCTGAGACCTTGTTTTACAATTGAGTGATTGGCTTCTAAGGCAAGTTGAAGAATACTATTCCTCTGCATTATTTTGGAGTTGATAGTGAACGACTTTTTCCATAGGCTGACCTTTACCTTTGTAGGCATATGCCGAAGTAGTCGAAAAGAGAGGCAAGATATTGCAAATGTAAACTACAGATTTTAAAAAAAAGCAATATCACAAAATATTGATATAAAAATAATTTAATTATAAAATAAAAAATGCAAAACATTAAAGACCCTATATGGCCATATTTTGGTGACTGCCTGCTTCAGGGGTCACTTGCATGTTAGCCATGAGGGACTGTTAGTCTTAATGTTTTAATACTTGCTGATGTTTGGTAGGTGTGATTAAATTGCATATGATAACTGCAGTCAAATGACCATTATTATGTAATTTGTTTATTTTCAGTTTCTGAAATTCATTATATAATCTCATCAACCAGAGTCTCACGTTAGCATCACTAATTTCTAACTTTAATCATATTTTTGCACATGGTTACATTTACGTAATTCTGTTTCTTTCACACTATCAGTTTCGCATATGTCACATGCAATACTTTTTTATATTTCTTTATGTGAAACATGTCACCCTCTATATACCTACACCCAATATTGTTCACAGACAGTGTGTAGTGTGTTTGCATTACTCAGGAGGATACTGTGTTAAGTGACATAATCTCAATTTATTTTCACATTACCATTAATCTATGCAGTGCTGAAAGACTTGCCTTTCACCAGTAGATCTCTCTACTGTCTTGGAGTTGATTTTTAAGTAGATTTTCTCCTTCTATAAAAGAGTTTGCAAATAAAATGCACAATCTCTTTGGCAAAGATATATATGTATATATATTATAAATGGACATTCCAATCATTGTACCATACATTTTTATAACCATAATACGTCAGACCTGTTTTTGAAGAACATTATAGATTTTGTGGCTCTCATTGGAAGACATCAGTTTTTTATCATCAATTTTTTGTAACAATAGTTTATACATATGCAATGCAATGTGTGCCTTCGAGTCAGTCCTGAGTCCTGGCGACCCAGAAGCTCCTGGGTTTTCTTGGCATTGTCACCCACCGGAAGTAGATTGCCAGGCCTTTCTTCCGAGGCAATGGAGGGTTAAGTGACTTGCCTAAGGCCACAAGGAGTGCTAGTGGGAACCGAACCCTGGTTGCTTGGTTACCAAGCCAGTGTTCTAACCACTAGGCTACTCCTCCACTCCAAATGTGGCATTTAATTTCACTTTTACTGATCTCTCTCTTTCTGTTTTAGATATATTTTATTATTATTTATTTATTTATATATATAATAGGGTTTTTTAAATACCGCTTTATTACTTTAGTCAAAGCGGTTTACATTGTAACTTAAACTTGGTAATGTACATTAAACAAGGACATTGATAATTTGGATTCTTCTGAGGCAATGGAGGGGTAAGTGGTTTGCCCAAGGCCAAAAGAAGTGCTAATGGGAATCAAATCTTGATCTCTTGGTTCTCAAGCCAGTGCTCTAACCATTAGGCTACTCCTCCACTCCTGAAGCAGGCAGCTGCTGAAACGTGTAGAGTCTTTTTAATGTTTTGCATTTTATATTTTGGAATTAAATTATTTTATATGAACATTTTGTGATATTGCCTTTTTTCTCTACAGCATATGCCCAAGGGAAAAATGTTAGCAGGATGACAGACTAAGGTAGAAATCTGACACTACCCTAGGAACGAACGCCGGAAGGATGCACAGAACCAACCTACTGTTAAAAATCTTTAATGGAGGAGGAAGTGACGTCATCAACTGGAATGGCAGCTTAGGTAGCGAGCTCCGGAGGGCAGCTACAGTATTGTAAAATATTTTCCCCTATCCGAGCCTGAGTTATACGAGCAAAAGCAGGAGGTGGTGGAGGAAAGATTGCCGATCCCTATGGCGACGAGGAAGAAGACGGCGGACTTAAAAGAGTTCGCGTATGGGAGCGCGAAGTCCACGGCGGCCGAGAAGAAGATGGCGGGGCAAAGCGCGGGAAATGGCGAGGCTCTAGATCGGAAGGGACAGCGGAGCGAAGCCCCAGCGCTGGCGGAGATGGTCGTGCAAAATGTAACGAGAGAGGAGTTGCGGGGCTGGTTTGGTGATCTTAAGACCGAGGTGCAGGCAGTGAAGACGGAGGTCGGGGACCTGTGTGCCGCCCTGCGCGAGGAGATGGGAGAGCTGGGACATCGCGTGGAGGATCATGAGCAACAGCTGGGCCGGCTGGATACCCGGCAGAACGCGGTGGAATCCTCGCTTAAAGAAACGGAGGCTTGGAAGGATATGATTTTGCTGAAAATGGAGGACCTTGAAAATCGGTCCAGAAGGAACAATTTGCGCATTCGGGGGGTGCCCGAAGAGCAAGGGTTCTTGGAAAGTGAAAAGGTGGCGTGCGCAATCCTTAAGACTGTTTTAAGTGACTCAGGGACTGAGATTGCACAGGGAGGGCTGCAGTTGGTAAGAGCCCATCGGGCCTTGGGCCCCAGTAGACACAATCGGCCGAGAGACATTGTGTTGTGCATGGCGGATTATAAAGTCAAGGAGCGGATCCTTACTCTCATGCGCAACCGCAGGGACTTTGTATGGCAGGGCTATATAATACAGATTTATCCGGACTTAGCTGCAGGAACTTTGCAGCGGAGACGCGACATGCAACCGGTTACGTCTATCTTGAGGAGAGAGAATGTCCGTTATCGCTGGTTGTATCCCTTTGGCATCCTCTTCACTGTAGGGCTTAAGAACTGGAAGGTCCAGACAGTTTCGGAGGCAATGGCAGCTGTGAAAATGGCGGGACTGGGGAGCGGGCTGCCGAAGGACCCGGAGGGAAGTATTGGGGGAGAGGAGATGCACGGACTTAGGAGGAACAGCGAGCAGCGGAGAGGGAGTCCGGTGGCGGTAGCTGGAGAGCAACCTGAATGTACAGCAATGGATGGGTGCACATGAAGAGTTGGGGACCTTAATTCCTTGTTTTTGCTCTTATATGATTGTCATGTTCTTGTTATGAATATGTTCTTGTTATGTCATGTTCTTGTTATGAATATGTTCGGTAGGACGAGAACTGTTTGTCTATGAGGGGGGGGAGAACAAGGGGTGATGGGGGGGTGTTTGTAGGAGCAGTTGGGGGGAGGGGGAAGGGGGGTGGGAGCGAACGGGTGTGAGTGGATGGGTGGGTCGGGCAGGGAGGGGGTGTGCGAAAGGTGAGGGGTTGGATGGGGGAGGATGCTGGGTGGGGGGCGGAGGGAGTTGGGTAGGAGGCTGCCTCTGGTTGATGGGCACTACTCCGTAGGAGACCTCCGGAGGATGGAGGGGGACTTGGAAGGGGAGGGGGGAGGGGGTAGTAGAGGGGGGGAATGGGGAACGGGGGGAAGAGGGCAGGGGGAAGGGGGGACGGGACGAGGCGGGGAGGGGGGATGGAGGGGGTGGGAGGTGAGAGGTTGCGGGAAAAGGGTGGGACAGCAGCAGATGACAGTGGCCACGATGAATGTGCGTGGATTGGGTACTTGGAGGAAGCGGCGAATGGTGGAGCGCGAGGGGGGTAGGTTGAGAGCGGACTTCATATGCCTACAAGAAACCCATCTGAAAGTGGGTCAGGAAAGGCTGTTACAGACGAAGCGCTACCCCAGAGTTTTGCTGGCCGGGCAGAGGGCAGAAGCTCGAAAGGGGGGGGGGTAGGTATTTTGGTGGGGGAGAACTGGGTGGATAAGGTGGTGGGGGAATACCGGAATAAGAGGGGTCGGGCAGCGGGGCTTAAAGTTCAAATTGGGAGGGAGCAGGTGTGGATTGTGAGTCTCTATGGCCCTAATGAAAAACAGGGGGAATTCTTTGAAAGAATGCAGGGGGAGCTGGGTGGTTTAAGTGACGCCCCCGTTATTATTGGGGGGGACTTTAATCTGACAGTGAACCCGCGGGTGGATAATGGGGGGGGTAGTGGGCTGGGGCGGAGGGTGGATCGGGTGAAATTGTTACATTTTAAGGACCGACTAGGGGTGGAGGATGTCTGGCGGAGTCAACACCCGGGGTGTAAACAATATACTTTCTACTCAGCGCCACATGGTACGTATAGTAGAATTGATATGGTGTGGGCGGGGGGGGCTGGCTGAATAGGGTCGTTGAGGCGGACGTTGGCTCCATTACGTGGACCGATCATGCGCCTGTGTGGGTAAGGTTTAGTTTGGGATATGTGGACGAGGGGGTAAACTTTTGGCGGCTTAACGAGGCTTTGCTGGAAGAGCCGGGGGTGATTGAGCGTATTGGGAAGGTGGTAAAGGACTATCAGGATCTCAATATGAACGGCGAGGTGGGGTTAGGGATGGTGTGGGATGGGCTTAAAGCGGTGGTGAGGGGGCACCTGATTCAGGAAGCGGCCCGAGAGCGTCGGAGTCAGGGGGAACGGGAGCTCCAACTGTTGCAAGATATTCGGCGTTTAGAGGGGAGGGTGCACGGGAGGGGGGGGAGGGAGGGGGGGCTGTCGTGAAATTGAAAGAGTTGAGGAGGCAACTGGAACAATTGCGTACGAGTACCCTAGCGTATGAGTTACGGGTATTAAAACAAGGGTGGTTTGAGGGGGGAAACAAGGTAGGGAGGAGATTGGCCCAGTGGTTGCGCAGTAAGGTGATGCAGAAGAATATTGGGGGTATTCGGGGTACAGGGGGGAGGTTGGTTCACGGGAACAACGAAATTAGAGCAACCTTCGCGGAATATTATAAAACACTGTACACTAGTGAGGCAAGGGGGGGGAAAGCTCAGTGTGCTGAGTATTTGAAAGACTGTGCCTTACCTTCCTTGTCAAAAGAGGAGATGGAGTGGACTGATCGGCCCTTAACGGAGACGGAAGTAGCCTTGGCGATTGGGTCGTTGAAAAGGGGTAAGGCTCCAGGTTTAGATGGACTGTCGGGGCGCTTTTATCAGGTGTTCCGTTCCCTGCTAGGGCCTTTGATGGTGGCCGTCTTTAATGGCGTGTTAACAGGTGGGGAGACTCCACGTTCGATGCAGGAAGCTGGGATAACACTTATCCCTAAGCCGGGAAAGGATCCGATGGTCTGTGGATCCTACCGGCCCATCTCATTATTGAACGTGGATGCCAAACTTTTGGCGAAGGTTTTGGCCAATAGATTGGCTACAGTGATGCCTGAGATAATACATCCGGACCAAACCGGGTTTATTACAGGGCGGCAAGGAGGGGACAATATTCGTAAGATCTGTAACCTTACCTGGGAGGTCCAGCGGACGGGGCAGCGGGCCGTCTTCCTGACTGTGGATGCAGAAAAAGCGTTTGATAGGGTGGAAAGGCCCTTTATGCTTAGTGTGTTAGAGAAAGTGGGGTTAGGCCCAAATTTTGTGCAATGGGTTCAAGCGATGTATACGGCCCCTCAGGCCAGGGTGCGGGTCAATGGCAGTTACTCGGAGGCGTTCGCTTTGGGGAGGGGTACACGGCAGGGATGCCCCTTGTCCCCCCTGCTTTTTGCCTTGGTAATTGAGCCGCTGGCTGCGCGGATTAGGGGGTCCTCAGATATTAAGGGGGTTCTAATGAACTCCCAGGAGGTTAAGATTACTTTATTCGCAGATGATGTCATTTTTACACTTCGTGAGCCCTTGGTGACTTTACCGATTATGATGCAGGAGATTGCGAGATATAGTAGGGTAGCGGGGTATAAGATAAATGACAGTAAATCTGAGATATTGGGGTTTAATCTTACTAGGGAATTGGAGGAGGGGTTGAAAGGGGGGTTCGCGTTTAAGTGGGTGGGGGAACACTATCGATATTTGGGGATCCAGATGGGAAAGAATTTGGAGGGCCTGGCGAGGGTTAATTATGGGGGGCTTTTGCATGACGTGTGCCGGGATTTGCAAAGGTGGAAGGGTTTATATCTTACGTGGTTGGGTAGGATAGCAGTGCTAAAGATGAATGTATTACCACGGTTTTTGTTCTTGTTTAGTTCCCTTCCGTGTAAAGTGTCCCGGAATTATTTGAAGCGTGCGCAAAGGGTCATGATGGAGTTTATATGGGCAGGGAAGCGCCCGAGGGTGGCGCGGCTGGTAATGTTTCGACTGGGTAAGGAAGGGGGCATGGGAGTTCCCTGGTTGGAAAAGTACTATTTAGCTTCTCAGTTGCGGGCACTGTTAAGTTGGCAGGGGGCGGAAGAGGAGACTCCCCGGGAGTCCCCGCTGGGTACAGCTGGAGCAGGAGTTAGGACAGGGGGGGAGTCTGGTTGAATGGATTTGGGATCCGGGAGAGGGGGTGGACAGGGGGACGGAGGGAAATCCTTTTAGGGCCCTGACGAAGGAGATCTGGGTACGGTTGCGGCGTCAGTTACTAGGGGGAAAGAGATACACTAGGGGAATGTCTATTATGGGGGTTCAGGAATTTGCCCCCGGGAAAGAGGGGGGGGGGTGTTCCGGGAGTGGAGGGGGAAGGGTTTACGGTTTATGGGACAGGTACTCCATGCGAGGGGGGATTTTAAGAGTTGAGGGGAGATACAAACTGAATTTGGGTTAGATGGTAGAGGGTTTTTTGCCTATTTGCAGGTTATGTCATTTTTAGGTCGGCGGGAGGTTAAGACTGAGGTAGTCCAGGAGCCCACGGTAGTTGAGGCACTCTTGGCGAGTGGGGTGCGGAGGGGGGCCATTACCCAATTCTATAGGGAATTGATTAAGCTGGGGGGGGTTGGGGCGGGTATCCGGGGAGAAGCGGCCTGGGAGAGGATCTTGGGGGGGGAGTGGAATAGGGAGAGATGGCAGGGTATTTATGGGTGGTCTAAGAGGTTGGCCCCGGGCACGGCCTATCTGGAAAGTAGTTTGAAGATTAGATATCAAATTTATTGGACCCCGTGGAAATTGAGGGCCATCTGTAGGGCGGAATCAGGAGAGTGCTGGAGGGGATGTAAGGGGAGGGGGGATTTGTATCACTTGTTGTGGGACTGCCCGATAGTGCGGAGTATGTGGGAGGACTGGGAGGGGGCTATCCGAGAGGTGACGGGGGTCCCGGTGGTCTTGACTCCCGCCATGGTCTTGCTGAATGAAATGGATGGAGAGGGGGAAAGGGGGTTGCAGCGGATGATTGGTTATTGTATTGCTGCAGCGCGGGGGGAGATTTTACTGCGCTGGAAGAATAAGGCTGCCCCCTCTAGGAGGGATATTGTGGGGAAATTAAGTGGATTACGGGGTATGTGCGAAATTGCGGCCTATGGGGCGCACAAGGTGCCGCACTTTCGGCAGTTGTGGAAGGGGTATGATGGATGGTTATTGAAGTGGCAGGAGGGAGGGGAGGGCACAGGGTGCGGGTAGAGGGGGTAGTATGGATGACCGAATGAAAGGGGGGGGTGAGGGTGAGAGTACGGCTCTGACGGGGAGGTATGGAATCTTAGGGGGGGTACTGGGGTGATTTGTCAGTGCTTGTGCTCAGCTTGGATCTGGGGTTGGATGCTGCTTTGCTGTAGTTATGTTTGCGGGCTACTTTTGTGTGGAGGTGGTGGTTGGGGGTTGCTGGGTTTCTGCTGTATTTCCTGGTTATTGTGTGATTGGTTTGTATATTGAAAACCTAATAAAGGAAAAGTTACAAAAAAAAAATCTTTAATAAAGGTACATGAGCACTAATTAGTGCTCATGTACCCATCCATCTCTTCTTCTCCCTGAGTAGGTTAAGTATACCCATTCATGTATTTAGTAATCCTTCGAACACTGCCCTCATTTTGTTTCATTTTTTTTTCTTAATAAGATAATGTTATGGGGAGAATTCTTCCCTGTTATTGCTATAAGTTAACTCCCCTCTAAGTGGGCTAATTATAATTTGTGATAAGGAAGCTTATCATAGCTCAGGAAGGAGCTATAGAAAAGGTGAAGTGACTCTGAACAAGCAACCTGTCAGTTCTGGTAGAAATAAGAAAACAGAATTTTCCCATAAAAGACTACCAGTCCCAGAATGCACCAGGTTTCCAACAGCCATTAGGGGAGCTGAAGTGGGGAAACGTGTGTTCAATCAGGAGGGCTATGAGGTAATCCCTAAGCACTCATCTCAAAGGGCAGGGCCTGATTCAGCACAGCTGCGCTGTGTTAGGGAGGAGCACTCATTTAAGCAGAATAAAGGTAGAGTTTATTCTACAGAGAATTATCCTTATCCTGAGAATCAGCTTGAGCTTGATCATCAGTTTCATCTGAAAGATCATCAGAAGCAGAAGCCAAACCGGACGGACAGAGAGGGAAAGAAACCCTTTGGAAAAAGGAAGAGAAAAGCCTTTGAAAGGTCTAGAAGAGTCCAGAGCAGTACGTATACTGGGAGGCATTTCAAGGGCCAGCATACACCATTGGACTGGGGAAAGCCAGAGGAATGGTGCTGCAGGGCTAGGAATCTCCAGACGCTACCTGTGAGGGAGACGGCTGCACGTGGAAGGGACCCTAAGACCCGTGCCAGAAGGTATGTGAAGAGAGATCCAGTGTCCAGGGATCTGGATTGGAAGGCTGGACATAAGAACTGGACTACATACTGGCCAGGCTATATAGAGAGGAACTCTAGCAGCAATGGAAGCTCAGGTATGAACACTGATCTATGCCCTAGCTATAACCTTGAAGGACAGCAGGGAAACAAGTATTCTCCTGAAAGTGCTCCATTGAGAGATTCATCTATGCCAATCCATGATATTGAACCCATGCTTGTTGAAGAAGGGGGAATGATTGCAGATGAAGAATGTGTTTATATGGACTGCTCTCTGTCTAAACTCCTTTGGTAACTTTCTGTTACAAAGTACAGCAACCATCACAAAGAAATACAAACTTGTTCTTTAATCTACTCAGAAAAGCTCCTGAAGCAGGATTTGACCCACACAGTAGAAAGCAAGCCAGCTAAGGGGTTTCAGCTGGATAACTGCTAGCAATTGAGCCTTACCTAATTGCTTGTGAGCTAGGAGAGAATCACTTCTGAATCTATGTGGGAAGATATAAGAAGTTAACCTGAAAAGAACAGTTTTTTTTTCTCTTTGTAGCTTTTGGTTTGTTGTTTGATACTTGCTAAGAGGATATTAGCTAAGCCTACAGAAAAAGACCAGTTTGTTATCAACCAGGTCTTATTTATTTTGCTTTTGATTGCCTGACAAGTTAAAAGGTTGTTTTCCTGATTTTGACTTTGTTTTTCCAAGTTTAACACTGAAAGCAAGTAACCTGTTTTATGTGCTACCAAGCATATCTGTGTTGGGAGAAATAACCCCATAAATAAATACCTTATTGGCTTTAACACTTGAGCACAACTAAATTATTGTCAGCAGCTGTGTCTGGTGTGAATGAACTGCATTGCCCACAATCCCTTGCAAATCATATAGATATATGCACTTGCCAAGGCTGTGAAGATTCTCACCCAGGCAGCCGTCTGACAAATTCTTGCATTGTTTATTTTCTTTTTGATAAGGTTTCCTTTGTATATTGCTGCAAGCTTTATATTTTCTGTACAAGCTGTGCTTGATTTATTGTAAAATTCATAAACATATAATAATAAAAAAAAATCTTTGCATAGGGTGGATCCATAACTAGAGTATGCACTGAAGTTATCACCACCAAAAATAAGACCTTCCAGGGAAAGTATCTCAGACCAGATTGAGGTTCAACTATTTAGAACAGTTTATACTTAAATTAAAATCATATCTGTTTGAAAATGTTTGGGGTTAACTGACTGTAGTATAGATGGTGTCAGATTATTTTTTAGGATAATTGTATGGGATATGATGATTATAGCTTGTTTTTATGTGTGTTTTAAATTGTAATGATATTTTGGGTGTATGCTGTACTAAAACGTATTATGCTAGATCTACAGGTTTATAAATGAGCTACATAGATAATAATCACAAGAGCCTAAGGGCTCAAGGGGTGCTTTAATCAGCTGAGTTAGAATAATGTTAAGTTCTAAAGACATGGAGACCAATTCGGTAGGTGCATGTCCCAGAAATCCAGACGCCCAGAGAGGCACCCGATTCTGCTCCCGTGGGAACTAGATGTCCCTGCAGGGGCAGAATCACAGCATAGGGCTTGAACATCTATTCTAGGCCATGCCCCAATTCCGGCACCCCGGACGTTCAGAGCCTGCCCTGTTATTTCAGCCTGACTCCTGCATGGAGCCGCAGTGCCGTGGCGTCCCGTTGCCATGACACTGTAACTCCATGCAGGAGCCTCGATCCCCGGCAGATGCAGCAATGGTCCTTTCCCCACCGCCCAATCCCCGATCGGTTCTGCTGAGGCCAGAGTCAGCCTGCAGGGAATCCCCTGCACCCCCTCACCTCTTTTTCTGAGCCCATATACTCCCTTTGCCTCCATCTAGGGGGACGTATTCCACCTCCGAGGTGGAATAGGTCCCCCATCCAGATCGCCGACCCTGGACATACAAGGCCGACAATGGAATCTGCTATTTACATCTGAGATAGGGGGCACACCTCCAGCCTGCCCTCCCTCCTCCCACCCCCAACATCCTTGCTGTACGTGTGGGGAGCTCTGTGGGTGGCACCAGCACCCTGCTGTTTTAGTGAGAATATACATCCAACCTGGGTGTATATCCCTGCTAAACCCGGGTCAGAATCTACCCCATAGTAAATGGCGTGATAGGGGACCTCAATAGAAGCAAGCCCCATATAAAGCGAACAGTTTAAGGCTGTAGAGATGGGTTTACTTTCCACAGGGTAATAGTAAGTGCTAACTACACTAAGGTGTACTCTAATGGAATTAATTTTTAAACTTTACTCTAAAAGATGTAGAAGCAGTTTTTGTGTGGGCAGAAAGAAGGGTTTAGAGCCTTTCTATCACACCATACAGCACACCTCTTCCACTTAAAACCATAAGATCTTCTAGTGGAGACTTTCCTGGAAGTCAGAAGGACTAGGCAACATCCAAAGGGACTTGAGGTAAGGATACAAAAGCATTCCCAAGTCTGTGTAATTAGTATTGAAGAATATCCTAGTTTCATGTGTGATGTAGAAGCCCCTATAGAGCCCATGGAAATAGAAAGAAAGGAAAAGGTTACCTTTAAAACTGACAGTCAGCCAGCACACATAGCTCACTGTTTACAAGAGAAAGACAAACAGAGGGAGATAGGAGCTGAGCTGACACGCCCAAGCTCTGACGTAGCAGCAAGCCTGGAGCTTGATCACTCACACCTGTTCAGAAAGGCAGAGCCAAGCCTCAGGCAACAGAAATATAAACGCTGGTTGGGAGCAAAGGGGGGGGGGGGGCAGCGAGGACAACAAGAGAAGCAAGGAAGGAAGCCAGAGAGGGAGCAAGAGGAAAGAGCTCCTGGGAGACGTGGTTGAAGAGGCTCAGGAACCCGAGAGAATGGGAGATTTGGCAAAGAACCTACCTGCAGTTCTGGGAGAGAAGCCGGCAGACTAGAGGGTGGGAAGGCACAGCCTGTTGCCAGGAACCAGCCTGGGCAGAGAGAACAGGGAGCCCTTCAGTCCTTACTGCCTGAGGAAAGGCTTCAGAGTTTGTACAAGTGGAGACCCAGCACCAAAGCCAGGAGGTTAAGAAGCTCTACCTGGAACAGAGAGCCACGGGGTGGCTCTAGTTAGGAATTACAAACGGAGAGTCACAGAGCATTTCCTTATAACTGGAAGGAACTAGAGGAGAGCCAGAGAAGAAGCTCCAAAGCCACAGGTATTTCAAACCCTTGCTGTCTAGAATTGTATACAGGGGAAACACCCAAGTTTGCAGAGGGAGGTTACCTAAGCTGGAAGATATGCAAACGGACTGTAATGTTAATGACATAGCTGAAGTTCCAATGGATTGCACGCTTTATTCTTTATTCATGGTATTTGATAGACCGCCCATTACCGAAGTGTAGGGCGGTGTACAATAAAAATTTGGGCTGCCAGAAAATACAGAAGGAAAGGAACGCCAATAAATTGATAGGAAAGTGGTTAAGGAAAAGAGAAGAACGATAGAATAGAACAGATTTCAACACAAACAACAAGCGTGTAATACATAAAGAACACAAGAATGGAGTGGGAGAGGGTAGGGATGGGGGGGCGGAGGGTAGAGAATATTAGAGGGGGGCATGATTAGGGATTGGTGAGTGGTTGGGGGGGGACGGGACGTACCAACAACATAATTCTCATGATTTACCAACAACATAATTCTCATGATTTACAAAAGAAACTCAACATCAGGCACATTCTCAATGAGCATAATTAAATTATGACTCTATTAGATAATATTACTTAAATAACTATAAGCTCCTTTGTTTTGAACTGTATATAGTTACCCTGTTACTTCCAAGTTACAATCCCTGTTACAATGTAAGCAAAAGATCTTGTTTCTAATGCAAAATGTTATTATGTAAACCGCACTGATACTAAATAGCGCGGTATATAAGAATTTGTAATAAATAATAAATAAATAATAAAAGCCTGACAAAAAAGATAGGTCTTGAGAAGGGTCCTAAACCGAGGGAAAGACAATTCAGTGCGAAGGGAGTGTGGGAGAGAATTCCATAAGGCAGGACTAGCAAAGAAAAAAGCAGCATGGCGAGTTGACTCTAGGTGTGCCTGAGTGGGGGATGGTAGGAAAAGACGGTTGCCGTGGGCGGAACGGAGAAGACGGGGGGTAGGCTGGAGGTAAATGAGGTCTGCCAGATATTGGGGTGTGTTGGTATGGAGGGCCTTATGGGTAAGGATGAGAAGTTTAAAAAGGAAGCGGGCCTTGACAGGGAGCCAATGGAGAGAAAGAAGACAAGGGGTGATATGGTCTCGGGGGGAGGAGAAAGTGAGAATGCGGGCAGCGGTATTTTGAATGAGTTGTAATCTCCGAAGTTGGTATTGCGGAAGACCTGCGAGGAGTGAATTGCAATAATCGAGTCGAGTAATTACTAAAGAAAGGACAAGAGTGGTGAGGGATGTAACTGAAAGTAAAGAACGAACAGCCCTAATCCTACGGAGATGGAAAAGAGAACTACGCACTACACCGGAAATGTGCTGATGGAATGAAAGAGATGGGTCAAGAATAACACCGAGATAACGAAGAGTTGGTACCAGAGGGATGGGCAGGTTAGACATATGTGGTGACAAGGTGAGGGAGGGAGCACCAAAGGTGAACCAAATAGCAGCTGACTTGGAGGGATTAACGATGAGGAAATTGCTAAGAAACCACTCAGAGACGGCAGCCAGACAGGTATTGAGGGGAGAAAGGTCAGGAACTGAAGAGGATTTATGATGAATTAGGAGGATGTCGTCTGCAAAAAAATAGGCGGATATACCATACTGCTGTATAAGAAGGGCAAGGGGGGCGAGAAAGATATTGAAGAGAAGGGGAGCGAGAATAGAACCCTGGGGGACACCACAATGCAGAGGAAAGGGGATAGAGGACGTGAACCAGAATGAACTGCTTTGCTTATCCGATGATATCGAGTCACTGTGTTAAGTCTTTGAGTTAAAGAGCTGTGAAACAGCAAAGGAAAATAAGTTATTTTTACTTTGCCAAAATAAGCTGTTTGGTTTTCCCATCTTTGTTACTTAGAAAAGGCACTGCATGTTTTGGAGCCAGAGTGTGAAAAACAGCTACCTTATTTTGTTGTAAATAATCCTCAAGCAAACACCTGGACACTCTCCTATTTTGTTCTACCCTAAGTCCTAATGTGAGGGGAATAAATTTCTTGTCATTTTGCCTTAAACACTCGACTCATAGCTATTCCTTTATCAGAGGTCTAAAAAGGGACTACAACTCCCAAGAGGCATTGCGAAAGCAGAAAGGTGTGGTCTCACTTTCTGATTAAAGGACATCATGGCAGGCCAGCCCTCTTAGCCCTAGGCAGAGGGCTGACCTCGTGACACATGGGACTTCTTGTGGAAAGTTCCAGAAAAGTACACCATACTTGTTTTGACCAATAGAGGACTATGAGAATCACAGTCCCTTGATCTAGCCTCAGTTTCAGAAAAGACTTCGCTATTAGGAGAATCAGAGGATATGCATACAGAAGACTCTCCCCAGTCTAGGAGAAGGGTGTCAAGGCTAGTTTGTTGTATGACCCTATCCTTGAGCAGAACTGAGGAATCCTCCTGTTGTGAGAAGTGAAGAGATCTATCATGGGTGTACCCTGCTCACAAAAGATCATCTGAGCCATGCCCAAGTCCAAATCACTCATGTGGGGTCAGTACCTGGCTGAGTTTGTCCACCAGGATATTGTCCTTCCCTGCCAGATAGCTGGTACTGAGTCATCCTGTGGGGGATGACTCAGTTCTACTGCACACTCTGACAGATTCCCAACACATGAGATAGGATCCAATTCCTCCCTGCTTGTTGTTGTAAAACATGGCAACCTGGATGTCTGTTTAGCTGAAGATTATTTAGTTGGCCAATCAATTTCTGAAAACATTTAAAATGTTATACTCCCTTATCTCCAGGAAATGAATCCAGTGAAGTTTCTCCAGAGTTCCCAAATGTGAAACCCATCCACAGGAGCTCCCCCAGCCCAGTTAAGACACAGCTGGGGTAAGGACAGTTTGCACTGGAGGAACTTGGAAGGGGATGCCTTTTTCCAGATTGGAATAATCCATCCACCAGGACAGAGAGTTTCATAGAAGTCTGACATTCCGCAGCTTTTCAGTGGAGTGCTCAAGGTCCATTGGGCTTGCCTCATTCTGAGACATGCTAGGGGAGTTACATGAACTGTCAAACCATGTGGCCCAGCATCCTAAATATGTCCCATGCTGACATCTGCTGATTTGTTTGTATCTCTTTCATAGCAGACATTAAGGTAGTAATCTATTCTGCTACCTGAATTATGTCTAGCAGGGCTCCTATGAACTCCAATCCAGAGGGATTATCAACAGGCCCCTTTAAGAGAGCGTGCAGTCAAGTGTTCAAGGTTAAGAGGTTAAAAACCCAGCAGGCTGCAAGAGGGAGAGAGACCCATGGAGCCAGAAATCCTTTCAAAACAAGCCGTACAAAAGTAGGAACTTTAACTGGGAAAGGAAGGAACTTTAACTGGGTTGGAGAAGGGGCCGGGAGACCAGTTTTGTGCAAGTTTAACAAACTGGGTCTGAATAAAAATAAGTTTTGTTTTCCCTGTTTGTCTGGTGTTTGAACAGAAAACCCTTTCCCACCACACGCCACACTACCACATATGGTGGCATCATGGGGATTTTCTCTACAAGACTGAGGTCAAATCCATGTTCCTCCAGGGCTGGGCCTCTAAAATAGGTCAGGGTTTTTTGTTTGTTTGTATGGGCTGAGGGCTAGCCTTACTTTCAGGTTCAGTCAGTGCCAGACAGGCAGGCTTTGTTTTGGCCACTAGAGGCTGCTGAAAATTTGTTGGGACTTGAATACTTCAGGTTTAACTCAGCTGCAGAAGGGGAAGCTGTGTGGTGGTGTGGCAAGTGAATAGTGACCACCCAGGATGAAGTGGCTCCTCCAGATTCTGACAGAAGGTCAGCAACAACAATGTCAGCAGCAGTTTCAACATGCCCTGCTGCATGGGCAGTGAAACAGTGGCAGCAGATACAGGATGATATTTGAGCGCAGGGGGAGCTACAGAAGAGTTCCATACCTCAGTTGACCCAGGTCCTGCAGAGGTTGTAACTCCACCCTCCTGCACAAGTGCCTCTTAAAATGACAGCAGAAGACCATTTCCTGGTGAACTTTGAATGAACCACCCATCTGGCTGGTTGGCCAGAGGCGACATGGACTACCTATTTAGGAAATCTGCTGACAGGCAGAATTCCAGGATGCCAACCGAGGAGCTATGTTTGCAGCTGTCAAGGCAACTATATGGAACGGGCCGACTGTACCCCAGAGTCCTACCACAAATGATTCAGAAGGGCGGAACACATGATAAAAGAGAGCCCTCGGAGTTTCCTCTATCAGGTGAAGGATCTCACATGGAAGTAGCTGCAACTGGAAGGAAAGACCGGGCCCAAGATATCCAAGATTGTGCTGTTGGAGCAGTTTTTGGAGGGCTTGACCGCACGATAAAACAGTGGGTACGTCAGCACTCCAAGCTTATACTGGAGAGTGCACTAGAAATAGCCAAGGGGTATTATGAAGCCCAGCCGATGACTGACGCAGACATTGAGAAGGGGAAGAAGTCACTGGTAGTGGTGAAACAATGAGAAGGGAAAGAAGTCACCGTCAGCCCAGGAGGACAGAAGGGGAAGCCGGAACGGATATTGGCTCCCATATTACAAACCCAAAGTCACCTCCTAAGCAAGGCATGGCCCCAGCCACGATTCCTTCACATTGTGCAAAAGATAGCCTCCCTTTGGAGTTTGTAAGATGTTATGTGTATGGGTAATTTATCAAGGGGTGTTTGGAAATTCCTCTTAAGCCTGTGGCACCCAACATGAAGGGAAATAACTCGGTATCTTTCTGTCATATTTTCATGGTCTCCAACTGCATTTCTTGGTATTTGATTTTTTTCTCTCTCTAGTGTTTTTCTCCTACTTCTTTGCTTTGATCTGCGAAATTAAAGAGCTTCAATTTGCATCTGTTGCTTTTTGCAGTTTTTCTTGTGGCAATTTTCCTCTTTCTTTCAGTTTTTGGCGGATTCTCTTTGTATACCCTCTTGATTTAAATATAAGGTTTATAGCATAAAGGTAGCAGTACATTATCTCCTCCTTATCTGCAAAAATCCACTTAACCGTAGTTAATCCTCTTAACTTTTTCATTAATTTCTTGATTTTTCTCCTGCCACAGTGGATCCATGAACATGCTCACATTGGCCTTTATCTGTGGCAAGGATGTTATCTACTGTATATCTGCAATGCTTGCACTATCGTTAGCCCTAGTGCATGAGCTACGGGTGAGCACCTTTTTATCCTGGGCAACGTGCAGCCAGTATGTATTTTTCTTTTTCGTTCCTACTATACTTCAATTGTAATGTTGCCTTGCTGGGATTCAGTATAGATTTTGTAACAGGGTCACCACGTGAAGATACCCAGCAAGACTTGCGGAGAGAAATATAATCTCTATAGACTATATGTATATAGTCTTCCCGGTTATCCAAGTTACTTGTTCCTGTTCAATGTAATGACCTGACTTTTGTTTATTGTCGGATACTGTTTGTTTTATGTAAACCGTGCTAATCGCAAATAGTGCGGTATATAAGAAATGAAAAATAAATAAATAAATAAATAAATAAATAAAATAATCTCACCACCTAAGAGAAGTACAGCAATTCACCAACCACAGCCAGTGAATTTTATGCTACACTTCCCTTGACCCCATTTTTTGCTTTATATGACATTTGATATTTTGGCTGGCTTTGCCACCTTACCACTTCTAGACTGTTTGCTTGTTGCTGCTCTGTGGTTTTCGCAACATGGGCTACAGATTAATTATAGAAAGACAGAGGTGATATTTGTATCTCGTGATAAGTCTTTTGCTGCTCTGTCGGCGGTGCTTTTCAACGGTAACCAAGTGGCAACTAGTAGCGAGGTGGTATATTTGGGTGTGACCTTGAACTCTCATCTGAATATGCGGGCCCATGTTTCTAAACTTGAACGCCGCTCTTTCTTCCAGATTCGTCTGTTGTGACATCTTCGGCTATTACTATCTGCTCCCGACTTTCATTCTTTCAGGCAGTGCCTCACCTGCGTTTCGCTTTGCGAATGTTATCATGGCTGGTCTTCCATCCTCAATGCTCTCTGCTCTACAGCTGGCACAGAATGCCACAGCAAAGGTGATTTTGGGTAAGTCTCGGTCTGACCACATCACCCCTTGCTTGTGTTCTTTGCACTGGTTGCCAATTCAGCAAGGAGTTTTAAGCTGGGTTTGTCGGCATCCTGTCTTGGGGGTTGCTGTGTTGGCATTCTTCTGTTCATCCAGTTCACTTGGGTCTCCAGGACACACTTCTCTTGCCACCATTGTTTGCTAGTAGCCTGCATATTACGCAGTTGCGTGTTTTTTCTTTTGCTGCTCCACGTCTGTGGAACCATCTGCCTGATTCCTAGTGGAGCTGTAGTGGTGCTGCAGTTCCATAAGAAATTGAAAGCTTTTTTATGTTGTCAGGCTTTTGCGTCTGTTACTTCTTGATTTATCGCTGTATGGCTTGATTTTGTATTTATTTCTGTTATTTTATTTGGTATGGGTTTTTTTCCTGCTTTGAACAGTGTGATTAAGTGGCCTATAAATGTTTTAAATAAATAATTTTGTATCAAACCCTGTGACATTTTACAAAAGAACCACAGCAACTTAAAATCTATTCTGGTCTGTACTGAGAGCCAGTAAGATAAGTTTATATATTTGGGGCCCAATATTCGAGAGCCATTTACACAGTTTACAGCCCTGTAAACAGTGTAAATGTCGCTATGTGGGATATTCAACAGAACACGGTTAATGCCACTGAATATCCCCTCTCTTCTCCCTTATATGCCCTGATGCTAACTGCTTAGCATTGGGGCGTTTCGGGGCATTCCAGGGAGGAACGGAGGCAGCAACAATCGATAACTGGGCAATCAATAACCTCTCATCCGCAGTTGATAACCGGGCAGCAGCGAATTTGCATGCTGCCTGGTACGTGACCTGCGCCTAAAAGATAGGCGAGGCAAAAGCTCACCTATCTTGAAGCACAGGAGCTAACTAGGCAAGATGCAATATTGCTGCTGCCTGGTTATTGCTTGTGGTTGAGAGGCAGTGTGGCAATCCTGGATATTCAGTGCCAGGACTGCGCATATTTATTTATTTAGACATACTTCTATACCACCTTATCCTACAATCAAAGTGGTTACATCACATCACAATTGGGTTACATTCAACATGTGGGTGCTTTACAACATTTAACATGAGGGTATTTAACAACATTAAGACAACACATATGACCCCAGTATTGAATAATGTGGCGCGCGCGCGCCCCCACCAGGCAGTCGCCTAGTAAGGGCGGGCGGGCGTCCATCTTGTATCCCTTTTATCTCAAAGGTGTAGTTGTGTATATAAAGTAGACCAAGTGGATGTTAAAGCATACACAGGAATTTTATTTGGTTTCTCTAGGTCAGCTTAGTAACAGTCCTTGAAGAAGCTTTCACACTCAGCAAAAGAAACAAGGATATTTTCTCCCAAAATAAAGTAAATGCAAACAGTGTATTTCAGTGGGGTTATTTACAACAAACTTCCTTTCCTTTTTCCTTTAAGAGATTTCTTACTTCAGGATTAACAGTGGTACTTGCTGCTCAAGCCTACAACTGAGCTCAGTGATCTGCCAGCTCCCTTGTAGCTGCTTCCACTTAAACAGTCTTCAGCTGATTAGCACAGAGCCTGATTGCACTGTCCACTTTCCTTTAGCAGAGAACCTTAGTAATTCAACATAAGATTCCTTCTCTCCTTTCTTTCAAGCTTCCAGCTGTGACAAACTGGTAACCACTTTCTAAACTCTTCCTAATACTTTGCTTCCTTCAATCAGCAGCAACACATACAGCACACTCCATTTCAGAGCAGGTGGAACCCGGGTCATCCTCCCTACAATCCACCTCCATGCTTTCTTCTGGGCTGCCTGATGTATAAAGGGACCATAAGAAGATTTTGTTGCGTAAATCGCAGTACACGTGTTGGAGTGTGTGGGTTAAAAAGACAGGCAAGAAAGGTGTGTAATCCGGGTTAAAAGAGTTGGTGGATCAAAATAAGAATCAGAATGGAGGAGGGGGCCCTGTAAGTGACTAGTAACTGGTGTTTCTCTCTTGGCAGTGGGGTGATGTAATCATATTGTTTGGTGCCCACAATCAGCTTCACTGCTTTGTTTTTTTCATGAGTTGTAACCTCCTGAGAAAGTGTAGTTACTCACCTGTAACAGATGTTCTCTGGGGGACAGCGGGGATCAGTTCTCACATATGGGTGATGTCAACGCCGATGGAGCCCTGCGTGGAAGCTTCTCCCCAGCTTTCAAAGAAAGCCTTTGGGAGATGCACTATGCATGCGTGGTCCCCTTCCCACCTAAGCGTACCATCTTGCCTCAGTCACATAACATAGCTAAAGACAGGAAAAAAGACAAAGAAGCAACTCCATGGGGAGGAGGGAGGTTGTGAGAACTGATTCCTGCTGTTCCCATTGAATACCTGTTACAGGTGAGTAACTACACTTTCTTCAGGAACAAGCAGGAAGTCAGTCATCACATATGGGTCTCCCTAGCTACAGGCTTCCAAAAAAGTTGTAGAAATACCATGGGTGACCAGGAAAAGGTGAGCCGTGAGCAGCAGCAGTAGAGTCTTAAGGAAACAGGCTCTCGAAAGACTCAAGTGTCCAGTGAGAACCAGCACTCTGGTAGCCTAAACACAGATGGTCGGAGGGCAGGAGTTGCCTACACCCCGAAGGCACTGTCCCATTGGGACTCTCTCTCCAGGCAGTAATGAGCTGTGAAAGTGTGGACTGAAGACCAGGTGGCGACCCAGCAGATGTCCAATAGAGGGACAGAATGCAGGTATGCCACAGATGCCACCATGGCCTTGATGCCGTGTGCTGTGACCTGGCTCTCCAGCGAGAGGCCAGCTGGGCTCATAGGCAAGGGCAATGCAGTTCACCACCCAAGTGGACAGAGTTCACTTGGTCATCGCCTTCCCCAGCCGATTGGGGGTCATAGGAGACAAAAAGCTGAGGGGGGGGGGGGTTTGTTGGGGATGTTGGGAGTAGGATGTGGAAGGTAATTAGGTCATGGTCAGACCAGGGGACCGGGTGGTTTTGTGTGGCTTGTGGGGGGTTGATGTTGCGGGGGTTGTTGTTGATGAAGACGAGGTTTAATATGTTTCTTTGTTGTGCATGGGTGATGATATGATTTGTGACAAGTCCACTGAGGTAATGGCTTTGGTGAAGGAAGTTGCTTGTCTTGGTTGGGCAAAAGTGAGGTTGAAATCTCTTTGTCTGTATCTTTGTTCATGTTAGAGTTCTCTGTAATTTTCTGAAGTAGAGATAAGAAGTCGAAAGTGAGGGTGGATTGGGATCTGTAAATCAGACAGATTGTTAGGAGTTTGTTTGATATGCAGAGGAGGTCTAGGCCTTCTGAGCTCTCGGCTGATTGTGTGTAGAGGTGGAGGTCAGATTTTGCAATGATGAGGATTCCTCTTCCTCTTTTATTGGTTCATCAGCAATGGTGAAGGATGTAGTTCAGTGGGGTGACTGACTGGGTTAAAAATTGGTTGAGTGAGAGGTGAAAAAGTATACAGGTAAATGGAGAACATTCTGAGAAGAAGGATGTTACTAGTGGTGTGATGCAGGTACTTGTCCTGGGTCCCATTCTTTTAAACATCTTTGTTAGTGATATTGCGGAAGGGCTGTCAGGTAATGTTTGCCTCTTTGTGGACGATTCCAAAATCTGCAATAGAGTAGACCCTGGAAAGTAGTAAATAACATGAGGAGGGATCCAGCTAAGCTTGAAGAATGGTCAAGAATTTGGCAGCTGAGATTTAATGCTAAAAAATGCAGAGTCAAAAATCCAAGGGAACAGAGTGTTGGGGGCAAAGTACTTCTTCCATGAGAGAACAGCATGACCTGGCATGATTGTTTCTAATGATCTTAAAGTGGCTAAACAGGTAGAAAAGGTGACGATGAAAGCCAGAAGGATGCTTGAGCACATAGGGAGAGGAATGGCCAGCAGAAAAAAGGAGGTGCTAGTGCCTCTGTATAATTCGCTGGTGCTGCCTCATTTGGAGTGTTATGTGCAATTCTGGAGACCACACCTTCAAAAGGATATCAACAGGATGGAGACGGTGCAGAGGGTGCCCACTAAAATGATAAGCAGTCTTTGTTATAAACCATATGGGGACAGACTTAAAGGGCCCGATTTTCATCTGGGCAGGGATAAATGCCGTAGCCGCTTAGCTCTTCCCGGCGATCCCTTAACCCCGGATTTTCATATCCGTGGCGACAGAAATGAAAATCCAGGTCATGCCGCATAGGCCGGCAGCCGCGATTTTTGATGCTGCCCGTTTAGCCCCAGGCACCTTAAAGATAGGCAAAGGTTTTCCCTGCCTATCTTTAAGGTGCAAAGCACTAGGTGGGCAGTATCGAAAATCGCTGATACTTGCTTAGTGCCATTCCCCGCCTCCGCTTCACCCCGGAATGCCCCCAACATGGATAGCATCTGGGCACATTAGGGACTTAACTGGGATTTTACAAAGGCACTACCTGTTTCAGTACCTTTGGAAAATCCTGGTTAAGGCATTTACATGGGTAACATGGACTGTTACCCATGTAACTGCCTTCAAAAATCGGGCCCAAAGATGTTAATATGTATACATTAAAGGAAATGTGGAATAGAGACATTTAAATACCTCCATGACATAAATGCACAAGAGAAGAGCCTCTTTCAATTGAAAGTAAGCTCTGTAATGAGTGGGCATAGGATGAAGGTGAAAGACGATAGACTCAGGAGTAATTTGTGGAAATATTTCTTTATAGAAAGAGTGGTGGATGTGTGGAATAGTCTCCCAGTGGAGGTGGTGGAAACGAGGAGGGTATCTGAATTCAAGAAAACATGGTACAAACACAGAAGATCTCTAAAGGAAAGAAAGGGACTACAGTATTTGATATGGAAGGGCAGACTAGATAGGCCATATGGTTATGGTCTTTTTCTGCTGACATGTTCCTACGTTTAAATAAGCTGCAAATGTTTGTTGCAAAGTTAAAACACATTTCAAATTTATAATTAAAATCATTAAAGTAAAAATACATATTCTGTTTAAATAATTTATATATGGAGGAAGAGACATCATGCATCTAGACGAAAATTTGGGCTTTCAGCTCCATTGTGTCAGCTAGATAAAGAGCAAATAAAAGGTGTTCTACAGTCCAAAATCAAGTCTAGGTGAAGTGGTTCATGTGGGGAAATAGAACTGCAAATAGAAAGAAAGTTTCTGACTTGAAAGAGTATGCCTGCCAAGGAGGCACGCGACCACTCCAGAGAGAAGGCAATATGGTAGAGGCAGCTCTATGTGGAGCAGCATAAACCTGTTGTGGGTGAGGAGGTGATCTCAATGAGTGCCTTGCGCAAGGAAATCTAGGGTTGGTTTAATGAGCTGAAGAAAGTTTGCAGAAGTGTGCAGTAAAATCGGCACTCTAGGGGAAGAGCTATGGGCCAAACTGCTGGAGTTGGGTCAGCGGGTGCAGGACTTCAATGGGCATATGGAGGACTTGGAGGAGGAGTTGGTGGAGGTGAACAAAAGACTAGAAGCTGAGAGGAAAGAGAGAGAGGAACTGGCTTAAAAATAGAAAATTTGGAGAATCGGCATAGATGAACACTCTCAGGATCTAGGGGACGCCCGAAACTGAAGAGTGAGGACTATAAACAGGTTGCTGAGGAGGTCTGCAAAACATTGCTGAGCATGGGAGGCCAGGAAACATGATATGGTGAAATTAAGCTGGAGCGGGAGCACAGGGCTTTGGGGCATCCCTGGGCAAAAAGACTGCAAGTAGCATCATTTGCTCTCATGAGTATACAATGAAAGAGCAAATCACTGCAAAGTTGATTAGCAAAGATATAAAGTAATCATTTATGTTGGCCTTGTTTCCACTACTCTGCAAAAGAGAAGGGAGTTTGGGGTCATGACAACAAGGCTCTGGAGACAGAGTGCCAGATACCACTGGCTCTTTCCATTTCGCACTGCCAACACAACTAATGAAATAACAAGGAGAGCAGTGACATCAAAAGAGACGGTAAAAGCTCTGAAGCAGCTTGGATTTGACGAGGTGGAGTTTCCGGAGGAAGACATGTAGGGGCAAAGAGCTCCACAGGAGAAATGGCACACAAAATAGCAAGAGATTGAGGCAAAAAACTGAGAAGTTGCAGTTGAAACCTGAAGAACTGGATGGATAGTTGAAATGACATTGTGATTTTGATTTGATCTGATCAAGGTTGAATCGTAGCTGATGTGAATGAGTGGAGGGTTTAAAAGATGGGTGAGGATAACGAGGTAAAGGCTGGGGAGGGTCATTCTGAACCACGTTTAGTGGGTCTGGACATCCAAGCTGCTGGATCGTGCTGCCGGAACAGAACTCCCCGCACATAGATGCGAGTGGTCAGTGGGCAGCGTCATGCCCCAGACATACACAGCAGATTCTGAGGTTGGCCCTGTACGTCCAGGGTTGGTCATTTAAATGGGGGACATATTCTACCTCAGAGGTGGAATAAATGCCCTGGATGGCAGCAGATGTGGGAGGTGGGGCCAGGAAAAGGAGGTACGGGGTGCAGGGGGATCCCCGCTGCCGGACCCTGGCCATGGCAGCCCCGATAGGCGGTCAGGTGTCAGGGAAAGGATAATTGTGGGTCTGCCGGGGATCACGGCTCCTGCATGAAGCTGTAGTGGCATGGCAACAGGACACCATGACACCGCTGCTCCATTAAGGAGCCAGGCTGGACTAGTCAGGGAAGTGCAGGACATCCAGCCGGACAGAATCGGGCCACGGCCTGGCATATCCAGGCTGGTAGACCCGATTCTGATCCCACAGGCATGTGTAGCCCCCGCGGGATCAGACATGAGTCTACTGCTGCACACCCTGATTCTGGTAGGCCGCACAGGCAGGGGATGTTCAGTACAGAATGACCCCCTGGGGAAACAGGTGTGTGAAAGGGGGGAGTGAGTTGTGCAGGGGTAGCAGAATGAGTGGGGGGGGGGGAAAGAAGGCGTTGTGTCTTCCAAAACAGTGGAGAGAATTGGGAGTCCCGGATCTGGCAAGGCACTACAATGCTGTTCAGCTACGGGCTCTGTTTGAGTGGAAGAAGCAGGAGGGGTATAAAGTGTGAGTGAGACTAGAAAGGGAAGGGGTAGAGTGGGAGGTTTTGATGGGGAAGATATGGAGTGGATGGCGGGAAGGGAAGATGGGTGAGAAATTTAATCCATTTATGAGGGTGGGTCTGAAAGAATGGGACTGGGTCAAGGTTAAGATTATTGCTAATAAAAAGGCTGTCAATTTGCACTGGGCAATATGTATATGAGGAGTAGGAGAAGGACCTAGTAATCCTGGGCCAGTTTGTGGGGAAAAAAGGGAATGTATTGTGGTGAGGAATGCCCTCCAGAAGAGATGGAGATAGGGGAAGATCCTGGTAGAAGTAATGAAACAGCACTAGCACACAGGATTTCCAATGCAGAGTTGAAAAAAACACAGCTCTCTGCTGAGCACAGGACACGCCCCAGCTCAGGGGAGGAGACAGGCTTCTGCACTGATTGGGCATGTTCAGGGGAAGGTCAGGGCGTGCCGGGAAATGAAGCCCTTTTAAATCCCCAAGCAGAGAGGGAAGAGGAGAGGAGGAAAAGAGAAAAGGAGGAAAGAGAAAAAGAGGGAAAAGGAAGGAGGAAAACGCTAGAACCCTGGAGCAAGGCAGAACCTTGGAGCAGTAAACCTTGGAGCCAAGCACACTCTAAGAAAGAATCTTACTACAAGGTAGAGCCTGGGCGTGGGAAGGCTAGCAAATTCAGCACATGGAAAGAAGGTGTCCGGTCTGGTAGCAAACAAGGCTACAGAAGCAAGGAAGTGAAGCAGGAAGAAAGCTTTTCAAAGAGAAATTCACAGAGCAGAGGAAATAGCAGTAAGGCTGCGGAGTTTTTGAACCAGAGAGACTTCTGGAGGAAAGGTGCCAGTTCTTATTCAAACCCTGCTAAAGGTAAAGCTGACTTTTCTACTTTTAATGCTTTACTAGAGAAACCTTTTATTTGTGCTAACCTTCACAAGGTAAACCCAGCTGCAGAAGCTGATAGCAAGTGGGGGAAGGGTGTTACCCTTACCAAAGACTTTCACACGGATAAAGAGCACTTACAGGCTGAATTGCTTTTAAAACAGTTTCAAGAGTTTCTGGAACTGAGGTCAGGGAAGCTTAGCAGGCCTGACAGAGACAGCGATAGCCTTAGCTCTGATGAATGTATGCAAGTGGATAATTACCTGCCTGCCTTAGAAGGAGACCCTTCTCCAATGGATTGCTCAATCTGCCTCAAAGAGGACAGCAATGTAAGAGACCCTTGAACACTGTATGAAAAGAATACAGGGAGTTTGCTGTACTTGCTGCCAAGCTAAAAGGTTTACAAATTGTTTTCATTTGTTGTTTTGAGAAGCCACGCTGTGGAAGGAACAGCTGTTTGTTTGGTGCTGCAATAATTCTGAAAGACCACATGAGGCACTGCTGAGTTAAAGCTGCTGTGATTGTGAAGAGCCAAGTAGAAGCTAACTTAATTTCAGTTGTACTTCCTATGTTCCTGGTTTCAACTGTTTGGGTTGAAGTTGCACCTTTTGCGTTCTGTACCATTGAATTTTGATGCGCTGGAAAATATCCCCACAACAATAAATTTCTTGCAGCCTTAACATTCGTGTCACGACTACAATTTAATCCTGAAGGAAATACAAGTACACTACGAGTCCCAGAATTCCCAGGGACCAGTACAAGCTTTATTCCTCAGGGACATTACAAGGCCACTCCTGCCTGTAAGCTCTCGGGCCCGGGCAGGAGCGTCGCAGTATATCCATTTGAGGAGTTGTGAGAGGATTACCAATCAGAGGGGAAGGATTTATATTATTATTTGCAGGTAGTACACCATCTTGGGGATCTGTGCATCTCAGAGTAGATGGCTTCCTTTGAATTCTTGTATGCTAAGCATCATGGGGAGGAAGGGGCTATTGCCGGGAATTTATAAGGCATTGCTGAACAAGGCAGATAAGGGGAGGAGCTTAGTGTTTCAATATGGGAAACGCACCTGACTCTAGGTTAGGGGAAGGAGGAGCTGGGGAGGGTTTGTGTTCGGATGCCGAAGATATCTCTCTCAGCAGCAATAATAGAGAATACAGATTACTACCCGACTCCAATAAGACTGGCGCACATGGTGGGAGGTCAGTCTACAGTGTTGGACAGATTGTGGAAGGAAGAGGGACTTTGTACATATGTGGTGTGAATGTCCGAAGATGCAGAACTTTTGGAAAGAGGTGGTGGGACTAGTTTACAGAATTGTGCAGCAAGAGGTGGTGTTAGACCCCACGTGGATGCTGTTGAATGTCCTGCCAGTAGGGGTGGAAAGGAATCTAGGTAGATTCGTGGTGCTGTTTATGGTGGCTGCCAGGATGTCTGTAGCATATAGGTGGAAAAGTGCAGAGTTACAGACTATGAGATAAATTTTGAGGAAGGTTGAATTTGTATACAGAATAAGCCAAATAACAGCACTTAAGCTGCAGAAAGTGTCACAATTTCAGTGTATCTGGTCCATGTATATTAAATGGCAGGAGGATAAGGAGCTGTAGCTGGTAGCCTAGAGGAATGGGGAACATCTACAAGACTGTCAACAGTAACGATCTGTAATGATTAAAACCACCCCTTATTTGTAACGGGTGGTCTGTGCTGCTCACATTGGAGGAGGGTGTGTGGAAGGGTTTTGGTGGTGAGGGAGTATGTTGAACACAGTTGTAATAAGCAGAAGAAATGTTCAAAGATGGGAAATTGATGGAGTTGGTGTTCTCGAGCTTTCTGTTGTGGTATGCTGAAAAGAGTAGGGAGGGGTAAGTGGAGGAAAAGGATGATTTAGAATGGGATGTTTTGTTAAATAATATATGAGATGGGGAGAGGTTATAGAAGTTGTTGATGTAGGTAATGTCATACTGTTTCATATGAAAAGTGTAAATAAAAAAGTAATAATAATTTATACCTAAGCTTTTTTATTAAAAAAAAATAAATGCCTTTTTGTTGATGGTAGTTATTGTCCTCCTAATACATTGGGATAAAAATATTCTTAAAATATCCACGATTAATTTACAGCCGCAACACTTATTCACTGAAGTGAACAGGAGATGTGAAATTAAATCACTCAGGGTGCATGAACTTAATGCCTGTATCAATTAGTTTTGGTAACTAAAATAACCAAATCTTAGGGACATGTTTACTAAGTCCCACACCAGTAAAGCATGTAGGGCCACGTTACGAGCACAGGACGTCTTACCAACTGCACTGGACAAGTACAGCCAACCCCTCCCCTTCCCTTGGCAGTTACTGCGCTACACCCTAGTAAAAAGGACACAACAGCAACTAATGTCACCCGCTGAGATAGCGTTAGTGGCACTCACACTAGCAGTGCTGCAGAAGGAACGCACCATCCCATCCAGTTACCACCCAGATTAATGTTACAAGGTTAGCATGGAGTTTTTAGGGTAGGACCCTGTACTTCTTTTTTAGCATGATGCTGATACTGCACGCTATCCCCACTCTATATGGGTAGCGCACTTTAGTAAACATTCCCTTAGTTCAGTTTTCCAATATGGCTGCAAAATAATTTGACAAAATGTCAACATGAATTATTGCTTTAAAACGTATGCTGTGTACCTTACAGAAACCTTCTTAGTTGAGAATAATGGACGTAAACCTTTCCAGTGTATCAAAACCTATTTCATATGTGTAAAAGGGCTTCTATAAAATTATCCAGGGGCTACACGTTTAAAGTACATTCAGTGACAAAAAGACACATACTTTTATATGATCCACATGTTGATGTCTTCTGGAATGGAGTTTAACAGAAAGCGGGCAGAATCTTTATTTCCACAGATATGTTAAAAAATCCACACGGAATTTTATGTGGGAGCATTTACACCTGCTTCCAAACAGTCATAAATGTGCACTTTCAAACCAGTCACAATTTTCTGCCAATTTAAATGTAGTATTTTATAAAGATGCATTGGTGTATAAGTGTTTTTATAAAATAGGCTAGAAATAGGCAACTGCCTGGAGTGGAGGAGCCTAATTGTTAGAGCAGTGGGCTTAAAACGAGGAAAGCCATATTTGAATCCCACTGCCACTACTTGTAATCTTCGGCAAGTCAGTTAACTTTCTACTGCCTCAGATAAAACTTAGATGGATAAACCCTATGGGGACAGAAAAATACCTACTGTACTTGAACATAACTCGCCTTGAGCTGCTCCTGAAAAAGATGTGAGCTAAAACTAAAATTCCTTCCCCTTCCCTTCACATACAGGCAACCTGTTATAAAACTGACCACAGTATGACTACATTAAACAAGTGGGGAAAGCATGTAGAGCATGGCTCATGGAATTTTTCTAAATCTTATGTATTTTATTGTAAATCACCCTGCTGTCCCCACTAAGGGCGGTATATCAAGTCTTAATAAAATAAATAAAATGTGCGTGCGCGCACACTCATCTGTTTGTATCTGCTTTGCCTATGTGTGTGTCTTGTGTCTATATGTATATCTGTCTTGTGTGGGTTTGTATATCTTTCTGGGCTGGTATGTCTGTCTGTTTATATGTATGTGTACCTGTTGGGGGTATGTAAATGCATGCTTTCATATGTATAGCTGAATGCTTGCATGTTTGTATCTGTACGTTCGTGCTTGGGCATGTTAGTACATATGTGTGTGCATGAACATTTTCATCTGTGTTGGCTCTCTGTGTCTGTGATCGTGAGAGGAGATGTGAATCAGTGTCATTCTGCTGCAGCTATTGGAACTTCCCATTAAAATGCAATGAAGCACTCCTTTTTTGGGGTGGGGAGGTGGAAGCTTCATGTTTTTTTCCATTTCCTGCCATATGCAGTTGTACAGCACAGAAAACTTCCCTGAGCTTATCTCCTCCCTTACTGTGACTAGAGCAATATTCCAGTGCTCCCCCAGACAGGGCCGGCCCATCCAGTAGGTGGGCTAGGCAGCCGCCTAGGGTGGCAAACCTTGGCGGACGGTAAATTGGCTTTGTGCTACTGCTTTGGTGCTCGGGGCAGGCCATGTGGTTCGGCACACATGGCCTGCTGCTTCTGACCCCCCTCCGACAGAAAGTTGTGTCGGAAGAGGGTCAGAAGCGACAGGCCATGTGTGCCAAAGCACATAGCCTGCTGCAGGCACCATTAAACTACCACTGCCACCGGTCCCCAAAAAGATGGAATCAGCAGCAGCAGCAGCGGGGAGCGGTGGTGCAGTGCATTATGATCGGGGCTCCAGCCTGGGGTGTCAGCAGCCCTTGGGCTGGCCCTACTCCCAGAGTGGACCCTACCCACTGTAATTAGAGCTGCTTTCCACTATTCCTGCCTCCAGTGGCTTCCCATTGGCTGGATTCTATCTAGTTACAATGGAAGTAGGACGGGCAAGCTTAGTCACACAAGGGGAAGGATTAGAGGAATTGCAATCAGAGGTTTTAAGTTCTGAAAAATAAAACCAGTACAAGTCTGAAAAAATTTCAGATAGTTGCCATTACTAACCTTTAGAGTCCTGACCACATTTGACTGTGCCCCCTAAACAGTAGATCCTAGGAATGTGCCTGGTTTGCCAATGCTTTAATCTAACCATGCCCATATTAACAAATATTAGTTGGCAGTACACAGAGCAACCAGTAAGAAAACTGTATGATTCATTCACTAATTTTCACAATAGAATTAAGAAAGAAAATGAACTATAGGCAGGGCTCAACAAATCCCATGCACCAGGTCGCTCTGGCAACCAGAAATTTGCATCCGTTGCCTGGAATTACTTGCCCCTCCCCCATGGCCACAACCTTTTGTCTGCCCATGGGGATCTCATTTCCCATGGACAGAAAAGAACAGCACAACAGCAAAGATCTCTTCTGTCTGCCCGCAGCGACCCCATATCCTGCGGACAGAAAAGGGAAGGCTGCAATCACAGCCTTAAACAAAAAAGGTTGTATGAGAGTGAGAAAATCAGGTAGAGAAGGCAGGGACAATTTAAAGGGGCAGTAGCCCTATTAACAAAGAAGGATAGGGGTGGAATTTTAGGGCAGGGGACTGGAGTCCTAAATGGGGTTGGTGAAGGGGGAGTATCTAAGGGTAACAGAGGAGGGGGAGCCAGCAAGTGTGAGGTTAGAGAGGGGAGGGAAGAGTGCAAGATCAGGACCATACTTAGTCCTATGCGAGCATTGCGGCCACACCGGGTGCAAAGGCTTAAGGGGCGCATTTCAACTGTCTGCCATTGCCTGCTGCTGCCACTTTTTCTTCTCTCAGCGGCAGCAAGCAATGGCAGACAGCTGAAATGCGACCCTTAAGCCTTCTCGCGGCACGCTAAGCAGGTCTGGTCCCTCCCTCCTCTGATGCGGCATCACAGCAGGGAGGGACAGATCTGCTTAGCACGCCGGCGACTTCGACATCGGGCGTGCCTCTTCTCTCCTGCCACCGTCCAGAAAGTGGCTGGATGCGGAGGGGGGGCGCGCGCCCGATGTGCAAGTCGCACAGGGCGCAATTCACGTTTGGTATGGCCCTGTGCAAGATGTTGCCAAAATGTACATTCCCCTCCTCCCCAGAACACACACACAATCAGCTGTCTCCCACACCACACACTCACTCACATACACAGGTACCACGACTCCGCATAACAGACAAACGTGCACACACACACACATACACACAGAGGCACCCCATCTCTGTAGCATGCACACATACACAGGTACCTCCGCATCACACACACTCGCACTCACATTTGCATACAGACAAGGGGCACCCCACATCTGCACCACACAAAAAGAATCTCCCGAGCTCCGCACCACACATACATATGCACTGCAGACCCGCACCACACCCACACAAAGGCATCCACCACCACATACACTTACTACTACTACTTTTTATTTGTATAACGCTACAAGGCATACGCAGCACTGTACATGTACAAGTAAGAGTCAGTCTCTGCTCATCAGACCTTGCAATCTAATCAAGACAGACCATACAACTGGGGACTAGGGTAAATCACGGGGAATGGCAAAATAAAAATGGGTGATAAGCAGGAGAATAAGGGGATCAGGATCCAAATGCAGCCTAGAATAGGTGGGTTTTTAGCCTGGATTTGAATAGGGCCAGAGAAGGAGCCTGGCCTACTAGCTCAGGTAGTTTGTTCCAAGCATTAGGAGCAGCAAGATGAAGTCTGGAGTTGGCAGTGACAGAGAAAGGCACTGATAAAAGGGATCTGCCAGAGTAGCGGAGTTCCCAAAGAGTGGTGCAGAGAGTGATATATCTGAAGTTATTTGTATTTCTGTTTAAAGATGCCCCACGGTATAGGAACTCTGGCATTGGTCTCATGAAACTTGAGAACATGAAACCAGCATGAGAAATAATAGCGGGCGGCCATGTAATTTAAAATGCTGCAGGTCACAGCTAGGGAATTAGTAGTAAGCCCTCAGTGTGTATGTATATGTGTAGTGTGTGTTATGGGTGGTATGTGGATGTGTTGTGCATGGGTGTGAATTAAAAGTGATGGGTTGTTTTGGAGGATGGTGCATTTTGTGGGGGGGGGGGTTCAGGGGCGGTGGGGGTTGCAGCATGGTAAAGCAATTTCAGCAGGTATTTTTTGAAGATGGAGGCAATTTACATGCTGGGTGGCAGTTTCAGGGGATAGTATTTAGGGGTGGAAGAGGTTTGCTGGGTGATGGATCAGTTGCAGGAGCTATTTTTTGGGAATGAAGCAGTTTCCAGAAGGTGGGCCAACTGAAATAGATTTGGGGCTGGAATAGTTTGCAGTGTACTGGGGCAGGGTACAAGGGGACAGTTTTGGGGGAAAGAGGCAGTTTGCATGGTCATAGTGGAGATGGGGGGTATGTTTTGGGGTGGTAGCATTTTGGAGGTTGCAAAGGTAACTGCAGGGGCATATTTTTTGAGGGTGGGACATTTGGGGGTTTGGGAGAAAGGTGAGAACAGGAGAGGGGTAGTTTGAAAGGAGTAATTTCCTGTTATGTTTCACTATATGTTTCTATGCTGCAGAAGCTGAACTCCTCTCATAGAAATGTATTGGGGCATATTTGGTAGGAAACTTATTTCTCTGGAACCCCCTGTCAAATATGGCCCACTTTTGAACTTGATGCATCTTTTTAGCAGTTTTTCCCCTATGCCAAGTTTAAGTCTATTCTATTTAATTATAAGAGTTATTTTGCCCCAGAGAGGCATTTTTCTACCCCATTTGTATACTTCTTTCCAACTATCATTTGGATTTAAAATATAAAAGTGTTTTATGTTAAACCATAATTTAAAGTAAACTTTCCTGACCAATGAAATCATGATTTAAATCAAATGCACCCTGCCTCTCAGCATCCTTGTCTAAGAAATGGAAGGTTCTTGGTATAGAACTTGTGTTTAAGCCAACTACTTACAATAAAGTACTCTATCATACTAACTATATGTGACTGAAGTTCAGAATTAAAAATCAAACAAAGTTCCAGTACCTCCTTCCACCAGAATGGCCATTTCAAATTTATGCTAACCTCTTTCCAGTTTGCTACTGCACGTGCTAAGCAAGAGTACTTTATCCAACTGATAAACTCTCTTGCCTCCGTCCCTTGCTATCCCTTTGCAATGCTCAACTCTCTCCTCAAAAAGCCTGCGTCCTCTACCCTTCTTTCACTTGCTGCCCAAAACTTGGCAGACTACTTCCATGATAAGGTCTATAAGATTAGTCTTGAATTCTCTACTGGGTCTCCTCTGTCTCCCCTTTCCCCTCTTCAACCTCTGTCACCCTTAATTCCTTTTCCAAAATCACTGAGTAGGAAACTGCACATCTTTTCTCCTTCTCCAAACTCACTATCTGCTCCTCTGATCTCCCCCATTGTTGTCCCTTCCATCTGTCATAACATTTTCTATTGCAGCTGTCCCTACTGCCTTGAAATATTCTGCGGTCAAAAAACTCTGTTGACTCTACCTGTCCTTACAATTATTGTCCTATGTCCCTCCTCCCTTTCACATCTAAACTACTCTAATGAGTTCTTCACCACTACTGTCTTAACTTTCTTTTCTCTCAAGCCATTCTGGAATCCCTACAATCTGGCTTTCATCTTCTAGACTCTACTGACACAGCCATTGCCAAAGTTTAAGAACATGAGAATATAAGATTTGCCATACTGGGTCAGATCAAAAGTCTATCAAATCCAGTATCCTTCCAACAGCGATCAATCCAGGTCACAAGTACCTCTTGGGTTCCCAGGTACATAGATTCCATGCAGTTATCCCAGCGGTAAGCAGTAGATTTGATTTATTTTATTTATTAACATTTCTTATATACCGCGCTATTATAATCAGTGCGGTTCACAGAAGAACAGAAACACACTACAATGCAGTATGGTACATTGAGTTTACATGGAACAGGTGGCCAAAAACTTGGATGAACTGGGGAGAACTATATACAAATTATACAGTAGTAAGTATTCACATGGGGCATGTAGGATTCGTAGTGGATGCGAGAGCTCTTGGGATGGGGGGGACGGCGGTGGTGGTTGCTTATCCATTGTCGCCCGGGGCGGTTCAATGGGATGTGGTAGGCGGGGGGTCAATGTAGAGGTTGTGTGTTTTTCAGGCTTGGTATTGGGGTAGTGCTGAAGGAACAAGTGGTGTTTGAGGGCTTTTCTGAACGACATTAAGTTCGGGATGGCACGGATTTCTGCAGGGAGGGCGTTCCAGGCCATGGGTGCGAAGATGGAGAAGGCTCTACTTGCTGTTAACTTTGTACATTTTGTCAAAGATTTATGGACTTCAAGTGTCCCTGGTCCTCTTTAATAATACATTATGCACTTTTCCTCAAGGAACTTCCCCAAACCTTTTTTAAAACTAGCTACACTTACAACATTTACTAATCCTCCAGTAACAAATTCAAGATTTTCATTATGTATTGAGTGAAAAACTATTTTCTATGATTAGTCTTAAATGGGCTAAATTGTAGCTTCATTGCGTGTCCTCTAGTCCTTCTATCTTTCTAAGGAGTAAACAACCAATCTACATTTACCTGTTCCACTACATTCATTATTTTATAGACCTCTATCATATCTCCCCTTAGCCGTCTTTTTTCCAAGTTGAAGAGCCCTAAAGTTTAAAGTCTTTCCTGGAAGAGTATCCTTCCATCCCCTTTATCATTTTGGAGATTCTTCTCTGTACCTACTCTAATTCTACTATATCAGTTTTACAATATGGGGATCAGAATTGCACACAATATTCAAGGTGCACTTGCACCATGGAACAATATAGAGGCATTATAATATCTTTTGTTTTATTCTCCACTCCTTTCCTTATGATTCCTAGCATTCTGTTTGCTTTCTTGGCCACTGCTGCACACTGGACAGAGGATTTCAATGTATTATCCATGATGATGCTTAGATCCTTTTCCTTGGGTGATGGTTCCTACTGTGGAACCTTGCATCATACTACCATAGTCTGGGTCCTTCTTTCCCAAGTGCATAACTTTGCACTTGTTCACATTAAATTTCATTTACTATTAGGATGCCCAATCTTCAAATATATCAAGATTCTCTTGTGTTTTAACAGCTTTGAATAATTGTGTGTCATCTTTAAATTTGATCACCTCACTTGTTGTTCCCATCTCCATGTCATTTATGAATAAGTTAAAAAGCAGCGGGCCTAGCACAGATTCCTGGGGTACTCCACTATTCACCTTTCTCCATTGAGAAAAAGCATAGTTACTCACCCGTAACAGGAGTTCTCCGGGAACAGAAGGAATCAATCAGTGACATTTGCACTGACCGAACCTGTGTGGAGCATGTCCCCAGCTTTAAAAGAAAGCCTTTGGGATATACTACCACGCATGCATGGTCCCCTTCTTGCTGAATCAGATGACATATCTAGGACGGTAATGAATACTAAAACAAGGTAGGGAGGCAACTCCCAGGGGAGGAGGAAGGGTTTTGAGGACTGATTCCTGCTGTTCCCGGAGAACGCCTGTTACAGGTGACTACACTTTTTCCAGGAAAAAGCAGGAAGTTAGTCCTTATATATGGGACTCCCTAGCTCCAGGCTGCTGAGGACCGAACCACGACAGCACCAATGGAGACCAATCGGGTAGCCATGAGTTGTAGAAGTTAAGTCCCCACTGAGATACTCTGCAAGACGCTAGCATCCAGCAACACTATCACTCCAGTAGCCTGAACACAGAAGGGTCGGAGGGCAGGATTTGCCTACACCCCAAGAATATTACGGAGTACTGCTTAAAAGGGAGAGAAGAGGCATTGTGGGTTAAACTAGAAAGAGGGAAAGAGAAAAATCTATTTGCATTGACGTGATATACAGTCCTCCCTCACAAGAGGAAGAGGTGGACAGAGAGTTAATTGAAGACATATGCAGCATTGCTAGGAAAGGGGAAGTGCTACTGATAGGGGATTTCAATATGCCAGATGTTGATTGGCACATTCCTGTTGCAGTATCATCTAGAAGTAAAGAGATCCTGGATTCTCTACAGGGAGAACTATTCAGGCAATTGGTAACAGACCCCACACGTGAAGGGACCATACTGGACTTGGTGCTTACCAATGGTGAAAGTGTTTCTGATGTTATAGTGGGAGATCATTTTGCATCCAGTGATCACCAGATGGTGTTGTTCAGTATTAGGACTAGGTCTGTTAGAATCCATTCAAAGGTGAGGGTCTTAGACTTTAGGAAGACTAACTTTGCCAAGATGGGCCAATACCTCAGGGAGTCATTAGCGGGATGGGAACAGCTGGGGGATGTAGAAAAACAGTGGACAAAACTGAAAGGGGATATTAAGGGCAACCAACCTTTTTGTTAAAATGGTAAATAAAGGTAAAAGGAAAAGGAGACCCCTATGGCTTTCGAAAGAAGTAGCTGAAAAGGTGAAGAAAAAGAGGGAGGCCTTCATGAAATACAAGAGATCACAGAGAGAGGAAGACAGGCATCTATATTTGGAAAAACTTAGAGAAGCTAGCAAAGTAGTCAGAAAAGCAAAGATTCAAAAAGAGGAGGAAATAGCCAATGCAATAAAATGGGGGGATAAGACATTTTTCAGATATGTTTGCGAGAAGAGGAAGGGCAAAAGTGGTATTGTCAGACTCAAGGGTGAAGGGGAGGAATATGTAGAAGCTGATGAGGATAAAGCGGAATTGCTTAACAAATATTTCTGTTCTGCGTTCACAGATGAAGAAAGAGGAAAAGGGCCTCAGAAAACACCCACAAACAGGAACAGAAGCAAGGGACATCTTGAACAATTTTCAGAAGACTGTGTTTGTGAGAAACTACAGCTCAACTTAAAGTAGACAAAGCGATGGGACCAGATGGGATACACCCTAGAATACTGAGGGAACTTGGGGGCGTTCTAGCAGCTCCACTGACTGATCTTTTCAATGCCTCGCTGGAGTCGGGAGTGGTGCCAAAGGACTGGAGAGAGGCTCATGTGGTGTCTTCACACAAAAGCGGAAGTAAGGATGTGGTTGAAAACTACAGGCTGGTTAGTTTAACTTCAGTGCTGAGTAAATTATTGGAAACACTGCTGAAAGAGAAAATAGTGAGGTTTCTGGAGTCCAGCGGATTACAGGATCCGAAGGCAGCATGGATTCACCAGAGGCAGGTCTTGTCAGACAAATCTGATTGATTTCTTTGACTGGGTGACCAGGCAGCTGGACCGAGGGAGAGCCCTAGATGTGGTGTATTTAGATTTCAGTAAAGCCTTTGACACTGTTCCTCACAGTGCATCCTGTATAAACAAACAGACCACCCTAGGGATGGACCCTAAAGTTACTGCTTGGGTTAGAAATTGGTTTGGTGGGAGGCGACAAAGAGTACAGGTAAATGGAGCTCACTCTGAGGAGAAGGATGTTACCAGTGGTGTGCCTTAGGGATCTGTCCTTGGTCCGATTCTTTTTAATATCTTTGTTAGTGATATAGCGGAAGGGCTGTCGGGTAAGGTTTGCCTCTTTGCGGATGATACCAAAATCTGCAATAGAGTAGACACCCAGGAAGGTGTAGATAACATGGAGGGATTTAGCTAAGTTTGAAGAATGGTCTAGAATTTGGCAGCGGGAATTTAATATTAAAAAATGTAAGGTCATGCATTTGGGCTGCAGCAATCCAAGGGAACAATATAGTATAGGGGGTGAAGTACCTTTGTCCACTAAAGAAGAGCGGGAGCTAGGTGTGGTTGTGTCGGATGATCTTAAAGTAGCTTAACAGGTAGAGAAGGCGACAGCAAAAGCTAGAAGGATGCTTGGGTGCATACAGAGAGGAATGGCTAGCAGAAAAAAGGAGGTGATAGTGCCCCCATATAAGTCTTTGGTGCGACCTCATTTGGAGTGTAGAGTGCAATTCTGGAGACTGCACCTTCAAAAAGATATAAACAGGATGAAGTCGGTACAGAGGGTGGCTACTAAAATGGTTAGTGGTCTTCATTATAAAGCATATGAGGACAGACTTAAGGATCTTAATATGTACACCTTGGAGGAAAGGTGGGATAGAGGTGATATGATTGAGATGTTTAAATACCTCCGTGGCATAAATGTACAGGGGGAGAGCCACTTTCGATTGAAAGCAAGTTCTGCTACGAGGGGACATGGGATGAGGGTTAAAGGGGATAGATTCAGGAGTGATATGCGGAAATATTTCTTTACGGAAAGAGTGGTGGATCCATGGAATAGTCTCCCAGTGGAGATGGTAGAAATGAGGACAGTATCTGAATTCAAAAAAACATGGGACAAACACAGAGGATCTCTAAAGGAAAAAAGGGGACTGTTCTAGTTGTTGATGTGGAAGGACAGGCAAGATAGGCCATATTGTCTTTTTCTGTCATCATATTTCTATGTTTCTATGTTTGTCCAAAGGCACTGTCCCTGTGGGACTCACTCTCCAGGCAGTAGTGAGTTGTGAACATATGAAATGAAGACCATGTGGTGGCTTTGCAGATCTCCATCACCGGCACTGAGCTGAGGTTGGCCACCGACATGGCCATCGCATTCACGCGATGTGCTTTGATCCGGTGCTCAAGGGAGAGGCCAGTTCGCTGATAGGCGAGTAGCAATACAGTCAACCACCCAAGTGGACAGAGTTCGCTTAGTCATGTGGAGCCCCAGGAGTTTTCCAATAGGCCTGAGTCCACTGTAAGTAGAAGGACAGGGCCTATTTGCAATCTAGTGTATGAAGTATGAGTTCCTCCCTGCTGGCGTGAAGACGCGGAAAGAAGGCGGGGAGGATCACCTCTTGGTTGAGGTGGAATGGAGATACCACCTTTGGGAGGAATTTGGGGTGTGTGCGGAACATCTCCCTGTTCTTATAGAAACTCATATATGGTGGATCCACCACAGGGCCTGGAGTTTGCTCATCCTTCGAGCAGACATGAGGGCCACCAGGAAGGCCACTTTCCAAGACAAGTATCTCAGATGGCAAGTGGCTTGAATGGCGGTTTAGTGAGCAGGGAGAGAAACACGTTAAGGTCCCACTCCACCGCCAGAGGGTGGAGGAGGGGCTTGGATAATAGGAGGCCCAGAGGAACCTGGAGACCAAGGACTGGCTTGAGAAGGGTTTTCCCTCGATGGGGTGGTGCTGCATGGCTATGGCATTCAGATGTACCCACACAGAGTTGGATTTCAGCTCAGTGTGCGACAGGTGCAGTAGGTACTGAAGAACCAGTTGCACATTACAGGAGAAGGGATTCTCCTCCTTCTCCGCACGCCAGGCGGAGAACCTTCTCCACATAAAGGCATAAGCCAGTCTGGTGAAGAGTTTTTTGGAGGTGAGTAGGATCTCCTCGACTGAAAAGGACCAATGCTACCCTTTCAGCAGCCACGCTGTTAGGGTTAGCAACCCCAGGTTGGGGTGAAGGAGGGAGCCCTCCTCCAGATCATCCGGAGATCCAGGAGATTGATCTGCAAGAGTGGCTCCTCCTAGGATCAGCTGTTGGCATGTGGCGGTCCCTGCAATGCGCCCCCCAACCCAGGAGAGAGGCGTCTGTTGTCAAGGTTCTCTGTGATGGGGGTACCTGGAATTGCATTCCTGCCTGGAGGTGGTGCAAGTTTTGCCACCAGGGGAAGGACTCCGCCAGTTGGCGGATAACTCTGACCCTGTCCCATAGTCTGCCCATGGCTTGAGTCCACTGTGAGCGGAGGCACCATTGGGCTAATGGTGTGACATGGATCGCTGAGGCCATATGGCCCAGCAGGCGGAGGAGGAGGTGAGTCGATACTGATCAGTGGTGTTGTACCTCTCCTGCCAGAAGCATGAAGCGGTCTGCCCTTTCACTTGGGAGGACAGTCTTGACTTGTAACATGTCCAACTGGGCTCCTATGAGCTCCAGACTTTGGGTTGGAGAGAGATGAAATTTGGGGTAGTTGATGATGAACCCCAGGTGCTGCAGTAGGAGGGTTGCTCGATCTGTGACCTAACTGACTTCTGAGGCTGTATCACCCCTGATTAGCCAGTCATCGAGGTGGGGGGAAGACAAAAGCACCTAGTAGGTGCAGGTGGGCAGCTACCACCGCCAAACACTCGGTAAAGACCCTTGGCGAGGAGGCCAGGCTGAAGGACAGCACTCTGTACTGGTAGTGCTCTCCTCCCACTACAAACCATAGGGACTGCCTGTGGATCAGGATGTGAGTGTATGCATCTTTAAGTTCAAGGAGCACAGCCAATCTCCCTGGTGGACGTACGGCAGCAGTGTTCCAAGGGAGAGCATTTGAACTTCTCCCTCACCAGAAACTTGTTTACGTTTCGCATGTCTAATATTTGCCTGAGACCCCCGTTCTTTTGGAGACAAGGAAGTACCTTGAGTAGAAGCATTTTCCGCATAGATGTTTGGGTACAGGCTCCACTGCGTTGTCCCTGAGTAGACCTGCAAGCTCTGAGAGCAGAAGGGTCTGGTGAAGGAGGGGTCACACTGGCTCTCCTGGAAAGAACTTGGGTGATACCTGTTATAAGTGGAGGAGGCATCCCTCCTTTATCACCTGCAGCACCTTCTGGTCTGAGGTGACCTTGGCTCACCTGTGGGCAAAGAGTGGCAGGCAGCCCCCTGTGGGCTGGTGAAGGCCTCCCGGGGTAGGGAAGGCCCTGCCCTGGGAGTCAAAAGCTCCCCCCGGGTTGGGCTGGAGCCAGGGTCTGGGGCTTCTGAGCCTTGGACTTCTGAATTCCCTGGCCTTGCCTCTTTTGTGAGAACCCTGTTGCTGGCCCAAGAAGGACTGGTAGCGGTAACTCTGTTGGAAGTGCCCCTTTTTCCCCAAAATAGGGACTTTTTCCCCGAGGGCTTCTTGAAGGGAAAGGAAGAGGTCTTTTTGAGAGCCTCTGGCGGGTCACCACGTCGACCTCTATCTCGGCCGCCTTGTCGGACATTTATTTATTTATTTTATTTAAAGGGTATTTATATCCCGCCTTATCCTTCAATCAAGGCAGTGTACACAGCAAACAATTAATTTAAATTGCCATTTGTGTTCTCATGTGTTCTTGTGCTGTACAGTGGATGTGTGTGTGTGGTAGGTTGATTGGAGTGCGCTAATTACAGCATGAGCTTTTATACAGCGTTATGTGCAATGAGCATGCAGGTAAGTCATTAGTCCAGGGTTGGTGATCCCATTATGTGTTCAGGCTGTAGTGCTCCTTGAAGAGCAAAGTCTTTAGTTGCTTTTGAAAGTTCTTAGTGTCATCTGTCGATCAAAGTTCATTGGGGAGTGCGTTCCACATTATAGTTGCCGCCATTGATAGTGCTCTTCTTGCGGTAGACTTGCGCGCCTTTGTGTAGTCTTTTGGAGTGTTGATTGTGTCCGATGTGGCTCTCCTCCTAGGTCTTGCACTGGTGTCGGGTTGTATGAGAGGTTGGAGGCTGAGTGCTGAGTTTCTGTGTTTGATTCTGAATATGTTTAGGATTGTTTTGTATTTGATGCGGGAGCTGACTGGGAGCCAGTGGAGGTCTTTTAGTATGGGGGTGATGTGGTCTTGTTTTGATGATCCGGATATTATTCGTGCCGCCGTGTTTTGGGCCATTTGTAGTGGTTTGAGTGACTGTTTAGTGTCACGCAAATAGCCCCTTACAGCAGTGTGGAGGGGCGTGCTTGTTATAGCAGATTCTACCACTTCAGCAATGTGCCTGACTAACTGACTTTGAAGTGCACCATGGGAAAGGTAGTCCAGTCAGGTTACACTTGACTTTTAGGCAGAAAAACACTCTTTTGTAGTTGGTCGAGAGTTAAGGCATTGACAGAATTTATTTATGAGGTAAACGCAAATAAGGTTCACAAATTGTCACCTATTGGATTTCTTCTCCAGGATTATATTTAGTACAACAGGATATAACTGAACTTAAGCACAAACAGCTTGTAATGTCTTTCAATGCAAAGCAGAAAGTCCTTTCCACAGCCACTGCTAGCAAATGTGCCTAGCAGTGCTGTTTAAAACAAAACCAAAAATATCAGCTTCACATAAACAGCTCTCTTTTCTGTTCCAAAAGAAACTTCTTAAATCCACCGTGAGTATGGCATAAGCTCTGCACTGCACTGACTTCAGCTGGTCAATGAGCAAACAATTAGGCAGCTGCAGACATTCTCAGCACAAGTATTTTCCTTTTCAAAGAACGTTTTCACTTCACATACAGGCTCTCTAGGGTACTGGACACTGGAAGGTTCCCTTATGATGTATTCCCTCTCAGGACTTCTTTATGCCAAACTGCCAAGCACAAAGAACAATCCATGTAAGAATCATCCTCTTTCAGAACTAATTCCTGTTCTCCTAGCTGCATGGGTTTTACTTCCGGCTCAGAGGGCTTAGCTGACTGGCTCCCATCAGGATAAGTGCTGTCTCCAGCAAATCTGTAATGTTCCCAATCCGACAGGCTTCCAAAACTCATACCTGGGTCAAGGCTTGGTTCAGTGGTTCCTCCCTCATATTCTGGCCAGCATGTATCTGAGCTTCCCTGTTTTGTCCTCCAGCATGGGCTCTTGGTTCTCAGGGCTTCAGCTCCATTTCTCCTCCAGTAGGCAATTCCTACTCCTTCTCCTCTCCCCTCCTGAATATTCTGTCCTAGCTTTAAACCTCCCAGGCTCTAACCCTGCCCTTTCTCCTCTCAGGTGTTGTAAATCAGTCTGCCTCTTGGCAGCTGAGTAATTTGGAAAGTCAGTGACGTAAGGGTTCCTTACTCTGAACTTGCTTTCCCCCTCCTTCTCACCACTAGGGACACTCTGCAACCTATTGCAGCCTGGTACAATCTGGTTTCTAGGTACAACTGAGGTTTTGTATCTCTGACCTGGCAATACAGGTCCTTTGATAAGGGTAAATTCCCCCTCTTTTCCTGGGCCCTGATAAGCTACCTTATCACATTAGGCATGCCGATATAGATTGGGTTGCAGAAGTCAAGGATGGGAGTTATTAGGGCTTGACAGACTGTGCAGTAATGATCTTGCGTGAGGAGGGGCTTGAGGCGTCTAATTATTCTCATCTTGAAGTATGCGTTTTTGGTGGTCCTGCTAATGTGTGACTGTAGGTTTAGCTCTCTGTCGAGAATCACTCCGAGGTATTTCACTTCCTGTTTTAAAGGTATTGTTGTATAGTTGACATTTATGGAGGGTAGAGGGATGAAGCTGGTGTTTCGTGTGATGAGAAGTGCTTCTGTCTTTTTGTAGTTTATGGTCAGGTTGTTGTCTTGGAGCCAGTTGGACATGTGGTTGAGGCAGTCTATTATTTTGGTGTACTGAGGGTTATCGAGGTTGACTGGGGTGTAAATCATGATGTCATCTGCATAGATTGTGTAATGTATCTTGTGTTCTTTCATGATGTTGCAAATCGGTTGAATATAGAGGTTGAATAGTAGAGCGGATAGGGCAGAGCTTTGTGGTACCCCTTGTTTGATCTTTGCGGGTCATGAGGTGTTGGAACCAATCTTAACCTGGAACTGTCGGTCTCTTAGGTAAGAGTTGAACCATCTTAGGGTGGTGCCATTTATTCCAATGCTCTGTAGTTTGGTTAGGAGGATTCTGTCCACTGTGTCGAACACAGCTGAGATGTCTAGGAAGATCATTAGTGTTCCTTTTTTGTGGTTGTCAATGATTTGGATTATGTCGTTGAATAGGCCATGGGTTTGCTGAACAGGTTCTTTCTGGTGCAGGGGACATCGAGCAGCTTGTCCTGGACCCATTGCTCAAAGTCCAAGGACAGGAGCCAGGCTTGGCATCAAGCCCCGATGCTGGCTGCTGCTACTCAAGCTGCTGACTCAAATCCATCGTAGGCTGCTCGGGAAAGGAATTTTGAGCAGTCCTTGATCCCGGAGGTCAGGGTTTGGAACTGCTGGAGAGGTTCCCTGAACAGCCCCATTGAAAACCCGGACAACTCCTTGGTTAGGGCCTTGAGGTACATGCCTATGTATAGCTCATAGGCCTGGATTTGACACCCCAGCATCCTTTCCAGAGGGGACAGAAGGGTAAGTCTTCTGACTCTTGAGTTTTTGAGTTATGTGGGAGTTGGGGCTTTTGAAACCCTGGCCCCTTCCTGATGCAGTACCTGGCATTGAGGCATCGGCTGACCACCGGTACTGATGCTAGGGTCTGCTACATTAGCAACAGTAGCCGCTTGAGGATCAGCTGCAAAGGCATCATGAGAGTTTCCTTGGGTGGAGATTCGAACTGAAGAATCTCTAGTTCTTCGGTGCGTGGGTCTTCCTCCATCTCGGTTTGCACCGAGAGGGCTCTGGCCATATCCCTGACAAAGTTGTGGAAGGTCATGTCCTCTGGAGGAGAATGGTGCTGGGCACCAGGGGAGATGGGTCCAAGGGGAAATCTCAGTACCATCTGGTTTCTGAGGAACAGGACCGGGGTCGAGGACTTCTCCGAGGCTGGTGGCACTTGGAGCTCGGCTCGATGACTGGGGACTCCCCTGCAGTTTGAGCCCAGAGTTTGAAGTAGATGATGCAGACAAACCAGCCATCATCGCCTGCTGCATGGCCAGGATAGCAGTGATATTCTGCTCCATGGCTGCCATTCTGGTTTCCAATCCAGCAGGCGCTGCAGCTATCATCATGAGCACCAAGGATCTCAGGCCCGGCTCCGGCACTCTTGCAAGTGCATCCTCAACGAGGACTACGGTCTCGAGGAACCTCACACAGTCTCTGCCAACCGAGGAATCCTTTTTGAGAACCTTGGTGGGACACTTCTCAGAATCGCCTGAGTCCCTCTGAGCGGTCTTACCAGGTTTCCCCAGTGGAACCTCGACGGACTTCAAGGATTTTTTCTTCTTTCGCTCGGGGTCTGAGGTCTTCTCAGAGGAGCCACCGCCGCAGGACTCCACGGACGCTTGGGCCTCATGGGAAGTGCTGGGCTTGGAGCTCAGTGTCGGGGAGGCTGGTGCCGAGTCGGACCTTGGGAACAGTTTCTCCTGCAACTCCAACCTTTTTTATTGGTTTTAGGCATCATGCCCTGGCACTGGAGGTGCTATCATGGTCCATTTCTAGGCAGCGTAAACAGCAGTCATGGGTATCAGTGCCTGTCATGGTTTGACTGCAGCGGTCACATTTTTTGAATCCACCGGGGGACATAGTGGGGAAACCCCTGCCCTCGATGACCCCCGGGCAAAAAAGGGCGTGAACGCCCGTCAAGGCAAGCCTTAATCAAAAAATGGGGAAGGGAGCCGAGAACAATGCCGAGCTCAGCGCCAGTTCGAGGCAGGAAGAGAAACCGGTACGCAAAGCGGGAACAGCTAATTTTTAAGGATATAGCAAGGACTTTTTCCATGGAAACTGGACCAATGTCTGTTGGGCTCCGTAGAATAAAGGAGACTGAGCAAGATGGCACCCTTAGGTGGGAAGGGGATCACACATGTGTGGTAGCATATCCCAAAGACTTTCTTTGAAAGCTGAGGAAATGCTCCGTGTGGGCTCCATCAGTGCCGACGTCACCCATCTGTGAGGACTGACTTCCTGCTTGTTCCTGGAGAACTGGCCATTTAGATCTACTCTCTGTTTTCTCTCCTTTAATTAATTTCTAACCCACAATAGTACACTGTCTTCTATCACATGATTTTTTAATTTCCCCAAGTCTCTCATGAGCGATCTTGTCAAAGATTTTCTGAAAATCCAGATATGCTATATTGACTGGTTTACCTTTATCTTACCTGTACATTCATACCTTCAAAAATATAACATGTTCAGTTAATTTATTCTTTATAATGGTTTGCACCATGTGGCCCGGTAGTGATGTCAGGCTCATCGGTTTGTAGTTTCTAGATCACCCCTGGAACACTTTTTAAAAAGCGGTGCTACATTCGCCACTCTCTAAACTTCAGGTACTACAGATAATTTTAATGATAGTTTATAGATTACTAATAGTAGGTATGCAATCTCATATATTTCAATTCTTTTAGCACCTGTTCTTTTAGCACCTTGGGATGTATACCATGCGGTCCAGGTGATTTGCTACTCTTTATCAAATAACTGTATTATTTTTCCCAGTTTATTGAGATTTGTTTCAATTCCTCTGATACATTGCCTTTAAATACCATTTCAGGCATGCATAACTTCCCTACATCTTCATCAGTAAAGACCCAAAGGATCCTCATCCGTCTGTTACTGACATTGTTGATCACCACCTTCTCCTTGATATCTCCTTGATACTCTGACCTTGCTTGAATTTAGGGGCTCTGTTTTCTTCTTATCTCTCTCATTGCTGTTTTAGCAATTATTTTCTGCTGATCCTCCTCTAATGCCATCCCACTCTCAGTCAGTGTACCTCAGGGTTTTGTCTTGGGACTTCTTCTTTCCTCTCTTTATGCTCAATCCCTTAGTGCCCTTATTGCCTCCTATGGTTTTCAGTACTATTTTTATGCTACTGACTCTCATATTTACCTTTCTACACCTGAAATCTTTCCAGGAATCCAGCCAGTATTTCAGCCTGTTTATTTGACATTGTTGTCTGGATGTCCTGCCACCATCTGAAAGAGAACATGACTAAGATGGAGCTTTTTCTCCTTCCCCCTAAACCCATTTTCACCCTTCCTCCTTTCTCTGTTTCTGTGGATAACACTGTCATCCTCCCTGTCTCCTTGGATTGCAATCTCGGGGTCAACCCATTGTTTCTCTTTCTATAGCATTTTTCTGATATGTCCCTTCCTTGCTGATCTCCCACTGAATCAGCTTCCATCCATTCAAAACTCAGCTGCACACCTAAAATTCTTCCAGTGCTGCTATGCTCACATAAAGCACAGTTACTTACCTGTAACAGGTGATCTCTGGGAACAGCAGGAATAAGTCTTCACATATGGGTATCGTCGGTACCGACGGAGCCTGCATGGCAACGCTCCCCAGCGTCCAAAAGGAAAGCTTTTGGGAGCATCCCACAGCGCCTGCGCGCTGCCTTCCCACCTTTCCTAACCGCCTCTCTCCAGTTCGAGTTTTAAAGCTGAGACAAAGAGAGAGAGTGAGGAAAGGAAAGAAAGATAGAGAGATACAACTCCTAGGGGAGGTGGGAGGGTTGTGAAGACTTATTCCTGCTCTTCCCAGAGATCACCTGTTACAGGTAAGTAACTGTGCTATCTCCAGGAACAAGCAGGAATGAGTCTTCACATATGAGGACTCCCCAGCTAGAGATGCCTGGGAGATCACCCAGGTTGTGAGTCCCTGGGAAGGGCTCTACCTCCACCCATGAATCTTAGGCATCCAGGCAGGGATGGAGGGTAGGAGTTGGTTAGGTATGGAACAGGTGTTTGAGAACTGCCTGACCAAACAAGGCATCCCGGCGGGAGTCCTTGTCCAAGCAGTAATGGGCTGTGAAGGTATGAACCGAGGCCCAGGTGGCCGCTCAACAGATCTGGTCGATGGACACAGAATTTAGATGAGCCATAGAGGCTGCCATGGCCCTCACATTGTGAGCTGTGACATGGCCCTCCAGAAAAAGGTTCTTACTCTGGTAGGCGAAAGAAATACACTGAGCAATCCAATTGGACAGAGTTCTCTTAGAGACTGGAAGTCCTAAATGAGAGGGATCAAAAGCAACAAAGAGTTGAGAGGACTTTCTATGTTGCTGTGTCCTTTGCAAGTAAAAAGCAAGAGCTCTTTTACAATCCAGGGTATGAAGATTCCTCTCTGCACTTGAAGCATGAGGTCCTGGAAAAAAGACAGGTAAATAAACCTCCTGGTTCAGATGAAAAGGTGAGACCACTTTAGGCATAAAGTGTGGATTAGTCCTGAGGACTACCTTGTCATGATGGAACCTTGTATAAGGAGGATTAGCCACCAAGGCTTGCAGCTCAGTGATGCGGCGAGCTGAAGTGACTGCAATGAGAAAAATAACCTTCCAGGAAAGAAATTTCAAGGAGGTAGTGGCTAAGGGTTCAAAAGGTGGCTGCATAAGCTGGCCAAGAACCAGATTCAAGTCCCATGCCACTGGAGGTGGTCTGATGGGAAGTTTAGTCAAAAGAAGGCCTCTCATGAATCTTGCTATAAGAGGATGAGAGGAAATAGGCTGTCCATTGAGAGGTTTAAGGGATGCTGCAATAGCACTCAAATGGACTCTTACTGAATTCGTTTTAAGGCCTGCATGAGATAAATGCAGCAAATACTCTAGTAAAGAATTCAGAGGTATTGCAAGAGGGTTAAGACCCTTCTCTGCACACCAAATGGTAAACCTTTTCCATTTAAAAGCATAGGAACGTCTAGTGGAAGGCTTTCTGGAAGCATGAAGGATATCCTTCACTTGCTGAGAAAGATGCAAATCGTGAAGGTCTACTCTAGGCCTTCAGCAACCAGGCTCTGAGGTGAAGAGACTGGGGATTTGGATGCCACAACGTTCCCTCCTCCTGGGACAGGAGGTCTGGATCAGATCCCAAATCTAGGGAGGGAGCTTGGGAGAGATGCAGAAGTAGAGGATACCACACTTGGCGTGGCCAATGTGGTGCTATGAGGATCATAGACCCCTTGTCTCTCTGAAGTTTGAAGAGTGTCTTGGGAATTAGGGGAATGGGTGGAAAGGCATAGAGGAAGTCTTGCCCCCAATAAAGGAGGAAGGCATCCCTGGCCTGAACTCCCTGATACGGAATCCTGGAACAGAACCGGGGAAGTTTGGCATTCCACGGACTTGCAAAGAGGTCTATGTCCGGGGTTCCCCAAATTCGGAAGATCCTGGCTATCTGGTCCCCATGGAGGGACCATTCGTGTGGAAGCAGAACTCGACTGAGTCTGTCTGCCCAAGAGTTTTGAACCCCTGGAAGATACACTGCCATGAGATGAATTTGATGCTCTCTGGCGAAGGCCCACAATCTCAGAGCTTCGTTGCAAAGCGACAGAGAGCCAGTCCCGCCCTGCTTGTTCACGTAGAACATGGCTACTTAGCTGTCCGTGTGGATAAGGACTGTCTTGTAGCTGAGCAGGGTGTGGAAGACTCTGAGAGCTAGAAAAATTGCTTTGAGCTCTAAGAGGTTGATATGTAGAGATGTCTCCTCTAGAGACCAGATGCCTTGAGTGGAGAGATCTTGAAGATGAGCTCCCCAGCCCCTTGGAGAGGCATCTGTTGTAAGGGTTGCTTGGGGTAACTCCTGTTGAAAGGGGGACCCCAGCAACAGATTTTGAGTGGACTTCCACCAGTGGAGGGACCAAAAGAGGCGACTGGAGGTTGCTATTTTGTCTGACAGGCAACCTGATGCCTGGGTCCATTGGGTGGACAGAGTCCACTGAGCTGCCCTCATGTGAAGGCGAGCGTAAGGAACCACATGCACAGTGGATGCCATGTGGCCTAACAGTTGTAACATCTCTCGAGCAGTTAAATGGGATTTTAACTGAATTTGTGAGGCTAACTGCACCAAGCGTAGGCAACGGGCCTGGGGAAGATAGGCCCTTGCAGTTGTGATATCCAGTAAGGCCCCTATGAACTCTAGAGACTGAGTAGGGGTGAGATGGGATTTTGGAAAGTTTACTACAAGTCCCAGATACTGAAGGATACGGCTTGTGCAGGTTAGAGAAGTCTGGGCCTCTGACTGGGATGGAGCTCGGATGAGCCAGTCGTCCAGATATGGGAATACGAATATCCCTAGAGTGTGTAGAAATGCAGCTACTACTGCCATGCATTTTGTGAACACCCTTGGTGCAGAGGCCAGACCAAAAGGAAGCACTCTGTATTGGTAGTGCTTCCCTTGATAAAGGAACCGAAGGAACCTTCTGTGTGTTGGATGGATGAGGACATGGGTGTACGCATCCTTGAGGTCTAGAGAGCAAAGCCAATCCTGACTCTGAAGGTATGGAAGGAGAGTACCGAGAGAAATCATCTTGAATTTCTCCTTGCATAGAAACTTGTTCAATTCTCTGAGATCTAATATGGGTCTGTAGCCCCCTGTTTTCTTTGGGATAAGAAAGTAGGGGGAGTAGAACCCTGAGCCCTGTTGAAGAAGGGGTACTTCTTCTATTGCCCCTTGGGCAAGAAGGGTAGTAATCTCTTGACCCAGAAGGTCGAGGAGAGATGTCTGAGAATTGAACTGTTTCACCATGGTGTGAGGAGGAAGGTTTAAGAAATGAAGCTTGTACCCCTCCCTTATGATGGAGAGGGTCCATTGCTCTGCTGTGATTTGTTCCCATCTGGGAGCAAAGTAAACCAACCTTCCTGGAATGGTGAGAGGCTCTGGATGTTCTATAGCCAGAAAGGCTAAGCTCTCTAGTTGTAAGTCAAAGGCCCTGAGGAGGCTGAGGCTGTTGGGCCGTAGCAGTCCTAGCAGCCTTAGGCTTGGCCTGTTTCGGTTGTTGCTGTCTCTTTGTAGCAAAACGACCTGCAGTAGATGACTGCTGACCATAAGCAGAATAATATTTCCCTTTTTTGGGAAAAAAACCCTTTTTGTACAACCTTTTCTTAAAAGGAGCAGAAGTAGACTTTGAAAGTCTATCTAAAGCAGAATTTTCAGCATCCATTTGGGTGGCCTTTGCTTGCCAATCTTTGCCAAAAAGGTTTTCACCTGTACAAGGAAGGTTTCCTAGTCCATCTTGAACCCAAGGTTCCAAATCAGAAGCTTGTAACCAAGCAACTCTGCGTGCACCTATGGCAATGGCCGAGGCTCTGCTGGCACCTTCAAAAGAGTCAAAGGCTGCACGGTTGGAAAACTTGGAAATATTCTGGGCATGTTTGAGCCAGGTGAGGAATTCTTCCCTTTTATCTTCTGAAATGAAAGGAGATAAAGTTTGCAGGTGATCTGTAACTTCTTTTAGAAACATCCCCATATAGAGACTATAGGAGTTGATTCTGGCAACAAGCATACTGGTCTGGAAAATTCTCCTGCCAAAGGCATCTAAGGTTCTGTATTCTCTTCCTGGAGGAGCAGAAGAGTGCCTTTTTGTACTCTTTATCTTCTTCATAACAGACTCCACCAAAATGAAGTGGTGAGGTAGCTGAGTCTTATGAAAGCCAGGACAAGGAGGAACACGATACATGGTGTCCAACCTGTGAGAATGAGGGGAAGTGGTGAGAGGAGTCTCCCATATGCCCAACATGTGATCATAAAGAATCTCATGTATTGGTAAAGTGGCTGCCTCTTTAGGAGCCTTAGGATATTGTAAAATATCTAATTTTTTGGCTCTAGGCTCTGTCTCAGGGGCCACTGAGATGGAAAGACCCCTGGCCACTTCCCTAATGAAGTCTTGAAAAGACAAGTCCTCTGGAGGAGACATTCTCCTTTTTGGAGAAGAGGGCTCCTGAGGATGAATCACCGATGCTTCGACAGAGACCTCTGATTCATCAGAGTCTTCAGAGGAATCGAAGTATCGCCTGTCTGGATGCTCCTGCAGAGCCCGATACGCATACCGGGTGGTATCGACATCGGAAGTGATCGGTACCGATTCGGTACCGATGGACATCACAGAACAGTGTACCGCTGCAGTCGACACTGAAGCGGATGTCGATGCAATCGTTACCGGCACCGGAACCGATGTCGGTACCGGGGCCGGAGTCGGTACCAGCAACGGAGTTTGTTGCGGTACCGAAGGCGTCGCAGCTTGTATGAATGCTGTGATGGCACGCTGCATGGTCAGGATATTCTGATCCATTGACGCAACCAATGTCTGGATGTCGGTACCAGTGGGAACCACCGGTACCCCAGAACATGGAAACAGGTGATCGGTCGAGGCCGAGCCATCGATGTCAACCTGTGACCCCATAGATAAAGCTTTGGAAGCCGGAGCCTCCCGCCGGGGTAATTTTGCCAGTGCGGATTCCTCGAGGGCAAGCCCGGAGGCATCTCGATACTTAGAGGGAGATCTACCCTTCGAGGACCGGCTGGATTTAAATTTGGTTACCTGAGATCCATGTGAGGAAGAAGAAGCCCTGGAAGACGTCGATGCAACCGAAGCTGCATCCGAGGGAAACAGGGTACTGAGCTTAGCTGCTCGATTCTGTAGACCTCTTTTAGACATCATGGAGCAGGACTCACAATCCGCAATGGAGTGGTCAGGACCTAAACATTTTAGACACCAGTCATGGGTGTCAGTGACAGAAATAGTGCCGCTGCACTTCGTGCATTTTTTAAACCCAGAAGCGGGCTTTTCCATGAGGAAAAATGTCCTAGGCCTAAGGCCAAAGAAGAAAATGCACTGAAGTGAGAAAAAAAGTAGTTTTTTTTTTGTTTTGTTAGAATAAAAAAAGAAAAGACCGGCAATACTGGTCTAGCGTCGAGAAGGCAGACGCGCGACCAAAGAAATAAAATAAAATAAAGAAATCCTTCAGCAGTGACAGGAGCATGACCTGCTGGCTCCGCGGAAAAGAAGAACTGGAGAGAGGTGGTTAGGAAAGGCGGGAAGGCAGCGCGCAGGCGCTGTGGGATGCTCCCAAAAGCTTTCCTTTTGGACGCTGGGGAGCGTTCCCGCGCAGGCTCCGTCGGTACCGACGATACCCATATGTGAAGACTCATTCCTGCTTGTTCCTGGAGATCCCCTTTTCTCAAGTCACTTCACTGGCTCCCTCTCCATTTCCACATCCAGTTCAAACTTCTCCTACTGACCTACAAGTGCATTCATTCTGCAGCTCCTCATTACTTCTCCTCTCTTCTCTTCTCTTTCCCTACACCCCTCCTCGAGAATATCACTCTTCAGGTAAATTGCTTTTATATATGCCTTTCACTCTAATGCCAACTCCAAACTCTGTTCATTCTACTTTACTGCACCACATGCCTGGAACAGTCTACCTGAGCCAGTATGTCAGGCTCTACCTCTGATCCTATTCAAATTCAGCTAAAAACTCACTACTCTTGAGGCTTCTTTTGAATTCTGAACGCCTTTATTCTCCTTTTTAATATCCATGTGTTTTTCAACTATTTCCTTACGGATTTAATCTGGTCTTCTGTTTGTTCTGTATAGATTGTAAGCTTTGTGGAGAAGGGACTATGTCTTACCTATATGTGTATAGCACTGCCTTTGTCTGTAGCGCTATACAAATAAATAGCAGTAGTAGAAAATTTTAACTGTACTTTCTGAAAAAGTCTGTAATCTATACAAATAGAATTGGGGCCAGAATCATACCAATATTCTAACAGAAAGTGTTCTCCCAGCTGAATTTCTGTTAAATTATGCTACACTGTGTAATGCGCAGTGGGGCTCTTTAACAGGCAGTTAAAATGTGCAGATACCACATACAGTATTAGTAGCAAAAATTAACATGCGGTAATTTTAGGTGCATGCTCGCATTTTCTCATACCATTAAGGCAGAAAAAAAAACATTTACCATGTGTTAAGTATATGAAAGATAACACATGCATTTAATACCACCTACTGAGTAACACAGGAATTAGTGCATGCTAAGTGCAAGCCACCATGGTTACAGTTAACACATCTATGCACTAATAGTTTATGCTAATTCCTGCATTAAGTGTGCAATATACTTAAATAAAAGGGCTCCACTGTTCATAAACCAAAGAGAAAAGCAAAAATTGTGATACATTAATTTACAAAATGTTTACCTAGTATCAATTTGCTAAACTAAGCACTGGAATTCTCATAACAGTTTTCTAAGTTTTCCATCAATTGTATTCACAATTCTGAAAGTCTGACACTTGCTATCCTTTAGAGAATTCCATTTTTTGCAATAATACTTACAGTTTCTGTATATTTCACTGTACTGACTTAAATTAAAAAGAAAAGATACATCACCAACAAATTAAAAATAATTCCTGTTTCAAGTATTGTGGGTTTTCTTCTCTCACAAATTGGTCATCAGTGACAACATACAAGAGGGGGATTTCCAAACCAGAAGTTATCAAAGTTCTGCATTATAAATAGATATTTTAAAAATATGTACACTTAATACAGGTACTAAGGTGCCGACTTAGACGTGATCAATTAAAACTTTTAAATTATATGCAAGATCACATAAAAACCAAGGTGTCATTATTCAAAAGGACTTAACTTGGTAACTTTGAGGATTACCCATCTAACTCTTTGGGACCCAATATTCAAAGGGATTGACACAGTTAGCAGACCTGCTAACCATGTTAATCCCCCTAGATAGGATATTCAGCGACACTAACATGTTTAGTGCCATTTAACAGCAACGGGTGCCACTGCTGCATGTCCTGGTGCTAACTGGTCTTGGTAGTGTGTTCAGAAAAGAAGGGATGAATCTTGCTGATGTTACAGAGAAAGAACTGACAGGTTTTAGCCATCTGTTGGATATGTGATGAGAAAGAGAGAAAAGAGACAAAGGTGACCCCGAGATTGCGAACCAAGGAAACATCAAAAAAGAGAAAGGAGTACGAGGGGAGGGGGGATGGGTTGAGGGGGAAAGAAAACGAGTTCCATCTTAGCCATATTCAGTTCTAGACAGCGCTGGGACATCCAGGCAGCAACATCAGACAAGCAAGATAGATAGGGCCTGGATTCCTGAAGAGATTTCCGGGACAGAGAGGTAAATGTAAGAGTAATTAACATAAAGATGGTATTGAAAACCATGAAAGGAGATTAGAGTGCCAAGGGAATAAGCATAGAGAGATCCAAAAACAGATCCCTAAGGTGCACCCACTGACAGGGGGATAACAGTTGAGGAAAATACAGTCATCCCTCGCTACTTCGCGGTTCATTTATCGCGGCCTCAGTACATCGCGGATTGTTCAAAAATTCAAAATTGAGGAATTATGGCGCGAAAGTTGCCCGCACGCCAGCAGAAGGCAGGGAGTGCCCACACAATTCAAAATCCACGTCTCTGATTGGCTGCTAGCATCCCGCCATTTGATATCCCTCCCGACTCGGGAATCTCGCAAGCTGATTGGCCTAGACGTTTCCCCCACCTTCGCTCTCATACCCAGCGAAGACGACCGCGCTCATTCAAATTAATGTTTGAGTGATGCTTAGTCTCGAGGTGTGCTAATTTTTGCTGTTCTCTTGTGTCTTTTTGTGCAAAATAGTGCTTGTGACGCCCTTGAAAATGGCTCCTAGACGTGCTCCACCCTCTAAATCCTCTAGTGAACCCAAGAAGAAGAGAAAAATGATGACAGTGAACGAGAAAGTTAATTTATTGGACATGCTTAAGGCAGGCCATAGCTATGCGTCTGTTGCACGCCATTACGGATTGAACGAATCGACGGTTCGCTACATAAAAAAAGATGAAGTGAATATCCGTAAAACTGCCTCGATATCGTTCTCCAAGGACACTAAGCGAGTTGTGACTTCTCGTAATAAGCGAATTGTGAAAATGGAGAATGCCATATCAGTGTGGATATCGGATTGTCGGGAAAAGAAGGTTAGTCTCGATACCAATATGATTCGGACTATAGCCAAAGCCCTGTATAATAGCTTCGTTCCTGAAGGAGTGTTGAACAAAGACGACGAAGGTGATGACGACGACGAAAATGAACCTCAGCCTAGTACCAGTGCCTCGAGTGATCCTACCCCACGAGAAAAACGTGGTTTTGTTGCCAGCAAGGGCTGGTTCGAGAAATTCAAGAGGAGATTTGGCCTTCGCAGCGTTCCTTTGTATGGGGAGGCCTCCTCGGCAGACCAAGAGGCAGCTCTTCGTTACATCGAGGAAGAGTTTCCGAAGATAATTGATGAGGGTGGTTATCTCCCGGAGCAGGTCTTTAACATGGATGAGACTGGCCTCTTCTGGAAGAGGATGCCGTCCCGGACGTTCCTTTACGAATTGAAGAGGCCAGGGTTCAAGGCCCACAAAGATAGAGTGACTCTCCTCATGTGTGGGAATGCTGCGGGCTGCATGCTCAAGCCCGGCTTAATTTACAAGTCCCTGAATCCTCGGGCTTTGAAAAACAAAAACAAAGCCTTGCTGCCCGTCTACTGGATGCACAACAAAAAGGCATGGATAACAAAAGCCCTCACACTCGACTGGTTCGTAAACTGCTTTATCCCGCAGGTAAAGCTGTACCTCGCTGAAAAGGAGCTGCCCTTTAAGGTCATCCTCTTCATGGACTGTGCAGGAGGACATGCAACCAGTCTCCATTATGATGGGGTCCAAGTGGAGTTCCTGCCCCCCAACACCACTTCCCTTATACAACCCATGGATCAGGGGGTCATTCGGGCCACGAGGTCCACGATGGAGGGCCTCATCTCCTCCATCGACGAAGACAACGTGGCCTTCAGCCTGAAGAACTATTGGCGGGGATACAACATTGCAACGTGCCTGGTCAACATTCAGAATGCTCTTAATGAGATGAAAGAGCAGACACTGATTGCAAGTTGGAGGAAATTGTGGCCAAAAAACGTCACCCATGACTACAAGGGATTTACGCCTGACGAAGATAAGGCTGTGAGGCTGGCTCGGTTGGTAGCCACTGAAGGGTTCTCCGACATGACGGCAGAAGAAGTGAACACACTGATCGAGTGCCACTCGAACCCCCTAACCGACGAGGAACTCGTCGAAATGACAAGATCGGCGAGTGAGGAAGAAGAGGAGGTAGCTGACGACGGTGACGACAACGAAGCTGAAGAACGTGGCCTTACCTTGGAAAACCTGCAAGAGCTCTGCAACATAGCACGGACTCTGCAACAAAGGGCCCAAGAAATCGACGACAACATGGTCAGAACCATAGAATTCAGTAACCGTATTGACGGCGTAATGGCGTTATACAAGGGCATCTTTGCTCAGAAGAAAAAACAACGGTCACAACTCCCCATCACGATGTTCCTTGTGCGCCGAAAACGTTCTGCAGAAGCTCCTCCTGCTGCCTCTACACCACCTCCTGCTGCATCTATGCCGTCTACTGCAGCTACCGAGCACCATATGGTAAACCTCTTCCACTTAAAAGCATAAGAGTGTCTTGTGGAAGGCTTCCTTGAAGCATAAAGGACATCCTTTACTTGCTGAGGGTGGTTAAGGCTTGTCAGACGGCTGCCTAGGGTGAGAACTTACACAATCTTGACGATGCATATATTCATATGATTCTTGCAAGGTATTGTGGGTATTGTAGTTCATTCACTCCCAAACACAGCTGATGACAATAATTTGAGTTGTGAAACCAAGTGGTAAGATCAATAAAATACTTCTTTTATTGATGGGGTTTAATTCACCCAGCACATGTATGCTTGATAGCACTATAAATGAGGTTACTTGCTTGCAGTGTTTAAAATGGATAACAAAAAGTCACAAAGTAAACCAGAAAACAACCTTCAGCTTGTCAGGCAATTAGCTAATGTTTTCTTAGCAAGTAATTACCAAATACAAAGGCACAAAGTAAAGAATAAACTTTGCTGGTTAGGTTAACTTCTGCTTATTTTCCACGCCGATCTCAGCAGTGATTCTCCCTTGCTCACACACACAATCAGGTGCAGCCCTAATTACTATCAATGGACCAGCTGAAAGCCTTTAGCTGGCTGGCTGCTACTGTGTGAGCCCAAATCCTGCTTTAAGAGCTGTTTGCAGTGGAAATAAAGAACAAAGTTAGGTTTCTTTGTGATGGCTGATGTGTTTGCTCATAGAAATCTAGCAATAGCATTTAGATAAAGAACAGTCCATGTAAATAGTTTCATCTGCTGTATTTCCCCCTGCATCAACAATCATAGGGTCAATATCATACATTGGCACAGATGAGTCTTTCATTAAGGCACTATCATGAGAATGCTTATTCCCTTGCTGCCATTCTCTATTATAGATAGGGTCTGGATCAGTGTTCATACCTGAGCCTCTCCTGCTATCATTATTCCTCTCTGTATAGCCTGGCCAATATGTAATCCAATTCTGATGTCCAGCCTTCCAATCTTGATCCCTGGACGCTGGATCTTCTCTCACATACCTTCTGGCCTTGGTCTGAAAGTCCCTTCCACATGCAGTCTTCTCTCTTCCAGGTAGCCACTGGTGATTCCTATCTCTGCCACTCCATTCCTCTGGCTGAATCCAGTCCAATTGACTCTGCTGGCTTTTGGAACACCTCCCAGTATGAGTACTGCCTTGGAATCTCCCAGACCTTCCAATGGCCTTTCTTCTCTTCCTTCCAGAGAGTTTCCTTCTCTCTCTATCTGCTTGGCTTGGCTTCTGTTTCTCCAGGTGATACTGGTGCTTGTAGCCGTTGCTGTCTCTGTATCTCTTCCTCCCTCTGTAGCTCTTCCTGAAGCTGTTCTTGAAACTGTTGCTGAAACTGTTTCCTGAAGAATAAGCTCTATTCTTATCCTGTTCTAATGTGTGCTGCTCCCTAACACAGCGCAGCTGTCTTGAATCAGGCCCTGCCCTTTGAGATGAGTGCTTAGGGATTACCTCATAGCTCTCTTGATTGCACACACATTCTCTCACTTCAGCCCCTCTCATGGCTGCTGGAAACCTGGTGCATTCTGGGACTGGTAGTCTTTTATGTGAAAACTCTGTTTTCTTGCTTCTACCAGAACTGACAGGTTGCTTGTTCAGAGTCACATCATCTTTTCTATAGCTCCTACCTGAGCTATGATAAGCTTCCTTATCACAGGCTACATTCTCTAGATGAAAGTCAAAGGCCTTGTGGAGGCTGAGACTGCTGAGACGGTTGAGGCTTAGCAGTCTTTGCTTTCCTTTGTTTAGGTGGTTGCTGACTTTTCCGGGCAGGCTGACCTGCAGAACGTCCCTGCTGGGAATAAGAGGGATAAGAAGAATGGTTTCTTGAAAGATTTCTTTCTTGCAGGATCAGCTGTGGCTTTGGATAACCTATCCAAAGTGGAGTTGTCAGCATCCAGCTCATTGGCTTTTTCTTGCCAATTTTTGCCGAATAGGTTCTCACCTGTACAAGGGATATTGCCCAGTTTGTCCTGCACCCAGAGCTCCAAATTGGATGCCTGGAGCGAAGCAATTCTACGTGCATCTATGGCAATGGCAGAGGTTCTGCTTATGCACTCAAAACAGTCAAAAGCTGCACAATTGACAAACTTAGAAACATCCTGAGCATGTTTAACCAGTGTGAGAAAGTCCTGCCTCTTGTCATCAGGAAGGAGAGGACTTAAAATCTCCAAGTCTCCTGTGACTTCTTTAAGGAACATTCCCATATATAAAATATAGGAACTGATCTTGGCAGAAAGCATGGAAGCCTGGAAAGTATGACGTCCAAAGGCATCCAAGGTTCTACACTCACGTCCTGGAGGATTAGAGGCATGCCTCTTTGCACTCCTGATCCTTCTCATAGCTGATTCCACTACAATAGAGTGGTGAGGAAGCTGGGTTTTCTGGAAACCAGGACAAGGAGGGACTCGATACATGGTATCCAGTCTGTGAGAGTGAGGAGAGGTGGTAAGAGGTGTCTCCCACATTCTCAACATGAGATCATGTAAGATCTCATGGATAGGCAGAGTAGCTGCCCCCTTAGGAGCGTTAAGATATTGTAAAATCTCCAACTCCTTAGCCCTGGGCTCTGTTTCAGGAGCCACAGTAATGGACAGACCTCGAGCCACCTCTCTGATAAAATCCTGAAAAGAGATATCTTCTGGAGGAGACATCCTACGTTTAGGGGAGGAAGGCTCCTCCGGAAGAAGTATCCCGATACTGGCAGAGCTGTCAGAGTCCTCGGAGGATTCGAAGTACCTTCTGTCTGGATGCTCTTGAAGAGCCCGATACCCGTACCGACCGAAGTCGGTACCGGGGGGAATCGGTACCAGTGTATCGGCACCAGAAAGCATCGCATGACTGGGTGCCAGCAAAGCAGACACCGATGCCGATGCTATCGGTACTGGTACCAGTTGAACTGTCTGACGCGGTTCCGAGGGTGTCGATGCCGCAAGGAGAGCCGCCAGACTGCGTTCAATAGCCAGGAACCTCTGGTCTATCGACGCTGCCGATGCCTGGGTATCGGTACCGGAAGCAGCCGGTACCCCAGAGCATGACACCAGTAGTTCTGCCGAGCTTGAGGCCTCGAACATCCTGGAGCCCCAATAATGCTTTGGAAGCCGAAGCCTCCTGCCAGGGCAAATTTTGCCGGTACAGAACCCTCAAGGGCAATGTCAGAGGCATCTCGATGCTTGGAAGGAGATCTACCCTTTGAGGACTGGCTAGACTTATGTTTAGTTACCTGAGATCCATGGGAGGAAGACGAAGCCCTGGAAGACATCGAAGCTGCATCGGAGGGAAAAAGGGCGCCGAGCTTAGCAGCTCGGTTTTGTTGACCCCTCTTAGACATCATGGCACAAGCCATACACTCGGAGATGGAGTGGTCAGGAACTAAACATTTAAGACACCACTCATGGGTGTCAGTGACGGAGATGGTACTGCCACACTTGGTGCACCTTTTGAAACCCGAAGCGGGTTTTTCCATAGTGGAGGAAAATTTTGGGCCTAAGGCCCAAAATGGCATGTGCACCTGGGAAGAAAAGTTTGGAAAAAAAAACAGAATATATATATATATTTTTTTTAACGAAAGAAAGAAAAGAGAACCGGCGGTACCGGTATAGGGTCGAGGAAGGCAGACGCAAGCACAAAAAAGAAGGAATAAGGAAAAACGTTTCTGTGGTGACAGGAACAACGACCTGCTGGCTCCGCGGAAAATGAAGAACTGGAGAGAGGCAGTTGGGAAAGGCGGGAAGGCAGCACGCATGTGCTGTGGGATGCTTCCTAAGGCTTTCTAATTGGACGCTGGGGAGCGTTCCCACGCAGGCTCCGTCGGTACCGACAATACCCATATGTGAAGACTACATTCCTGCTTGTTCCTGGAGATAGAACAGAGCCCCTAAATCCAAGTGAAAATATTATTGAGGAGAAAGCAGTGATCAACAGTATCAAAAGCAGTAGATAGATCAAGAAGGATAAGGACTAAATAAAGGCCCTTAGATTTGACCAAGAGGATGTCATTGGAGACTTTGGTAAGGGCCATTTCAGTAGAATGTAGAAGACGAAAACCAGATTTCAGTGGATCCAGAATGGCATGCGAAGAGAGAAAATCAAGATAGCAGTGGTGAACCACACCTTCCAGTAGTTTAGATACAAAAGAAAGAAGGGAGACTGGCCAATAATTAGACGGACAGTGAAGGTTTTTTGAGGGAAAAGTGTAACCACAGTATGTTTGAAGACTGCAGAACAGATGTTGTGGAAAGTGAAAGGTTGAGGATTTGACAAAGGGAGGGGATAACAGCAGGAAATATAGAGCTTAGTAAACTTTTATGTAAACTGTTTTATTGTTCAAGTTATATGTAAACTGAACTGATTTCAAAGAGCGTGGTATATAAAAGCAAATAAATAAATAAACGGGTGAGAATGGGATCCAAAGAGCAAGTAGTGAGTTTAGAGGAGGATAGAAGATCTGCAGGTTCCTCCTCAGTGATGTCAGAAAGGAAGAAAAGGTGACAAAAGTTGAAGAAAGGATTTGTGAGTGAAAGAGAGGGAGAAACTGAGTTGGAGGTGGTGCAGTGGAGCATTCCAGATTAATCTTGTAAACCTTATCATAGAAGTAAACCAATGTTTGAGTAGAGGGAAGGAGGGGTAGGGGAGTGGAGGTATTTTGAGGAGACATCCAAGTGTTAGGAAGAGATGGTGAGGGTCAGAGGCAAGAGTTTGTATTCTTGTTTAGCGAGTGCTATGTCTGACTAGGAAATAAGCATGAATTTTAAATATAGGAAATCAGCAAGGGTACACTATTTAAGCCACAGGTACTCAGCAGAGCAGGCACAGGAACATACGTAGCAGATTTTAGAGGTCAGCTGAGGTACAGTATGCCTCACAGGGCGAGAAATGGAAGAAGCAGACATAAGTATAGTGTTATAGGAAGAGACTGCCTCATCAGTGGACTCAGATGATGTAGCGGAAGAGAGAGGAGATGAGACAGCAGCAGGGAGAGTAGAAGGGTCAATAGCCTTAAGTTTCTTAAATGTGTTGTTGGAGACAAGTGGCAGGAGAGTGATTAAGAGTGAAAGTTAGCAGATGATCAGATAGAGGAAGAAAGGAAGTGGAGAAGTTAGAGGGGGAGCAATTGGAGAAAAAGACACGGTTGAGGCAGTGGTCATGCTTGTGAGTAGGGGTTGCTTTTGAGAGGATATTTTTTTTTACACAGTATGTCATTTGTTATCTTCTGTCATCTTTTTTGTTTGATTTTGTTTGGTTTTGTTATTGTGTATTGTGACACTATTATGAGGACAGAACAAGTCCAGCTGATCAAGGCTTCCCCCAGTTACAGAACTTGTCTCTATTTGATAAGTGAACAAGGTCTGTGAACAAATCTACATGCTTGTAAAATATTTTCTTTCTGACAGAGAACCCAGATCTATGACGTACTTTCATTTCCTGCCCCTAACACAGTAAAGAAAACGAGAAGCGTATTCTATTTTAGGAGAGTGAAGACAGGTCCTAGAAGGAAATCGCAAACTTCATCAAATCTGAGGTTACAAGACGTTTACAATTATCTGAGTTATCATGTACACAAGGTAAGAAATGATTGATCTATTATCTTCATAGTGAGCAATGCATGGATTTTAATATTACTTTGGAAACTGAGACTATAGAAGAATCATACTATACTAAGTAACATATTAATGAAGACTTGTAAAATGTCAGCCTCAAATAACTTTGCATGTTATAAATGAAGAGGCCTTTTAAAATCTACAACAAAGTCAAAGTCTGGCTGAAAAATGGTATGTTGTGACAAATTCTTTTTCAGTTCAGGCAGCAAATTATCAATTACAGTACATGTACAAACCTAACACTATTTGAAATCAACGACCTCCATGCAAACTGTTTTCTGCATCTATTCTATAAATCTGGAGAAGTAAAAATCGTTCAAGCATCCCACTCTTTATTTGGATTATTAAAAATCAAATTAAACATCAAATTCTAGCATGCCTGAATTGATGAACATCATACTTTTTAAAAAAATAAACAGCCCACTTCAATATATCATGTGTAACATACATCATTAAAGCTCTCAGAAATAGTAAACTAAACTTAAATTAGTTCTACAATGTTTTCAGTTAATTTTAAAATATTATGCCTACAAAATATCAACTTAGTCTGGTAATTTGTGGTGTGGAGGTTACTTAAAACACAGAATTTCATATAGAGGAAAGTTGAAAAATAAAATAGGTACAAATAGCAATATGCTGTAGAATACTGCAAGCCTGATATCGAGTGGCACCAGCCACCAAAGAAAAAAGATACAAGCACTGAAGGACTGATTTTATAAGACAGCTACCTAAAGATATACAACATTTAGGCTCATAAGTTCCTATTTTAAAGGATTTACGCACGTAAATGAGTATTTAGATGCTTGCTTTAGGCAGAAGCTATTCAGTAAGTGCACGCCTAAGTGTAATCGTGCATAATTTCAGCATGGGAATACATGGGGTGTAAGCTTGACTGAAGCATAGGCAAAGCCTAAATTTACATGCATAAGTTATAAAATACTATAACTTAAATGCGTACTTGAAAAATCTAGGTGCCTGCATTTACACCTGCCCTAAAGCAGGCAAAAGTGCTCATGCCTAGATTTGTACTCCCCGTACATGTACTTTTCTTTAGAAAACAGGCTCAGGATAGGCAGGTTCTGGGTGCCTAAAACAAGGCACTCTGTTATAAAATAGCTGTCTTAGTGCTTTACTTTATTCATATATTCAGTGGCACTGGCCATTTAAATGGTGAATATGCATTTAAGTGGCAACTACATCTTGCTTTTTTGCTGAAAGTAGCAGAATTTCACCATCCTACATATACCTTTTCATCCAGCCCCTCGCCTGCCCCTAACACCACATCCTGGTTAACATATTATTATGTGCATAACCTTCGGCCATGGGTTATATGCATAAAATTAAGACATGCAGTTGACACTATTGCCGACCACACAAGTCTCTTTAAATATCAGGCCCTGCATTATTATCAGTACACCTCTTAGCTTAACAAGTCATTATAACAAGTATTTCTACTTTTAAATGTTTTTTAGGAGTCTTCATCTTTTCTATATTTTGTCTTATTGTGAAATCAACTTAATTTGTATTATATCTTTGTTTTTTAATTTTTCAAGTGCTTCCTACTAGTTAAATTTGTTGTTGGGCTATTACAAATGACTAGTTGTCACTTAGTGATACATTTCCCATTGCACCTGAAGGAGTCAGTTCCCTCTAGCCCATACAGCCTGTTACCTGCCCACCACACAGGGCCTTCTACAGTATGGAACCACTTCCTTCTCACATACCCACCAAGTAAAACGGGTGCACACACACAGGCCAAAAGGAATATAAAAAAATAATATAATAAATCCCAAAGGACAAGAGGGCCTAGGCTTTGGCCAAAGTGGTTTTCAGACTGTGGGCTGGAATTCTAAATAGAGTCACATTATGAGTACTATCCTGGTTCTCCTCCTATCTCTCCCCTCGCTCTTTCAGTGTGTGTTCTGGTGGCTCCTCCTCCTCTGCTACCCCGCTCCCAGTTGGTGTACCCCAAGGATCTGTCTTGGGTCCGCTCCTTTTCTCCCTCTACATCCAGTCCCTTGGTGTGTTTATCTCTTCCCATGGCTTTCAGTACCATCTGTATGCTGATGACTCCCAGATCTACCTCTCTACCCCTGAAATCTTTCCGGCAATCCAGACCCGGATCTCTGCCTGCCTTTCTGACATTGATGCCTGGATGTCTCACCGCCGCTTGAAACTGAGCATGGCCAAGACTGAACTTCTTACCTTTCCCCCTAAAACCTCCCCTCCTCTTCCTCCTTTCTCAGTCTCTGTGGATAACTCTGTACTCCTTCCTGTTTCCTCTCTCTCTTTCTCCACACATATCCATCTGATAGCTAAGACATGCCGTTTCTTTCTCTATAACATCAGCAAAATCCACCCTTTCCTTTCTGAACACACTACTAAAATGCTTATCCACTCCTTAATCACCTCCCGTCTTGACTACTGCAACCTACTCCTTGCTGGTCTCCCTTTGAATCATCTCTCTCCCCTTCAATCTGTTCAACACTCTACTGTGCGGCTAATCTTCCGCCAGCTTCGTCATGCCCATATTACTCCTCTTCTCAAGTCACTTCATTGGCTCCCTATCCGTTTCCGTATCCAGTTCAAACTTCTCTTGCTGACCTATAAATGCATTCACTCTGCGGCTCCTCACTACCTTTCTTCTCTTATCTCTCCTTACAGCCCCCCTCGGGAACTCCGCTCTTCTAGCAAACTGCTTCTATCTGTGCCCTTCTCTTCTACTGCTAACTCCAGACTTCGCTCCTTTCACCTTCCTGCGCCTTATGCCTGGAACAAACTACCTGTGTCTGTATGCCAGGCGCCTTCTCTAACCCTCTTCAAATCCAGGCTGAAAACCCACCTCTTCGCTGCTGCTTTTGGATCTTGACTCACCTGATCTCTTTTTTCTTTCCTCTTGCTTTATCCCTACCTACACCTTCTGTGTTTTTCTTGACTAGATTGTAAGCTTTGATGAGCAGGGACTGTCTCTTACATGTCTGTGCAGCGGTATGTATGACTTGTAGCGCTATACAAATACTCAGTAGTAGTAGTAGATAGGGGGCTGCTCCCCCTCCCTTTGAACCTCCGCTGTGATCTATGCCAGTCAACATGGGGCCTATGAGTCAATGAACATTCATATTCCCTGCCCCCCTCTACTCATATGGGCTTTCTGTTAGACTAGAAACCTATGCCTGGGACCTATTTATTTATTTAACCAGTTTAATATACCACCTTTTCCTTCAATCAAAGTGGTTTACAACACAAGGTATACAATTATAGGGTAAAAGCAATAAGGACACACTGACACACAGGGTCTTGTGAAGACTGCTACTACTGCCACTATTACTGCTATTGTTGCTGTCTTTATGGTTTACATAAGAGGGGGAAGAAAGAAATAGATAAGGGAGGGGAGGGGTATGGAGGTCTGCTATTTTATTTTCACCATTTTCTAGGGTAATGTGCATTTTTAAATGTTAAAATGGGAGCCATAGGAACTTCCGGTGGCATGGTGAGCTGAGCGGGACGCATCCCTCTTAGCTCCGGAGCCCACTCTCTTTCCCCCGTCCAGCTTAATTGCCCTGATTGCCCATTACTTGATTGGAAGTGGGGGAACTATTTTTCTGCTGACCGGAGCTCACTCCAGATACGCGACAAAGCTTGGGGAGCAAGTCTGAATGGCGACGAAAACTCCCAGACGGGAGAAGCCGCGTGGTGGGGAAGCCAAAATGGCGGACGGGACCTCAGACGGTCTGATGCCAGCGGCCACGGCGGCGATGGTAGCCGAGGTGTCCAAAGCGGTGGTGACTGCCCTGGAAGATCGACTGGGGGCTTGGCGACACAAATTACCGCAGTGGCACAAGCAGTGTCTGATTTTGCTAGCCGAGTGGAGCATGCAGAATGCCGCATTGGCACCCTTGAAGACACGCGCGTCCATGACCGTCCTAGAGTGGTCTTGGCGAAGTTTCTTAGGTTCGCGCAGAAAGAAGCAGTGTTGAGAGCAGTGCGAAGACTGGGAGTAATCTCCAAAGACAACATCAAGTTACGAATAGTGCAGGACTACTCAGCATCCTTAGGACAGCGCCGAAGGGAATATGGCCCTCTGTGTCAAACGCTGATAGACAATAATATTAAATTTTTAGTGCAGTATCCCGCACGTCTGATCTTCACTCATGGGGGGGTGCGTAGGTCATTTGATTCAGCCAAGGCAGCAACACCTTATGTGGAGGAGATTGGGAGAAAAGCAGCGGCTGCACTAAGCTTACAAAGTGGAGATCAGGAGTGTGTAACCTGTGATGGGAGAGACTGAGAAATGGAACATCAAAGCAGAAGAAAAAGAAGATCATACTGCCTTAGTGTGTGTGGAGAGTCAGTTTGGAAATTGATATAGATGTTTGAAATGTTCAAAGTTGTTGTATTAATGTTATATGTTTGATGCCTTTTAGGTTAATGATTACTAGATAAGGTATGAGGGGCTAAAAGGAATGGAGAGTGGGACATGCATGGGGTGGATGAGTTGGGAGGTGGAAAGAGGTGGAGGAGGGCTGGGGCTAGGGTGGGATCATCAAAGGGAATGATGTGGAGCAGTTACAAAGGTAAGAGTAAAGGGGTACCGAACGCATTTGAGGGGAAGGGAGGTAAGAATAAGAGGAAAGATGGGTAGTTGGGTGAGTGAGAGGGGAGCGGGGGGGAATGGGGTGGGGAGAGGGAAAGTAATAGGGGATAAAGGTTGGGAGGGAGGGATTGGGGAGGAAGGGGGGAGGGAAGGCAGCCTAATTGAGATTAAATGGTTTGATTGGGGGTGCATGCATGACGGTAAGGATGGGTCCCAGGCTGGGGGGGTCCTTCCTCACAACAAAGCATTTGTTGGTTGGCTTGAGCTTTATATTTACCCACTAACCTGAAGGTCATATCGTGGAATGTGTGTGGGATAGGTAATCCCATTAAGAGATACAAGATATTGCAGGCTCTAGCGAGACAAAAATGTGATATTGCAATGTTGCAGGAAACCCACCAGACTGCTGAGGAACATATTAAATTACGGAGAGACTGGGTGGGGCAAGTCTGGGGGGCTCCAGCTATGGGAAGAAAAGGTGGAGTGGTCATTCTGATACACAGGCGTGTTAGATTCGTTCAGGAAAGCATCCATGTGGGTGAGGGGGGTAGATTTGTTCTCTTGTATGGGATGCTGGAGGGGAGGCCTGTGGTGCTGGGGAATCTATATAGTCCAAATGTGTTAGATAGAGTTCTTTATGCTAGTTTGGGCTCACGAGTGGAGCAGCTGCCAGAGGCTCCTATGATTTTGGCAGGTGATTTTAATGGCGTTATGGATGTTGAACTAGATACATCTAGTGGAAGTGGAGATAGGGCGCGTGTGCAGAGTGCTAGAGTGCTGCAGAATTTGAAACGCAGGTTAGGGATGGTAGACCCTTGGCGTTTGCTCCACCCACTGGAAAGGGATTTTACGCATCAATCAAGAGCGCATGGGTCGTGTGCTCGCATTGATTATGTGCTGGTTTCGGAGCGGTTGTTTGCCCAAATAGAGGATGCGCAACTAGGGCCTATAGAGATTTCTGATCATGCGTTGATTTGGGTGGAAATAGAATGGTTAGAGGCAAACACGCGGGATAGAATTTGGCGATTCCCAATGGATCTGTACAGAGACCCTGAGTTTCATGGTTTCCTTAAAATGCGGTGGCAAGAATTCTCAATCCATAATGCTCAGCATAAAGAGGATCCAGAGCTTTTTTGGGAAACTGCTAAAGTAGTCCTGCGGGGGGACATTATAGGGTATGTAGGGAGGAAACGGAAAATGTTGATGAAACAGATTGTTCGCTTGGAACAGCAGGCAGGTAGAGAGAGGAGAAGGCAAGCGTCATGTCCGTCGGCAGTGAATAGGAGGAAATTGTGGGAGACACAAACAGCCCTAAATGAGCTGCTACATCAAAGAGCCAAGAAGTCGTTTCTGTACTACCGCTTTCAGCTCTATAGATATGGAGACAGGCCAGGAAAGTTATTGGCAAGATGCCTTAAAGGCAGTAGGGGGACTGGTACTGTGGCGGCGCTGCGAGACGATCAGGGCCAACTGCATAAAGAAAGGCGAGCGATTGCTCAAGTATATCGGACATTTTACAAGAAGCTTTATACAAGGAGAGTTGGATCTCAGACTGATATGGTAGAGTACTTGAAACAAGTGAGTTTGCCAAGGTTAACGATGGTTCAACAGGCAGAGCTGGATAACCCAGTGACTGAAGAGGAGGTTCAGAGGGTCATTTTAAGAGCGGATTGTCACAAAGCGCCTGGCCCGGATGGGTTTGGGGCAGAATTTTATAAGTTATTAAGAGATGAGTTGGCCCCTTCCCTAGTGGCGACATATCATAGAAGGGTGGATCAGGGGAGATTTATGTGGGGGGAGAATCGGGCGCACATTATTCTTATACATAAACCAGGGAAAGATCCTTTACAAGCAGCCTCTTATCGACCTATCTCCTTGCTGAATTTTGATATGAAAATACTGGCTAAGGTGCTGGCGGACCGTTTGGGTCAGGTATTAAGTGAGCTTGTGCATGATTCTCAAGTAGGTTTTGTAAAAGGGAGATATGCGGTGCGGAATCTACGTAACATTGTGGCATCACTAGAGTGGGTAAGGGATAGGATGCAACAGTCGCTTTTGATTAGTTTTGATGCAGAAAAGGCATTTGATCAAGTGAATTGGGATTACCTCAGATTTCTCTTGCCACACTATGGACTGGGAGCTTCTTTTTGCAATATGGTAGAGCTTTTATATACGAGGCCCACAGCTAGAGTGTTATGTAATGGAGTGCTATCAGATGAGTTTACCCTGGAGAGAGGTACAAGACAGGGATGCCCGCTCTCACCGTTGCTTTTTGTGTTGTCACTTGACCCACTGATATGACGAATAGAGACGTCTAATGAGATACAAGGTATAGGTATAGGGAGTCATATGTTTAAGCTGGCAGCATTTGCAGATGACATACTGGTTCATTTGCTATCTCCTCAGACGTCGTTGCCCAATTTATTAAAGGAATTTTCTTGTTATGGGGGTTTTGCTGGGCTTTGTATCAATATGGAAAAGTCTGAAGCCATGGATGTGGAAGGGTCAATAAGGGGACATTGGAGAGGAAGTTTTCCACTTAAGTGGGCAGGTGATACATTTGTGTATTTAGGGATTCTCCTGACGAGAGAACCGCGGGAGCTATATAGGAAAAACATGGATAGAATCATTGTAAAAGTTCGTTCACAACTTCAGGTGTGGTCTCCACTGCCCTTGTCCTTACTGGGCAGGGCGGCAGCACTGGGAATGGTGATTCTGCCTCGGGTGCTTTATTGGCTGCAAACTCTCCCAGTGTGGTTATTGAAGCGTGATTTAAATGCTATTGACCGCGAGATTAGGAATTTCCTTTGGAAAGGTATGCGAGCTCGTATCCCCTTACATAGATTGAGAAGGAGATGGAAGTCTGGAGGGATAGGAATCCCAGATCTTCGGACTTATGCTCTGGCATGCCAGGCACGGCATATTGGAGACTGGCTAGGGAATACTGAGGTGTATACGCCAAGAGCGCTGGAAGAGGCTCTTGTGGCTCCGCAGACCTTGATGGCAGTATTGCACCAGGAAAATAGGCTCCTGCCTGGTAGAGTGGTTTGTAGTGAATTGGTTTACCCGGCAAGAAGAGTATGGCAACATTTGAATAGGCTCTGGGGTGAACCATCAGGGGTTTCAAGCTGGCTACCCATACAGGGGAATGATCAGTTTACACCAGGATCAGAAACGTCAGCATTTGTATATTGGAGGAGACAAGGCATATGTAATATTGGACATGTGGTGGATCAAATGGGGCAGTGTAAATCTTGGGAGACTTTGCGCATGGAATATGAACTTAGCAGGCGGCATTATTTTGCTTACGTGCAGCTCTCTCACTATGTGGCTTCCCTACCACAAGATGCACTGCGGGTGGAAAGATCGGCACAGATATTAGAGTTCTTTGCACTGGGGGAGGAGTCACCGCCTACAATTGCACAGCTGAAAAGACGATTAGATGACTATAGCAGTTTGCCTGATTATAGGGTGGAAGAAGCTTTGTGGGCACAAGAATTGAATATCTTGGTAGCTCCTGGTTCAATCCTTCAGGCCTTGAGTGGGATTGCGGGGCTGGTGAGGGGAGCTCGATGGCAGGAGATACAGTTTAAATGCATCCTACGGGCACATTTCTCTCCAAGACGGGCGTTACGATCCCATCTCACTGAGTTGGGCAGATGCCCAAAATGTCCATGCCCTTTGGCGGACTTAGGACATATGTGGTGGGGGTGTCCGATAGTTTGCCTATACTGGAAGAGGATAGCTGATTTTATGAGTAGGATTGTGTTACAGCGAGTCCGTTGGACAGCATCGCTTGTGATGTTAGATCAGCTTGGACCACTCCACCCGAAAGGGAGATGGGAACGCCTTTTGGTCAGGAAGGCATGTCTGGTGGGTAAAGGCCCGATACTTCATAGGTGGAGAGAAGCGTCAGGTCCCACTTATTGGGAATGGCGCAACAATTTCCACCAACTGATGCTTATGGAAAGGAGAGAGGCTAGAGGAAGTGCTCGACGTTGGGCCTTATTCCTGCTAATTTGGGAACCATATATTCAGATATTGAGGCCTCGTGTCCGAAATGAAGTGCTTCAATTGGGATGAGAAGGTCGTAGGATATTAATAATATAATTAATATGCATGTTCACTATGGGGGGTTGGTTGCTGAAGGGGGAGGCTGTAGGGTGGGAGGGAGGTTGGTGGGGAAAGGGGGGGAGAGGGGAATATTGTAAATTCTTTTTTTCTTGCTGTATTTGTATGATTGATTTGCTGAGGAATCCAGGTCTGGGAGATCAGTAGAAATGCCATTTTTTGATGTATTTGTTGTTATTTTTTAAATATTGTTTTGCATGTTCTGTATTATTTGGTTTTCAATAAATAGAGTTTACAAAAAAAAAAAATTGGAGGAGGCCCTAGCAAAGCACCAAGATAAATTGGAGGACTTAGAAAACCGAAGCAGGCGGAACAACCTACGATTTATTGGAATCGCTGAATCAGTGCCTGACAAAGATCTTCGGGCGTATTTGGAAAAATGGATGCCGGCTCATTTGCCCCTGAAAGATGGCATCGGTGGCATTGTCTTGGAAAGGGCACATCGGCTGGGACCCTATCGAGCCGGAGATAATAGGCCTCGAGCTGTTATCGCCCACTTCTTGAATGCGGCGCAGAAGGAGGGAGTTCTGCGCGCCTCGAGGCAGGCGAGACGATCAGGAGCTAACGCCTGCCGGGTCCTGATATTTCAGGACTACTCTGCTGGGGTCTCGCAGCGTCAGAAGGCCTTCAAAGAGGCCTGTGGGCGCCTGGTGGAGAAGGGCCTCCGATTTACTCTGGCTTACCCTGCGCTACTGCGAGTGGACTGCGACGGTGGTCGTCGGGTGTTTTCTTCTCCGGAAGAAGCGTCGGCATACTGTGATAGTCTCGGCTGACTGCTGCTGGGGATGGCTGCGGAGAGCGAGGAGTTTTCTTGGCTGCTGCGGCCCACGCAACCTGGGACCCCTGGACCGTTTTTTTTTTTTTTTTTTTCAAAACTCTGTTTATTGAATACAACAAGGCACCAATAACACACAGCCAACAACATGTATCTTTCTTAGTTTCACAAAAATAAACGTATCCCAGGTAGGGCTGAATCTTGTCCACCACCCGGGAACCCAACAGAAACAGAGCACACAGAATCCCAAGGTCAACCAGTACAAACATCCCCCTCCCCCCCACCCCCCACCCCCCCTCCGCGGAGAGCACAGCAACACCAGCAGCTCCAACTGCGTATATCGCATGGGGGACGCAAGTCCCCAACCCCCTAACCCAGCTTAAGTACTTCACTACGCGCCCTGGGGCCCAAGCGTTGGACATAAGGCATCCAGATCAATAAAAAGGTGGTCCAGGCCCGGGGGTGCCGCAATGCCACTCTCCGCTCCAAAAGCAGGAGTTGATGCAAGCTGTTCCGCCATTCGCAGAAAGTGGGGGCCGCAGATTCTCTCCAATGACTGAGGATAGGGCCCTTACCCACCAGACAAGCTTTTCGCACCAATACCCTATCCCATCTACCTTTCGGGTGGAGTGGTCCCAGCTGATCCAATACTACCATAGTCCCTGACCAACACAGCTGCTGACCCAACAACCCACTCATATAGGTTTCAATGGAGTGCCAATACCTCCGAATAGCGGGGCAACCCCACCACATATGTCCCAGGTCCGCCAAGGCACATGGGCATTTTGGGCAACCGCCATGAAGAGCAAGATGGCTCCGAAAGGCCCGCCGCGGGGAAAAATGGGCCCGGAGTATACACTTAAATTGGACCTCACGCCAACGAGCCCCGACCACGAGCTGCGCGATCCTACCCAAGGCCATCCGGACAGACCCGGGGGCAACCCCTCCACCCAACTCTTCCGCCCAAAGGCTTTCCACCCTAGTGTAATCAGGGGGCAAATCCAGCCGATCCAGTCGCTTTTTCAAATCGGCAATCGTCGGTGGGGAGTCCGCCCCCAGCGCAAGAAACTCCAGAATACGGCTCGAATGTTCCACCGTAAGCTCTTGCCGCGGCAAAGAGCCAATATAGTGAGAAATTTGTGCATACGCAAACGTCAAAGACCCCGCAGGCCACCCGTATTCTTTACATAATACTCCCAACGCCTTACAGCAGCCAGCAGTGTCCACAACCTGCCCCAACCTGCGGACTCCCGCACGCCACCACGCCCGAAAGGGAGCCGTATCCGAACCGGGCAAGAAACAAGCATTACCCTGTATGGGCAGCCAGCAGGAGACCCCAGCATCACTGCCCCAGCACTTATTCAACTGCTGCCAAGTTCGGCGGGACGTCCGCAGTAGCAGACTGTTTAAGAGGCGCGGCGGCAAGTCCGCACTGGGCAAGTGCAAGACCGCTTCCAAAGAATGGGGTGCTGCGAAAGCCGCCTCGAGACCCCGCGGGGTATAGGTCTCTGTGTCCCCCAACCAGTCACTTAAATGGCGGGCCTGACAGGCCAGCGCATATTTCCATATGTCGGGGACCCCCACTCCGCCGGACCGCCAACCCCCCCGCAAGCGCGCCATCGGAATGCGGGCCTTATAGCCTTTCCAGAGAAATCCCCGAATCTCCCGCTCTAGGCGCGCCAAATCGCGCTTCAGAAGCCACACCGGTAGCGTCTGCAACCAATAAAGCACACGCGGAAAGATCACCATTCCTAAGGCGGCCACTCTACCAAGCAAAGACAACGGGAGGTGGACCCAAGCCCGCAACTGCAATCGAACCTTAGCTAAGATCCGTTCAAAATTAGTCACATATAACAATGTCGGTTTTCGGGTCAACACGATACCTAAATAAATAATCGAGTCCTCGGCCCAACGAAGCGGAAAGGGCCCCGACCAGTATTCCCGTAACGTCCCCCCTACATCTAAGGCTTCGGATTTGGCCATGTTTATACGCAAGCCCGCGAATTGTCCATAAAGCGAGAGCTCCGCAAGTAATCGCGGAAGGGACTGCTGAGGAGAAGAGAGGTGAACCAGGAGATCATCGGCAAAGGCAGCCACCTTGAAGCCATGGGAGCCGATACGAATCCCACCAATGGTGGGAGAAGCCTCAATCTTCCGTATCAGCGGGTCCAAAGATAATACGAAGAGCAAGGGAGAGAGCGGGCAGCCCTGCCGCGTACCACGCTCCAACCTAAAGGAATCGGACATAACCCCATTACATAGGACCCCCGCGGTCGGGTCAGCATAAAGCAGGTCCACCATCTGGCAAAAAGGGGCCCCAAGCCCATAATAAGGCAACAGAGCCCTTAGGTAGTCCCAGGGAACCTGGTCAAAGGCCTTCTCAGCATCGAAACTAATGATCAAGGACTGAAGATCGTGTTCCCGAGCCCATTCTAAGGATGCGAGCAGCTTTCGGAGATTCCGTACAGCATAGCGCCCTTTGACGAACCCAACCTGAGACTCATGTATCAAGTCCCCTAACACGGACGCCAGCCGATCGGCCAACACCTTCGCTAAAATTTTCAAATCAAAATTCAATAAGGAGATTGGCCGGTACGAAGCTGCCTGGGTATGGTCCTTCCCAGGTTTGGGGATTACGGAGATATACGCGTGATTAGTGCCCCATGTAAAACGCCCCTGAGCTACCCGCCGGTGGTATACCGCCACTAAGGTTGGGGGTGTGCATTCACTCAATAGCTTATAGAACTCAGCCCCGAAGCCATCCGGACCCGGGGCCTTGCAGCAAGCGGCCCGTTGAATAACACGCTGGACTTCCTCAACTGACACCGGCTCGTCCAAACAGGTCTTCTGCGCTTCAGTCAGCTGCGGCAAAGACAACTCCCGCAAATACTGCTGCATAGCCTCCGGAGCCCCCCCCCTCTGGGCATATAATTTCTGGAAAAAGGAGCGGAACACTCGGGCGATACCTGCGTTATCTCTATGTAGGTTTCCCTGGTCATCGCGCAACGCCGCCACTAAACGATAGCCTTGGTGTCCCCGCACGCAACGCGCTAAAAGTTTCCCAGGCCTATCACCAAAGCGAAAAAGCTGGTAACGGTAATACATATGCGATTTCTTGGCTCGTTGGTGGAGTAGCTCATTAAGGGACACCTGCAACTCCCAGAGTCGCCGTCGGTGCGCTACACTAGGAGCACCTGCACATCGCCGCCGTGCCCGCACCACCTGCTTTTCCAATTGTACAATTTGCCACGCCATTAACCGCCGTTTCCTGGCCACATACGCAATGATATCCCCCCTCAACACAACTTTAGCCGTCTCCCAAAACAACTCCGGGTCTGCCTGATGCTGCTCATTATGACGGAAAAATTCTTGCCAGCACTTAACAAGGTAAGGCCGAAATTCCGCATCCTGATACAAGCCCAAGGGAAACCGCCAGATCCTAGTCGACGCGGCGGGACCCCCCACACCAAGGTCAATCCAAACCGGTGCATGATCAGACACCATCGAAGGGCCAATGCACGCCTCCTCCACCTGTGCAAACAGCCGCTCTGATACTAAAACATAATCCAATCGAGCACTGGTACCATGGGCTCTCGACTGGTGGGTAAAATCCCGGTCCGCAGGGTGGAGCAATCGCCACGGGTCCACCAGGCCCAATCGTCGGCAGAAGCCGCGTAAGACCTTCATCGTTTGGACACGCGAGTGGACCCCACCCACACCCGACACACATCGAGTCCGGCATCCAGGACCCCATTTAAGTCTCCAGCGAGGACTAGGGGGACATCTGACATTTGTTCTACTCGAGACGCCAGACGATCATAGAACGCCCGATTCAGGACATTAGGACTGTACACGCATCCCAATATCACCGGCCGTCCTTCCAGGTGGCCGTGGACCAAAATATAACGGCCCTCGGGGTCAGAATACTCCTGCAACAGCTCAAACCGGGTGTTTACTGATCAGTATGACCACTCCACCTTTTTTCCCCACAGCCGGTGCTCCCCAACACTGCCCCACCCACATCTTCTGCAATTTAGCGTGCTCTTCCGCTGTCTGGTGGGTTTCTTGTAACATGGCTATATCACATTTCATCCGGGCCAAGGTCTGCAACACCTTATATCGCTTAATAGGGCTACCTATGCCACAGATATTCCAAGAGATAACCTTCAGGGCGGGTCATAAAAGAGCAAGTAAAGAATCTCGGCTACCAAAGAAAGGCGAAGGGGTGGGTCCCCCCCAGCCTGGAGCCCCCCCATTACCATTAAAGCGCCCCTATACAGGTCTTCATCAGTCCCACCGTAGTGCTGCTGTGCTCTCCACGGAGTACACCCCCCCTCCCCCCAAAACCACCCCTCCCCAACCCCTACCCCTACCCTCCCATACCTCACCTCCCCCCCGCCCTCCACCCCAAACCTCATCCCCAGTCTCCACCACACTCCCATCGCGATCACATACGATGTGAACGGGTCCCCCTTCCTCCCTGAATCTTATTTAATGTCCCTAGCCCCGGCCAGTGGCCTAAAGCAGCCCCCCCCTCCGCCGAAGTGGGGCGCCCCCCGCCCGCTTCCCCTCCCCCCCACCACCCCCAACCCCCCCAGCCCAGCATAGTAAGGCAGAGAACCAGAAAAGGCTAATGGCCCCTATATAGAGACATCAGGAGACGAAAGCCGCTCCTCGCCCCGGAACACTGCCACACCATCTGTCAATACTGATAACCCCACTACTGGACCTCTGCAATCCAATATACCGTAGCCTACCTAAACAAGCCCTCAAACCGCTACAACTGGCACAAAACCCTGTTACACGAAGCATAACAGGAACTGCAAGACAGGAGCACATCACACCCATCCTAAAGGACTTACACTGGTTCCCCAAGCGGTGCACGCATCAAACACAAAACCATCATAAACACACTCAAGATAAAACACCACACATCAGCCAACAGCCTACACACCCCCATACAATCAAACACCATCACGCGTCCCAAAAAAAAACAAACCCACAACCGAGTCAGCACCCTAAGTGAGCACAAGCACACTCGCAAAGACACAACAGACGGAACACTCTCAATGGCCACTCCAACAATATAGAACAAACCCCGGGGCGAACTGAGGACCACTATCGACCTAAAAGATTTTAGAAGACAGCTGAAAACCATGCTATACATAGTACACTATGGACACAGCATACAACTTCAGTGAATGGATCACAGCCCATGGTCCCGCCCAACCAATGTAAGCATGGAACATGATTTTGCACCACGGTATATAGCCCACTCTGTACAGAGATCATCCCCATCCAGCACACAACACAACACACACTCAATTTCCCCCCATTACAAGTATACCAGAATCATTGGACCTGATTGTTAGCTGTGATACCACCTTGATAGTCAAGAGAAGGCGGTTTAGAAATACTGTGAAACAAACAAGTAAAATAAATATACAAACAATAACAGGGATACAGGGAAGGGAGGCAAGGGGAGGGGGTTAGGAGGAGAGGACCCACAGGAGGAAAGGGAACAAGGGGGGATAGCAACGGAAAACATGGCAGGCCTAGCTGACCGGGCCAATACCACCACCATTAGTATTGGTCAGTCCAGATCATTCCAGTCCGACCAGTCAGCAGCAAACCAGCATTGTTCACCGGCAGGACCACTCCGCTAAGGGGGGCCAATGTCCCGAGCCAAAAAGTGGAAGAAAGCCATCAGTGAGGCCACCAGCATCCAGCCACCGGGTCCCTCCATGAACGCATGTCGCCATCTTGCTGTAGCAGAAGGATTCAGGCCTGGAGGGCTCACGGCCTACGGCCTCCCTGCAAGTTTTCCGAGGATGCCAGCAGCTGTTCCACAAAAGTAGCAGCCTCCGCCGCCGATTCCAAGACCCGGTGTGTTCCCTGGTGTAGAATGTGTAATCGGGCTGGATATTGGACATAGAAGCGAATGTTCGCCGAGAGGAGGCGCTGACAGACTGGTGCGTAGGCCTTGCGGCGGTGGCTCAGCGCAGTGGAGTAGTCGGGGGTAATACGAAGCCTCATATTTTCAAATTCCAGCACTCCCTGTTGCCGCGCCGCCCGCAAAAGATCATCTTTCTGCACATAGTAGAGAAATCTGGCAAGAACCACCCTGGGCCGCGTATTCTCTCCTTGCGGCCGTGGCCCTACTCTATGGGCTCTGTCCACGATTATAGGGGTGTTCTCACTGTCCCGGCCAAGCAGAGAGGCAGCCATCCTTTCCACCAGAACTCGCAGATCCTTATCGGGCACTTTCTCGGCTATCCCCAAAAAGCGCAAATTATTGCGCCGGGATCTATTTTCTAAGTCGTCAATTTTCAGGTCTTGTGCTTTAGTTAATTTTTGTACCGCACTCAGATCCCGTTGTAACTGCTCCACCGCCTCCTCGGTATGCAGAACGCGACCCTCTGCCTCGTGCATCCGGGCGCCCAGCGCCGACAAGGAACCTTGCAGCGTGTCTATTTTGCCACTAAGGGCTTCCAGCTGTGCGGTAATTGCAGCTGTGACTGCCGCGGAGATTTCCTCACTCAGGGTGAGGGAGGTCGCGACGCTCACTTTTGGGGGGGATTCCGCCATTTTCGGCAGGCCCGTAGTGCGGTCCTTCTCCCTCCTTCCCGCCTTCGCCGCCGCTGCCATTCACCAATTCGGCTCCAGAAGGGGGTAGAAACACTGTCGACCTCACCCTTGGGACTCACAGCCAATAAATTTGCCGTGGATTACGGTCCAAATCAACGGTCAGGGACGAGGGGGCCCGGAGCTAAGGTGACTCACGTCTTCCCCAGCTCACCACACCACGTGATCTCCCCTGGACCGTTTTTTTTAATATTCTAGCCCTTCTTGTAGACACTGCAGCCCTCGCGATCGGGGACCGCTTGTTCTTTGCCCATGTGGTCTGGGTAGTGCGAGCATAGCTCCCCGGGCCTGGAGGGGGTCCCTCTCTCAGCAGGAGTGGAGGCCCCTGGTCTGCTTGTATGTGGGCCGGACTCTCAGGGGGGACAATGACTTTCTCCGACCTGCATTGAATTTCTTAGATATGTAATGTGGGTAATTTTGCCTTGCGGTAGCGCTTGTGTTTTGTGCAATTTTCTTTTCCCTTTATTTTTGTTTTATACACAAAGTTCACTGTTACTCTCCGGGCCCTTCCTGAATACTGTTGTTGGAATGAGGCCGAGTTAGTCGTTGCTGGGGGGTTTTCTTTCTTTCTTTCTTTCTTTCTTTTTTCTTTCTTTCTCTCTTTTTGGGGGCGGGAGGACGTACAAGAAATGTTCTATTTTTTGATGTTTCGTTTGCCCTAAATTTTCACGCTCTCCCTCCCTATTCAATCCCTGTCTTCTCTAGCCACTCCAACCCTTTACCCGATGTCCTCCCCCCCCCCTTTTTAACTTTTAACTTTGAACGGCACTGTACCTACTCCCATAATTTAATTTAATTTAAATTAATTTAACTTAATTTTATTTCATTTTATTTAACTTAAGATGTACATTTTCAATTGTTTCAGTTATGTTGTACTGTGCTTTTCTACTGTGCCAGAAGTTCTTGGATTGGGTTGGGGGTTGTGGCAGGCCCTGGCTGGTGGGCCCTGTGGTGGGAGGACCTTTTACGTCATTGCGCATTTGTGCGTGATGCGGCGTCATAGTATCGGCCCAGTTTTATTTGCGGGGCTTGCGCTGCATTGACTCAGGGCGGGCACCCCACTCACATCCCTTCTGTCCCTGGGGCTGCAGCGAGCCCGGGATGCTGCATTGATGTCTACCAAGTTTGCTTGGGTTCCGGGTGTGGGGAAGTGGGATGTAGCCAAGATGGGGGTGGGAGAGGGATCTCTTTCCTGTTTATCTAAACCTGGAGTCCAGGGGATAGTTATCACTAAGGCCCTGTGCGTCTGAGGCAGGGGCCTGCGAGGGAGCCCTTGACTCTCGGTGGGTTTGAAGGGCCAGGGTGCGTTATTAGATGTAGAATGGATGCTGGCGGTTGGGCGCGGGGGGGGGGGGTTGGGGCTTGCTCCTAGAGAATGGTAGAGTGGGGTTGGTTGGATGGGACGCGTGGATGGGGGGGGTGGGCGGGCTCCTCATGCCTAAGAAGTCGAGGTGGGGCCAGAGCGGGTAGCTTGGCGGTTAGTGGAGGGTAGGGCTGCTGGGGGGGAGGGTAGGGTTGGGTTGGGGTTGGGAGAGGGAGGGGTTTATAGAGTTCAGGGGTCGCTGCAGGAAGGGGCTTGGGTTCATGGGTGGGTGGGATATCAACTATACCAGAGGGGTTTGCATGTGGAATGGGCTGGATGTTTGTATGATGTGTGGGCATGGCTGTCTGAGGTTGATGGGATGCGGTTGGGGGTGGGAACCCTAGGCTGGGGGGGTTTACGCTTTATAGAAGTGGAGGAGTGGCCTAGTGGTTGGGACGAGGTACTTCAGGCCGGAAGGTCGGGGGTTCAAATCCCACCAGAGGACAGCAACCTTGGGCCGGAAGGACTGGGGTTTCTAAGTCCCACAGGTGCTCCTTGTGGTCTTGGGCAAGCCACTTAACCCTCCATAGCCCATGTTCCCTGTAAAATAGTTATCTCCAAGTTATAATGCCCTGTTCAATGTAATTTCAGTTTGTTCAATGTAAACCGCACTGATGCAGAATAGTGCGGTATATAAGAGAATGTAAATAAATAAATAAATAGATTGGTGGCTTACTGTTCTTTGGATTTTCCTTTGGGTTTTAGATCCTGGGTGATAGTACTAGAATAGCCTCCTGGAATGTTTGTGGATTGGGGTCCCCGATGAAGCGTTATAAAGTATTGCAGCATCTGAACCGCCAGCGGTTGAGTGTTATCATGCTGCAGGAGACACACCAGTCCGCGATGGAGCATGAGAAGTTGTGTAAGGGCCATATCTCTCATGTGTATGGGGCTCCTGCTGTGGGGAGGAAGAGGGGGGTAGTCATTTTGATTGCTAAGTCTGCTAGTTGGGTCGAGGAGAGAGTGGTAGTGGACACGGAAGACCGTTATGTCTGCGTGAGGGGGTTGTGAAATGGTAAAAAAGTGGCTATGTGTTCAGCCTATGGACCCAATGTCTATGAAGCCGGGTTTTACTTAGCTCTCACCCATTTTCTGGCGGACACCAGCGGGTACCAGGTCATATTGGGTGGGGATTTCAATGAAGTGTTAGAGGTTGCTGTGGATCGTTCTGGTTCGGTGGGGGGGGGTAACCGGAGAGCTCGACGGAGACTTTGGGGGATCTGTGAAGCGCACAAGCTCCTGGACATCTGGCGTGTCCTGCATCCTGGAGATCGGGACTATACTCATATGTCTCGGGCCCACGGTACGTGGTCCCGTATCAATTTTTTTCTGATTTCTGAATCGTTGTTTAGCTGGGTCTCTCGGGCGGAGATTGGGCCCTCTGTTTTGTCGGACCATGCGATGGTACTCCTGGAGCTTCGTAGCTGTAGTCCTTCTCGGAACCGTCTCTGGAGGTATCCGCTGGATCTCAGTGGGGATGCGTTGTTCGTAGCGCATATTCGAGAGCGTTGGAAGGAATATGCGGCCATCAATGATCGGCCGGAGATTTCTCCTGCCCTTTTTTGGGAAGCGGGTAAGGCTGTCCTTCGCGGCGAGATCATTAGTTTCCACAGCCAGAGGCATAAACGGCTCCATCAGTGGATACTGCGGCTGGAACGTGACCTGGGTAAGGCGCGGAGAGTGGTGGCTGGACACAAGACCACCGAGAATCAACGCAAGCTGCGGGAGCTTCAGATCGAGCTGGAGATGCTTCTCCATCGGAGGGCTCAAAAATCGATGCTGTACTACCGATACCAGCTGTATCAGCATGGCAATAAGGCTGGCAAATTGCTGTCCTCCTTGGTGAAGCCCACAGGGGGGCCCCGGCATATCGGGGCCATCAGGCATCCAGATGGGGCCCTTCGCAGAACCGCGGGGGAAATCGAGAGCGTCTTTACCGACTTCTTTCGGCAATTGTACGCGAGTGATGGCAATAGGGAGCAGGAGGGGTGTAATTTTCTGGCCCGCTGCGCCCTGCCGCGGCTTAGTGAGGAGCACCTACAGGTTCTCAATCAGCCCATCTCGGGACGGGAGGTACAGGTGGGAATTCGGAATCTCAAGAACAGACGGGCTCCTGGCGTGGATGGGTACCGAAGCGAGTTTTACAAAATTCTGGGAACTGCCATAGTGGCACCCCTGGTGAGCTACTTTGAAGACTTGGTGCAGAGGGGGGCGTTCCCTTTCGAGGCCAACAAGGCCTTGGTTACTATTCTACCTAAACCGGGGCGGGATCCTCTCCTTCCGGGCTCGTATCATCCTATTTCGCTCCTTAACGTAGACATTAAGCTCCTGGCTAAAATTATGGCTGATCGGCTAGCCAATTATCTACCGAGTCTGATACATCGGGATCAAGTGGGCTTTGTTCGTGGCCGCCATGCGGCGTATAGTCTCCAACGAATTTTGCTTTCCCTCTGTGCTGGGCGGGAGGTGGGGTCGCGCTCCTTGCTCATAAGCTTTGACGCTGAGAAAGCGTTCGATAGAGTTAATTGGGGCTTCATGTACCAAGTTCTGGACGCGATGGGATTCACGGGTTTCTTTGTTGATGTGGTCCGACTCTTATACGCTAACCCGATTGGGGCTCTGCTGGTTAATGGGGCTATGACCGCTGACTTTGCGATTCAGAAGGGAACTCGTCAGGGCTGTCCGCTGTCTCCCCTTTTATTTGTCCTGACCTTGGAGCCCCTTTTGATCCGGATTCGTTCTGCAGAGCAGTTTCACGGTGTCTCGGTGGGGAGGGAGGAATTCCGAGTGGCGGCTTTTGCTGATGATCTTTTGGTCCATTTGGGGGATCCCTGTACTGGGCTGCCTGAGCTGCTACACCTCATTCAGGAATATGGGCAGCCTTCGGGGTTCCGCCTTAATCTCGATAAGTCTGAGGCTATGTTGATAGGGGAGGACAAACAGCGCGGCTGGCAAGGCATCTTCCCATTGAAGTGGGCGGCAGGGCATTTCAAGTATTTGGGCATATACTTGCCAGCGAACCCGAGGGACCTCTACCACTTGAATATCTCTAAGGTACTCCATGCAGTGACGAACTGTGTGGACAAATGGCGTGACTTGCCGTTATCCCTGGGGGGGCGTGTCGCCCTGTGCAAGATGGCCATCTTCCCTAAGGTCTTATATATGCTTCAGACTCTTCCGTTGCTTCTTAAGCGCTTGGACCTTAAACGCTTGGAGAGTTTGCTGAATAGGCTTTTGTGGCAGGGGCGTCGGCCAAGGGTACGTCTTGAAATCCTCCGGCAGCCTAGGTCGTTGGGCGGGATGGGATTCCCGGATATACGGAAATATAACATTGCCTGTTTGTTGCGCTTTGCCCGTGACTGGATGTGGGACTTGGATGACTATTCTCCCTTGGGGATGCTTAGGGCCGTGGCGCAGCCCTTCCACATGCGGTATCTTTTACATGCTAAAACGCCTAGGGGGCTGGCGGCTATCTTTTTGCAGGTGGTGCTGGATCCTGTGCGGAAAGCGTGGCGGCATTTCTGCTTGCGGCGGGGGATCTCAGCGTGTTTCTCACCCTATCTCCCTATTAGGGGTAATGCTGACTTCGTACCGGGCATGGGTGGGACGCACTTTGCCCGTTGGGAGCAGCTGGGGTTGGTGAACCTGGAGCATGTGCTAACCCCAGTGGGCGGGGTGGAGCGCTTTCCAGTACTTCGCCAACGTTATTCTTTAGGGGATCGAGATGTTTTCCTTTATGTTCAACTTTGTAGCTATATCCGCACGCTCCCTGTGGCACATTTGAGGGGGGAGATTTGTTCCGACCTTGAACTGGCGTTACTAGGGGGCGAGACTGGGACGCGTGTATCTTGGCTCTATAAAATGTTGTGGGACGCGGTCTTGCCTCTCGCCGTAGATGGGCTGGCTGCGACATGGACGGCGGAGCTAGGCGAAGAGGTCACGACCGAGGGGCTCCTACGTGGTTTAGCCGGTATTCCCTCCTTGAGTGTGCTGGTGCTTCATAGAGACACTCAATATAAAATTATCCGCCGCCTGTATTTTGCTCCTGTCCGGGCTTGGCGTGCCGGAGTGGGCGGTACCCATTGTTGCCCACGGTGTGCGGAGTCTAGAGCTTCATTGGGCCATATGTTCTGGGGCTGTCCGCGGGTTCAGGTCTTTTGGGGGCAGGTACAGGGTTATCTGACGACCTGCCTTCAGCGAACTGTAACTCTAACCGCTGGGAACCTTGTGTTAGATGTTTGGGAGGCTTCGTGGGAGACAGAATTAGGACCCAGGGGTTGCATTGGCTGCATTTAGTGTTGGTGACTGCTCGCATGATGGTGTTGCAACAGTGGCTGGCCGGTCAGGGGCCGACGTACGGCCTCTGGAGAATACACTTACATAGGGTCCTGCTCATGGAAAAGCTGCGTGCTAGTGGGGTGGCGCGGCGCTGGCAGTGCTTCTTGGAATGTTGGGGACCTCATTTGCAATCTTTGACTTTGAGAGAGCGTAGCAGGATTCTGAGCACGCCTTGAGGCCCTGTCTTATTTCTGTTCTACCTCTACTTTATCTTCCTTTATTGGTCTGTTATTGTTATTCTTACGCTGACCCTCAGTTTTTCCCTCCCGGACAGCCAAGTGTCTACCTTTAGGAGTATGTAAACCCTGTAAATTGGACTGCTTTGTAGAAATGGGGGGAAGGGGGGGAGGGGGTAGAGGGTGTTGCGGTAGGTCAGGGGAAGGGGAGAGGTGGTTTAGGGGGGTTACCTGGGTGCCGTTTATGGAAGTAGATGGGCTCGGGAGCAGAATCCACCCTGGGCTTGTTGGTACTCTTCCTATTTTCCAAGGCTTGGCTACCTGGGTTGCACCCCTTTGTTTGTTTGCTTGTTTGTTTGTCCTGGGGGGGAGGGGACAGGGATGGCTAGCTTGCAGTTTTGAGCATGCGCTATTGACTGTGTACCTCGGCGTTCGAGGCTGTTCACTGGCATATTTTGTTTTCTTTTGTGATAACCTTGTTTCTCTTGAGACTCCCATGTATTTTCTTTACACAATTGTAAGATATAGTGGGCTGATATGCCTGTATGCCGGTGTTTTTCCTATTGTCCTGCCAAAGTGCTTGATAATTGTAATGCTAGCTGTCTGGGATACCAATATAACAATAAAACAGATTGAAACATAAAATGGGAGCCATACTGGATAAAAGTCTGGGAAGCACTGCTTTATATTATAATGAAAGTTTAAATATTATTCTCTCAGGTATACCACTTTGTACTCCCCACAGTGGGATTTCAGATTTGAGCTATGCAAGCCCAGCTATAAAATAAGACACACTGTTTTAATGTATGACTGAGGAAACTCTCTCAATGCACATAAAGGCCTTTTCCCCTAAATTGTGCTAAGGTTTTGCAGTTAAATGTAAAGGCTAACCCACAGCGCCTGCAAAACCTTCATCATGACTTGGGGATTGGCTGAATACTTGTGACCCGATGACCCACTGTCGGAGATAGGATGCATATGAGAACAAATATGTAAATCCACTGATATAATCTGCCTTTTTTACTTTGGGGGGGGGGGGGCAAAGGGCAAAGACGTCATACTAGCAGTGGGGGCAAGAGGATCAGTTCACCATTAGTGGCTGCAACATTTGGTGGGGTGGGGGGGGGCACTTCCCCCTATGTCCTTCCCAAACTATGACTATGTGTAAACCCTGTAGAAAATATGGGATGGGAGAGCTATCATGACATATTTAATGCCTCCAAGGTACAAATACACATAAGGTGTGCCTCTATCAACAGAAAGATGGCTCTGGAACAAAGAGCGATAGGATAAGGGTGAATGGGGAATGCATGGAACCGCTTTCCAATAGAGGCAGTGAAGAAAAGGACCTGATTTCAAGAAACCACAGAGAAAGCATAGAAAATCTCTAAGGAAATAAAGTGAGGAAGAGCTAAGCAATTGTTGTGGCAGTTTTATGCATCAAGTTGTATTTGTTCTGACTCATAGATTCCCCGGTAGATGGGAATCAATTCAGAAAAGGTTTTTGAAATAATAATGCAGTATACTTTGAAGAAGAGTCATGTAATTATATTAGGAGATTTAGAGCTCCATTTGGAAGACACAATGGGCTTTCTTTTTCTCTGCTGGAAAGTTTAAATTTGTATTTTTTTTATTTACAAAATACTGGATATCAGTATGGGAGCAGAATTGTAGCTGATTATAATTCGGGTATAGTATTTGTACATGAACATTAGTTGGATGCTATAGTATCTTGTAGAGATTGGTATGGGATCAGAATTGTAGCTCATTATAATGTAAGTATAGTATCTTGGTCTGACCATCATTTAATAAACTTTACAGTAAAGCACAGTTACTCACCTGTAACAGGTGATCTCTGGGAACAGCAGGAATAAGTCTTCACATATGGGTACGTCGGCACCGACGGAGCATGCGCGAGAACGCTCCCCAGCGTCCAAAAAGAAAGCCTTTGGGAGCATCCCATGCGCATGCGCACTGCCTTCCCGCCCATTTACTTCCCTCTCATCAGTTGGGTTTGTAGCTGAGACCGAAGGAGGGAAGTAGACAAATTAGAGAGAAAAAGAGAGAGAGAGAGAGAACAACTCCTAGGGGATGTGGGTGGGTTGTGAAGACTTATTCCTGCTGTTCCCAGAGATCACCTGTTACAGGTAAGTAACTGTGCTATCTCCAGGAACAAGCAGGAATGAGTCTTCACATATGGGGACTCCCAAGCTAAGATACCTGGAGGAGGCCCCAGCATGTTGCAAATCTAAAGATGGGCCATGCTTATCCCTCAAAACCTCAGGCATCCAAGGGTTGGAGGGTAGGAGTTGAACTAGAAAAGAAAAGGTGAAATTTCACTTACTGTTAATTTCCTTTCCTAGAATACTGCTAGACCAGTCCAGACAAACGGGTTGTGTCCCCCTGCCAGCAGATCCTGGAGACAGAGAACTCTACCAGAGCTCTAATAGGCTGATCCCTGGTGATGCTGCTGAGATGATGAGACTGTACCCCAAGGGGTCTCCCTCAGTATCGTCCACAAGCTGAACTTCATGAAAACTAAACTACATACAGCCAGTCAACTGACCCGGCCTCAACTATGTACAAGGTGCTGAAAGCATTCCCAGAAACTGAAGGCCGCCGAGAAGGACAAAGGGACTAGAGGCTCACTTGCCAGGCCTCCGGAAGGAAAAAACAAAAGCCAAAAGATAACGGTGGCTCCGCTGCACCAGCAGGACTGAGACTGACAGCAGGGTGGGTCCTGGACTGGTCTAGCAGTATTCTAGGAAAGGAAATTAACGGTAAGTGAAATTTCACCTTCCAATTCATACTGCTAGACCAGTCCAGACAAATGGGCAGTACCCAAGCTACCGACCTCTAGGGTGGGACCAAAGCCGCCGAAAGCACTGACGCGTCAAAACTCATCTCCTGCCGAGCGTGGACGTCCAATCGATAGTGACGGACAAAAGTCGATAGCGACGACCAAGTCGCCGCCCGGCAGATGTCGAGGGGTGCCACATGGGAACACTGCGCCCAAGACGTCGCCTGCACCCGCGTGGAGTGTGCTCAGAGCCCTACAGGCACCGACTTGCGCTGAAGAATATAGGCTGCTTCAATAGCTCCTCTTAGCCACCTGGCGATAGTAGCCTTAGAGGCTGCAAACCCTCGACGGGAGCCCGCAAGAAGGACAAAGAGATGATCCGTCTGCCGAAAGGAATTGGTGACTTTAAGATACCGACAGAGGACCCGTTTGAGATCTAACGCACGTAAGTGACGCCGACCCGTATACTGCTCTGGAGAGAAGGACGGCAAGAAGAGGGGCTGATTGACATGAAAAGGTGTAACCACCTTGGGCAAAAAGGATGGAACTGTCCGAAGAGTTACGCCCTCCGACGAGAAAGAAAGATAAGGATCCCGACAAGAAAGCGCTTGGAGCTCGGAAATGCGCCGCGCTGAGGTAATTGCCACCTGGAACACCGTCTTCAAGGTTAAGTCTTTGAGCGAAGAGGCCCGTAACAGCTCAAAAGGCGAAGCCACCAAGGCCCGGAGGACCAGGGCGAGATCCCAGGCTGGGAAGACTGGACGGCACGGGAGCCGCACGGATTTAACTCCTCTGAGGAAACGCGAGACGTCGACATGTGAAGCGATAGAGCGCCCCAAAACCGGACCACGGAAGCATGTAAGGGCCGCCACCTGAACCCGAAGAGTACCGAGAGCCAGCCCCTTGTCCAGGCCGGCCTGGAGGAACGCAAGAATATCAGGAATGCCGCTACTCCAGGGAGACACCCCACGCTGTGAGCACCATGATTCGAAAAGACGCCACACCCGAGCATAGGCTAAGGAGGTGGAAGAACGGTGCGCTTTAAGCAAGGTGGATACCACGCTAGCCAAATATCCCTTACGAACTAGTCTGTGGCGTTCAAAAGCCAAGCCGTAAGCGAGTAAGGAGCCGGGTCTTCCATGGCAATTGGCCCTTGCTGCAGAAGCACTGGAAAACCCTGAAGCGGCAGAGGAGCTGCTCGTGCAAGCCGGACGAGATCCGCATACCAGGGCCTGCGAGGCCAATCCGGAGCTACCAGAATCACCGGCCAGTGATGCTCCCTGATCCGCTGAAGAATCTTGCCGACCATGGACCACGGAGGTAAGACATACAGAAGGAGTCGGGCCGGCCACGGCTGCGACAACACATCTATTCCGTGCGACCTGCTGTCTTTCCATCGGCTGAAGAAGATCGGTGCTTTGGCATTTTCCCACGTCGCCATGAGATCCACTGCCGACTGACCCCATTGGCGGACAATCAGCTGAAAGGGCGCCGACGCCAGAGCCCATTCTCCGGGATCCAGCACATGGCGGCTGAGGAAGTCCGCTTCGATGTTGCTCTTCCCCGCAATGTGCTGCGCCAAATGGCGAGATGCCGCTCCGCCCAAGGAAGGAGAAGCCTCACTTCTTTGGAAACCCCCGGACTCTTCTTGTCCCCTTGGCAGTTGAGATACAGCAGGAATTAGTCCTCACATATGGGTACGTCGGAACTGACGGAGCCTGCGCGGGAAAGCTCCCCAGCTTCCCTGAAAGGAAGCTTTTGGGGCCTCCCACTGCACATGCGCGCTGCCTTCCCGCCTTCCTGACCAGCTCTCCTCAGTTCGAGTTTATAGCTGAGACAATAGAGAGAGGAAAGGAAGATAGATAGATAAAAGATACAACTCCTAGGGGAGGTGGGTGGGTTGTGAGGACTAATTCCTGCTGTTCCCAGAGATCACCTGTTACAGGTAAGTAACTGTGCTATCTCCAGGAACAAGCAGGAATAAGTCCTCACATATGGGGACTCCCTAGCTAAGATGCCTGGGAGATCCCGTTCCAAGGGTTCGCCATCTTCGTATGGATCTCAGGCATCCATCCTGGGAAGGTGGGCAGGAGTTGTTCAAGTATGGAACAGGTGTTTGAGGACAGCCTGACCAAACAAGGCATCCCGGCGGGAGTCCTTGTCCAAGCAGTAATGGGCTGTGAAGGTATGAACCGAGGCCCATGTGGCGGCTCGACAGATCTGATCTATGGAGACAGAGTGAAGATGAGCCATAGAAGTGGCCATGGCTCTCACATTGTGAGCTGTGACATGGCCCTCCAGAGAAATGTTTTTACTCTGGTAAGCAAAGGAAATACACTGAGCAATCCAATTGGAAAGTGTACGTTTGGAGACTGGACGTCCCAAATGAGAAGGATCAAAAGCCACGAAAAGCTGGGAAGACTTTCGATGTGGCTGAGTCCTGTTGAGGTAAAAGGCAAGAGCTCTTTTGCAATCTAAAGTATGAAGGTTCCTCTCTGCACTGGATGCATGAGGAGCCGGAAAAAAGACAGGTAGATATACCTCTTGATTAAGATGAAAAGGCGAAACCACTTTGGGCATAAAGTGGGGGTTCGTCCTAAGGACCACCTTATCATGATGAAATCTAGTATAAGGTGGATTAGCCACTAAAGCCTGCAGTTCACTGATGCGGCGAGCTGAAGTGACTGCAATGAGGAAAACTACCTTCCATGAAAGAAATTTCAAGGAGGTGGAGTGTAAAGGCTCAAAAGGTGGCTTCATAAGCTGACCTAGAACTAGGTTCAAGTCCCATGCTACCGGAGGAGGTCGGATGGGAGTCTTAGTTAGAGTCAGGCCTCTCATGAATCTTGCAACAAGCGGATGAGAGGAGACAGGTTGTCCATTTATAGGTTTTAAGGATGCTGCGATAGCACTCAAATGGACTCTTACTGAATTCGTCTTAAGGCCTGCATTAGAAAGATGCAGGAGATAGTCTAGTAGAGAATTCAAAGGAAGTGCTAGAGGGTCAAGACCCTGTTGAGCACACCAAATGGAAAAGCGTTTCCATTTGAAAGCATAGGAACGCCTCGTGGAGGGTTTCCTAGAGGCATGCAGGATATCTTTCACTGGTTGAGAAAGATTGAAGTCATGAAGGCTTAGGCCTTCAGTAACCAAGCTCTGAGGTGTAGGGACTTGGGGTTTGGGTGCCACAAAGTCCCCTCCTCCTGAGACAGAAGGTCTGGCGCAGCTCCCAGGTCCAGGGAGGGTCCCTGGGAGAGATGCAGAAGTAGAGGGAACCACACTTGGCGTGGCCAGCGTGGAGCTATGAGGATCATGGATCCGTGATCCCTCTGGAGTTTGAACAGAGTCTTGGGAATCAAAGGAATGGGTGGAAAGGCATATAGGAATTCCTGACCCCAATGCAGGAGGAAGGCGTCGTTGGCCTGAGCTTCCTGACACGGAGTCCTGGAACAGAACCGGGGAAGTTTGGCATTCCACGGACTTGCAAAGAGGTCTATGTCCGGGGTTCCCCATTCCCGAAAGATTTTGCCTATCTGGTCCATATGTAGGGACCATTCGTGTGGGAGCAGAACTCGACTGAGTCTGTCTGCCCGAGAGTTTTGAACCCCTGGAAGATATACTGCCAGAAGACGAATTTGATGCTCTCTGGCGAAGGCCCATAATCTGAGAGCTTCGTTGCAAAGCGACAGAGAGCCTTTCCCTCCTTGTTTGTTTACGTAGAACATGGCCACCTGATTGTCTGTCTGAACTAGGACGGTCAGGTTGACAAGGAGGATATGGAAGACTTTGAGGGCAAAGAAGATTGCTCGCAGTTCCAGGAGGTTGATGTGAAGGGCGGTCTCCTGCGGAGACCAAGTACCCTGAGTGGAGAGGGATTGTAGATGGGCTCCCCACCCTGTTTGGGAGGCATCTGTTGTGAGGGTTGCTTGGGGCAACAAAGGTTGGAAGGGGGCCCCCAACAACAGATTCTTGGTGGACATCCGCCATTGGAGGGACCAAAACAGACGTTTTGAGGTGAGTATTTGGTCGGAGAGCGCTCCTGATGCTTGAGTCCACTGGGTGGCCAAGGTCCATTGAGCTGCTCTCATATGAAGACGAGCGTAGGGCACCACGTGTACCATGGAGGCCATGTGGCCCAGAAGTCGCAGCATTTCTCTGGCTGTCAAGTGACTGCTGGACTGAGCTTGGGAGGCCAAGCACAGCAGACGTTGGCCCCGGACTTGAGGCAGGTAGGCCCTTGCAGTGGTGGTGTCCAACTGGGCCCCTATGAATTCTAGAGACTGAGTAGGGGTAAGTTGAGACTTGGGAAGGTTTACCACCAGTCCCAGATACTGCAGAAGGTGCCTTGTGCGGTCCAGGGAAATCTGGGCCTCTGACTGAGATGAAGCTCGGATGAGCCAGTCGTCCAGATATGGGAATACAAAAATTCCCAGACCTCTTAGAAATGCGGCAACAACTGCCATGCATTTGGTGAACACTCTTGGAGCAGAGGCTAGACCGAAGGGAAGTACTCTGTACTGGAAATGTTTTCCCTGAAACAGAAATCTTAGATATTTTCTGTGGGATGGGTGGATGAGTATATGTGTGTACGCATCCTTGAGATCTAGAGAACAAAGCCAATCCTGACTCTGAAGGAATGGAAGGAGAATGCCTAGAGAAAGCATTTTGAATTTCTCCTTGTACAGAAATCTGTTCAATTCTCTCAGATCTAGGATAGGCCTGAATCCCCCTGTCTTCTTTGTTATGAGAAAATAAGGGGAGTAGAATCCTGTCCCTTGTTGAAGAAGAGGAACCTCTTCTATTGCCCCTTGGGCAAGGAGAGAAGAGACCTCCTGATCCAACAGGTCCAGGAGAAATGGGGTAGAATTGAAGTGCCTCACCATGGTATATGGAGGAAGGTTGGAAAAATGAAGTTTGTAGCCCTCTCTGATGATAGAGAGGGTCCATTGCTCTGATGTGATTTGCTCCCATCTGGGAGCAAAGTGAGCTAACCTTCCGGGAATGGTGAGGGGCTCTGGTTGTTCTAGAGCCAGAAATGTTAAGTTCTCTAGGGGCAAGTCAAAACCCCTGAGGGGGTTGAGCCTGCTGAGGAGTGGTAGACACTGCAGGCTTTGACTTTGCCTGTTTAGGTTGCTGACGTTTAGTAGCAAAGCGAGGCTGAGAAGATTGTTGGCCAGTATTTGTGGAAAATCTGGCCTTCTTGTAGTAAGGCCTCTTGAAAGACTTTTTCTTGGCAGGAGCAGAGGTAGACTTAGAAAGTCTATCCAAGGTAGCATTTTCTGCATCCATTTGGGTGGCTTTAATTTGCCAGTCCTTACCAAATAAGTTCTCACCTGTACAGGGCAGATTCCGTAAGCCATCCAGGACCCAGGGTTCTAGGTCAGAGGCCTGGAGCCAAGCAAGTCGTCGGGCTGCAATAGCAATGCCCGAAGCTCTACCGGCACCCTCAAAGGAATCAAAAGCTGCTCTGTTGGAGAACTTAGAAACATCTAAAAGCTGTTTCACCAGAGAAATGAACTCCTCTTTTCTATCCTCAGGGATAAAGGAGGCAAAAGGTCGTATCTTTAGGGCACGTTCTCTAAGAAACATGCCCATATACAGACTGTAAGAATTAATCCTGGCTATAAGCATAGTAGCCTGGAAAATTTTCTTGCCAAAAGAGTCTAGGGTCTTACATTCTCGTCCTGGAGGGGTAGAAGAGTGCCTTTTGGTACTCTTAATCTTTTTCAGTGCAGACTTCACCACAATGGAATGGTGAGGCAACTGAGTCTTTTGAAAACCAGGAGAAGGAGGGACCCGGTACATGGTGTCCAGCCTACGAGAATAAGGAGACAACGTTAGAGGAGCCTCCCATAAGTCCATCAAGTGTTCTTGAAGGATTTCATGGATAGGCAGGGTGACTGCCTCTTTAGGAACCTTGGAGTATCCTAAAATATCCAATTTCTTTGATCTAGGTTCTTTTTCTGAGGATGTGGTAATAGAAAGTCCTTTAGCTAATTCAATAATGAATTCTTGAAAGGACAAATCCTCTGGTGGAGACATTCTCCTCTTTGGGGAAGAGGGGTCTTCATGAAGAACTAGAGACAGCTCATCAGAGTCCTCAGAGGAGTTGAAATCCTCTGAGGAATCAGAGTATTCTCTATTTGCTTCCAACGCACGATACGCATACCGATCGGTATCGACATCGGGCGTACCGGGTATGGGATCGTTATCGGGTAAAAACCCGGATCCGGCATGCGGAACCGATCTGCGTTTGGAAGTCGATGGTCTCGGTTCCGGTATGGGAGACGATACCGGAACCGGACTCAGTATCGCTGAACGCGATACCGAGGGCGTCGCAGCATTGATAAAAGCCAGCATGGCCTGCTGCATGGTCTGAACAGTATTGCTCATAGACGCCACTGCTGCCTGGATGTCGGTACCGGTATGGGCCGGTACCCCAGAGCAGTCCAACAGGTGATCAGTCGAGGCCGTGCCATCGATGTCAACCTGTAACCCCATAGATGGTGCTTTGGAAGCCAGAGCTTCCCGCCGGGGTTGTTTGGCTGGGGCAGGATCCTCAGACTCAAAAGAGAGAGCCTCTCGATGCTTTGAAGGAGATTTGCTCTTTGAGGACCTGCCCACAGAGGGTTTGGTTACCTGAGATCCATCCGGAGAGGAAGACCTGGATGACTGTGATGCTGGATTATCAGAAGCAAACAGCACATGGAATTTGTTGGCCCGGTTCTGCAACCCACGTTTAGACATCTGGGAGCAGGATGGGCAGTCCGGAATGGAGTGGTCAGGTCCCAAACACTTAAGACACCATTCATGGGTGTCTGTGACTGAAATAACAGCACTACACTTGGTACACTTCTTAAAACCAGGGGCTGGTTTCTCCATGAGGAGAATTTGTGTAGGCCTGAGGCCTAACCGAAGTCACCAAGTTGTGCAGAAAAGAGATTTTTTTTTTTTTAAAAGAAAAGAAAAGAGAGACCGGCGGTACCGGTTTCGGTATGGGGAAGGCAGGTACGCAGTCTAAAGAAACAAACTAAAACAATGATTTCTTCAGCGGTGACAGGAACACGACCTGCTGGCTCCGCGGAAAAAGAGAAACTGAGGAGAGCTGGTCAGGAAGGCGGGAAGGCAGCGCGCATGTGCAGTGGGAGGCCCCAAAAGCTTCCTTTCAGGGAAGCTGGGGAGCTTTCCCGCGCAGGCTCCGTCGGTTCCGACGTACCCATATGTGAGGACTTATTCCTGCTTGTTCCTGGAGATAGCAAGATCACCTCCTTTGGAATCCAGGGGAATTGCAGTGTCTCTGAATCCCCCGGTAGGGATTCTTTACCAGGTATAGAAATGGCAAGTAACTTTGCCATATCAAGCAGAAAAGCTTGAAAAGAAATCTCCCCCGAGGAGGACCCTCTAAAATGAGGGGTAAAGGCTAGACTTGTTGAAAAATCAGCCTTGGTACCGATGGATTCATCCCAGTCATCGGGATCGGAAGTCTTGAAAGGATGAAGCATCAGATTTTCTTTAAAGCGATGTCTTCGGTACCGCCCGAGGTCGGTACCGAGACGAGTCGGTACCGAATCCCCCATGATAGAGATCCATTCCAGGCTCGGCATCGAAGGAAGCGAGTCTGTCGAAGCAAGCAGGGACGGTACCGACGCCGATGTCGATACCGGTACCGGTACCGAAGCCGATACCGATACTCGAGGAATGGTCTGCAGCAACTCTAATGGTACCGAAGTAGCCGAGAGCGCTAGACTACGTTCATCGGTGAGGAGTGTTTCATCCCTCACCATAACCGATGCCGGGGTGTCGGTACCGCTCGAAGCGGCCACAACCACCGAGCATGGCCCAGGTATGTTCATCGAGGTAAGAACCCCGGGAACAACCTGAAGCCCCGTTAATGCTTTGGAGCCCGAAGACTCCCGCCGGGGCTTTATTGCCAAAATGTCCTCGAGGGCAAGGCCAGAGCCATCTCGATGCTGAGAAGGAGATCTACCACTCGAGGACTGGCTAGTCTTTACAGACTTTTGTTTAGTTACCTGATCCTGTGAAGAAGAAGATATTCTAGCTGGTGACATCGAGTGCGATGTGAACCGGGTATCGAGTTGTGCTCGATCCTGAAGACTTCTTCTGTTTGAGCTCCAGCAGGAGAGACACTCGAGAGGGCAATGGTCAGGACCTAAACATTTTAGACACCAAGTATGAATGTCTGAAAATATATCTGTACCGCCACACTTTGAGCATTTCTTAAGGATAGTGGTTGGCTTTTCCATAATGGAAGGATAGAGGCCTAGTGGCCTAGAAACCGTCAGGCACTAAACAGGAAAAAATTTCTAAGAAAAGAAGAAATTCTTCAGTAAAAAGAAAGAAAAGCACCGGCGGTACCGGTGGCGTCGAGGGAAGGCAGATGCGACCACAAAAAACTAAGAATAAAAAGAAGAATTTTCTGCGGTGACAGGAATACGTCCTGCCGGCTCCGCAGAAAACGGAAAACTGATGAGAGGGAAGTAAATGGGCGGGAAGGCAGCGCGCATGCGCGTGGGATGCTCCCAAAGGCTTTCTTTTTGGACACTGGGGAGCGTTCCCGCGCAGGCTCCGTCGGTACCGACGTACCCATATGTGAAGACTCATTCCTGCTTGTTCCTGGAGATATAAAGAATAAGGGGCAACAAAGAAAGTTTAAGGTGAAAGAATTGAGGAGGCAAATTAAAAGAACTTAATTTTGGAATACTGTTACTTCTAAGATACAAGAATTAATAGATCAGTACTACTACTACTACTTCTACTAATCACTTGTATAGCACAAGGCATATGCAGCGTTGTACATATAGATGTAAGCCACAGTCCCTGCTCATCAGAGTTTACAGTCTAATCAAGACAAAACACATAGTGAAACTGGAGATTACAGCATGGTAGGATATTCAAAAGTAGTGGAGAAGAGAGTGAGAAGCATCAGGATCCAAAAGCGGCTTCAAAGAGGTGGGTTTTTAGCCTGGATTTGAATAGGGCTAGAGAAGGAGCCCAACACACAGAATCGGGTAGTTTGTTCCAGGCATATGGAGCAACAAGATTGAATGAATGAAGATTGGAGTAGGCAGTGGCAGAGAAGAGATCTGCTAGAGGAGCGGAGTTCCCAAGGAGGGATGTAGAGAGAGATGAGAGAGATAAGAGAGGAATGGTAGTGAGGAGCCACAGAATGAATGCACTTGTAGGTCAGCAGAAGTTTGATGTGGAAACAGGAAGCCAGTGAAGTGACTTGAGAAGAAGGGCTACATGAGCAAAGCGACACTGGCGGAACATAAGTCGTGCAATTGAGTTTTGAACAGATTGATAGAGAGAGAAATGATTCAGAGAGAGACCAGAGAGAAGCAGAGAATAGTCAAGGCAGGAGGTGACTAGTGAGTAGATAAGGGTCTTAGTAGTGTGAGTAGACAGGAAGGGAAGAATTTTACTGATATTATAGCAAAAGAAGCAGTATGTTTTACCCATCTTGGATGTGTTCAGAGTAAGAGAGAGTAGAGTCAAAGATGACCCCAAGGTTGCGAGGTGAGGAAGCAGGGAAGAGTGTAGTATTATCCATAGAAACAGAGAAGGGAGGAAAGGGGAAGGGGAGTTTAGGGGGAAAGATAAAGAGCTCAGTTTTGGCCATGTTAAGTTTCAGACAGCGGTGAGACATCCCGGCAGCAATGTTGGATAAGCAGGCAGAGATCCAGGACTGGATTCCTGGAGAGATGTCAGGCGCAGAGAGGTAGATCTCAGTTATCAACATAAAAATGGTACTGAAAAACGTGGGAGGTAATAACTGCACCAAAGGACTGAGTGTAGAAAATGAAAAGTAGAGGTCCCAAGACAGAGCCCTGAGATGCACCAACTGAAAGCGGAATGGTGGTAGAGGAGGATCCCACAGAACATACACTAAAAGTGCACTGGGAGAGAGAAGAAATCCAGGACAGAACAAAGCCCCTACTTCCAAGTGAGGAAACGGTATTGAGGAGATGGTGATAATCAAGTGTCAAAAGCAGCGGAAAAGTTAAGAAGGATGAGTTTTGAGTAAAGGTCCTTGGATTTGGCAAGGAACAAGTCGCTGGAGACTTTGGCAAGAGCCGTTTCTGTGGAATGTAGAGGATGAAAGCCAGACTGCAGTGGATCCAGAAGGACTTGAGAAGAAAGAAAGTCAAGACAGCGGTGGTGAACTGCTCGTTCAAGTAGTTTTGAAGCAAAGGGGAAGAGAGAGATAGGTCAATATCTGGAAGGACAGGCAGGGTCTAGTGAGGGCTTTTTGAGGAGAGATGTAACCAGAGCATACTTGAAGGCCACAGGAACAGTTACAGTGGAAAGCAATAGGTTAAGGATATGACAGATGGAAGGGATCAGTGGAAGAGATATAGCTTAGTAGACAGGTGGGAATGGGATCAAAGGAGCAGGTAGTCAATTTGGAGGAGGAGGGAAGATTTGCAGTTTCCTCCTCAGTGATTTCAGAAAAGGAAGAAAGTGTGACAGAATGTGAGGGAAGGATTTGGGATTAGGGAGGGGGAGGGGGAGGGAGAAGGGGAAGGGGAAGGGGAGAGGGAGGTGAAACTGTGGAGAATTCAAGGCTAATCGTTTGGACTTTGTCATGGAAATAGTCAACCAAGGTCTGGGCAAAAAGTAAAGGAGGGAATGGGGAAGAAGGGACCTTGAGGAGAGAGAAGCATAGCAAAGAGATGGCGTAGATCAGAGGCGAGAGTTAGTCAGATGGACAAAGTACTCTTGCTTGGTGAGTGCTATGGCTGATTTAAAAGAGCATGACTTTGAAATGTAAGTAGTCAGAAAGGGTACGTGATTTAAGCGAAAGGCGCTCAGCTGAGTGGGCAAAAGAACGTAGGTAGCAGACTGTCGAGGACAGTCTGGGATGAGTTATGATATATCTCACAGGGTGTGGAATGGGAGGAGCAAGTGCATCCAAAGCAGAGGAGAGTATAGTGTTATAGGAAGATACTGCCTCTCCAATAGACTTAAATGATATATAGTGGAGGAAAGCAGTGGTAAGACGGCATTGAAAAGAGCTGAAGGGTCGACAGTTTGAAGATTCCTAAACATGTTGGTGGAGATCACACAAGAACAGGATGGGGGAGGGTGGCTAAGGGTGAAACTTAGGAGGTGATAATCAAATAAGGGAAGAACTGAGGTGAGAGTGAGCAGATGGAAAAGAAGACGAGGTCAAGGCAATGGCCAGGCTTGTGAATAGGAGCAGTACAGCACAACTAAAGGTTGAATGAGGAGATTAGGGAAAGAAGCTTTAAGGCATAAGTGTCAGAAAGGTCATCAACGTGAATGTTAAAATTCCCAAGAATAAGGGAAGGGAAAGATGCATTTAAAAAGGAAGAGAGCCAGGAGTCAAAGTCTGTGAGAAAGGCTGAGGTGGACTTGTTAGAGGGGCAATAAATGATAGCTACCCGGAGAGGTAGTGGAGTATTTTATTTTATTTATTTATTTATTTCCATTTCTTTTATACCGCCCTATTCGACATCAGTGCGGTTTACATAAAACATACACGTTGCATATAATGAACTGTGCTTACAGGAAACAGGAAATAAAACTTGGTTAACTTGGGGTAACTATTTATATCAGATTTTCATATTATACAGGCTATACTTATGAGTGTCTTTTTAGTCATAGTAAATAGGCAGATGGCATGGACTTAAAACGGAGCAAAGGAATTAGATGGAGGCAGGAGAAGCTGAAAGTGGCAGGACTCAGAAAGTCCAACAAGCATTTGATTGTATAGCTCCTATGGAACATCATACAATATCCAGAAAGTCTATTTCATCTTGGAATAATAATGATTTATAAAACAAAAGCAAACACTTTGCTAGTCCCACCCACCCGGAACTGATGCAGCCACGCCTCACAAGGTGATCTGAACGCCAATAAGAAGAGATCACATGCGATGTTCCATGTCGCAGCCGCACACGCCAAGGGAGCACGCCCAAGGAGCAGGTCATGCACCTTGGACAAGCTCTTTGGGGCGATTCTGGCAACCTGGCAATTCACATCCACTTCAGTCATTTGCGCTTCTGTGCAGCCCATAGTTCCCTCTGTAAGCATTTATCTTCTGATATGGTTGCTTCTGTGGCACTATTCCCTCTGCTTTAAGGCCACCTGAATATTCATTCCATTCCTGTCTGGCTCAGCAGACATCCTGCAGACCCTCGACCTCCAGCTTTATCCAGCCCTACTCAGATACTTCAAAAAGTATCCAATTGCCGTTCGTAACTCCTTTACTATTGGGTCCCCTTCCCCCACACCTCTGCGCTCCACCCTACTCAATTTAGATCCCTCAAGGGTAAAACTGCTCTCATTCAGTAGCTGCTCAACACCCTCTTCCTTACTGAAATATGACTGAGGGAAGGGGAGGAGCCGTTCCTCAACTGGTGCCTCCCCCTGGCTACATGGCCTTCTCCACACCAGGGTGGGTCGTGTCAGTGGGGGTGTTATAGCTCTTTTTTTGCTGTGCTTTGTCAATTTCTGAACTCCCATTTCCCAGCGCTTCATATCCAGAGTCTTCTTTGTTATGCCTGGACGGTCTTCTGCCTTTGTACGTTTTATTAATTTATGCTCCCCCAACCCTTCGCCCACACCTCTGGGATTCGCTTCTCCAGACCATTTCGGAGATTTCACTTCTCCATCCCCACTTTCTGATCTTGGGAAACTTCAACACCCACTATGTCGATCTATTTAAATCCCCTAATAAAGCCCTGATTCAACTTTTCTCGGATTTCATGCTGTCACAGCACATAACATTTCCCAGTCACGCTGCTGGTGGCATCCTTAATCTTGTACTTTCTTCTCCATCTCTACGCTCAGCCATCTCTTCTTCTTTTTTCTTTCTTGGTCCCCTGGTCTGATCATTTCTGTATCCTTTTTACATCTCAAATATACTCCCCTGTTACATCTTTCTCCTCCAACCCTGTCTTTAGCCACGCTCACACAATTTACAGCCAACACATCTCCCTTCATACCCTTGAGCTCTTTCTCCCATCAAACGTTATTTTCCCAGGGATTTCTCTTCCCTTCCGGTTGATACTCAGGCCCAACTCTGGTATTCTATCTTATCCTCTGTTCTCAATGATATTGCTCCTCTTCACCCTCGTACCTGTCCTCTCAGGTGAAGGCATCCTTGGTTTCATCTTGGTCTTCGCCTCCATTGCCGCCAGCTGCACCAGGTGGAATGTTTATGGAGAAAGCATCCTTCCCCAGACTCATTCCATTGCCTTCACCATCTGTATCATCAGCTACTCCATTCCGTCAAAAAAGACTATTACTCTCGTCTGATCTCCTTTCCTTCCAATTCCTCACGGCAACTCTATTCAGTCCTGAGTGCCCTCTCTAGAACAGCCACTACTGATCAGCCTATTAACCCAGAGAACATCCCTCTCACATTTTTTGGTTTATTATTTCCAGAATAAGGTTCTTTTTCTCCAGTCCTCTTTTCTAAACTGCTCCTCTCCTTTGTCTCCTTGCTCTCCACTACATTCTTCCTCTGCACCTGCTGAGCCATCCGGCCCAACTGTTCCTCTGCTTTCACCTTACCCCTCTCTCTCTCATATGTGGTCCTCTTTTCACCCAGTTACTTCTGCTGAACTTCTTAAGGTTATCACTTCATCCCACCAGACTACATCCCTGCTGACCTTATTCCCTCCACTTTGCTTTCCACCCCGTCATTGGCCCTACTGCCCTTCACACCTTATTGATCTTTAACAGTCTGTCCTTGGGTATCATTCCTGCACTTTGGAAGCATGCCTGTATATGTCCTATCTTAAAGAATTCAACCCTCGATCCTACTGTCCCTGCACACTACTGCCCAGTTTCCTCCCTTTCCTCTCCAAGTTACTTGCAAAACTAGTTTTCGCTCAGCTCTCAGCACATCTTGACTCGATTCAAGCTTTTCACCCCGTCATTCTGGATTTCACCCCAGGCACAGCACAGAGACTTTCCTTCCAGAGTGAATAACACAAATCCCACAATCACGGTGATATTTCTATAGTGGTTTCTCTGGACCTCTCCTTGGCTTTTGATCTGGTTAATCACATTACTCTTCTCTTGTGGCTTCAAGATCTTGGTCTTTGTGGTACTGTACCTCATTAGTTTCAGTCCTTTCTTTCTCTCCAGTCCTTCCTGGTTTCTGTTGGTGCCTCCTCTTCCTCTCCTTCCCCTCTTCACTGTGGTGTCCCCCAGGAGTTGGTGCTGACACCACTCTTATTCAATATTTTTCTGATTCCCCTTGCTCTTTTGGTAAAGCAATACAGTATCTCAGCTCATTACTACACAGATGATATTATTCTCCTCTATCTCACTGACCCTGCTGCCCCGATCTCATCTCCTTCAAGTTCTGTCTTGCGAGTATCTCCACCTGGATGTCAGATAATTTCCTTCATTTTAACCCCTCCAAATCTGCAGCTCTTTGGTTCTCTTTCAGCACTTCCCCTCCATCATTAATGCCCACATTTCCTGGTTCTTCAATTCCCTTTGTTGACTCCATGCGCTATTTCGGTATCACACTGGTCTCTTCTTTGTCTTTTTACTCATACCTTGGTTCACTGATCTGACATTCCTTCACTTCACTTTGTCAGATTTGTGCCATTTGCCAAAAGGAAAAGAAGAAATCACATCCACAAATCTATGCCCTCTGCTTCCTAGAAAGAAAACCCTCCATCTGGACAGAATCATAAAAAAATAAATTTCTCATCCTGAAGCACCACCATACATTTACAAGGATATTTCAGAAAGAAAACAGCTCCTTGGGCCAGGACCTGAGGCTTCAGCTTCAAGAATGCCTTTTGCTAATAAGAATGCATTATTCTATGGAAGTACTGTTCAACTTTTTCCAGATATATGTAAGAGTACTCAAGCACGTAGGAAGGCATTCCCTGACTACTCTTCTTCTTTCTCTGGTAATATCAAGGTTGGACTACTGTAATGTCATCTTTCTAGGTCTTCCTCAATTCCAACTCCACCATCTTCAACTTATTCAAAATACCGCTCCTTGCACATGCTTCTTATTCCGGGCACATCACCCCACTTTTAATCCATTATCAATGGCTTCCCATAAAATAACGAACTCAGTATAAACTCCTAACATTGGTACTCCATGCACTATACACTGGCTCCCCACGTTATCTCTCTGAAATGCTGCTTCTCCACTCACCCTATTATTCCTGCTGTAGCATTCATGCAAACTGTTTGCACCTTCCCTCTGCTTCCCATGCTCATCTGCACTCCACACACTCCTCAGCTTTCTACTTTCTGGGTCCAGTCACCTGAAATGTGCTTCCTCCTGCCCTCAGACACAAACCATCCTGTCCCAGGTTCAAGGCTTTGCTTAAAACGTATCTCTTTCAAACAGCATTTGACTTACCCATCACATGATCACAATTAAAGGCCCCATTTTATGCTTCCTTCCTTGCTCCCTCCCCTCCCCCGCCATCATGTGAATTATTTATCCTTTCCTTTTATGAAATGGCATTCCTTTTCCTACTGTTTTAACTCTGTACACTGCCTTGATGCAATAAGGGAAAGGTGGTTTATCAAACGCCAACAAACATATGAAGAACACTCTTGTAGAAGCTCAGAGATTTTGGATGATAAAATAGTATAGAAAGAAGCTATGAAAGGCTATATGCAATTGATAAATGAAAAAACAGCCTTATTTTTCCAACCTGACAGTTACAGAACAAATTAATCAGTGGATGTTATTTGGGCTAATGGAAGAGATGATGAACCCGCATGAGGATTTATGGATACTTTAGTTTAAAAGTACTATCACCACAAGATTCAGCAGTTTATTTTAGGGATAAGATAATAAATTTAACAAATTTAGTTGTAACAAAACATAAGCATCATGGTTTATATTTGGAAATGAAACAGGATGATAACTTGGATTCAGTTCATGTGGATATTCTCTAGGATTCTTTCCTTCTAGTTAACTCATCTGTGGTTAAATTGCTGTTGGGAAAATCTGCTAAATCCCACTGTATGTTGGATTCCAGTCCATCTTTTCTTTTGAAGAATCCCCTAGTTGATATCCTGCTGTCAATTACTATTTTGATTTAAACTTTAACAGCAGGGATGTTTTCAAGACAATCTGTGTAATTATTTTAACTCCTATATTAAAAGATCAAAATTCTGACCAAGGTATGTCTTCAAGTTATAGACCCATTTCTAGTATTCCAATTTTGCAACGATTGCTAGTCAGTTTAATAAGTAGTGTTGTTAAATGCTGTTGGGTCAATGATAACTCATGGAGACCCTGTGGATAGTTGTCCTAAACCGTGTTCAGCCTTCAGTCATGCAGCCAGTTGTCAATAGAATGGCATCCATAGCTGATATTATTGTATCAATCCATTGCATTGCTCGCCTTCCTCTTTTGCGCTAACCTTCAACCTTAAGAAGCATGATATCTTTCTCAAATGATCTTTTATTTAGCAGTGTCCAAAGTATGAAAGTTGAAGTCTTGTCATTTTGGCTTCTAAAGAAAGATTAAGCTTGATCTTCTCTAGTACTGACTGATTTGTTCCTCAGGCAGTTCATGATATACATAGTATTCTTTATCAGCATCATAATTCGAAGGCATAAATTTTTCTCCTTTCTTCTTCACTGTCTGATTTTCACATCCATATGGCATTATACCATGGCTTCAACAAGTCATAACTTTGTAATATAGAGCTATGTCTCTGCATTTGAGAATTTTGTCTAGGTCTTTCATAGCCATTCTGTTAAGAGCAATGGCTTTGCTGGATTTCTTGAATGTTTCTTGTTGTTTCTTTATTGATTATTGATCCAAGCAGGTTAAAGTTGTCTTTTATTTCTATTTCTTCTCCATCAAGGATGAAAAGAGTAGTTACTCAGCTGTAACAGATGTTCTTCGTGAACAGCAGGAATAAGCCCTCATGTATGGGAGACGTCACCAATACAGCTCCACATAGAATGCTCCCCAGCTTCCAAAGAAAGCCCCTGGGGGTACACTGCACATTGTCGTCAGGTGCCCCCAGTGGCCAGTGGCTGTAAGGGCATGCTGAGCATTTTATTATTTTTAAGGAGCAATGGCTCTTTTAGGCCAAGTGCAGTTTGGTCCTTGGAGTCTTAGCTCCTTATGAGAACAAATTATATAAGCCAAGAGTAGAGGGTAATAAGGCTTTATTTCCCCTTTAGCTCAAGGATTCACTAAGACATAAGAAAATAAAGATAGTCCTTCTTTATAAAGGGTTCCACCAAATAAGCAGGCAAACAACTGTTATAAGCTTCACAATTGAATGCAGGGTTTAACTGAGGATTCCTTCATTCCAAAGTAAATTAAACAAGCAGGCAAACAAACTGTTATAAGCTTCACAATTACTTGCAGGGTTTCTTTTATATTTACAGTTCTACTAAGGACTCCAGACTAGTAGTAGCACAAAAAGTACAATCCATGGATTCATCTTGAGGAATGGGAATAGTATTCTCAAACTCTATTTCCATGGACTCTGCGTCACTGGCTTCTCCCTCTGAATAAGTGCTTTCCCTTGCGGCTACAAGTCTACATGGTCTGTCTCTGTTTCTTTGCTTCCAGTAAGACTCTTCTGTTAAGCCCTTAGGTATTGTTTTGAAAAGCTCTGCTTTGTTCCCTCTTCTCATATACTGAGCGTCTGCTTTATCAGAGTTTCTAGGAGCAAGGCTTTCTTTTAAAAGTAAAGAGCCACCATACCTTGGCTTCCTGCAGCTGCTACACCTGGAGCTCTCTCTCTGACGTACTTCTCTCTGGAGACAGGTTTTCTTGTGCAGTGCTATGCCTTCCTGAAGCCCAGGAAAACCTGGTGAGGACGCCCAACCTCTGTGCTTCTGTGTAAAGATAGCTTTGCTATAGGAACCTCTCCTCCTTGTACCTTGTAATCCTGGTCCAGCCAACTCAGGTGAATGTAGGCTTCTCTTAAAGCATGGCTTCTTAGTTATCTGTGCTTCTCTTTCAGCTGTTACGGCTCTTGTTGTGCTGCTTGGTCCAGCTACGTTACTTGGGCTGGGAGTGTCACTCCTTCCAGCCAAACTGCTTCTCCTGGCAGCCTCTCTCTGGACTCTGTCTCTCTCTGTGCTCTGCCCCTCTGGACTCTATCCATCTGGATTCTGTCCCTCTGGGCTTGCTCCGTGTGGATTCTCTCTTTCTCCACACTCCTTCTCCTTCCTTCTGGCTGAACTGCTGCCGGCTGAGTTCCCTCCGAATGGATTCCTCTCGACTGGATTCCTCCCTCCTTGATTCCTCCTTCCTTCTGGGCTGCCTTTCCTTTATAAAGGCATTTTACCTTTGAAACTCCCGGGCTTGCCTTCAGGTGCAGCTGGTTAACTCTCATACAATCAGTGGCTGGGCGTGTTGACTCAGCCTCTGTAGGATTACTCCTGCCCCCTCTAGCTGTGCTGCGAGGTAATTGCATCTTCTGCACATCCACAGCTCTATGAAAGACAGGGTTTTTTTCTAAACCTGCACCTTCCATGGCTCCAGCCTCATGACAGCATGCGCACCTGCCTTCCTGCCTGCCACGGCACCATATTATCAGCACAATCACATAGCAGGAGCCAAAAAGGCAACTCCCTGGGGAGGTGGGAGAGATGTGAGGACTTATTCCTGCTGTTCAAAGAGAACACCTGTTATAGGTGAGTAACTAAACTCTCTCTATAAACAAGCAGAAAATAAGTTCTCATGTATGGGACTCCCAAGCTACAGGCTACCGGAACCTGAGGAGAAAAACAGCCCAACCGGGCAACCAGAACTGGAGAAGTCAGGGAGATCAGAGAGGTAGTCCTGCCAAGGGACTCATCTAATACTGACCTGAGGGGATTTTGAACAGGTAGCCTGGATGGACAGAAGGGCTGGTGGGCAGGAGTTGACTCTAAGACCCAAAGAGATGCTGGAGCATGGCCTGGCCAAAACTGCTGTCCCATCGGGAATCCCCATCCAGAAAGTAGTGGGCTGCAAAGGTATGGACTGAAGACCACGTCACAGCCCTGCAGATTTCCTCTGCAGACAAAGAACAGAGGTTGGCCACCAATGTAGCCATTGCTTGGACACTGAGAGCTGTGACAGGACTCTCAAGGCTAAACCCAGCCAGAGAACACGTATGAATCATGCAGTCCATTACCCCAGAGGGATAGCATATGCTTCGATACAGCGACACCCAGTCTATTGGGGTAGAAGGAGATGAACAGCAGGGTAGACCTACAGTGTGCCTTTGTGCGCTCCAGATAAAATACCAGCACATGCTTACAATCCAGCATGTGCAACACTACCTCACTGCAATTCATGTGAGTCTGGGGACAGAACGTCAGAAGTACAATGGACTGGTTGAGGTGGAAAGCCAAGACCACCTTCGGCAGAAACCAGGGTGCGTACAGAGCACAACCCGGTTCTGGTGAAACCTGATATACGGAGGGTGAGAGACCAGAGCTTGGAGCTCACTGACATGCTAAGCCAATGTGACAGCCAGCAGGAAGAGGAGCTTCCAGGTAAAGAATTTCAAAGGGCACAAGTCCAGCCCCTCAAAGGGAGCCCCAATTAGCTGACTGAGGGCTACGCTGAGGTCCCAAGCGACCACAGAGGGCTTGAGCAGAGGCTTCGAGAGAAGCAAGCCCTGCATGAACTGGGCCACCAGAGGCTGGGCCAAAATGGGCTTCCCCCCACAGCTGCAATGGTATGCCCCTATCGCGCTGAGGTGAACATGTACCAAATTGGACTTCAGCCCGGAGTCGGAGAGGTGCAAGAGGTACTCCAACGGCTGGTCCACTGAGCAGACAAAGGGGTCCAGCACCTTACCTGCAAACCAGATGGCAAAGTTCCACCACTTGATTATGTAGGCCTTGCATGTCAAGTCCTTTCGGGACACCAGCAGGATATTGGTAATGCCCTCGAGGAGAGCAAGCTCTGCGAGGATTACCCGCTCAGCATCCATGCCATGAGTGCCAGGGCGTGGACGTTGGGATGCAGCAAGGAGCTACCTTCCTGGAAGATGAAATCTAGGTCGAAACCCAAGGGATGAGGCTCCCGCTGCAAGAGATGCAGCAGAAGCGGGAACCATGACTGCTGAGGTCAGTAGGGAGCGATGAGAACCCCCTATTGACCTGGAGTTTCAGGAGAGTTTTCGCCACAAATGGTAGTAAGGGGTAGGCATACAGCAGGCCCTCCCCCCAGTGGAGAAGGCCTCCAAGAACAGAACCAAGCTACCTGGGAATTCTGCACAATAGCGAAAAGATCCACCTCGGGGGTGCCCCACTCACAGAAGATCTGTTCCACCACCTCTCTCTTGAGGGTCCACTCATGTGGTTGAAGCACTCAGCTGAGGCAATTTGCCAAGCCACTGAGCTCATCGGGCAGATACATTGCACTGAGGTCCATGCCATGCAGTAGGGCAAACTTCCAGAGGCAAACCACTTCTCAGCACAGGAGGTATGAGCCTGTGCCCCCCTGCTTGTTCACACAGAATATTGCTACTTGGTTGTCTGTTTGAATCAGAACCACCTGATTTGCCAGGTGTGTACAAATGGCACAGAGGGAATTTTCTATGGCCCAAAGCTCGAGAAAGTTGATTTGATGGAGATTCTCTTGCTCGGGCCACAAACCCTGGGTGTGCAGGCCTTCCAGGTGTCTGCCCCAACTGAGCTTGGACTCATCCATTGTGAGCATCTTGCGGGGGGGGGGCACCAGCTGGAATGGAAGGCCTTGAAGCAGGTTGTCTGGTTCGAGCCACCATGCCAGGGACTGCGCCAGTAGTATAATGACCATTATCCTGTCCTGCAGACCAAACTGCACGAACTGAAGGTTTTGTCTGTAATGCGGGTGGATTGGAATATGTGTATACACATCCTTCAGATCCAAGAAGAATAACCAATCATCCTGTAGGAGGTATGAGAGCGATGTCCCCAACCTGACCATTTTGAACTTTTCATGCACCAGGAATCAGTTATGGTTTCACAAATCCAGAATGGGACGGAACCCACCGGTCTTTTGGGGAACTAGGAAGTAAGAAGATAAGAAAGGTCCGTCAAGTCCAGTATCCTGTTTCCAACAGTGGCCAATCTAGGTCACAAGTACCTAGCAGTTTCCCCAAAAGACACAGGTTCCACAATGTTTGTATTGGAGCAAGCAGTGGATATGCTGGGTCCACTTTAATAATGGCTTATGGACCTTTCCTCCAGGAACTTGTCCAAACCTTTTTTAAACCCAGCTATACTAACAGCTTTTACTACATCCTCCGGTAGCAAATTCCAGAGTACCTGTAGTAGAAGCTCTGCCCGATCTGAGGTGGGGGAACTGGTTCGATGGTGTGATCAGCTAGCAGGACCTCAACCTCGGTCTGCAGCAGGTTATTATTATTACTACTACTGCTTTTAATCATTTATTTAGCGCTACACGGTATAAGCAGTGCTGTACAGACACATGTAATAAGATGTCCCTGCTGATCAGAGCTTACAGTCTATTCAAGACAGACAATACAATAGATGAAAACGAGGGTATAATAGGGAAGGGTAAGAAGACAGAAGAAGAACAAAGGATTAGGATCCAAAAGCAGCCTAAAAGAGGTGAGCCTTTAGCATGGATTTGAAAAGGGGGAGAGATGAAATCTGATGTAAAGATACAGGTAGTTTGTTCCAGGCATAAGGAGCAGCAAGGTGAAAGGATCAGTCTGGAGTTGGCAATGGAAGAGAAGGGCACAGAGAGAAAAAAGCCAGAAGAACAGCAGAGTTCACAAGGAGAGATGTAGGGAGAGAGGAAAGGTAGTGAGGAGCAACAAAATTTTATTTTTATTTATTTATTTAACTGCATTTATATCCCGCTTTTCACCGGGTCAAAGCGGTGTAACATATAACATACGGGAGGGGGGTAATTTTTCTTTAGGGTGGGGGCCATCACCAGGGGGCAACATTTAACGATTTGGGTAGACATGGACAAGTATATTTCTGCTGAATCTATGTATTAGGTCATGGTGGTGCTTCTGTTCAGAGATGTTCACGGAATAGGATTGTCTTCAGTTGTTTCTTAAATGATGTGATGTTGAATGCATTTATAGGTCAGAAGAAGAAGTTTATATTGGATACGGAAACAGAAGGGAAGCCATTGAAGTGATTTAAGAAGAGAGGTTATATGAGTATAATGGGACTGGCGGAAGATTAGCCACGCAGCAGAATTTTGAACAGACTGAAGGGGAGAAAGAGACCAACAAGAAGGAGATTTTAATCAGCTCTTGCTTAGATTATTGCAGAGTGGATAAGTGTTTTAGTAGTGTGTTCAATAGTGTGTGCGCTGGGTCCATGGGGTACTCTCCAGGATTGTATGGACGCAGCAGCTACATGAAGTGCAGCCGATAGCCACTTTGGACAATCTGCAGTGCCCGAGGGGACAAGGGGCCACCGGTGGGCAAAATGAACGAACTGCGCCCCCGACCTGCAGGGGGACCTTGGTAGACAATGGTCAGCTGACTATGCTCCTGAGGAACCCCGTCCCTGTCCTCGCTATCCGTCTCACATCAAGAAGAGCTGTGAGGACGCTGCATTCAGAATTTCTCCTGCTGCTCACCCTTCGACGCGCGGATATAGATGCACCCGCGGTTCCGGAATCAGGGAGATATACATTTCTGGAGGGGCACGAATAACACATCTGGGGAAACATGGGTCCTCGCTGCTATTATGGGATATGGGTAAACGAAGCAAATGGCCTGTACGTCCCTGTCCTCACTGTATTCAGAAAAGATAGACATTTGCGATGTTTCCCATCTCTGTGAGGCCATGCCTCTGCAGGCAAAACATACATCTCCTAAGCTGATGCTCACACTGATAGTATTGTGCTCATGCAAACAACACAGTTATACTGATGAAACAGATAAGGTCATACAACCCAGACTATACATACTACTTCTGTTGCATGCCCATAACACTACAAGGTTATCTAAGTGCACCAAAGCTATTGTAAAAGCAAGTGGAAAGTGAAATGTTTGTCCTGACAGACCCTGCAGCGAAACATACATGGCATTTGATGATCACCTTAGTCATTCTTTCAGTGGTCATCGCTCAAAACAGTATTTGCAGTGCTAAGAATGGACCAGAAAAAAATTAAATGGGTCTGTACAGCTACATGTAAAAACATATTCCTGTCATTCATAGGAAGTCATCAGGATGAGAACATTCAACAGTACAAACATCAGAATTACATGCCCAAAAGCACCATCATCTGTCCTGACAAATGCACACAATCTTAAAGACCTCTGATTGTGCATAAATAAATAAATGCCAGCATAGTTATATGTTGTAAATAGTTTATAAAGCAACTGTACATAGTTCCCCTGTTCTATCCCAAGTTATTCATCCTGTTATAATGTAAGCCTATGGCCGTTTGTCTGTGGCAATATTTCTGTTATTTGTAAACCGCACTGATACAAAAAAGCGCGGTATAGAAGAACTGTAAATAAATAAATAAATACACTATTTATTTATTTATTTATAATTTCTTCTATACCGCACTATTCAGTATCAGCGCAGTTTACATGGAACAGAACAAGCAGACAGGGTACATAAGTCTGAGTTTATAAATAACAGGAGAACCAACTTGGATAACAAAATGAAACTATTTACACCACAGTGTTATAGAAAAGAAACATAGTATGAGATTCAATGGTCAAGGTCCCCTTTCTTGGCTGACAGGGTGTGTTGGTACCGTTGTAAGTAGTTGCGTGGGGATGTGATTCATTGTTCTCTGGGAAGTACTTGAGGAAAAGGAAGTGTTTAAGGGCCTTCCTAAACTGGATTAGACTAGTGATTGCTCTGATGTTTGTTGGTAAGGAGTTCCAGAATCTTGGGGCGCAGATTCTGAAGGCCCTGTTTGCAGTTGTCGAGGTGCATCTTGTTAATTCTCTTGGCATTGTTAGCATATTTATCGCTGTGGATCTTCTTGGTCTATTAGGGACTGATGTTTGGATAAGGTCAGTTAGTGAGGAGGAGGAGAGATTATTGACCGCTTTGAAAGTCAGCAGAACTGTCTTGAAGAGAATCCTGGCATGTATAGGAAACCAGTGTAACTGCTTTAGAAGGGGTGTCACATGGTCTCTCTTAGAAGAGCCATGGAGAACCCTCGCTACACTATTCATAGCGAGCTGTAAGGGGTTCAAAGTGGATTGGGGGAGACCTTGTAATATGGCGTTGGCGTAATCAAAATGTGGTATGATCAGAGCCTGGTAAATTGTCCGGAAATCTTCTGGTTCAAGCAGGTGGCGCAGATATCTGAGTGAATGGATCTTTTAATAGATTGCTCTTACAGTGTTGGCTATGTGTGCCTTCATGTCAAGGTTTTGATCTAGTGTAACACCAAGGTACCGAATTGTGGGTTTTGCTTGTATCTTGTATCTTGCATCTTTCACCTTCAAGTATTGGGGTGGGCTGAAGTTTGGGTTCCTCGTAATGAAGAGCACCTCCGTTTTCTTTTGCTGAATTCGAAGGTTTTGTGACAGGAGCCATTCAGATATGGAATTGAAGCAGTTGGTCAAAGGGGAGAGGTCAACTTGATCTATGGAGAACGGCATATAGAGCAGAACATCATCAGCATATATCATACAACTGACATTGAAAGACCGGATGATATTGCAAATGGGTTGCATATATATGTTGAACATCAAGGCCGATAGGGAGGATCCCTGTGGTACTCCTTGACCTTGATGAAACGGTTCTGATGTTGCTCCACCTGATCGAATGTGCTGCCATCTACAGACAAGTATGATCTGCACCATTCAAGTGCTGTTCCGCAGATGCCCTTCTCTTTTAGCCGCCCTAGGAGAAGCTCATGGTTTACTGAGTCAAATGCTGCAGCAATGTCAAGGAAAATGAGTGCAAACCCCTGACGGATGCTGTCAATGCCAGTAATTATATTATTGAAAAGGGTGGTAAGGAGTGTTTCCACTCCATGTGACTCCCTGAATCCATGTTGGCATGGGTCTAGTGGAGCAGCAGAGTTGATGTGGTCTTGTAGCTGACTTTGCACCTCTTTTTCGATTAACTTTGCGAGAAAAGGTATACTTGAGATGGGTCTGTAAGAGTCTACCTTTTGAGGGTCTAGCTTACTATTTTTTAGCAGCAGTCTGATCGACGTGTGCTTGAGGGCAGATGGGAAGTAACCGCTTGAGAAGGATAGGTTCATTATCTTGGTTATTATCGGACTGAGATCACTGCGCAGTTCCTTTATCCAGAAATCCGGACAAGGATCTGTTTGCACAGTAGTGGTATTGAGGGTCATGATGGTGTCTTCAATGCACTTCTTGGAAGGGGTAGAGAAAGACGTTAGAGATGTTGTACCCACCTGGTCTGTGGAGGAGATAGCAATTGAAAGTTTATTTGTCTGGCATAACTTGTATTGTAGGTAAGCAGCAAACTCCTGTGGGTGGATTTCGCACTGGTGCTCAGGTGTTGGCTCCTTGGATAGAGACTTGACAAGGTTAAACAGATTGTGGGGTTTGTTTAGTGAGCGTTTCAGGGTGTCTGTGTGGTACTGTTTCGTCTTCTCTGTGATGGCTTTGTAGTGAACGGCTAGCTGATGGATGTATGCCGTCTGGTCTCGAATGGAGTGTGACCTTTGCCAACGTTTCTCAAGTCTCCATAGTAAGCTGCGTGATGCTTTCAGCTCAGCTGTGTACCCATGGGCTGTAGCGCTTTTCCTTGACGACCTGTTAGGTGGCGGATGAAGGGCGATCGCACTGAGGTAACTGTTCCAGCAAGTGATCAGTTCTTCGAGGTTTAGGGTGGTCTCATTAAGGAGCGAGCCAGTTTCTGCCAGGATAAGATCTCTATTGAATGGGCGGAAACTTCTAGCAGGTGGTTCAGAGGGCTTACTCAGAGCTTTGTTGATCTTCGATTGACTGTCATGCGTGGGAATCTGGAAAATGATGAGTTTGTGATCTAACCATGGTATAGTAGTAATGGACATCACGGTGTCATGGGATTGGTCAGAGACTGTCTGTGGAGCAAATATAAGATCAAGTGTATTTCCCGTCACATGAGTGGGTTCATTTATTAACTGCTTGTATCCTAGGATCTTAATGGCTTCAAGAAAGGCAGAAGATTGGTTATCCTGAAGCGCTGGCAGGTTGAAATCACCCAGGATCCAATTTGGTGTATTTGGATTCTGGATATTGGATGCGAGGTTTATAATAGTTGGGAGGTCGTCCATGGAGGCTGAAGGAGCTCTATAAAGCAGATTTATAGAGCAAAGCTTGTTGGAAATAGAGACTGTCTCCAAGTGGTTTGTACTAGTGGAGTCGTCCAGCCGGAAATGGAGCTTTGTCCTGGTGAGGATGAGAACTCCACCTCCTCTTTTGTTTTGCCTATGGCTTGTATATGCAGAGAAATTAGAGGGGAGGAGTTGGTTGAGTATGACGTTGTCTTCCGGGGATAGCCATGTTTCGGTGACCATGAGGATGTCGAGATTATGGACTATCTTGATATACCGCTAGGGCCGTAGCATAAAAGCGGTTTACAATACTATGACTGCTAGAAAAAGGAAAGAGAGCAGAATGCCAATAACTTGATAGGATAGGAAGGAAAGAATAGAAGGATAGATGAGGGAAAAAACTCAAATGAGACACACAAAATGGCAGGTTGTTACATAGTAAACTGGTCATGGGGGAAGAGGCTGGAGATTAAATGCCAACTGGAAGAGATATGTTTTGAGGGCAGCTTTGAACCGTGAAAAAGATCATTTGGAACGGAGGGTGAGAGGGAGTGAGTTCCAGAGGGCCGGACCTAAAAAGAAAAAGGCAGCCCCACGCATACGTTCAAGGCGAGCCATTGAAACAGAGGGAAGGGCCAACTGGTGAGTATGAATGGAACGGAGCAGACGATGTGGGTGATGAAAGTTGAAGAGATCGGCCAGGTAACGGGGGTAGCAGTATGAATTACCTTATCAACAAAAATGAGAATTTTATACTATATTCGGCAGCGGACAGGTAACCAATGGAGAAGAACGAGAAGAGAAGAGACATGATTCAAGGAGAGGAGTGAATGAGTATACGAGCGGCCATGTTCTGGAGTAATTGTAACCTGTGGAGTTGACAATGAGGAAAAACGGCTAGGACAACATTACAGTAATCAAATCTGGAGATGATAAGTGTAATAAGAGTAGACAGAGCAACTACTGAGAGGAAAGAACAAATAGCACTGATTTGACGAAGGTGAAAGAAGGAACAATGGGAAACAGCAGAGATATATTTTTTAAAGGAGAGAGAGGAATACAGAATAACTCCAAGATACCAAAACGAGGATACCAGAGGAATAGAGGTAGATGCAAGTGTAGGAGCCAGGGAAGGCAGGGGAGCCCCAAAGGTAACCTAGGTAGCCGATTATTTGGCTGGGTTCAGATGGAGAAAGTAGGTGCTCAACCAAGTGTGGATACGAATGAGACAGGAGTTAAGTGAGGAGATATCGTGTGCAGAGGAATTGGTACGGTGAAGAAGTATGATATCATCCGCATAGTAATAAGCAGACACACCAGATTGTTGAATGAGTAAACAAAGAGGAGCCAAGAAAATGTTAAATAAGAAGGGTGACAGGACCGAGTCTTGAACTCCGCAAGGTAAAGGGGTGGGCGGAGAGGAGGATACCTTAGAGAAAACAGAAAGAGAACGAGCTGTGAGATAGAAATGGAACCATCTTAACGGAACACCAGAGACACCAAAATCAAATAGAAGTGAGAGAAAAGGGTGATGATCCACAAGATCAAACACCGAAGAAAGATCAAGTGAGACAACATGAGGGAAATCACCCTGATCGTGTGCAGTATGTAACTCATTCAATAAAGAAAGAAGGATGGACTTTGTACTATGACCTGTACGGAATCCTGACTGATGGGGATGGAGAGTATTAGTGGACAGAAGGTGAGCAGACAGCTGAACAAAAACAAACCGTTCTAAAAGATTAGAAAAGAAACAAAGGTTAGAGTCTGGACACCAGTTGGCAAGGACAGAGGGATCGAGGGAAGGTTTTTTAAGAATAGGGCAGACTATGGCATGTTTCCAAGGAGTAGGAAAGGATCCTGTGGCAAGGCTAGAGTTGAGCATACTGAGAAGGGGTGGGAGAAGGCTGAGTGATGGTTCAAGGAGCCATGTAGAGGGGATGGGATCCAGGGAACAAGTGGTTTTACGAGAGGCAGAAATAGTTGTGGCGAGCTCAGCAAGGGAGATCAGATGAAAAGAGGACCAGGTATGGGAAAGGGAAGCTAAGGGCAGGGGAGGGAATGGTAGGAGAGAGAGGAGGGGGACAAGAAGGAAATGTCACACAGAGGGAGAGAACCTTATTAGAAAAAAGGCAGCTAGCTCGATCACATCTGGCATCAAAAAGGAGACTGAAGACGCAATGGAGGGAAGAGATGAGAGAGCACCAAAAATTGAGTATAATTGTCAGGATGAGTTGGAAGATGAGGAGATCATGCGGGAATAATACTTCTGCTTCACTGAATTTATTGAGGCATGATAGTCCCGATGGCATTCTTGGAAGACGTGGAGGGAGAAAGAGTAGTTACTCACCTGTAGCAGGTGTTCTCCAGGAGCAGCAGGAATCAGTCCTCACATATGGGTGACGTCGGTGCCGACAGAGCCCTCATGCAGAGCATTTCCCCAGCTTTCAAAGAAAGCCTTTGGGAATTGCAGCGCGCATGCGCGGTCCCCTTCCCGCCCAAGGGTGCCATCTTGCTCAGTCTGATGACATAGCTAAAAGACAGCAAAAAATTAGCAAAATAAATCATATGACTGCAACTCCAAGGGGAGGAGGGAGGGTTGTGAGGACTGATTCCTGCTGCTCCTGGAGAACACCTGTTACAGGTGAGTAACTACTCTTTCTCCAGGATCAAGCAGGAAGTCAATCCTCACATATGGGGCTCCCCAGCTTAAGGCTACCGGAGACCTCAAGCGGAAAAATGAGCTCCCTCTAGCTCGTCAGTACGTAAGGAAGGAATCTTCTCTGAGAACGCCCCCGACCGGTAGCCCAACACCAGGGCCGGAGGGTAGGAGTTGCCTAAACCCCAAAGACATTATGGAGTACTGCCTGTCCGAAAGCACTGTCCCTGCGGGACTCCCTCTCACGGCAGTAATGGGCCGCAAAAGTCTGGCTTGAAGACCAAGTAGCGACCCGGCAGATGTCTGCCAACGGAACAGAGCGGAGATGAGCCACTGACGCAGCCTTCGCCCTGACACGATGAGCCGTGACTCGACCCTCCAACGAGAGGCAGGCTGCCCCATAAGCCCAGGCGATACAGTCAGCGACCCATATGGACAAAGTACGCTTGGAGACAGGTAGCCCCAACTTATTGGGGTCAAAAGAAACGAAGAGCTGAACAGCCCTCCGGTGCTCCCGCGTACGGTCGAGGTAGAAGGATAACGCCCTCCTACAGTCCAGGGTATGCAGGACCATCTCAGCCCGGTTGGCATGCGGCCTGGGAAAGAAGGTCGGAAGAACCACCTCCTGATTGAGGTGAAAAGGGGAGACAACCTTAGGAAGAAACTTCGGGTGAGTCCGTAAGACTACCCTATTCCTGTAGAACCTAGTGTAAGGGGGATCAGACACTAGTGCCTGAAGTTCACTCACTCGCCTAGCAGAGGTAAGAGCTACCAGAAACAAGGTTTTCCAGGAGAGAAAACGGAGAGGGCAGGTAGCCATAGGTTCAAATAGCGGACAAGTAAGCCGCTGTAAGACCACATTCAGATCCCACTCAGGGGCTGGTGGACGCAAAGGAGGCTTAAGCAGGAGGAGGCCTCTGAGAAAACGAGCCACCAAAGGGTGGTTGGAAAGAGGCCTCCCGTCCACTGGCGAGTGGTGCGCTGAGAGAGCACTGAGGTGAACCCTGACAGAGTTGGACTTAAGGCCTAGATTGGAGAGGTAAAGCAAATATTGCAATACTACCGCTACCAAGCACGAGAAGGGATTCTCGCTGTGCTGAGCACACCATGTGGAGAATCTACGCCACTTAAGCGCGTAGGATTTCCTGGTGGATTGCCGCCTAGAGGCTAAGACTACGTCTTCCACCTCTCTAGGCAGGAGTAGGGGAGCCAGGACTACCCTTTCAGCAGCCAGGCCATCAGATGAAGGGACTGGAGGTTGGGGTGCAAGAGAGACCCCTGGTCCTGAGACAGGAGATTGTGTTGAATTCCCAGAGGCAGGGGAGTGTCCACCGCCAGTTGCAACAGGAGTGGGAACCACGGCTGCCTCGGCCACCTGGGGGCTATCAGAATCATTGAGGCCCTGTCCTTGAGGACCTTGAACAGTGTTCGAGACACTAGTGGCGTGGGAGGAAACGCATATAGTAGGCCTTGGGACCACGGAATCAGAAAGGCATCCGCTGCTACTCTGAGAGGATGCGGTTGTCTGGAACAGAATCTCGGGAGTTGCCGGTTCAGAGGGCTGGCGAAGAGATCCATGGTGGGGAGGCCCCACCTGAGAAAGATCTGCTGAACCACCAATGGATTCAATCTCCATTCGTGTGGTTGCAGGATCCTGCTCAGTCTGTCCGCCAGGTAATTTTCTTGACTGGGGAGGTAGCCCGACGCCGAGGGTACCGGCGTCGACGACCTCGGTCCCGAACGGGAGGCCGAGGGAGACCGTGGCCGAGGATCGACTCGAGCCCACATGGACTCGAGGATCGGCTCGGCCTCCGGGGTCAACTTGGACGTCGAGGTCCCGGTGGTCGGGGCAGATGCACCGGTGAGACCGGCGATCAATGCCCGCTGCTGTTCCATGAAGGCAGCGAGGCTGCTCTCCAAGGCCGTCAACCTGAGTCCGAGCTCAGGAGACCCAGCAGCCCCCGACTCGGGCCCCGACGGCGGCTCCCCTGGAGGAGAGTCCACGAGGACTACAGCACTCACGTGTCCAGGAGACTCCATCTCGATACGAGGATGCTTGGCAGGCCTCTCCGACTCTGAAGACCCGGGACGGCTATCGGGGCTATGCGACCTGGCCCTCGAGGAACCAGGAGCATCCACCGACGACGCCCTCGCGGGTTTCTTCTTCCTGCGATGTTCCCGTGAAGGAGACCACCGCTCAGAGGAACCCCGACGCTGCTCGGGGCCAGAGTCCCGAGACGTCGAGGCCTCTGATGAGGTCCGGGCCCGTCCGGACGCGGAGTCAGAGAAGATCCTATCCTTCTGGTGCTGCCGACTCCTCAACGCCTTCGAGGACATTTTGCCACATGGACCACAGATCATCGGGTCATGATCGGGTCCGAGGCAGCGGAGGCAGCAGTCATGTGTGTCGGTAAGAGACATAAGTTTCTTACACCGATCACACTTTTTAAACCCGCTGGTAGCCATCAGGGGAAAAAGGGCCCCTGCGAGGTCAAAAGACCGGGCTGCTAATGAAAAAAGAAAAATGGCGTGAACGTTATTCACAAAGGACAAAAAACAAAAAAGAGAGAGTGGACTCGATACCGGCGTATCGGGCCAAGGCGGGAAAAGGATCCGGCGTCGAACCGAAGATAGAAAAAGAAAAAACAGGGAAATCAACTTTTTCCTCGGGGAAAAACGAACTACGTCCATCGGGCTCCGCGGAAAAAAGAAGACTGAGCAAGATGGCACCCTTGGGCGGGAAGGGGACCGTGCATGCGCGCTGCAATTTCAAAAGGCTTTCTTTGAAAGCTGGGGAAATGCTCCGCACGAGGGCTCCGTCGGCGCCGACGTCACCCATATGTGAGGACTGACTTCCTGCTTGGTCCTGGAGAAGGATCAGCACACCAGATACGTTCGGCGAAACGTAAATGGGACCGAAGAAGGCGAAGTCCAGGATGATACCAGGGATGATGGGTACGCGGGCAGAAGAGAGAGGGCGATGGGTGCCAAAAAATCGAGGGTAGTAGATAATAAGGACTTCCAGATGTAGGCCTGAGAATCTGGAGGTAAAGTAGAAAAATCCATGGGAAAAAGCCGATCTGCTGGAGGGAAAAGCTACAAGGTAAGAGGGGAAATATGGCGGCAAAAAATGAACAGGGATAGGGATGGAGGTTCTCGGGCAGAGGGTACTGGAGATCACAAAGAAAAACAGACACAGAGATGATCTTTCCAGGGGAGGGATATAAAGCGTATTCAATGGGTATCTATTGGTGCTGATTGCACTGCAGCATGCCTCCAATCTGAGGGTCCCCGACCATTGTCAAGGACATACCCTGCTATGTTGCTGCAGAGCAGCTGTACAGAAGTTACTGCCCGTTCACACTGGCACCTGGTGATGCTGTGATAAGTCCTACGGTCAAGGTACTGGCCAGATGTACATGTCCCCCCAGAGTTGCAGATCGGCACACCAGGGCCTCTGCGGCAGCCCTCCTACCACATACACACTCTTGCCTATTGCCACAAGTAACATACCCTTGCCAAAACCATGCCCTGCACATATAAACTACTAGAAATTTATAATAGCAGGGCGTCTCAGGACCACACTTCTCAGCCAAACGTGCTTCTGCTCAATACTAACTTACATACCATCCCCAAATCTACGTCCCATTTCTCCAAACACAGGAATTGTTAGGGAAGCCTAGAATAGCCCCTTTAGCACAAACAGCAACTGCCAGCATAGCCAGAATAAAGACTATTGCAGTGCTTTATAGTTCTGCGGGAGTGTTTTTTATTGTTATTTCACCTTACAAACGTCCTTCACTTGTGCATTCTATTCTTGACAACTGCATCTTGTGCCCTCCCAGAGCGCAGGCACACCAGTTCAATACAGACTTGTCACGGCCATTCATCTCTATGCGACGCGTTGAAGATCAGAGCAGAAAATCTTCTAAGTGCTGGCTTTATTCCATGTTGCCGCTGGTATGACATAGGCATCTGCGGGATACACACAGGATGTACACGAGCCTTTCCCGAATATGCCTTATATGTTTCCGCAGCTTGCCATGCCCCCATTGCGCTCCCTCCCACCCATGTTCTAAGATTCCTGTTTTAGTGCCATATATGTGCAGGGACACGTGGTTTCAGAATACGGTTCTGGACGTTTTTGCGAAAAAAGGTCTATCCCGAAGGCCAGGCAGCCTATTTGCGTTTTGGAATGACCCTCTAAGGGGCCAATTCCATTACATGCATGTCTAAGCCACAGGAACATCCAAATCATAAACGTGCCCGATTTAAACGGGATTCCACATTAGATGTACATGCGGTTTCGGCATAGGGACATACACATTGTTGGCACAGCATGAAAAAAGCATTATAGAATACGGCATATGGCTATATGCAGCAAACAGCTTTGTATATCACTGTGATCACTGTATTCTGAAAGGTTAGACTTCTTGAACCCGCCTGTCTCCACGACAGACCTGCATACAGCCACGCCTCCGTGTAAAACGTGCATCTCCTAACCTCCTCCACTCACTGACAGTGTGGTGCTGATGGAAACCACACATGAATACTGATGATACAGAAAAGGTGATGCAAACCAGACTACCTATACCAGCCTGTTGCATGTCCAGAACACTGTAAAGATAGTTTTGTGCACTCTACAATAGTTTAAAAGCTTGTAGAAAGTGATGTGTTTGGCATGACATACCTCGCATCAAACATACACTGCTGTGGAAGACATCCTTAGTTATGCTTGCATTGGTCTGTGCAACGCTCAGTATAGCCCAGAAGAAATCAGAAGAGGGTCTCTACAGCCAAACATCAGAACATATACCTGTCATGATAAAAGACCTGAGGAATGGAACTATTCAACAGTGCAAACAGCACTAATAAATGACAAAGAAGAAATGGTGTTGCATTTATAATAAAGAAGAAGCTTGCAAGAACTGTAATGAAATACAATGCAGTCAGTGAACGCTTAATCTCTATTCGTCTATGAGGAATGCCTATCATCACAACTATAATTCAAGTATATGCCCCAACAACAGCTGCAGAAGAGGATTAAATTGAAGAGTTCTATGAACAAGTTCAAGCTGAAATTGACAGAACATGCAAACAGGATATCCTGATAGTCATGGGTGACTGAACGCAAAAGTTGGCATCAAAGAAGAAGGCAAAGTGGTTGGAAAATATGGACTTGGCAACAGAAATGAAGCTGGAGAAAGACTGATACTATTCATCTCAAGCACCTTCTTCCAGCAACACAAGCAGCGACTGTACACATGGACTTCACCAAATGAATTGTACAAAAATCAAATTGACTACATCTGTGGAAGTCAACAATGGAATAGCTCTATAACATCAACAAAGACAAAACCTGGAGCTGACTGTGGTACAGATCATCAACTACTAGTATGCAAACCCAAGCTAAAGTTGAAAAAGAGCAAACCACTCATGAATGCAGCAAAATATGACCTTGAGAATATACCACTGGAATTTAAAGACTACCTGCAAAATTGATTTGCTGCTTTAGATACAAATGACAGAGCTCCAGAAGAGTTATGGAATGACATCAAGAAGGTTGTGTTGGAAGAAAGCAAGAAGTCTCTACAAAAGGTAAAAAAGCAAAAACAGCCAAAATGGATGACGGAAGAAACTCTGAAAATTGCCTAGAAATGCAGAGACGCTAAAGCCAGAGAAGAAAGAAAGACAATCGCAGAAATCAACAGAGATTTCCAATGTGCAGCAAGACAGGACAAGGAAAAGTACTACAATGACACATACAAGGAAATAGAAGCAGAAACTATTAGAGGAAGAACAATGTCAGCTTTCCTAAAGTTACGAGAGATAAAGAAAAAATTCCAGCCTCGCATTGGAATGCTACAAGATGCTCAAGGTTCTATGTTGAATGATGCTGAGACGATCAAGAAAAGGTAGAAAGAATATACAGTTTTTATATGATAAAGATCAAGTAGACCAACAGCCATTTCAACCTGTACCTTATGATCCGGAACCATTGGTGATGAAAGAAGAAGTTGAAGCAGCATTGAAAGCCTTATCAAAGAACAAAGCACCAGGCATTGCTAGCATTCCCCTAGAAGTACTGTACTACAGCAATCTGATGCAGCTGTTACCGTACTTGCAAGGCTCTGCCAAGAAATTTGGAAGACAACATCATGGCCAACTGACTGGAAAAGATCTGTGGTTATACCAATACTAAAGAAAGGTGATCCGACTGACTGTGGAAATTATCGCAAAATCACTCTGATCCCACATGCCAGCAAGATTCTACTGAAGATTATTCAACAGAGACTACAACCATACATGGAACAAGAACTACCTGAAGTCCAAGCAGGGCTCAGGAAAGGGCGAGGAACGAGAGACATCATCATGGATGTGAGATGGATCCTTGAATAGACTAAAGAATATCAAAAGGATATCTATTTGTGCTTTATCAACTTTAGCAAGGCTTTTGACTGTGTAAACCATGAGAAACTCTGGGTCACATTAAGAAGCATGGGTATACCAGAACACCTAATCATTCTCTTACACAATCTGTACATTGATCAAGAAGCAACAGTTCAAACGGAACAAGGAGAAACATAATGGTTTAAAATAAGCAAAGGTGTAAGACAAGGCTGCATACTTTCCCCCTACCTGTTTAAGTTATATGCAGAACAAATCATCAGAGAAGCAGGATTGTATGAAGACAACAGAGGTGTGAAGATTGGTGGAAGACTCATCAACAACCTTCCTATGCTGATGATACCACATTACTGGCTGAAAGTGAAGATGATCTAAAACATTTGCTTCTCACGATCAACGAACATAGTCTCAAAATGGGCCTGCACCTTCATGTAAAGAAGACAAAGATCATGACAACTGGCAAAATCAACAAGTTCATCATTGAAGGAGAAGAAATTGAAATTGTGGACAGCTTTAACCTACTTGGATCAACTATCAATAAAGAAGCAACAAGCAGTCAAGAAATCTGACAACGCATTGCTCTTGGCAGAATGGCTATGAAAGATTCTCAAGAGCAGAGATGTCTCTCTCCATACAAAGATTCGACTTGTTCAAGCCATGATATTTTCAATAAGATCATATGGATGTGAAAGCTGGACAGTGAAAAAGATAGGAAGCAAACTGATGCCTCCTAATTATGGTGCTGGCGGCGAATACTGCGTATACCATGGACTGCCCGAAGAACAAACCAGTCAGCACTAGAGGAGATCAAACCTAAGCTTTCTTTAGAAGCTCAGATGACAAGACTTCGACTTTCATACTTTGGACACAACGTGCGAAGAGAGAGATTATTAGAGAAAAACATCATGCTTGGCAAGATAGAAGGTCAACGCAAAAGAGGAAGGTCAGCAATGAGATGGATCAATACAATAACAGCAGCTACGGGCACCAGTCTATCAACAATGAGCCACTTGACAGATGACCAAACACAATTTAGGACAACTATCCAGAGGGTCGCCATGAGTCGACACCGACTCAACGGCACTTAAACTCAACGGCACTTAACAGCAACAACAATTGGCTGAAGACCAAACAAAGTTTAGATCAACTATCCAGAGGGTCGCCAGGAGTCAACACAAACTCGACGGCACTTAACAACAACAGTGCAAACAGCGTTAATAAATGACCAAAAGCACCATCCTTGCTCTCTACAATTGTGCACATTTCTAGAGACCTATGATGGTGCCCCTGGACATGTCTTTGTGCTGTTTGCACTGTTGACTGCTCTCATTCTAAGGGGCCCTTATTAATGATAGGGATATGTTGTGACCTTTTGTTATAGAGAACCTCTTCTGATTTAACCTCCCTGATCACACTGACACCTGGGAACACTGCGGTCATCCCCTACAGTCCAGGTACCGGCCAGGCATTCATGTCCCCCCAGATTAGCAGATCAGCACAACTGATCCTCCTGTACAACACTCAAATCACACACACACACCCTCACCCTCACTTGCAGTCACAACTACTATCCTCTGCCAAAACCATGCCCTGTACCCATAGACAAATGCTGTGAAGCCAAGTACAAAAAACATAAATTGTGAGCCCTTTGAGGACAATTGAATTATATATACAGTGTATATATTGACTGGTAGAAAAGTGGTATATAAGCCTAGTTAAATAAATAAAAATAAAATAAATGATGGCATGGCATCTCAGGACATCACAGCCGATCTGCATTTCTCAGGCAAACACGATATTGCTCTGTACTATCTCACATACCATCACTACATTTACATTCACATTGTTCCGGACACTAGAATTGTTAGGGAACCAAGAATAGCCCCTTTGGCACAAGCAGCGAATGTAAGCATAGCCAGAATACAGTCTATTGCAGTGTTTTATATTTCTGTAGGAGTGTTTTATATTATTCCCTAACCTTACAAACGTCCTTCACCTGTGCTTTCCATTTTGTACAACTGCATCTTGTGCACTCCAAGACAGCAGATACACCAGTTCAGTACAGACATGTCACAGACATTCATCTCTATGGGATGCATTTTGGATCAGAGCAGAATATTCCACGTTTCCGCAGGTATAACTTGGACATCCGCGTGTAATGTTGACGACGTATACAGGCCTCACTGAATACGCTTTATACGTCTCCATGGCTGGCCATGTCCCCATTCCGCTCCCTCCTGCCCACATTCAGAGATCCCCGTCCTAGCGCCATATACGTGCAGAAACACGAGATCTTGGAATATAGTTCTAGATGTATTCGCAAGAAAAACGTCTATCCCACACGTCTAACTGGCTTCTTTATAGTTCAGAATGATCCCGTAAGTGCTTTCTCTTGATTAGACTGTAAGCTCTGATGAGCAGGGACTGTATCTTACATCTATATGTACAGCACTGCATATTTCTTGTAGCGCTATACAAACGATTACTAGTAGTAGTAGTGTAATGAAAGATTTATACAGAAACACTATTACCTTCTTCCTGCTGGCCAATCCTCTTCCTATTCACTCAAGCATAGGCTTTTGCCGTTGCCTTTTGTACCTGTTAAGCCACCTTAAGATCATCAGAAACAATCACGCCCAGGTCCCGCTCTACTTTCATGGACAGAAGTACTTCACCCCTATACTGTACCACTCTCTTGGATTTTTGCAGCCCAAATGTATGACCCTGAATTTTTTAGTGTTAAATCCCAGCTATCAAACTCTCGATTGCTCTTCAAGCTTAGCTAGATCCCTCCTCATATTATCTATTCCTTCCTGGGTATCTACTCTATTGCAGATTTTCGTATCATCTGCAAAGAGGCAAATTTTATCTGACAGCCCATCCGCAATATCACTAAAAAAATGTTTAAAAGAATCGGACCAAGGACGGATATCTGCGGCATCCAAATGGTATAAATGGTACACTGTATTCTTATCGAATATCAAATCTTGTTGTAACCTATTCAATGTATATATAATTATGTATAATTATTTAGATAGTTATTCCCCAGTTCACACCCAGTTGATTTTCCCTGTTATCTGTAAACCTAGATCAGTCATGTACTGACAGGTATGTTGTTGTTCAATGTAAACCGCACTGATGATGAATAGTGCGGTATATAAAAAATGTTAAATAAAAATAAATAAAATAAAATGGTAACATCCTTCTCCTCAGAGAGAGCTCCATTTACCTGTACTCTTTGTTGCCTCCCACTCAACCAATTTCTAACCCAGACTTTAGGGTCTTTCCTAGGATGCTCAATTTATTTATAAGTCGTCTGTGCATAACAGTGTCATAGGCTTTACTGAAATCTAAGTATACCACATCTAGGGTTCTCCCTAGGTCCAACTCTCTAGTCACTCAGTCAAAGAAATCAATCAGATTTGCCTGACAAGACTAGCCCTTTGAAGGCCTACTTTAAAATTTTAATCCACATTCTGCAGCCGGGTTAATTTTTGCATATTTCAGGAAAATTGTACCTGTCTTATTCAATATGTTCTAATAGTGATTTTCCTTCTGCTATGGTCATGTATTATATATCATTTGATAGGAATATTTAGTCAGAATTTTGGATCCCGAGAGTTTTGGGCTCGGCCTGGAAAGGGCTAGTAAAACCATGCTGCCTTGGATCCTACAATCCAATGGACTCCAGAAATCTCACTATCCTCTGTTTTAGCAGCGTTCCCATTAATTTACTCACCACAGAGGTCAGACTAACTGGCCTGTAGTTCCCAATCTCATCCTTACTTCCTCTTTTTGTGTAAAGAGACCACATGTGCCCTTCTCCAGTCATCTGGGACCACTCCCGACTTTAAAGAAGCATTGAAAAGGTCAGACAGTGGATCCGCTATAACCTCCCTAAGTTCCTTCAATATTCTTGGATGTATCACATCCAGCCCCATTGCTTTGTCTATTTTCAGTTTAGCCAGGTTTTTGCAGTCTTCTGAAAGTCATTCAAAATACCCTGACTTCTGTTTCTATTTCTGGGTGTTTTCTGAGGTCCTTGAGCATCTTTTAGCATTTCAGTCCAAGACTGGAATTGGCTTTTCAAAAGCTATGAGACTTAAAGAGAAAATCTTGCTCTTCCTCTGATAGCTTCTATTTCCTTGCATGCATAATTGTAGTACTTCTCTTTGTCTCACCTTGCTGCATGTTGAAAATCTCTATTAAGTTCCATGATTCTCTCTCTTTCTCCTCTGGCTTTAGTTTCTCTGGCATGGGACTGCCCAACAAAACCACATATTAACCCCATGCTACCCTTTAGTAAACATGCCCCTAAGTACAGGTAATTGCTCTCTTTCCATCTTATTAGCAATATAGATCTGCAAATATCATAAAAAAATTAATATCCATGTTGGCCACTTTATTTATATAAAGATGTAAAAGGGGTTAGACTCCTAAATAGGGACTCTTTGAAAATCTATTAGGACTATGTCCCTAACTTTATGCTCAAAATTTCATTAAACTCCTAAATTTCAGAGTCTGAAAATTGGATGCCAATAGAGGTGGACATAAGGTGGAAATAAAGTTAGGAGCCTAGCACTGATTTTCAGTACTAGGCACCTAAATTAGGCTCATAAATCTAGGCAAATGAATAGCAGGCTCACATTTATGAGCATAATTTTTTAATGCCTAAATTTTGGCGAATTTTCAGCTGAAAACATACAGGCCAGTCTATTGAGGTGCTAAGCAATTAGCACATGAATTAGGGCACAGTAACTGTTGGCACAGAGCTGCAGTAAAGCGTAGTTACTCACCTGTAACAGGTGATCTCCAGGAACAGCAGGAATTTAGTCTTCACATATGGGTATCGTCGGTACCGACGGAGCCTGCGCGGGAACGCTCCCCAGCATCCAATAGGAACGCTTTTGGGAGCATCCCTCAGCACATGCGCGCTGCCTTCCCGCCTTTCCAACTGTCCCTCTTCAGTTAAGTTTGTAGCTGAGGGAAAGGATAGAGGGAGAGAGGAAAGAGACAAAGAGATAGAGAGACAACTCCTAGGGGAGGTGGGTGGGTTGTGAAGACTAAATTCCTGCTGTTCCGGGAGATCACCTGTTACAGGTGAGTAACTACTCTATCTCCAGGAACAAGCAAGAATGTAGTCTTCACATATGCGGACTCCCTAGCTGAAGATGCCAGGGAGATAGCCCCAGGAAGGTGCCACCCTAGAAAGGTAGGCATCCTTCCTCCCATGAATCTTTGGCATTCCACCAGGGTTGGTGGGTAGGAGCTGAATTAGGTCTGAAAGAGATTTTGAAGAACAGCTTGGCCAAAGAAGGCATCCCGATGGGAGGCTTTATCCAGGCAGTAGTGGGCTGTGAAGGTGTGTACCGAAGCCCAGGTGGCTGCGCGACAAATGTCATCGATAGACACAGAGTGGAGATTAGCCATGGAAGCTGCCATGGCTCTCACGTTATCAGCTGTGACATGGCCTTGAAGAAGAAGACCCTTACTCTCATAAGCAAAGGATATGCATTGGGCAATCCATTTAGATAACGTTCTTTTGGAGACTGAAAGTCCCAAATGACTAGAGTCAAAAGCTATAAAAAGTTGCGAGGACTTTCTATGTTGCTGTGTTCTCTGTAGGTAAAAGGCTAAGGCTCTTTTACAATCCAAAGTATGAAGGTTTCTTTCTGCATTAGAGGCGTGAGGCCGTGGAAAAAATACAGGAAGATAAATTGATTGATTCAAATGAAAAAGCGAAACCACCTTTGGCATAAAGTGTGGATGAGTTCTAAGAACAACCTTATCATGATGAAACCTAGTATAAGGAGGATCGGCCACTAAAGCTTGCAGTTCACTAATGCAACATGCAGAGGTGATTGCAATTAGGAAGATGACCTTCCAGGTCAAAAACGTAAGGCTCAAAAGGCGGCTTCATGAGCTGCCCGAGAACTAGATTTAGATCCCATGCCACCGGTGGTGGCTTAATGGGAGGTTTGTGAACAGAAGACCTCTCATAAATCTGGATATGAGTGGATGAGAGGAAATTGGTTGTCCATTCAGAGGCTTATAAGAAGCTGCAATTACACTAAGATGGACTCTTACCGAATTGGTCTTTAGACCAGAATTCGATAAGTGAAGGAGATACTCTAGTATCGATTCTAAAGGTATGACAAGGGGGTTTAATCCCTTCTTGGAGCACCATATAGTAAAACATTTCCACTTGAAGGCATAAGATCTTCTTGTGGAAAGTTTTCTAGAAGCCTGAAGGATGTCCTTTACCTGTTGGGACAGGTTCAAATCCTAGAGATCTAAGCCTTCAGAAACCAGGCCGTGGGATGCAGGGACTGGGGACTCGGGTGCCATAGCATCCCGTCCTCTTGGGAAAGGAGATCTGGCGCATGCCCTAACTCCAGAGGTGCAGCTTGAGAGAGATGTAGAATCAGGGGATACCACGCTTGGCGTGGCCATCGTGGCGCTATGAGAATCATGCGACCCCTATCTCTCTGAAGCTTGAAGAGTGTTTTGGGGATGAGGGGAATGGGTGGGAAGGCATAAAGGAAGTCCTGAACCCAGTGAAGGAGGAAGGCATCCCTTGCCTGACAATTGTGAGCCGGAATCCTGGAAAAGAACCGGGGAAGTTTGGCATTCAGTGGACTTGCAAAGAGGTCTATGTCTGGAGTGCCCCAGAGATGAAATATTTTTGCCACCTGGTCTAGGTGGAGAGACCACTCGTGAGGCAGCAGTACTCGACTGAGTTTGTCTGCGCAAAGGTTTTGAATACCTGGAAGATATACCACTAGAAGGTGAATTTGATATTCTCTGGCGAGGGCCCACAGTCGTAAAGCTTCGTTGCATAACGACAGAGAGCCTGTCCCGCCCTGCTTGTTCCCATAGAACATGGCTACTTGATTGTCCGTCTGGACTAGGACTGTCTTCTAGCTGAGCTTGGCGTGGAATACTCGAAGAGCTAAATAGATTACTCTTAATTCCAGGAGGTTTATGTGTAGACCAGCCTCCTGTGGAGTCCAGGTGCCCTGGGTAGAGAGAGGATTCAGGTGTGCTCCCCAACCCACCTGCGATGCATCTGTTAGGGTGGCCTGAAAAAGGGGTTGATGGAAAGGAGACCCCACTGTCAGATTTTCTAGTGACTGCCACCATTGGAGGGACAAAATTAGTCATTGAGAGTTTACTATTTTGTCTGATAAATGTCCTGTGGCCTGTGTCCACTGTGTGGATAGGGTCCACTGAGCTGCTCGCATGTGGAGGCAAGCATATGGGACTACATGAACTGTGGATGCCATATGTCCCAGCAACTGTAGTAGCTCTCGAGCAGTTAGGGAGGATTTCCCAGCTGCTTGAGAAGCTAGTTGCATTATGCGAAGACGCCGGGCCTGTGGAAGGAAAGCCTGTCTGGTATCTAGACAACCCTATGAATTCCAGGCATTGGGAAGGAACAAGTTGGAATTTTGGGAAGTTTATTACCAACCCCAAGTATTGGAGGATTCGCATTGTGCGAGACAGTGCAGTGCTGGCCTCTGCAACTGTAGGGGGCTCGAATGAGCCAGTCATCTAAGTAAGGGAAGACGAATATCCCCAGGGTTCGCAGAAATGCAGCCATTACTGCCATGCATTTCGTGAATACCCTTGGAGCTGAAACCAGACCAAAGGGAAGAACCCTGTACTGGAAATGTTTTCCCTTGAAAAGGAATCGTAAGAATTTCCTGTGATTTGGATGGATCAGAATGTGAGTGTATGCATCCTTTAAGTCTAGAGAGCAAAGCCAATCCTGGCTTTGAAGATATGGCAGAAGAGTTCCAAGAGAAATCATTCTGAACTTCTCTCGGAACAGGTATTTGTTTAATTCTCTGAGGTCTAGAATGGGTCTGTGTCCTCCTGTTTTCTTTGGAATAAGAAAATAGGGGGAGTAGAACCCTGCACCCCATTGAAGAATGGGTACCTCTTCTATTGCCCCTTGGGCAAGAAGTGTTGAGACCTCGTGATCTAGCAGATTGTCTGCGGAGGTTTGAGAATTGAATTGCCTTAGAATTATAGGAGGGGGCATGCTATGAAAATGGAGCTTGTACCCCTCTCCTACAATGGACAGAGTCCAATCGTCTGCTGTTATCTGATGCCATCTGTTGGCAAAGTGGAATAACCTGCCTGGGATAGTGGGGGTTGGGGACCCCTCAGAGGCAGGATGGCTAAGCTCTCTAGGAAGGAGTCAAAGCCCTTGAGGGGGCTGAACCTGCAGAGCTGGTTGGGCTCTCGGGCCTTTTGGCTTCTTTTGCTGTCTAGTTTGTCCCTTTTGGGCAACCTGACCCTGAGTTTGACTCTGCTGGGTATAGGAAGGATAAAATTTCCTCTTTTTGCTGAAAGAGGGTTTTTTATAAGGCTCCTTTTTGGCTGGAGTGGCTGTAGATTTTGACAATCTATCTAGAGTGTTATTGTCAGCATCTAATTCGTTAGCCTTTTCCTGCCAGTTCTTGCCAAAGAGATTCTCTCCCGTGCAAGGAATGTTGCCTAACTTGTCCTGTACCCAAGTCTCCAAGTCTGATGCCTGAAGCCAAGCGATACATCGTGCCCCAATGGCAATAGCAGAGGTTCTGCTGATGCATTCAAAGCAGTCAAAGGCTGCACGATTTACAAACTTGGAGACATCTTGAGCATGCTTAACTAGAGCAAGAAAGTCTTGTCTCTTGTCATCTGGGAGAAGTGGGCTCATAAGTTTCAAGTCTCCTGTAACTTCTTTGAGGAACATGCCTATATATAGTATATATGAACTGATCCTAGCTGAAAGCATGGAAGCCTGAAAAGTTCGGCGCCCAAAAGCGTCCAGAGTCCTGCATTCACGACCTGGGGGATTGGATGCATGCCTCTTTGCACTTTTCATCTTACGCATGGCTGACTCCACCACCATTGAATGGTGTAGCAGCTGAGTCTTTTGAAATCCAGGACATGGCGGAACTCGATACATAGTATCAAGCCTCCTAGAATGAGGAGATGTAATCAGAGGTGTCTACCACATTCTGAGCATCAAGTTATGCAGAATTTCATGGATGGGGAGAGTGGCTGCCTCCTTTGTAGCTTTAGGATATTGGAGAATTTCCAATTCCTTTGCTCTGGGTTCCTGTTCAGGAGCTACCATGATTGAAAGGCCCTTGGTCACATCACGAATAAAATCCTGAAAAGACATGTCCTCTGGAGGTGACATTCTGCGTTGGGGAGACGAGGGATATTCTGGGAGAAACCCTCTGGTACCAGCAGAATTGTCAGAGTCTTCGGAATCGGAGGATTCAAAGTATTCCTGACCCACGATGCTCATGCAAAGCACGGTCCCGGTATCGATCAAAGTCGGTACCGAGTTGATCCAGTACCGATCTGTCGATTCCAGCCAAAGATGGCATGGGAAGAATTCCCACCGGGGCTGGTACCGTCTGTACCGGTGTAGGTACCGGCATCGGTATCGATGTCGGTACCGGTGCCCGTTGAACCATAGGTGTCAACGGTACCACAGTTGTGAGAAGAGCTGCAATGCTGCATTCGATAGCGAGGAACCTCTGGTCTATCGACGCTGCCGATGCCCGGGTGTCGGTACCAGTGAAAACGGCCGAGACCCCTGAGCATGGCACCAGTAGTTCTTGCAAGATCGAGGCCTCAAGAACATCCTGGAGCCCCATTGATGCTTTGGAAGCCGAAGCCTCCCGCCGGGGCTGTTTTGCCGGTGTGGTTCCCTCAAGGGCAATGCCAATGGTCTCTCGATGCTTAGCAGGAGAGCTACCCTTTGAGGACTGGCTTTTTTGTTTAGTTACCTGAGATCCATGGGAGGAAGAGGAGGCTCTTGAAGATGTTGATGCAATGGATCTATTGTAACTTATAGCTCTGTAGTGAAACTAGAAAGTACAATGTATCTTTATTATAGACTATAGTCAATATAACAAACGGATAGCTATTCCATTTCAAAACTGCCGTAAGGTCTCAGAAAATTGGGCTGCCACTGACGGGCTGCTAATACTTTTCCCTCCCTGAAGCTGAAACCGGCCACTTGAAGCTAAGCACTGAATTTTCTACATTTTACTTAACAGGATATTTATTGGAAGCAGTGAACTAATGTTAAAAGTTATATATTCAGTTTTAAGAAAAGTATTAGAAGCTATTCCAAGCAAGTTTCAAAAGCCGTAGAAAAGGTCGTTGATGTTGTGGTGGCTTGAAGTCCACTTGACGATTCATAATAAGTCAGTGGCAGCCCGATTTTCTAAGACCTTACGGCAGTTCTGAAATGGAATAACTATCCGTTTGTTATATTGACTATAGTCTATAATAAAGATACATTGTACTTTCTAGTTTCACTGCAGAGCTATAAGTTACAATAGTCATATTAACTCTGTTAAGAGAAGACCAGGATTGGAGTTGTGATGCAATGGATCTGGCATCTGAAGAAAAGAGAGTACCGAGCTTTGCAGCCCGGTTCTGTCTTCCTCTCTTAATCATCCCCATACAGGAGAGACATTCAGATGGAGAATGTTCAGGCCCTAAACATTTAAGACACCAATCATGGGTGTCAGTGACGAAAATGGTACCGCCACACTTAGTACATTTTTTAAAACCACTAGTTGGTTTTTCCATGTTTCAGGAATATGAGGCCTAATGCCCAAAATGGTGCCTAGCACCGAAAAAGAAATGTTTCTGAAGAGAAACAGTTCAAAGTATAACATTTTTGAGAAAAGAACCGGCGGTACCGGTAGGCGTCATGTGGAGGCAAACGCGACCACAAGAAAACAATTTTAAAGACGGAATTTTCTGCGGTGACGGGGTATGGGTCCTGTCAGCTCCGCGGAAAACAAAGAACTGAAGAGGGACAGTTGGAAAGGAGGGAAGGCAGCGCGCATGTGCTGAGGGATGCTCCCAAAAGCGTTCCTATTGGACGCTGGGGAGCGTTCCCACGCAGGCTCCGTCGGTACCGACGATACCCATATGTGAAGACTACATTCCTGCTTCTTCCTGGAGATCTGTTATTACACTGGCATGACAGCTCAAGTTAATTCATGTACTGACTGCTTATCATGTTATGAGGTGAATTATGGGTGGGGAATGTGCATTGCAATTAGCACCCAGTCACATTGTCCTGGTGTAGACAGTGCAGATATCTTACTTTGTGTGTGTGTGCGTGTGTGTGCGTATGCATGTTGGGGCAATGGGTAGATCTGTGCCCATGTTTGTAGGGGCAGTGGGTATGTGTCTGCACTTTCCCTGTCCTCCTGCATCAATGTCTCTCCCCCTCGCACTATTCTCCATTCCAAGCCTTCACTGCTCTCTCTTGCACTCTCCCTTTTTTCCCTCCACCCACTCATGCATGCTCCCTCTCCTGCTATCCAACTTTACACTCACTCAGGCCTTTTGCTCGCTCCCTCCCTCCCATCTCTTCTCCTTCTCTCCTCTAACCTCACCCTTTCCTTTATTCTCCATCCCATTCCTTATAATCCACCTTTAGCACAGTCCCTGCCTCTTATGTCCTATCCCTTTCTTCTAATCCCATCCCTTCCAATAAACTCCACCCCCTTCATTAGGTTCCATCCCTTCTTTCAGTGCTAGCCTCCTTCAAACTGCAGCCCCACTCTTCTGGCTGGTGGAATCTGGGACCTCCCACTGGCCTCCTCAGGCTGCAGCCCCGCTCTTCTGGCCTGTGGGACCCAGGACATTCTGCCGGCCTCTTCAGACTAAAGCTCTGCTCTTCTGACCAGCAGGATTCAGAGATTCCTAACAGCCTTTTTGGGCCATTTTATTTATTTATTTTATTTATTTAGACAGTTTTTGTATACCGCCTTATCCTTCAATCAAAGCGGTCACAACACAGTTGGGGGATACATTTAACACGCGGGGATATGAGACACACACTAATACGTACAGGGAACATGGGCTATGGAGGGTTAAGTGGCTTGCCCAAGACCACAAGGAGCATCTGTGGGACTAGAAACCCCAGTCCTTCCGGCCCAAGGTTGCTGTCCTCTAGTGGGATTTGAACCTCCGACCTTCTGGCCTGAAGTACCTTGCCCCAACCACTAGGCTACTCCACCCTCCAGCTCTTCCTGCTGATGGGACCAGGACTTGTAAAACCCTGGCGCCAAAGGCAGTGTCCTCCAGCCCATGGACATCCAAGCGGTAATGCTTGACAGAAGTGGAAAGTGATACCCATGGGTGGTTCGACAAATGTCTACAAAGGCTACTGAGCTCCACTGCACCCACTAGGATGCTTGTGCTCAGAAGAATGGGTGTGCAAACCCTCCGGAACCAGCCAGTTCCTCAACAGATACGCTGAGGCAATGGCCTCCTTAATCCAGCACCCCAAAGTCGACTTGGCTGCAGCATCACCCTTGCACAGGCCAGCAAAAAGCATAAAAAGATGGTCAAACTTACAAAAGGAATTTGTAACCTCCAAGTACTGGAGAAGCACTTTACGGACATCCACAAGACGAAGATCATTATTCTTTCCCTGACACTGCTCCTTAGAGAAGGAGGGAAGGCAGACCACCTGGTTCACATGAAAGGGAGAAATCACCTTTGGCAAGAAGGAAGGCACAGGCTGAATGGAAACGGCCTCCTCTGAAAAAGACAGATAAGGTTCTCGGCAAGACAGAGCCTACAGCTCAGAAATTCACCATGTGGAACAAATCACGACCAAAAAGACCATCTTGAGTGTCAGATCCTTCAAAGTAGCGTACTTCAATAGCTCAAAGGGCGTTACCATTGGGGCTCTGAGCACCAGACCTCAGATTCCAATAAGGGAATCACAGATCAGAGGGGAGGACAGAGATTCCAAACTCCCTGGAGAAAGCACAAGACGTCCAGGTGCAAGGCTAGAAATTTACCAGTCACCAGACCCTGGAAACAGGCCAAAGCTGCCACCTGAACTTTCAGGGAGCTAAGGGAAAAGCCCTACTCCAGGACATCCTGTAGAAAGGCCAACAAAGATAGCACCTTGGCCACCTCAGGAGCCAACTGCCAAGTGCCACACCATCACTCAAAGAGGCTCCAGATCCACACATATGCTAGCTTGGTAGATCTCCTCTGGGCTCTGAGCAGAGTGAAGACCACCACCAGTGAGTAGCCCTTACATGCTAGACGTTTCCTTTCAAGAGCGAAGTCTTATGCGAGAAGGGAACTGGGTCCTCCAGGATGATCAGGCTCTGTCACAATAAGACACAAGGTGGACCATACAGCAGCACCTTTGATCGCAGATCCACAAGAGGAGATGACGAAGCATCTGAATTGGCTCTTTGCATTTGAAGACATAGCCAAACTGAATTGTGTCTAGCACCCAGCAATCCTTCGTAACCCAGGCCCATTCCTGAAAGAAAAGGTGAAGCCTGTTTCCAACCGGAGGAACCAGGGAATGAGCCCCCAAACTTCAATGCGCAGCCCACGCACTCCACAAAAGTACTGGGTCCATGCACTCCACAAAAGTATTGAGAACAGGCCTGAAGCCTAGAAGCAGAGGGGAAGAAAGGTTTTCCAGGTCGTTATCGATGAAAGTCCCAAGACCCCTGGGGATCTGGCCAGCACAGCCTTGGTGGATGGGCGGAGGCTGACAAGAAAGAGGCACCAGCCTGCTTCACAGGCTTCTTGGATCTATCTTCTGGAAAATGGTAAGATTTTGTCTCGCCTAGGTCCTTCACCAGCTTCTCAAAATCGGCTCCAAAGAGAAGCTTTCCCTTAAAAGCCAGTTGGGCTAAACTGGACTTTGAAAGATGTATCTGCTGCCCAGTGCCAGAGCCAAATCCAATTCCATGACACCATCATCAGGGCATCATCCCTAGCTGCCAAACCTACCAGGTCATATATCTTTTCACCAAATTCTTTGGATCCAAAAAAAATAGGCTAACCCCCACTCCCCACGTTCATTATGGTATGCTACTTGCTACTTCTACCACCATGTTAACCCAAGTTTATGCCCCCACCCCAATGCTATGTAAACCAGTGCTTTCATTGTTGCTTTTACTATCATGTTCAACCCAAGTTAATGTCACCCCAATCTAGGTCTTTGTAACTTAGTTCTGTTAATGTTACATGTAAACTGCCTTGACTGAAACAGAAAGCGGAATATAAACCCTGTTAAGTAAATAAATAAAATAATTATATGATATATGGCATCAGAAAAGAATGCTGTAGCTGACTCCAAAAGAGGGGTAGTATCATCCGGCACCGGCAGAAGAGACTGAATCTGTGAGACCTGCACATCCATCTTGGGGAATGCTAAACCATTCAACACACTTCTTCTTTGGGAGAGAGTAGATCTTCTTACATACCCTTAATCCTTTAGACAGGGAGTCGGAAGAGTCCCACTCCAGCCAGATCATATCCTTAATCACATCCAGGAACGGGAAGACAGTAGTAGATTTCCGCATCCCTTGAAGGAGCCGGCATCGTGATGGATACTTCTGGCACCTTCGGTTCCTGCTTCGTGCCAGAAGTATCCATCAGTTTCAAGGGGATGAAACCCTGGCAATCAATGCCACCAGCTCTTCCTTACAGAACAGGTGGATCACCCAGAGGCTGCAGAATCTGAATTTCCACGTCATCAGGACTAGGCCTGCTGTAAAAAGAAAAGAATTCCAGGGAGAACAATCCGGAGTCTGGAAACTCTCCCCTCAGAAATTACCTACCAACACCAGGGGTCACAGCTGCCTCAGACCTCCCTCCCCCCCTTAGAGGACGAGGAGCAGCTTACAGCACAGTCTCCAAAGCCTCTGGCTGGTTTGATTTTATTTATTTATTTAACATTTCTTATATACCGCCTTTCATATCATCAAGGTGGTTTACCTTGAATAAACTGAAATTACATTGAACAGGGCATTATAACTTGGAGATAACTATTTTACAGGGAACATGGGCTATTGAGGGTTAAGTGGCTTGCCCAAGACCACAAGGAGCACCTGTGGGACTAGAAACCCCAGTCCTTCCAGCCCAAGGTTGCTGTCCTCTAGTGGGATTTGAACCCCCGACCTTCCGGCCTGAAGTACCTTGCCCCAACCACTAGGCCACTCCTCCACTCCTACTCATAGCACCACCTTGATATTCCTACCCATAGCACCACCTACCCTGAGGCAAGCAAGACTGGATTAAATGTAACCCCCAGCTGAGAGAGGGGGAGCAGGCCTGAGAGCCCCAGGCAGAGAATCCATGCTAGGCTCAACTCTACTCCCTTGAAACCATTTTACTGGCTGGCAGGCAGATCAAAGTGGCTGGCAGGCAGATCCTTCGAAAGCTTTCTGCAATCTTCAGGAGAGAGCAGGGGAGACAGAGAAGGAGGGAGAGAGCATTGAGATTGTGTGAGGCTGCTACATTCTTTCATATCCTTCCAAATCCTTCCAATTTCTGGCTGCTCAACAGACTCATAATGATAAGAGCATGAGCTGAACAAATGTTCCTTCCTCCACATCAGGCTGAAGTGAGAGAGTCACCCTTAAGGTAGTTATTCATGAGAGTTTTGACTATTTAATCAATCTCTTCCTCTCAATCCTCAGATTTTCTTCAGAGAGGAGAAAATCCATCCACCCTCTGCTGGAGACAAAGAAATACTGAAGGGACCTCTGGTGGCTGAGGTGAAAAGAGGCATGGAAATGATGTCATTGAAGCCTACGTTTTTCATTGTTTTTTTGTCTCCACCAATCTAAATACAACTCACTTGTTTGGACTGGTCTAGCTGGACAATATAGAATCACATTTTATTTTGTGCACCTCTCATATCTAAAAAAGGGTTATCACCAATTACTTACGATTTTCAGATTTGAAAACAGTAACTATTATACATATGCTAATTCTTCTTAGTCCACTATAAAAAGGAGATTTATTTTCTTACAGTGGGCAGGATTTATTTATTCATTCAAAAAATGTATTACTCATTTAGTCATTAAAGTTCAAAGCAAGTTACAAAGAAACATTTTAAATTATAGTGACCACAGATAAACTGACAAACAATAACACAATTTGTAATTGAAACAAGTTACACTATGATTCCAATAAAGTACAAACTAATTATAACAGTGCTTGTTCAGCATAGTTACTCACCTATAACAGGTGTTCTCTGGAGACAGCAGGAATCAGTCCTCATATATGGGTAACATCAGTGTCGACAGAGCCCATGCAGTAGCTTCTCCCCAGCTTTCAAAGAGAGCCTTTGGGAGATGCACCACGAATGCATGGTCCCCTTCACGCCCAAGGGTGCCATCTTGCCTCAGTAGGATGATATAGCTCAAAGGCAAAATATGACACTAAAAGCAACTCCATGAGGAGGAGGGAGGGTTGTGAGGACTGATTCCTGCTGGCCCTGGAGACCACCTCTGACAGGTGAGTAACTACGCTTTCTCTGGGAACAAGCAGGAAGTCAGTCCTCACTAGCTACAAACTACCGAAAACCTATAAAAATCCACGGGTGGCCAGGAAAAGGCGAGCTGTGAGCAGCAGCAATCAGTCCTTGAGAAGACAGACTCCTGAGCAGCCCAAGTGTCCAGTGAGAAACCAGCATTGCAATAGTCTGAACACACAAGGGCAAAAGGGCAGGAGTAGCCTACACCCCGAATAGATGATGAAGTTCCGCCTGGCCAAAGCCACTGTCCCTATGGGACTCCTTCTCCAGGCAGTAATGAGCTGAGAAGGTATGAACTGAGGACCAGGTTGCAGCCCAGCAGGTTTCCGACAAGGGAACAGAACAGAGGTTTGCCACAGATGCCGCATGACCTGGCACTCCAGTGAGAGCCTAGCCTGCTTATAGGTGAGAGCAATGCAGTCTGCCACCCAAGTGGACAGAGTATGCTTAGTCATCGCTGCCACAGCCAATTGGGGTCATAGGAGATGAAAAGCTGTGAGGCTTTGTGGTGGCCCTGGGTACAATGGAGGTAAAAGGAAAGGGCCCTCTTACAGTCCAGAATATGAAGGATGGTCTTTGCCCTGCTGGCATGAGGCCACAGAAAGAAGGTGGGGAGCACAACCTCCTGACTGAGGTAGAAAGGGGACACCACTTTGGAAAGAAAGGGGTCACCACCATAGCACCCTTGGGTGGAAAGGGGACCATGCATGTATGGTTCATCTCCCAAAGGCTCTCTTTGAAAGCTGTGGAGAAGCTACTGCGCGAGCTCCATTGGCACTAATGTCACCCATGTGTGAGGACTGATTCCTGCTGTCTCCAGAGAACAACTGTTACAGGTGCGTGCAGAGAATGACCCTGTAACAGAAGGGTGCGTGCGGAGAACAACCCTGTTATAGAATCTCGTGTAGGGTGGATCTGTCACCAATGCCTGGAGCTCACTGATGCTGCGAGTTGATGTTAGTGCCACCAAGAACACAACTTTCCAGAAAAGGTACCGAAGGTGGCAGGTTGCCAGGGGCTCAAACGGTGGGCCAGTGAGTTGTGACAGCACCATGTTGAGGTCCCACTCCACTACCAGCGGACGGACAGGAGGCTTAGACAACAACAGACCCCACAAGAAGTGGATCATGAGAGGATGGATGGAGAAGGACTTAACCTCGATAAGGTGGTGGTGCGCTGCAAGTGCACTCAGGTGGACCCTAACCAAGTTGGACTTCAGTCCTGCCTGAGACAGGTGAAGCAAATATTGCAGGACAAGCTGTACAGAGCACAACAACGGGTCAACCCATCGCTCCACGCACCACAATGTGAATCTGGACCATTTGAAGGCATAAGCCTATCTTGTGGAGATCCTACAGGAGACCAGGAGGACCTCTTTCACCTCCCCTGAAAGGTTGAATAGGGCCAAAGCTACCCTCTCAGAAGCCAAGCTATTAGCGCCCAGACCACAAGTTGGGGTGTAGGTGGGAGCCCTCCTCCTGCGACAGCAGCCCCGGGACCACTCCAGGGGGACCGGGGGCACCATGGATAAGCAAAGGAGCAGAGGGAACCACGGTTGCCTGGGACACCGAGGGGATACTAGTATCAGTGATGCCCTGTCGGATTGAGCCTTGAACAAGGTCTTGGCAATCAGCAGCATGGGCTGGTAGGTGTAGAGAAGGTCCTCCGTCCATGGAATGAGGAATGCATCCTCTGCTACACAGGATGGGTGTGACCACCTGAAGCAGAAGAGAGGCAGCTGGCCATTGACTGGACTGGCAAAAAGGTCTATCCGTGGAGTTCCCCAGAGCTGGAAGAGCTATTAGGCCACTCTGGGGTCTAGCTGTCACTCGTGCAGCTGAAGGACTCTGCTCGGCCTGTCCACCAGAGCGTTGTCCTGGCTCAACAGATACTCCGCCCGCAGGAGCATTCCATGGCGGTTCACATATGAGCAGAGAGTTACTATCACTTGGCAGAGGGTGTAAAACCCCATGACCCCCTGCTTGTTGACGTAGAACATCGCCACTTGATTGTCCATCTGGACCAGCACTGAATGGTGTTGCAGGTAGTGATGGAAGGCTCAGAGGGCCAGGGCTATGGCCAGAAACTCCAAGAGGTTAATCTGCTGCAGACTGTCTGTCTGCGACAAACTGCCCTGATTGCAGAAGCCATCACAGTAGGTTCCCCAGCCTAAGGCGGAGGCATCCATGGCTAAGATCCTATGGGGGTAGGGGCCTGACCCGGCCAGAAGGTGCTGGGGGGCTTGCCATCAGGCAAGAGTCAGCCAGTTGGCAGGTCACCACCACCCTGTCCCGCACTTGGAGTGGAGGCCCCATTGAGCTGCTCTCATCTGAAGGCGGACGTCCAGGATAATATGAACTGTGCACATCATGTGCCCCAAAAGGAAGAGCAGGAGGCAGACGGGCACAGAGTGTCAGTGCTGCATGGCCATGGCCAGCGCCCTGAGGTGAGGGAGAAAGGCCTTGGCCTGAATGGTATCCAGCCTTGCCCCTATAAACTCCAGACACTGTGTCGGGAGGAGATGGGACTTTGGGTGGTTTATTATGAATCCCAAGTGCTGCAGGTTGAGGATTGTGCACAGCATTGCATGTTGCACCTCTGCGGCAGTGTGACCTCTTATGAGCCCATCATCCACATAGGGGAAGATGAAGGTTCCCCGGAGACAAAGGTGGGCTGTGACTGCCATCAGGCACCTGGTGAATACTCTCAGTACAGAGGCCAGCTCAGAGGGTAGCACCCTGTGCTGGTAGTGGCCACCTCCCACCACAAACATGAGGTATTTCCTGTGGTTGGGATCGACAAAGATGTGTGTGTACACATCCTTTAGGTCCAAAGAGCATAGCCAGTCTCCCAGCTTGAAGTATGGCAGCAGTGTGCCAAGGGAGAGCATTTTGAACTTTTCCTTCACCGGGAACCAGTTTAGTTCCCACACATCCAGAATGGGCTGGAAGCCTCCAGTCCTCTTGGGTATGAGGAAGTACCGGGAGTAGAACCCCTTGCTCCTGAGGTGCGGGCACCAGTTCCACCGCCTTGTCCTCGAGAAGGCCTGTGAGCTCTTGCAGTAGTAAAGTCTGGTGGAGGGGAGTCCTGGGGGGATCTCCCAGAAAGTATGAAGGGGCACCTGTGCCATGTGGAGGAGGTAACCCTCCCTCACCACCTGCAGGGCCCAGGAGTCAGTGGTGATGGATGGCAACTGGTGGGCATAGAGAACCAAACGCCCCCCTGAGAGCTGCTGGGCTGGGCCTCCTGGGGGGAAGAAAGGCCATGCCCAAGGAGTCAAAAAGCCCAGCCAGACTAGGCTGGGGCCAGTGCCTGGGGTTTGGGAGTCTTAGGCTTACAAGGGCCATGCCCTTTTCCCTTAGCCTGCTGCCCCTTTTGGGGAACTGGGAAGGCCTGCCCCTGAGGGTAGTTTTCGTAAGCCTTCCTCTTCTTCAGTTAGAAAGACATTTTACCCGAAGGCTTCCATTGGGAAGGGTCAGCGGTCTTCTTAGAGAGCCTGGTCCTCGTCAGGAACTTGGACTCCAACTCTGCAGCCTTATCCGTCATGGGTTTGCCAAAGAAATTCTCTCGCTGGCAAGGGACATCAACCAACATGTCCTGAACCCACTGCTCCAGGTCAGAGGATTGCAGCCAGGCCTGGCTTAGAGAACCGATGCCCGCCACAGTTACTTTGGCTGCCAACTCGAAGCAATCATAGGCTGCCTGACTCATAAACTTGAAACACTCTCTGACACCCGAGGCCAGGGTTTGGAACCGCTATAGGGGTTCATCGAAGAGACCAGCAGAGAACCCAGCGAGTTCCTTCCCCAAGGTCCCTCAGGTACATGCCCATGTACAACTGGTATGCCTGGATCTAAACAATGAGCATTGAGCCCTGGTAGCACTTTCTGTGCAAAGTGTCCAAGGCGCAGGCCTCCCTACCTGAGTAGTGCGTATTCTGGATCTTAAGTAGTGCGTCTTCTGGATCTTAAGGTGACACATGGCTGATTCCACCACCATGGAGTTGTGTGGCAACTGTGCTTTTTGGAAGCCAGGGCTCCAGCAGACCTGGGCACCGACATGGGGGGTCTTCCACATGCAAAAGAGCAGTTGTTCTAGGATCGGGGGAATGGGCATTGCGAGTGCCTCCTTTGGAGGGTCTTCATACTGCAGGATCTTGAGTTCCTCGGTCCGAGGGTCCTCCTCCGACTCAGTCTCGAAGGCCAGTGCCTTGGCCATGTCCCACACGAAGTCAAGGAAAGCAGTGTCCTTGGGCAGGGACAGACGCCGGTTCTCAGTGGGAGACAGGTCAGAGGGTACATCCCAGTGACGGTGGATATCCGAGGATTCATTGTCCTCAGTCTCCCAATCTAATTCGTAGTCGATAGAGGTGTCAGGGGTGGTTCAGACTCCAGGGTCAGGCTCCAAGCCTGATGGTCCCTGGCCCCCAAAGATCCTGCAGTTGGAGCCATGGGCACTCATCAGGGATGACCTTGATCCCAAGGACTGGGACCAAGATCAGTACCAGTGTCGAGGAACCTCTCAAGGCTGGTAGCACACGAGGATCAGTTCGACATCCAGGGAATTCCTTGAGGTAGAGGGCTCAGTAGTTGGAAGTGATGACCCGGCAGAGCCAGGCATCAGAGCCCGCTGTTGGGCACTGAAGGCAGATAAACTGCACTCCAAGGCTGCCATCCTGGTCTCGAGGCCAGATGGCTCCACAGCCTTTGGCGTGGGCACTCAAGCACGACACCGGCTCCATCAAGGGGGAGTCCTTGACTAGGATGACCTTGAGGGTCCGAGGCCGGTCACTGGATGCCAATGTTTCCCATCGGGGTATTTTGCTCGGCTGCTCCCGCTCCTTCCCCTCTTTCCCAGGCTCGTCTGCCAACGTGGTGTTTGAGGGTTTCTGGCTCTTCTTAGGCTCTTCCTCCGGGGTTCGGCTGGAGGACCCTCTGCCTTGGGCTCTGAAGCAGCACAGTCTCCTGGGGATTCCAGGGTTCCGGAGGGGGCCCTGGAGTGTAGTTTTGCCAGAGACTGGTGCAGAGTCCATCTTGTGGAAGGAGGACTCCCCACTGCTGCCAATGGCTCTTGATGGCCTTGGAGGTCATTGTCTTGCAGAGACCGCAATTCAAGGGGTCATGGTCTGGCCCTAGGCATCAGAGGCAGCAGTTGTGTGGGTCGGTGCATGACATGGTGTGGGCACATTGGTCACAATTCTTAAAGCGAGTGGTAGAGGCCATGGTGGGGAAGATGGCCTCTGTGAGGTTGAAAGCCTCAAGCTAATCCAGGGAAAAAGAGTGTGAAGCCCGTCAAGAAGCTTCGAAAAAAGAACAGACCCGAGACGCAATGCTGAGGCAAGCGTGCTCAGAGGCAGGAAAGGGAACTGGTAGGCGACTGGATAAAGAAAACACAGTCCAGTGGGCTTTGCAGAAAAAAGGAGACTGAGGCAAGATGGCACCCTTGGGTGGGAAGGGGACCACGCAGCATGGTGCATCTCCCAAAGGCTTTCTTTAAATGCTCAGGAGAAACTACCATACAGGCTCCGTTTGCGTCCTCACCCATATATGAGGAGAGACTTAGAAACATGTGGCAGAAAAAGCCACATGGCCTATCTAGTCTGTCCTTCCATATCAACCACTACAACAGTCCCCTTTTTTCCTTTAGAAATCCTCTGTTTGTCCTATGCTTTTTTGAATTCAGATACTGTCCTCATCTCTACTACCTCCGCTGCTTGTTCCTGGAGAAAAATAGGTACATTTTGACAGCTTTCCTAAAATCTCTAAGATCATGCACCATAGTAAATCATAGAAACATATAAACATGACAGCAGAAAAAGACCACATAGTAACATCGTATACAACAGCAGATAAAGATCAGTATGGTCCATCTAGTCTGCCCAGCAAGACAGCAAGAGTAGGTGCACCTGCCGCTCAGTGTAAGTCACCCCTCCCAATGCTTTTTTTTAGAGGTGTAACCACCGCTCTGTGTAGGTCACCCCTATTTGTTGAACTATAAGAGATAGTTATGTTAATTTTTATTTTATCCTATTGCTATAAAGGGAGCCTACAATCTAGTCAAGACAGACAACACGCTGAGGACAGGGATACATCTAGGAGAATGGTAAGGAAACACATAGGAGACTAAACAGATCAGGATCCAAAAGCGGCCTCGAAGAAGTGAGTTTTCAGCCTGGATTTGAAAAGAGCCAGAGATGAAGCCTGCCGTACAGACTCAGGTAGTTTGTTCCAGGCATAAGAACAAAGTCTGGCGTTACCAGTTGCCGGATATGGCACCCAGCATTGAATATCTGGGGTTAGAATTCAGCAGCAATGACTAGGCGCTTTACAATACCCACTGAATACCCCCCAAGTGTCTAACTTATTTTTTTTAAAAACTGGACATATGCTAGCTTGTTTTCCCCTGTAGTAACAGTTATTTGCATTATTTAAATAGATCATTTAAGAACTCAGACTTAATTGCCTTTAACCAGCTAGTCAGGCAGGATTCGAGTGGTGAAGTAATGATATTCAAAATTGTTAGTACTTGATCCCTTTGGCTCAAATACATTCCAAAATGTTGGAGCATTACCAAAACTGATGTATCTGTACAACTGGCATCATATCCTGCCTTTTATTTTTAATCAAAATGATCTGGCAGTTACTTAGTGGATGCCAAATGAGTTGAATAATGGGTTTCAGGTTCTCTAATGTTTTAACTATATTAAAAAGTATGCATGGATGACTAGACGCAAACTGTTTCCTGTGCCGAATGAAATCCCCTTTCCTGTTAACAAGTGTCCAATAAAGCCTTAAACTCTCCCAGATATTCTAAACGGATAAATTCACTTTTTGTCTTTCTCCACTGCTACTCAAGTTCTATGAAACTTGCTTTTCTTTTCTTTAATTTTAGCATTAAACCATGGTGCTATTTGCTTCCACTTTGACTTATGATTAACATTCCTATCTAAAGCTACATATGCTATTGTCATCATCCAATTGTTGTCAGACATTACAGTATCAAATAATGTAGAGAGGGCAGTCTATAAACTAAACACACAGTAGACTCACCTGTAGCAAATGATCTCCGGGAACAGCAGGAATTTAGTCTTCACATATGGGTGACGTCAGTACCGATGGAGCCCACGTGGGAATGCTCCCCAGCATCCAATAGGAAAGCTTTTGGGAGCATTCCACTGCCTTCCAACCTTTCCAGCTCTCCCTCCTCAGTTGAGTTTGTAGCTGAGATAAAAGGAGAGAAAGAGAAAAAAAGAGAAAACCCTAAAACCTCTAGGGGAGGAGGGTGGGTTGTGAAGACTAAATTCCTGATGTTCCTGGAGATCACCTGTTACAGGTGAGTAACTATCTCCAGGAACAAGCAGGAATGTAGTCTTCATATATGGGACTCCCTAGCTAGAAGATGCCAGAGAGATGACCTCAGAATCGACTGTGGTTTGTTCCAGGTATGCCTAAAGAGGTCATATATCATCCATGGATATACGGTATCGAAATCCGGGATGGAGGGTAGGAGTTGCTCTAAGTCTGAAAGAGATGCTGGAGAACAGCCTGACCAAACATGGCATCCCTGTGGGAGTCCTCGTCTAGATAGTAGTGAGCAGCAAAAGTATGGACCGAAGACCAAGTTGCTGCTTTGCAGATCTTGTCAATAACTACAGATTGTAGATTTGCCATCAAGGTAGCTATGGCTCGAACATTATGGGCAGTGACATGGCCCTCAAGGAAGAGTCCTGACTTCTCATAAGCAAAGGTGATGCAGTCAGCTATCCACTTGGAGAGAGTATGTTTGGAAACTGGCAACCCAAGGTGACTAGAGTCAAAGGAGATGAACAGCTGAGAAGCTTTTCGGTGCTCTCGAGTCCTCTGAAGATAAAAAGTTAAGGCACATTTACAATCCAGAGTGTGGAGGGTTGCTTCTACCCTAGATGAGTGTGGTCTAGGGAAAAATGTGGTCTAGGGAAAAATACAGGGAGCTAGACCGACTAGTTCAAATGGAAGGGCGAGAACACCTTCGACATGAAGTAAGGTTGAGTTCGAAGGACTACCTTATCATGGTGGAACTGTGTGTAAGATGGGTCAGTCACTAAGGCCTGGAGCTCACTAATGCGCCTTGCTGAAGTGAGGGTAATGAGGAAGACAACTTTCCATGTAAGAAACTTAAGTGACGTAGTGACTAGAAGTTCAAAAGGTGGCTTGAGAAGCTGTCCTAGAACAACACTGAGGTCCCATGCCACTGGTGGTGGCTTAATGGGAAGCCTGGTTAATAGAAGACCCCTCATGAAGCGTGCTATAAGCAGCTGAGAGGAGATGGGTTGGCTATTTAAGGGCATGTGAGAGGCCGCAATTGCATTTAGGTGTACTCTTACCGAATTGGTTTTGAGTGCAGAAGAATATAGCCCCCACCGGAGCTGAGAAGGAAGATTCTTCTGGAAACACCAGAAAGAAAACCTACGCCACTTGAAAGCGTAGGACCATCTGGTGGATGGCTTTCTAGAAGCCAAGAGGATGTCCTTAACCTCCTGGGGAAGGTTAATACCTTGGAAGGCTATGCCTTCAGCAGCCATGATGTGAGATGGAGAGACTGCGGATTAGGATGGAGCAGACTCCCCCCCCCCCCTCCTGAGAGAGGAGATCTGGAGCAAACTCCAGATCTCTGGATTGAGCCTGAGACAGACATAGAAGGAGAGGGTACCATGGTTGACGTGACCAGTGTGGAGCTATGAGTATCATGAAGCCCCTGTCCATCTGGAGTTTGAAAAGCATCTTGGGAATTAGGGGAATGGGAGGGAAGGCATATAGGAAACCGTGTCCCCAATGGAGGTGAAAAACATCCACTTGTTAGCTGTCTGGCGCAGGAGTCCTGGTACCGAAGCGAGGGAGCTTGGTATTCTGAGGACTTGCAAAAAGGTCTATCTCTGGAGTCCCCCAGATCTGAAAAATGCAGGAGACTGTGTCTACGTGAAGAGACCACTTGTGGGGGAGAAGGATTCAACTTAGTCTGTACGCTAAAACATTGTTTGCCCGGGAGATACACCGCTTGGAGGTGAATGTGTTGATGTATGGCAAAGGACCAGAGATGCAGAGCCTTGCTGCAGAGGGTCCAAAAACCTGTTCTGCCTTGTTTGTTCACTTAGAATTTGGCTACTTGATTGTCGGTTTGGACTAGGACTCTGCAGCAACCAAGATGGTCCTGGAACACTTTGAGAGCATTGAAAATAACTCTGAGCTCCAGCAGATTTATGTGGAGTTGCGGCTCCTGCTGAGACCAGAGTCCTTGAATGGAGAGAGACCCCAGATGGGCTCCCCAGCCCAGTCTGGATGCATCCGTCATCAAGTTACATTGATGTGCAGGCATCTGAAAAGGTGACCCTACAAGGAGATTTTCTGGGGATCGCCATCACTGGAGAGATGAGACCAAAAGATATCTTGTCCCCTAGGTGACCTGATGCCCGAGACCACTGGGATGTCAGTGTCTATTAGGCTGTTCGCATGTGTAAACAGGCATATGGAGCTACATGCACCATTGATGCCATATGATCCAGAGGTTTAGCATTTCTCGAGCAGTCAGATATTTCTTGAAACATGCCTGAGATGCTAACTGATTGAGACGAGCACAATGGAGCTGGGGCAGAAATGCCCTTCACTGCTGAGAATTTAAGAGCGCCCCTATAGAGTTTGAGAGGGGACGAGTAGGAATTTTGGAAGATTTATGACAAATCCCAAGTGTTGTAACACCCACATGGTGCATGAGAGGGACAGACTGGCCTCTTGAGTGGTGCTTGCTCTTATGAGCCAGTCGTCTAAGTAAGGGAAGACAAATATCCCTAGAGTCCTTAGAAATGTGGCTACTACCGCCATGCATTTTGTGAAAACTCGGGGCAGAGAAGAGGCCGAAAGGCAGGACTCTGTATTGATAGTGTCTTTCCTGAAACACGAAGCGCAGGAACTTTCTGTGTTTTCGATGGATAAGACTATGAGGGTACGCTTCCTTTAAATCTAGAGAACAGAGCCAGTCATGACTCTGGAGATAGGGATGAAGAGTCCGACGGAAGACCATCTTGAACTTCTCCCATAGGAGATGCTTGTTTAGGTACCTGAGGTCTAGAATGGGCCTGTATCCCCCATGTTTTCTTTGGAATAAGAAAGTAAGGAGAATAGAAGCCCATTCCACAGTCTTGAAGGACTACAAAAAGGGACTGCTACATCTGGAGAGAGAACTGCAATAGTGAGTATATACTTCTGGGAATTTTTCTGAAGGGAATTCTTTGGATTAAAGCTGTGAACTCAGTGTATTTGATAAATCAATTAGGGCCTAGTAGCAGCAGTTTAAGTTTAAATTTAAAACACAGAAGAGAGCTTTCTGGTTAAATTTAGAACCCAGCAGAAAGCTTGTAGTTTAAATTTCATACTAGGTCAGAGCATAGCAGCAGCAAAGAGCTTTAATTTAAATCAAATCAGATTATAACAGCATAAAAGGCAAAACAGGGTCAGTATTATATGAGCAATAAATAAAGTCTTCTAGAGACCTTTACAAAAAGGCCTTCTACCTAGGGGGCAAGAGACCTGTGAAACATTTTAAATAGGTGTTAAAGCCAGGGGGCAGGTCAAAAGGCCATTTTGAAAGACTCCGTCTATCCAAGCAAGGGCTGTTAATCACCCAGGAAGTTGGTCACAGCTTATCCTAGAAGCACAGGACAGGGTACTACGTAGCAGCCCTCTCTTATTTCCCTCCCTCCCTCCCCAACACCCACCAATCCCTGGGATAATCGTAGCTTTATAGCTACTTACACTTCTTAAAGGAAAGGATCTGCTCTCAGCTGCAGCTCTTTATCCAAATCAGTCATACATTAAGGACCTGAGATTAATTAAGCCTCAGGTAAACAAGGTATATTAAACGTTTTAGATACACTTTTATTAGTATAAGCATCCACACCAACCCTTAGTAAGTAAAGAATTTAAAGATCTAAACACAAGCTTAAAACTAAGATGCAGACAGCAGTCCAGCAGCGATATGGGAGCTTTCCAGTCTTTTGCATTCAGTGTCATATGTATGATTTTCTCCCAGTTGGTGAAAGGTCTTACATGTGCACTAGGTGCAAGGAGCTCTTTGCTCTCAGGGAATGAGTCCGTTCTCTAGAGGCTAGAGTAGCAGACTTGAAAAACATAAGCAAGACAGAGAGGTACATAGAGGAGACCTACAGGGATATAGTCCCGAAGTCCCACCTCCAGTCTGGAAGCATCCCTGTAGCCATGGAGGAGAGCGGTCACGTGACAGGAGAGCATCACCCTGGTGTGGCAGGAAGTGATCCTGTAACTAGGACCTGTTCTCCAGGTGATGTAAAACCCTCTCGCACCAAGGACGTTTCTCCAGGGCTATGTGCCCATGAGGGAAAGGTTAGAAGAGCCATTATAGTTGGTGATTCGATCATTAGGCATGTAGATAGCAGGGTGGCTGGTGGACGTGAGGATTGCCTGGTAACATGCCTGCCTGGTGCGAAGGTAGCGGACCTCACACGCCACCTAGATAACGTCTTAGATAGTGCTGGGAAGGAGTCTGCTGTCTTGGTACATGTTGGTACCAATGACATAGGAAAATGTGGTAGGGAGGTTCTGGAGGCTAAATTTAGGCTTTTAGGTAGGAAGTTTAAATCCAGAACTTCCAGGGTAGCGTTCTCCAAAATGCTTCCCATTCCACGCATAGGACCCAAAAGGCAGGCAGAGCTCCGGAGTCTCAATGCGTGGATGAGACGATGGTGCAAGGATGAGGGTTTTGGATTTGTTAGGAACTGGAGAACATTCTGGGGAAAGGAGGGGATCTTCTGAAGGGATGGGCTTCACCTTATCCGGGATGGAACCAGGCTGCTGTCATTAACCTTTAAAAAGGAGATAGAGCAGCTTTTAAACTAGATAATAGGGGAAAGCTGACAGTCGCCCAAGAGCGCATGGTTCGGAAGAAGGTATCCTTGAAGGATACTATCAAAAGCAGAGAGGTTCCAAAAAACAGTAAAGTAGCCCAAATGCCCTTGAGTATGGTGCAGACAGAGCTTAAAGATCCCAAATTACCCATGCCTACCAAAAGCCAGATGGACTAGAAATTGAAGGACTAGAAAAGGGGACTGTTACTTCTGGAGAGAGATCTGCAATTGTGAGTATATAATTCTGGGAATTTTCTGAAAGGAATTCTTTGTATTAAAGCTAATTAATCTGTGAACCCACTATTTTTTGTTAAATCAGTCAGGACCTAGTAGCAGCAGTTTAAGTTCAAATTTAAAACACAGAAGAGAGCTTTCTGGTTACATTTCATACCCAGCAGAGAGCTTGTAGCTTAAATTTAATAGTCACTCAGGGCCTAGTATCAGCAAAGAACTTTTAGTTTAAATTTAAAACACAGAAGAGAGCTTTCTGGTTAAATTTGAAACCCAGCAGAGAGCTTGTAGTTTAAATTTAATAGTCACTCAGGGCCTAGCATCAGCAAAGTACTTTTAGTTTAAATTTAAAACACAGAAGAGAGCTTTCTGGATAAATTTAGAAACTAGCAGAGAGCTTGTAGTTTAAATTTCATAATAAGTTAGAGCCTAGCAGAAGCAAAGAGCTATAATTTAAATCAAATCAGAATATAGCTTACCTCAGCAGCACAAGACAGGGTACTATGTAGCAGCCCTCTTTTAATAAGTGTTATTTCCCTCCCTAACTCCCCAACTCCCACTCACCCCTAGGATAATCGTAGCTTTATAGGTACTTACACATCGTAAAAGACAGGAGGTGCTCTCAGGTGAAGCGCGTTACCCAAATCAGTCATACACTAAGGACCTGAGATTAATTAAGCTTCAGGTGAACAAGGTATATTAAACAAATTAGGTACAGTTTTATTAGTATAAATATCTATAGCAACCCTTAGTAAGTAAAGAACTTAAAGATTTAAGCACAAACGTAATACTAAGATGCAGACAGCAGTCCAGCAGCGACATGGGGGCTTTTCAGTCTTTTGCATTCAGTGTCACATGTATGATTTTCTCCCAGTTGGTGAGAGGTCTTACATGTGCACTAGGCGCAACGAGTTCTTTGCTCTCAGGGAACGAGTCCGTTCTCTAGAGACTAGAGTAGCAGACTTGGAAAACATAAGAAAGACAGAGAGGTACATAGACAAGACCTAGAGGGATATAGTCCTGAGGTCCCACCTGCAGTCTTGCAGCATCCTTGTTGCCATGGAGGAGAGAGGTCACGTGACAGGAGAGCATCACCCTGGTGTGCCAGGAAGTGATCCTGTAACTAGGACCTGTCCTCCAGGTGATGTAAAACCCTTTTGCACAGAGGAAGTTTCTCCAGGGCCATGTGCCCATGAGGGAAGGGCTAGGACAGCCATTATAGTTGGTGATTCGATCATTAGGCATATAGATAGCTGGGTGGTTGGTGGAAATGAGGATCGCCTGGTAACATGCCTTCCTGGTGCGAAGGTAGCGGACCTCAGGCGCCACCTATATAAGGTCTTAGATAGTGCCGGGAGGATTCTGCTGTCTTGGTACATGTCGGTACCAATGACATAGGAAAATGTGGTAGGGAGATTCTGGAGGCTAAATTTAGGCTTTTAGGTAGGAAGTTGAAATCCAGAACTTCCAGGGTAGCGTTCTCTGAAATGCTTCCCGTCCCACGCGCAGGACCCAAAAGGCAGGCAGAGCTACGGAGTCTCAATGCGTGGACGAGACAATGGTGCAAAGATGAGGGTTTTGCATTTGTTAGGAACTGGGGAACATTCTTGGGAAAGGCGGGGCTCTTCCGAAGGGATGGGCTTCACCTTAACCGGGAAGGAACCAAGGTGCTGGCATTAACCTTTAAAAAGGAGATAGGGGAAAGCCGACAGTCGCCCAAGAGGGCATGGTTCGGAAGAATGTATCCTTGAAGGATACTACCAAAAACAGAGAGGTTCTAAAAAAGAGTAAAGTAGCCCAAATGCCCTCGAGTATGGAGCAGACAGAGCTTAAAGATCCCAAATTACCCATGTCTACCAATAGCCAAATTAATATGAATACAATAAAGTCTCTAAAATGCTTGTATGCAAATGCTAGAAGTCTAAAAAATAAGATGGGAGAGTTAGAATATATAGCACTAAATGAGAGGTTAGATATGTTTGGAATATCAGAGACATGGTGGAAGGAGGACAACCAGTGGGACACTGTGATACCTTGGTACAAACTATATCGTAATGATAGAGCTGATCAAATTGGTGGAGGGGTTGCGCTCTATGTTAGAAAGGGCATTGAGTCAGAAAGGATTAAAGTTTTGCAGGAAACAAAATTTGCTGTAGAATCTCTATGGATTGAAATTCCATGTAAAAAGGGGAAGGCGATGGCAGTGGGGGTGTACTATCGACCGCCTGGCCAGAATGAACAAATGGATGATGAAATGCTCAAAGAAATCAAGAAAGCTAACAAAAGTTACAGTGCAGTAATAATAATGGGTGATTTCAATTACCCCGGAATCGACTGGGTCAATGTCACGGCAGGACATGCTAGGGAGATAAGGTTCCTAGATGAAATAAATGACTGCTTCTTGGAGCAGCTTGTTCATGAACCGACCAGAGGGGAAGCCATATTAGACCTAGTCCTTAGTGGAACACCAGATCTAGTGCAAGAGATAAGGGTGTTGGGGCCACTTGGCAATAGTGATCATAGCATGATCGCCTTTGATTTAATTAGTGGGTGAGGAAGAGTAAGGAAATCCACAGTACTACCTTTTAACTTTCGAAAGGGAGACTATGATAAAATGAGGAAAATAGTTAAGAAAAAGCTAAAAGGAGCAGTTGCAAAGGTTAAAGACTTACATCAAGCTTGGGTGTTGTTGAAAAATACTATCTTGGAAGCCCAGGCCAGCTGTATTCCACGCTTTAAGAAAAGTGGAAGGAAGTCGAAAAAACTGCCAGGATGGTATAAAGATGAGGTCAGAGAGGCTGTTGTTGCCAAAAAAGCATCTTTCAGGAAATGGAAAAAAAGAGCCAAACGACGAAACCTGGAAACAGCACAAGCACTGGCAAGTCAAATGCAAGGCATTGATAAGGCAGGCAAAGGGAGAATTTGAGAAGAAGCTTGCTGCGGAAGCAAAAACACGAAATAAAGACTTTTTCAAGTACATTCATAGCAAAAAACCTGTGAGAAAATCAGTTGGTCCATTAGATGATAGAGGGGTTAAAGGGGCACTAAGAGGCGACAAGGCAATAGCAGAAAGACTGAATGAATTCTTTGCTTTGGTCTTTACTGAGGAAGATGTAGGGATGTTACCCATGACTGAAGTGGTATTTAAAGGTGCGGAAGAATTGAAGGAAATATCGATACATGATACCAAAATCTGCAGCAGAGTAGACACCCAGGAAGGGGTAGATAACATGAGGAGGGATCTAGCTAAGCTTGAAGAATGGTCTAGAATTTGGCAGCTGGGATTTAATGTTAAAAAATGTAAGGTCATGCATTTGGGCTGCATAAATCCAAGGGAGCAATACAGTATAGAGGGTGAAGTACTTTTGTCCACTAAAGAACAGCGAGACCTAGGCGTGGTTGTGTCTGATGATCTTAAAGTAGCTAAACAGGTAGAAAAGGTGACGGCAAAAGCTAGAAGGATGCTTGGGTGCATACGGAGAGGAATGGCTAGCAGAAAAAAGGAGGTGATAATGCCTCTGTATAAGTCTTTGGTGCGACCTCATTTGGAGTATAGTGTGCAATTCTGGACACTGCACCTTCAAAAGGATGTGAACAGAATGGAGTCGGTGCAGAGGGTGGCCACTAAAATGATTAGTGGTCTTCATTATAAAGCATATGAAGACAGACTGAAGGATCTTAATCTGTACACCATAGAGGAAAGGTGGGATAGAGGTGATATGATTGAGATGTTTAAATACCTCCGTGGCATAAATGTTCAGGGAGAGAGCCTCTTTCAATTGAAAGCAAGTTCTGCTATGAGGGGACATGGGATGAGGGTGAAGGGAGATAGATTCAGGAGTGATATGCGGAAATTTTTCTTTACGGAAAGAGTAGTGGATCCGTGGAATAGTCTCCCAGTGGAGGTGGTAGAGATGAGGACAGTAACTGAATTCAAAAAAGCTTGGAACAAACACAGAGGATCTTTAAAAGTAAAAAGAGGACTGTTGTAGTTGTTATGGAAGGACAGACTAGATAGGCCATGTGGTCTTTTTCTGTCGTCATATTTCTATGTTTCTATGTTTCTACATTGGGAAGATGGATTACAACTATTAGATAAACTGAAGAGTAGCAAATCACCTGGGCTGGATGGTATACATCCAAGGGTTTTGAAGGAACTGAAATATGAGATTGCAGACCTGCTATTAGTAATCTGTGAACTATCATTAAAATCATCTCCAATATCTGAAGATTGGAGGATCGCCAATCTAACACCAATTTTTAAAAAGGGTTCCAGGTGTGATCCGGGAAACTACAGACCGGTGAGCCTGATGTCAGTACCGGGAAAAATGGTAGAAACCATCATAAAGAATAAAATTACTCAGCATGTAGATAGTCATGGCCTAATGGGAGACGGCCAACATGGCTTTAGACAAGGAAGATCTTGTCTTAGTAATCTGTTATGTTTTTTTGAAGGTGTGAATAAATAGGCGGACAAAGGTGAGTCCGTTGATATAGTGTATCTGGACTTTCAGAAAGCCTTTGATAAGGTCCCTAAATAAGAAACTTTTGGCAAAACTAAAGAGTCATGGGATAGGAGGTAGTGTACTACGCTGGATCAGGAACTGGTTAAAAGATAGAAAGCAGAGGGTAGGGCTAAATGGCCAATTTTCCCAATGGAGAAAGCTGAATAGTAGTGTACCCAAGGGATCTGTGCTGGGTCCGCTGCTTTTTGACATATTCATAAACGACCTGGAAAGTGAAATAACAAGTGAGGTTATCAAATTTGCAAATGACACAAAAGTATTTAAAGTTGTTAAAACCCAAGAGGATTGTGGAAAATTTTAAGAGAATCTTGATAAATTGGAAGATTGGGCATCAAAATGGCAGAAGAAATTTAATGTGGACAAGTGCAAAGTCATGCACTTAGGGAAGAACAACCCACACTATGGTTACACGATGCAAGGTTCCACATTAGGAACCACCACCCAGGAAAAAGATTTAGGCGTCATTGTGGATACCATGTTAAAACCCTTGGCCCAGTGTGCAGCGGCGGCCGAGAGCAAATAAAATGCTAGGTATCATAAGGAAAGGAATGGAAAATAAAACAAAAGATATTATAATGCTTCTATATCGTTCCATGGTGAGACCGTATCTTAAAAAGGATATAGCAATATTAGAAAAGGTTCATAGAAGAGCCACCAAAATGGTAAAGGGGATGGAAGGATACTCCTATGAAGAAAGGCTAAAAAGGTTAGGGCTCTTTAACCTGGAAAAGAGGGGAAATATGATAGAAGTCTATAAATTAATTAATGGAGTGGAACGGGTAAACGTAGATCGATTGTTTACTTTATCAGAATATAGAAAGACTAGGGGACATGCAACGAAGCTACAGGGTAAACCATTTAAGACTAATAAAAGAAAATATTTTTTCACTCAACGTGTAATCAAACTCTAGAATTTGTTACCGGAGGATGTAGTAAAGGCTGTTAGTGTTGCTGGGTTTAAAAAAGGTTTGGACAAGTTCCTGGAGGAAAGGTCCATAAACCATTATTAAGAAGGGACCCAGGATATCAATGTTTGACCCAGTACAAGCATTGTGGAACCTGTGTCTTTTGGGGAAACTGCTAGGTACGTATGACCTAGATTGGCCACTGTTGGAAACAGGATACTGGGCTTGATGGACCTTGGTCTGACCCAGTATGGCAAATCTTATGTTCTTATGTTCAGATTAATATGAATAAAATACAGTCTCTAAAATGCTTGTATGCAAATGCTAGAAGTCTAAAAAATAAGATGGCAGAGTTAGAATATATAGCACTAAATGAGAGGTTAGATATGATTGGAATCTCAGCAACATGGTGGAAGGAGGACAAGCAGTGGGACACTGTGATACCTGGGTACAAACTATATCGTAATGATAGAACTGATCAAATTGGCGGAGGGGTTGCACTCTATGTTAGACAGGGCATTGAGTCAGAAAGGATTAAAGTTTTGCAGGAAACAAAATTTGCTGTAGAATCTCTATGGATTGAAATTCCATGTAAAAAGGGGTAGGCGATGGCAGTGGGGGTGTACTATCGACCGCCTGGCCAGAATGAACAAATGGATGATGAAATACTTAAAGAAATCAAGGAAGCTAACAAAAATTACAACACAGTAATAATAATGGGCAATTTCAATTACCCCTGTATCGACTGGGTCAGTGTCATGGCAGGACATGCTAGGGAGATAAAGTTCCTAGATAAAATAAATGACTGCTTCTTGGAGCAGCTGGTTCATGAACCGACCAGAGGGGAAGCCATATTGGACCTAGTCCTTAGTGAAACACCAGATCTGGTGCAAGAAATAAGGGTGTTGGGGGCCACTTGGCAATAGTGATCACAGCATGATCGTGTTTGATTTAATTAGTAGAGGAGAGATGGTAAGGAAATCCACAGTACTACCTTTTAACTTTCAAAAGGGAGACTATGATAAAATGAGGAAAATAGTTAAGAAAAAACTAAAAGGAGCAGTTGCAAAGGTTAAAGACTTACATCCAGCTTGGGTGTTGTTTAAAAATACTATCTTGGACGCCCAGACCAGCTGTATTCCACACATTAAGAAAAGTGAAAGGAAGTCCAAAATAACTGCCGGCATGGTTTAAAGCTGAGGTCAGAGAGACTGTTGTTTCCAAAAAAGCATCTTCTGGAAATGGAAAAAGAGTCAAATGACGAAAACTGGAAACAGCACAAGCACTGGCAAGTTTCATGCAAGGCATTGATAAGGCAGGCAAAGCGAGAATTTGAGAAGAAACTTGCTACGGAAGCAAAAACACGTAATAAAGACTGTTTCAAGTACATTCGCAGCAAAAAACCTGTGAGAGAGTCAATTGGACCATTTAATGATAGAGGGGTAAAAGGGGCAGTAAGAGGGGACTAGGCTATAGCGGAGTGACTGAATGAATTCTTTGCTTCGGTCTTTACTGAGGAAGATGTCTGGATGTTACCCATGACTGAAGTGGGATTTAAAGGTGATACTACAGAGGAATTGAAAGAAATATCGCTACACCGTGAAGATGTATTACAACTAAACTTGATAAACTGAAGAGTAGCAAATCACCTGGACCGGAAGGTATACATCCAAGGGTGTTGAAAGAACTGAAATATGAGATTGCAGACCTGCTATTAGTAATCTGTGAACTTTCATTAAAATCATCTGTAATACCCGAAGATTGGAGGATCGCCAATGTAACACCAATTTTTAAAAAGGGTTCCAGGGGTGATCCGGGAAACTACAGACCAGTGAGCCTCACGTCAGTACCGGAAAAAATGGTAGAAAACATCATAAAGAATAAAATTACTCAGCATGTAGATAGTCATGGCCTAATGGGAGACAGCCAACATGGCTTTAGACAAGGAAGATCTTGTCTTACTAATCTGTTATGTTTTTTTGAAAGTGTGAATAAACAGGTGGAAAAAGGTGAGTCGGTTGATATAGTGTATCTGGACTTTCAGAAAGCCTTTGACAAGGTCCTTCATCAGAGACTTTTGGCAAATCTAAAGAGTCATGGGATAGGAGGCAGTGTACTACTGTGGTTCAGGAACTGGTTAAAAGATAGAAAGCAGAGGGTTGGGCTAAATGGCCAATTTTCCCAATGGAGAAAGGTGAATAGTGGTGTCCCCCAGGGATCTGTGCTGGGTCCGCTGCTTTTTGACATATTCATAAATGACCTGGAAAGTGGAATAACGAGTGAGGTTATCAAATTTGCAGATGACACAAAACTATTTAAAGTTGTTAAAACCCAAGAGGATTGTGGAAAATTGCAAGAGGATCTTGATAAACTGGAAGACTGGGCATCAAAATGGCAGATGAAATTTAATGTGGACAAGTGCAAAGTTATGCGCCTAAGGAAGAACAACCCAAACTATGGTTACACGATGCAAGGTTCCACATTAGGAACCACCACCCAGGAAAAAGATTTAGGCGTCATTGTGGATAACATGTTAAAACCCTCGGCCCAGTGTGCAGCGGCAGCCAAGAGAGCAAATAGAATGCTAGGTATCATAAGGAAAGGAATGGAAAATAAAACAAAAGATATTATAATGCCTCTATATCGTTCCATGGTGAGACCGCACCTTGAATATTGTGTGCAATTCTGTTCGCCGTATCTTAAAAAGGATATAGCGTTATTAGAAAAGGTTCAGAGAAGAGCCACCAAAATGGTAAAGGGGGATGGAAGGATACTCCTATGAAGAAAGGCTAAAAAGGTTAGGGCTCTTTAACCTGGAAAAGAGATGGCTGAGGGGAGGTATGTTAGAAGTCTATAAATTAATGAACGGAGTGGAAGGGGTAAACGTAGATCGATTGTTTACGTTATCAGAATATAGAAAGACTAGGGGACATGCAATGAAACTACAGGGTAAACTATTTAAGACTAATAAAAGAAAATATTTTTTCACTCAACGTGTAATCAAACTCTGGAATTTGTTACCGGAGGATGTAGTGAAAACTGTTAGTGTAGCTAGGTTTAAAAAAGGTTTGGACAAGTTCCTGGAGGAAAGGTCCATAAACCATTATTAAGAAGGGACCCAGGATATCAATGCTTGACCCAGTACAAGCATTGCTGAAACTGTGTCTTTTGGGGAAACTGCTAGGTACGTATGACCTAGATTGGCCACTGTTGGAAACAGGATACTGGGCTTGACGGACCTTGGTCTGACCCAGTATGGCATATCTTGTTCTTATGTTCTTATGTTATTAACTTCAAAAAAACATTATTTATATCAAGGAATCAATATGGCACTCCCTTCCCTAAAACCATCACGATTAACAATATTGTCCTCCCTGTTAAACAGGAGGTAAAATACCTGGGTATAATATTGGATCAGTCTCTCATCATGCTCCCCCATCTAAAATAAATAACAAGGACCATCTTCTTTAAACTAAAAGTTATACAACACCTAAGACCCCTGCTAGACATCCAGGACTTCAGGTCAGTAGTCAAAGCTATCATCGCTCCCCACTTTGACTACTGCAATAGTCTGCTTCAGGGAGAGAGCGCAAAACATCACAGCTAGGATTGTCTGCAAGGCTCAACATACAGACCACTTAACCCCAATACTATACAACCGCCACTGGCTCCCAGTAATAAGCCGAATAAAGTATATAAGATGCTGATGATAACCTATAAATTGATTAACAACATAATGTAACCCCACACTGGACATTTGAGTTATCTGTAAACCGCGCTGAAGTAAAATAGTGCGGTATATAAAAAATTCTAAATAAATAAATAAATAAATTCTAAATAAATAATTCCCTCATACCTCTCAACACTTCTGCAAACGCAAGCAGATAACAGATTGCATAGACAGAACTCTACCCATTCCCTCGTAATCCCCCAATCAATTTGAAAGAAAAAACAGACCACGAGCTCCAGAGCCTTCTCGTTCACTGCCCCAGGTTTCTGGAATTTGCTGCCATTACCAATCCGCGAGATTAAAGACCTCCAGACGTTTAGAAAAGAACTCAAAACCTTCCTATTTACAGCTCACTATGGAGATACAAATGAAAACCCATTCGCAGTAACACCCAGCCAACTCACACAATAAGTATCACTTAATCCACATACCTAACACCCCGTCCACATCCAAACACCAAGAACTAAAATAAGCCAATAAACTCTGTATATAGTTTCTAGAAGACTAATGTTAAGGATAAGAACCTCTCCTTTCCAATTATATAAAAATGGAATATGCTCGTTTGTTAAACACATGTTAATTTTATTCATTGTTAAATATCTAGATCTTAATATTTAAATAGTTCACTGTTTTATGTAACATGATGTGTTAACTGTAAATCGCCCCTGATCTCTGGAAGAGGCGGTATAGAAGAAATAAATAAATAAATATTGCACCCTGCAGTAGAAGGGAGGTGACTTCTTGTAGGAACAGAGCAGTGAGAGGGGGCTGAGAATGGAGCTCTCTTGGTGAAGTCAGGGGGGGGAGGGTGAGTAGGCTTTGTAGATGAAGTCTGTATTTCTCCCATACTAATGTTAATGTCCACTGCTCCGAGGTGATGAGATGCCATCTGTGGACATAATGGTAGAGTCTGCCGGGAATGTGGATAGGGTCGGGATTCTCCAGAGGCAGGACAGCTATGTTCTCTATAAAGGCCCTTCTTTTGCTATTTTGGAGGTTGTTATCCCTTCTGAGAAGCATGATGCTGACTTTGGACAGCAGGGGTATTAGAAGGATAATACTTCTTTTTATTGAAGAAGGCTTTCTTTGCTGCTTTCTTCTTAGCTGGGATGGCAGTAGATCTAGAAAGTCTATTTAGGGTAGTGTCTCAGACTCCAATTGAGAGGCGTTGTCTTGCCAATCCTTGCCAAAAAGGTTTTCACCAGTGCAAGGGTTATTACCCAGCTTATCTAGAACTCGTTGTTCAAGATCCGATGCTTGGAGGGAAGCAATCCTGGGTGCACCGATGCAGATGGATAAAGTTCTGCTGATGCACTCAAAGCAATCAAAAGTTGCTCTATTAACAAATTTTGAGACATTCTGAGCATGCTTTACAAGGGTGAGATAATCTGCCCTCTTGCCATTGGGAAGAAGAGGAGCAATTAACTCCAAATCTTTAGCCATCTCTCTGAGGAACATACCCATATAGAGTATGTAGGAACTAATTCTGGCCAATAGCAAGGAGACTTGAAAGCAACGTCGACCAAAAGCATCAAGGGTTCTCAATTTCCTACCCAGAGGGTTTGAAGAATGTGTTTTCACGCCTTCGATTCTATGCACTGCTGATTCCACTGCTATGGAATGGTGCGACAATTGTGTCTTTTGAAAACCAGGACACCCCGGTACCCGGTACATGGAATCGAATTGGTGGGTATGGGAAGAAATAGTCAGAGGTGTCTCCCACATACGAAGCGTGAGGTCATGAAGTATCTTATAGATAGGGAGCATAGCTGCCTCTTTTTGAGCTGTCGGGTATTGAAAAATTTCCAATTCTTCGGCCTTAGGCTCTTTCTCCAATGTTACTGTTATGGACAGGCCCCTAGCAATATCGCAAATGAAATCTTGGAAAGACATGTCCTCTGATGGGTACATGTGGCGTTGTGGAGATGGAGACGGGTCCTTCAGGAGAGTTTGTCTTGAGTATCAGATGATTCATCATCCGAGGAATCGGAATCCGAAGACTTGAAGTATCGTCGGGCAGAGTGTTCCCACTCCATACGAAGCCGGTACCTGGAATCTGTGTAGTTGGAACCTTGGTACCAGAAATGGATTTGAGGGCCGGCATGGACAGTAGCTTGGAAAGTGGCAAGAAAGTCGATGCAGCCTGTATCAGTACCAACACCTGCAGATCCGACTGTAAGGGTTTCACTAGAATCGAGGCTAAACTCCACTCAATGGTAAGGATACGTTGATCCATGAAGCTTGCTGATGCTTGGGTATCAGTACCAGAATTGCGGGCCGCGATCCCTGAGCATGGCACCAAGAGCTCTCCAGAGGTGGAAGCCTCGGGAGCATCCTGGGACCCCACCAAGGCTTTGGAGGGAAGGTTCTCCCACCGGGGATGTTTGGCCCAAAGCATTTTGATGCTTAGAAGGAGATCTATCTTTGGTGGGGTGGGGGGCGGCCAACCTTCAATGAAGACTTAGGTTTCAATACCTGAGATCCTTGGGAGGAAGATGAAGCTCTCGATGATGTTGATGCTAAACAGACAGCGTTGGGGGCCGAAGAGGGTGCCCAGCTTTGCAGCTCGATGCTGTAGGCCTCTCTTAGCCATCTTTATACAGAGAGGACATTCTGATGGTTGATCATCAGGCCCTAGGCATTTGAAACACCAGTCATGGGTGTCTGTGCCGAGATGCTAGTGCCACACTCAAAACACTTCTTAAAACCACTGGATGGTTTCTCCATTTTATCAGAGACAAATGGAAGGCCTAAGCCTAATATGGCATTGATGCACCTGAAGAAAGGAAAAACCTTGCTCTTCACAGATTTTCTGTTTTTTTTTAAATAAGAAAGAAAGAAAGCACGGATGGAGATCGGTACCAGCGTCAATGGGAAGGCAGACGCGAACCACAAAAATATGAAAAACAGGAATTTTCTGCAGTGACAGGATTTGCTTCCTGTCGGCTCCATGGAAAATGAAGAACTGCGGAGGGAGAGCTGGAAAGGTGGGAAGGCAGCTACACAGGCGCAGTGGGATGCTCCCAAAAGCTTTCCTACTGGACGCTGGGGAGAATTCCCGCGCAGGCTCCGTCGGTACTGACGTCACCCATATGTGAAGACTACATTCCTGCTTGTTCCTGGAGATGCCAGGAATCAAATCCCACTCCTGATATTACTGTGATTATGCAAAGTACTGGGGATGGTGGAGTGCCATCTTCTCTTTACCCTTTGGATGTTTTATGGTCAAAATCAGCATTTTCTTGATGTCTATTCGTGCCTGGAACAGGTCTAAAATTGGAAGAGGTTGCAGACGTTCCCAGTTTTTCTGACATCAAGCGGGGACATCCAAGTCCACTGCACTGCCCCCGACAAGCCACTGCCACTCATCCTGCCTACTTGGACATCCCCACACTAGAGACGTCTTTAAAAGCCATTTGTAAAATGGATCTAAGGACGTCTCCATGATTTGGATGCCCGCATGCACGTTCTCAGATGTCCAAATCACAACTAAGGCTTTTAAAATAACCCCCTTGGTGTTCTTAATGATGACAATATTATGTTCTAATGAACAGCTAATATTTAACATCCATGAAACTCAAATGTCTCTTTGCAAATATAAAGACAACCCCTCCCCTTCACCCTTCCCGTGAGCAGTTAAACATAATATAACTGTTCACACACAACTGGCTCAATACAGTATCATTTTTCAGTAACATGATTCAGTAGCACAAAAGATATTTGTATGTGTACAAAGTAGCCACTACAAACCCTTGTGCAATCATTCCCTTATTCATCACAGTTTATCCTAATATTTATATATACTGTTTGTTCATAGTTGTATAAAGGTTTGGTTTGAATTCAACTTTTAATTTTTCCTATAGGATTTGTGCATCATAATAAAAGATGGTGGACATCAGTTACAATCAAAGTCAAGATGGCATGCTCTATTACTGGCAACCGGCAGAATACAGGATTGCTGCACTTGTCTTTTACAGCTTTATCTTCACAATTGGGTTATTAGTTAATGTCACCGCCCTCTGGGTCTTTAGCTGCACCACAAAGAAGAGAACTACTGTAACTGTATATATGATGAATGTAGCATTCCTTGACCTAGTTTTTATACTTTTTATACCCTTTCACATGATCTACTATGGAAAACAAATCTGGCCTTTTGGAGATATTTTCTGTCGGCTTCTTGGAGTACTTACAGTGTTTTATCCTAGTATTGCCCTATGGCTGCTTGCTTTTATCAGTGTTGATCGATACATGGCTATTGTACAACCTAAGCATGCTAAAGAGCTTAAGAACATCACCAAAGCTGTGGCAGCTTGTGTTGGCATCTGGGTAATGACCTTGGCGTCCACCACTCCTTTGCTGTTTGCATATGAGGATCCAGACAAAGCTTTCAATTTCACCACCTGCTTCAAACTTTTTGACATCATTCATCTGAAAACAAGTAATGTTTTACACTTAGTTCGGCTGACCTTCTTTTTCTTGATTCCACTTGTTATCATGATTGGATGCTACTGTGTCATTCTGTACAGCCTTGTGCATGGTAGAACTTCCAAGCTGACATCAAAGGTGAAGGAGAAGTCCATAAGAATCATCATCACTCTAATTGTGCAAGTGCTTGTCTGCTTTGTGCCTTTTCATATATGCTTTTTATGTCTCATGTTGCAAGATGGACAAAACCATTACAGTCCCTGGGGTGCCTTTACAACCTTTCTTATGAATCTCAGCACCTGTTTGGATGTTATCCTGTACTACATTGTGTCAAAACAATTTCAGGACAGAGTCATAAGTGTTATGCTTTATCGTAACTATCTGCGAAGTGTGCGCAGGAAGAGTATTCGCACAGGCAGTGTACGGTCACTGAGTAACATAAACAGTGAAATGATATAATCAAAAGGGAAAATGGAATCTGTTAAAAAGATGCATACTGAGCACTAGCTCAATGCCAGTCAGCTAAGGAATGCTATCATTCACAAAGTACTTTTACAAGGTTCCAAAACTGTTAAGGCATTTATATTGCTTTGTTCCTTAGAATTGTATATCTTATAATTTCCTATTGAAAGCATGTCTCACAAATTGCTTTTGTGAAAATTTCTCTCTTCAGATTGCATTAACTAATTAGTATAATGTATGGAAACCATTGGCAAGTAAAAAAATTAAACCATCTGAAACATTTCAATTGTTTCATTTTTCTCTTTAAAATCCTTCACATGCATTCTTCACCTGAAAAGCTTGCATTCAAAAAATATATGGGTCGATATTCAAAATGGCTTATTCAAATGCCACAACAGTTAGCCATGGTGCTTAAATAACAGTGGAATATTCAGCGGCAATATCTGGATAGGAGCTGCTGTTGAATAGTGGGACTGAGCACCGCTATCCGGATAACTGCAGATTTATTCAGAAAATGGCGATTTTCAGTCAGCACTTATCTGGATAGAAATTTAGGCCTGCTTTTCAGCAGCCTACGTTTCTACTGATAGCATAGATAGAGGCTGAATTATAAACATCTGAATATGTTTAAATTGTGAGACGTTTGACAGAAAACTGAGGCATGCTGTTTTATTTAAACAGGATTTTAAAAATGCTTAGCAATGATAGGGGATGAATATCTAAATTCACATCTCTCAAACTTTATGGGGCTACTTTCATAACAGGGTTCTTATGTGAAAGGGCCAAAATGGTACCTATTTTATGTCTATTTTATACAGGCAACATAGGTGCCTATTTGACTTTATAAAACAAGCTTATACAATGACACCTAGTAATGCATAAATTCTCTCACACAAATTTACACCTACTCTAAAGCTGCAAATGTATGCATGTACTCTATGCATATTTTATAAAATATAGGCATTTATCACACCTCTGCCCCAGATCCACCCAAATGATGCCCACAGGAACACCTCTACACAGATCATGTAAAAGTAGGCACAATCCTGTGGAGCACTTACTTTTTACATATGCATACATTAATGCAATCTTTTAACAATCATTTTCTGTGGCTGTAACATACTTTACTCACAGAAAACTTTTTATAAAATTACCCCCATGAGCCTCATCTTACATTAGGTTGCCTATGTGAGAAGCCTAAAAATGTGCCTATTATGTAAGGCTCCTATGTGCCTTTAAAAATAGGCTTCCAGATTCAGCCCAAACAGTGCACAAATGACACCATAAACATTTATACCTGCTTTGAGGCAAGTGTAAATTTTATCATGTATTCTACATGTCTACTCAGGTACTTTATAAAATATGTATGCAGGGCCGGCGCAAGGAGATGAGGCATCCTAAGTGAACCTCATCCCTTGTGTTCCTCCCTCTGGCGCTCACTGACGCCATTTCTGCCCCTCTCCAGGATGTGCAGCAGCAAAAATGGTTGAAACAGCCCCACGGTACTTACCTTTAAACTTTGGCACTGCAGGGCTGTTTGCTTCCACCCACTTCTCTGACGTCTGATGCAGACTTCCTGTTTGCAGCAGGTTGTTAGCATTAGGCGTCAGAGGGGCAGAAGCAAACAGCCCTGCGGCACTGAAATAAATGCTGCCTATCCCAAGTGGGGCGACAGAAGGGGCAACGGGCACCCTTGGAGGGCCAACACTCTAAGATACTGCCTAGTTCGCCTAATGGTAATGCCAGCCCTGTATGTGTGTACACTGCAATTCCACCTCTGCACAACCCAAATTATGCTTCTGGGAATATCTATATGCAGTGCACATATAAGTACCTGTCATCTTGTTGGTGCACGTACTTATATGCAGGTACACTGCCATACAAAGTGACAAAAGGCCTTTTCTGTATGTAAAAAAAAGATTTTGCACGCGATAAAAACATTTATAAAATTAACCCTCACAAGTCTAAATATTTGTTGATGCTACCAATGTCATAGATAAAAAAAAAATTACTCATCCTAGGTGATAACAAATCAGGATAAGAATTAGCATTTCTTTAATAGATAGACATGAAAGGTGCCGAAACAGATTACTGAAGACAATGCATGACAGAAAGTTTTAAAGTGAATTATGTAATGATATACAGCCCGATAATCATAAGGGTTTATACAGTTAGCAGGTCCTGCTAACCACAAAAACTTCGCTGAACCTGATATTCAGTGGTACTAACTGCCCAGTGCCAATGAATCTCCCCATATACTGCGATGACACAATCTGGATAATCCATGGGCAGGGCTGGGGAGGACCTATCCAGTCAGCAGCAATTTTCATCCTGCTAATCGGATAGGTAAGCACATAAAGTTAGGACATATCAATGGCAGTTCTAACTTTATGCAGTTTTACTATCCAGTTAGTGGCTGAATATCACTGCAGACTGGATAACAGAGGTCAGTGGTGAAACCGGATATCCAGTCCCAATGGATAGCTAGCTTCTCTTTTATCTGCTGCAGCCATGTGCTTTACCAGAACTGACCGCCACAGGCTGAATATCAGGCCAATTTAACATGGTGTAGATGTATTATACCATAAACTATTTTATAACTGTCATTTTAATACATATGCATGAAGAAAATGACTTGTTTCTTTGGCTAGGACTTCGATCAAGTACTAAATGCTAGTATAGTGTTAGCTGAAGTTACTTAGAGGCCAATAACTTTATTGCAAGAGTTTACTTTGGGGTTAATGCAGATTGTTGAATATATGAGGTGTGACAAAAAAGAAACGAGACTGTGGCAGGCACACCCATGACTCAATGCCAATTGGCTAACCGCTTATGTCACTGTGTTGTGCAAAATCTCACCACTATTCTGCTATAATATTTTTCATCTCTCTCACTCTGTTTTTCTTTTTCAGGTTTTTTTGTAGCACACTGCTCCATCGCTTTGTCACGCAACTGGAGGTGGCAGAAATATGGAGCAAAGAGTCAACTTGAAATTTCTGGTTAAGTTGGAGAAGGGCCCAACTGAGTGTCTCCAACTTCTCCAAAAGGCTTATGGAGAAAATGCAATGTTAAGGCCGCGAGTCTTTGAGTGGCACAAACGCTTCGAGATTGGCTGCGAAGAGGTGGAGGATGACCCCAAGTCAGGGTGGCCTTTCACGACAAAGACGGCTGAGAACATTGACAGAGTGAACCAGCTGGTACGGAGTGATCACAGATTGACAGAGCAGACGATAGCTGAGGAGCTCAGCCTGAACAGGGAGTCAGTGCAGACCATCCTAGTGCAGGAGCTCGGGATGCGGAAGGTGTACGCCAAGATGGTGCCCAAGCTTTTATCGGATGACCAGAAGGAGTACCAGGTCAATGTTTGTCGAGACTTGCTGGAGAAGATCCAGAGCTTGTTGGCTGAGTCATCACAGGAGACAAGACTTGGGTCTTCCAGTATGACCCTGAAAGCAAGAGACAGAGCCTGCAGTGGAAGACTTGACTGTCACCCAGACCCAAGAAGGCGCACATGTCCAAATCAAGGATCAAGGTCATGCTGATCGCATTCTTCGATCAAAAGGGAGTGGTCCATCATGAATTTGTGCCTGAGGGTCAGACAGTCAACCAGCACTTCTAACACCAGGTCCTCAATCGCTTCCATGACCGGGTTTGGCATAGCAGGAGGGCTCTATGGAGAGACAAGTCGTGGCTGCTCCACCACAACAATGCGCCCACACATACCGCGCTCAGTGTGAGGCAGTTCTTAGCCAACAAACAGTTCACAGCTCTCGACCACTCTCCTTATTCCCCAGATATCACATCATGCGACTTCTGTCTCTTCCCCAGGCTGAAGACTGTGCTCAAAGAAACTCATTTCACCTCTGTAGAAGAGATCAAGGCCACTGTGACGAGGGAGCTGAGGGACCTCAAGGAGGACTTTACCGAGTGCGTCTGTATGTGGCAGAAGCGAATGCAGAAGTGCATTAACTCTGGTGGGGATTATTTTGAGGGGGACAATGCATAATTTCTCTGTAGATTTTGTAATAAAACATTTATGGGCCAGTCTCATTTCTTTTTGTCACATCTCGTACTGATATAACTTCTAATGCAGGAAGTTTTAGTACACAAAAATTACGCACTAAGCTAGAAGAAAAAGAATTACTTTTGATGCTGCAAGCATGTCTGTAAAGCCTTTTTAAACCACACTTTTTTTACTTCTCACTTAGCACAGAAACTTTACTTTTCAACACAGAAGTTAAAAGTTCAGAGAGGAAAAACAGCACAGTGTAGGTCTGATTAACAGGAAACAGACACATACTGCTGCTGCTTATGCTGTTCTGGGAAACACACTGAGGTTTTCTTTTTTTGGAGAAATGGACTGCTTAGCAAATGTTTTAATGCTGCTCCTTGGCATTCTGCAACTCCAAATGTGGGCAAGAGATTTAAAAAAGGACCAAAAGAGCTGGGGTGCTGGATGCAAGATTCAAGGAAGCCTTGGAGGGCGTGCATCTTTTGTTCTTGCATCATATTTCTGGGTCTTCCTGAGGCAAATGTAGTGAACTGATACTGGCTGAGTTCAAAGGTAATCTTGGATATTTATGAGATGTTCAAAGCTCACAAAAATCCTATGATGGCTCCTAAGCATGCTGTACCAGGTCTTCTCAAACTCCTGAGTTCACTATATTTTCCAGCCTTGGAATCCTTCCACAGCACAATGCCTATTGTGAGTGGATCAATTTATTTTCTCCTGTTACTTTAGACTGATGGTGTAGACAATATAATGAAACTCCATCTGTATATTCCATACCCACAAAATGGGAACTTTTCTATGACATTACTGCAGTGCCTTATGTGATAGGAGCAATAGGCTGCGCTGTATCATTCTCATACTGAAGCACTGAGGAAAAAGGCATGCTGGAACTATGTTTACTCTCTGAATGTTCAAGTTATGCATGATGCTAAGTTGAAGTTCAGTGGCCAAGTTCCATGAATGCTGCCATGACTCTAGCAGTCTCTCACAGTCGATGACTAGCAGCAATTTTGCAGAGGGCAAGTATAGTGGCAACTGGTTTTGTAGCAGCAAAGCGCAGACAAACCAATGATACCAGGAGTCTGTTCAAAAGGTCCAAATCATTTATTTGTGCACAAGTCTCGAACCAATCAATTTCAAAATGGCTGAGCAAAGGTTTCAAGCATTACAACAACTTTTATAGACTTCTGTTCCATTCTAGGTATAGAAAAACATTTCATTGGTCCCGGTAACCTCCCGTACCTCCCGTACCTCTTCTATTGGTCCCGGTACTGATAAGTTTATCCAGTTATGTCCCTCCAGTGGGCATGACACCTGCATACCCCCCTTCTAGTCCCAATTACAATGGTCAGTTCATCAACTTGTTACTTTCACACTCTCAAGGTTATAGAACCAATTTGTACGTGCAGAGGAGCTGGGCTCTGCAACTCATCTGTCAGCACTCCTAATTATTTCTTTGCAGATGTACTTTTTCTTATCAGTAACTTTTAAACATGTCTTTTCTGTATTTTTCCATCTTTCAATACTGCAGTTCTGCTTACCTAAGCTAATTCAATACTTCTACTGGGTTCTATCTTACAATAGCAGCATATTGGGGGATGTGCAATCCTATATGCCTCTCCACAGGCCTCATTTACAGGTCAAGCTAGCCATGCTGGCCTGCTTATGTTCAGACACTGTGGGTCACAGGCCTGCACCTGCCACATTCCCCCCTTTGATTAATCTCACCCTATTACTTAATAAGGTGTGAGAATTAAATCACTTTCTGAAGAATCACATCCTGGCTAAAGGATTTCTACCAGGACTGGCTGTATATAAAGCCATGATTTTTGTTGCGGTCTTCCGCTCTACTGTACTATCAATAGTGTTATGAATGGAACGCATACAACATGGGATTAAACATGGTAATAAGAAGATAACAGCAACAAGGATTAGTACCAATACGATGAAAGTCTTAAATCCTCCCACCCATGAAAAGAGGTTAGCAAACCAATTAGGAAATTTCAATGAGTGCCACGTCTGTACTGGCACATAAACATGTCTTTGCATATCTTTAGCAATTTCTTCAACTACTTGACCTTTATCATCTATTTTCAAACAGCAATTGGTTAAGTTCAGTTTACCACATACTCCTCCTTCAGCTGCTAACAAATAATCAAGTGCTAAGCGGTTCTGATATATCGCAGTGCGCATCTGTGTACTTTGTCTAGCTAAAAGCGTAAGAGCATGACTAGTTTCGTTAGTTATTATTTCAACTACTGCTTGTAAGCGAATAATACGATTAATCATATAAATTGGGGTACAATAACCATACATACCATCATCATTCCAAGTGGCGGGTCCATAATATTCAATGATTCTTTCTGGTGGCCAATCATCACCTTGCCATTTCTCCCACTTGCCTATCTGTAAGGCCTCTCTCTTCTGTCTTAGTGCTCTTTTGTGTCGGTGGGTAGTGTATACTGGGTATCCTAATTGTTCTCCATGTTCAGTGTTTAAAAGAAAGAAAGAAGGTCTGATGGTTCCTAAGACACATGCTCCTCCCCAGTGTGGTGGGAGTTGTGCATATGCTCGGTTTCCACAGATCCAATATAGGCCAGGTGGGGCTTGCCAGGCTTGGACTTTAGCAAGGTTAGTCCATAGACCTGCAAGTTCAGGAAATCTGGCTAATGGGTTAGGAGGTTCAGGATGTCCGATTCCTGACCACCATGCTGTCTTCTTGGTCGTGGCATTATAGTACTTCTGGCTAAGACAGACCAGCTGTCCTACCTTTTGGGTGAACTGGGGTCCAGTTCTGGCATAGCAAAGACGTCCAACGATTGAGTGCGCTAACACCCATTCACTGGTAGTCTTGTGTAATTCAGTCTGATTGTAAATCATGGAATAATTCAATTCTTGGGCTTCCCATGGCCACTGATCTCCCATTTGGGTTCCGCCACAGAAATAACAATCTGTGATCTTGAGACTAGATACTACTGCTCCGGCTAATTCTAGAAATAAATTCTGTGAGGGGTGAGGGATCTCAAACTTATTTACATGCATGGCTTCATAGAAAGTATTATGAATATGATATTTAGATGACTTGTGGGCTTGGGTATTCAATCTGATATACACAATGGTCCCTGGATCTATTGCTCCTCCAGCAATACGTAAACCAAACTTATATCCTTGTTTCCATGCATGGGGATTGTGTATACGTAAGTGTAAGGGGTGTCCCCCTCAGCCCCCTCTAGTGGCGGCGTAGTGGTTCCACAGGGGCTGGGGAGCGCATAAGAATTAAAAGGTTCAGGGTTGATCTGTTGTGAGGGTCAATGGGATAGCAGGTCACATTGTCAGCCTCAGGGTCAACAACCTAAAAAAGTAACTCTTGCCAAGTGTAGGGTACAAAAAGGCTTTTATTTCCCCTTTTCGCATGAAGAAATTCAAAATATGAGGTAATGAGTAACAGAACATAAATTCAGTTGCATCAAAACGTGAGTCAGCAAAACACTCAAAATAATATGGTTCCTTCACCAACTTAAAGCATAAACTTTCCAGTACAGTTTGCACACATTAGATTTGTTTGCCTTTTACTCAAAGATATCTTCTTGTGCAAAAGTCACATTCCATTGATTCTATATCTTCAGTGCTCTCAGATTCCCCTGGCAGCCATTCCATGTCTATGGGATCTGAAACTGAGGTCTCTGAGATCTCTTGGATATTAAAACCTGGTTTCCTAAAAGCCTGCCATACTGTATCCCAGTGCTGGCTTGGTAGTTTGGGGCGTCGGCTTTTAGGTCTAGTATATCTCCCTGGGCTTGCTGTCGTTTCAGGACTAAAAGTTTGCTCCTTCCATTCTCTGGCAACATTAAACTTTTTCCTGTAAAACTTATCAGTTATATCTGGTTTAAAACAGTCCTTATTGTCCAGATAAAAACTAGCCCTTTGTTCCTCTCTAGGCTTCTTGAAAAAGGCTTGAGGCCTAGTCTGAGAGTTTTGTGCTCCAGGTATATCCTTTCTCTCAAGGCTATGAACTTTTCCTTTATCTTTCAAGTTACTTTTGTAAAAGCTTTTAAAAGTACCTTTTTTCTCTTGAAGGTTTCTTCTCCAACCGGAGGGATAAGCACTTCCTTCCTTGGCTGCAGTCCGTGATACTGCCCCTTGAAGTTGTGTATGGCCTTTCTCTAGGCCTGCTCTCCCAGTAGCTTCCTTTCCTTTAGCTCTGCTGGGTTTGTCAGTGACCTCACCTCGGTCTCTGAGTCTGGCCTCTGGAGCTTCCCTTGGCACTGCCTCCTGTTCTCCACATGAAGGTCTCTGCCAAGCTCCTTGCCTCCTCCCGTGCTTCTCCTCTGGGTTCTTCCCTTCGGGATTTCTCTGTTGCCTTTCTGGCTCTCTTGACTGCCTTCCTGGCAGCTTTGCCTCTCTTGGCTCTCTCGCTCTTGGCTCTCTTTCTTTTGGCTCTCCTTCTTGCAGTGCTCTGTTCCTACTTAAATCCAGAGCAGCTGCTTCTGAGTCCTGCCCATAGAGGTGTGGTTCTTCCACTTTCAGGTTTGTTCTCCTGCTCCCTCTATGTGTCCCTTCTCGTAATTGCAGGCATATCCTGTTTTTTTCAAGATTTAAAAGTTTCCTTTCTTGCATCAGAGGGCTTGCGGTATCACATATCCCCCTTCTCAAAATATTACGGGCTGGGGGAAGCTCTTCACCGCAGCACGTAATCCGAGACATGGTGTCTGCGTTACAATGTAGCTTCCCAGCTCTATGCTCAACACGAAAGTCATAAGGTTGTAAAGCCATATACCACCGGGTTAACCTGGCATTTTCGTTCCTCATTGTATGCAGCCATTTCAGGGGGGCATGGTCTGTAATGAGGACAAACTTCCTCCCGGTAAGGTAAAATTTTAATGCCTCAATGGCCCACTTGATAGCGAGGCATTCGCGTTCAATGGTGGCATATTTTCTGAGCATCTCTGTAAAGATGTTGCTCTCCTCGGCAAAATGCGGTATGAACCGACGATAATACCCTATGAGTCCGAGGAAACTTCTCAGCTGCTTCTTATTCTGAGGAACCGGGAAGTTCCTGACACATTCAACTTTATCCAATAGTGGCCGTACGGTTCCCCGACCTACTAGATGACCCAGGTACTTGACCTCCTCCGCTGCGAACGTACATTTCTTAGGATTAAGAGTGAGGCCCGCTCTCCTCATAGCCTCTAATATGGTGCCTATCTGCTGGAGGTGTTCTGTCCACGTGGCGCTGTGGATCACCACATTATCCATATATGCGGTCGCAAAATTCTGATACGGTCGAAGAATCACATCCATTAGGCGTTGGCATGTGGCGGCTGCCCCATGCAAACCAAAAGGCATTCTCCTAAACTGGTAGAGCCCCAAGGGTGTACTAAAGGCAGTTTTCGGCTTGGCATCTCGCGTTAAAGGGACCTGCCAATATCCTTTGGTCATGTCCAATGTCGTCAGGTATTTTGCTTGCCCGAGCCGATCTAATAGCTCCTCTATACGCGGCATCGGGTACGCGTCGAAAGTTGAAATCGCGTTGACTTGCCGAAAGTCTATGCAAAAACGCATAGATCCATCTGGCTTTGGTACTAACACCACCGGGCTGCACCAGGGACTGTGTGACTCTTCTATTATCTCCATCTGTAACATTTCTTGCACCTGATTAATGACCTCCTGCTTTTTCGCCTCCGGCAGTCGGTATGGACGCTGCCGGATAATTTTACCGGGAGGAGTCTGGATCTCGTGCGCCACCAACGAGGTCTCTCCAGGCATTGGCGTTAAGACATCTTTGTATTTATTTAACAATCGGGTCAAATCTTCCTTTTGTTTTATCGAGAGTTCTTCTCCTAGCTTTGGGGTAGAGTCTTCTTTACAATCCTCCAGACGAGGGCCCAATTCTTCCTCGGGTGGATCAGCGCCTATGGCCATTAAATTTTCTACTTCTGCTCTCCCCGTCGAGCCAAAACCTCCCACTCCTCGGCTTGTGGAATTTAACATCGGGACTTCCTCCAGATCAGGAAATCCTACCCGCTCACAAATGAGCTGTGCCACTCTGTCGCCGACTTGAACCTCGTAGTCCTTCTCTGAACAATTGCATAAGAGGACCTTTAGGACACCCCTATAATCAGGGTCCACGACTCCTGCAGCTACATCAATGTTGTGTTTGGCGGCCAGTCCGGACCTCGGGGCTATTCTTCCATAACATCCAGGTGGCAGTTCAATTTGTAAGTCCGTGGTCACTAATGTTCTCCCTTGCTTCGGTATGACCATATCCACGGCGCTATGGAGGTCATAGCCTGCCGCTTGTGCTGATGCTCTTTGAGGTGTCCGCGCTCTTGCGGATGTCTTGCAGTAGCGAAGCACAAACATTTTGAGCGGCTGTGACCGATCCTTTACAACGGTCTTTGGGGGTTTCTCCCACAGCGGGCTAGGGATCGTGATATCCGTCGCAGCAGCCAGGCTGCTCCGCTGTACTGTGGAGTTTTTAATAAAGTCGAGTGGCCTGCCAGTGGAATCTGGTTTATCTTGAGGTAAACATTCTTTCTTCAAAGTTTTTCTAAATTGAGGCCAATCTCGGCCCAGGACTAAATCCTGCGGTAATCTTGGCACCACTGCCATTGGCATCTCTTTCACAATACCCATCCCCTTTATCCACAACTTATAAATGGGGTAGCGGGTAGCTGCTCCATGTACACACTTAATCTTGACATACCCCTCGGGTGATTCTGGGACCGACAGTCCATGATCCTGGATGGTCGACCATAATCTTTTTGAAAGCATAGTCTGGTCGGCTCCAGAATCTAACAATGCTCGTACACTTATGCCATGTATTTTTACATTGACAAGAAACCCATCATGCACTATTCTTGGTGACTCTCCTACCAAGGCTGTTCTCGCATGACATTCATACTGTACATGTCCTTTTTTTCCACACGCAAAACATTTTTTTGTATTCACTTTCTCCAGGGGTTTATAACTCTGCCACCTACCCGCTGGAAGACGTGAGGGACTTCCCTTTCCTTGTGCCTCCAATCCCATGGCACTTCGTGGACTTACACTAGGCTGTGTCACCTTTTCAGCCTCTAAGTATCTTTCAGTAAGCACAATAGCTTCATTGGTATTGCTACAATTTTGGAGCATCAGAAAATTCTGCACCCTGTTAGGTAGTGCATTCATATATTGCTCTAAAATTATCGCATCCATGAGCGTATTTATACTTCTCCTTTCAGGTTGTAGCCACTTGTAAGCAAGACTACGCAACCTGTGGCCTAATGCCTTAGGTGTTTCATCTACCTTAAGCATAGCAGCTCTGAATATTTTATTGTACGCCACCGGCGTAAGACCAACACGATCTCTAATTGCGTTTACTACATCCTGATATGAATTTGCGAGCTCTGGGGGCATGGACCTGTAGGCCGCCAGCGCTTCACCTGTAAGTGATGCCGCTAGGCGTATGGCCCACTGCTCCTCAGGCCACTTAGCCGAATTCGCAATCCTAGCGAAAGTGTCTAGAAAGTCATCAATATCGTCACTTGGACTGAGCTTCCCTATCATTAAGTCCGAACAAGACCAATGTCCAAGTTCAGGGTTTACCCGTCCGACGAGTGATGTTCCTTCTTTCCTGCTTTGAGCCAGCTCCTCTCGCTGTTGCGCCAGCCATGCGCTCATTGTTTCTATGACAGGCGTCTGCTGCTCCTGCATCGCCTTTAGCGCCTGATCCTGGCTCCGTTGCGCCAGCTCAGCCTGTTTGGTGAATTGGTGTGCCATCCAGGCACACAGCTCCTTGGGCTCCATTGTACCTGTTAAAAAAACAGAAAGAAAAAAAAACCCAAGTGCGGCTCTTCACAAAATATATTTTTCAGACCCTCTATATTTTTTCTTTCAACTTCCCCAGGTGTCCAACACTAGGTAGGGTTATCTACGCCTTACCTTGCTTTAGTGTTGCATCAGCTTTTGGGGAATGTAGTGCGGTCGTCCAGGGGTTGCTCCACCGCTCCTGGATTCGCCAGATGATCTTTCACCTTTAGGATTTTCCTCCTTTTTTTTTTTTTTTTTTTTTTTTTTCTTTTTCCACTCCGGTCCGGATTCCTAGGACTCCACTCCTGGTTTTTAACTCCGGTCCACTTTCTAGCAACTGCTCCGGTCTCCTGGTTTTCCTCTTCCGATCCGGATTCTAATACAGGTCAGTCCGGGTTTTACTTGCAGTTTTTTTTTTTGTTTTTTTTTCCCAAAAAGAAAAGAGCTTCTATTTCTCTTTTGAGTAGTTGCCCACGTTGCTCTGTACACTCAAAAGTACCCCAAAAATCCGTGAAACTACGCCACTTATGTCCCCCTCAGCCCCCTCTAGTGGCGGCGTAGTGGTTCCACAGGGGCTGGGGAGCGCATAAGAATTAAAAGGTTCAGGGTTGATCTGTTGTGAGGGTCAATGGGATAGCAGGTCACATTGTCAGCCTCAGGGTCAACAACCTAAAAAAGTAACTCTTGCCAAGTGTAGGGTACAAAAAGGCTTTTATTTCCCCTTTTCGCATGAAGAAATTCAAAATATGAGGTAATGAGTAACAGAACATAAATTCAGTTGCATCAAAACGTGAGTCAGCAAAACACTCAAAATAATATGGTTCCTTCACCAACTTAAAGCATAAACTTTCCAGTACAGTTTGCACACATTAGATTTGTTTGCCTTTTACTCAAAGATATCTTCTTGTGCAAAAGTCACATTCCATTGATTCTATATCTTCAGTGCTCTCAGATTCCCCTGGCAGCCATTCCATGTCTATGGGATCTGAAACTGAGGTCTCTGAGATCTCTTGGATATTAAAACCTGGTTTCCTAAAAGCCTGCCATACTGTATCCCAGTGCTGGCTTGGTAGTTTGGGGCGTCGGCTTTTAGGTCTAGTATATCTCCCTGGGCTTGCTGTCGTTTCAGGACTAAAAGTTTGCTCCTTCCATTCTCTGGCAACATTAAACTTTTTCCTGTAAAACTTATCAGTTATATCTGGTTTAAAATAGTCCTTATTGTCCAGATAAAAACTAGCCCTTTGTTCCTCTCTAGGCTTCTTGAAAAAGGCTTGAGGCCTAGTCTGAGAGTTTTGTGCTCCAGGTATATCCTTTCTCTCAAGGCTATGAACTTTTCCTTTATCTTTCAAGTTACTTTTGTAAAAGCTTTTAAAAGTACCTTTTTTCTCTTGAAGGTTTCTTCTCCAACCGGAGGGATAAGCACTTCCTTCCTTGGCTGCAGTCCGTGATACTGCCCCTTGAAGTTGTGTATGGCCTTTCTCTAGGCCTGCTCTCCCAGTAGCTTCCTTTCCTTTAGCTCTGCTGGGTTTGTCAGTGACCTCACCTCGGTCTCTGAGTCTGGCCTCTGGAGCTTCCCTTGGCACTGCCTCCTGTTCTCCACATGAAGGTCTCTGCCAAGCTCCTTGCCTCCTCCCGTGCTTCTCCTCTGGGTTCTTCCCTTCGGGATTTCTCTGTTGCCTTTCTGGCTCTCTTGACTGCCTTCCTGGCAGCTTTGCCTCTCTTGGCTCTCTCGCTCTTGGCTCTCTTTCTTTTGGCTCTCCTTCTTGCAGTGCTCTGTTCCTACTTAAATCCAGAGCAGCTGCTTCTGAGTCCTGCCCATAGAGGTGTGGTTCTTCCACTTTCAGGTTTGTTCTCCTGCTCCCTCTATGTGTCCCTTCTCGTAATTGCAGGCATATCCTGTTTTTTTCAAGATTTAAAAGTTTCCTTTCTTGCATCAGAGGGCTTGCGGTATCACAGGGGTTACAAGCATCTTTCTGACATTTATCATTTGTGGTTGGCTTGGTTAAAGTAGCCATTCGTTTATCTATTTTCTCATCAGTTATACCAGTGTTCCAGGTAGCATAAAAAACACATCCCCAATACGGGCAATAGTAGTCTGCTGCTGGGGCAGTACTATAGCCTGGTTCCTTTTTGCCTGTACACTTTCTCCATCCTGTGGCACCTTCTGGACACATATACTTATGGTCATTTCGATACGCTTTCTCCCATGTACCACAGGTGGAATAACTATCTCTATTAATAGCATTGCATGCATCAAAATTCAAAACAGCAGGTTTAGTAATGTCCTTAAGTGGTGGCGTTGCAGCTAATATAGGTCCATCTGCATCCTTCCATCTTATTTCCATCGTGTAATAGGATGGATTCTGATGCGGATTATAGCATGTTTTAATCTTTCCATGAGTGCAAACATTTAGTTCAGTGGTGTTATAGATACACCGAGTTACTGTCCCCTTGCAGGTATAGTAAGAATGATAAAGCAAAGTCTGAGTTACTTTCAGTCCAATTCTAGTAGAAGTAATGCAGGCAGTGCATGGAGGTAAAGCATGAGTCTGTTCAAAACCTCCAAAGAAGGCAACCAAAGCAAAGCAAAAGTAAAGATACATGTCGATGTTGATTGGAGTTCTTCTGAATCCTCAGCTTGCTGATCTTGATCACGACGGTCTTTTATTCTTCGTCCCGTTTGCTAATGAAGCAATTTAACGGTTGCTGAGTGTTGATTGAAGATCCTCAGGTTGTCCAGTACACATTGACCAACTTTTTAGCAATTTCAGTTGGCCTGTGAAGTCTGGCTTAGTCAATGTAGTCTCAAAGTAGTGTGTCAAATCACACACAAATCAAATTGAGTTCGTTGAAACAAAACTGTTGCTGCATGGAAAACAGCAATCCTCTTCGAAAGACTTGGCTGCTGCAAAGCACTTGTGATGAAGTGTCTAAGCTGCTGGTTGCCGTCTCAAAGTAACTCGCAAGGGTGCATCAAGATGCTGTTCTGCTGTCCACTGCTCAGGTTCAGGATCAGCGGCGGGCTTGACTCTGCTGTGGTGGATCCAGGCGTCGATCTCGGCTACCTTTACTGCAGTTGGGGTAGACAGGATGACGGTGTACGGTCCCTTCCAATGGGGTTCCAACGGTGTCTTCTTCCAATCTTTGATCCACACCGAAGTACCAGGCTGGTAGGGATGCAAGGGTTCCGTCAAGTTGATAGGCAACTGGTCTTGGATCCACGTATGGAGAGTCTGCAGAACAAAACTAAGAGCTAGAAGTTCTTGTCTGGTTATTTCTGAACCAATTTGGGCTAGACTTCCTTTGATTCCCTGCACTATTGGTGGGGGTTTACCATACAAAACTTCAAAAGGGGAAAATCCTGTTGACTTTACAGGAGCTGAGCGTATTCTGAATAAAGCTATGGGGAGCACTTGGGGCCACTTCAATTGTGTCTCCTGACAAAGCTTAGACATTTGGGCTTTCAAGGTACGATTCATTCGCTCAACTTTCCCTGAACTCTGGGGTCTGTATGCAGTGTGGAGTTTCCATTGTATCTGCAAAGCTTTTGCTAACTGCTGAGTAACTTGGGAGACAAATGAGGGTCCATTGTCTGACCCTATTACTGCTGGAATTCCGAATCTGGGGACAATCTCTCTCATTAAGACTTTGGTAACTTCTCGGGCTTTCTCAGTTCTGGTTGGGAATGCTTCTACCCACCCAGAGAAAGTACATACTAATACTAATAGGTAATGGTACCCATTGGCTTTTGGCATTTCGGTGAAATCAACTTGGAGGTTGTGCATGGGGGTCACACCTCTTGACTGAACTCGGGGTGCTGTAATAAGGCCTTGCTTGGCATTATTCTTGGCACAAGTTTGACATTGTCGTGCTACTGAAGCTGATATGGTTGTCATCAGAGGGATGTAGAAATGTGGTCTGAGTGCTTTTTCCATAGCACTCTTCCCATAGTGGGTGGCTTCGTGGAAAGCTTTGACAAAGGATGGTCCTAACAGTTCAGGGATTACTATTCGTCCAGGAGGTTGACTGCCCTCTTCTGGTGGCAGCTCAATCCATCCATCTTTCAGTACTCCATTTTCTCTGTCACAATAGTAATCCAATTCTTTGGTGGTATATCGTGGGGTCCATAGATTCAAAGGTACTGGAAACAATGCTGCTTGCATTGGCATAGCTTGTGGGGCAATTTGTCCTATCATAGCTGCTTGTCGTGCTGAGGCATCTGCAAATCTATTCCCTCGGGCAACTTCTCCTTTTCCTGCTTGATGTCCTCTGCAATGCATGACAGCTACACGTGTTGGGGCCCATACTGCATCAAGTAACATCAATATTTCGGGACCATATTTGACTGATTTTCCTCCGGATGTGATGAGTCCTCTTTCTTTATAGAGAGCTCCATGGGCATGCAGGGTAGTGAAGGCATATTTGGAATCTGTATATACATTCAGTATAAGTTTTTCTCCTAACAACAATGCTCTGGTGAGTGCTATCAATTCGGCTTTCTGGGCTGATGTGCCTGAGGCTAGGGCTGATGATTCAACTACTTCATGTTGAGTGACGACTGCGTATCCGGCACAGCGTCGTCCATCAAGGATGAGACTGCTCCCATCAACATAATAGGTTTGGTCAGGATTGTCTATGGGCACATCTGTCAAGTCGGGTCGGCTGGAGAACACAGTCTCCATGACTTCGATACAGTCATGTTCTGGGAGTTCTTCACTGATGGGTATCAAGGTGGCTGGATTCAGGGCATGGCTCACTTCGAGTTGTATCTGTGGGTTTTCACATAACATGCTCTGGTACTTCAACATTCGGGAATTGGTGAGCCAATAATTTGCTTTCTGTTCCATAAGGGCAAGGACTGCATGTGGCACAGTGACTCGTATGTTCTGTCCTAGTGTGAGTTTGTCTGCTTCACTCACTAGTAGCGCTGTAGCTGCAACTGCTCTCAAGCAAGGTGGCCATCCTTTGGCCACAGGGTCCAATTGTTTCGATAGGTAGGCTACAGGTCGCTCCCAATTTCCCAATTTCTGAGTCAACATGCCTAAGGCATTTCCCTGTGCTTCATGTACAAACAAGTGGAAAGGTTTGTGGACATCTGGTAGTCCAAGTGCTGGTGATGACATTAATTCTTCTTTTAACGTCTTAAAGGCTGTATCCTGCTCAAGTCCCCACTCCAGTGGCGACTTTTCTTCTCCTTTTGTGACTTCATACAGTGGTTTGGCAATTTGGGCAAAGTTGGGTATCCAAATTCGGCAATATCCTGCCGCTCCCAGAAAGGCTCTGACTTGCTTTCTGGTTGTTGGAGTTGGAATTCTGCATACTGCTTCTTTTCTTTCTCTGCCTAATCTTCTGCTTCCTTGGGTGATACGAAAACCCAGGTATTTCACTTCTTTTTGGCATAGCTGTGCTTTGGCTCTGGAAACTTTGTATCCAGCTTCCTCTAGTAACTGCAAGAGATCTTTGGTGGCTAGTATACATTCACTTTCTGATACGGCAGCTATCAACAGATCATCCACGTATTGGAGAAGCACTCTCTTCCCCGGGGCTACTGGATAGCTTGAAAGGTCTTGATTCAGTGCGGCACTAAAGATGGTAGGCGAATTCTTGAATCCTTGGGGTAATCTTGTCCAGGTAAGTTGGCCCCCTCTTCCAGAGATGGGGTCCTGCCATTCGAATGCAAACAGTATTTGGCTTACAGGGGCTAATCTTATGCAAAAGAATGCATCTTTCAAATCCAGTACAGTGAAATGGGTAGCTTCAGCAGGTATCAGTCCTAGGAGGGTGTAAGGATTGGGTACGACTGGATGTATGGTCTCAGCTGCATCATTTACTCTTCTCAAGTCTTGCACTGGGCGATAATCATCTGTCCCAGGCTTCTTTACTGGCAAAAGTGGAGTATTCCATGGGGATTGGCATACTTTTAGTAGGCCATACTCAAGCAATCTTTGTAGGTGGCGATGAATGCCTTCAATTGCGGCTCTTGGGAGAGGGTACTGTTTGACGTGCACTGGTGTAGCACTAGGCTTGAGGGTTACAATCACTGGAGCTATATGTTTGGCTAGGCCTGGGGGGCTGCCTTCTGCCCATACTCCAGGTGGTGCATCAATACTTTTCAAAGTTTGTTCAAAATAGGTATCTTGTATCGAATCATCAATGTAGTATCTCCATTCTTCTTCTCGGGGAACTGTCAGCAGCATCACTCCTGCTGGTTTGGTTTGGGGATTTACTGTCATTTGCATTTCTCCTTGCTCAGAGAAAGATATTTGTGCTTGAAGCTTGGCTAACATATCTCGTCCCAGTAGTGGCACTGGACATTCGGGCATGTAAAGGAATTGATGAGTTACTTGCTGTCCTCCCAGACTGCATATTCGGTTTTGAAGAAAAGACTTTGTGGCTTTGGCACCAGTTGCTCCTATAATGGTGACTGCTTTTGTAGTGAATGGGGCTATCTTTTTGTCTATTACTGAATGTTGTGCTCCAGTATCAACCATAAAGTCCATAATTTGGTCTCCTATTTGTATTCCGACCATAGGCTCCTGGAGACCTAAAGCAAACTTGGAGCCCGGTCTGTCCTAATCCACGTCATTCTCATCATGGGCTGGTGTGGCCAATGCTTGAATGGCTCCTCCTCTCTCTCGCTGGAATTGTTCTCGATTGGCTCCTCCTCGGCTTCGGGGATAGCTTCGTCTTTCTTCTCGCCACTGATGGCTGCTGTCGTCATCATGCTGGGCGTCTTCGAGTTGCGGGCACGTATCTCTCCAATGTCCTTCCTCTCTGCAATAGGCGCATTGGTTCACGCCTAGTCTCTGGGTCCGGCCTCCGCCTTGACCCCGCCCTCTTCCTCTGCTCCTTCGACTAGGGACACCTCCCTTTTTCTGTTCCACTATGGCCGCAGCCAAAAAATCAGCTTTCTTCTTCATCTTTCTATCACATTCTCTCTGTCTTTCAGTATCACGATTCACATACACCTTATGAGCGACTTCCAATAACTGTGTTGCATTCATGCCCGCAAACCCTTCTAACTTCTGTAATTTGCGTCTAATGTCTGGTTGAGACTGGTTTACAAAAGCAGAATTCACCATACATAAACTTCCTGGTGCCTCGGGATCATAGGGAGTATACATTCTGTATGCTTCAGTTAATCTCTCATAAAAATCTGCTGGGCTCTCATCTATCCCTTGGATAACTCCTGCAACTTTGGAAAGGTTCATAGCTTTCTGGCCCCCCCTTTTCAGGCCTTGTAAAAAGCCTTGGCGAAAACGGGCTAGGGCTGTGGATCCTTCATCTGTATTTGGATCCCATTGGGGGTCTTCATTCGGGAATTCTCTCTGAGCTGCTTCCCGACGGTCTATTATATTCTGCCCCTGTGCCGGAGCTACAGGGTTCTCTGCCATCCATTCAATAGCTGCTTTTCTAATTCTTGCTCGCTCTTCTGTCGTGAATAGGGTGGTCAGGAGCTGACGGCAATCTGGCCAAGTGGGTTGGTGAGTTTCCATAATACTAGTTACTAATTCTGTCAGCTCCTGGGGCTTACTAGTATAGGAGGCGTAATGCGACCTCCAATTTAATAAATCAGTTGTAGAGAAAGGGATATACACATAAGTTAGGGGTCCCGCTACCACTTCATCATTATCATTCTTTACGGGCACTCCCGGGACTTGCCGTAAGGGAAACAGTTTGGCTGCCATGGGTGTCTTTTGGGATCTAAGGGTTATCGTTGTTGCCTTTGCAGGAGTCACTTTCTTTTTCTCAACAGGTTTTGCTTTGGGTTTCTCTCTCACTGGCGTGCTAGTGCTAACGCTAGCTTTCTCAATTATTTGTACATTTTCCTCCTCATCTGGGGGATTCTCTCTTTCTCCTTCTTCGGTCTCCACTTCTGACTCGCTTTTTAGGTCCTCCTCTTCTTTTCCCGCTAATTCTTCCTCTTTCTCTCCTCCGGGAGGGGGATCAGGGGTTGGGTCCCGCCTCGGCTCTGGCCGTCTCTGGGGTTCTGGGGCAGGACGCCGGGCTACTCTTACTGGACCTGGGGTTCGGGGCTGCCTGAGAATTATTTCTGGGGAATCAGGATCTGCCAGGATGGGCTTCTTTCTGGCTTTCTTATCCTGCTCTTTCATTCTAGGCTGTTCCGTTTTCTGTCTAGAATCTGCTTTAGCTAACATGATTCTGCACTGTTCCTCATAACAGCGCTGCGCCCAGGGGGGCGGATCTTCACAAATACTTAACCAGGAATCTATATAGGGGTACTGGTCGGGGTGCGCTATCCGCACTCTACGGTGTATTGACTGAATAATCTCTACTTTGAACGTTCCCTCTCGGGGCCAGATGGGGTCTAGATCGGGCCACTCCCTAGTACACAAAATCTGCAAACGGGCTGCTGTCATTTTAATACCATAATCTCCTGAATATCCCTCTTTAAAATGGGCGATCATACATTCTAATGGAGTGTTTCTAGTAGACCCCGCCCCTCCCATTTCGATGTGTGCGCGCAACAACAGACAGAAGGGAAAAGGAGGGCGGACCGTGGGTAAGGGGTCCTCACGGCCCTGGAAACGTATAAGGAGTACAAATAACAAGACAAGACGACAATCGCTTCCCCCTTTTCGCGACCTGAACGCGGTCGCCCGGTCAGGAAATGCGCTACTCAGGGGTCCGCCTTCACTTGGTCCGTGCTGCCAGACCTCTCATTCACACTTCGTTCACACAATCATGCTAGCAACGTATCCCAGAATGCATTTGTTTCTACCTATTCTGACTAGTCTTTTCCAATTTCCCAATTACAAAAAGGATGGGGGTTTCACCCGGCGAATTCCCATGCGGGGTTACTCGGCCCTTCCTTGAGAGGTGATCATGCTCTCTTACCAATTCCCAATATCTCGAGATTACAAATTCCAAAGTTCCAAGTTCCAATGGCAGTACTGCGCTTTCTATTTCTGTCTAGACCCAAAATCAAAACTATACTCACCGGATCCGGTCCTCAAACTTCCCAAGCAGGCGCATGAGTTGGACCTCGGACTCCCCTCACTCGGGTTCGAGGCGTTGACTCCAGCCGGGCTCGTCACCCGCCGAGGTCCGACCAGCTCCCTCCGATACAAGGGACCGGTGGCGCCAGGGAGCAGCCCTCGTCGGAAGGGCGCGATCCCGGCAGGACCAAGCCTATAGAGGCGGAAAGTCGTGGTATATTGCCCTATATACACTCTGATTCCACAACTTCCCGGCCAAAGCACCAAGGAATATGTAGCAGCAAAGCGCAGACAAACCAATGATACCAGGAGTCTGTTCAAAAGGTCCAAATCATTTATTTGTGCACAAGTCTCGAACCAATCAATTTCAAAATGGCTGAGCAAAGTTTTCAAGCATTACAACAACTTTTATAGACTTCTGTTCCATTCTAGGTATAGAAAAACATTTCATTGGTCCCGGTAACCTCCCGTACCTCTTCTATTGGTCCCGGTACTGATAAGTTTATCCAGTTATGTCCCTCCAGTGGGCATGACACCTGCATACCCCCCTTCTAGTCCCAATTACAATGGTCAGTTCATCAACTTGTTACTTTCACACTCTCAAGGTTATAGAACCAATTTGTACGTGCAGAGGAGCTGGGCTCTGCAACTCATCTGTCAGCACTCCTAATTATTTCTTTGCAGATGTACTTTTTCTTATCAGTAACTTTTAAACATGTCTTTTCTGTATTTTTCCATCTTTCAATACTGCAGTTCTGCTTACCTAAGCTAATTCAATACTTCTACTGGGTTCTATCTTACAATAGCAGCATATTGGGGGATGTGCAATCCTATATGCCTCTCCACAGGCCTCATTTACAGGTCAAGCTAGCCATGCTGGCCTGCTTATGTTCAGACACTGTGGGTCACAGGCCTGCACCTGCCACAGTTTCTGGGTAAGTATTGTATATGTACCGTATTTCTCAGATTATAAGTCACTCCTGTGTATAAGTTGCAGAGATCAAAAGTGAAGATTTTACTGGTAAAATCATAGTATAAGTCGCCCAGCTATATTAAGTCGCTGGTTCTAAAAATACAGTGCAAGACAACACTGCTGTTTTTTTGAAACCCGATTTATTGTTTCACTTTCACTTTACAATAACACTCTTGAATTAAGTGCATAACAACACAGAAGCTCATTCCACATCAGATTTGTTCTGTATCACTTTCGGGAAAGCTGTTGAAGTCCTCATCCTCGATATTACTGTGAAATACTGTAGTTCTGCAATTTCAGGTAACATAGTAACATAGTATATGACGGCAGATAAAGACCAGTGTGGTCCATCTAGTCTGCCCAGCAAGGCGGCAAGAGTAGGTGCACCTGCCACGCCATACAGGTCACTTCTTCCCTTGCCTTTGTTTAGGGGGTACCCACCGCTCCGTGTAGGTCACCCCTATTTGTTCAGATATGAGACAGTTATGCTTATTTTGATTTTATTCTGTTACTATAAAGAGATCCACTGTGTCTGTCCCATGCCATTTTGAATTCTGTCACTGTGTTTGCCCCCACCACTTCCATCGGGAGGGCATTCCAAACATCCAGTTCATGTTCATTATTGTCTTCTTCGTCTTCACCATCTTCACCTTCATGATTATTGGGGCTCTTTAGTATCTCAGACTTCACAAAACCTGATTTTATTATTTTATCACTCATGACCTCCCCCCCAACCATGCTGTTGCAACCCACCCTGAGACTTCAGCAAAACTGGTGTGACACATATGACCAGTAGCTGTGAAATTGTGCTCTCCGTAGCACATACAGTTTTCCCATAGGCAACGCAACAAAGCTTTGAATCTTTTGTTGACGGAAATGTCAAGAGGTTGAAGCATTTTTGTCATACTATCTGGTATAATAACCAGGACAGTGTTCAGAGATTTTTCTTCTTTATGTCTTCAGTGAAATGGGCTCTCATGCTATCCATGACAAGTAGCGCTTTCTGTCTCTTGAAAAATCAATCCGGCTACTTTCTAAAGCAGCGCTGCAGCCATTTCAACATCATGCTGTCATCCATCCATCCTCTCATTCATATCAACAACAAGGTTGGTTGGTAGAGTTTCATGTGGCATTGTCTTCCTTTTGAATATAATCATAAGTAACAGCTTCTTTCCATTTTCATAGCAAGCAGGCACCACTGTAAAGTGTGTCTTTTCGTGTCTGATGGTTCTAATATTTATTGTTATAACCACCTTTTGACTGACCATTCTCCCTAATGGGATGTTGAAGGTTAAGGGAAGCTCATCCATGTTGATTATGAAGTCCGGTGTCACTGTGCATGTGTTGATTTCTTTGTTTACGAATAACCTGAAATTCCATACTTTATCCAAGAAATCAGTAAGGAGCTGCTGACACATGGTTGTTTTTTGTCTAATGCTTAATTTATTTCTTATCATAAATCGATAGCAGCACGAAAGACCAGCCTTGAATCCCTCAATATTCATTTCCTTGGAGATATGAACTGCTTTGAATCACCAGAAAGCAGGTATGTAGACAGTGACCAATTCCTTTATTAGTAACCAACCAAAACACCTCTATGCATTTCGGCCACACAGAGATATATTTTTTAATTTAAGACCTTGAAGCCCATGGTTTAAATCAGAACATTGATTTTTCAGTATTTTTGTAATTGTTATTGTGTTCTGGTTTTACATTTGTTTTGATTTATTTATATATTTTATTCATTTTTTTAATTTATTTAAAATTTTTGTCATATATTGTTCCTCCCTTCCCCCCCCCCTTTTTTCTCTCTCCTACCTCCCCTTCCCCTTTCCCCCCTCCTTATTGTTGGCTCTTATGCTCTTGAGCATTATACATTGGTATTACAGACTTATACATCACTATTTTCCATTCTGTAGGTTTTCCTATTATCTACTGCACTTTTTAGCCAACGGTATTTCGCTTTTAGGTTGTGCTCTCTAATTATATATATTTTTGGCTTTATTTAGGGCTTAGAAGATAACATCTTCTAGTGCTTGCTGTCATATTTATCAGCAATTCACTTCGGCACCAGAGACTTACATGAAATATTTCTGGTATGTTCTGCTATTCCTTTAGCGACTAGCCCTTTGCTCATACGTCCCTTAAAGTTATTCATCTGAACACCACATCTTGAGCCTTTTAATTTAGTCTAATGGGTTCAAAAATACACATTCAGTGTCTTATAATAAAAACTTTTGGGTGTTTTTATTTACATCGTGTTTTCTATATACCGCATTCATTTGGTTATATATCCCTGATCCCCCCTGGTCTGCTTAGTATGACATTTGTGATCCCCAATGCAGGAATCAGTTATGATATTACGATTTTTTCATCGCATGAGATTATTTACATTTTCATGAGACAAGGTGGCCTCTCAGATGGATTTCAAAATATTAGTTAAGAATGGTGGGTCTTAGGACCCCGAAGATCCCACTGAGTGCCCTTTGAACTAGTTTTGGTGCGATTTTCACTTTAACGGTATGATGTTATATGGTGGTTCATCAGAGTTCCATTTGACTACAGGGTCTTTTTAAATGTTTTTCTTCAATGGTGGGATTCTATCTTCTGATAGGTTCTTTATCCCTTATGGAGTCCCTGCATTTTTAGTTATTCCTCCTAGTAATATGGTATGGGGGTTATTCTGAGACACGAATAGCGGGGCATCCCCGCTATTTGTGCCGGCGGCAGCCCCCGACTAACTTCCCTGCTGGTTGTGTGGGGAAGCTAGTCAGTGGCGGGGAAGAGGCGGCCTGGGGGCGGAGAGTGGGTGGGCAGTGTGTGGTTGCCGGCCCTGGACATACAGGGCCAATTCTAATGTCAGCCCTGTATATCCAGGACTGGCGAAATGGCCGGGGAAGTTATTCCACCTCCGAGGTGGAATAACTCCCCTGGTGGTGTTTAAGAGGCTCAGGGCGCGGAAGGGGCTGGGGGGGGGCACTGTTAATTCCCTGCAGCCCAATCCTGGTCTTAGGAGGCCGGATTGGGGGTCGGGCTGCAGGGAATTAACTCCGTTTTCAGGTGGCCGGCATCGCAGCTTTTAAATAGAGCAGCGGTGCCATGGCAACATGACGCCATGGCATCGTGGCTCCATTCAAAAGCCCTGGCTGAGTTAGCCAGGCTGTGGCTGTACGTGCAGGCCAAGAATGAATCACAGTCCCGGCCTGCACGTACATGCCTGTTTGCGATTCTGATCCCACAGGGCTAGACGTGCTCCGCAGGATCAGAATCGTGATCTCCTTTGTATGTCTGGATTAGCCCGGACATACAAAGGGGATGTACGTATGGGACAGAATCGGGCCCTATATGTTTTGTTGTTTTTAAATCGTAAAGGAATATCTAAACATATTTGGTCTATCACATTCGGGGTTGTTTCACATAGCTATTTAGTGGTGGGATTCACTTTATTATAGTGTGGAAGTGGATTTTTTATTGACCAATATCCACTACCTTTTGTTGGTTCTGCCCACTCACAGCATTATGACAGTAGGTAATTCCTCTATCCATGATTGTTATCTAATATTCAGAGAATTTTTGTGTTAAAAAATTTTTTCTCACTGTTCTTCACAGATGGTTACATTGTATCAGCAATTTCTTTGACCCTGATACAGCATATAAGTTGCTTAATCAACCAGGTATTGTTTTCACTTAATAGTCTTTTTATAATGACACCATAGTGATTAGATGTTTATTTACCTGCCTTTGATACACATTAATCTAAGGAGGGTATGATTAAGTTTGCCCATTAGAGGGTTTATATTTCCTCTGTTTATCAGCCTTGCGTTCTTGCTCAACATATTTTTATGAATTGGGACAGCTGTTTTCAAAATGTTTTTTCTATATTATTTTACTGGTATTGTTCATATAGGTGTCATGAAATGTATGTTTTGTATATGTGATTTTATCTTGATTTTATTTACGTTTTTTACTTATGTTATCGGTTCTTACTTATCATTTATTTTTCATCTGTATTGACTGTTATTTACATATGTAAATAGTTATCTGATTTTTTGGTTAACTCATTATACTGTTTTATGTAACATGTTGGTTATTTGTAAACCGCCCTTGATCTCTGGAAGGGGCAGTATAGAAAAGTGTAACAAACAAACAAATAAATAAAATAAATGTATATCTTATTGATTGATATGACACATTATATTACATATATACATGTATTTTATTTATACCATTCAATAATATTGTGTTTTTCTTGCCCTTCTGAGGCTTTGGTTCCCCATGAAGAATGTCTGTGTGGCCGAAATGCATAGGTGTGTTTTGGTTGGTTACTAATAAAGGAATTGGTCACTGTCTACACACCTGCTTTCTGGCTTGTTGGTGTGTGTGTGGGTGTTTTGGCTCTCCGTTGGACTTCCTACTTTGAATCACACCTGCACAGTGGACCATCCACAGACCTGGGCCCTCCTCTCTACAACGAACTGAAGCAGACGTGCTTCTAATTCAGGCCACCATGATCTGCACCCGCGATTTGCCTTCTTGCTGTGTTTCATCAAGGTTAGTTTTCCCTGCATCTTTCTCCAGTCTCTAATTTCTGTTATCCCAAAATGTTGCTTGGTGACTCTGTTATCATGTTCTTCTTCATAATGAATAACTTTCAATTTGAATTCCGCGATGTATGAGTTCTGTACCTTCGGTGTCACCATTTTCTGTGGGGTTAAAAAGAAGATTTGTGTTGTAACGGAAATTTGTCTGGCATACTATCTGGTAAGCTATTTTGCGAGTATAGTCCAAGTACATACCAGTCTGCTGATTGGAGGGTCTGCTTGCAAGTGCTAGGTGTACAGTGGAGGGTCCAGGGAGAAAGATCGTCCACTGCACAGGTGCAAGTATTTATATGGAGGAGGAATTGCACAGGTGCAAGATCGTCCACTGCACAGGTGCAAGTATTTATATGGAGGAGTGGCCTAGTGGTTGGGGCAAGGTACTTCAGGCCGGAAGGTCGGGGGTTCAAATCCCACTAGAGGACAGCAACCTTGGGCCGGAAGGACTGGGGTTTCTAGTCCCACAGGTGCTCCTTGTGGTCTTGGGCAAGCCACTTAACCCTCCATAGCCCATGTTCCCTGTAAAATAGTTATCTCCAAGTTATAATGCCCTGTTCAATGTAATTTCAGTTTGTTCAATGTAAACTGCACTGATGCAGAATAGCGCGGTATATAAGAGAATGTAAATAAATAAATAAAATAAAATATGCAGATCGAGGTGCGTGGTCCACCACATAAATTTATTAGATAGGTTGCTCCATTGTATAGATTGTGCCATCACTTTTCGATGTAAAAAAATGCATCTTATATTCTGGAAAATACAGTATATCACTGATATATCTCTCAGATATCCTTCTGTTGTGTGACAGTTATTGGTAGAACTCTGTCCCATGTTAACCTTTTCCCCCAGATCCAAAACCAAACACCCCCAGATAAACATAGAAGCACAGCAAACCACACACTCACATAAGAACATATGAAAAGCCATGCTAAGTCCGACCATTGTTTCCAGTTGTCCAAACTTCTTTTGAACCCTGCCTGGATCGCATCGTCTGGCAACAGACTGTATACTTTAATTGTTTGCTACATGAAAAGATACTTTATACAATGTTTTCAATCTACTTGTCAGTTTCATGGAATGCTCTTTTACTTTACTGTTCTTTGAGCCATCCCATATTTAAATGTCCCATCCTACACTTTATTTTATAAACTTCTATCGTATCCCTCACTCAAAGTGGAATCAGCTCTGTCAGGCTCAAAAACACCTTTGCTGCCTTCCAGCCCACTGAAATCAACATAGGACTAAATAATGATATATAGCTATTTTTTCTTCTAGAGGTAGCAGACTACAGATGCAAGCTGCAACTTCTGAAGCTTGTTCCAGCACCACAGTCAGCTGCAGAAAAGATTTTCAGTGAGACATTTATACTGTGATCAAAAGAAAACTGAATGTTAGTGGAGAAATGCACAGCTTTGCAAGTACATTCATAGCAAAATACCTGTGAGGGAGTCAGTTGGACCATTAGATGATGGAGGGGTAAAAGGTGCACTGAGAGAGGACAAGAACATAGCAAAGAGACTGAATGAATTTTTTGCTTCACTCTTTACTGAAGATGATGTAGGAAATTTACCCATGCCAGAAATGATATCTAAAGGTGATGTATCAGAGGAACTGAAATTTTGATAAATCAGGAAGATGTAATATAGCTAACTGATAAACTACAGATCAGCCAGTCGCCTGGACTGGATGGCATACATCCCAGGGTGCTGAAACAACTGACATATGAGATTGCAGAACCACTATTAATAATCTGTGACCAACCATTCAATCATCCATAAAGACTGGAGAGTGAGCCTCATGTCAGTACCAGGCAAAATAGTAGAAACCATTATAAAAAAACAAAATTACTTAACATGTAGATAGTAATGGTTTTATGGCAGAAGGCCCACATGGATTTAGAAAAGGAAAGTCTTGTCTTACTAATATTTTATATTTTTTGATGGTGTGAATAAACAGATATGTAAAGATGAGCAGGTTGATACAATGTATCTGGATTTTCAGAAAGCCTTTGACAAAGTCCCTCATGTTTTTATTGGTTCTTTGTCTCCATCAATCTACTGGAAGGGGAAAACAACCCACTTATCTGGACGGGCCTAGCAGAATGATATGGAAAAGGATATTATAATGCCGCTGTATTACTCCATGGTGCAACCACACCTTGAATATTGTGTGCAATTCTAGTGGCCATATCTTAAAAAGGTTATAGTGAAATTAGTAAAGGTACTGAGAAGAGTGACAAAAATGGTAAAGGGGATGGAGGGATATCCCTATGAGGAAAGGCTTAAAAAGTTAGGGTTCTTCAATTTGAAAAAGAGACGGCTGAGGGGAGATATGATAGAGGTCTATAAAATAATCAATGGAGTAGAACAGGTAAATTTAGATCAGCTTCATAAAGAATGACTAGAGGACATGCAATGAAGCTACAATGTAGCACATCTACAACAAATTGGAGAAAATAGTTTTTCACTCAACGTGTAATCAAACTCTGGAATTCGTTAACAGAAGATGTAGTAAAGGCTGTTAGGGTAGCTGGATTTAAAAGAGGTTTGGACAGGTTCCTGGAGGCAAAGTCCAGAAACCATTATTAAAGAGGACCAGGGAAATCCACTGTTTATCCATGGGACAAGCAGCATGGAGTCTGTATACTTTTTGGGAACCTGACAGGTACTTGTGACTTGGATTGGCCACTGTTAGAAACAGGATACTGGGCTTGATGGACCCTTGGCCTGATCCAGTATGGCATATCTTATGTTCTTATGTTTTTTAGGATAGAACGGCCTACATCTTTATCATGTGCTATATTATTTGAAGTATGGAGAACTTGGTCATCAAGCTATAGTGCCTTGCAAAAGTCTTTGTGCCCCTGTACATTATTCACATTCTGCTGTCTAAGAAATACAATTCAAAGGGATGGGGGGAAGGAACATCACCCAAATTGCTGGGAGCCTTCTTTTGGTTACTCTTGTCCCGTGGCAATATTGCTCAAAATTAGCGACCATCTGACCCAGTTCTAGTAGGGAGAGGTGAGAAATTAGCTTCACCTACACTCTGCAATACCTGATGTTCCTCATGAAGTACTGCACAGTTCTTCTGAAGTAGTTTTCCTACAAGGGAACAGAGTGGGGTCTAGTGCAACAGAAGCAGCATGACGTGAGGACTGTGCTGCATCCGAAAAAGAAGCCTCTGAGCTGAATTCTGGGGTCCACTTGTCATGCGAGAAGTTTTAGGGCTAGCTTCAGAAACAGCACACTGATTTTACTGAGGTAAAGGGTAAGTTGGTTGCAATGTTGTTGAATATCAGAACAGACGTTTCAGAGCCTGGACAGAGGGTGGAAGAAAGTAAAAACAAGCTAGAGGAATAGGCTGAGGACATAGCTGCTATGTATAAGGCAATAGGGGTGTTGGAGAAATCTAACCATGACTTAAGTTACAAGTTAGTGGACGAAAGTCATTCAAGAAGGAATAATTTAAGGATCAGAGGGGTGCCAAAGGGGCCCAACTATAGCAACTGCATAGATTTTGTGATAAAAATATGTCAGGTGGTTCTAGACTCAGGTAAGCATCTGGCAACAGGAATTCCTGGTAAAGCTGGACAGAGTGCACTGGGCACTGGCTTCCCCAAGACCCAATCTCCCTTAATGTTTTTATGTGGGAAGGACACCAAATTGCTCGGTATTCAAATCTCTCACAACTATCTTACAACAGAGGAGTGATTTGCAGCGTATAACTGTTAAACGTAAAACAGAAAACATGTCATTTAAATGAATGCAATTACCATAAGTGATGTAACAAGGTGTGCCTACATGCGAGAAGGGCCACATGTGCCTTGGTGGAGGTGGGTAGAAAAGATTTGAAGCTGCCTCCTACACCCACGCTGCCAAATCCAAGTCAGGATGATGTTAAATGGCTAAGAGTATTGAAGGTCTGTGATTGTTTTTCTCTGGCAAGAGGACAAGGTCATGTAGAAAGCGCGTCAAACGGATGAGAAAACTTGACTGTAATTTGTTGAAAAGATTTTTTCCTTCTTTATTACATGCAAAGGTGAAATGGGAATCTGGAATATAGACTGATGATGAAGATGCACTGAAAGTGGAGTGAAGGAGGGGTTGAGTGCAAGTATGTTAACTGCAAAGGGATTATAAATAAGAATGTTAATGTGTAAACATTTCATCCTTGATTGGACATATTTGACACACAGGGGCCTATGCTGTTTAATGATATGGTGATATATGATGTGCTTGGATTGGATGATTTGTGGAAGGGAAGTTGGTCATGTCAGGTAGGGTGGGAGGGAGTGTTACTTTGGCCCTCACACTTCCTCTAGATGTTGCTCTCCCTTGTTTGGGAGAAATGAAGGATGAACTGGATACTACCTCAGCAAGATGGCTCTATTAATAGTCTGCTTGAGTGTACTCAAACTAAATACAGTTTCTCTGACAGCATTGGTCATATTATCTACTGCGCCTTGGATTCAGTTTTCCACACTCAACTTCCTCTCTCAGCTCCCAGATGACTAGCGGGTTTTCACGCATCTCCCGGTACATACCAAACATCTCTTTTCTTAGAAACTGCCATTCCTGCATTACTCTCGTCTTGTCATTCTAGTACATCTGCTATAATCTCTTCCAGCTGATGTATAGTGATGGCTTCTAGAGGTGTACTGGTAGCAATGATTTCTGGCTCACTGGTGGCTGCACTGTCATCTGAATGGAAAGCTCTGAAGTTAAGTCCATTTCAGATTCCTGAAAGCATTCTGAGGAACAGTTACTTTCTTTTTTCTCCTCATACACCACAGGAACATCCTGAAAGGAGAGCACAATATGTGAAGCTACAAGCTCCTCTTGAGAAAAAAAGGTTCCTAAATGGATGTAATAAGTAGAATGATATCCTGTTATACCACTGCCAGCTATGCAACCTCCTCACCCAAAAACTTTTGAGCACAAGAGAAGAAAGAATTAATTTTCGGTGACACACGCATTTTAATCCTCTCTCTCTCTAGATATATATATGCACATGTGAGTGCGTGTGCTTATAAATATAGATTGTCACGCCACCACCACTCGCCTCTAGCTTAGAGGGGCGTGGTTATTAGAGGAACTTTCTGCTATCCACTTTTTCAGCTTTTTCAAACTATTTCCCCGCAGTGCCTTCTGGGAAATGTAGTCTTTGTTTAGCTGTATGGGTGCATCAGGCAGAAAGGTGTAATCAGGCTCAAGGAGGTAAGGCAAATGACAGAAATTTATTTTGTACACAATGGTTCAATCATACCACATACAAGATTATTTGTTCAGGACTCTTGGAAGTAGAGCACTGTCCAAAAACAAACTCAAACACCAAAAATGTTGTTTAAAGGTTCTCTATAGTTCAGGATACACAGTCTTTAACAGCAAGGATATTGCATTCCCTTTTTAGCCTTGCTGGCTAAAGCACAAGAACAAAATCACATTTAAAGTCTGTGGTAGTTTAGCTTCTATTCAGCTTCAAACCTTTCTTGGTTACCTTCCAAGTAACAAATATAATTCAGGGGCAACAGAAAGCTTTGTTCCAATAGCTACTTTAGCTTACCCCAGTGTCAGCCTTCCAGCAGCAGGTGATTAACAAGCTTATCACAGATCCAGGCTTGCTCCTTAGTCCCCGTGAACTTTCCCTTTACAAACACATGGGAATCACGGCCACCCTGCTTGTGGAATATGGGTACCTTTTTCCTGGAAAACTTTCTTTCAGGACTGGCTTGCTTTCTCTACGTTCCCAGGTTTAAAGCTTGGCAAAGGGAACAGGCCATGGGAGTGTCCTCATCATTCAGCTTCACCTCGGGCTCTCCCAGCTGCATAGGTTCTGACTCGCCATCTTGCTCACAGTGCTCAGCTAACAGCCTCCTGGGGGATCTTGGAGTCTCTCTTGTTCCTGGCTCCAAACTCTCCTGCAGACGTGCTATATGCCAATTAGCACTTTCCTCTCCTGGAAGCTCAGTTCCTCTGCTCTACTCAGCACCAGTCAAGCTTCCCTTGCTTGTGTCTGTGCCTCTGCTCGTGTCAGCCTGGCTTCCTGCTTCTCTTCCCCTTCTCTCATACTCTGGCCCAGGTTTATACTTCTAGGGCTCTAGCTCCAACTCCTCCCTACTCAGGTGACAGCAATCAGCCTGACTTCGGGCACCTGAGAGCTTGGAGAATTCCCTGCCATAGGGGTTCTGGGCCCTGTATCCTCTCCCCTTCATTCCACTAGGGGGAGCATGAAATGTGGGCCACGTGGAAGTTTTCTGATTCCTGGAGGTGGTTGTGGCTTTCCTACCCTGATTTGGTAAAAGGGGGCCCTTTACTAGGGTGAATTCCCTGTCTCTTTGACCTCCCCCAGACTCCGGATAGGCCTCCTTGCCACAAGATATATTTATACCTTAGGTAATACTGCACCAAAGATTTAAAATTCTGCGCAAAAATTTTAAAAATTCTGCACACAGTATTTTAAAATTCTGCATGCTTTATTGGTAAATTTTTGCACAGAATACCCCTATAATAAGGCTTAACGCCTCCTCTAGACAAGCTTTATTATGGAGGAATTTCCCCTGCCTTTTGCCTCCTTAGCTTTCTTGTCCCAATCACAGTTCTGTCTCCAACCTATCCTTGTCTCCCTTGTTTTCTTTCCCTCTAACTTCTAGCCCCCGGCCACCCGACTCATCAGCAGTCCATCCCCAGCCTCCAGCAACTCCCCGACTCATCATCAGTCCATTTCCAGCCTCCATCAACTCCCCGACTCATCAGCAGCCCATCTCCAGCCCCTAGCAACCTCCCTGATTCACCACAGCCCATTTCCTGCCCACAACCATCCTCCAAACAGCCCTTCTCCTGCTCCCAGCAACCCTCAACTCACCAGCAACTCTTCTCCTGCCCCTAGTAAAGCATAGTTGCTCACCTGTAACAGGTGATCTCCGGGAACAGCAGGAATTTAGTCTTCACATATGGGTATCGTCGGTACCGATGGAGCCTGCGCGGGAACGCTCCCCAGCGTCCAATTAGAAAGCTTTGGGAGCATCCCACAGTGCCTGCGTCCTGCCTTCCCGCCTTTCCCAACTGCCTCTCTCCAGTTGAGTTTTAAAGCTGAGACAAAGAGAGAGAGAGAGGGAAAGAGAAAGAGATAGAGAGAGACAACTCCTAGGGGAGGTGGGTGGGTTGTGAAGACTAAATTCCTGCTGTTCCCGGAGAACACCTATTACAGGTGAGTAACTATGCTATCTCCAGGAACAAGCAGGAATGTACTCTTCACATATGGGGACTCCCTAGCTTTAGATGCCAGGGAGAGACCCCAGAAGTTCAGTGTCCCTGTGAAAGGGCTCCACTTCTCCCCATGGATCTCTGGCATCCAACCAGAGATGGTGGGTAGGAGTTGATTAGGTATGGAACAGGTGTTGGAGAACAGCCTGACCAAACAAGGCATCCCGGCGGGAGTCCTTGTCCAAGCAGTAATGGGCTATGAAGGTATGAACTGAGGCCCAGGTGGCTGCTCGACAGATGTCGTCGATAGACACAGAGTGCAGATGAGCCATTGAGGCTGCCATGGCTCTCACATTGTGAGCTGTAACATGGCCCTCCAGAGGAAGATTCTTACTCTGATAGGCAAAGGAAATACACTGAGCAATCCAGTTCGACAGTGTTCTCTTCGAGACTGGAAGTCCCAAATGAGAAGGATCAAATGCAACAAAGAGTTGAGAGGACTTTCTATGTTGCTGTGTTCTTTGTAAGTATTTATTTATTTTCATTCTCTTATATACCGCGCTATTCTGCATCAGTGCGGTTTACATTGAACAAACTGAAATTACATTGAACAGGGCATTATAACTTGGAGATAACTATTTTGATGCATGAGGCCTTGGAAAGAACACAGGTAGGTAGACCACTTGGTTTAGATGAAAAGGCGAGACCACCTTTGGCATAAAGTGTGGATGAGTCCTAAGGACTACCTTGTCATGATGGAACCTTGTATAAGGTGGATCAGCCACCAGTGCCTGCAACTCACTAATGCGACGTGCTGATGTGATTGCAATGAGAAAGATAACCTTCCAAGAAAGGAATTTCAAGGAGGTAGTAGCTAAGGTTTCGAAAGGTGGCTTCATAAGCTGACCAAGAACTAAGTTTAAGTCCCATGCCACAGGTGGTGGCCTAATGGGAGGCTTAGTTAGCAGAAGGCCTCTCATTAATCTAGCTATAAGAGGATGAGAGGAAATAGGTTGTCCATTCAGAGGCTTGAAGGAAGCTGCAAAAGCACTCAAATGGACTATTACTGAGTTAGTCTTAAGTCCTGCATTGGATAAATGAAGGAGATACTCCAGCAATGATTCCAGAGGTATCACAAGGGGGTTAAGACCCTTCTGTGAGCACCATATGGTAAACCTCTTCCACTTAAAAGCATAAGAGCATCTTGTGGAAGGCTTCCTGGAAGCATAAAGGACATCCCTTACTTGCTGAGAGAGGTTAAGATCGTGAAGATCTAGGCCTTCAGCAACCAAGCTCTGAGATGCAGAGACTGGGGATTGGGATGCCATAACATTCCGTCCTCCTGTGATAGGAGATCTGGAGCAGATCCTAACTGCAGGGAGGGAGCTTGAGAGAGATGTAGAAGCAGAGGGTACCACACTTGCCGTGGCCAATGTGGAGCTATGAGAATCATATGGCCTCTGTCTCTCTGAAGCTTGAACAGGGTTTTGGGAATTAGGGGAATGGGTGGAAAGGCATAAAGGAAGTCTTGCCCCCAGTGAAGGAGGAAAGCATCCCTGGCCTGAGATCCCTGAGCCGGTATCCTGGAACAGAACCGGGGAAGTTTAGCATTCAACGGACTTGCAAAGAGGTCTATGTACGGGGTTCCCCAAATTTGAAAAATCTTGGCCACCTGGTCTGCATGTAGATACTATTCGTGTGGCAGCAGAACTCGACTGAGTCTGTCTGCCCAAGAGTTTTGTATGCTTGGAAGATACACTGCCAGGAGATGAATCTGATGCTCTCTGGCGAGGGTCCATAGTTGCAAAGCTTCATTGCAAAGCAACAGAGAGCCTGTTCTCCCCTGCTTGTTCACACAGAACATGGCTACCTGATTGTCCGTATGAATGAGGACTGTCTTGTAGCTGAGCAGGGTGTAGAACACTCGAAGAGCAAGGAAGATTGCTCTGAGCTCTGAGAGATTCATATGTAGATGAGTCTCCTGTGGAGTCCAGGTGCCTTGGGTGGAGAGGTCTTGGAGATGAGTCTCCCAGTGGAGGTGGTGGAGATGAGGACAGTAACTGAATTCAAAAAAGCATGGGACCAACACAGAGGAGTTGTTGTTATGGAAGGACAGACTAGATGGGCCTTGTGGTCTTTTTCTGTCATCATGTTTCTATGTTTCTATGAGCTCCCCAACCCATTGGTTAAGCATCTGTTGTGAGAGTTGCTTGGGGTAAAGGTTGTTGAAATGGGGACCCCAGCAACAGATTCTGAGTGGACTGCCACCAATGGAGAGACAAAATAAGGTGATTTGTGTTTGCTATTTTGTCTGACAGGCACCCTGATGCCTGAGTCCATTGAGTGGATAAAGTCCACTGAGCTGCTCTTATATGGAGGCGAGCGTAAGGGACCACATGCACTGTAGATGCCATGTGGCCTAGTAGTTGTAACATTTCTTGGGCAGTGAGATGAGGTCTTAGCACTGCTTGAGAAGCTAACAGCACCATGCGAAGGCAATGGGCCTGGGGAAGATAGGCCCTTGCTTTTTTGGTATCCAGCAAAGCTCCTATGAACTCTAGAGACTGAGTGGGAGTTAGACTGGATTTTGGGATGTTTATGACATGACCCAAATACTGAAGGATACGCATTGTGCAAGATAGGGAAGTCCTGGCCTCTGACTCTGATGGGGCTCGAATGAATCAGTCGTCTAAGTAGGGGAAGACGAATATCCCTAGAGTGCGGAGAAATGCTGCTACCACAGCCATGCATTTCGTGAACACTCTTGGTGCTGAGGCCAGGCCAAAAGGAAGCACCCTGTACTGGTAATGCTTTCCTTGAAAAAGGAACCGAAGGAACTTTCTGTGGGATGGATGGATGAGAACATGAGTGTACGCATCCTTGAGATCTAGAGAACAAAGCCAATCCTGACTCTGAAGGTATGGCAGCAGAGTTCCCAGAGAAATCATCTTGAATTTCTCCTTGAACAGGAATTTGTTCAATTCTCTGAGGTCTAAAATGGGTCTGTGTCCCCCTGTTTTCTTTGGGATAAGGAAATAGGGGGAGTAAAACCCTGTACCCTGTTGAGGAATGGGTACTTCCTCTATTGCCCCTTGGGCAAGAAGCATAGTGACCTCCTGATCTATTAGATTGATGAGAGAGGTCTGAGAATTGAACTGTCTTACCATTGTGGGAGGGGTCATGCTTGAGAAATGGAGCTTGTATCCCTCCTTTATGATGGAGAGTGTCCAATGCTCTGCTGTTATTTGCCCCCATCTGGGGGCAAAGTGACACAGCCTTCCTGGAATGGTAAAAGTCTCTGGTCCATTGAGAGCCAGGAAGGTTAAGTTCTCTAGATGAAAGTCAAAGGGCTTGTGGAGGCTGAGACTGCTGAGACGGTTGAGGCTTAGCAGTCTTTGCTTTCCTTTGTTTGGGTGGTTGCTGACTTTTCCGGGCAGGTTGACCTGCAGAGCGTCCCTGCTGGGAATAAGCAGGATAAAACCTTTTCTTTTTGGAAAAGCATGGTTTTTTAAAATATTTCTTTCTTGCAGGATCAGCTGTGGCCTTGGATAATCTATCTAAGGTGGAGTTGTCAGCATCCAACTCATTGGCTTTTTCTTGCCAATCTTTGCCAAACAGGTTCTCACCAGTACAAGGAATATTTCCCAGTTTGTCTTGTACCCAGAGCTCCAAATCAGATGCCTGGAGCCAGGCAATTCTACGTGCACCTATGGCAATGGCAGAGGTTCTGCTTATGCACTCAAAACAGTCAAAAGCTGCACAGTTGACAAATTTAGAAACATCCTGGGCATGTTTGAGCAGTGTGAGAAAATCCTGCCTTCTATCCTCAGGAAGAAGAGGGCTCAAAACCTCTAAATCTCCTGTGACTTCTTTCAGGAACATTCCCATATATAAAATATAGGAAATGATCCTGGCCGAAAGCATGGAAGCCTGGAAAGTACGACGTCCAAAGGCATCCAAAGTCCTGCACTCATGTCCTGGAGGATTAGAGGCATGTCTTTTTGCACTTCTGATCCTTCTCATAGCTGATTCCACTACAATAGAGTGGTGAGGAAGCTGAGTCTTCTGGAAACCAGGACAAAGGGGGGAACTCGATACATAGTATCCAGTCTACGTGAGTGAGGAGAGGTGGTAAGAAACGTCTCCCACATTCTTAGCATGAGATCATGCAAGATCTCATGGATGGGCAAAGTAGCTGCCTCCTTAGGAGCTTTGGGATATTGTAAAATGTCCAACTCCTTTGCTCTAGGCTCTGATTCAGGAGCCACAGTAATGGACAGACCTCGAGCCGCCTCCCTGATGAAGTCCTGAAAGGAAATATCCTCTGGAGGAGACATCCTGCGCTTAGGGGAGGAAGGTTCCTCTGGGAGAAGTATTCCTGCATCGACAGAACTGTCAGAATCCTCAGATTCTTCTGAGGACTCGGAGTACCTTCTGTCCGGATGCTCTTGAAGAGCCCGATACCCGTACCGACCGAAGTTGGTACCGGGGGCAATCGGTACCGGTGTATCGGTACCGGAGGGCATCGCATGACTGGGTGCCGGCAATGCGGACACCAATGTCAATGCCAATGCTGTCGGTACCGGTGCCGGAGTCGGTGCTGGTACCAGTTGAACTGTCTGATGCAGTTCTGAAGGTGTCGATTGTGCAAGGAGAGCCGCCAGACTGTGTTCAATAGCCAGGAACCTCTGGTCTATCGACGCTGCCGATGCCTGGATGTTGGTACCGGAGAAAAGAGCCGGTACCCCAGAGCATGGCACCAGTAGTTCTGCCGAGGTGGAGGCCTCGAGAACGTCCTGGAGCCCCGATAATGCTTTGGAAGCCGAAGCCTCCCGCCGGGGCAATTTTGCCGGTGCAGAATCCTCAAGGGCAACGCCAGAGGCATCTCGATGCTTAGAAGGAGATCTACCCTTTAAGGACCGGCTAGACTTATGTTTAGTTACCTGAGATCCACGGGAGGAAGAGGAAGCCCTGGAAGACGTCGATGCAACCGAAGCTGCATTGGAGGGAAACAGGGTACTGAGCTTAGCAGCTCAGTTCTGCCGACCTCTTTTGGACATCATGGCACAGGCCATACATTCCGTGATGGAGTGGTCAGGACCTAAACATTTAAGACACCACTCATGGGTGTCGGTGACGGAGATGGTACCGCCACACTTGGTGCACTTTTTGAAACCCGAATCGGGTTTTTCCATTGTGGAGGAATTTTGGGCCTAAGGTGTGTGCACGTGGAAAAAAGCACTAATATTATAATATTTTTTTTGTAAAGAAAAGAAAGAAAGAAAGAAGCAGCGTCGAAGGGTGCGACCACAAAAAAGGACAAAAAAGGAAAATTTTCTGTGGTGACAGGAACAACAACCTGCTGGCTCCGCGAAAAACGAAAAACTGGAGAGAGGCAGTTGGGAAAGGCGGGAAGGCAGCATGCAGGGATGCTCCCAAAAGCTTTCTAATTGGACGCTGGGGAGCGTTCCTGTGCAGGCTCTGTCGGTACCGACGATACCCATATGTGAAGACTACATTCCTGCTTGTTCCTGGAGATACCCCCTCTGCTCACCAGCAACCCTTCTCCTACCCTCAGCAAACCCCCTCTGCTCACCAGCAACCCCCCTCCCTGACTTACCAGCAGCCCTTCTCCTGCCGCCCCCCCCCCCTGCAACCTCCAGTTGCCAGAAGCCATTCTCCTGTCCCCAGCAGCCCGATCACAGCAACACAGCTATGGGAGCACTTCTGTTTGCTCCCCCGACTGTGCTAGAGTCCAGTGCTGGTGCGTTTACAAAGGTAAACAAGAAACACTTCTGTGTACCTATGAAAATGTTCCGGAATCAGACTCTAGCACAGCTGGGGGAGCAAACGGAAGTGCTCCCATGCCTGTTTTGCTGCCAACAGTGAGGCAGGAACAGGTGCTCTTAAAGCGTGTGTGCCCAATCCTGAAACACTGTCTGGATCGCTGATGCCTGTGCATAATTCCCCCAGGAGTATTATATTATATACACACACATGCACATCTGTGCTCCTTTTCTTTGGGGGGAGGGGGGTGGAGAAGTGGAGCAAATGATATACTGCGTAGAGAACCATAGCTGATAGTTCAGCTATGTCATTGCTGCCCATATCTCTTCCACAGTTTAAAGCAGTATTGTTGTTTGTATTAGGTCTTTCAGTGGCATTAACTCATTAGTGGTTGGTGGCCTCCTCCAGTTTGTTGCTGAGATTTAGCTATCTTTGCCATCTACAGGCAGTTTTACAAAATGTTTTTCTGGCTGCAGGTTCCAAGCTGCTCACATCAGTCTTGATTCCCTCCCAGAACTGATGACATCTTCTTGCCAAAGAGCTGATGGTACTTGGCACAACTGCTTAATAACACAGGTCTGCGACTAAAAAGCTGTTTGATTATTTTCTTCTAATTTCCATGTACTTTGGTGTGCTGAAAACAAATAAAATATTGAAAAAACTCCTAGACGTCATGATTTGCCACAACATGCAAAATTGTCTTCAAATTTATCAAATTTTTTCAAATTACTATTAATTAATTCAAATTACTATTAATTAATTCACATAAGTGCATTTAAGATATAAAATGCCAAAAAAAACCTTAAAGGGGTTGTCCGAGTTATGTAAAAAAAAAATATAGCACTGTAAATCTGATGGTCAGCAATATATACATAAGCTAAGCAAGTTTTAAGTCCGTGCTTCTAATGGTAGAAGGGGTTAATCTTTCCTGAAGAATCCAGTGGGAGGGAGACACAGGGCAGACAGCAGCAGCTCCGGTCAGTGCAGGGGGGCATGGCCAGCACTGTGACGTTTCATGTACAGACACAGAGCTGCTCTCTCCTGCATGCCACACTTGTGCACGAATTAAGTCCTAATCTTCATCTAGAAAATGAACATCACGGATCTACTTCTCTGATGGTTGGATGCTACATGGTCCTGGCTGAGATTTACCACCTGCCCCATTTGACCATCGTGGCTCCCTCCCTTCCTTAACACTCCTTCTACTTCCAGCTCCCTGCCCCTTTCTCCCTTCCTCTATTTTTTTCTCTTCTACTCATCATCTTTACCTCCACCCCCACCCAACTTATTCCTGCTCCGGTAGCTGATGACCCACTGTTCCTCCTCACCCCTGAACTTCTCTTTCTCTCCCTGCCAACTCGTATGCCCCTCCAACCTCACCATCTCCACCTCTTGACTACTCTTCTCTCTCTCATACACCACACTTCTCATGACATCTTGCCCGTCACTCACCTTCTGCCATGTCCATCTGCTTCCTCATGCTTACCTCCACTTCTACACCCAATTCTCATACCAGTCACAAGCTACCAGACCTCTCTTTCATGAACCTAAACAAAAAAACAGTACAAAGACTGACAAAGGATAGACCAAAACACACTTACACTCCAAAGATTCACTCCAAACATAAAAAAGAAGACAAATAGGATGGGATAAAATAGGACAAAAGCACAAAAGAGACAGCATTCTGTAATCACAAAATACATTCAAGTCTTCCTCTCATCTCACAACAGCATAACCTCCAACATCTGATTCTGGCACTTGCCCTTCTTTGTAGCACTGGCAAAATTTGATGTATGGAGCAGGTATTTATCCTGGTCTTAAGGAAAGGTCCCTGACAATAAAACAACCAATCTTTGCACATTTATTTATTTATTTATTTAACCAGTTTTGTATACCACCTCATCCTTCAATCAAAGTGGTTGACAAGACAACAAAGGCTTACATATTGAGGGTATGGGAAAACAAAACCGATACATTACAATATAAATACAAAACAAAACAGTATGTTATAATACTATACCATAGTGAAATTAAATGTACATAATGGTTAATTTATTTCACCAAATGATTCTATAAATAAGTAAGTCTTTAAAGATTTGTGAAAGTCCTTAAGGTCTTCATGAGTTCTTAAGTCTTCAGGAATAGAATTCCATAACTCTGGTGCCATAATGGAAAACGCTCTTTTAGAAGTCATTTGTTTTGATTTGTTGAAGTTCAAAGGAGTATTAAGTTTATTGATGTTTTGAGATTGTCTTGGCCTTATGCTCTTGTCTTTTGAAATAATAGATTGTAGAATATCTGCAGAGGATTGGTGAAAATTTTTGAAAATAGTCACTAGGTTTTTATATTTTGCCCTTGCAATAACAAGAAGGAAATGTAACTGTTTGAGGACGGGAGTTATGTGTTCAAATTTTGTAGAGCCAGTTATAATACGCGCAGTGATGTTCTGAACTAATTGGAGAGGATGGACAGAGTGTTTAGGAAGACCTTCATACAAGACATTTCCAAAATCAAGTAGAGGTGTTATGACTGCCTGACATACCGTGCAAAAGTGATTTGTATTTAGTATTGGTTTTAGTCTTCTTATAATCTTTAAACGATGGTATACTTTTGATGCAATATTGTTTATATGAGATTTTAAATTTAAATATTTATCTAATGTTACACCTAAATATCTTACTTCATCTTTAATTTTTATTTCTCTATTTAATAAATTCAATTCAATGGGTAGTTTTAAGGACTGGCATTTAGATATGAACATAGCATCTGTTTTGTCAGAATTTATTTTTAAGTTGTTGTTATTAAGTCAATCATTCATATCACTTTTTTAAAGCGTGTACAACTAATTAAATAAAGATGATTTAGCACGCCCAAAAAGGATAAGAAAAAATTTGAAGGTCGTTGATGTCAAAACTAGCACAATATGAGGACTAGGCTCTAGTCCAGGGTAAAGTGCTGATAGTTTGTCTGAGACCTTGTTCCAACGGAAAATGAAAACATTGTCTTTTTGTGAACCTCAGGTTTCTGTTGTTGAATACTGGGCGTGCTAAATCATCTTTATTTAATCATTCATATCAGCCAAACAGTTATTAATTTTTGTTGTATCAAAGGTATTTTGGTCAATTAAAGTATAAACCATATTGTCATCAGTGTATAAATGATAATTAATTTCATGAAGATTAATAATTTGACATATGGGTTGAATATAAATATTAAAGAGAATAGATGATAAAGCTGAACCATGAGGTATGCCTTGTCCAATCGAAAATTGAGAGGATTTTTTGTCACCATATTTTACTAACTGCGTACGATTAGTTAGATAAGAGGCATTTAATGTATTGTTGCATAAGCCAATATCCTGTAGACGTTGTAACATTATTGTATGAGACACAGTATCAAAAGCTGCTGAGACACTGATGAAGATTAACAGAAATAACTTATTATTTTCAAGGCCTGTTCTTATAAATAACTTATTATTTTCAAGGCCAAAGAGAGATAAGTAGAGTTTCCACATTGTGATTAGGTTTAAATCCATGCTGATGTATATCCAAGGGGCATACGAGTCAATGTGATCTTGCAGCTGATTTTGCACTACTTTTTCTGTAATTTTTGAGATAAATGGTAAACTCGAAATAGAATGGAATGACTTAGGGTCAGTGATGTCCTGTGATTTCCCTTTATAGACTGGTTGAATTATAGCACTCTTTAGTATAGGTGGTAAGTAACCTTGTTTTAAAGAATTATTTACAAAATTTAAAATGTGAAAGCTAATATGATTTTTAGTACTTTTAATCCATTCTACTGGACATGGGTCAGCTGGTGAAGTTGTTGTATTAAGTGTGCTGATTATATTTTCAATCTGTTTTAAAGTTGGTAAAGAAAAATCCTTCATGCTGTTTCCTGCCAGTTCAATATCAATTGCTAAAATTAACCTCTTACTGCAGGCTTTCAATGAAAGTAAACTTTACTTCTGATTTTAGCACAGAAATAAAGTTTATCGCACATTTTTACTTTACTTCACATTTAGGGGTATGTTTACTAAACCGTCCTAACGTGCGCCCGGCGATAGTGTGCAGGCTGCCATAAAAAAAGTGGGCGTGTCGGTCTTAATGTAGCAAAACGCGATAACGCACGCTGCACACATTATCGGGCAAGACGCCGCTAAGCACATTAACGCGCGGTAATCTTAAGTAGGCACGCAGACATGCAAACACAGAAACAGAGGTATAGCACAATGCTTAATACAATGACTGATGGTACAGCGGTCATGAGTTCGATCCCCCAGTGTGCCTAATGCATATGGCTGGCTGAGGCATTAGCTTTTACGTGTAAGTATTGCTTTTTGAGGCATGTTATGTATATTTTAATTAGTGCTGCCAGCAAACACACCCTCACGTGCCGTAACTGAAGGTGCAGCATAAGGCACTCTATAAGGCACTCCATAGGGCACATTATAAAGTGCACTGTCCGCCAAGGCACTCTATAATGTCCCCTATGGGGCACCCTATAAGGCTCTGTATAGGACACCTTATAAGGCACCGTAGAAGGCGCCTTATACAGCGCCATGGTGCCTTATAGGGCGCCCTATAAGGTTCCTTATGGGGGGCCTTATGAAGCACCTTATGGCTACAGTACTCCGAGGGTGTTTTTGCTGGCAGCACTAATGTACATTAAAAAAGGACAATGCCTCGGACAGCCCTATCAAATAACCCCACCGTGGGTGTGAACCCATGACCTCTGGCTCCACAGGCAGTGAAGTATCCAGTGGGCTACAGCTCTATAGCTGCTAACAAACCCCTGGCTGGCTACAGAAGGACTGCAGGTCACCACACAAACTGTCTGCTGTGGTTACCAGGATACGGTTAACCCACCCGTACCCATGATGCACTGCACATGCACATCAGCAGTCTACAGATGATCACAAGATGGGGTATGCACCCCCACAGCACCTCAGCCTGGTAGGGGGAACTGACCGTGTGCACCCCCACAACACCTCAGCCTGGTAGGGGGTACAGACTGTGTGTGTTACTGGCACAGAGTAGCTACAGACCGTCACATTGTGCGGGTACTGTGCTCACCCTGAGGGTGAGGTGGGGCGCCCAGCACCAGGTCCACAGCACCTTTCCTGGCTGATATACGCCATGCTGCAGGTCCCCATCAGTGCTAGTGTATGTGTGATAGGTAGTTCCTGCAGACACACCTAGGATACATCTGTATGTCTCAGTCATGTCTAGCCCTTATGGGCTATGATGCACCGAGAATAGTGCATATCCTGTATTGGCGCCATGGTCACATGATGTAGGTGAAGGGGGGGGTGTTTGGACCCATAGGCCGATTATATACCACCATCCAACCCACCCTCTGTGGCTCAGGGTGGGAAACAGGATCTCCCACCAACAGATCCACATTCTACCTCCCTGCAATGGTGGCAGTAGAGGGGACCATCAACCCCAGTCCTGCCGGGGAAAAGACACCCTACAGGGCAGTCAATGCCGATCTGTACACATCCATAAGGCATGGCAGACAGACAGTAGGCCTGGAAACGCTCAGCTGCCCCCCACCACTATCTGACATTCTCCAGCTGCAAGCCTCCAGCCGCTGCACCCTGCAAGGTGTTCCAGCCAGACACATAGTAACTGCAGACAGTATGCTAGCTAGTCCATAGTGCATGTTCCTGGAGGAGATGCATGTACCCAGAACTGGGATGTCAGCATACACACCAAGCAGATAAGTCAGTGATTGGGCCCCAAAAGAGAACCCATAAATATCACATGAGAGAAATACTATATAGCACTATGGGGGAACTTAACCATGCCGTGGTCACTGCTCAGTCAGGGTGAGAGTGACCTCCCAACAGGACATGCTGTGGCCACCCTGTCCATGCAGGTGGTGGCCGGGCACTACAATGTCCGAGCCATTGCCCTATGCAGATGCAGCCAGGCCAGGCCACCCTATCCAGGCTATTCCCACAGTACCTTGCTCCTCATTATGCACATTGGCAGGCCAATACTGGCAACAGTACTAGCAGTGTGGGCTGTGGAGGGTGTTGGCAGCCACCACACACTGGATAGACAGACACACACTCCACACACCTATGCCAGCATTGTGCAACTATAGAGGTGTTTGGCAGCCCTGGCCCCCACACCAGTCCTGGGCACAGTGCAGGCATGGCTATGGTACGCAATACTGTTGGGGTCACTCTGTCAGACACCAGACCTGAGGTACACTCCACAGACATCAGAAAGGTGGCTATGATGCAGCTCAATCAGCCAAATGTGCTTAACGTAGGAATTGCTATCTGCCAGTTGTTATAGCAACCTTTTGATAGCTGTGTACAGTTTTCCCATGTTTAGGGTGGCATTGCTAAGGTATGCAAGTGCTAGTATTGAGAGATGCACGCAGGGTCCAACATCCTGCCTCTCCAGGAGGCTTGGGATAATGGAGCCTGTGGGTGCGGGTGTGTCTGCCCCTGTTGGCCGCGGCTCTAGGGCAGAGGTTCCCAACTCCAGTCCTGGAGGGCCAAACACTGTTCAGGTTTTCATGCTGTCCCTAATGAATATGCATGAGATACATCTGCATACCATGGGGGCGGTGCATAGAAATGCAGCACAGCCATATTTATTAAAGGCAGCATGGAACCTGAATGGTGTTTGGCCCTCCAGGACTGCATTTGGGAGACTCTGCTCTAGGTAATGCGCATGTTTATGGTGTCTGTGCTCTGTAGGGTAAAATGTAGGTGTTTTGGGCATGTCTACGTCATCTAGAGGGAGGAGTAGCCTAGTGGTTGGGGCAAGGTACTTCAGGCCGGAAGGTCGGGGGTTCAAATCCCACTAGAGGACAGCAACCTTGGGCCGGAAGGACTGGTGTTTCTAGTCCCACAGATGCTCCTTGTGGTCTTGGGCAAGCCACTTAACCCTCCATAGCCCATGTTCCCTGTAAGTATTAGTGTATGTGTCTCATATCCCTGCTTGTTAAATGTATCCCCCAATTGTGTTGTGACCGCTTTGATTGAAGGATAAGGCGGTATACAAAAACTGTCTAAATAAAAAAAATAAAAATAAAATAAAAATCTGCAATAAAGGTTCTGTCTGTACTAGCACGTTTTAGTAGTGGGTAAAATATGGGGGCTGGGTTGGCAGGAATCACAGCTGGGACTTGAACCTGTGACCTTCTGCTCCTGAACACACTGGCTGTGTGCACTGCACCACCATGTTGCCACAGAGGCAGTGCATTCCCTGGGGATACCATGACTGTTCATCAGACAGGGCCTGTCTGTTGCAGTGCATGGCACCCACCTACACAGGGCTAGGCCACGGTCTGCTCTGGGCAGCTGCCACTGCCCCCTCCACCACCAGTACCCCTCTGCCACCCTGCTGACATGCCCTTCTGCTGGTGGTGCTGGTGGAGCGCAGTCTCAGGCCATCCAGTGTGCGGGTAGGCGGCTGCCTATGGTGCGGGTTCTGGGGTAGGGGTGCCTGCATAGCTGTCCACGCTTCCCCCAGCACCACCTGGCAATGTTCTGTGCCCTTGGGGGTACCTGCTGGGTACTGTCGCCTGTGACACTGTGGGAAGCACACTTGTACCCATGTTGGGCCCTCATCAGTTGCTGTCTGGCTGCACTACTGTTTCAGCATTCCTATGGGCCACCTAGGCATCACCCTAGTCCGCACTGTGGCCCAGCTGCACCGCAGCATGTGCCGCCTGCAGTCCTCTGTGTCCCCTTTTCAAGCATCTGTCTAGTTGCCCATTTTGACATGCCCGCCCTGCTGTTACGGAGCATGCGCACGCCATAGGACACCTGCCCAATGGAGAGGGAAAACCCTGCTCAGCGCACTTTCACTGTGGGCTCAATCACCTTTTATGGGGACGGAGCATAGACCCTTCCAAAATTCATATCTTTTTTTTGGAGCTTTCTTGGGGGTGGGGGGGGTGATGTTTCCCATTAATATCACTATTGCCCAGCTTGGTTATGTTTTTTTTCCACTTTGTTCAGGTCATTTTCAATGTTTATTTGCCCTTTTGTTCCGTGCACATGTATCACACTTATCTCTTTTTGTAGGTTTCCCTGGTTTTGCTGTACATTGCTGACGGAAATGGTTTCTTTTCCCTTTAAATCAGCTCTAATGCCAGGGTTTCACTGGCGTTAGTTTTCAGCCTCGAATTTCACAGCGTTAGTGTGCAGGGAGCCTCTCCCCTCCCACTCTCCGCCCATTGACCCTCTCTCTCCGCCCCTGGGGAGCCTTCCTCCACCCTCTGGGAGCCTTTCTCTGCCCTCAGCGCTCATTTGCGCCGCTGCGCGCGTTATCGTGCGCTAAGGTACCTCTGCACCCGATAAAGCGCCATTGCACGATAAGGTACCTTATCGCGCGATAACGTGGAAGAGCGCACGTTAAGATTGCTTAGTAAACATCCCCCTTAGTGTCTTTTCCCAATTAGCAGAAATTTCTAAACTACAATGTGTTAAGCATATAATTAGCTCATCACATACAAAATTATCTTTTATTTTAATGCAATAGTTTAAAAAAATGGCACTAACTTTTTAACAGAGATTTGTGGTGCTCTGAACCCCTTGAAGACTTTTATTTGATATACCAGAAAAAAAGAAACTGAACGTCTTTCAATATATGTGATTTCAAAATAATTAGCTTACAGAACTGAAGTGGAGCATGCACCGGGTAAAGCTTAAGGAGTCCAAACGAGGGACTCGCTCTTGCAAAAGGGAACCAGAGATACTAAGGTGCAAGGCGGATAAAGGACAAGACGCTCTAAACGTTGAACCAGTCTTTATTGATAGCCCCTACCCTGACAGTGCTTCAGCACAGGAAGCCTTCGTGAGAGGATATACGTGTTCAGACCTCCATCAAACGAAACATAAACATTTGGCAGTCATACATCAACACATCATATTTAAAATCATTAAATATGAAACCAAATTAAAAAACTCATAATAACAATAAAAAATGTGCTTTAAAAAAACTATTAAATAGAATAAAAATAACAATAAAAGTAATGGACAGCCATAAGGAACAATAAATAGGACATTAAATAAAACATGTGAACCATGTGGAAAGCACCATAACCAGAGTTATGTAATATCCTTACATTCCAGAGTACTTAGGTATGTCCAGTGATAGAGAACTTTATTATAATGAAGCGTGACTGAGGGAAGGGAGGGGTGAAGGAAGGGGAAGAAGGGGAAAAGGACTTGTGAAATGAAAGTATAGAGACAAACTCTTAATATAGGTTTATCTGGAGTGTAATAACATTTGTGCAAAAAACGTGCCAGCAATGAGAACTGCCGTAACATTACTGTTTCTCATTGCAAACACATATTTTGCACAACAGTTTTATTACACACCAGATAAGCATATACTGTGGATGACAGTGTGTTTGTCTCTATACTTTCATTTCATAAATCCTCTTCACCTTCTCCCCCTTCCGCCAGTCACATTTCATTATAATGTCTCTAGATTAAGGCCATTAGAAGCCATGGTGCTAAGAGCAAAAATATGGCGTTGTTCCAATTATAAAATCACTTTACTGAAATCTCCACCTCTCCAGTTCAGTTTCACTTTTTTAAGCACAAAAAATTTCAAATCCAAAATTCGGTGTTGTTCATCTTGCTAATGTACTAATGGCTTATTTGTCAGACCCTCTTTCAGGCAGCTTCTATGTTCAATAATCTGCATGCAGATACTGCGTGTGGTCTTACCAACATAGAGTTTTTGTATAGGCACTGAATGACATATATCACATTATCCGTCTCACAATATGAGAAATCATTCAAGAAAAATTGTTCTTTAGTGATAAGATGGACAAAACTAATTTTAACACACATGGAAGCACATTCTGACCTGGCTGTCCAGCCCATTGTGCAGCTGACCAGAAGCGGGACGCCCAAAGGTAGACCCGATTCTGATCTTGCGGGTGCTAGATTTGCCCTCGTGATCAGAATCGGGTCTACGGCCATAACGTGCAGGCCAGGCCCCGATTCTGGTCAGCCTGCACGCACAGCAGATCCCCGGCTACCTCAGTCAAGCTCCTGAATGGAGCAGCAGTGCCATGGCATCCTGCCGCAGATATTTTTCTTTCCCCGCAGCCGGACCCTCAATCCGGCCTCCCATGGCCAGGGTCCGGCTGCAGGGATCCTCCTGCACCCTCCTACCTTTTTGGCCTGGCCCGGCCCGGCCTGGCGGCATGATCCCCCGACATCCAGGGTGACTTATTCCACTTTTGTGGTAGAATAAGTCCCCCATCCATGTTCAGGCCCCGGACGTACAGGGCCGACCTCATAATCTACCCTATACATCCGGGGTCATGGCCCGCCCACGCCCTGCCCTCAGTCCACCTCAGAACGCCTCCTCCTGCCCCGTCTAAGCCTCTCCATACAAACAAGCTGTTCGTACGGGAAGGCATTAGCCAGGGCCGGCAGGGGAGGAAATAGAGGGAATGGACATCCAATCCGGACGTCCATCCCTGCTATTCATTGTATTGAATGACCCCCATAGCATGTACATAAACCGAGCACCAGCCACATTGGTAATGTCCTTTGTACTTTGAAAGATAATTTATTTATGTCTATTTATGCTCTTTATAGTGCCCTATTTAACCCCTGACGAAGGTAGTGCCGAAACACAGCCATGTCGGGTTAGGCTCCGTGTACCCCAGGATTGAGATTTAATTCTAATAAAGAACTCCTATTTGTATCAACACCAGGCTCTGAACTGGTTTGTGTCCAGGTAACGTTTAATGCATACAGTAATGACCCACAGTACAAATGTAATATCATAATTTTTCTGAATAAACAATAACTGTATAATAAAAAACTTTTATTACCACCTAAAATCTACTACAGATACATTTGCAAGTTGTTATTACATCATATATGTTCAGTATATCATGAATAAACTCATTTTTGCTTTCATGATCAAAAGGATGGAATGTAATGAAAACAGAGAACCTGATGTAAATACCATCAGAAGATAGCTATCTTTTAAATAAGTTAGGAGCCCATGCCATAATTGCTTTGTTGCAAGAAACCATCTGAGCCTGCAAGAACATCATAAATTACAAAAAGACTGGGTAAGGATTTGTTACTGAGATTTTCCCTACCTCCAACAACGAGAGGACAACCATTTTGATTCACTTTGTAGAAAAAGCTGTGCTTCGATAACCCCATGGGAGATATGTTGGAGTTTTGGGGGAATTCTAAGAGGAGTGTTTTCAGTATGTTTCCCACAGGTAGGAAGTATTTTTACTTTGCTTGGTTTAGGAATGCTTTGGGACAGCTGAAGGAAGTATCAATTCTTGCCAGACATTTTAACAGTGTAGCAGACCCTCACTTGGATAGGAATACATCAGAATAGACCCACAGGTATGGTATGACAGGGATACTCTGGCTTTGTAAAAGGGGCAACATTTTGGATGCCTGATGGCTGCTGCATCCTGGAGATCGGGATTATACCTATATCTTCAGAACGTACCCCACTCAGAGTCGTTTAGATGGTATCCTGGTTTCTGAGGGGTCATTTGCTCGGGGTCATGGGGCTGAAATTGGACAGTTTATTATTTCACATCATGCATCGGTACTGGTTGGATTTCCACTTTGAACAGACAGGAGGCCAGGCACACTGGAGAATGCCTTTCAGTCTGGATACTCAGAATTTGTAACCTATCTAGAACGGTGCAGAGCAACCTGCACTTCAATGTGCACCACAAGAGCAACTAGATTTATTTTGGGAAACGACCAAACCCATCATTAGAGGAACTATCATATATGTCACAAATTGAAGCAGCTGAGCACTCAGGTGGGTCAGCTTGGGGGCTCAGCTGCGAGCTGTCCAGCATGAACTTGTGTGGACCAGTGCACAACACTTAAGAGAACAATTTTTTCACTTGTAGGACATGGTTAGTACTTTATTACACCAACAAATTTGATTTCCCTGCAATATCAAAAACAAATACTCTTTCAGTATGGCAATAAAACAGGTTGCTGCCAGGCAACCAGTAAGGATTGGTTTGATTCTGTGCTGAGAGATGAAACTGGGAGTCAAATTGGGGGGCTCCTTATCCAATATTACCAGAAGCTGCACACAGCAGAGCAACCCACTAAGAGCACATGCAGAATTTTTTTTGGCATTTACAGCTTCCTCAGGTTACATTAAAGCAACAACAAGACTTGCAAGCGCCCTTAAGTCGCCTATGTGATTAAGAATCTTCTGAATTTGAGGGCCCCAGGACTGGACGGCTAAATGTTGGTTAAGCAGATTTTGGAGCCTTTAAAGGATATGTCTGAAAAGGCTCAGTGTGAAGGTGATTTTCCCCCGGCCACTAATCATACTTTAATTATGGTGTTACCCAAAGCGGGTAAAGATCTGATAGAACCAACTTCATCTAGACCCATATCTGCTGAATGTAGATATTAAGATCTATGTGAAAATTCCGGAGGAGTGATGGAATGCGATTCTCCCAACGTTGGTGTTTCTGAAACAGGTGAGCTTTATTCCGCATCGCTATAGAGTTACCAATATGTGACAGGTGCTGGCTGGCACAGAGGTAGTGTGGTGCTTGGGTGAGGAGGCGCTGGTTGTGAGCTTCAAAACTGAGAAGGCCTTTGATAAAGTTTCATGGACTTATTTATTGCTTGTCTTAGAAAGATATGGATTTGGTCCAGACATAATAACATAAATAAAATATAATGGCTCCGAAGTCCAGGTTTTGGTAATGTTCGGCTGTCTCCTGTCTTTGTGCTGGCTGGAGGCAGCCATCAAAGGGTGTCCTCTATCTTCTACTCTTTGCACTGTGCATAGAGCTTTTTGGAAATGATGTTAGCCAAGGATGAGAACTGAAGGGAGTGCTGGTTAGGATATTAGAAGCTCAAATCACCTTATTCGCAGATGATTTGTGGGTCATGAATAGAGATCTGGTGGTGACTTTGCCCAAGAGTTCTGGTAGTAGTAGATTACTTTGCACAGATTTCGGGGCTACAAGTGAACTAGGGCAAATCAGTAGCACTGGATGTTCCGGGGGATTCCAAGGCACGCTGACCAAGGCAGTTTCCTTTTCAGTGGGTGCTGCATATTTGGGGCTGATGTGGCCCAAGGATTAAACCATGTTTTACTGAACCATTGTTCGGCGTGTACTGAAAGGATATGCACAGTTATTGTGCATTTGGCAGGCTTGGCTCTTTCTCTACTAGGCAGGATTCATCTTATTGATACTGCTGCCAAAATAGTTTTATGCTCTGCAAAGTTTACCAATGGTTCTCACTAAGAAGGACATGCTCACATGAGAAAATATTATGTGGATCTTTCTTTAGAAGAGGCAGAAGTCATGGGCCCCCTTGAGCATTCTCCAATAGGTGATCTGTGATGGAGATTTAGGCCTATGAAACTTGAGACTTTACAGTGATTGTTGTCAGCTGTGTTTTGTATGGGGATTCTTGCAGATCGTTGAGATTTTTCTGATTTGCAATTGAAGTAGCAGCTGGTGCAGCCCTATAACCTGGTTTAGAACCACACCCTGTTCTTTTGAATGGGATAGCCAGAGCATCCTTATTAGGCCTATTCATTAGTCATGGCATTCGATGTGTAAAATATTTAGGCTCTACCCAAAATTTGTGCTATCTTCTGCTTTGTGGCAATAGAGAGTTTTTAATCGGACTTGGGGCCTTCCAGTTTTATAGGGTGGGCCAATTTTTAGAAGAGGATGGGGAGCAGAGTAGAATCTTTGCTGATCTGCAAGCACAGTACAATTTGGGCCATAAAGAGATTTTTTGTTATTTGCAAATCTGGACGTTTATTGGGCTGAAATGGAGACGCAATCCACAGGCTGTTCAGGCTGGACGCCTTGATCAGATTTTGATGAAACGAGAGCTTAAAGGTGCTTTAATGTCTTGGTTATACCAAGCCCTAAGGAAAATCTAGGAGAGACCTATAATCCTGCTGTGCTCTCTATATAGTGGAATGATTTATATGTATATGTAAATGTGGATAACCTATGTATGAATGTTGTCAGATTCCTGGAAGCGCAATTTGGATTGAAATGAATTTAAATTTATATATTTGCTCCATATTCAATCTCTTTGGGTGCATCAAATCTGAGCCCCTTGACTCTGGGGCATAACCGAAACCTACCTTAACTGTATTTGGATGTGTTTGTTAATAGCTGCCCTGTGGACAACAGTGTTTCAATTTATATCCTAGCTACTGGGACAGCCCCTACAGACCATTGTGGAGGTGTATCTGTTGAAAATTTTATGATCAATTGTTTTTCAACTGTATAACAGATGTTTTATTTGTACGGAAAGCTCATATGTTTGTTAACGTAGCATTCTATTGAAGTGGGTGGAGCATGACCCACTGACCTCTGCCAGTTGGTATAATGCTATAATGCAAAAACACGAAAGCAGCTTTTGAAGATATGGCACTTTTGTAATGACACTCACTCTCCACTGCAGGAAGTTATTCTAAATACTGTTATTGTTTAAATACTTGATAGAGCAGAAGGGAGAGGGGGGAAGAAGGAGCAGGGGTTAGCTTTAGGGAAATAGATGTTTTGTGAAAATTAGAATGTTGAATTCTTATATCTTGTGGATGTTTATGTGCAAAAGAATAAAACAGATTGACATATTTTTGATGGAAAACATAGAAAAAGAAAATGACAACAGATAAAGCGTAGTTACTCACTTGTAACAGGTGATCTCTGGGAACAGCAGGAATTTAGTCTTCACATATGGGTATCGTCAGTACCGACGGAGCCTATGCGGGAACGCTCCCCAGCGTCCTATAGGAAAGCTTTTGGGAGCATCCCACAGTGCCTGTGTGCTGCCTTCCCACCATTCCAACTCTCCCTCTTCAGTTGAGTTTATAGCTGAGACAAAGGAGAGGAGAGAAGGAGAGAGAGAGAAAGAGAGAGATAGAGAGACAACTCCTAGGGGAGGTGGGTGGGTTGTGAAGACTAAATTCCTGCTGTTCCCAGAGATCATCTGTTACAGGTGAGAAACTACGCTATCTCCAGGAACAAGCAGGAATGTAGTCTTCACATATGGGGACTCACCAGCTGAAAGATGCCAGGGAGATGGCCCCAGGAACCTGCAAACCCATGGTGAGATGGGTCATGCTTCCTCCCATGGATCTCTGGCATCCAAACCGGGACGACGGGTAGGAGTTGCATTAAGTCTGAAAAAGATGCTGAAGAACAGCTTGGCCAAACAAGGCATCCCAACGGGAGTCCTTGTCTAAACAGTAGTGGGCTGTAAAAGTGTGCACTGAAGCCCAAGTAGCTGCTCTGCAGATGTCGTCTATAGACACAGAATGAAGGTTAGCCATAGAGGCTGCCATGGCTCTCACATTGTTTTATTTATTTATTTTATTTTATTTTATTTTACACACATTTATATACCGCATCTTCCAGAGTTCAGTTGCGGTTTACAGTGAACAACAATTAACAAAGCAAGTTTGTTTTACAAGTATAATGAATAACAAAACAGCATATGTATTGAAGAACGAAGTAATTAACTAAACAGAATGTATTGTCTAAACAATGTGAGACAATACGGAACAGAATAAACATATATATATATATATATACATATATATATTTAATTTAATTTAATTAACAGGTTATTTATATACCGCTCCTTCCATTTGATCAGGTGCGGTTTCCATATAACAACATTAAACAGGGTGATCTGTTTTTACATATAACAAGTTTAAAGTTAGGTAATTACAGTTAACAAATAGCAATTAACAAATAACAATAGTGAACTATGTACAATTAACTATATACATATTTTTTGTTTTACATTTTCTTAATCACTTCGTCTTAGGAAGTGAAAGGACATAAGAGATTGGATCATCAAAAGAATTTGACTAAGTGTGCTATCTGTTTGAGTGAAAGGGTTTTTATTTGAAACAGTCAGGTACCTGTTTAGCCTTTGACTAAAGTGGGTGAGGGATTATCTATGTTGTTGTAGTGTTTGGTGAATAGATAAGTTTTCAATTTTTTACGGAGTTCCATGATCTCAGTTAGTGTTCATAGCTCCTCTGGGAGGGAATTCCAGATAGTTGGGGCTATGTGAGAAAAGGCTCTATTGTTTGTTGATTTATGAGCTTTTGTGTAATCTTTCGGAATCCTTAGTTTGTTTAATTGTCCTTTTCTGTGTGTAGGCTTAGATGGTTCTTTGCGTATTAGGTTACATAGTGTAGTTGGAGCCATATCATATAAGGCTTTGAATGAGGTTATTATTGTTTTGTAAATTATCCTGCTTTGAATTTGTAGCCAATGGAGGGAAGCTAGTATTGGTGTTATGTGTTGGAGTGAGTTTACTTTCAATATGATTCTAGCAGCTGCATTTTGTGCTAATTGTATTCGTTTGATGTTTTGTTTTGATATGCCTATTAGTATTAGATTGGCAAAATCAAAGTGAGGAGTTATGGTGGCCTGAATTATATTGATAAAGTCTTGTAAAAATACTAGAGGACGTAGTTGTTTGAGGATTTTGAGTTTGAAATAAATTTTCTTTATGGTATTGCTAATGTGGGTTTCCATCGTAAGGTGTGTGTCTAGTATAACGCCTAGATATCTTATTTCATTTTTTATTTTAATTTCTTGGTTTTGAAGTGTTATGTGTGTTGGGGGGATATAGGATTGGTTCTTAGTCACGATTAGAACTTCAGTTTTAGCATGATTTATGTGGAGGTTTTGTGCTTTTAGCCAAGTTGTGATTTCATTATAGCAGTCCGATAGGAGTTGAAGCGGTAGATTGGGTATTGTAAATGGAATATACATCATAATATCATCTGCGTATAGGTGATATTGTACTCCAAATTTTTTGAAAATGTTGCAGACTGGTTTTATGTAAATATTAAAAAGTAGGGCTGATAACGCTGAGCCTTGTGGTAATCCAATTTCTTGTTTATATATAGTTGAGGTTTGATTCCCAATTCTTACATTTTGCGTTCTATTATTTAGGTAGGACGAGAACCATTTATGTACTGTAGAGTTTAAGCCTATTTGTCTCAAGTTGTTGAGCATTATTGTGTGATGTACGCTATCAAACGCAGCTGATATATCAATGAAAAGTAGAATGAAGGCCTGTTTATGATTGTCAATCCCTCTTAGGAGCGCATCAATTAAAACTGTAAGGAGTGTTTCAACTCCATGGCGGGGCCGAAAGCCATATTGTTGCTCATCAAGTGGGTAAGATGAGTCTAGAAAATCCTGTGTCTGTAATTGAACCACTTTTTCAATTATTTTGGCCAAAAATGGTATGCTAGAAATGGGTCTGTATGATACTGGCGAAGTTTTATCAAGTTTGCTGTTCTTAAGGATTGGGCGTATTTGTGCGTGTTTGAGTGAGGGTGGGAGGTAACCTTGAGTTAGTGAGAGGTTAACTATTGGGAGAATGTAGGGTAATAAAATTGGGAGTGTGTTTTTTATCCATGTTACTGGACATGGATCTAGGTAAGAAGTAGTAGTGTTGAGGCTGGAGATGATATTTTTTAGTGTCTCTTTAGTTATGGGATGAAACTCTAACCATTCGTCTAAAGGCTGGTGTGATATGTTAATAGTGTCTATAGACATTGAAGGCTTTTTTGCTTTGTTTTGATAATGGTAGGCTAAGGTTTGTACCGAGATGTCAGTAATTTCATTGCCAGAAGTTTGAGGGTTGGTTAGATTTCTGACAATGGAGAATAACTCTCTTGGTCTGTTATATGATTTTGATAGTGTTTCAGCATAGTATTTTTTCTTTGTGCTGTCCAGGGTTTCTTTGTATTTAGTAAGGTGGTTATTGTATATTTCTTTGTGTATCGTCAATTTAGATTTGTGCCAGTTGAGTTCTAGTTTTCTAAGGTTCCTTTTCATTTGTTTTAGAGTAGTGTTGAACCATGGTTTGCTATTAGTCTTAGAGTAGGTGCTCTTTTTATTTGTGTGATTAATTTTGGCTGCATTGTTGATGGTTTCATGCCACTTTTTGACAGTATCATCCAAATTCGTTGCAGATGATAAGAGGTGAGGGATTGTTAAGTCAATGAATTCTGTATTGTTAAACTTTTTAAATCTTGTAGTTGGGACACTTCTAGTGTGGTTATTAGTACTAGTGGAGGGATATGTAAGATTTATTTTGATAATATAGTGATCAGACCAGGGTATCTGTGTACATTCTACGGAATTTGGATTGATTGGTTTGAAGAGTGTATGTGAGCTGTGACATGGCCCTCGAGAGGAAGTCCCCTACTCTCATAAGCGAAGGATATGCACTGTGCAATCCAGTTAGAGAGAGTTCTTTTGGAAACTGGAAGTCCCAAATGACTAGAATCAAAAGCAACAAAAAGTTGAGAAGATTTTCTATGTTGCTGCGTTCTTTGCAGGTAAAAGGCTAAGGCTCTTTTGCAGTCTAAGGTATGAAGGTTCCTTTCTGCATTGGAGGCATAAGGCCTCGGAAAGATTACAGGAAGGTAAACCGCTTGGTTTAAGTGGAAAGGCGAGACCATCTTTGGCATAAAGTGAGGATGAGTCCTAAGAACAACCTTATCATGGTGAAATCTTATATAAGGAGGATCAGCCACTAACGCTTGTAACTCACTAATGAATCGTGCAGACGTGATTGCAATTAGGAAGATGACCTTCCATGAAAGGAATTTAGAGCTGTAGTGGCTAAAGGCTCAAAGGGCGGTTTCATGAGCTGCCTGAGAACAAGGTTCAAATCCCATGCCACCGGTGGTGGTCTAATGGGAGGTTTTGTTAGTAGAAGACCTCTCATAAATCTTGCTATGAGTGAATGAGAGGAAATAGGTTGTCCATTTAGAAGCTTGTAAGAAGCTGCAATAGCACTAAGATGGACTCTTACTGAATTGGACTTAAGACCAGAATTTGATAAATGAAGGAGCTACTCCAGTAACGATTCCAAAGGGATCGCAAGAACACCATATACTAAACCGTTTCCACATGAAGGCATAAGATCGCCTTGTGGAGGGTTTTCTGGAAGCCTGAAGGATATCCTTTACCTGTTGAGAAAGGTTGAGATCCTGAAGCTCTAGGCTTTCAGCAACCAGGCCCTGAGATGCAGGGACTGGGGATTCGGGTGCCATAGCGTCCCGTTCTCCTGGGAGAGAAGATTTGGAGCACATCCCAACTCCAGAGGTGTAGCCCGAGACAGATGTAGAAGCAGAGGATACCACGTTGCCATGGCCAACGTGGAGCTATGAGTATCATACGACCTCTGTCTCTCTGAAGCTTGAACAGTGTGTTTTGGGGATGAGGGGAATGGGTGGGAAGGTATAGAGGATGTCTTGACCCCAATGAAGAAGGAAAGCATCCCTTCCCTGACAATTTTGAGCCGGAATTCTGGAACAGAACCTGGGAAGTTTGGCATTCTGTGGACTTGCAAAGAGGTCTATGTCTGGGGTTCCCCAGATTTGGAATACTCGGGCAATCTGGTCTGAGTGGAGAGACCATTCGTGTGGCAGCAGTACTCGGCTGAGTTTGTCTGCCCAAAGGTTTTGAATGCCTGGAAGATATACCATGAGGAGGTGAATTTGATGCTCTCTGGTGAGGGCTCATAGTCATAAAGCTTTGTTGCATAACGACAGAGAGCCTGTTCTGCCCTGCTTGTTCACATAGAACATGGCTACTTGATTGTCGGTCTGGACTAGGACTGTCTTGAAGCTGAGCTGAGCTTGGAATACTCGAAGAGCAAGGAAGATTGCTCTGAGTTCTAGGAGGTTTATGTGAAGACAAGCCTCCTCTGGGGTCCAGAGACCCTGAGTGGAGAGATCGTGCAGGTGGGCCCCCCCCATCCCAACTGGGACGCATCTGTTGTTAGAGTGGCCTGGAATAGGGGCTGCTGGAAAGGAAAGCCTATGAGTAGGTTTTCCAGCGATTGCCACCATTGGAGGGACGAAATAAGACATTCTGAGTTTCTTATTTTGTCCGACAGGCGACCTGAAGCCTGTGTCCACTGAGCACTGGGCTGCTCGCATGTGAAGATAAGCATAGGGAACCACATGTACAGTGGATGCCATATGTCCCAGTAGCTGAAGCATTTCTCGAGCAGTTAGGGAGGCTTTTTCCGCTGCCTGGGAAGCTAGCTGCACTATAAGACAACAGGGCTGTGGAAGGAAAGCCCTTGATTGTCTGGTATCTAGGCAAGCTCCTATGAATTCTAGGGACTAAGAAGGAGTGAGATGGGATTCTGGAAGGTTTATGACCAATCCCAAGTAATGCAGAACTCACATTGTGCGAGAAAGAGCAGAGTTGGCTTCTGGAGCTGTGGGTGCTCAAATGAGCCAGTCGTCCAAGTAAGGGAAGACGAATATCCCCAGAGTCCGTAGGAATGCAGCTACTACTGCCATGAATTTTGTGAAAACTCTTGGGGCAGAAGCCAGACCGAAGGGAAGAACCCTGTATTGGAAGTGTCTTCCCTGGAAAAGGAATCAAAGGAATTTCGTGTGATCTGGATGGATGAGTATATGCATCCTTTAGATCTAGAGAACATAGCCAATCCTGACTCTGAAGGTATGGCAGAAGTGTTCCGAGAGAGAGAATTTTGAATTTTTCTTGGAACAGATATTTGTTCAATTCTCTGAGGTCCAAAATGGGTCTGTGTCCCCCTGTTTTCTTTGGGATGAGAAAATAGGTGGAGAAGAACCTTGTACCCTGTTGAGGTATGGGTACCTCTTCTATTGCTCCTTGAGCAAGAAGTATTGTGACCTCCTGACTCAGAAGACTGGCGACAGGTGTTTAAGAACTGAACTGTGTTATGATTGTAGGAGGGGGCATGCTGTGAAAATGAAGTCTGCACCCCTCTCGTACAATGGACAGAGTCCAATTTTCTGATGTTATTTGGTACCATCTGGTGGCAAACTGACATAATCTGCCGGGGATGGTAGAGGGTTCTGGACCCTGCAGGGGCAGGAAGGCTAAATTCTCTAGAAAAGAGTCAAAGCTCCTGAGGAGGCTGGGCCTGCTGAGCTGGCTGAGCTCTTGGGACCTTTGGTTTCTTTTGTTGTCTAGTTTGTTGCTGTTGTCCCTTTTGGGCAGCATGAACTGGATAGTGACCCTGCTGGGTATAAGAAGGATAAAACCTCTTTTGCTTGTTGAAAAAGGGTTTTTTATTAGATCTTTTCTTTGCTGGGTTGGCTGCAGACTTTGACAACCTGTCCACGATAATATTGTCAGAGTCAATCTCATTAGCTTTTCCTTGCCAATTCGTGCCAAAGAGATTTTCTCCTATGCAAGGAATGTTGCCCAGTTTATCTTATACCCAAATTTCCAAGTCTGATGCCTGAAGCCAGGCAATACGACGTGCACCAATGGAGATAGCAGAGGTTCTGCTGATGCATTCAAAGCAATCAAAGGCTGCACGGTTGACGAACTTGGAAACATCTTGGGCGTGTCTGACCAGAGCAAGAAAATCCTGTCTTTTATCATCAGGAAAAAGGAGGCTCATAAGCTTCAAGTCTCCTGTAACCTCTTTGAGGAACAACCCCATGTAGATGTATGAGCTGATTCTAGCTGAGAGCATGGAAGCTTGGAAGCATCGACGCCCAAAAGCATCGAGAGTCCTGGACTCGCAGCCTGGAGGATTGGAAGAATGTCTTTTTGCACTCTTTATCCTACGCATGCCCGATTCCACTACCATTGAATGGTGTGGCAACTGAGTCTTCTGAAAGCCAGGACAAGGTGGAACTTGGTACATGGTATCGCGTCTGCGAGAGTGTGGAGATGTGGTTAAAGGAGTCTCCCACATTCTCAGCATGAGATCATGAAGGATCTTATGAATGGGCAGAGTAGCTGCCTCTTTAGGAGCTTTAGGGTATTAACGAATCTGTAACTTTTCTGCCCTAGGCTCCTTTTCAGGAGCCACTGTGATTGCAAGGCCTCGAGCCACATCACGAATGAAATCCTGGAAGGACATGTCCTCTGGAGAAGACATTCTACGCTGAGGAGAAGGAGATGGATCCTCCGGAAGAAGTGCTCTGGTATCGGCAGAGTCATCAGAGTCATTGGAATCGCAAGATTCAAAATATCTCTGATCCCAATGTTCGTGCAAGGCACGGTACTGATATCGATCGAAGTCGGTATCGAGGTGTCTCGGTACCAATCTTTCGATACCGGAGATGGACTCTAGACGCGGCATGGGGAGTATACCTGCCGAGGCCGGTGCAGTTGGTGTCAGTACCGGTGCCTGTTGAACGGTCTGAAGTGGTTTCAGCGATACCGAAGCCATTAGAAGAGCCGCTAGACTGTGTTCGATAGCGAGAAATCTTTGATCTCTTGCTCCTGCTGATGCTTGGGTGTCGATACTGGCAGAAGCGGCCAGGACCCCAGAGCATGGCACCAGTAGTTATGCAGAGGTGGAAGCCTCGAGAACATCCTGGAGCCCCGTTAGTGCTTTGGAAGCCGAAGCCTCCCGCCGGGGCTGTTTTGCCGGTGAACTTTCCTCAAGGGTAACGCCGATGGCATCCCGATACTTTGACGGAGATCTACCCTTTGAGGACCGACTAGTCTTTGAAAATTTATGTTTAGTTACCTGAGATCCATGGGAGAGAGATGAAGCCCTGGAAGACGTTGATTCAACGGACATTGCATCTGCGACAAAAAGGGTACCAAGTTTTGCAGCTCTATTCTGCAGGCCCCTCTTGGTCATCTTTCTACAGGAGAGACAATCCAATGGAGAATGGTCAGGTCCTAAACATTTCAGACACCAGTCATGGGTGTCGGTGACGGATATGGTACCGCCACACTTAGAACATTTTTTAAAACCACTAGCTGGTTTTTTCATTGTAAAAGAAAAATGGGCCTACTGCCCAAAATGGCACCTAGCACCGAGAGGGAAAGGGCCTCTGAAGAAGAAAAGAGAACCGGCGGTACTGGTAGGTGTCGAATGAAGGCAGACGTGACCACAAAAGACAAGGAAGTAACAAAGAATTTTCAGCGGTGACAGGGTATGCGACCTGTCGGCTCTGCGGAAAACGAAGAACTGAAGAGGGAGAGTTGGAATGGCGGGAAGGCAGCACGCAGGCGCTGTGGGATGCTCCCAAAAGCTTTCCTATTGGACGCTGGGGAGCGTTCCCGCGCAGGCTCCGTCGGTACCGACGATACCCATATGTGAAGACTACATTCCTGCTTGTTCCTGGAGATAGACCACATAGCCTATCCAGTCTGCCCAACCATAAGAACTATTTAGTTCTATCGTCCCTTCCTCTCCCTCATAGATCTATTATATTTGTCCCATGCTTTCTTGAATTCAGATATAATTCTCATCTCTGCCATCTCAACTGGGAGGCTGTTCCATGCATCTACCACCCTTTCCGTAAATAAATATTTTCTCAGATTACTCCTGTCTATTCCCTTTCACCGTCAGCCTATGACTTCTCATTCTAGCTTCCTTTCAACTAGAAGACAGCCACCTCCTGTACATTTATTCCACAGAAGTATTTAAATGTCTCTATCATATGGCCCCTCTCCCTCCTTTCCTCCAAAATTTACATATTGAAATCTTTAAGCCAATCCCCATATACCTTATGACAAAAACCACTGACCACTTTAGTAACCGCTCTCTGGACTGACTCTATCCTGTTTATATCCATTTGAAGGGGCTACCTCCAGAACTGTACATAGTACTCCAAAGGAGGTCTCATTAGAGACTTATACAAAGGCACTATCACTATAACCGAGGCAAGCTACTGTTAATGTCCCTATCTTCAGAGTGAACTCCCAAGGGCACTCAGTTTTTTGTAAATTGCCAAAGTGGAACAGTGTCAGAGGCCTTGCTGAAATCTAATGTGACAAGGAAACCTGTTTTGAGCCTATGAGTATAGAAAAGGCCAATGACTTTAACTTAGAGAAAGGAGAAATCCCTGCAAGGCATGGATTTCAGGCCCCTCATAGAGAAAGAAACCTAAGGGAGAGAAAGTTCAGGCAGCCACACCCTAACTCCTATGACGTAACTGCAGGCTTGAGAGGCGATTACAATCACCTGGGAGGAGTGGAGGAAGGGCTGGAGCCCTGGAGAGGGAAATATTAACCCCTGCTAAAGCAGAGGGAGGCAGAGAAGGAAGCTCAGAGGAAAGCTCAGAGGTCTCAGGAGGTTCGGAAGACTCAGAGAATTCAGGGGAATCAGGAGTGGAACCAGGAGCAGTTGCAGATCTCCAGGAGAGAGCCCAGAGAGGAATACAGAGAGCTGTTCCAGAGAGGCTGGAAGGAGACAAGGAACCGTAGCGAGCAAAACCAGGGAGAACTGCCCAGTGCTTCGGGTACTGACTGTCTTTATCGGGGAGAGTTGAGCTCAGGAGATACATTAGAACCCCCAGGGAGGCTGTATTCTGAGCACTGTGTCCAGAGCTCAGAACAGGACACTGCCCTAACAACACCAGAGGATATGCAGATTGAGTTGGCAGGGGAGGAATTGCAAGATCTAGATATCCCCATGGACTGTACCCTGTGTCAAGCTACAAGCATGGAATCATTATGCTAAAGGCTAGCATTGAATGAGAAAGTCTCCTAGAAGCAGGTAACTGGAATTGAGCCAGGAATTGGGTTTGAAGAAAACTCCACGTGTTTGCATTTCTCAGGCAAAGTGCTGAGTCACGCTGAAGAGAAAGCTTGTGAATGTTTGTTACTTGTTTTCTTATTTTGAGTTTAAAACCTATCCTGAAAGAAAGGAGGGAAAGAAGAGGTTGTTCCACAGGAACTGAGTTATTCTTTTGCTATTAAGTGCTTCACAAACACAAGGTTAAAAAGAAGTATTTTTTTTTTTTCCATTAAAGTTTTATTGAAAATTGACACAAAGAAAAACAGCACTTCCCAATACACAGTCTATTGCTTATACAACACTAACACACTAAGTCACAACATATAGTTCTGTCTGCCATCGTAAACACCTCCAAGGCTATTAGTCGTGAAAGAACCCCACTTTCTCCCCCCCCCTCCCCCCTGCCCCCTCCCCCCCGAGGATGGCTCCTGTATTGACATTAAAGGATGATCCTAAAAAGGAAAGCCAGCACTGAATACCTTAAGCAATTAGCTACCAGTTAAGCTAAATGGTATTTGCATGGAGCTTTTGGAGTCTGAGACACCCAGTCGAGCATAAGAAAAAGATCCCCCAGCCTCTGCATCGTAACCAAGCAAGGTGGGACGGTGGGAAACCCCCCCCCCCAATGGTACAGAGGGAGATAGGAGAAAACTATAGCCCAGGGCAACTAAAGTGGGAGCAGACCCAAGAGCATGCCCCCCGCCGTGAACAGGCTCCCACTACGGGCCACCGTTAATTGGGGTCTCCCCCTCCCCTCGAGTATCGGGGGCTTGTAAGGTCGTCCTCCCTTCCACCCACTGGAGGTAAGGGCCCCAGGTGTCCTGGAATTTCACTAGCTGTTTCCTGCGCAGGGCCGTCAGGCGATACATGAGAGATAGGTGCGCTACCCGCAGTTGGATATCCGCCAGAGTGGGTGGGGAAGGAGTCCGCCATTTCCGCGCAATCAATTGTCGCATTGCCCCACATACCACCTTACGCCACTTTGACCCCCCTCCCACATTCAGCAGAGCCAGACAGGGTCCAAAAACCACACCATCAGCCAACACCACTTCCATCCACTCTGCCACCGCCGCCTGCCAGCTAGGCTGGAGTATAGGGCACTCCCACCAGATATGCAAGACAGAGCCGGTCGCACCACACTCTCTCCAGCATAAACCCAACCCCCCACACCAATGCTGTAAGCGCTGGGGAGTCAGGTGCCACCTATAGAGCATCTTATAGTTTTGTTCCAAAATTGAGCTTGATAACACACCCCTAAATAACCCCTTATAAATTCCTGCCCAGTGATCCTCATCCCAACACATATGCAAATCTTGCTCCCATGCTTTCTTGTGGGCCCAGCCCCCAATATCCACCGAATCCATTAACCCATACAACCGGGAAATCAAGCCCTTGATCACCCCATTTTCCACTAAACCATCTACTACAGCACCCTGCCCTTCACCCCCCCAGCCCCCCAAACTTTTACAAAAGTGCCGGGCTTGCATATACTGATATCCAGCACCCTCCAGCACCGAAAACTCTTTTTGTAGATCAGCAAAGGACACCCAGGCCCCCCCATCTTTAAACTGCCCCACATAACGCAACCCCTGCCGAGCCCACCTCTGAAATACAACATCATCCCTCCCCGGTGGGAAATCCGGGTTGTCACACAAAGGCATAAACTTGGAACATCCCCGAGCACCATACCACCGGGCGCGCCATTTGAACCAGTAGCGCAGCGTGAGTGCGACATAGGGATTTCCCCCATCCTGACGCACAAGACCGGGTTTCCTCACCCACACAATATTTAATAGGCGTCTACCCTCCCCAAAACCCGCCTGTTCCAATTCCACCCAATCCACTGCATCCCTCAGAATCCACTCAAAAACCGCTCGCACCCTGGCCGCTTCATAATATCTACCCAGGTGTGGCATCCCCATGCCCCCCCTACCACGGCCCGCATACAAAATGCTCCGGGCTACTCTCGGTCTCCTACCCCGCCACACGAAAACCAGGAGCTTCTCCTGTAACTTCCGCAAGTAGGCCTTTGGGACCGCAATTGGCAGGTTGATAAAAAGATAAAGGAGCCGAGGCACCAAAATCATCTTGATGAGGTCTATTCGGCCCAGCCACGAGATCTCAAACGTCCCCCATCGCTCTAGCTCTCTAATCAGCTTACTCTGGGCGGGTAGGTAATTCGCCTGAAATAAATCCCGGCATTGGCCAGTGATTTGCACCCCAAGATACCGAATACTAGATTTGGCCCACCGGAAAGGAAAGGCCTTCTTCAAGCCCACCACGGTCTCCCTGCCCAAGGAGAGGTTCAAAATTTCAGACTTTGCGGGATTCATACGGAACCCTGACAAAGCTCCATATGTGGTTAACTCCTCCAAAATGGCAGGAAGCGTTCGCAATGGGTCAGAGACAAAAAACAAAACATCATCGGCAAAGAGGGAAATCTTGTGGTGAATATTACTCACTACTACACCCCGTACTTCCCTACAAGCCCTAATCCTCTGGGCCAGTGGTTCCATAGCAAGAATAAAGAGCAGAGGGGAAAGAGGGCATCCCTGCCGCGTCCCCCTGTGCAATTCAAAAATTTGGGTGGTGGAGCCATTTATTTTTAAACAGGCTAAGGGGTGCCGATATAGGGCCCGCACCCAATCTAAGAAGGCCCCTCCTATCCCCACCCGCTCTAGCGTCAGAAACAGAAAGGGCCAGCTCACCCTATCAAATGCTTTTTCAGCATCCACTGCTAGTAAGGCCATCTCCTCCCCTTCTCTCTTCCCATGCCATATTAAATTTAACACTCTCCTGATGTTGTCAGAGGTGTACCTCCCAGGCACAAAACCAGATTGATTAGGGTGTACGAGCTTCCCCAGAAAGGGAAGCAACCTATTAGCTAGGACTCGGGTGAAAATCTTAAAATCGCTACCCAGTAGGGAGATAGGCCTATAGGATCCACACTCCAGTGGATCCTTACCCTCCTTATGGAGAATACTGACCCCCGCCAGCCGCATAGATGGCGGCAGAATACTATCTCTTTGAAAGGAATTATACATTCTCACCAAGGGTCCGACCAGCTGTCCTGCAAAAGCTTTATAAAAGCTGTTGGGGTAGCCATCCATGCCCGGGGCCTTATGGGCCCGCAGGCCTTTGATCACTGTGAGGACCTCAATTTCCCCAATAGGAAGAGAGAGACTCTCCGACTCTGCAGTGGACAAGTTCGGCAACTGGACCGTATCCAAAAAATCCTTAATCGCAACTTCCGACACTACCGTTTCCGGCGTATACAGCTCTTGATAATATTGGACAAACCTGTCTTCAACCTCCTTACCCAGCCACAACAATCTACCCTCTCTCCCCTTCACTTTCACTATTGCATTCCGAGCTGCCAGTTTCTTGACCCGCCGGGCTAACAACCTCCCGGCTTTATTGCCAAATTCAAAAAACCTCTGCTGAAGAAGATTTAATTTATGTCGGATCTCCTCCATATGTAATTCGCTCAGGTCTAGCTGAGCTTTCCTCAATTGACCCTGCACGAGAACATCCCGCGGCCTCTGCTTCAAGCGCACCTCCAACTCTCCAATCAGAACCAGCAACTCCGCTTGCTTTTTTAGCCGCACTTTCTTTCTGTGGGCACCTATAGCTATCAGCCGCCCCCTAACCACCGCCTTCAAACAATCCCAAACCGTTCCCGGTGAGCACTCACCATTATCGTTCAATAGCACATATTCCTCTATATCTTTCCCTATTTGTTCTACTACTGCCGTATCTTCCAACAGGGACTCATTCAACTTCCACCACCGCTTGGCCGGGCTTGAATCGCCTAAAGGTAAAGTGCAAAGAACAGGGGCATGGTCTGACCAGGTCCGCTCTCGAATCTCACATTTCCCCACTACAGGCAGCAGAGCTTTATCAATAAGCAGCAAATCAATTCGGGAGTACACTGCATGCACGGGGGAGAAGAAAGAATAATCCCTTTCGCCATAATTCACTTCCCGCCAAAGGTCCACCAAATCTAGGGATTCCATCAACTGCTTCAGGCGCAGGCGATGCTTCCGAGTGAGGGACGACGCCCCCCTAGAGGTGTCCACCAAAGGATTAAGAGCTACATTGAAATCACCCCCAATCAGCAGCTGCCCCTCTCCCTTGCTTACAAGAACTGCTTCTAATTCACCAAAAAAGGCAGCCTGATCCGTGTTGGGAGCATACACACTAGCCAGCGTATACCTCTGCTGCCCCCAATGCAACTTAACCACCACATAACGTCCTCTCCTATCCCGAATGACCTCCTCCACCTTCCCCAGCACCCTGCCAGACATCAAGATCCCCACTCCACCCTTTTTCTTCTCTAATTTGTTGGAAGCAAAATATTGTTGGGGGAAACGGGAGTGCCGCAAACGATCCTCATCCTTAGGAAGCAGGTGGGTCTCCTGGATAAAAACCACATCCCCCTCCAGTCGGGAACATTCTTTGAAAAGCAATTGCCTCTTATAAAAAGAGTTCAGGCCCCGAACATTAATAGTCATCAGCTTAAAGGCAGCCATAAACCCTGCCCTCCTCTCGCTGCACCGGAGCCATCCCCGTTCCCCCCCTCCCCCACCCCCCCCCCCCCTCCCCCCCCTGACAGTCCCTCGCCCCCACCCAATCCTCCCCCCTCCCTCCCCATCCCCACCCCCCGCCTCTCCACCCGATCTATCAGATAGATCGGAGCCAGGTCCCGTCACCCAAAGCAGCCCCCTGTTTTTTTTATTAAGAAATAACCCCCCCCTCGAAACAGCACCCAACGTTTATACCTTCCATCCTTATTAAACAAAACAAGCAAAAAACAAAAACAATCTTCCCTCCATTCTTCCATCAGCTGTTACAGGTCCCCATCCAATACCACATAGCATCACAGACATCTCAGAACATAATTGAAAACATAACTCCCCGTTCCTACATCCTATGCAGCACCCCCCACCCTACTCCCCCCATGCAGACCCAACAGGCTCAAACTCAATATCATAACTAAATGTGGACCATTACAACATAGTTCATGTGGCCGATTCGGCAGGCTGCAGAGCTGGCCTTGTCTTTCGTAGCCTCCGCTCTCCGCCGGACACTCTACTCCAATTCCTCTGTGAGCGGTTGTGGGAGTCTCCCCTCTCGCCCGCCATCAACTCCCCCGATTCTGCTGTCGGGAGGTTGGACCAGCCCGCCTGCTTCAAACCCGAGATGGCCTCTTCCACAGTATGTGCCACATATGACTTGGTGTTAATGGTGAACTGCAGGCCCACAGGGAACAGCCAGCGGTATCGGACATTTTCCTCCCGAAGCCGCTTCGTCACTTGCTGGTACTCCCGTCGCTTCTTCATAGTGATACTTGAAATGTCTGCAAACACTTCCACATCGGCCCCATGCCAGTTAAGTTTCCCCAGCTTCCTGGCGGCCTTGAACACCAGTTCTTTGGACCGGTATTCATGCAAACAACAAACGATATCTCTGGCTCTGTTATCGCGCTTGGGGCCAAGAGACCGGTGAGCCCGGTCCACTCGGAGGCACACGCCCTCTGCTTCCATATCAGCGGCCTTCAAAACAGCGCTGCAAAACTCCTCCGCCAAAGAAATATAATTTACTGCGCCATCCACCTCCGGGAGGCCGCGTATGCGGATGTTCGAACGGCGTGATCTATTCTCAAGATCTTCCAGCTTCTGCAATATTTCCCCCTGCGTATGCTCTATCTCAGCAGTGCGCTGCGCCACAGAGCCTAAATGGCCTTCATGCTCCTCCGCCCTATTTTCCAACTCCTCCAGGCGGGCGCCCAGCGTTTGCATGTCACCCTTCAGCTCCTTAAACCAGTTCTGGACCTCCAGTTTAAAGGTGGAGATTTCTGATTGTGTAGACTCAAACCAGCCTCTTAAATCTTCACGCAGGCTCAGGATTTCGCCAGCAGCGCCCTGTCCGGCCCCGCCATCCCCCACTTCCACCGCTACGGTTGTACTCGCCGATGGTTTCGGGGCCGGGGACTTCCCCCCTGTTCCACTCCTAAAGGAGAAAGATTTTAAGTCCGCTCCTGGCTTCTTACCAGCCATCAGATCCTAAAAATAAAGCTGGCCCTTCGAGCAACGCCTCACAGGGGGGGGGGCCCCACAGGGCCTGCTTCAACCAACAGGCTTTCTATTGGAACTCCTCTCCCGAGCACAAGGCCAATCAGCCCACCAAATAGAGGCGCTCGTGGAAGGTGCAGATGGGGGCCTGCCGGGTCGCCAAGCAGGAAAGGAAAGTCCGGGGGGGGGGCGCCCCAATAAGATGGAGGCAATACTGCCCTATTGCAGAGAGGCAAACGTTCCGCGGGGCGGATGAAAAACCCCCGCCGGGTGCAAGGTTCTATGCTGCCAGCCCAATGCCCCTAAGGACAACGTTCAAGCCGTCCCAGGCTTCTCCGCGGCCCACTCTGCCCCAAACTTGCCGCTCCGGACCCGGACCGTAAGGTGCTTGCTTCGCCGGGATTCCCCGTTCGTCGCCGGCCTCCTGGAGAATTTTGCCGCTCTCGGCAAACAATGCAGCCCCCCGCGACTCCCGGCCTCCGCTCACCGAGCCGATCAGCTGCTCGCCGCTCACACGTGGTTGGCAGGTACGGAACGGAGGGAGACAGTCCGGGGCCCACAGCTGTCCAGCGCTCAGACACCTCTCCGCGCTGCCGCCGGCACTCCAAGTCTGCCGCCAAGCTTCACCGGAGCCACCGCTGCCCCGAACCCACTGCACTCAGCTACTTTTCAGTTTTGAGGGGGTGCTTAATTTTCACAATTTGCAGGGGGTTATGGCTGAGCTAGTCTAGAGCACCGCCATGCTGCCTGGTGACGTCACCGGAACCTCAAAAAGAAGTATTTTTACCTTGCAGAGCAGAGCTGTTTCTCTAAGACTAAGCAACGTTGTTAACCAGCTGCATGTGTTTAAAAGACTGTGAAGCAGTTATACTGATCTAAATGCTCTTTTACAAACAATCCTGAATGGACAAAATTCCTGTGTACAGTTTACTTGAACCTTTACTTTAAAATAAATTCTGTCATTTGCCTTAACATCGGACCATGACTACACTTCTTCTTAAGAGCCAAACTACATGTCCCAGAATCCACCTGAGGAAAAGCTAGTTTATTTGAGCTCACCAGGAGAAGTCGTCCGTTACCTCGCCCCCTCTAAGCCAGAGACCAGGGGCAAGGGTGTGACACTAAATACACCACATTTAGCACTCTCCCCCAGTCCAAAGAAATCAATCACATTTGTCTAATAAGACCTACCTCTATTAAAGCCCTGCTGTCTCGAATCCTGTAATCCCTTGGATTCCAGAAACCGCACCATCCTCTGCTTTAGCAGCATTTCCATTTAATTACTCACCACAGAGGTCAAACTAACCGGCCTTTAGTTATCAACCTCTTTCTTACTTCCACTTTTGTGAGCAGGAACTACATTTGTCTATCTCCAATCCTCTGGGATCACGCTCGACTCTATAAAGAAGTATTGTAAAGGTCAACCAGAGGAGCAACCAGTACTTCTCTATGTTTTTTCAATTCCCTCAGATGAATCCCATCCAGCCTCTCTGCTTTTTCCATTTTTAGTCTTGCTATCTCTTCACGAGTACAGTCTTCTGAAAATCGTATGGGTTCTACCTCACTTCCATTCCTATTTGTGTTTGTTTTCTGAGGTCCCATTCTCAGTCCTTCAACTGTGCACACAGAGCAGAAATATTTGTTAAGCAATTCCACTTTATCCTAATCAGTCTCTATCTATTCCTTTCCTTCACCCTTGAGTGTCAAAATTCCACCTTTGCACATCCTCCTCTCACTAACATATCTAAAAAAGTCTGGTCTCCATGTTTTACTGTATTGTCTATTTTTTTATTCCGTTTGCATCTTTATTTTCCTGATTACTTTATCAGCTTCTCTTGGCTGCTCCTTATATTGCTGTTTGTCTTCCTCTTTCTGCGATCTCTTATAGTTTATTAAGGCTAATCTCGTTTTCCTTACCTTTTCAGCTACTACTTTTGAAAAACATAGTGGCCTCTTTTTCCTACTACTTTTATTTACTTTCCGAACAAAAAAAATATGTTTGTTGCCCTTAATGTATCTTCTTATAGTTTTGCCCACTGTTGTTCTACTTCCCCCAGATATTACCATCCAGCTAACGTCTTCTTGAGATGGTAGATCCCTGGAATGACCTCCCTAAAAAGTTAGTGGAAATAATAATCATGATGGAATTGAAAACCAAATGGGAAAAACACAGAAAATCTTTAATGACAAGAAGATGAAAACCATGCATTAAGTACTTCACCTCAAAATAGTAGTGAGATGATTATGCATGTATTAAAATTCATGGGGGGAAGGGCATTACAACCTTCAGTGAAGGCATGGGATAACCTGCACAGAATAGCAGTGACAGCTCTAACAATCTTACTGGCCAAATTAGATGGGACATGTCAGTCCTTATGTGCCATGATCTACTATATTACCAGATAAAAGCAAAGAAATAAGTTCAACAAAGAGAAAAGGAAGTCACCAATGCTTAGCATTAAAGGGTAATTTTATAACACATTTCTACATGGACAACAGCATTTTATATGCAGAAATGGCCATTCATAAATTTGCCTGGAGTATATATATGTACACTTATGTGAATACATCCTGTATAGCCAAAGATTTCTCTGACATGATCAGAGACAATGTTTGAACTTCTGCACATAAGGGCCAATATTCAGCTGTGGTAGCTAGGCACTTTAAAAGTGCCAAGCCACTACTGCTCTAAATAAAACCAGATATTCAGCACCAGAACTTATTCAGTATCTGGTACGGAATCTCTGGTTTCACTGGACAGCGCCTTTGCTATCCAATCAGAGGACATATTTAGCCACTATCTGGATAGCGAAAACCAGTTAAAGTTGGGGCAGCCATTTACTTGACATAACTTCATCTGGTTTAGTTATCTGGTTAGCGGTTGAATATTGCTGCTGACCAGATAGCAACCGGGAGTGCCCCCAATCTGCCCTGGTTTTCACCAGGAATCTTTTATTTGGATAGTGCCACTGAATATCCCCCCCATACTTTATAAACTAGGAGCATATATATATAGAATAAACTGGGAAATTCATGCATACCTTAGAGCAGATACAAACATATGTGTGTAATTCCTGTAGGATAGTTTTATAAGGGTATGCACATCCTTTCCCTTTTTAAAATTGGTGAAACTTATGCACATACCTACTACACAAGTTAGATAGCCTGCTATAAAACTACCCTCATTATCATGTGTCTAAAACAGATGTTAAAATGTTAGTAAAAATAAAATTGCCAACAGAATCACCACATATGCACATTTATGTTATTTAACATGGCCCATCAACTTTAAATGATACATTTACATAACATAGATCTTTACTGGAAACTCTTTTAATATCATCTTGAAAAAGGTACAGGTACTTACAATCCAGAAGGCAAGCGGTTGACCACGATACCAAACACATACTGCAAGACTTCTACAAGGAGGAAATCAAATAGAGCTGATAATACCCATGAGCCCAATATAAAAGACTGAAAAGAAAAAAAGGACAAGGTTACAATCCAATTTAATTTCTAACAATTTATTAGCTTTCTTTACAACTCTATGCCTGCCTATTCTGATATAAGCCAGACTATTCCTTACTTTGCCTTTGCAGTTCTTGTTATTCAAAGTGTTACTAATTCAAATGGAAGAATTACACTAAATGAAGAGGACTTTTAAATGCTGCAAAGCCTTTATAGGCAGACATGATTCTAGAAAACTGGAAATTCAAAAGAAATCTGCATTAGTGCATCTGAGTAAAGACCATAAAGGGTCTTATACAACAGTGTCCCCAATATTCTGCAGCAGCTCAAAAGTAGGTTTCCTGACAAGAGCTACACATTTTGAGGCACAGTTTCTGAAATTCTGTAGTAAATTTTTATAGTCTGCATACTAAATAATTTAAGAGCTATTTTACTTTAGAAAAGTAGATTTTAAATTCTCATTCTGCCCATTCCATTATAATCCCAATAACCTCTTCTTTCACCCTTCAGCCTTATTCCACTCTCACCCTTTCTCCCACTTCCCCTTTCTTTCCAGTCTCCCTTTCACTCATCGTATAGTGTCACAGCAAACAGCAGTAGAAAATGACCCAACTGGCCCATCCTGTCTGCTCAAATATATAGATTCCAATACACAACCCAGCATCAGCTTCTCACCTCACACACTACTCACCTCACATGCTTCAACCTGAACTTTCAGCTCATTTCCTACCACTGGCTACCTTATATGATCCAAGCATACACAGAATCTGTTTTAGTACTGACCTCCAGCAGCAGACCATTTCAATACTTATCATCTTCCTTTACAATTCATATAAGACAAACACTAAATTCAACACTCAGGTCCTATACCAAAAACACAAAAAATTATGGCAAATAAGAACATATGGCCTATCCAGTCTGCCCATCCAGGAGATCTACTAATTTCTACAACCCTTCCTTTCCCTCAGATATCCTCTGTATTTGTTCATGCTTTATTACTAAGTTTCTAATAATCCACATGGCTATCAAATCTAGCAAAGTCATTGTCCAAAGTAGCTGACCGATCCATGTCACTGAGGCTGAGTGTTAACCATCGTCATTCCATACAGGTTATCTCAAAGCCTTCTTGGAAAACTTATGCAACCTTACCTCTGCTGCTAAGATTGTAATCATTGCTAAGTATAGGTCACCCCATGTCCTTCTGTGAAACATGGCTATGTAACAGTGGTCCTGAGTGGGTGCTGTTTGCCCATACTAAAAGGGTTACTTGTAAAGGAAAGATGGGTCCTAGTGGGCAAGAGGACGCAATTTGTCTCAAGGTGCTCGCTGCCTGGCAAGAAAATACAAAAAAATCCACTTCACTCCAAAATATCAATGCCCTCCAGCTTTTTATAAAAATCATATTTATTTGGTGGAATCCCCATAATTAAAAGTGCATATGGACAAAACATAACACAGCTAGTTCAAAACTCATGTTCAATTTTAAACTAGGCAGGTAGCTATTCTCTAATGGTTGTAGTCAATGTGCCCATTCTCCACACAGGCTGGTCCTCTTCTTCTTCTCTTAGAAGGACAGGCTTCTTTTATCCTTTCTTGTGGGACTCTGGTTGAGGATCCATACTCCTCCTCCTCTCTCTGAAAGAGATGCCAAAAAATAAACACAAAGACTCAAAACCTCTTCGCAGCGCTTGGGCTAAGTACTTTTCTGTGCCTATACTTTTGACCTTTTCTCAAAATTGTGAAGAATGGATTTGTGGGATTTATGTATTTCTGGCTAAAAAAAAAAAGTTAAAAATACAAACTTCCCAAAAGATAAAAATAATCGCAAAATCTCTCAATAACCCCTCACTGTCTTCTCAGAATGCACCCGGATTCAGTCCCTCAAAAGCACCTCCTTTACATAAGAACATAAGATATGCCATACTGGGTCAGACCAAGGTCCATCAAGCCCAGTATTCTGTTTCCAACAGTGGCCAATCTAGGTCATATGTACCTAGCAGTTTCCCCAAGGGACTTTGTCCCTCATATCTCAAGTATTTCAGAACACCACTACAGCTTTCTGTCTTCAAGCTGATCCTGGTTGCATCTTGCAGATTTCTTGCTGAAAAAGATATTTTAAGGACAACAAACCTTTTTGTTAGAAAGGTAAATAAATGTAAAAGGGAAAGGAGGCCACTATGGCTCACTAAAGAGCTGAAAAGATGAAGAAAAAGAGGGTAGCCTTCATAAAATACAAGAGATCACAGAGAGAGGAAGACAAACATCCATATTTGGAAAATTTTAGAGGAACTAGGAAAGTAATCAGGAAAGCAAAGATACAAAAAGAAGAAGAAATAGCCAAGAAGAAATAGCCAATAGCCCATGTTCCCTGTAAAATAATTATCTCCAAGTTATAATGCCCTGTTCAATGTAATTTCAGTTTGTTCAATGTAAACCGCTCTGATGCAGAATAGGGCGGTATATAAGAGAATATAAATAAATAAATAAATAAAATGCAATAAAACGGGAGGCTAAGACAGTGGAAAAGGCAAAAGGAAGTCAGACTCAAGGGAGAAGGGAGGGAATATGTAAAAGCTGATGCGGATAAAGCAGAATTGCTTAACAAATATTTTTGTTCTGTGTTCACAGATGAACGGCCAGGTGCAGGAACTCAGAAAACAGTCATGGGGATCTTGAACGATTTTCAGAAGACTGTGTTTGTGAGGAACTAGCTAAACTAAAATTAGGCAAAGCAATGGGACTGAGAATATTGAAGGAACTTGGAGACATTCTAGTGGTTCCAATGACTGACCTTTTCAATGTTTCTTTAGAGTCAGAAGTGATCCCAGAGGACTGGAGAAAGCCACATGTGGTCCCTTTACACAAAAGCGGAAGTAAAATTGAGGTTGAAAACTACAGACCAGTTAGTCTAACGTCTGTGGTGAGTAAATTATTGGAAACACTGCTGAAACAGAGAATAGTGAGGTTTCTGGAGTCCAATGGATTGCAGGATTCGAGGCAGCATGGGTATATCAGAGGCAGGTCTTGTCAAACAAATCTAATTGATTTCTTTGACTGGGTAACCAGGGAGTTGGACCGATAGAGAATCCTAGATGTGGTGTATTAGATTTCAGTAAGGCCTCTGACACCGTTCCGCACAGGCAACTTATAAACAAATTGAGCAGCCTAGGGATGGACCCTAAAGTGACTGACCAGGTTAGAAATTGAATGAGTGGGAGGTGACATAGGCTACAGGTAAATGGAGCTAACTCTGAGGAGAAGAATTTTACCACAGGGATCTGTCCTTCATCTGATTCTTTTTAACATCTTTGTTAGTGTGTGATGTAGAAGCCCATGCAGAGCCTATGGAAATAGAAGGAAAGAAGGGTTTTACCTTTAAAGATACTGATAGTCAGCCAGCACACACGTCTCAGTATTTGCAAGAGAGAGGCAAGCAGAGGGAGACAGGAGCTGAGCTGACACACTCAAGCTCTGACGTAGCAGCAAGCTTGGATCTTGATTACTCACACCTGTGCAGGAAGGCAGAGTCAAGCCTCAGGGAACAGAAATTTAAACCCCAGCTAGAAGCTTGGGAGGGGAGCAGGGGAAGAGGCAGAGCTTCCGAAGGGAGGAAGAGAGAAAAAGCTTCTGAGAAAAGGCCAAGCGCTCTAGATTGAAGGAGACGTGGTTGGAGAGGCTCAGAAACTTCCCAGAGTTGGAGACCTTGTAAGGAACCTATCTGCAGGTCTGAAATTGAAGCCAGCAGAACAGAAGGAGAGAAGGTACAGCCTGGTGTCAGGAACCTGCTGAGGGAAAAAGAGCAGAGAACCCTTCAGTCCTCAGGGCTGGATGAAAGGCTTCAGAGTCTGCCTAGGTGGGAACCCAGCTCTAAAGCAAGGAGTTTGAAAAACTCACCCAGGAGCAGAGGGCCAGAGCAGTGCTCTCGACAGGCAGTGCAAACAGAAGAGCAAAAAGTAATTCCTTACAGCTGGAGAGAGCTAGCTGAGAGCCAGAGAGGAGTCTCCACAGCCCCAGGTATTTCTAAACCTTAATGCACAGAACTGTGTCCAGGGGAAACCAGAATTAGCAGAGGAAGGTTACCAGAAACCCTGCTATAACAATTTAAAGCCAAACTCAGTAAGCCCTGAGTTTGAAAAAATGCAATGGGACAGTAATGATATTGACCGAGGGGAAGTTCCTATGGATTGCACATTTTGTTTGGCAGATGATATTGAGTCCCTGCGCTAAAAACCCGTATAAAAGAGCTGAGGTAAAGCAAAGAAAAAGAGGTATTTTTCTTTGGAAGCAGAAGCTGTTTTTGTTAGGCTGTTTTTGATTACATGGGATATGCACTGCACATGTTTGGAGCAGAGACTGTGAGAAATGCAGTTACTCTAATTTTCTGTAAATAACTCTGAGCAAACACCTGAAGATTGTCCTATTTTGTTCTGCACTGAATGCTAGGTATGATAAGGAAAGGAATGGAAAATAAAACAAAAGATATTATAATGCCTCTATATCGTTCCATGGTGAGACCGCACCTTGAATATTGTGTGCAGTTCTGGTCGCCGTATCTTAAAAAGGATATAGCGATTTTAGAAAAGGTACAGAGAAGAGCCACCAAAATGGTAAAGGGGATGGAAGGATACTCCTATGAAGAAAGGCTAAAAAGGTTAGGGCTCTTTAACCTGGAAAAGAGACGGCTGAGGGGAGATATGATAGAAGTCTATAAATTAATGAACGGAGTGGAACGGGTAAACGTAGATTGATTGTTTACCTTATCAGAATATAGAAAGACTAGGGGACATGCAATGAAGCTACAGGGTAAACTATTTAAGACTAATAAAAGAAAATATTTTTTCACTCAACATGTAATCAAACTCTGGAATTTGTTACCGGAGGATGCAGTAAAGGCTGTTAGTGCAGCTGGGTTTAAAAAAGGTTTGGACAAGTTCCTGGAGGAAAGGTCCATAAACCATTATTAAGAAGTGACCGAAGATATCAATGCTTGACCCAGTACAAGCATTGTGGAATTTGTCTCTTGGGGAAACTGCTAGGTACATATGACCTAGATTGGCCACTGTTGGAAACAGAATACTGGGCTTGATGGACCTTGGTCTGACCCAGTATGGCATATCTTATGTTCTTATGTTTTGTGTTGGGAATAAATTCCTTGTCATTTTTGCCTTACTACTCGACTCGCAAATACTCTTTATCAGACGACATAATGGCAGCTCCAACCCTCTTAGCCCTAGGCGGAGGGCTGGCGTCATGACAAGTGATATTGCGGAAGGGCTGTTAGGTAAAGTTTGCCTCGTTTTGCATGATACCAAAATCTGCAATAGACACCCAGGAAGGAGGAGATAACATGAGGAGGATCTAGCTAAGGTTGGAGAATTGTCAGGAATCTGGTAGTGAGATTTAATACTAAAAAATGTAGGGTCATGCATTTCAGCAGCAAAAATCCAAGGGTGCAGTACAATGGGGGTGAAGTGCTTCTGACCATGAAAGACAAGCAGGACTTGGGTGTGATTGTTTCTGATGATCTAAAATGGCAAAACAGGTAGAAAAGGTGACGGTGTAACCAGAATGATGCTTGGGTGCATAGGGAGCGGAATGGCTAGCAGAAAAAAGGAGGTGATAGTGTCTCTGTATAAGTCTCTAGTGCAACCTCATTTGAAGTACTGTGTGCAATTCTGGAGACCACACTTTCAAAAGGATATAAACAGGATGGAGTCTGTGCAGAGGGTGGCTACCAAAATGTTTAGTGGTTTTTGTTATACAGCATATGGGGATAGACTGAAAGATCTTAATTTGTATACCTTAGAGAAAAGGTGGGATAGAGGAAACATGATAGAGACATTTAAATACCTCCGTGGCATAAATACACAAGAGAAGAGACTCTTGGTTGAAGGCAAGCTCTGCTACGAGGGGACATAAGATGAGGTTGAAAGGGGTAGACTCAGGAGTAATAGACAGAAATATTTCTTTAGCGAAAGAGTAGTAGGTACATGGAATAGTCTCCCAGTGGAGGTAGTATAGTTGAGGACAGTGTCTGAATTCAAGAAAACATGAGACACACATAGAAGATCTCTAAAGGAAAAAAGGGGACTATTGTAGTTGACATGGAAGGGCAGACTAGATAGGCCATGTGGTCTTTTTCTGCAATCATGTTTGTATGTTTCTATGAGGTGAGAGCAGGCAGAAAGTGGCACAAATGCCTGGTGAAGTGCTTCAAAAAGCTTCAAGGAAGTAGCTAGAAACTGCTCCGCATTTGAGCTCCCATCAATGATGTCACCCATATGTTTATCCATAGCAAAAGATAGCTCCCTGCTGCTTCACAGCATGTTTGGCCCCCTCCCCCAGGCTCTAGCACTTTCCAACTCATATGGCTGTCATTGATCTTTAAAAAGGAGATAGAGCAGCTTTTAAATTAGATAATAAGGGAAAGCCAACTGTCGCCCAAGAGCACATGGTTTGGAATGATGTATCCTTGAAGGATACTAGCAAAAGACTGAAGCTAGGGCATATCGACAGAGAGGTTCCAATAAAGACAAAAGTAACCCAAATGCCTTAAGTACAGAACAAATAGAGATTAAAAATTGCAAATTACCCCTGCCTGCCAATAACCAGATACCTGAATGCAAATGCTAGAAGTCTAAAAAATAAGATGAGAGAGTTAGCCTAGATAGCACTAAATGAGAGGTTAGATATGATTGGTATCTCAGAGATATGGTGGAAGGAGGATAAACAGTGGGATACTGTGATACCTGGGTAAAAATTATATCGGAATGATAGAGTAGATCATATTGGTGGAGAGGTAGCACTCTATGTTAGAGAGGGCATTGATTCACACAGGATTAAATTTTTGCAGGAAACAAAATACACAGTAGAATCTGTATGGATTTAAATTCCATATAAAAAGGGAAAGGCGATGGTAGTGGGGGTTGTGATGAGGAAGTTCCATTCTCTACCTTAAAAACACAGGATTCACTGAATTCTAGTCCTGAAACTGACAGGCAGGCAGGCCATGTGAGCAGCTGTTGTCAGGGACGACAAAAACAAACTCAGCCACGAGGTTTGAAAACACGCCCAGCTGAGAAACATTCCCCAGTTCCTAATAGCTTGCACCTGGAAAGGGGAAGAGCTTATAGCCACTATAAGAGCTATGCAGGAAATACAGAGTTAGAACTAAGAGAACTAGGAGAACTGGCTGAAGGAGGAGAATTAGCTGAAGCAGCTGACCTAGAGGAAGAAGGAGGAGTTTCAGACTTTGACCCAGGACGTGAGTCAGAGTCAGAACCAGGAAGAGTTCACCACAGAAACTACCCAGAGTCCTACAGGAGGAAGCAGCTAGTAAGGGCAGAGAACAGGTGTGAATGTTCTGCTGATTGCAAACCCTTTGGAGCTCAGAGGCAACGTTCCAACCGGAGTGATTGGAAGCCTAAAGACAAACAGTATGTATCTGAGAGCTGTAGCCTGAAGAATGATTCTGGTGGGAAGTTTAAGTTTGTAGATAAAAGAAATACCTACAGGGTTAATGCTGAGAAGCCTCGTGCAGAAAATCCTAGGTGGGGGCAGGGCTTTAACACCCAGCCGAGGGATTTAAGCACAGAGCTGAAGAGAGAGCATTTAACATCTCCAGAGAGAGAAAGGTATTTCCCCGAAGATGTGTGCATGTCTGAGGAAGATATCCTAGAAGTTCCTAAGCCTCAAAGAAAACCCCGCAGGCTGAAACCTGGTGTTAGGAGGGGAGAAGTATTAAAGCCTGAAGATAGAGCCAGTAAGCTTTCCAGGGGGAGAACCTCATACAAGAAGTGGGACTATAGAAACCCTGAATGGTGGCTTCCCTCTCTCCCAGACACTGAGGAATACGGTAGCTGGTATTCCAGCCCTAGAGGGAGTTGCACAGAGAGACACTGTGACGGCACGTTACAGGGGAACTTGCAGAGGTATTCTGATAAAGAGAAGTCAGATAATTCTGAATGCATACAGGAGCCTATGATCATTAATACACTCAGTGAATGTTCATTTAATGGTGACCCAATGGACTGCACATTGATTTTATCTGATAAAGTGACGTCTCTGTGTTAGTCAGGGCTGTGTAGTGTGTAAGGCAAACACTACAACTGAAGAAAGCTGTTTTGCTCATAGTGAAACTATGTGCTGCGTTTGAATGTTTAACTTTGACCATTTACTTTGAGAAGCAAGAAGAAGCTGTTCTACTTTCCTTTATGTTTTGCCAGAAAGCATGGCTTATTTATTTTGAGCATTGTGTTATGTTTATTTGAATAGTCCCACCCCGGGAGGGGAAATAAATCCTTTTACCTTCAACCACTCGTGTTGCACAACTACTTAATTGCCATCAGACGCAGACCTGCTAGCCCTAGGCGGCAGCCTGCCCACCTGGTGGTGACAGGGTGTACTATCGACCGCTTGGCCAGAATGAACAAATGGATGATGAAATGCTCAAAGAAATCAGGGAGCTAACAAGAGTTAAAACACAGTAATAATAATGGCTGATTTCAATTACCCCGGTAACGAATGGGTCAGTGCCACGGCAGGACATGATAGAGAGATAAAGTTTCTAGAGGAAATAAATGACTGTTTCTTGGAGCAGTTGGTACATGAACCAACAAGAGGGAGAGCCATTTTGGACCTAGTCTTTGGTGGAACACAAGATCTGGTGCAAGAGATAAGGCTGTTGGGGCCACTTGGCAATAGTGATTGTAGCATGATTGTTTTTGATTTAATAAATGGAGGAAGGATGGCAAGGAAATCCACACTACTGCCTTTTAACTTTCAAAAGGAAGACTAAGATAAAATGAGGAAAATAGTTAAGAAAAAACTAAACGCAGCAGCTGCAAAAGTTAAGGATTTACATCAAGCATAGCTGTTGTTTAAAAATACTGTCTTGGAAGGCCAGACCAGCTGTATTCCACGCTTTAAGAAAAGTCGAAGAAGTCCAAAAAACTGCCAGCATGATTTAAATGTGAGGTCAGAAAGACTGTTGTAGCCAAAAAATGTAGTTACCCACCTGTAGCAGGTAATCTCCGGGGACAGCAGGAACCAGTCCTCGCATATAGGTGACCTGTGCCGATGGAGCCCGGGTGGAAGCATCTCCCCAGCTTTCAAAGAATGCCTTTATTTATTTATTTATTTAATCAGTTTTATATACCACCATATCCTTCAATCAAAGTGGTCAACAAGACAACAGAGGGACTACATCGAGGGGGGGGAGACAACAAGATAGTACATTACAGTAAACTACAGTACATTACATTAAATTATACATAAACTACAGCAAAATTATATTTCATAATTCATTACAATTACATTAAACAAATAACTGCCATCTTGCCTCAGTCTAGTAACATAGCTAAGACAGCTAAAATTAAAATACGGTAAAGAAGCAACTCCAAGGGGAAGAGGGAGGGTTGTGAGGACTGATTCCTACTGTCCCTGGAGAACAGCTTTTATAGGTGAGTAACTATGCTTACTCTGGGAACAAGCAGGAAGTCAGTCCTCACATATGGAACTCTGCAGCTACAGGCTACCGAGGACCTGTATAAAATGCCACGGGTGACCAGAGAAGGCGAGCTGTGAGCTGCAGCAGTTGAGTCTTAACTGAGAGACTCTCACTCAAGTGTCCAGCAGGGCACCATCACTCCAGTAGCCTGTACACAGAAGAGTTGGAAGGCAGGAGTTGCCTACACCTCAGAGAAATTATGGAGTACGGCCTGACCGGAGGCGCTGTCCTGTCGGGACTCCCTCTCCAGGCAGTAGTGAGATGCGAAGGTATGGACTGAAGACCAGGTGGAGGCCCAGCAGATTTCTGTCACAGGTACAGAACGTAAATTTGTCACGGAGGTAGCCATAGCCCTGACATAGTGCGCTGTGACCCAGTGCTCCAGAGAGGTCCAAGCCTGCTCACAGGTGAGGGCAATGCAGTCTGCCACCCAAGCGGACAGAGTTTGCTTGGTCACTGGAAGCCCCAGTCGACTGGGATCATAGGAGATGAAAAGCTGAGGCACTTTGCAGGTCCTGAGTCCAGTGCAGATAGAAGGACAGGGCCCTCTTACAATCCAAAGTATGGAGAACGGTCTCTGCCTTGTTGGTGTGAGGCCTCGGAAAGAAGATGGGGAGCATCACCTCCTGATTGACTGATTGACACCAACTTTGGCAGAAACGTGTGGTGTGTGTGGAGCACCACCCCGTTCTTGTAGAATTTTGTGTAGGGAGGCTCTGCCATCAGAGCCTGGAGCTCGTCGACCCTCCGAGCCAATGTAAGTGCCACAAGAAAGACAACCTTCCAGGAGAGGTACCGCAAATGTCAGGTTGCAGGGGCTCAAACAGCGGCTTAGTGAGCTGCAAGAGCAGCACTTTGAGATCCTACTCTGCTGCCAACGGGGAAATGAGGGGTTTGCAGGAAAGGGCACAAGTGCGCGCAGGTACCACAAACACAAACGAAGAGCAAGTAGCAAACATAAACTTTATTGAAAAATGGTCAATGCCAAGGCAACCAGCCAACAAAGGAAACAAAGCCCGACATGGCTGTGTTTCAGTGTGGCCTTCTTCAGGGGCCATAGTTTGCTGGAAATAAAAACATAAATATGTAATCATCAAAAATCAATAAATAAATAGAACCATAACAATTAAAAACAATAAGGAAACCACTAACAAACAAACAGAAACTTTGAAAACATAACAAATAGTTACATCATGTATATATAAAACCATAAAAGACATGCACAAATACTCATCGTACTGTGAATTTAGATAAACAAACATACTATTATATAAAGCACAAAACAACCATATGAAAACATATAAAAACAAGGGCATATGAAAATGATAATACCATAATTAAAAACATACATAGCTGTATATTATAAAAGTGGTAAAAGTGATACAGCACAAAAAATGTGACCAAATGTGTTAAAAATACACTCATCCATAACTATATGGATATATATAATGTGCATCCATGGAGTTCATCTTTACAGAAGAACCTTAAAAACTCACAAATCGTTGTGTAGTCCTGAAATCTTGCCTCTTAGCAGAGAGTCTGAGCAACCACTAAACATAAGGAGAAGAGGAATGATGATGAAAAAATAAACTGCAAACATTGAAAGATATTAAAAAGTGAAAAACAAAAATGTAAAATGAAAAATAAAACTTCCATATAGAAACCTGGGTGCCGAAGGGAGGGACCTAAAAAGGGGACCTATTGGAATCCTCAGCTCCACTTTTTAGTTCAAACAAAAAGGAGAAAAGGAATAATAATCATGCTTTTTTCGAGATGGACAGCCTTTGGAAGGGGGGGAGGAAAGATGGATCACAAAGCACGTCCCAAGTCCAAAGAATATTATAACTCAATTTCCCCCAAGGGGGAGAGGGAGAGGGGGATCTTGATGGAGCCAAGACAGAACCTGGGGGTGGAGGGATCGGTCCAACTTTTGAAATCACCAAGATCAATTTTAGAATCCAATGTTATTAACCTCTGGAGTACACAAGTGCTGACCAGATTGCTCTTTTGGATAAGGGCCTATCTTTAGTTCCTACATGCCCCTATGATGCAGTTAATGTTCGTGTGGATCTTTATACATTTTTTAGGAAAATTAGGATAATTGATGTTTTTATGGACAAGCAGGAATGTAATTGATCTCTCTCTGGTTAAAATACCATCTTCCTGGATCCCTCCACACACCAGTAATCTTATTTTCAAATCATTCGAAAAGGTGGTTCTTAAACATGTGGAACAATTAGAATCAAAACCTAGATGGGTTTTTCAAAATCTTACTAGAGTGGAACAGGAGGCTTTACTATCTCTTCAAACTAACCCTAAAATAGTAATTAAGCCTACTGACAAGGGTAGGGCAGTAGTTTTAATGGATAGAGAGGACTACATAGGAGAAATCAATCAGCAATTACATAACAAGACATTCTATGAGAGATTAGACTGGGACCTACAGAACCATTGATAGTTTGATTCAGACAGGTTATGAAATAGGTTATTTTACACAGAAAGAGAGGGATTTCCTTACAGTATCCCATCCCACGGTTTCTACAATTTATGTACTCTCGAAAATTCATAAATCCCTGGATAAACCACCAGGGAGACCCATAATATCAGCAATAGGTTTGTTATTCAAACCCGTGTCACAATTGCTTGATGTACTTCTTAGACGATTTGTGTGTGCTGTTCCATTGTATGTCAGGAATTCTTCCCATGTGATCAATATTCTTGGGAATTTTCAGGGAAACCATGGGGATCTGTTGTTGGTGACGATGGATGTAATTTCGTTATATACGAATGTGTCACAGGACGGGGCATTATGAGTTTTGGAGGATATTCTACTACAGAGGACTGGAGTGAGGAGTTTACCGACCCATTTTCTAATGTAATCTAATTAGCAAGGCTAACCTTGACATAGAATTATTTTGTTTTTAGGGAACTGTATTATAAACAGATCAAGGGTGTAGCCATGGGGTCATCCATGGCCCCAGATATCGCCATTCTGTATATGGCTAGATTTGAAGATAAGTTCCTTACTAGACATTGATTTAAACATAATATAAAGGAATGGCTACAGTACATCAACAATGTCCTCATTATTTGGAAGGGTCCACAAGATGTCTTGGAGGAGTTTTTCCATTGGATGAATTCTCTTGACCTTAATATTCAATTTGTATACACGTTTAGTGATTCATCTGTCTCTTATCTAGTTATTGTCATAGAGAAGGGACCATGTGGCTTCCGTATGGATCTTTATCGTAAGCCAACTGATAGAAATCATCTTTTGCATTATACGAGTCATCATAATAAATCACTTAAATATAACCTTCATGTTTCTCAATTTCTGAGGATACATAGGATATGCTCTACTGTCAAAGACTTTGAGAAACAAGCATATAAGATGAGGGATCCTTTTTTGACATGAGGATATCCAAAACAATGTGTTCTGAAGGCTTATGCCCATGCTAGATCTTCAACATGTGAATCTCTCCTCCAAAAATCCAACAAGCTTCCTACGCAGAAGATAGTATGTCCACTTACTTTTTCCAGCCATTCCAATGATATTGCGAGAATCATTCATGATGAGTGGCACATTTTACAGCCCTTATCTGCATTTGAAGAGCAATGTGTGACTATAGCCCATAAAAAGAATTCCAGTTTGGCCAACATATTGATGCCCTCTACACTTCCAGAGAGACATCCTCCCCCTAGGCTTGTTGTTGTTGTTAAGTGCCGTCGAGTTGGAGTCGACTCATGGCGACCCTCTGGATAGCTATCCTAAATTGTGTTCGGTCTTGAGTCAGGCGGCTCATTGTTGACAGACTGGTACCCGTAGCAGCTGTTATTGTATCGGATCCATCTCATTGCTGGCCTTCCTCTTTTGCGTTGACCTTCTATCTTGCCAAGCATGATGTCTTTCTCTAATGATCTCTCTCTTCGCATGATGTGTCCAAAGTATGAAAATCGAAATCATGTCATCTGAGCTTCTAAAGAAAGCTTAGGTTTGATCTCCTCTAGTACTGACTGGTTTGTTCTTCGGGCAGTCCATGGTATACACAGTATTCGCCGCCAACACCATAATTCAAAGGCATCAATTTTCTTCCTGTCTATCTTTTTCACTGTCCAGCTTTCACATCCATATGATGTAACTGAAAATACCATGGCTCGAACAAGTCGAATCTTTGTATGGAGAGAGACATCTCTGCTCTTGAGAATTTTATCTAGGTCTTTCATAGCCATTCTGCCAAGAGCAATGTGTCGTCTGATTTCTTGACTGCTTGTTGCTTCTTTATTGATAGTTGATCCAAGTAGGTTAAAGTTGTTCACAATTTCAATTTCTTCTCCTTCAACGATGAACCTGTTTGATTATGCCAGTTGTCATGATCTTTGTCTTCTTTACATTAAGGTGCAGGCCCATTTTGAGACTATGTTCTTTGATTGTGAGAAGCAAATGTTTCAGATCATCTTCACTTTCAGCCAGTAATGTAGTATTATCAGCATAGCTAAGGTTGTTGATGAGTCTTCCACCAATCTTCACACTTCTGTTGTTTTCATACAATCCTGCTTCTCTGATGATTTGTTCTGCATATAAATTAAACAGGTAGGGGGAAAGTATGCAGCCTTGTCTTACACCTTTGTTTATTTTAAACCATTCTGTTTCTCCTTGTTCCATTCGAACTGTTGCTTCTTGATCAATGTACAGATTGTGCAAGAGTACGATCAGGTGTTCTGGTATACCCATGCTTCTTAATGTGGCCCAGAGTTTCTCATGGTTTACACAGTCAAAAGCCTTGCTATAGTCGATAAAGCACAAATAGATATCCTTTTGGTATTCTTTAGTCTTTTCAAGGATCCATCTCACATCCGCAATGATGTCTCTCGTTCCTCGCCCTTTCCTGAACCCTGCTTGCACTTCAGGTAGTTCTTGTTCCAGGTATGGTTGTACTCTCCTTTGAATAATCTTCAGTAGAATCTTGCTGGCATGTGGGATCAGAATGATTGTGCGATAATTTCCACAGTCAGTTGAATCACCTTTCTTTAGTATTGGTATAAACACAGATCTTTCCCTAGGCTTAGGGGACATTTTCAATGTGGCAATTGCTCGGTATGTGTTCATGTCATCTCTATGAAAATTTTTTTCATACATCCATCCTTAGGGAAGAAGTACCTACCATCTTTCAGATTTTTCGAACTGTTCCACAGAGAATGTCATTTATGTGATCAGATACCCATGCTCCCTTTTGTATGTAGGTAAGACCAAACAAGTTGCACATACATGTATCATAAGAGCACAGAAGCTGTATTAAAGCGGAGCGGTTTATCCTAGACAAACCATTAGTGTCTCATTGGATTGCAATGAAGAATTGGATTTCAGTCCTAACATTTTTGGTTTTAAAAGTGGTTAAACAGAATAGGAGGGGAGGTGATCTTGACAAGACTCTTCGATGACTAAAGCAATGTTACTTTTTTTTTTAAACTCTTTGTGTCCCACAGATTTAGATACAGATACTGATCTATTGGTATTTTTATAGATTTTTTATAAATATATAATTCCGGTTTTCCCCTCTGTTTATCCCCTCATCTTTCTTTCCTTTCTCCCCACCCCTTTTCTCCTTCCTTTTCCTTCCCTTCCCTCTCCTCTATTTCCCTTCCCTTTTCCCCCTTCCCCTCCCCTTTCTTTTCCCTCCCTTCTCCTTTTCTCCCTCCCCTTCCTCCTCACGTCCCTACCCTTTGCACTCCCCTCTCTTTTCCCCTATTTCCCCCCTTCCTGCCTTCCTTCCCCCTCTTCCCCTCCCCCTTCCTCCTGTCCCCTTCCCATTTCCCTCCCTCCCCTTTCCCTTCCCCCATTTCTCTTCCCTCCTTTTCCCTCTCCCTTCCCTCATTTTCTTCCCTTCCCTCCTTCCTTCTGTCCCCTTCCTCGTTCCCTCTCTCCTTCCCTTCACCCCACCCCCTCCCCCACCTTCCCTCCTCCTTGGGAGTGCTTTTTATTAAAAGATGAGTTTACTATCATTTTTCTAGACTATTAGATTTCCCATAAGACATTATCATTGCTATAGGATCTTTCCTTTGAAATTGGCTTTGCCCTGTATGTCCTTAGTTCCTTTAGAATCAGATTAGCAAACGTGTCCATGCTTTGTTTGGCAGGAAAGAGCCTTTAAAAACAGGTTACTTTTCTCTGCTGTCCTATGCTGTCTGCGGTAATATCAGAGAGCCACTGATATGAGCACTACAGATAAGGTAATCCATTTTTTTTATAGCATTTCATAGGAGAACTTGGACTCGCAAGACGTTAACAGGGTCATTCCGAGGCACGAATAGCGGGGATGGACATCCCAATGGGAGTCCATCCTCGCTATCTGTGCCTTTTCCCAGTCCCGTCTACCTTCCCTGCGTTTTGTACGGGGAAGGCAGATGGGGGCGGGAAAGGGGCAGATTGGGGGAGGTGTCAGGGCGGGCAGTGGGCAGTCGTCTGTCCCGGATGTACAGGGCCGATACTAATGTCAGCCCTGTACATCCAGGGCCGTTGACTTGCATGGAGAACTTATTCCACCTCTGAGATTGAATAAGTTCCCCTAGTCGCCAGGGATCGGCATGCCCGGGGCGCGGATGGGGCAAGGGGGCCAAGGACATTCCCCACAGCCTGACCCTGGCCTTAGGAGGCCAGAACAAGAGTCGGGTTGCAAGGAAATCACAGCTGGAGCCAGCTGCCGGGGATCGCGGCTCTTCAATGGAGCCACAGTGCCATGGCAACCAGATGCCATGGCGCTGCGGCTCCATTGAAGAGCCCTAACTGAGTTAGCCGGTGAAGGCCTGTACGTGCAGACCGGACAGAATTGGGGTCCTGGCCTGCTTGTACAGGCCTGTTCGCGATTCTGATCCCACGAGGCTAGATGTGCCCCATGGGATCAGAATTGCAACTCCCTCTGTGCGTCCAGTTCCGAATGGACGCACAGAGGGCCCGGATGTGTGGGATGGAATCGGGCCCTAAGGCTGTATAGAAGTTGAAAGATTTTTATATTTGGTGGAGGATTGGGTGAGTTAGAACTCTTTGGATGGATTTTGTACACGTCATAGCACACTGACAGTTTTACGAACGGAACTATACGAATTTGTAGTAAAATTCTTCTACATATTTTGAGATTTGTTTTTATGGTTCTTTTAGAGTTTTTTAGTTTCAATAGGGCCTAATGAAGGCATAATGGTTTTGACGATATTGGGTTATGTGAGTCTTTTGATGGGCAGTTATGTTTATGTCAAATCATTTTTATTGGTGTTTCAACATTAGAGAACCCACGTCTATACACTGTGTCAGTAAACCAAATCACAATGATTCTGAAGGCACCCAACTTATACAGCCCAATACTGGATGCAAAGACAGAAATAACAGCAGCAACAATAGGAACAATCAGAACCGTCGTAAATGTAACAAGAGGAGGCACAGTACTAACTATGGTCATAACAGCAGTCGTAACAGTAATAAACGTAAAACTTAAGCAGGCCGTGAAGCAGATCACTGTCACGCAAGGCAGTATACAACAAGAAGAACAGTAGAGTAAACTAGACAACTCACCCCTCCGAAGCCCAAGTAGAAGATCCACCCGCAGCCCCCTCCGTCCCATTAGGCAAGCTTAATACAGCCCCACTAAACAGGTAGTGAAGCCATACAATAGCAGCACCTTAACAGAGAAAGCAGTGTATACTGAAGAATATGTAACAAACCCGCCCCTCCTCCAAAACCCCCCTGAATGTCCCCCCCCAGTAAGTCCCCCCACTAAGCCTCCCCCTAAGCCTCCCCCCCGACTCCCCCCTGCACCCACTTCCCCCCCTTGCCCAGTGTAGACCAACGTGAGAGCTCTCCACTACCCCCCGCCTATAGATCCCTACATTCAGACACACCCAGATGCCATTCACATCCGCAGACAGACAGACAGCAAAGACCGCAGACCCCTCAGGTCTCCCGGTCACCTGGAAGGTCGGACCGTGGGAGAACCCCATGCCAAGTTCTGTCAAACTCCACTTGTTTCCTACCACCCAGAATCCGGGCCGTGCGTCGCTCACAGTCATGTAACATAAAGAAGCTCCGCCTCCACTCCTCAATCCCAGGGGGCTTGTCCTCAACCCAATGCTTAAGAATACAAGCCTTCGCTATCAGATAGCCCCTATCATAGAACCTCCTATCAGAGGGAGACATGTCTATATCCTGGGTCACCCCAGAAACTCCGGATCCAGATCGGTTCCTGGTACTGGGGGCGCCAAACAGGCACAATTCAGGCGAGAGCTCCTCGCCCCCAGGTCTCCAGACCCGCAAGGCTGCATGGACCGCACACCAGAAGGGGGCGATACGAGCACACGTCCACAACCGATGCACCAAGGTCCCCCTTTGGGTCCCACAAAGCTGACATACATCGGTCGAGAGCACCCCCATCTTAACAGCCCAGACATTAGGCACGTACGCTCGCCATAGGATCCGATATTGTAGTTCCTGGAACCGAATCGCTTCAGATACCGAAGTAAGCCGTTGAAAAGCATCTTGTAGGCCATCAACATCCATCTGTATCTCCCCATCATGCTGCCATCTCCGAGCCAAGATCTCCAATGGGCCCCTGTCACCTCCAGGATGCCACTCTTCCCGCAAGGACCTCTGAGTAACCCGCACCTCCTCCCGGACTATGAACGCCCACACCCCCTCGTGAGTTAGCTGGAAGCCATGACTCTTTTGCAACGTGCGGACGTAGTGTCGCGCCTGTAAGTAGAAGTAAAACGTAGATGACCCAAGCGAGTATCGCTCCCGCACAGACTGAAATGAATCAAGCTCTCCCTGCGAAGGCATGCACAGTTGGCCCAGAAATTCTAAACCCCCAGATCCCCAGCTAGGTGGGGTCCCCAATCTCCCAGGCTCAAACTCTCCATTACCCCTTAGGGGAAGACACCCAGTAGCTGACCAGCGCATCCCCTTACGCTGACACAAAAATCTCCACGCCTGCCGCAAAGTGCCTAAATAGTGCGATTCTCGCCAGCACCTCGGCAGGGCACTACTACCGCAGTGCAGCAAAAAGGCCGGATGAAGAGACTGGGACATCAAGTGAACTAAAGTTCGCGGAAGAACAGTATCGCGTCCCAGGATCAGATCTCGTAAGGGGTCCAACAAGCTTAGGAAGTTATAATCGCGCATCGAAAAAAGTCCCAACCCTCCTTCAGCTCTACTACCCATAAGCACAGAAAGTGGTATCCGAGATCGACTCCCCTTCCATAAAAATCGTCCCACCTGACTCTGAAAGCGCAGGACATCACGGCGCAAGAGCCAAACAGGCAAGTGTCGCAAGAGATACATCCACCTGGGGACCTCCACCATCTTAAAAAGGGCTACTCGACCCATAAGCGAGAGCGGAAGGTCTTTCCATCGCCGAAGAGTATCCGCAGTGCGTAATAACATAGGCCGAATATTGATATCGTACAGTTGTGAAATACGGTCTGGTATCTGGATCCCCAGGTAGCGAAACTGACCCTCTGCCCATCGTAAGGGGAACGGGCCCCGCCATCCTAAGCGTGCCCGATTGCCTACATCTAAAGCCACAGATTTGCCCACATTAATCCGCAGACCGGAGAAAGAACCAAACCGCTGGATCAACTCCAGCGCACAATCCAACGAGGCCTGTGGCTGAGACAAACACAACAACATATCGTCAGCAAACGCGCTGACCTTAATTCCGCCTCCAGGCCATTCGATCCCTCGGATCCCCTCAGCCCGTATAAGTGAAAGCAGCAGGGGCTCCAGTTGCAACACAAAGAGCAGCGGTGACAGGGGGCAACCCTGTCGCGTGCCTCTCCGTAGTACAAACGGTGGAGAGGAGACACCCCCACTGGCTACACATGCCAACGGGTTCGCGTAGAGGGCTCGGATCCATGTCAAAAAAGCCCCGTTAAACCCAAATCTGACCAACACCTCGAACATATATGGCCACGACACCCTATCAAAAGCTTTTTCCGCATCTAGACTCACCAAAATCAAAGGCTCCTGTTGGAGTGAGCAGCGCTCCATCCCCAGCAACACTTTACTAATATTAGAAAAAGCCCCCCGCCCCTTCACAAAACCTGACTGATGGGTCCCTATCAACCTCGGTAGAATGTGCTGCAGTCGGGACGCCAACACCGAGGCCACAAGTTTCATATCGTAATTGATCAAGGAAATAGGGCGGTAGGAAGCCGGCTCTTCTGGATCTCTACCCTCTTTAGGTATGATAGTGATTGCCGCCGTTCTCATATCGCGTGGATAACTGCCCAACTCCAGAACATCCTGATAGAGGGCTGTCAAAGTAGGCGTGACCTGGGCCATCAAAATCTTGTAAAATTCGGAGCCATAGCCATCAGGGCCAGGAGCTTTATGCGTCTTGCCAGCCTTGATTACCCGATGAAGCTCCTCCGGGGAGATAGGCGCATTAAGCTCACAAAGTTCAGAGTCCATCAGCTTAGGTAGTTCCACCTTATTGAGAAAATCTTGTTCCCAAGTTCTATTCTCAGGCTCAGGAGTATAAAGCTCTTGATAGTACTGACTAAAGACCTGCACTATCCGCTCCAGCTCCGAATGCCGAACCCCCTGTTTATCCTTAATCCAGGCCACTCCCTGAATACCTCCTCGTCGGCTCACAAGACGCGCCAAGAGGCGACCCGTACGATCTCCAAACCTAAAAAGTTGATGGCGATAATAACTCATCGACTGAACCGCTCTATCATGCAGTGCCTCATTCAGAGCCCGTTGCATCGTAAAGTACTCCGGCAACCAAGACGGTGTCTGCAGTGCTACCCTTTTGGCCTCCTGTAACTGACTCGTAAGGTCCATAATTTGAGCGTTCAGACGTTTCCTTTCTTTGGCCACATACGCTATGATGTGGCCCCGAAGAACCACTTTGCCCGCCTCCCAAAACGTCGCCACACCAACCTCTCCCATATCATTAAGCAATAGATATTCCTCCCACTGCCGAATCAGGTAGGCCCGAAACTCGTCTTTCTGCCATAGATACCCCGGGAAAGACCAGCGAGTACCACCCAACGGGCGCACCCTCCAATCCAGGACCACTTTAGCATGATCAGACACCACTAGGGGGTCGATCTCCACCCGGATCACTTTCCCCAGACTCTGACTTGAGATCAAAATATAGTCAATCCTAGACCAAGTCTGGTGCACTCTCGACAGGTGCGTGTAGTCCCTTTCCACTCCGTGTAGGATTCTCCACGAGTCAATCAATCCGCCCATGTTACATAGATATCCCACTCCTTTGTTACGCCAGGCCCGCCCGGAGCCCCCAGCACCAGATCTGTCCAGGGCAGGATCATGTGGGCAGTTATAGTCCCCTGCCAAGATCAAGGGGATCTTTGGTGCCCCCAGAATTTTTCTCAATAGTCCCTGAAAAAATTGGTGATCATACGAATTAGGAGCATATATATTCCCGAGGAATAACTCCTCTCCCTGGATTTTCACATGCAGAAAAAGAAACCGCCCCTGCGGATCCACGTCCTGACTCAGGACCTCCACATTCAAGCCCCGTTTCACTAATATGGCCACGCCTCTCTTTTTGCCAATCGCCGAGGCAGCAAAAACCTGCCCCACCCAGTCCTTTTTAAGTTTGGCATGCTCGAGAGCACTTAAATGAGTTTCTTGTAAGAAAGCAAGTTGTGCATGCCCCCTCTTAAGAGCCTGCAGGATCTTAGTCCGTTTAATAGGACTACTGACGCCTCCGACATTCCAGGAGACCATGCGGAGCTCATCTCTCATTCATGCAAAGCAGTGTGGTCAAAAAGAAGCATATCCACCAGTCACAGTCACGTCTCAGGTTGCCCAGCCTCAACCCAAGACATACTGCAAGCATCAGGCGTGTCCTCGGGCAGCCCCCCGGTACCAACCCCAGAAAAACACAAAGATAGGCATTTGCAGTCCAGAGAAGCTCCCAACTCTCAACACACATTACATACAGGCCCCACCCTATCCCCACCCTACCCTCCCCACCTCCCCATACCCCCCGCTCCCTCCCGAAGCACACCCCGCCATACATCCCTACACCTCAACCCTCCCCACTCTCTACTCTCTACAATCGCACGCCCACCACCCCTCGGCACCCTCAAATACACACCCCTAAACAATTAAACCCTCAGCTACTGCGCTGAGGCTAGGACCCCATAGCAATGCTGCAGGGCTGCCTCGATCAGCCACCTTTAACCCCACACCCCTAAACCAAAGGGACAAGTAGAAAGATTCAAAAATATATTGGAGAGCCCACTGAGTAGACAGGCAGGCACTGACCCAAATGCATGTTCAAAGAGAAGAATAAGCAAGCAGTTACATGAGCATAAATCAGTACTATACACTTCCAACATAATACCAACGGGAGCCTGAGCAACTCTCGCAGCCCAATTAAGCTTCATATGCAGGGTAACCTCAGCCCTAGGATAACATCCGTTATTAGCAGTAAGTTAACAGCACAGACCCCCATGTCAGCTGGCTGCCCTGGCCCCCTACTGGTTGGGACAGTGCCGCGCAGGAATAACCGTTCCGCCGGTCCCAACCACCAGGGCGCCTTAGAATAACATGGCGGGTGCACATATAATAATAATAAGGATTGCTAAGCCTGCAAGACATAGGGTAAAGATAATGCAAGATCTGGCTCCAACCCCAGGGGTCCACATTGCACCCATTACCACGCGTATCAGGATCCGCGCCAGCTTCTCAAACATTGGGGAGCGCTGGGTCTCAAGGGGAGCACAACTTAACTGAATCCCGGGGCGCAGGGTAAAAATCCCCACAGGCCTCCAGGGCAGAAGGGCAGGAGCCCCAATCTAGTAGCAGGCTGAGCACTCCCCCATAAATAAGAGCAGAGTAACAGAAGCACATTGTAAAACACAAATCAGGCTCAAGTAGTTTTCCCAAACCAAAGTCCCGACTCAGTAGCCCATCTCAAACCACAAAAGGGCAGGAAATATATGGCAGACAAGATTCAATATTGTCCAGCCCCGTCTCCACTTCTGAAGCAATCTCATGGCGCGCTCCCCGCAGCACTCGGAGGTGGAAGCTGCTCCAAAAAACGCTGCGCTTTCCCTACATTCTCAAAGGCGTGATTCTGACCGTTGAGGGAGAGTCGCAGCACAGCAGCGTAGGCCAGAGTAAAACGCACCCGCCGTTTGAACAATTCTGTACACAGAGGAGAAAATTCCCTGCGCTTGGCCGCAACCGCCGCAGAGTAATCCTGAAAGATTAAGATCTTCTTGTTGTGAAGAGTGAGCTCGCCCCTTCTGCGGTAAGCCTGCAGAATCCGCCATTTGTGCTGGAAATTGAGCACCCGGAGAATCACCACGCGGGGCCGATCACCTTGATCTCTCCGAGCCCCCAGGCGGTGCGCTCGTTCAATCTTGAACAGGCCTTGGAGCTCCGGGATCTCCAGCGCCTCCGGCAGCCATGTCTCCAAGAAGGCTAGCAGTTCTTGCTCAGATCGGTCCTCGCCGAGGCCCACGAGCCTCAAGTTGTTCCGGCGGGAGCGATTCTCCAGGTCTTCGAGTTTCTGTTGTACTTCAAGGAGGAGCTTCTTTTGAGTTTCCAACTCCCCATCACGGCGGCCTTCCCCCTCTTCCACCGCGGCCACGCGGTGCTCGAGTTCCTCCACGCGCCGGCCAAACTCGGACATGGATTCCTCCATCCCCTCCAACTTTTGCATGAGTCGGTCGAATTTGGGGTCAAGGAGCCGTACTACCTCCCACGCTAGCTCCTCCGACGCCGAATCGGTGCTGTCCGCACCTGGTGAGGCAGGTTGTCTCGTGGCCGCGGCAGCAGGCCCCGTTTTCGGCAGTTTCTCCCGCTCTTTCCTGGTCGGTAATGGCATCGCAGCCCTGCGTGTGTCAGGTTGGCAAGCTCAGCAAGTGATGGCCCAGCTCTCCCCGAAAGAAAGCAAGGGTGAGGGTGTTATAGTGCAGATAAAAGCACGATTTAGTGCCGAGACAGCCCCGGAGCGAAGGAGGCACGTCCTCTCTCACTCACACATCGCCGGAAGTCCCCCGGGCAGTTATGTTTAAGGTTCGAGTAGCACCGCCAAAATACGTTTTCCTTGCATTTTATGTATATAAATTTGTATACTATGGGTTGCTTTTTTGCTACATATATTCCACAATTAGTTCAAAGTCGGTGTCCCAATGTTCACAAAAGTGTTGTTTGCCGGTTCTACCAGTTACCTAAGGTCTGAAAGGCTGGATTAGGTGTTCAGCAATTCTGTGAGTTTAAGGAGGAATAGACACATGGTTAGGCAAAGAGATTATATATGTTTTGACGTTATAGTTTAGTACTGCTTCTGTTTGTAATATTGAATTGTTTATGAAAAGCTTAACGATAATGACAGCATTGAACTGACAAAGGGATGTCTGAGAAGGGAAACATTTAAATGTCTTTATATACAACCCTGGAAGTTTGGATTATTATGTTGGTTTATTGCAAGTGAAAGATAATTTTTGGTGCTTTCCTAAAGGACAAGATGACTAGTACTATTGATTGGGTTATTTTCATTATGTATATTTTTTGTTTAGTTTTGTTGGAGAACTAGGTGTGGTTCCTGTTTATGTGACATTGTTCAAACCATGCCTGGAATTCGATATGATATTTGACTACTGGCAATCTCTTAGGGTCATTCGTCCATTAGGGGGCAGTTGATACAATTTTGGATAGAAAGCTTAGTTCCTATGTTACTCCTTTGGATATGTGTGCCGTGAGGTTCAATTACAAGGTAGCTCTGGACTGATTTATAGGTCTCCCCAAGTTTGCACTATTCCTCAAAAGGATAGTTTCCTCTCCCCTTCTCCTCTATTGTGCCCCTGATACTCTATGACAGAGCTACTCAAATCCGGTCCTGGAGGTCCGAAACCCTGCAGGTTTTCGGGATATCCCTAATGAATATGCATGAGATATATATGCATTAGCGATATCCTGCCAACCTGACTGGTTTGTGGCCCTCCAGGGCTGGATTTGGAGACCCCTGCCTAACAGCTCTGTCATTTAAGATTGTGAGTGGGCAAGGTACAGATGTCCTAGACATAAAAGGGTAGATAGAATGTGTCACATTCCTCCTTGATTCTCACCATCACCAAAAAGTTGTCTAATAGACAATATTTTGGTGGTGGTGAGGAGCGAGGAGGAATGTGACAAATTCTTCCTAACCTTTTTGATGTCTTGGACATCTGCACCTTGCCAATGCCCACTCACAATCTTAAATGACAGAGGTGTAAGGCAGAGGTCTCCAAATACAGCCCTGGAGGGCCACAAACCAGTCAGGTTGGCAAGCTATCTCTAATGCATATATATTTCTTGCATATTCATTAGGGATATCCCAAAAACCTGCAGGGTTGCGGACCTCCAGGACCGGATTTGAGTAGCTCTGCTCTATGAGTTTATATGACCAGTCACAGGTTCATCCCAAGATTGGTTCTGTACAAGAACATGAATTCATCTGCCTTTTTCATTCCCCCCACCCCTTTTTAGGCCCCTCCCTTCGGCACTCAGGTTTCTATATGGAAGTTTATTTTTCATTTTACATTTTTGTTTTTCACTTTTTAATGTCTTTCAATGTTTACAGTTTATTTTTTCATCATCATTCCTCTTCTCCTTATGTTTAGTGGTTGTTCGGACTCTATGCTAAAAGGCAAGATTTCAGGACTACACAACGATTTGTGAGTTTTTAAGGTTCTTCTGTAAAGATGAACTCCATGGGTGCACATTATATATATCCATATAGCTATGGATGAGTGTATTTTAAACACATTTTGTGTGCTTTATCACTTTTACCACTTTTATAATATACAACTATGTATGTTTTTAATCATGGTACTGTTTTCATTTTCATATGTCCTTGTTTTTAGGTTTTCATATGGTTGTCTTGCACTTTATATAATAGTATGTTTATTTATCTAAATTCACAGTACAATGAGTATTTATGCATGTCTTTTATGTTTTTATATGGGGTCCAGCAACACTCGTGCGGCTGGAGGACTCTACTCAGCTTGTCAGCCAGGGCATTTTGCTGTCCTGGGAGGTAGACTGCCCGAAGGGGCATCCCATTGTGTGCCGCATATGAGCAGAGGGCTACCGCCTCTTGGCAAAGGGAGTACAACTCTGTGCACCCTGCTTGCTGACTTAGAACATTATGACTTGGTTGTCCATCTCGACCAGCACTGACTGGGCTGCAAACGGTGGCAGAAGTTTCGGAGGGCCAGAAATACTGTCCGGAGCTCCAGAAGGTTGATCTGCAACTGTGCCTGGGACCAACTGCCTTGAGTGTGGAGGTCTTCACAATAAGCTCCCCATCCCAGCACATGAGGCGTCCGTGGTGAGTGCCTGGAAGGACATCCCGGCTTGAAGGTGGTGGGGGAGTTGCCACCAGTCAAGAGAGTCCACCAGCTGGTGGGTCACCCTCACCCTCTCCCAAAGCCTGCCTGTGGTTTGGGCCCACAGGGAGCAAAGGCAACACTGAGCCACCCTCGTGTGCAGGTGAGCATATGAGGGTCATGTGGACCATGGAGGTCATGGGGCCGAGCAGGCGAAGGAGAATGTGGGCAGGCACCGACCGGTGATGATATACCTCTGTGGCTTTTCACTCAATGTGTAATCAAACTCTGGAATTTGTTACCGGAGGATGTAGTAAAAGCTGTTGGTGTATCTGGGTTTAAAAAAGGTTTGGTCAAGTTCCTGGAGGAAAGGTCCATAAACCATTATTAAAGAGGACCCAAGAAATCCACTGCTTGCCCCAATACAAGCACTGTGGAACGTGTGTGTCTTTTTGGGAAACTGCCAGGTTCTTGTGATCTGGCTTGGCCACTGTTGGAAACAGGATACTGGGCTTGATGGACCTTGGTCTGACCCAGTATGGCATTGCTTATGTTCTTATGTTTGGCGAGAATGTTATTCTTCCTACCTGTTTATGCAGAACTTTTTATAGTTCCCTCCAAAACATACACAAGGAATACTAGTCATCAGCAATGGGCTTTTTGCCCATCCTCCATTACAATCACACTCACTAGTTATATGTAGGGAGGAGTGACCTAGTGGTTGGGACAAGTCACATTAGGTCAGGTTCATGTCCCACTAGAGGATAGCAACCTTGGGCCAGAAGGACTGGGGTTTCTAATTCTAAAGGTGCTCCTTAAAGCCTTGGACAAGTCACTTAACCCTCCATTGCCTCAGGTACAAAAACAGATTGTGAGCCCTTCAGGGACAAGGGAAATATATATACAATACCTGAATGTACACCACTTTGACTAGTAGAAAAGCAGCATACTGTATAAGCCTAACAAAATTATAAGCAGGGACTTCAGAATTTTCTTTATGTTAAAAGATAAAGAAACATTTCAGGGCCCTGCTGCAGCTTGTGTAGTAATAACTGCAGTTTCATGCAGGTTATCCAAATGCCTTGGTGGAAAAGCTGATACAATCAGAAGCCTAGTTTAGGATCATATAATTTATTTATTCGGCTATGTTTATACACTGCTTTTTGCAACGGTTAAAGCGGTTTACAGTGAACTGGAAATTATACAAGCAATGTTTACATTAGAACAGGCAACTCTGTACAGCAAACAAGGAGTGGGGTGATTAACTATTTATTTATTTATTTATTTATTTAGACAGTTTTGTATACCGCCTTATCCTTCAATCAAAGCGGTCACAACACAATTGGGTGATACATTTAACACGTGGGGATATGAGACACATACACTAATACTTACAGGGAACATGGGCAATGGAGGGTTAAGTGGCTTGCCCAAGACCACAAGGAGCATCTGTGGGACTAGAAACCCCAGTCCTTCCGGATCAAGGTTGCTGTCCTCTAGTGGGATTTGAACCCCCGACCTTCCGGCCTGAAGTACCTTGCCCCAACCACTAGGCTACTCCTCCCTCTATGTATAGGTTGACGATCTATCTATATAGTCTTGTAGTGACTATATACATGTTTGGGAGCTGTCCACATACTCTTGTAATGTTGGGTTTTAGGCACAATTTAGGAATGATGTTCAGTTGTTGGGGTGTAGGGGGGAGGAAACAAAGTAGAGGGTAAAGAGGTGAGTCTTGAAGAGTTTACGGAAGATTAGGCGGTCTGTGGTGTTTCTTATGTTGGCCGGGAGGGAGTTCCAAATAGTTGGGGCATAAAATTCAAAGGCTCTAGTTGGGTACTCTCTGTTATAGTTTGGGGAGTGGTCAGTGTATTCATGATGGAGGCTCTCCATGATCTGTTTGATTGTTGTGGGGTAATGAGGGAGAGGAGGTGGGTGGATGACTGGTGGTATAGGGCTTTGTGAGTCATTAGCAGGATCTTGTAGAGTATTCTGCATTGCAGAGGGAGCCAATGGAGGTGTTTGAGGATGAGGGTAATGTGTTTGTACTTGTATGTATGTGCAATGGTCCTTGCAGTTGAATGAAGAGCCATTTGAAGAGATTGAAGTGTTGATTTTGGGAGTCCGTGATATACTGAGTTGCAGTAGTTGGCATGGGATGCTGTGAGGGCTTGTAGGGCTGAGCAGAAATATGATGAGGCGGGGAGAGGGCAGAGATGTAGTAATGTGCTGGTTTTGTAATAAATTTCTCTTGTGTTTTCGCTATTTGGGACTTCAGCGTGAGGTGGCTGTCAAGAGTGATTCCCAGGTACTTTACTTCTGGTTTCATTTGAATTTCGGTGCTGATGAGGGTGATGGAGGTGGGAGGGGACATGAAGGAGACGTTCCTGATGATGAGTAGGGCTTCTGTTTTCTTTAGGTTTATGGAGAGGTGATTTTCGGATAGCCATTGTGAAACATCTCAGAAGCATTGCTGGAGTTCATGGTATGATGGTTTATTGAGGTTGAGTGGTGTGTAGAGCATAATGTCATCTGCGTAAATGTGATAGTTGATGTTGTGTGTTTGGATGATGTTACAGAGGGGTTGCAGATAGATGTTGAAGAGGAGAACAGAAAGAGTGGATCCTTGAGGGATGCCTTGAGCTTGAGTGTATGGGGTTGATGATAGTAATCAGATTCTTATCAGCTGAGTTCTGTTGTGGAGGTAGTCTTGGAACCATCTTAATACAGTGCCCTGTAGTCCGACTGACTGGAGGCGCTGTAGGAGGGTATTGTGGTTGATGGTGTCGAAGGCAGCGTAAATGTCAAGGAATACCATGATGAATCCTTGGTGGATGTGCTGGGTTCCCTTTATGAGGTTGTTGAGAAGCGAGGTTAGAAAGGTTTCCACTCCGTGCAGAGGTCGGAAACCGTGCTGTTGGGAGTCGAGTGGAGCATGTGTGTCAAGGTGATCCTATAGCTGGGTTTGGACTGTTTTCTCTATTATTTTGCATAAGAACAGTAGGCTTGCAATAGGTCTGTAAGAGGATGGATCTCAGGAATCAAGTTGAGGCTTTTTTTAGGAGAGGGCGAATTGAGGAGGTTTTTAGGCAGGCTGGTAGGTAGCCACGCAGCAGTGAGTATTTAGCTAGAAACTGTGTGAGATAGGTTAAGGTAGCTTTAATCTGGCTAACTGGACAGGGGTTGAGGGGGGAGGTGGTGGTGTTAAGTGATGAAATTATGTTTTGGATGTTTTCAGGTGAGATCCCCTTCCTTCCACTTGGCTCCTGGATCCATCCCTCTCACTTCTCCCTTACGTTCTTGCCATAATCACCTCCAGTTGCTTCCCTTCCCGTTGGAAACATGCTGTGGTTCGTCCCCTTCTGAAGAAGCCCACTCTCGACCCTGCTGTTCCTGCACATTGGCGCCCTGTATCGAATCTCCCTTTCCTCTCATGAAAAGCTTGTGTTCACACAGCTGTCTGCACATCTTGACACTACCCTTTCCCTTCACCCCCGGCAGTCTCATTTCAGGGCGAGCCACAGAACTGAAACTATTCTTCTGGCACTCCTTAGAGAACTCCACCGCTCTCACGACCGTGGTGACCTATCTATTGCTGTCTCTTTAGATCTCTCCACCGCCTTTGACATTATCGACCACCGCACTCTCCTCACCCGTCTATCCGACCTTGGCGTCAGTGGTACTGTCCTCCTTTGGTTTCGGTCTTTTCTCTCATCACACACCTTTGCTGTGCACTCAGGCTCTGATATCTCTCCATCACTCCCATTGCACTGTGGTGTCCCCCAGGGCTCTATCCTTGCCCCCTCCTCTTCAACATTTTCCTTGCACCCCTCGCTTTGCTCATCCAGCAGACTGGTATATCTGCCTATTTTTATGCCGACAATATTCTCCTCATCCATCACACTAGTTCCTCGGCCCCTGACCTCACTGCCCTTAATACTTGTCTCACCCTTGTTGTCGGCTTGTTCTCTGATAACTTCCTATGCATCAACCCGTCTTAAGTCTTCCGCCATTTGGTTCTCTTTCAGCACCACCCCTCCCACCCCGGCACCTACTACGTCCTCCCATCCCATCCCACTCAACCCTACACTCTGTTACCTCGGTGTTACCCTCGATTCCTCGCTGTCTTTCCACCAGCATATTTCCACCCTCGTGCATAGCTGTTTCTTTCACCTTCGGAGGATTTGGGCTCTTCGGCCACGTCTCTCTGTTCCCTCCCTCACTACCCTGGATCTCTCTCTTGTGATTTCCCGTTTGGACTATTGTAATTCTGTTTTCGCCGGTCTACCCAACTATCAGCTTCGACATCTCCAACTTGTTCAAAATACAGCCACTCGTCTTATCACTCATTCCTTCCCCTTCACCCACATCGCTCCCTGTCTTCTCTCTCTCCATTGGCTCCCCATCAAATTCAGATTCATTTCTAAGTTCCTCATCACCACGCACAAGACTCTCCACATCGGTATCTCCCAGTATCTGGCTGACTTCATCCATCTCCAGTATGCTCCTCATTTGCTTCGCTCTGCCCATGGCTACTGTCTTTTTATTCCTTCACCATCTCTAGCACAACTCGAACTCACCTGTCACTCTGCGTTTTTCTTTCTAAGTTCCACTCTGTGGAATTCACTCCCACACTCTCTCCGTACTGAACTTTCATTTCCCCGCTTTAAAGCCCTACTCAAAACCCATCTTTACTGCCGGGCCTTCGACCTCCCTGCCCCTGAAACCGTGACATGATGGTTGCAATGCTATGCATTACCCTTCCTTTCCCCCCTTACACTTCCACTACACACGCAGTCAGCTCTGCCTCTCCGTCCAGCTCTGTCCCTTTCCTATACTCTTCCTACTGCCTCACTATTACTTTCCTATTAACCAATGGCGTTCTTTTTCCTCCTTTGTTTTTCTAGCAGTCTCTATGATTATTATTGCACACCACCCTGACACTCAGATATGGACGGTATATCAAGCGCTGCAAATAAATACAATAAAATAAAGATTGTTTCAAAGGTGGTCCATGAGAGCGCTGGCGTGGTACGCGATGGGATGAGTCAGGTTGAGCTGGCGATTGGGGATGGCAAGTAGAGAAGTAGTCTGCCAGCTGTTGAGGATTGATGGGGCAGTTCGTTGCGCTGTTGGTGGGTGTTGAAGGGTGAATAGTTCTCGTGGGCAGTTGAGGGATCTTTGTATTATTTTTGTGTGGTAGCTTTGCTCTGAGAGGTTGGTAGCTCGGTTGTACACTCTTAGGAACTGATGGGGAGCGGTAGACAAGGCAGATGGTGAGTTGTTTGTGATGGTGAATGTGTCGAGGCTAGTGGTGGACTCAGCAGTTTTCCTGGTGAAGTTTAGTTCGGATTTGGCGAGGATGAGGACACTGCCTCCTTTTTTATGAGTGTGTGGGAGTGGAAGAGACTGTAGTTTGGAAGCCAAATTTGATTTAAGAAGATTGTGTCGGTTTCTGTGAGCCATGACTCTGTGACGTAGATGATGACCAGGGTAGCGTTCTCCGAAATGCTTCCCGTTCCATGCATAGGACCCAAAAGGCAGGCAGAGCTCCGGAGTCTCAATGCGTGGATGAAACAATGGTGCAGAGATGAGGGGTTTGGATTTGTTAGGAACTGGGGAACATTCTGGGAAAGGAGGGGCTCTTCCGAAGGGATGGGCTTCACCTTAACCGGGATGGAACCAGGCTGCTGGCATTAACCTTTAAAAAGGAGATAGAGCAGCTTTTAAACTAGATAATAGGGGAAAGCCGAGAGTCGCCCAAGAGCGGATGGTACGGAAGAATGTATCCTTGAAGGATACTACCAAAAGCAGAGAGGTTCCAAAAAAGAGTAAAGTAGCCCAAATGCCCTCGAGTATGGAGCAGACAGAGCTTAAAGATCCCAAATTACCCATGTCTACCAATAGCCAAATTAATATGAATAAAATACAGTCTCTAAAATGCTTGTATGCAAATGCTAGAAGTCTAAAAAATAAGATGGGAGAGTTAGAATATATAGCACTAAATGAAAGGTTAGATATGATTGGAATATCAGAGACATGGTGGAAGGAGGACAACCAGTGGGACACTGTGATACCTGGGTAGAAACTATATCGTAATGATAGAACTGATCAAATTGGTGGAGGGGTTGCGCTCTATGTTAGAGAGAGCATTGAGTCAGAAAGGATTAAAGTTTTGCAGGATACAAAATTTGCTGTAGAATCTCTATGGATTGAAATTACATGTAAAAAGGGGAAGGCGATGGCAGTGGGGGTGTACTATCGACCGCCTGGCCAAGAATGAACAAATGGATGATGAAATGCTCAAAGAAATCAAGGAAACTAACAAAAGTTACAGCGCAGTAATAATACAGGGTGATTTCAATTACCCCGTTATCGACTGGGTCAGTGTCACAGCAAGACATGCTAGGGAGATAAAGTTCCTAGATGAAATAAATGACTGCTTCTTGGAGCAGCTGGTTCATGAACCGACCAGACGGCAAGCCATATTAGACTTAGTCCTTAGTGGAACACCAGATCTAGTGCAAGAGATAAGGTTGTTGGGGCCACTTGGCAATAGTGATCATAGCATGATCGCCTTTGATTTAATTAGTGGAGGAGGGATAGTAAGGAAATCCACAGTACTACCTTTTAACTTTCGAAAGAGAGACTATGATAAAATGAGGAAAATAGTTAAGAAAAAACTAAAAGGAGCAAAGGTTAAAGACTTACATCAAGCTTGGGTGTTGTTGAAAAATACTATCTTGGCAGCCCAGACCAGCTGTATTCCACGCTTTAAGAAAAGTGGAAGGAAGTCCAAAAAACTGCCAGCATGGGTTAAAGGTGAGGTCAGAGAGGCTGTTGTTGCCAAAAAAGCATCTTTCAGGAAATGGAAAAAAGAGCCAAACAACGAAACCTGGAAACAGCACAAGCACTGGCAAGTCAAATGCAAGGCATTGATAAGGCAGGCAAAGGGAGAATTTGAGAAGAAGCTTGCTGAGGAAGCAAAAACGCAAAAAAAAAGACTTTTTCAAGTACATTCGTAGCAAAAAACCTGTGAGAGAGTCAGTTGGTCCATTAGATGATAGAGGGGTTAAAGGGGCACTAAGAGGCGACAAGGCGATAGTGGAGAGACTGAATGAATTCTTTGCTTCGGTCTTTACTGAGGAAGATGTAGGGATGTTACCCATGACTGAAGTGGTATTTAAAGGTGCGGAAGAATTGAAGGAAATATCGATACATCGGGAAAATGTATTACAACTATTAGATAAACTGAAGAGTAGCAAATCACCTGGGCCGGATAGTATACATCCGAGGCTGTTGAAAGAACTGAAATATGAGATTGCAGACCTGCTATTAGTAATCTGTGAACTATCATTAAAATCATCTCTAATACCTGAAGATTGGAGGATCGCCAATGTAACACCAATTTTTAAAAAGGGTTCCAGGGGTGATCCGGGAAATTACAGACCGGTGAGCCAGACGTCAGTACCGGGAAAAATAGTAGAAACCATCATAAAGAATAAAATTACTCAGCATGTAGATAGTCATGGCCTAATGGGAGACAGCCAACATGGCTTTAGACAAGGAAGATCTTGTCTTACTAATCTGTTATGTTTTTTTGAAGGAGTGAATAAACAGGTGGACAAAGGTGAGTCGGTTGATATAGTGTATCTGGACTTTCAGAAAGCCTTTGACAAAGTCCCTCATCAGAGACTTTTGGCAAAACTAAAGAGTCATGGGATAGGAGGCAGTGTACTATTGTGGATCAGGAACTGGTTAAAAGATAGAAAGCAGAGGGTAGGGCTAAATGGCCAATTTTCCCAATGGAGAAAGGTGAATAGTGGTGTACACCAGGGATCTGTGCTGGGTCCGCTGCTTTTTTGACATATTCATAAATGACCTGGAAAGTGGAATAACGAGTGAGGTTATCAAATTTGCAGATGACACAAAACTATTTAAAGTTGTTAAAACCCAAGAGGATTGTGGAAAATTGCAAGAGGATCTTGATAAATTGGAAGACTGGGCATCAAAATGGCAGATGAAATTTAATGTGGACAAGTGCAATGTTATGCACCTAGGGAAGAACAACCCAAACTATGGTTACACAATGCAAGGTTCCACATTAGGAACCACCACCCAGGAAAAAGATTTAGGCGTCATTGTGGACACCATGTTAAAACCCTCGGCCCAGTGTGCAGCGGCGGCCAAGAGAGCAAATAGAATGCTAGGTATCATAAGGAAAGGAATGGAAAATAAAACAAAAGATATTATAATGCCTCTATATCGTTCCATGGTGAGACCGCACCTTGAATATTGTGTGCAATTCTGGTCGCCGTATCTTAAAAAGGATATAGCGATTTTAGAAAAGGTTCAGAGAAGAGCCACCAAAATGGTAACGGGGATGGAAGGATACTCCTATGAAGAAAGGCTAAAAAGGTTAGGGCTCTTTAACCTGGAAAAGAGACGGCTGAGGGGAGATATGATAGAAGTCTATAAATTAATGAACAGAGTGGAACGGGTAACGTAGATCAATTGTTTACGTTATCAGAATATAGAAAGACTAGGGGATATGCAATGATGAAGCTACAGGGTAAACTATTTAAGACTAATAAAAGAAAATATTTTTTCACTCAACGTGTAATCAAACTCTGGAATTTGTTACCGGAGGATGTAGTAAAGGCTGTTAGTGTAGCTGGGCTTAAAAAAAGGTTTGGACAAGTTCCTGGAGGAAAAGTCCATAAACCATTATTAAGAAGGGACGCAGGATATCAATGCTTGACCCAGTACAAGCATTGTGGAACCTGTATCTTTTGGGGAAACTGCTAGGTACGTATGACCTAGATTGGCCACTGTTGGAAACAGGATACTGGGCTTGATGGACCTTGGTCTGACCCAGTATGGCATATCTTATGTTCTTATGTTATGTGACCAGGTTGTTGGTGAAGATGAGATTTCTTATGGATGTTGTTTTGTTCTTTGCTGAACGTGCGTTGATGAGGGCGCAGATGAGAGTTACTGGGGTAAGGGGTTTACTTCTGATGGAGGCAGGGTGTTGTGTGCTGAGATGTTAATGAGGTATTTTGTGCTGCGGGAGCAAGAGGGGAAGGTTAGCTATTATGTTGTAGGGAAGAAGGGGTGATGGGTGATGACGAAGGGGGGAGGTAGCAGAGGGAGGTTTGGGTGGGGATGTAGGAGGGAATTTGTAGTGTAAGGTAGGATAAGTAGTGTTAGCAGGGAGCAGATGAGGGCATATAGTTGTAACATGTTGTTGTGTAGGATGTCGAGTTTTCTGTTTGATGGCTGTAGTATGGCCAGGTCTGAGAGTCTATCTTATTAGGTTGGTCAATTTTCTGCAAAACTCCTTACTATATGTAGATGTTTTTGGTGGTGTATTTACATACTGTTTGGTAATGAGAAGAATTTTCTCTCAGCAGCTAGCAAGTTAGAGATGTGAAAAGGTATCAACTTATGTTTTGGTGCATCTGTTTACCCTGAATTTCTGGGCTATTAAGAGTGTTAGAAGAATGCTAATGTAGTGGCTGAGGAGTATGATAATGTTATATGCTATTCATCTCATATACGTGGTTTGAGAATGTGAGTTCAAGAAAGCACAGTTACTTACCTGTAACAGGTGATCTCAGGGAACAGCAGGAATAAGTCTTCACATATGGGTACGTCGGTACCGACGGAGTCTGCGCGGGAACGCTTCCCAGCGTCCAATCAAAGAGCTTTTGGAAGCATCCCACCACGCCTGCGTGCTGCCTTCCCGCCTTTCCCAACTGCCTCTCCTCAGTTAAGTTTTAAAGCTGAGACAAAGAGAGAGAGAGAGAGGAAAGGAAAGATAGATAGAGATACAACTCCTGGGGAGGTGGGTGGGTTGTGAAGACTTATTCCTGCTGTTCCCAGAGATCACCTGTTACAGGTAAGTAACTGTGCTATCTCCAGGAACAAGCAGGAATGAGTCTTCACATATGGGGACTCCCAAGCTGAGATGCCTGGAGTCCGAGCATGTCATAGGTTGGAACATGCTATCCCCCACAACACCAGGCATCCTGAGGATGGAGGGTAGGAGTTGAAGAAAAAAGATGCTGTGGAACAGCTAACCTAGCACAGGACTGCAGAAAAGGAGTCCATGTGTGGATAATGATTGTCATCAATGATATTGCAAAGAATATTGCAATATGGACCTCCGCTAACAGGATTTCATAGAAGTATGGAGGTTCATGGATCTACTGGGACCCAGTAGAGGAACCGTGAAGAGGACCTCACTAAAAAGTGGAGGTAATAAACCTGTAGGAAAACAGAGGAGGTCAGAATCCTGAAAGGTAACAGGCACCCCTGGTAGGAAAAACTGGGGCAGTACAAAAATGGTGGGCCTTCAGCGAAAAGCTGTATGGTAAAAACCAAACTCTTTTGGCGGCAGAGTAACTCACTCTTGGGAGCAAAAAGAGAAAGGCTAACCGATTAGGACAAACTGGCACAGTCCTTGTGGGGAGAAAGGGTATGGGAGCCCCTTGTATCCCAGAGGGAGGACAAATGCCTGAGGCATTAAAGCCTGTGATTAACTGAAGATCCACAATATCTCTCCTAACTGGGGTAAGCTAGGAGAGATATTAGGTACGGAGAGCTTCAGAGGTACCTAAACCCTTAGGTTATGTTATAAAAATTGTTGACTACCACAGGAGTGGTTGTGTGTGTAGAATCCCAAACCTGCTGAATAGCAGAGGTATGGGTAAAACCCCTCTGTCAGAAACAGATAGCTATACGAGCATAGACAGTGAGATAGATAAGTATGTGGAGACATATCTATCTATAATGAAATATCTCGACAGAAACATATATATATATATATATAGATATATATAAATATAGATATATGAATAGACATATAAGAATATATCTATAGTGAGATATGGAAGGGCATAAAATACACACAAAAGATAAATATGAATATGTAAGCCTAAATATGGGTGTCTGTAATTAAACAGACAGATATATGCCTACAGCATGGTATTCACATAGGACATATGGAGAGGAAAGATTCATCTAATAACAAGGAGGTGCAACCTACTTGAGAAGATATATAGAGAATCTATTCCCCCTGGTTATGATCCGCAAGGATGCTAGCTAGTGAAATAACCAGGATGGTTATATGAAAAACAGAGGATAATATCAATCTGTAGCCAGCAAGTCCCGAGTCGTCCACGACTCTAGCATAGTAAGTAGACAGAAGACAGATAAGGATGAGGTACCATGTTGACCTGCTTAAGGGCAAAATGTATCATGCATTCTTACCATGAGGACGAGCTGCAAGGAGAAAGAGCATATCCCCAATTGGGAATGCTATGGACCAAAGCAGGGAATTGGTAACTCCTTAAGCCCTTAGGTAAGAGAAGGCCTATGTCCTTTATGGCAAAAGGAGATAGTAAAAGAAGGGAGAACCTTCTAGTCATGGGAGACATGACTGAAAAGCCTTTTCCAACCATCTAAGATAGCTGTTGGAGAAAAAAAAAAACCATGCTCTCTAGCAAGGGCCCATAGTGGAAAGCTTCTCTGTAGAATTGCAGAGAGCATGATGCAGGAGAATGAGGAGATAGGACTGGCTGCTAGAGCCAGTATCTCAGCCCACTATGCTGCCAAATCCAGGGGAATGGAGATGGCAGAAATAGAAGACCAACCCAGAAAGCTTGTAGTGGGATAATCTCCAAGATAGATGAAAAACACTGACTTGGAGCCACTACTAAGACCAGATAGAATGTTAGAGGAGGACAAATCTGGTTGTTTGTGGGCAAGAACCAGTGGACCAAACATTAAGGCTCCTGCATAGGCAGCTGCTAGCAAGACAGCAGAAAGAATATTAAAACCAGAAAGAACAGACAGAACAGGAGTAGAAAACTCTGGACATGTCTGATAAGCTGCCTTAAAGTAAATTTGAGACAGGGGAGGAAACTCAGGGAGGAAAACTCCGCACTGGAAAGTGACAAACCTAGAGAGGCTGAAGAAAAACCCTCCAGTAAGTAATTCCGCTCTTACAGTGGTAAGAGGGGAAGAGAATAGAGCTGAAGAAGACTTACCGAGTAGTAAGTCTATAGAAAGGAAAAATACATGTTGGCACAGGAACTATCATTTGATAGTGGTCAGACCTCTTTCTCTGGCAGGAGAAGAGGAGAAACCTGTGACTTATAGGCATGAACATTCTGACAGCTCATAGAAAAAATGGATGTCTTTTGGAAAGAGATCCATGTGTAGAGGTTAGAATGAGTGATGGATCGCCTCTTTTGAGAAGAAGCAACTGTAGATTCTAACCCCAAGGGTCACAAGCATCTGATGATGACTGATCAGAAACCCTGCAGAGGCCGGGTTTGCTGAGCCTGGTGAGAGGTTGGATTCTTCAGACCAGGACGATGCCTCCCCTGTAGGGGAACATCTGTATGATGGGCAAGTGAGGAATAAAACCTTCTTCTCCTGTGGGAAGAAAGTTTGGTAGGACATTTCCTACCTACTGGGACAGAAGAAGGTGAGAAGAACCCTTAGGAACAGGTAAATCAGTGGACAACTGAGTAACCTGACGTAAAGACTCCTTGTTGAAAAGATTTTCTCCAGTGCAAGGAGTATGTCCCAGCCGTTGTTGTGCCCACTTGGCCAAATCTGAAGCTTGGAGCCAGGCTCTACGTCGTGACCCTATAGCTATAGCAGAAGTCCTGCTAACAGACTCAAAAGAGTCTAGGGAAGCACGAGAAAGAAACCAAGAGATATTCTGGATATGCTTAAGCAGCGAGGAATAGTCTGTACTCCTGGAAACTGGAAGGAAAGGAGTCAAAAGATGTAATTGCTTTGTGACCTCCTCAAGAGAAAGACCCATATAAAAAATATATGAGAGAATTCTTGCAGAAAGCATAGATGTCTGGAAGGTTTGACGTCCAAAGGCATCTAGTGTCTTAGACTCACGACCTGGCGGATAAGAAGAGTGCTTTTTCTTACTCTTTATCCGCCTCATTGCTGATTCCACTACTATGGAATGATGAGGAAGTTGAGTCTTTTGAAACCCTGGAGAGGGGGGCACCCGATATAAAAGATCAGTTGCCCTGGGAGGTGGGGGTACCCTTAAAGGTGTTTCCTACATTCCTAGAAGGAGATCCTGCAAGGAATAATGCAAAGGAAGCATTATGTTGTCCTTTGCTTTGGTAGAAACAGAGCCTGGTGCAGGATCATGTCCTGGAATAGGAATGGCAAGGGATCTTGCTATATCCAGGAGGAAACTCTGAAAAGAGGGATCCCCAACAGGAATCTCCCTTGGACAGGTTAGATCTAAAGAACTAGCCTGAGCACCCACAGAGTTATCCAGATATATGGAAATAGAAGATCCTGCAGGGTGCAGTGTGGAATGTTTAAGGGATGGTTGCTTGGACTGGTTGTCAAGAACAGCAACCGTCCTTACCACATTGTCCATGCCAGGTATCGACTCCAAGCTTGGTATAGAATGGAGCGATGCTGTTGTAAAAAGCATGGTAGGAGTTTGCCACGATGCTACTGTGGATACCGGTACTGAAGTCAATACCGGTACCGATGTCGGAGTCAGGCTCGACAAAGACATCGGAGTAGTCATCGGTGATACTGCAATCGGTACCGAGGGAACGGAAAACCTCCGGCTGCTATCCTCGGTACCAAGCCACCGGTATCGATCGGTGTCGGTACCAAAATCTATTGGTACCCAGTCTTCCAGACTAGAAATGGATTCCAAACTCGGCATCGAGGGCAAGGAGCCTGAGAAGCGAAGCATGGAAGGCACCGACTGTGGGGGTAATGAAGACATCGATACCGATTTCGGTACCGTGTCCGATACCAGTGAATGAAGGTCTACCAGTGGCAACTCAAGCGGCCTCAGGGGAACCGAGAGTTGCGGATCCGAGCCATCGGAACCGAGCCTTCGGTACCGTCGCGAGACGGTACCAAGGCGAGTCGGTACCCAGTCCTCCAAACTGGAGATCAATTCCAGACTCGGCATCGAAGGAAGCGAGGCTGTCGATGCACATCTGGAGGGTACCGACATCGGTGGCAGTATCGGTGTTGGAACCGATAGGGGAAAGTCAATCTGGAATCTATCCATCGGTCCCGAAGGCACCGAGGAGGCCAGATGACGATCCCTGGTGAGGAGTGTTTCATCCAACACCAGTGCCGATGCAGGGGTATCGGTACCGCTCAAAGCGGATGCCACCACCGTGCACAGCTCAGGTATGTTCTGTGGGGGGTGAACCCCAGGAACCACCTGAAACCCCTTATACGCTTTGGAGACCGAAGACTCCCGCCGGGGTTTTGAAGCCAGGAGGCCATCGAGGGCAAAGCCGGAGCTGTCTACATGCTGTGCATGAGACGTACCACTCGAGGACTGGCTGGTCTTAACAGACTGTTTGTGGGTTACCTGAATCAAAGTGGAAGAAGAAGGGGACGGTGCCCCGAAGTTGGAGGGCAACCGTGTATCGAGGGATTCTCGATGTTGAAGATGTCTTCTCACCAAACTGGTTAGACACCGACTTCGAGGGTCTAAAAATAAAGTTGTACCGCCACAGTCTGAACATTTCGTGGAGAAAGTGACTGGCGGTTCCATAAAGGAAAAATAGGGGAGGCCTGGAAGGCCTAAGACCCCGTGAGACACTATGAAGAAAAAATATCCCGTTGAAAAGGAAAATTTTACAGAAAGAAAAGAAAAAACACCGGCGGTACCGGTGGCGTCGAGAAGACAGCCGCGACCACAAGAAAACTAAAAATAAAAAATAAGAATTTTCTGCTGTGACAGGAGGACGTCCTGCCGGCTCCGCGGAAAAACGAAAACTGAGGAGAGGCAGTTGGGAAAGGCGGGAAGGCAGCACGCAGGCGTGGTGGGATGCTTCCAAAAGCTCTTTGATTGGATGCTGGGAAGCGTTCCCGCACAGACTCCGTCGGTACCAACGTACCCATATGTGAAGACTCATTCCTGCTTGTTCCTGGAGATAATACAGAATACATAACACAGAGACTTACAATTTTTATGACTAAATGACCAAGCATCCAAGTAGCTATGCTTTCAGGCTATGAGTCATAGAGTACTGTATTATCTGCCCGTGCAGCGGAGTGTGTCTATTTTCCTTGTTGGCAGACTAGCATTCGGTCCCCGCCAAAGGTCCCTCCAGCGCGGGCACACCTTGCTTGCAGCGCTGATTTGAACTGCCGGGTCTGCCGGGCTATTGGCTTGCTGGTAGGGAGCGGGGAGGAACTTACCTTCCTGCTTCCTGCAGGTCTGCCCAATTCGTGCGGCAGGAGGAGCTGGAGAGGAGGAAGCCTTGCTTACAGCAGTGATTTGAATTGCCAGGTCTGCTGGGCTGATTGGCTTGCCGGGGGGAGCGGGGAGGAGCTTAATTTCCCATTTTTCTCCTTGAGTTTCTTTGACTTTGTGGCCTCAATAATTTCTCCCCTTTTTATATGTGGGCTATGTTGAGATTGTAGTTTTTGCTTCTGTATTGATGAATTTTCTTATTTGATGTTTCCCTCATGTTTCCTCTATGCTTGCTTCTGTAAGTGTTTGAAAAACCTAGTTTTAAAAAAAATGGTAATGGCCTTCATAAAGTCAGAGAGTAACTTGGGCAGAGTGGGCTCCTCCCTGCTCCCCACAGCAAGCCAATCAGCCTGGAAAACCCATTCAATTCAAATTACCACTGCAAGCAAGGCTTCCTCCTCTCTAGCTCCTCTTGACGCACCGATTGGACAGACCTGCAGGGAACTCCAATATTACAGCCAAAAAAAATATAAACCACCTATCCAATATTCACTACTAAACTTGTTTCTCTCTGTCAGACAGAAAGGCTTCTAACTGCAAGGATTCCAGAAAAATACATTTAGACCCCTGATAGGTGACCGAGCACTTACAGGGGTATTTCAAAAAGAAAGAGGTCCCAAGGGACAACACCCATGGCCTTAGAGCCAAAAAAAAGCCCTCCTGCTGGGGGTCCCTAATTTCAGGGATTGGGGGTCCCTAATTTCAAGGATTATTATAGGGCTGCCCAAGTCCGACATGTAATGGACTGGAGGGTAAGATTGGGAGGGAAACCTTGGGTAAGCTTGGATAGAATAAAGGTAAGGGGGGAGAGGCTAGAAGCATGGTTATGGGCAATTAAGAAAGAAAGGAAAGAATTAGGGGTCGGCTCACCAGCAATGTGGCAGGCAGCAAAGGTGTGGGATGGAGTAAGGGCATTGGATAATAAAGAGCGGGGTACGGAATTTTCTCTGATGGGAAGGGGGACAACTTGAGGTCTGGCGGAGAAGGGGTTTGGAGTGCTTCTACCAATTGTATGATGAGGGGGAGCTGCAAGGGTTTGAGGAGATACAACGGGTATATGGATTGGGCGTGAAAGATAGATATGCGTACCTCCAAGTGGGGCATTTTCTAAAACGAGTGATGGAGAGGGAGGGGGGGAAAAAGACTTATCAGCCATAGAGGCAATTTGGTATGGGAAAACAGAATTGAGAGGGATGATAACAGCAATATATAAAGGGATACAGGGACAGAAAAGTGGGAAATTCTGGTATATGGAAGAATGGGAAGCAGAATTAGGAGAAGTTCTTCCCATCACAGAGTGGAAGAAGGTGTGGGACCAGGTGAAAAGAGCACCATGGTCCAGTAGTATAAGAGAAAATTGTTATAAAATAATATTTAGGTGGTACTATACACCAGAACGGTTACCTAAGATATACCCAGGGGTGTCACCGCTATGCTGGAGGGAATGTGGGGAGGTGGGATCATTCTGGTATATCTGGTGGGAGTGCGACAAGGTTCAGATATACTGGGGAAGGATTCAAGAGTGGATTTGTCAGAAAGTAGGTTTGGAGGTGGAAAAGAAACCGAGGATCTTCTTGCTGTCTTGGTGGGGGGTGCATCACCCTCAGAGGGGGGGGGGGGCCAGTGGTTATGGCATGTTTGAGTGCAGCTCGGTGTGAGATAGCAGCGGCCTGGAAGCAAAAAGAAGTACCCCCTGTGGAACATTTTGAGAGGAGGTTGAGCCACATTATCCTCATGGAAAAACTCACCGCTGCAAGGAGGGAGAAGAAAGCTAAATTTGAGGTGGATCGGGGAAAGTTGTGGCGTGTCATGGAGGGGGGGAGATGGGGGGGAGGAGGAGGAGAAGGGGGATAGGGGACAAGGGGGAAGGGGAGGACGGGGCTAGTGAGTACGAGGTATAGTAATAGGTGGGGGAGTTGTTTTTGTGGGGGTTGTTATGGGGGATAGAGAATTATTGTGGGGGTTTGATGTATGGAGGGGGGAGATAATGTTGTATAAGAAAAAATGAGGGGACTGTCTCACTGTTTGTTTGAAGTTTGGTTTCATAAATACCTAAATTTAAAAAAAGAGCCCTTCTGCACAACTGCATCGCCCTCCAGACATCCTGAAACAGCTGAATGTTTGCACCACAAAAGGTGAAATTAGGCCTTACTTGCTAATTGATGTTCCTTGAGTTACTCCAGTCCAGTCCCGTTACCTGTGGGTATTCATGCCCCACCAGCCTGGAGACTGAACCTGTCATCTTTTCATGACATCACCCTAGATAGTGATCTGGCACCTCCCACAAGCCTCTAATTTCCTATTGGCAAAGCAGACTTATTTATTTATTTATTTATTTATTACAGTTGCTTATATACCGCACTATTCGGTATCAGCGCGGTTTACAGTATAACAAAAACAACCTAAACACAAACTGTTTGGTTTTACATAGAACAGGAATATCAACTTGGATAATAGGGTTGAACTTACAGGAGCAACAAACTTACAGGAGCAACAAATAAAAACTATTCTATGGGGACTTCCGGTATGGCACTGAGCTGATCGGACATCGTGCAGATCAGCTCCGGGCATCCACCCCACATTTCTGCTATAAATTCATACAGATCGCGATCGAATGCCCCTGGCTACCCCCAAGAATAGCAGGACTAACAGTGGGAGTGCAGTAGTGTCTTCACTGCAGGCCGAGAGACCCCCGATGGCCGCAAAAACTTCCAAACGTGATAAGACACGAGGCCCCGACCCACCGGTGACTGAGGGAGCGACGAGAAGCCCTGGGTCGGAGGATGAGAACAACCTGGTGGCGGCCGTGAGTGCCGCGGTGGTGCGGGCCCTGGATGAGCGATTTAAGGAGCTCGGGGATCAGATGTCCGCGGTGGCACAATCCATCACCGACTTTACCGGGCGGATGGAGCTGGCAGAGACAAGGATCTCGGACATGAAGACGCTCAGCACACTCTAATGGCTAGAGTGCAAGCCTTGGAGACCCTTGTCAAGCAGCACGGAGACAAATTGGAGGATCTGGAAAACAGGGGCCGGAGGAAAAATTTGAGATTCATTGGTATCCCGGAAACGATCGCAGAGAACGCCTTACCCCGATACTTACAAGACTGGATGGGCAGACTTCTGGACACTCCCGGGGAGTGCTCTATTGTGCTGGAGCGCACACACAGATTAGGCCCGCGACGGGAGCAAGCACAGAGACCACGTGCCGTCATAGCCCGCTTTCTGGATTATACCCAGAAGGAAAGGGTGCTGAAAGCGGCCCGTGGACGCCGGCGGCAGGATGGCGACGTAGACCATATCCTGGTCTTTCAGGATTATTCCCATCTGGTGAGCCAACAAAGAAGAGCCTTCTCGCCCATCTGCGCCCAGCTAGCGAACCAGGGGATTCGTTTCTCACTCTTCTATCCGGCGAAACTGCGAATAGAACACCGAGGACAGCAAAAAATCCTTGGGACACCGGAGGAGGCGCGTACCTGGCTGGCCCAGCTGGCTGAAACATCAGGGGCTGGATCGTGAGGCCCGCGGCGGTAAGGTGGAAACCAGGTTTCAATTGGAATGCAGCCGTGGATGGAGCAGCAAGATCGAGTGGAGACTGCCTGCAGTGTGGACACGGGGTTTTTGAGACTCCTATTAACCTTGCTGGGTTAGTGATATTGGTGGAGGGGTCCCTTGGGGAGCTGTTTTGAGAAGGGGGCTGATAATTGCCCGAAAAGGAGGACTGCTGTTTGTGTATAGGGCAGAAGCCTGGAGGCTGGGCCCTATAGTAGGTAGCATGTATTGGGGGCTGGGTGTTGAAGGGAAGTGGGCCCTGGTTGCTGGGCTCCTTCTCTCTGGGCTTATTTGCAGTTTTTTCCTTTTTTATTATTAATATTGTTAAATTTCCCACCTTCTGCTTGATATTTTCTTTTTAGTTTAAGATGGTATTCTGCTGGGGGGAGGGGAACTTCTGTGGGGGTAGATAAATTACTTAGTTTCTATTAAGTTACCGTAGAGATAAAGACAATGCAGCTGTTACTTTGGTATCTGGTGATAGCTACAATGTTGCTGGGGGGAGGAGAAGCAGGGAATGTTGCCTCTCCTCTCTTTCTCCCTCCTCATATACAGAAAGGCCTTTATAATTCCTGGGAGGGGCGGACAATGAGGGAGGACGGGGTAGGTCCACTGAAAGGAGGGAGGGGGGAACTATCCAGGGGTAGAGCAGCAGGGGGGAAGGCTAGAGGGGACGATAGAGGGGGGACAGAACTCCCCGGCAATCGGGGGGAAGAATACGGCGAGCGCAAGTGCGTTAGGGGTGGGCCCGATGCCATTGGAAGTGTCCGACCAGATGGACGGACTGGACAGGCTGGAGGGGGGGGGCGGGGGGTGGGAGAGGGGGGGGGAGACACGCTGGGGGGGGAGGGTTCACACTCCGGGGATGAAGAATTGGCAGCAGAGCTATACCAGGAGAGCAGTGGGTGGGGGGCTTCAGGCTGGGGGAGCCCTTCAGGAACGACTAGACCTTCTTTTGTTTTGGAAAAGCCTTGACACTGCCCCAATCACCTGAGGGTTATTACCTGGAATGTATGTGGACTAGGTAATCCCATTAAAAGATATAAAGTACTCCAAGCATTGGCCCGACACAACTGCGATATAGCTCTGATACAGGAAACCCACCAATCGGCTGCAGAGCATAGCAAGCTATGTAGGTCCTGGGTGGGGCAGGCCTGGGGATCTCCAGCTGTTGGGAACAAGGGAGGGGTGGTCATCTTAGTCCATAAGCGGATTCGTTTCGTGGCGGAGAAGGTTATTGCGGATGGGGTGGGTAGGTCTTTGTTGATTTACGGTCAGCTAGAGGGGAAGCCGGTGATTCTCGGGGCCCTTTATGGACCCAATGTAGCCGATGCTAGTTTTTATAACAGGGTGGCCTCTAGCCTGGAGCAGCTTCCCGAATGCCCCTTGGTCCTCGGAGGGGACTTTAATGGGGTCATGGATGTAGACATGGATACGTCTCGCGGGGGGGGACGAGGGAGAGGGGGTTGTCCTCTCGTCTACTACAACGCTTCTGCAAACAACTGGGTGTCATTGACCCGTGGCGCTTGTTGCATACTTCGGAAACGGACTTCACCCATCAATCTAGAGCCCATGGCACCAGTGCCCGTATAGACTATGTGTTCTTATCGAGAGAACTCTTTGCTCATACGGAGGCGGCGCAGATTGGCCCCTTGGAGGTCTCTGATCACGCTCTGGTCTGGCTGGATCTGCAATGGGGGAGTGATACCTCTCGGACGTATATTTGGCGGTTTCCCTTGGGGTTGTACCATGATGCGCAGTTCCGTCAATTTCTCTGTCAACGGTGGACGGAATTTATGAGCGACAATCGGGTCCACGAGGATGATCCCGAATTGCTGTGGGAAACGGCAAAAGTGGTCCTTCGGGGAGATATCATTGGCTATGCCGCGCGGAAGCGTCGGATACTCGCGGAACGTATTATGACCTTGGAGCGCCAGGCCACTAAACTACGGCGCCATTGTGCCCAAGTACCGACGGCTACCAATAAGAGGAAGCTTTGGGAGACTCAGGTAGACCTCAATGAGCTGCTACATCAGAAAGCCAAGAAATCGATTCTTTATTACCGTTATCGGTTGTACTGCTATGGAGATAAGCCGGGGAAATTGTTGGCTCGGTGCCTGAGGGGCAGACGGAGCCCTAATATGGTGGCGGGCCTCCGCGATGACAGGGGTACTGTGCACAAGGCGAATGGGGATATTGCCAGGATTTTTCGGGGGTTTTTTCAGTCCCTTTATAAAGGTGAGGAGGGGCCTGGCATGTTTCTGTCGGAATACCTGCGAGATCTGAACTTGCCGCGGCTTACGGAGGTGCAGAGGGGGGCACTGGATCAACCGCTTACCTCTCAGGAGATACACTCGGTTATTTCGGCGGCGAGTTGTTGTAAGGCCCCTGGACCAGACGGCATGAGCGCGGAATTTTATAAGATATTGGGTGAGTGGATCAGTCCGGTGCTGCGAGAAGTGTTTAATGGGAGGGGGGATCGAGGGGCTTATCGTTGGGGGCAGAATCATGCTCATATCACTTTGATCCCCAAGCCGGGTAAGGATCCGCTGTTAGCAGCATCGTACCGGCCTATTTCCCTTATTAACTTTGACCTAAAGGTCTTGGCGAAGGTCTTGGCGCTTAGATTGGCTGACGTCCTGGGGAGTTTAGTTCAGGAGGCACAGGTGGGCTTTGTGAAGGGGCGATACGCGGTGCGTAACCTCAGGAAAATTCTGGCCTCCTTGGAATGGGTACATGCTCAGCAGACTCCCTCGCTTTTGGTAAGCTTCGATGCCGAAAAGGCATTTGATAGGGTGAATTGGCAATATCTTTGGGAGCTGCTGCCCTGCTACGGCATCGGAGATGTTTTTTGCACCATGGTGCGGAGCCTTTATTTGACACCCACGGCGGGGATTCTGTGCAATGGAATGCTATCGGAGGGATTTGCTTTGGAGAGGGGTACGCGACAGGGCTGCCCCCTTTCCCCGTTATTATTTGTGCTCTCCCTGGACCCCCTGATTCGCAAAATTGTTCAATCGGACGTGATCAAGGGTGTGGAAATGGGTTCACAGAAGTTTGTAATTTCCGCCTTTGCAGATGATCTGTTGGTCCATGTGACTTCTCCTGAAGCTTCTCTCCAGGGACTTTTAGAGGAATTTGGGCGATTTGGGGCCTTGGCGGGTCTTCGTATCAACTATGATAAATCGGAAGCGATGGATACTCTGGGGCAACTTCGTGGATCCTGGGGGGGGACCTTTCCCCTTCGATGGGCCGTAGAGGAATTTGTTTACTTGGGTATAGTGCTGCCTTGTCAGCCCCAGGAGCTGTACCGACGCAATTTGACTCACATAATGCGGTGCTTGACCAGACAACTACAGGCATGGGAGTATCTTCCATTGTCTTTGTCTGGGAGAATTGCGGCGGTACAGCTGGTTATATTACCACGTGTCCTTTATTGGTTGCAGACCCTGCCGGTTTGGCTACTGCGTCGGGACCTGCGGCGTCTGGAAGACTCTCTTAAGGGGTTTCTTTGGAGAGGACAGAGGGCTCGGATCCCGTGGGATAGATTATTGGGGAAATGGAAAGAAGGGGGTATGGGGATGCCTGACTTAAAGCTCTATGCCTTGGCGTGTCAGGCGAGACACCTGGGTGATTGGTTAGGTGGGACAGAGGACTATACGCCTCGGGCTGTGGAGGAGCGTTTAGTGGCACCGTGGACTTTATTGGGGGTCTTGCATGGGCGCCATAGCGAATTGCCGGCGGCGGTTAAGAGGAGCGTATTGGTGAGCTCGGCTAGACGCACCTGGCAACAGCTTAATAAATATTGGAATGCGCCATGGGGTGTCTCTAGTTGGGTTCCTCTTCAAGGGAATGCCCAGTTCCTCCCGGGGTCCGACACGAAGGTGTTTAGAGAATGGGGGGCCCGCGGAATAAGGACGGTGGGACATCTTATCGAACCTTCAGGGTGCTGCAAGTCCTTCTTGGCCCTGAGCCGCGAGTATGAATTGCCTACTAGGCACTGTTTTGCTTATATGCAAGTCGCTCACTACGTGGCTTCATTGCCGCGGGATGCGCTGCATATTGACCGATCAGCCACGATCATGGATTTTTTTGGGTTGGGAGAGGATATTCCCCCAACTATTTCGCAGTTGAAGAAGCGACTGGATTGTTACAGGGTACGACCTGACTACCGAGGGGTCGAAGTGGCTTGGGCTGCTGAATTGGGAGGAGAGGTGACCCCGGGAATGGTCGGCAAGGCTTTGAGACGGATTGTGAGAGTGGTGCACGGGGCCCGGTGGAGGGAGATTCAATTTAAATGTGTGACACGAGCACATTTTTCACCGCGGCGGGCCTTTCGGAGCCACTTGGAGACGGATGGTAGCTGCCCTCGTTGTTCCGCTCCCTTGGCGACTTTGCTGCATATGTGGTGGGGCTGCCGCAGGCTGCGTCCCTATTGGGTGAAGATACGAGATTTTCTTTGCCAGTTGTTGCAGCAGCCGGTTAGGTGGACCGGCTTCTTTGTGGCTTTGGATCAGCTGGCGGTCCCCGGGCCTGCGAAGACAGGGGAGCGAATGCTCTTGCGGAAGGCCTGCTTGGTGGGTAAAGGGCCGATTCTCCGGTTGTGGAGGGAACACCAGCCACCAACTTTTAGCGAATGGCGGAATAATTTCCACCATCTGATGTTGCTGGAGTGCCGGGCTGCGAGGGGCAGTGTCAAGCGCTGGACAGCGTTTATGTTAACTTGGGAGCCCTATATTCAACAACTAGGGGCGCGTAGCCGCAATGAAATTCTTCAACTGGGGAGTTGACTGGCTAAGGGGTTGGAGAGGGGGCTACAATATGCTTCCACTTCAGTATTAAGTTCTCTGCTGCTGAGGGAGTGTGAAAAAGGGGGGGGGAAGGGTGGGGAGGGGGGATGGGGGGGGAGGGGAGAGGTTATAATTTGATAAAAAACACCTGTAGTATTTTTCTGGGGTCATCCGGAGGGGATAAGAGTGTACCCCTCGTGGAGACCTGCTCACTGTTTCTATATGTTTGTATTTAATGGTGAATTAAATAAAGATTAAAAAAAAAAAAAAAACTATTCTATGATCACAAAAAATCCTTGTAATCCAAACAGCCACAGACCACACCAAAGGAGGGGAAAGAAAACACCCACCTGTTAAAAACTGACAATGAGGAGATCCTCTGGAGACCAGTCACTCTGGTTACACCAGATTCCTTCCAACCTTTCAAGAATTTTCTCATGTCCCTTTGTTGCTTTTTTTTTGAAAGGAGCCCCTACGCACAGCAGCTCCCGCTCCTGTACCACTCATCTAGAGATGACTTTCTTTAGGCCCGGGAACACTATATGAGATAACTAGGCAGACCCCAACCAGGGAGGGTTCAGGACTGGACTGGAGTAACATCAATTAGCAGGTAAGGCCTAATTTCACCTTCCTTATCGTTCCTCCAGTCCAGTCCCTTTATCTGTGGGATGTACCACAGTAGTACTAACCTTGGGAGGGACCCGCGAGCCTGGCCTGAAGCACCACCGAGCCAAATAGCACATCAGCCGCCACCTGCACATCCAGATGGTAATGCTTCACAAAGGAATGTAAAGAATACCAAGTCACCGCCTTGCAAATATCCAGAGGCGGAACCAAACTAAATTCTGCCCATGACTCTGCCTGCACCCTGGTCGAATGAGCTTTTAAGCCTCGGGGCAAAATCCCATGCCTCAGGAGGTAGGCCGAGGATATGGCCTCCTTTACCCACTGTGAAATAGAGGCCTTGGAAGCTGCCTCCCCCTTAAGTAGTCCACCAAACAGGATGAACAAGTGATCCAACTTCTGAAAGGGATCAGTACTCTTCAAGTACCTCTGCAGAACGCGTCGGACATCCAGTCAACGCAGAAGGGGGTCCTCCACCGCTCCCCCTGCCATAGAAAATACCAGAAGCATCACTGATTGATTCAGGTGAAAAGCCAAGAGCACTATGGGAAGAAAAGATGGCACTGGATGCAACACTACCTTTTCTCTTGACATGACAGGGCTTGAAGTTCCAAGTTTCTCCTGGCAGAGCAAATAGCCACCAAAAAGACTTTTTTAATGTAAGGTCCTTCAAGGAACAGTCACTCAGAGGCTCAAAGAGTGGTTCTATTAAAATGGATAATACCAGATTCAGATCCCAAGGCGGAATCACCGATTGCACCAGCAGTCGAACTTGTTTTACTACCCTAAGAAAATGGACGAGTGGAGCATCACCGGGCCTTCAGCAACATTGCAACAACGGAGGCCAAATAGCCCTGCTGACTCAACCAAGCCCTCTCAAGAGCCATGCTGTAAGCAAGAATCGATTCACCTGAGGCATTAGGACAGGACCCTGTGATAGCAAATTGGTTGTTGCCAGCAGACACCAGGGACACTCGACTGTCAGCTGTACCAGGTCTGCATACCATGATTGTCTTGGTCAATCCGGGCAATTAGCAGCACCAGACCCAGATGGACCTCGATCCTCTGCAGCACTTGACCTATGTATGCCCAGGGGGGGAAACACACAGAGTAGCCCCTCCAAGGACCATGGCTGTACTAGTGTGTCGAGGCCTTCTGACAGGCGTTCTCTTCTTCTTCTGTAATACTGGGCCGCCATCAGATCCATCATCGATGGCCCCCACCGCCTTACCAATTGCGCAAAAACTGCTACATTGACCATTCATTCCCCTGGGTTGAGTCGCATTCTGCTGATAGTCGGCCGCCACATTTTCTCTGCCTACCATGTGCAACACCGAGAGCGCCACCAGGTTGCTCTCTGCCTATCCCATCAACAGGCCGATCTCGCTCTCCAGTGGCACTCTGCTCATACCGTCCTGCCGAATAATGTAAGCCACTCTGGTGGCACTCTCCGAGAACACTCTCACTGCCTTTCCCACTAGAAAGGTCTGAAACTTCTGCAGGGCCAGGAATACCACCCGTAACTCCAGGTGGTTGATGGACCAGATGCTCTCCTGCAATGACCAAAGTCCCTTGGCTATCTGGGCTTCGCAATGTGCTCCCCAGCCCAATAAACCAGCATTGGTTGTCAGCAGAACCCAATGAGGCATCTCTAAGGGCATCACCATCAGACGTTTGTTGGACTGAAGCCACCACCAGAGGGACTCCGGAGCTTCCTCCGGACAGGGCAGCGGTCGGGAGAGTGGATGGAGCTGTGCCAACTACCTGTGCAACAACACCCTTTGCAGCGGTCTCATGTAGCCCGAGCCCAGGGCACCAGCTCGATCGATGCGACCATGGAGCCCAAAACCTGCATGTAATGCCATGCCATTGGCACCATCATCTGGAGAAACTGTCATATCTGATCTTGCAACTTGTGCACCCGATCCCACAGTAATGACACACGACTTATGTCAGTCTGGAACCGGGCTCCCAGGTACTCCAAATCTTGGGCCGACTGCAGGTGACTCTTGGCCTTGTCCACCCCACCTAGTCCCTGCGGAAATCTGATGACTCTTGCAATAGCCCACTCACTTTCCTCTCTGGACTTCACCCAAATGAGCCAATTGTTACGATAGGGATGCACCAGAATACCTTCCTGGCGGAGCACTGCCACCACTACCATCATGACCTTAGTGAATGTTTGGGATGCAGAAGCCAGCCCGAACGGTAGCACCTGAAACTGAAAGTTGTCCATCAGCACAGAGAATCGCAAAAATTGCTTATGGTCAGGTTGAATTGGAATATGTAGGTAAGCTTCTGTGAAATCGAATGAGGTCTAAAACTTCTCTGCTCAGACCACTACTATCACTGATCGAAGTGTTTCCATCTGGAAACGACGCACTCGCAGACACCAATTCACATGTTTGAGGTCCAAAATGGGTCTGAAAGATCCCTCTTTCTGGGAGACCACGAAGTATATGGAGTCTCGACCACATCTGCATTGGTCTTCTGGTACTTCCACTACAGCCTGCAAAGCCTGTAAATGGAGGAGGGCTTGCCGCATGGCCTGGAGCTTGCAAGATGCCCTGCATGGTAAGTTGACAAAGGCCTCCTGGATTGGACAGGTGAACTCCAGGAGTACCCCTCTCTGATGACCACTGGTACCACTGGTCAGAAATAGAAAGATAGAAACATAGAAATATGACGACAGAAAAAGACCACATGGCCTATCTAGTCTGCCTTTCCATAACAACTAAAACAGTCCCCTTTTTACCTTTAGAGATCCTCTGTGTTTGTCCCATGCTTTTTTGAATTCAGTTACTGTCCTCATCTCTACCACCTCCACTGGGAGACTATTCCACGGATCCACTACTCTTTCCATAAAGAAATATTTCTGCATATCACTCCTGAATCTATCTCCCTTCACCCTCGTCCCATGTCCCCTCATAGCAGAACTTGCTTTCAATTGAAAGAGGCTCTCTCCCTGAACATTTATGCCACAGAGGTATTTAAACATCTCAATCATATCACCTCTATCCTGCCTTTCCTCTAAGGTGTACATATTAAGATCCTTCAGTCTGTCCTCATATGCTTTATAATGAAGACCACTAATCATTTTAGTAGCCACCCTCTGCACCGACTCCATCCTGTTCACATCCTTTTGAAGGTGCGATCTCCAGAATTGCACACTATACTCCAAATGAGGTCGCACCAAAGACTTATACAGAGGCATTATCACCTCCTTTTTTCTGCTAGCCATTCCTCTCCGTATGCACCCAAGCATCCTGCTAGCTTTTGCCGTCGCCTTTTCTACCTGTTTAGCTACTTTAAGATCATCAGACACAACCACGCCTAGGTCCCACTCTTCTTTAGTGGACAAAAGTACTTCACCCCCTATACCAGGGGTCTCAAACACGCGGCCCGCAGGCCGCATAGAAGGTTGTGCGGCCCGCGACGGCTTCTGCTGCTGCCGTTGCCGCCGTGGCAACGGCAGAATCGACGGTCAATTTAAAAAAAATAAAAAACTGGCTTCTGCTGCTCTGTCCTGCGGCCCGTTCCCCTCTGCGCGAGAGCCCTGAATGTGCTTCCTCTGCGGCGTGCTTTTCAAGCCGCGAAGGGAGTATTTCCCTCTCGCGAGGCTTGAAAAGTGAATAGGCTTAAGCCGCGCGAGAGGGAAATACTCTCTTCGCGGCTTAAAAAGCATGCCGCAGAGGAAGCACACTCAGGGCTCTCACGCAGAGGGAAAGGGGCCGCGGGACAGCTGATTTTCTGCTGCAGCAGAAGCCAGGTTGTTTTTTTATTTACCTGGGGGGGGGGTATGACTGGAAATGGGCTATTGGCAGGGGGGGGTATGACTGGAAATGGGCTATTGGCAGGGGGGGGTATGACTGGAAATGGGCTTTTGGCAGGGGGGGGGTATGACTGGAAATGGGCTATTGGCAGGAGGGATATGACTGGAAATGGGCTATTGGCAGGGGGGGTTATGACTGGAAATGGGCTATTGGCAGGGGGGGTTATGACTGGTAATGGGCTATGGGGGGTCTAGGACTGGTAATGTGCTGGGGGGGTTGCTAGGACTGGAAATGGGCTGAGTGGAAGGGGGCTTGAACTGCAAATGGCTGATGGGGAGGGGGGCTTGGAATGGAAATGGGCTGTGAGGGGAGGGAGCTAGGATTGGAAATGGGCTGATGGGGGGCTAGGATTGGAAATGGGCTGATGGTGAGGCTAGGATAGGACTGGAAATGGACTGATGCAGGGACTAGAAGGGAGCGGATGCTGGGTGGGGCTGGAACTAGAAGGGAGCTGATGTTGGGGGAGGATTAGAATGGGATGGAGCTGGGAAAGTGAAATGGAGAGGGGAAAAATATTTTGTCTGGGAGAGAAGACAAATCTACAATTGGCCAGGTATTGTGAGAGTAAGTGGGGATTGAGGATGGAGGGGTAAAATTTGAGTGGATGAAATAGGAATGAGGAAAGAGAAAAAGGAGAAAGATTAGTATGTTAAAGCAGATGTAGAGAGAGAATGGAAAAAAAAACTAGGAGAGAAGAAAGGGCAAATGGAAGCAGACGATGGAGAGTTAGCAGAAGACATGAAGAAACCAGAAGAAAGTGGCTGGAACAATTGCAACTGAAAAAAATGCACAAAAGGTAGAAAAATATCTCTTTATTTTGAATTTATTAACTGGAATATGTCAGCTCTGGGAAATGTGCATCATTAATGTTTGCGCTTTGTTTAGTACAAGAGGAAATTAATTTATAGTTTTATTTCTACAGTGTTGTTGTACATTCCAAGTTTGGCTTTTGGGGTTCCCAGTTTAATTATTGTCTTCTTGTTTCTAAATCTTTTAGTCTTTCTTTATCCATACTCATTAAAGAGGCATGTTTACTAAAAGTTAGTGTATGGTAACATTATGCAAATATTTATGCAAATGAGGTCCCTTATGCAAATGAGGCCCCGCGTCTTATGCGGCCCCCGGGTTACTTTACAAGTCCTCATTTGGCCCTCAAAGCAATTTGAGTTTGAGACCCCTGCCCTATACTATATTGCTCCCTTGGATTGCTGCAGCCCAAATGCATGACCTTACATTTTTTAACATTAAATCCCAGCTGCCAAATTCTAGACCATTCTTCAAGCTTAGCTAGATCCCTCCTCATGTTATCTACCCCTTCCTGGGTGTCTACTCTATTGCAGATTTTGGTATCATCCGCAAAGAGGCAAACCTTACCTGAAAGCCCTTCCGCTATATCACTAACAAAGATGCTAAAAAGAATCGGACCAAGGACAGATCCCTGGGGCACACCACTGATAACATTCTTCTCCTCAGAGTGAGCTCCATTTACTTGTACTCTTTGTCGCCTCCCACCCAACCAATTTCTAACCCAAGCAGTAACTTTAGGGTCCATCCCTAGGGTGCTCAGTTTGTTTATAAGTCGCCTGTGAGGAACAGTGTCATAGGCTTTACTGAAATCTAAATACACCACATCTAGGGCTCTCCCTCGGTCCAACTCCCTGGTCACCCAGTCAAAGAAATCAATCAGATTTGTCTGACAAGACCTGCCTCTGGTGAATCCATGCTGCCTTGGATCCTATAATCCACTGGACTCCAGAAACCTCACTATTTTCTCTTTCAGCAGCGTTTCCAATAATTTACTCACCACCGAAGGTAAACTAACCGGCCTGTAGTTTTCAACCACATCCTTACTTCCGCTTTTGTGTAAAGGCACCACATGAGCCTCTCTCCAGTCCTTTGGCACCACTCCCGACTCCAACGAGGCATTGAAAATGTCAGTCAGTGGAGCTGCTAGAACGTCCCCAAGTTCCCTCAGTATTCTCAGGTGTATCCCATCCGGTCCCATCGCTTTGTCTACTTTAAGTTGAGATAGTTTCTCACGAACACAGTCTTTTGAAAATTGTTCAAGATGTCCTTTGCTTCTGTTCCTATTTGTGGGTGTTTTCTGAGGTCCTGCTCCTGGTTCTTCATCTGTGAACACAGAACAAAAATATTTGTTAAGCAATTCCGCTTTATCCTTATCAGCTTCTACATATTCCTCCCCTGCACCCTTGAGTCTGACAATACCACTCTTGCCCTTCCTCTTCTCACTAATATATCTGAAAAATGTCTTATCCCCCCATTTTATTGCATTGGCTATTTCCTCCTCCTTTTGAATCTTTGCCTTCTTGACTACTTTGCTAGCTTCTCTAAGTTATTCCAAATACAGATGCCTGTCTTCCTCTCTCTGTGATGTCTTGTATTTCATGAAGGCCTCCCTCTTTTTCTTCACTTTTTCAGCTACTTCTTTCGAAAACCATAGCGGTCTCCTTCTCCTTTTACCTTTATTTACCATTTTAACAAATAGGTTGGTTGCCCTTAAAATATCCCCTTTCAGTTTTTCCCACTGTTTTTCTACATCCCTCAGCTGTTCCCATCCAACTAACGACTCCCTGAGGTATTGGCCCATCTTCGCAAAGTTAGTCTTCCTAAAGTCTAAGATCCTCGCCTTTGAATGGGATTCTAACAGCCCTAGTCTATTACTGAACCACACCATTTGGTGATCACTGGATGCAAAATGATCTCCCACTACAACATCAGAAACACTTTCACCATTGGTAAGCACCAAGTCCAGTATGGCCCCTTCACGTGTGGGGTCTGTTACCAATTGCCTGAATAGTTCTCCCTGTAGAGAATCCAGGATCTCCTTAATTCTAGATGATACTGCAGCAGGAATGTGCCAATCAACATCTGGCATATTAAAATCTCCTATCAGCACTTCCCCTTTCCTAGCAATGCTGCGCATGTCTTCAATTAACTCTCTGTCCACCTCTTCCTCTTGTGAGGGAGGTCTGTATATCACACCAATGTAAATAGATTTCTCTTTCCCTCTTTCTAGTTTAACCCACAATGCCTCCTTCTCCCTTTTAAGCTCTGTAATTCCAAAGCTTTAATAGTAGTTTTTACATATAGTGCCACTCCTCCTCCCCTACTTCCTACCCTGTCCTTTCTGAATAAAGTATAGCCAGGTATAGTTACATCCCAATCATGGTTTTCTGTGAACCATGTTTCTTTAACTGCCACTAAATCCAAGTCAGCCACTCCCACCAAAGCTTCAACATCAGGGATCTTATTTCCTATGCTACGGGCATTTATACACACTGCTTTCCATATGTTACCCCTGTTACCCATTTCCATAAAGTTATTTAATGTATCACCTACCTGGGGACTTTCTTCACCCATCCCCAATGAATCTAGTTTAAAGCCCTCTTCAGTAGATTAGCCAGTCTACTACTGAAGACGCGTTGACCTTTCTTGGACAGATGGATGCCATCTCTGCTCTGCAACCCTTGGAACAGCATCCCATGGTCTAGGAAACCAAAACGCTCTCGATGACACCATCCACGCAGCCATGATTCGAACCCAGGCAGCATAAAAGTCCTGCAGCCAACATACCATAGGAACCAGAACTGACTGGCCCGCCCTGGCTTCATTGGGACTTCGTGGGGGCCAGAGCATCGAAATTCCCGAAATGCCTCCCCCCCAGAGAGAAAATGCCCTCTCTGGTATGGCACAAACCTCACTGCCCAAAAACTCAAGTCCCTCGGCTGCCCTTGCCCCAGAGCCGAGGACTGAACGGGCTTCTGCTTGTCCTTGGAAAGTCTCTCCCCTTTAGACTCTTCCAGATCCTTTACCAACTTCTTAAGGTCTTCCCCAAACAGGAGCCTGCTCCAAAAAGGGAGCTTACTGAGACAAGATTTGGAGAAGACATCCGCTGACCAATTTCACAACGTCATATAGCACCGTACTACTACCACTGAGGCCATACCCTTCGACAAGCATCTGATCAGAAAGCATCTGCCAAGTACGCGGCTCCTGACTCAAGCTTAATTGCCTCCAATGGGTGGGACTAAGTCTCTCCCAAGCTCTCCAAAATTCCTTGTGCCTAGCATAAGCACACTTGGGCCACAAAGGTGCCATATTCTGAAGCCTGCAAGGATAGTGCATTAATATCGAAAGCCTGCTTAAGGAGTGTCTCCAACGTTCTGTCCTGTACATCCTTAAGTGCCAATTCTCTTTCCACCGGGATCATGGTCTTCTTCATGACAATGGAGACCACTGCATCCACCTTAGGGGCAAGCAGCAACTCCTTCTCTTGTTCCAGAAGTGGGTAAAGATGGCTCATCGAGGACTTCCGGTGACATCATCGGGACGAATGGCAGTGTAGCATCCAGCTCTGCCGCCAGAAGCCTGTGAACGGGGGATTTCTACCCCGGTATGAGCAAACTGTGAGGAGCAAGGAGGTGGAGTAGTGGTGGAATACCCCTAGAGGGGGGGCAAAGAGGAGCGAAGTAGTTACCGGAGCGCCGGGTCAAACGGCGGAAGGTTGAGTGCCACCGAGCTGGAGGACCACGAGGCGTGAGGAGGCAAGTGGTCAGTGTGTGGCGAAGCACTAAGTACGGCAGGTGAGCCGGTGAGGGCTGGAAAGAGTACTCAGGAGCCGAGAAAAAGTGGAGGCAGCAGCTAGAAAGCAAGGAGAGCTGGTGAAGGAGCACAAGCTGGGCTCCGTGCAAGCGGAGGAGCGGAAGAGCAGGGGAACCACGTGGCAGCCCGATCAGGCCGAAGAGCACTAGCAGCGAGAGGGGGACTGCAGGGGAGAAACAACAGCGCAGAGCTTGGGATCCCTGAGCACGAAGACGGGGATAGAGCAAGGCAAAAGCCAGGATTGGCAATTGGACTGCAGCCAAGGAAGCACAACTACAGCCGTTGTGTAGGGGAGAGGGAGTGCTGTGCCCAGGCTGAAAAGAACACGGAGCAGGGCCAAGCAGAAGAGAAGTGAAGACGACAGGAGCTCAGCAGTAGACAGCCTACAAGATAAAACAAAGAGAGCCATCACAACAAGCTACATAAGGACGAGCAGGCAATACAAAACGGACAAAGACAAGGGGAAATAGTCAGCATGCCCAGAGGAAGCCAAAGGAGTTAAGTGGAGGGATACCACCTTGGGGGAGAACCCCTGAAAATTTCTAGAAGTTTAAGCACTTTAATCTAGGAGCAATAAAGCGACTATGGATAAAACAAAAGGGGGACAGTCCGCAAAGAAGAAACTGGCAGAATTCAGATCTACATACGCTTCACCTAGAGGAGGGAAGGAGGTAGAGAAGGATGAAAGAACAGGGCCGGACCACCTAATGAAGCAGAAAGAGGAGTTAGAGCAGGCCTGCAGCCCAGGAGTGGCTGCCATGCTTAAGATGTGGCTGGTAGAGATGAAAGAGGAAATTAAGTTGGAGATAAGTGGAGTCAAACATGAAGTAAAAGAGACTATACACTCTTTGAGGAAGGACATTGTGGAAATGGGGACTTGTGTAGCAGAAACGGAGAATTTGGTGGAGCAGCAAGAGGCAGCAATTGAGGAATTACAAAAAGCATGGGAGGAAGTGAAGCGAGTTCAAGAAGAGCAGCAGATGAAAGTGGAAGATCTAGAGGATCGCTCCAGACGATGTAATATCAGAATACGCAGTCTCCCAGAAGAAGCTCAATATAAGAACTGTGACAAAGTGGCTGTCAAGATATTCAAAGCTCTACTATTAACTGCAGTCTCAGAAGAGGGTGCGGAAGAAGAGCAGGTGCAAATTGAGAGGGCCCATAGAGGTCTAGGTCCAGCAAGAGACAACAAACCACGAGATCTGGTGGTGTGCTTAAGCTCGTTTAAAACTAAAGAAAAGCTGCTGAGGGCAGCTAGAAAAGTACGACAGTTTACATGGGAAGAGCATACTTTGGAGCTGTATCAAGATCTCTCTCTGGGAACGCTCCAGCGCAGAAGAAACCTTAAGGAAGTAACGGCCTATTTGAGGCGGGAGGACTTGAGATATAAGTGGTTGTTTCCCTTTGGGCTCCTGATAACAGTCAAGGGAAGGTCAAAGCGAGTGCAGTCGTGTGAAGACGCCTGGAAAGCACTTAAGGAGCTGGGACTAACAAATATCCCTGAGGGCGGGAGGAGCCAGACCAGCGCAACAAGCTCAACCAAATCCGTCTCCAAGAAGGATAGCTTAAGATGGCATTGAGTACCGGCGGAGGGCAGAAGGCTGGCGAGAATGAATAAGGAGCGCCCTAGCGTGCAGATAGTGGAGCAAGGAGCTGGCTGAAATGGAGGACATTGTGTAGTAGGGCAACGGCTGAAGAAGATACTTAGAAGGGGGGATAGAAGGTAACAGAGGAGGGAAGGAGAGGTAGGATAGGTATAAGTATCTGGTTATTAGGAGGGTCGAGGGAAGGCAAAGGTAAGAGTAAGGGGGACAAGTGAGGTGGAGGAGGGGGTAGGGGTACGGTCTATTGAGGAGTGGGAAGAGAAGGTGGGGCGAAGTGGAATGGAGGGACAGGTGACAGGTGACAGGCAGCGGCACGATAGTTCGTTACGGTAATGGAAGACGCATCTCTTTTAAGGAGGGGGGAGGGGGAGGGGGAGAGAGAGGAGGGGGGGAGGGGAAGGAAGCAAGCGGGGAAGTAGGAGGGAGTGTTCTGTGCTGGTAATTTGAAAATTGTCACATTGAATGTGAAGGGATTGAATTCACCCGGCAAGAGACAGAAATTGTATAAAGAATTGACAAGGCATAAAGCGGCGATTGTACTGTTGCAGGAGACACATTTACTAAAAAAGCATGAACATGTGGTGCAGCCCAAAGGGTATAGGGATTGCATTTTTGCCTCAAAATTAAGGGAAAGGAAGAAAGGAGGGGTGGCGGTTTTTATTAGTGGAGAGCATAAAACAGAAGTTCAGTCAGTGACTAGGGATAAGGGGGGGAGATATGTGCTGTTGCGAGTGAAAATAGGGGGAAGAGTGGTTTTGTGTGGTAAATGTCTATGCACCAAAGGGGGCCCAAAAAGAGTTTTGGGAGGAGTTAAGTGCGCAGGTTAATCTAATGGGGGAAGGAGCGATGATTTGTGGGGGGGATTTCAATATGCCCTGGGAGGTGGGGAGAGACACGACGGGTAAGAGGGAAGGGCGAGGGGCGGATAGACGAAGGTACCACAGGTTTGTGAATGAGAATGATTTGATGCATGGCACCTGATGAACCCCAGTAGGAGGCAGTTTTCCTTCTTCTCAGCAGCTCATGGCACTTATTCAAGGCTAGATGTAATCTGGCTGGAAAAGGAATTGGCGGGCAGGATAAAGGGTGGAGAAATGGAGCCCATGATGTGGTCAGACCATGCACCAGTGGTAGTTAAGGTGAGGGCATGGGGTGAAAGTAAAGGGGTAACTGGAGGATACTAGGGTGGTGAAAGAGTTGGAAAACTTAATACCAGTGTATTTCAAACAGAATGGGAATGGAGAGGTTAAAGCGGGGATAGTATGGGATGCCTTTAAAGCAGTGGTGAGAGGGGCTTTGATAAAGTGGGGAGCGCAGATAAAAAGGGAAAGGGAGGAGCAGGAATGGTGGTTACGGCATAAATTAATGGTGTTGGAGGAAAGAGATGCTCAGGGGGGTAGTGGACAATATAGGGGTGCAGTATTGGAGGCTAGGGCTAAATTGAATGCGATGGAGGCGGAAAGGATAAGGCATCGACTGCAGATGTTAAGGCAGAACTTTTTCGAAGGGGGTAATAAGGCAGGGAAGTTTCTGGCTCGGCGGTTAAAAAAGAGAAAGGAGTGGAATAGGATAATACAGATTAGGAGCGGGGGGGTGAGAGACGATCAGAAGATCAGAGAAGAGTTTGTAGAGTTTTATCAGAAATTGTATGAAGCTAAAGTAGAGGGGACGGCAGGGGAGATCAACAACTATTTTGGAGAAGTGGGACTGCCACGGTTGAAAGAAGGGGAACAGCAGAACCTAGATAGAGAGATTGGGACAGAGGAAGTGGTACGGGCGATTAAGGATATGAAGCTAGGAAAGGCCCCAGGTCTAGACGGGCTGACAACGATTTTTTATAAGAAATTTGGGGGTCTGGTGGTACAACCCTTAACAAAGGTATTCAATATGCCAAGGGTTGGGGAGCAGTTGGCGGACACGATGGGATGGGCAGGAATCACCCTTATACATAAGGAAGGGAAAGACCCACAGGAATGCACGTCTTGAAGGCCGATATCACTATTAAATATTCATGCGAAGTTATTGGCTAAAATACTGGCGATGAGGCTCAATAAAGTCTTAAGGAAGTTGGTTCATGATGACCAGGCAGGATTCATTCCGGGACGGCAGGTGGCTGATAACATTAGGAAAGTTCTAAATGTGATTTGGAAAGTAAGGCGCACACAAGACCCAGCGATGTTGGTATCGCTTGACGCTGAAAAAGCGTTTGATCAAGTGTCGTGGAAATTTCTTTTCTCAGTATTGGAGGCCATGGGATTTGGGGTAGAGTTTAGTAATTGGATAAAAGCCTTGTATGCGAGTCCAAAGGCCTGTGTGAGAGTAAATGGGGGTTATTCAGAATTTTTTCCTCTGAAGAGGGGAACGAGGCAGGGATGCCCTCTATCGCCATTGCTCTTCGCGCTCTCTTTAGAGCCCCTGACAGCGCAAATAAGGGGGAGTCAGGACATCAAGGGAGTTACGGTGGGACAATGGGAGTACCGCATGTCGCTCTTTGCAGATGATATATTGTTACGATCACGAGACCAGGGGAAACACTGCCAGCAATTATGAGAGAGATACAGGCCTATGGGGAACTGGCGGGGTTCCGGATTAATTGGGGAAAATCAGAAATATTAAGTTTGGTAGGGGAGGAGGATCTCCAAGAGGGGTGCAGCAGCATTTCCCTTTTAAGTGGTTAAAGCGGTCAATTAGGTACCTGGGGGTGCAGGTGGGGAGGGAACTGGAAGATCTTTTTGCATTAAATTACAAAAAGCTCTTAGGGCAAATGGAGACACAGTTGAGAGGGTGGAGCAGGGGTTATTATTCTTGGTTTGGGAGGATGGCGATAGTCAAAATGATGTTACTTCCCCAGTTCCTGTTTTATTTCAAGTAATACCAATAGTGATTCCGAGAAGAGTTTTGAGGACGGTACAAAAACAAGTACAGGCTTTCATCTGGGGGGGGGGGGGGGTAAAAGGCCAAGGGTGGCAGCGAGGACACTGCAAGTTCTGGGGACAGAGGGAGGGATGGTTATGCCTAATTTTATATTGTACTATAAAGCAGCGCAGATGAGGGCGGTGTATTCATGGTTTCGGGAACCATACAAACAATGGGTAATGATGGAAGCTGTGGGACTTGGTTCCGGAGGGTTGGAAAGGTTAATATGGGGGGGAAAGGGAGAGAGGGGTGATAATCCCTTTGTGGGGCACACTTTAAAGGTGTGACAATAGAATAGACAATGGATGGTGGGGGATAAGAGGTGGTCATATACAATGTCCCTTCAGGCATGTTGTGAAGAGGGAGTGGGTCCGAGTAAAGCAGTTCTACGAAGGTGGGATGAGCGGGGACTAAGTCAGGTGTCACAGATATTGGTAGGGAAAGAGGTACGAGTTTTTGAGGGTATACGAGATTTGTATCAGTTGACGGACGCAGATAGCTATGCGTATACACAAATAGGGTCTGTGGTTCGACAGAGGAAGCAGTGGCAGGAAATTGGGGGGAAAGCTGGTTGGTTTGAAGGGGCCTGTTTGGGATCTTTGAGGCAGAAGGGCATGCTTTCTAGAATATATAAAGGTTTAATCACGAGGGGAGAGGAGAAATTGAGTTATATGGAAGCCTGGGAAAGGGATTTGGGGGTGAATTGGGAGGTGGAGGAATGGGAGGGAATAGCGATAGCTATAGCTAAATTTTCCAATAGCCATGTCCCTGCGTGAGAATGGATTCAAGGTGTTGAGTAGGTGGTACCTGACACCAGAGCAGTTGCATAAAGCGGGTGCAATGAGGACGGATGAATGCTGGAGGCAGTGCGGAGAAGGGGGTACATGGATGCATATGTGGTGGACTTGCCCGGTAGTTCAGCAGTACTGTGGAAAAATTGGGGAAAATATTAATAAAATTGTGGGATCAAGTATAGAGCTTACTCCTGAAATGTGTCTCCTGTAAAAGAAGGTTGTGAGGTGGGAAGGAGAGTGGGATATCATTTGGCATTGTCTAATGGCAGCAAGATGCAAAATTGCATGGTATTGGAATAGAATGTATTTACCATCAATGGATAGTTATGCTAAGCATATGTCTGAATTATATCTTATGTATAAAATAACGGGAGAAAAGAAGGGTAGAGGGGTGCAAATGGCGAAAAGATGGGAGGGGGTTTGGAGATGGTTAAGGGAGAGAACGTGGAAGGAAGAGGATGCAGAGAATAAGAGCGGGGGAAATGTGGAGTTGGTGTGAATGATCAGGACTAGAGTAATTGTTTAAATTGTTTTAAAATACAAGATTTTTAAAATAAAGGAGAGAAATTAGGGGGTGGAGGGAGGCAGGTAGGGAGGGAGGGGAAAGGGGAGGGGAGGGGTTTGGTAGTTGGTAAGGTCAACGCAAAGGATAAGGAAGGTGTTAGTTTGAGTTACTGGAGACATTGTAGGTGGCACACTGTATAATGAAGGGATGGGATTAATGTACATGTAAATGCCTACTGTGACTGTAATTGTTGGTATACGTTCAGGTGAAAATGTCAATAAAGTTCAAGTTAAAAAAAAAAAAAAAGATGGCTCATCGTCCACGTACCCTTGAGAGCGGCCTCTGGGACGTCCCATTCATCCTGAATAATCCGTTGGACAACCCGGTGTAGGGGAAAACCCTCTGTGTTGTCCTCACCGCTTGAAAAAGGGGATCCTCCAGTAGTCCTTCTTCTAATGGCACCTCCATGTGAACATTAAGTGCTTTTGAGGAATGAGCTATCAAGGCCCCCAATTCCTCTCTACGAAAGAGGTTCTGGAGAAACTGCTCTTTTCCTCTTGTTTTTAAGGCTTTTCGCAGAAGGGGTCTGTCACCCACTGCCTTCTACCCCCGATGGGGTTCCTCTCCCAGGAGAAGATGAAACGCACCCCCTGAGGGCTAGGAGGATCTCTCTACCCCACCCACAGCCTCCCTGGTCTTATCAGGTCTCTCCTCCATCAGCTCCGCGTCAACCGACCGGGATTCGGCCTCACAGCCGTGGCAGAAACCAACTGGCAAGACCAAAACCCTACGAGACCCACATACCAAACACACCGACTTGGAAGGCATGCTGTATCCCCCACAATAACCGCAGTGTGAACCAATCTTCTAACTCCTATCTTTATTTATTTATTTTTTTCTAATACAGCTCTCACGGTTTCCTTTAAATTATCATAGGAGGGGGCTTCCAGATAAAATAATAAAATGTGAGTGCAACCCCGCTGTCTGCAGAGACCTCCCCCCCAAAATTAATAACCCGGGTCTCTAACCTCTCTTCCCCCTTTCTGTACAGAAGATGGCAGCTGTTCCCAAGCTCCGCAGGAGAGACAGCACCACATGGGCAGTGCACTGCCAACGATCCTTCCCGGCACAGCAGTAGCCCATGTGTCCTGGCAGTCACAGAGGCAGCGAGAGAAACTCCTTCAAAACAAAAAACTGCTATTGGGTTCCCGAGCCACCGCTCTGATGCTCAGCCTTCACAGCACGGCTTCCACATTGGGTGGGAAGAATGCCTGGCCTGCTGTAATGTGCCGATGACTCCTCACCCTGCCACTAGGATCCAGAGTTGTCGTGCACCTCACTTACTGGCATCAGCCAGCCCCATCTTTCTTTGTCTTTCGTTTTCACGTGCAGAGCCTCCCACCTGTTAGCTGGGACTGCTGCACTGATCACTGCCTGCGGTCACTCTTATATAATTTTTTGCAATAACTTTAAAGGAAGGCCAATTGAGAAAAAACAGAGGACTGAGAATAAAGCTAACCCAGAGCAAAAGAAACCCTAATGGCCTAAGTTATCCTAGTAGTTCCTTCAGTGAGTCCAAGGGAATCATGCCACTCCAGCTGCTTGGAGACTGAGCTACTGGAGGTTGGTGGGAGGTGCCAGATGCTTATCTAGGGTGATGTTATAAAAAGATGACATGCTCAACCTCCAAGCTGCTGGTGGGGCATGAATACCCACAGGTAATGGGACTGGACTGGAGGAATGATAAGGAACAAAGCATTTTTATTTTTAAAGTAACTCTTAAAGAACAAAGTCTTATCCTGATCAAGACAAAAAGACACCACTAAGCATCTTGTGCAGGAATGTTATCCTGTGAGTCCTCAAAAAAAACTGAGTAAGATTAAAATACAATGAAAACCGCAAGACATCAAATCCACTAAAGACTCCCCAGCAACATTCCTACCAGAAAGATAAAACATTTTAGAAAAGAAAATTGTATCCGCATTTGACAAAAGCAAAAACCTTTTATAAATATTTCCAGAAAAGGATGTCTAGGGCCAGCAAATGAATTATAGGAAAATTCAGGAATCTAATATTTTTTGCTTTAAGAAAATTCTTAAACATTTCAAGTTTACGATGGCCAACTAAACTATCCTTAACAGAAGATGAGTGAAATGCTTGCAGGGAGGCACACAAGGTTTTTTCACATTTCAAAATCTGACTAGAAAGTCCATGCCTCTTCAGTTCTTCCCAGCCTTGATACAGTTTCCTGTTTAAAAGTGCCAAGCTGGGAGACTATGGCTACCAGAGTTTTCTCTGTCTGAGTGACCACTTTAGAATCAGCTTGGCGTGGGGACCAAGTCAAGCAGATATAATTAAGGGAGAACTCTGTTGTGGATGGAGTTACAACAGATGTGGAAGAGGTGGTGTACAGTCAGAGAAGCTCCTCGAGCAGACACCAGGAGAGGCACAGTACCTGCAGATGGTTGATCCTCCTTATGCAGCAAGTGTCTATCTATCAGGCCAACAACACTCTCAGGAGGAAACACGTCCTTTTTCCTTTTCCCCATGAATACTCACAGCACAATAAGGGGCTCCCAAGCGGCCTATGTGCCCCTTGTGGCACGCCTCTTAGGGCACACCAGGGAGCGTCCTCCAGGCAGCCTGCACGTCTCTCTTCTCTCCGCAGCTGGTTTGTTAGTTTTCACAGGGAAAGACCTTTCTCTCCACAATTTGAAGGCCCCTGCTGACGTAAAGGAGCCTCCTCCAGGCAGCCTGCACACCTCTCTCCTCTCCGCAGTAGCTTGCCATTCTCCTGAGGAAAGACATCTCTCTCCACAATTTGAAGGCCCCCGCTGACATCAGGGAGCGTCCTCCAGAGAGCTTGCATGCCTCTCCCCTCTCCGCGGCTGGCTTGCTCATTCTCCCTGCCATTACCATTTTAGTCACTACCAAAAATTCCAAGAGGGCATTCCAGACATCCATTAACCTTTCTGTGAAAAATATTTCCAGTCATTTCTGAATCTAGCCTCTTTGGCCACCCTCCCATACTGATCCACTCTCTTATTCTTATCCTTCACTGAACCCCTCTTAGTCCTTTTCCCCCTGCCAACTCTTTCTCCCAGCCTCCTCTACCCTCCCCTAGTCCCACTCTTAGCATCCCAAATCTCCTCACTTCAGGTCAAAAGAAAACAGACAACAGTAGTATGTTGGGTTTCATTCCCCTCTTCTGCTATTCGAACTTCAGTCACACTTTGACTTATGTGGGACCCCATGCTGCTAGTGCAGTTCAGAGTATGAATCAGGCCCCAGTGGCAGAGGATAACATGGCTTAATGCATCACTGCTCTTCTCCTGTGGTCAGTCAGACAGGTGAAGAATAGCAGTAATCGACAAAGGGCAGAGAAGGAATCATTGGGGTGTGTGGCTAGAATGGAGGAAATCAGCACAAAGTGCAGAAGCGGAAGGGAGAAAGGGCTAGATATACATGCCTTTGCAGCCCCCTACATCTGGTTCCTGGTTTTGAACAATTCTGAGGACAGGGGATGGGGAACATATTTTGATACCTGATGGCTGGATTCAGGACTCATGACCAAAGAGACCCAATGCAGGATCTCACAGCCCAGTATCATCACTGCAATGACCAGAACAGGTGTGTTGGGGAGAGATATAAAACAAAGGAAAATATTTTATTTTATTTATTTATTTATTACAGGCTCTTATATACCGCTCTATTCAGCATCAGCGCGGTTCACAATATAACAACAGACCAGAACAACAAACTGTTTGGTTTTACAGAGAACAAGGTCAGAGAACTTGGATAAAACATGGGACGTCATTACTGCAACTATTTACATGAGTATTTACAAGTATACAATATGTAATACATTGTATGTATACAATATGTGCAAGTATTTGTAAATGAAGGTTCATGGCAGCAGATTCCAGCCCTAGTTCCAATTGAGCTAGAAGTATAAAAGAGCACAAGGAAACTGCTGGTTCAAAATTTTAAAAAAAGCGTATGTTCTGACAGACATTTAGAAGATAGGTGGCAAGACAGGAAGTGAATGTTATTCCCCAGTGTTAATGTGGTCTATTATGTATACCAACAGATTTCAACCCAGTCCCTGGAATACAGCTAACTAGTGATGTTTTCAGGATATCCACAATAAATATGCATAAGATAGATTTATATGTAATGGAGGTAGTACATCTCATGCAGATTCATAGTGGATACTCTGAAGTCCCCACTGGCTGGTCGTGTCCTAAGATATGGGTTGAAAAAGCAGTTACTCACCTGTAGCAGGTGTTCTTCGGGATCAGCAAGAATCAGTCCTCACATATGGGTGATGTCACCAACGGAGCCCATGTGGGAATGCTTCTCAGATTCCTAAGAAAGCTTTTGGAAGGCGCTCCACGCATGCATGCCTGTCTTCCCACCTGAAGGAGCTATTTTACCTCAGTATGATGACATAGCTTAATCACGAGGAGGAGGGAGGAGCGGGAGGATAGTGAGGACCGATTCCTTCTGATCCCGAAGAACATCTGCTACAGGTGAGTAACTATGCTTTCTCTGGGACCAAGTTAATCCTCACATATGGGATTCCCTAGCCACAGGCTACCGAAAAAACCTGTAAAAGGCCCAATGGGGCAACCAAAAAAAACAAACCAAGAACAAGCAGCATCAGTAATCGCTGAGAGTTTTGAGAGTCAGCATCCAGCAGGGGTCTTAACATCAGACTGACTCTATGGTAGCCTGGACAGTGGAAAGGAGTTGTTTCAATTCTCAAAGAGATGCCAGAGTACAGTTTGCCAAAGTTGCTGTCATGTCGGGAATCTCCATCCATAAAGTAATGAGCTGTGAAGGTACAGACTGAACACCAGGTAGCACCCTATAGATCTCCTCTGTAGAGATAGAACGCATATTGGCCACCAAAGCGACCATAGCACGGACACTGTGAGCCATGACATGGCATTCCAAAGTAACCTCAGCCTAAGCGTAAGCGAAAGAGAAGCAGTCCACCATCCAAATGGACAGGGTGCGTTTCAGCACCGCCACTCCCAGCTTATTAGAGTCAAAGGAGACAAAGAGCTGGAAGGATCGGCGATGGGCTAGCGTCCTCTCCAGATAGAAAGCCAGTGCACTCTTACAGTCCAAAGTGTGCAACAAAGCCTCAGCTCTGTTGGCATGAGGCCTTGGGAAGAAGGTGGGTAACGCCACCGATTGACTGAGATGGAAAGCAGAGACTTCTTTAGGTAAGAATTTTGGGTGAGTTCGGAGAACAGCCCTGTTCCTATAAAACCTGGTGTACAGTGGTGCACCACCAGTGCTTGTAATTCACTGACTCTGTGTGCCGAAGTAAATACCACCAGAAAAAAGACCTTCCAGGTAAGGAATATGAGCGGGCAGGAGCTAAGTGGCTCAAAGGGGAGTGCAATGAGCTGTTTGAGCAGCACATTAAGGTCCCATGCCACCAAGGGTGGTTTAATAGGCGAGCAAGATAGTAGGATGCCCCGCATAAAACAACCCACCAAGGGGTGAGCAAAGATCGGTTGATCAGCTATAGGCCGATGATAAGTGGCTACAGTACTGAGGTGCACTCTGACAGAGTTGGACTTTAGACCAGAGTCTGACAGGTGCAGAAGATATGACAGAACAGACTCCACAGAGCAGGAGAAGGGATCCAGAGACTCATTCTCACATCATTCGGAGAACCTGCGCCACTTGAAGGTGTAAGCACATCTCATCGAGTACTTGCGCGAAGCAACAAGTATGTTCTTCATGTCCCGCAGCAACTGGAGCTCTGCAAGTACTAATCACTCAGCAGTAAAGCTGTTAGCACTAGGGATGACAGGTTGGGATGAAGCAGAGTCCCGTCGTCCTGTAAAATCAGGTCCGAGGCACAGCCCAGCTGGAGCGGTTGCTGTTGAGATAAGAGGAAGAGGAGTGGAAATCAGGATACCTGGGCAAGTGCAGCACAATGAGGATAATGGTAGCGCCAACCGCCTACAACTTGAAGGGGGTCTTGGACACCAGAGGAGTCGGTGGGTAGGCACAGAGAAGACCCTTGCTCCAATCCAGGAGAAAAGCATTGAGAGCCAAGCGTTCAGGCAGGGCACTCTGGAGCAAAACAGCGGGAGCCGGGTGTTGCTAGGAGTGGCAAAGAGGTCTATGGACAGCGTGTCCCACATCTGGAAGATGTGGTGGGCGACCTGACTGTTCACTCGTGTGACTGAAGGACCCCGCTGAGGCACCCCGCTAGGGCACTGAGCTCTCCTGATAGCTCTGAGCACAATTTTGCTTTGCCACCTCTGTTTTTTAAACATTTTTCTATGGATATGTCTTTAATTAATTAGTAATATGTCTTCCTTTTTTATGATTAGTTTTTAATATGCAACTTTCTCAGTTTTCCCTTGTCCCTTTTCCACAAATGAAATACTCTATATCCCTCTGGCTCTGAGATATGCTGGTTTCCATTAGCTGGGTTTATTTCTTAGCACATCTGCATGGAGTCTTTTTAAAGACTATAAGAGAATATACTGTGCCCATTTATAAGTACTTCTTTGTTTTTGAATATGTATTCTCATTAATGGTTATATTATGTTTTTGTTTTAATCTTTTTATTTGTTTTTAATATATTAATTATTAATGATTTGGTTTTATGACTGTTGTATTACTTATGTTTGTACACTTTATTTATATTTTTAATAACTATTTTGTTTTGAGTATTGGTTTTAAGTTACTTCTCTCTTTTGAGCTGTTATATTTAATATTTTTTATGGGTTTTATAGTTTTATTGTATTTCTGCTCTTATCTTTTATTGAATGTGATTTTTATGTTATTTTATTTGTTTTATTTACACATTATTATATGTTTTATTTCCCAAGTTGTGTGCCCCCTGAAGAAGGCATTTGCCGAAACGCGTTGGGGTTAATCTTAATAAACCAGTATTAGTGACCTTCTACACCTTCGCTCTCTGTGTCTTTTCTGTGCTTCTGCTGTGAGGGTTCCGTTTGCTCTCCTGTGTGACCAGCTTTCCCCCGCAGTCCACAGGTCCTGTGTGGACAGGCCATTCAGGTGTGCCTCCCCAACTAAGTTTGGAGGCATCGGTCCTTAGGGCTTGTTGATGTGGCGGGGTCTGGAAAGGAAGCCCTGCAAGCAGTTGAGTGGGGTGCAGACACAAGGACAGGGATTGTTGAAGAGGCGGAATCAGTGTGACCCTGTCTGAAAGACGTCCCGTTGCCTGACTCCACTGTGCGCAGAGAGTCTACTGCATCTGACACATCTGAAGTTGGGCTGAGGGGGTAATATGGACTGTGGGGGCCATGTGGCCCAGGAGGTGCAGCATCTGCCAAGCCATGACAATCGAGCAACTCTGGACGCCACTCACCAAGGTGACTAGGCAGTGGGCCTTGCCCACCGGAAGGAATTCTCAAGCCAATGTGGTATCAAGGAGAGCCCCAATGAACTTGAGGCATTGAGAGGGCTGCAGTTAGGACTTTGGGTAACTGATAACAAAGCCCAGCTGTTCCAGCACCTGAATGCTGCATTGTATGGACTGTCGGACCACTTCTGGCGTCCCGTCCCTGAACATCCAGTCATCCAGATAGGGGAAGACAAAGATTCCCTTGAGCAGGAGGAAGGATGCAACAACCGCCAGACATCTGGTGAAGACCCCTGGGGCAAAGGCAAGGCCGAAGGGAAGAACTCTGTACTGATAGTGCTGTCTGCTGAGGATAAAGCGAAGATACTGACAGTGCACAGGGTGGATGAGGATGTGCACATATGCATCTTTAAGATCCAAGGAGTACAGTCAATCTTCCCATTGAAGGTAGGGCAGCAACATTCCAAGGGATACCATCTTGAACTTTCCTTCACTACGAAACAATTGCGATTGCAGAGATCCAGGATGGGTCATAACCCGCCTGTTTTCTTGAGGACCAGGAAGTAGCAGAAGTAAAATCCCTGTGCTGTTTGGGAGGGTGGGGCAGTTTTCACCGCCTGATCTGCCAGAGGGGCCTGGACCTCCTGTTGGAGTAGTTTGCGTTGGTACTCCCCTGGAAAGAAGGTAGGGGAATCTGCTCAAAGAGGAGCAGGCAGCCCTCACAGACCAACTGCAGTGCCCAAGCGACGGTTGTTATGCTGGGCCACCTATGGGCAAAGTCTATCAGTCGTCCCCCCACCTGTGGCAGAACAGAGGCTGGGAGAGGAAGATGGGCCATGCTCTGTAGCCAGGAGTCAAAAGCCCCCACCTGGCTCGGGCTACAATGCTGGTTGAGGCTTTGGGGCTTTCAACTTGCTCTTCTGCCCCTGGTTCTAACCCTTAGACTGTTGTCCCTGTTGGGGCAGCCAGTACCACAGGCATAAGTACCATAGGGCATAAGTACCATAGGCCTTTTTCTTCTTAGGGTAAAAAGACTTCTTCCCTGAAGTCTTTCTCCAGGGAGGGTCAGTGGTCTTCTTAAATAACCTGGTCATAGTGAGCTGCTCCGTTTCCAACTCTGCAGCCTTCTCTGGCATGGGTTTGCCAAATAGGTTCTCTCCCCAGCATGGGGCATCGGCCAACTTGTCCTGAACCCATTGTTCTAAATGCAAGGACTGTAGCCATTCCAAGTGATGGACACTGATGCCCACCGCAACCACCCTGGCCACAGACTCAAACCTGTTGTAGGCCACCCGGTGACGTACTTGGAGCACTCATTCATTTTGCTCACCAGACTCCGGAAGCACTCAAGGACTCTCCATACAAACCAGCTGAGAACCCAGCAAGATCCCCCACCAGGTCATGCAGGTACATGCCCGTGTTAGACTGGCATGCTTGGATCCAAGGCACTAGCATCGATCCCTCATAGCACTTCCTCCCAAAGTCATCCATGGTGCGGCCTCCCTACTCAGGGGCACAGACGAGTGCGTCTTGGAACTTTTAATCTGATGCATGGCTGATTCCACCACCATGGAGTTCTGATGGAGTTCTACCTTTCAAACACAGGGCTCTTGCACACTCGATACATGGAATCGTGGTGGCGGCTCACAGTGGGCACTGTGAGCTGTGTTTCGCACCTCCTAAAGAAAAGCCATTCCACGATCAGGTGAATAGGTGAATCGGAACCGTAATGGCCTCTTTAGGGGGAGTCAGGTATTGGAGGATTTCAAGCTCTTCCACCTGAGGTTCCTCTTCCAACTCAATAGTGAAGGGCAAAGCCTTCACCATGTCCCACATGAACCCGAGGAAAGAGAGGTCCTCGGGAGGGAACCTCCTCCATCAGTATGGGTCAAGGGACTGGAGGGACATTGCAGTAATGGGCGGTCTCCAACGATTCATCCTCGGTCTCCCAATCAGAGTCCCAGTCTGAGAGGAACTCAAAGTACCGCCTCGAATGGTGACTGCACCAGTGGTGCTCGGGCGGAGTCAAGGGAATCTTCGGCTCCCATCTGTCCAAACCCAAAGCACTCGGTGGAGACACCCACTGCACCAAGAGAGACCTTGAATGCTCAAGGGAACCACCTGAGAAAGCAGGGATCTCCAGGATGGACTGCACCTCCACAGGTGAGGCACTCACCATGGATGAGCCATCACCGGTACTGAGGAACTTGAGGTCACCAGGTCCCTGGCAGGCTGTTGAGTCATGAATGCAGCAAGGCTATGCTAGAGGGCCTGCATCCTCTCTGCAAGGACAGAGGTCTCCACCGCCGCTGGAGTCAGAGGCAATGCTGGCTGTCTCGGTGGGGACTCCTCAATCATTACAGCTTCAGGAGTTCCACTCCTACCCTCTAGAGTCTCATGAGGCAACCTCTCTCACCAGAGCAGCTTGGAGGGCCGCTCCCAACTCTCACCTTCGAAGTCACGCTGAAGGCTCCGATGCTGATGCCCATGGCCCTTCATCCTGAGCTCAACATCACCCTTCAACACCAATGAGGTCAAAGTCTGGTCCATCTGGGGCCACTCGTTATCAAAGGAAAGCTGCCATTCCGGTGCCCCACGACCCCTTGGCTCTGAGTGAGCCCGACTCCTGTGCGAAGCCAAAGTCTCGGTGGGGGCCTTCAAGGGCGTCGATGCCGAGGTCAATGCTGAGGTCGATGCCGATGCCTCAGAACCGAACAGCAATTCCTGCTGCCATTCCTGGTTCTTAAGCCCCTTCCACGTCATCTGCAAGCAGAGAGTGCAGTCCGAGGGCTCATGGTTGGGCCCAAAGAATTGAAGACACCAGCTGTAGTGGTCTGTGATGGAAGATGGTCCGGCCACACTGAGTGCATTTCTGGAAGTCACTGGCCAGCTTGACATGGCAGAAAGACACTTTCTGCCAAGTCAAAGGACTTCAACATCCTCACTGACCAGAGGGGTGCAAGAGAAAAACCCCGCACTCAGAGAGAAAAAAGAAAAACAAAACAAGAAAAATGTGATGCCGAGGCGCAGATGATCCTGGAGACGGCAAAAAGATGCTGTACAACATGTGATACCGAAAAAAGAAAAGAACTAGTGAAAAACGGTAATCTTTAATTCAGGACACAGACAACATCTGGAGGGCTCATCAGAAAAAAGAAAACTAAGGAGTGGAGGAGTGGAGGAGTAGCCTAGTGGTTGGGGCAAGGTACTTCAGGCCGGAAGGTCGGGGGTTCAAATCCCACTAGAGGACAGCAACCTTGGGCCGGAAGGACTGGGGTTTCTAGTCCCACAGGTGCTCCTTGTGGTCTTGGGCAAGCCACTTAACCCTCCATAGCCCATGTTCCCTGTAAAATAGTTATCTCCAAGTTATAATGCCCTGTTCAATGTAATTTCAGTTTGTTCAATGTAAACCGCACTGATGCAGAATAGCGCGGTATATAAGAGAATGTAAAAAATAAAAAAAAAAATAAAAAAAAATAAAAAAGATGGCTCCTTTGGGCTGGAAGACAGGCACACGTGTGAAGAACCTTCAAAAAACTTCTTTTGGAAGCTGGGAATCATTCCTTCTCGGACTCCGTCAGTGACGTCACCCATATGTGAGGACTAACCTCCTATATGTGAGGACTAACTTCCTGCTTGGTCCCGGAGAACCATTGACATAGATAATAGACCAGAGTAACACAGTAATACAGAGGTACTCAAATCCAGTCCTGGAGGGCCGCAAACCAGTCAGGTTTTCGGGATATCCCTAATGAATATGCATGAGATAGATTCAAATACAATGGAGGCAGTGCATGCAAATATATCTCATGCATATTCATTAGGGATATCCCGAAAACCTGACTGGTTTGCGGCCCTCCAGGACTGGATTTGAGTACCTCTGCAGAAATATCAAGTAGGGAATTTTGTCATTGTCAGAAGATAACATTCCAAACTCTACCTTTGTATTTTCAAACATCAAATGTCTTCTCTCATAAGGAAGAGGAAGACAGTTATGTGCTAGTGTATGTGTTAACAAGTAGCCAAAATATACTGAGGAAGCACAAAGAGATCTAGAATGAAGGATACTTACTGTGAATTTTCTGCTTCCATATCTTCTTTCAAATATCTTGAAATTATAAATGAGTAGACTGCTGCAAAATGTATCTTTCAGATCTAGACATACTGTTCGCCCACAAATAAGTCTCCATACCTCGAAAAGAAATGAGAACTATTATTTTTATATTTCTTCAAGAAATTGGCATTCAAAATTAATTAATCAAGTGTAAACGTACTGTAATGACTAATGCACTAATGGTTCGTGCTAGACTAGTCTATTTAGACATATATGTACTAGAAAAAAAATAACATATTTTAAAGAGTTTGAAGAGTACAAATTTCCAAAACTGCAGATTTTAATTAAACTAAAAATTAAACCCTTATACACACACAAACGTACGCACATACATACTCATACAATATATATATATATATATATATAAAAGAGGAACAAAAAGACCTCAAACTAAACAATTTGCAAGGGCTCCAAAATCAATCATCAGTCAAAAAATGTCCTTATAATGTATTAAAATAAAGTGAATCACACAAAAAGAAAGTTATAATACCACTGTGTCATTACAAAACTCTTTTTAAATTCATGTACTTATCTCAAAGCTTCCATGTTTTTTTTAATAGTTCAGGGGTCTTTGTTGGGTGACTGAGAGGAAGAATGGAGAACTATTAATGAAGAAGAAAGGTTGTTCATTCAGGGGAAGGTTTCAATGGTGTAAAAAAACACTGAAGCTTTGTTGAAATAAGTACCTTAATTTAAAAATACTTTTTTAAAGACATAATAATCAACAAATCCCAGGTACCAGGTTACCATGGCACCTAACAATTGCACCCTGGCACCTGGAGATTTCATGCCCCCAAATGCTTTTTTTCGAAGCTGTCAGAAATGGTGCGCCTCCCACTTCCCCACTGTGATTTTATCTCTGTAAGCTTGAGCTACGCAGTACAAGAAGTTTGGTAAGTCTCGCAAGACTTGAAGCCACAAGACTTTGCAGTCTTCCTACACCACACAGCTCAAGCTTTCAGAGAGCTGAACCACAGTGGGAAATAAGAGATGTGCTGTTTCTTCAGTAGATCTGCCAATAGCAAGTCTATATTTTAAAACATATGGAACCCATTTGCGAAATGTCTTTATTTAGCTGTATTTATATACCGCCTTACACCGGGTCAAGTTGCAAAGGTTAAAGACTTGGGTTTGTTTAAAAATACTATCTTGGAAGCCCAGACCAGCTGTATTCCACGCTTTAAGAAAAGTGGAAGGAAGTCCAAAAAACTGCTAGCATGGCTTAAAGATGAGGTTAGAGAGGCTGTTGTTGCCAAAAGAGCATCTTTCAGGAAATGGAGAAAAGAGCCAAATGACAAAAACTGGAAACAGCACAAGCACTGGCAAGTTAGATGCAAGGCATTGATAAGGCACACAAAGAGAGAATTTGAGAAGCAGCTTGTTGTGGAAGAAAAAACGCATAATAAAGACTTTTTCAAGTACATTCGTAGCAAAAAACCTGTGAGAGCTTCAGTTGGACCATTAGATGATAGAGGGGTAAAAGAGACACTAAGAGGGGACAAGGCCATAGCGAAGAGACTGAATGACTTATTTGCTTTGGTCTTTACTGAGGAAGATGTAAGGATGTTACCCATGACTGAAGTGGTATTTAAAAGTGATACTGAGGAAGAATTGAAAGAAATATTGATACACCGGGAAGATGTATTACAACTGATTGATAAACTGAAGAGTAGCAAATCACTTGGACTAGATGGTATACATCCAAGGGTGTTGAAAGAACTGAAATATGAGATTTCAGACCTGCTATTAGTAATCTGTGATCATTGAAATCATCTGTAATACCTGAAGGATGGCCAATGTAACGCCAATTTTTAAAAGGGGTGATCTGGGAAACTACAGACTGGTGAGCCTGACATCGGTACTGGGAAAAATGGTAGAAATCATCATAAAGAACAAAATTACTGAACATGTAGATAGTCATGGCTTAATGGGAGACAGCCAACATGGCTTTAGTCAAAGAAGATCTTGCCTTACAAATCTGTTATGCTTTTTTGAAGATGTGAATAAACAGACAAAGGTGAGTCGGTTGATATAGTGTATATGGATTTTCAGAAAGCCTTTTACAAGGTCCCTCATCAGAGACCTTTGGTGTAATTAAAGAGTCACAGGATAGGAGGCAGTGTACTATTATGGATCAGGAACTGGTTAAAAGATAGAAAGCAGAGGGTAGGGCTAAATGGCCAATTTCCCCAATGGAGAAAGGTGAATAGTGGAATACCCCAGGGATCTGTGCTGGGTCCACTGCTTTTTGACATTATTCATATATGGGAATAACGAGTGAGGTTATCAAATTTGCAGACCCTCCGCCCAGTGTGCAGTGGCGGCCAAGAGAGCAAATAGAATGCTAGGTATCATAAGGAAACAAATGGAAAATAAAACAAAGGATATTATAATGCCTCTGTATCGTTCCATAATGCGACCACACCTTGAATATTGTGTGCAATTCTGGTCACCATATCTTAAAAAGGATATAGCGTTAATAGAAAAGGTACAGAGAAGAGCCACCAAAATGGTAAAAGGGATGGAAGAATACCCCTATGAAGAGAGGCTAAAAAGGTTAGGGCTCTTCAACCTGGAAAAGAGATGGCTGAGGGGAGATATGATAGAGGTCTACGCCCATACTGAAATCTCTACGCTGGCTACCATTGCATCCTGCATCAGGTTTAAGACCATTGTCCTCACCCACAGATCCCTTTCCAACACTATGGCGGAACAGCTACAACTACTTGTCGAGCGCCCCAACAACAACAGACTCAGGTGCCAGAACACAGCAAACCTCCTCTCTATTTCCGCACAGAGCTCAAAAAACCTCAACGCACCTGCACAAGAGCCTTCCAATTCTACACCCCTAACAAATGGAACAAACTACCCCCGCCCCCACCATACGTGCCATCCAATCCCACATCCTCCTCAAGAAACACCTCAAGATTTTTCTCTTCAAAGAACATTTCAATGCATCCACTGCCACAAATCCCTTGCAAGAATTTACCCCGAGCCCTCTCAACATGTCTACCACTCACCCCCCCAACTCTCCTGCACTCCTCACCATCACAATATCCCCCCACTCAGCCCTTTCCCAAGTAGACAAATTCAACGCCTCACCCCACAGGCTCCAGGCCACCTGTAAATAGTTACTCATTGCACTTTTATATTTTTGTTCATTGTAACGCTGTCACATCCATATCAACGTTACCTGTACATAGTTCTAACCGTTCCTTGCAAACGTTCCTTTTTTGTTCAATGTAAACCGTTTTCAATATAAATAGTTACTTATTGCACTTGTGTACGTTTGTTCATTGTAACGCTGTTGCATCTATACCAAAGTTACCTGTACATAGTTCTAACCGTTCCATGTAAACGTTCCTTTTTTGTTCAATGTAAACCGTTTTGCCTTGTAGAAAAATGGTATATAAAATCTGTTAAATCAATAAATAAAGACTTGGGAACATGCAATGAAGCTACAGGGTAACCTATTTAAGACTAATAAGAGAAAATATTTTTTCACTCAACGTTTAATCAAACTCTGGAATTTGTTACCAAAGGATGTAGTAAAAGCTGTTAGTGTAGTTGGGTTTAAAAAAGGTTTGGACAAGTTCCTGAAGGAAAGGTCCATAAACCATTATTGAAAGGGACCCAGGATATCACTGCTTGACCCAATACAAACATTGTGGAACCTGTCTCTTTTGGGGAAACTGCTAGGTACTTATGATCTAGATTGGCCACTGTTGGAAACAGGATACTGGGCTTGATGGACCTTGATCTGACCCAGTATGGCATATCTTATGTTCTTATGTTAAGGCGGTTTACAGAGAACAATATGTGAATGTACATTATAACAAAGAATAAAGTAAGAATTAAACTATATAAATCATGCAACTGATAACTCTTAAAGGACATAACTATATATAAATGTAAACTATGTACAGTGATTGTCATCTGATTATGCTCCTTCTGGGGAGAGGTTATGTGACAGGGCTGAAATGCTCTGAAAATAGGTGAGTCTTCAGATGTTTTCTGAAGGTACTGAGGTCTGTGATGTTCCTTAGCTGCTCCAGTAGGGTGTTCCATATAGAAGTTGTATATAGTTGGAAGGCTCATTTACATGCTTGCTGGCTGGATTTGGTTCTGATGTGGGGGATGATGAGAGTATTCATCGTGGAGGTCCATCTAGATCTGTGTGGTTGGGAAGTCTGAAGTAGCATTGGAGGTATGTGGGGGAGCTCGGAGTGGATTGCTTTGTGAGTTAGAATGAGTGTTTTGTATTTTAATCAGGGTAGTTTCTCCTAATGGGTAAGTTTTGAGCATACCATGGCAGTCGTGAACCTCACTTCTAAGCCAGGGTATGTAGAATATGATCTTAATCTCTCAAATTTACTGCTAATGTTTGGTATAATACTTGCATCATGCCAAAGAGAGCCTCCTGGAGTTCATAAGATGTAACATGTATGGGTAGTTTGTCAAGATGTGCTTGGAAATTCTTCTTTATCAGGCCTGTGGCTCCCAATACAATGGGAAATATTTCTGTATCTTTCTGCCACGTTTTCTTGGTCTCTGATTGGATTTCTTGATACTTCAAGATCTTTTCCCTCTCCACACAATTCACAGAATAAACACTCAGTACTATTATCAATGCCGCTCTGGTGTTTTTCTCCTTTACCACTATGTCAGGTTTCCTAGCATCCAGTTTCTTATCCGTCGGAATGGGAATGTCCCAGGTGATCATAACCTCTTCATTCTCTTAGGGTCATGATCCCAGTGCTTTTCAGGGACAGTGATGTTGTAGTGTTTACAGAGTTTCCAGTGGAGGAGACGTGCTACTTTGTTGTGCCTTTCTGTATAGAAATTTTCCGCCATCAGAACTTCACAGTCTGCTATTAGGTGAGTCACTGTTTCCAGCTCTTTCTTACAGAATCGGCATATGTTTTATGTGCCAGTTTTTCAATACTCGCCGTAAACCATCTCGTCCGCAATCCACTGTCCTGGGCTGCAACTATCAATCTTTCATCCTTCGGTTTCAGTCTATCTCTCCTCAACCATTCATGGGCACATTCTTGATCAAGAAAAGGTTCTTTGAGTAACACTCTGTATTTTCCACTGTATTTGTGCATTTGCCACTTGTTTTTCCTCGCCTGATGATCTAATTCTTTGAAGAGTTTTTTCTCTTGTTTTGCAAATTCTGTTACTTTCTCATGCACACCTGTGGATTCTCGCTCATTCCTTCTAATCGTCGGAATGCTTGTCCAAGTTTGATGATGGAGAAAGATTCTGGATGTTTACTTTCATATTTCAGCACTTTTTGTGCATTTGAATCCAATGATGCTGTCAGATAAGGCTTGGCCTACGATAGTAGCTCTGTAGGTGTAGTCAATTTCTATAAGTCCTAGCCCTCCTTCAGCTCTAGGGATGTACGATCTTGGTATACACTGATTCTTGTAAATTACTTCATGAGCATGGAGGTGTTTTCTTGTTCGCACACCCATATTTTCAAGCTCTTTATGAGGCCAATCCACAATCCCAAAACTGTAAGGAGAGTACAGGAATTGCCAGCTGACTGATGGCTTGTATCTTATTTCATGATGTCAAAGCACTTTTCAATAATAGTTTTCATCTCCTCTAATATTCTTTACTGATTTTCTCTCTCAATAGTTTCTGCTTGAGTGTCATTCCTTCCTCTATTCCGAGATACTTCCTGTTCAAGGTCCTTGATGTCACAGCCCTCAGCAAGGGAGATGTTTTCGGTTTTGCTCAATTTTCCTCTGAAAAAAGTTGCCTTAGCACATGTGTCAAGGCCAAAAGTCATCCTGATGTTGTCAGAAAAGCTTTTCACCACACAAAGCTGCTCTGCTAATTGTCGGTCACTGGAACTGTAGAGTTTCAGATCATCTACAAATATCAGATAGGAAGTTGCTTCTGGGTTTCTACAGTCTTTAGAATTCAGGTTAAATCCAAACCCCAAAGAGTTGATGAGAGCACTCATTGGATTAAGCACCAATTAAAACAGAAGTGGAAACAGGGAATCTCCCTGAAATATTCCTCGCTGGATCTTAATGTTAGGAATGATGTACTGACCATCCTCATATCTCAAAAAGAGTGTGGACTGCACATTTTCATAGTGAACTTAATATACTCTATCAAACCAGAATTTATTTTATACATTTCAAGGCAATGTATTATCCAAGAGTGTGGGATGTTGTCAAAAGCTTTCTTATAATCAATCCATACTATACTGAGATTTCTGCCTTTCTTAGCACTGGCCGTAATGGCCTTATTCAGCACCAACTGGTCTTTGGTTCCATATGCTCCTCTCTTATTGCCCTTTTGCTCTATCGCCATGATGTTATTGAGCTCTATGTGATCGTATATTCTGTTTGCATCTATCGCAGTAAACAGCTTATAGATTGAAGGTAAGCAGGTTATTGGTCTATAATTTTAGGAATGTTAGTCGGTTATCCCTTTGGAAGGAGAAACATACTTTCTGAAGTAAGCCAGTGCGGTGTTAAATCCTGTCACTCGAACAATTGATTTTTGCAGTTCGCCAGGTCTTGGTGGAGTGATATTAATTGTTTGAGCCAAAAGTTGGTTACTCCATCTGGGCCAGGGCTCTTCCAGTTTGGAGCTCATTTTAACCTGCTTTCCAACTCTTCCTTTGTTACTACAGGCCATTCCATAGATTTGAGGTTTATTTTTTCTAAATGCTTCTGTATGCTGGGTAACCATTCTGTTTTGTGATTTGTGCTGTATAGGGTCCTCATATAGCTTTCTCCAGAAGGTTTCGGTTTCGGCTTTGGCTTTGGTTGGAGGTGCTTTTACCATATTAATACTCTTCCCCAATTCCCTGTCGAATTGTTTTGGGTTTTCTCTAAATAGTTTATTCTGATAACTTTCTTTCCTGTTTTCTTCATATCTTCAAAGTTTTTTGTGCTTCTGCTGCTATTTTCAATTTATTGTTAGAACATAACATAAGATATGCCATACTGGGTCAGACCAAGGTCCATGAAGCCCAGTATCCTGTTTCCAACAGTGGCCAATCTAGGTCATACATACCTAGCAGTTTCCCCAAAAGACACAGGTTCCGCAGTGCTTGTACTGGGTCAAGCATTGATATCCTGGGTTCCTTCTTAATAATGGTTTATGGACCTTTCCTCCAGGAACTTGTCCAAACCTTTTTTAAACCCAGCTACACTAAGAGCCTTTACTACATCCTCCGGTAACAAATTCCAGAGTTTGATTACACGTTGAGTGAAAAAATATTTTCTTTTATTAGTCTTAAATAGTTTACCCTGTAGCTAATAAATTAGTTACATATAAATTTCAGGTCTTCTTCTGTTAATGCAGCATGCTTCAGCTTGATATCTTGGATCTTCCTTAATATCTTTGATAATCTTAATTCTTTTAGATATCCATCAGCAGGGATACCTCTGCATGCAGTGATTGTATTTTTCGTTCGATGCGCTTTTTCCAAGGAGGAACTGTTTTTATTGTTCTCTTTTTCTTCTGTCCTTGCACTCTAGATGGTAGTATTCTTGCAGTAATAATTTTAGCTGCACAATATTATATTAGATTAATTCTGGTGATGTCAATAAATGCTCCCTTTATACTGGATTTGGCCTTGTTCATCTTAATTATCATACTGCTAGCCTTAGGTGTTAAATTTAGCTTGGTTAATCTTTCCCTTGTTTGGAACCCAGCATATTCATCTCTTTCCATATGGACTAGGAGTTCTATCTTCAATTCCTCCATCTCTGGGTCTTTCTTTTCCCTTTCTTTATCCTCCTTTGCTTCCTCCAATTCAGTTAACTTGTTGACCTTTCCTTTATTCAGCTCACTCTCCTTCAGTTCCAAATCTCTCAACTCCATCTCCCCCTCAACCTCCTTTTCCTTTTCTGTGTCTTCCTTTCTTTTGTCACTTAGGTCTCCTCCTCCCTGTATTTCTTTGTCCACGGAATCCCTTAGTTGCTTCAAGATGTTATCATTCACATACTTCTTTTCTTTGATCTTCAAAATTAAAGATCTTAAATTTGCATCTGTTACTTTTTGCAGTTTTTCTAATGGCAAATTTCCTCTTTCTTCCAGCTTTTGGCAGACTCTTTGTGTATACCAGGGGTCTCAAACACGCGGCCCGCGGGCCGCATGCGGCCCGCGAGAGAACATTGTGCGGCCCGCGACGGAGGGAAAGAAAAAAGCCTTGCTTCTGCTTCTGCCGTTGCTGCCGTGGCAGCGGCAGAATCGACTGTCAATTTTTTTTTTTTTTTAAACCTGGCTTCTGCTGCTCAAGCAGCAAAATCAGCTGTGCTGCGGTCCCTTCCTCTCTGCCCGGAGATCCCTCATTGTGCTCCATCAGCGTGTGCTTTTCAAGCCGCGAAGAGAGTATTCCCCTCTCGCGAGGCTTGAAAAGTGAATAGGATTAAGCCGCGTGAGAGGGAAATACTCTCTTCGCGGCTTAAAAAGCACGCCGCTGATGAAGCACAATGAGGGATCTCCGGGCAGAGAGGAAGGGGCCGCGGGACAGCTGATTTTCTGCTGCAGCAGCAGAAGCCAGGTGTTTTTTTTATTTACCGGGGGGGGGGGAGGACTGGAAATGGGCTATTGGCAGGGGGGGGGCTGTAGGACTGGAAATGGGCTATTGGCAGGGGGGGTAGGACTGGAAATGGGCTATTGGCAGGGGGGTTATGACTGGAAATGTGCTATTGGCAGGGGGGGGTTATGACTGGAAATGGGCTATTGGCAGGGGGGGGTTATGACTGGAAATGGGCTATTGGCAGGGGGGGTGTAGGACTGGAAAGCGGCTATTGGCAGGGGGGTTATGACTGGAAATGGGCTATTGGCAGGGGGGGGGGTTATGACTGGAAATGGGCTATTGGCAGGGGGGGGTAGTACTGGAAATGGGCTATTGGCAGGGGGGGGGGGTAGGACTGGAAAGGGGCTATTGGCAGGGGGGTTATGACTGGAAATGGGCTATTGGCAGGGGGGGGGTTATGACTGGAAATGGGCTATTGGCAGGGGGGGTTTAGGACTGGAAATGGGCTATTGGCAGGGGGGGGTGTAGGACTGGAATTGGGCTATTGGCAGGGGGGTTATGACTGGAAATGGGCTATTGGCAGGGGGGGTTATGACTGGTAATGGGCTATGGTGGGGGCTAGGACTGGAAATGGGCATGGGGGGGTTAGGAAGGACTGGAGGTGGGCTGATGGGGGGAGTTAGGACTGGTAATGAGCTATGGAGGGGCTGACTGAAATGGGGTAATGGGGGTTAGGGCTGGAAGTGGGCTATTGGCAGGGGGGGTTATGACTGGTAATGGGCTATGGTGGGGGCTAGGACTGGAAATGGGCAGATGGGGGTTAGGACTGGAGGTGGGCTGATTGGGGGGTTAGGACTGGTAATGGCCTATGAGGGGAGGTAAGACTGAAAATGGGGTGATGGGGGTAAAACTGGAAGTGCGCTATGGGGAGGTTAGGACTGGTAATGGGCTATGGGGGGGGTTAAGACTGAAAATGGGGTGATAGGAGGTAAAACTGGAAGTGCGCTATGGGGAGGTTAGGACTGGTAATGGGCTATGGGGGGTCTAGGACTGGTAATGGGCTGGGGGGGTTGCTAGGACTGGAAATGGGCTGAGTGGAAGGGGGGCTTGAACTGCAAATGGCTGATGGGGAGGGGGCTTGGAATGGAAATGGGCTGTGAGGGGAGGGAGCTAGGATTGGAAATGGGCTGATGGTGAGGCTATGATAGGACTGGAAATGGACTGATGCAGGGACTAGAAGGGAGCGGATGCTGGGTGGGGCTGGAACTAGAAGGGAGCTGATGTTGGGGGAGGATTAGAATGGGATGGAGCTGGGAAAGTGAAATGGAGAGGGGAAAAATATTTTGTCTAGGAGAGAAGACAAATCTACAATTGGCCAGGTATTGGGAGAGTAAGTGGGGATTGAGGATGGAGGGGTAAAATTGGAGTGGATGAAATAGGAATGAGGAAAGAGAAAAAGGAGAAAGATTAGTATGTTAAAGCAGATGTAGAGAGAGAATGGAAAAAAAACTAGGAGAGAAGAAAGGGCAAATGGACAGCAGACGATGGAGAGTTAGCAGAAGACATGAAGAAACCAGAAGAAAGTGGCTGGAACAATTGCAACTGAAAAAAAATGCACAAAAGGTAGAAAAATCTCTCTTTATTTTGAATTTATTAACTGGAATATGTCAGCTCTGGGAAATGTGCATCATTAATGTTTGCGCTTTGTTTAGTACAAGAGGAAATTAATTTATAGTTTTATTTCTACAGTGTTGTTGTACATTCCAAGTTTGGCTTTTGGGGTTCCCAGTTTAATTATTGTCTTCCTGTTTCTAAATCTTTTAGTCTTTCTTTATCCATACTCATTAAAGAGGCATGTTTACTAAAAGTTAGTGTATGGTAACATTATGCAAATATTTATGCAAATGAGGCCCCTTATGCAAATGAGGCCCCACGTCTTATGCAGCCCCCGGGTTACTTTACAAGTCCTCATTTGGCCCTCAAAGCAATTTGAGTTTGAGACCCCTGGTGTATACCCTCTTGATTTAAAGATAGGGTTTGTAGCATAAATATAGCAGTACATTATCTCCTCTTTATCTGCAGAATTCCACTTAACTGTAGTTAATCCTCTTAACATTTTCATAAATTTCTGTGGTTTATCTCCTGCCATAGTGGGTCCATGAACAGGCTCACCATGGCCTTTATCTGTGGCAGGGATGTTATCTGTTTCTGCAGCACTTGCACTATCGCAACCACCATCGTTAGCCCTAGTGCTTAAGCTATGGGTGGACACCTTTTTATCCTGGGCGACGTGCGGCCAGTATGTATTTTTCTTCTTCGTTCCTAACATACTTTAACTGTAGTGTCGCCTTGCTGAAATCTTGCTGGTATAGATGTTATACAACGGGGTTACCACGTGAAGGTACTCAGCAAGACTTGAGGAGGGAACTTTATTCTCTCCCCCTAAGAGATGCACATCAATTCAACAACTGCTGCACACCTCTTTGACCCTTATTCAGCTCTGCTAGGAAGCCAGTGGAGCTGCCTGATTATAGGTGTGATTTGATCCTGTCCTGTTACTGCTTGTAGGACCCTTGCTGTTGAGTGGAGAGCAGTTTGCAGGGGCAGGAATGTGGATTGTGGTAGGCCTTAGTAGATAGCGTTGCAGTAATCAAGGTGAGGTATTACAGAGGCTTGTAGAACAGAACGGAAATCTGCTGGATCTTGGAGCAGTAAGAGGCATTGCAGTGTCTTCGCTTTGTAGTATATTGTCCGGGTGATTTTGTTGATGTGGGCTTTGAATGTGAGGTGTTGATCGAAGGTGATTCCAAGGTGTGTTTTGATTGATGTGTTGTTCAGTGTTATTGTGAGGGGAGGGGGGCAAATTTGGTGTCTCTCGTTATGAATAGGGCCTCCATTTTGTTGTAGTTGATTTGAAGGTTGTTGTCTTTTAGCCAGTTGGTTACTTCAGTGAAACATTCCTGGTGGGCAGAGAGTGACGGTTGCTTTGTGTTGATTGATCTGTAGATCATGATATCAATGGCGTAAATGTGGGCATTGAGGTTATATGATCTTAAGAATGTTCAGAGTGGTTGAAGGTAGAGGTTGAATAGGAGAGCGGAGAGGATGGATCCCTGTGGGATTCCTTGAGTCTGTTTGTATGGGGTGGAGGTTTTGGCCAATCTTTATTTGTTGATGTCTATCAGTGATGTAGGATGTGAACCTTTTGAGGACTGTGCCTTGAATTCCGTTGGATCGGAGACATTGCAGGAGGATATGGTGACAAAGGCCAAAGAAATGTCTAAGAAGATTAATAGGAAGCCTTGGTTGATGCGCTGTGTTCTTTGAATTAGTAAATTTACCAGGGTGGTTTGCAGCATTTCCACTCCATGGTGTGATTGGAATCCATATTGTTGTGGGTCTAGAAGGTTGTGTCTGTCAATATGGTCTTAAAGGTGGTGTTGGACACTTTTTTCAATGATCTTGGCTGTAAATGGCAGGCTAGCGATGGGTCTGTATGATGAAAGATCAGAAGGATCCAGGGTAGGTTTTTTCAGTGTTGGGCATATAGAGGAAGTTTGTAGACATGATGCCTTGTTATAGTATTGATTGTGTGATTTGGTGTTTTCTATTTGTTCCTTAGTGATGTCAGTGAAGGAGATCCAGGGGTCTGGGTGGTCAGCTTCATCAGGAGGGGGGTTGGGGATTCTGGTTGGGGATACAGGTGTTTGTAATGTTCAGCCAGTTGTTGGGGGTGAGCACGATGTCCTGGTTTTCGGTGGCTGGTGTTTTTGTCAGCCGTTTTACAATGTCAAAGAGTTCTCTTGGTCGGTTGATTGCAGAGGTGAGTAGTTTAGTACGGTATTCACATTTCGCCTTGTCTGTTGTGGTGTGATAGTCATTCAGAAGTTGTAGACAGTAGAGTCTGTCTTCATTTTTTTTTATTTTATTTATTTTATTTTATTTATTAGCATTTATATACTGCCTTTTCCAGAGATCAAATGTGGTTTACAGGAAACAAAAATTAAACCAATTACATAGAAAGGTATAAGTAATTATAAACAATAAACATGGGACTGTGTATAAAGTCTGATTATGAGCTATTTACAATGAGAATCCTCGTGACTTTAATATAGAGGTGTAAAGAGTGTTTTGCTGTTATTTACAAAATGTGCACTATTATAGAACCTATACTATTTACAGAACAGGTAATATTTACAGAATGTGCGCTATTTACAGTGCATATTTACAAGTGTCAATTGAATCATGCAGAATTATGTTAGGAGAGGAGGATCACATATTTACTGAGGGAGGGAATGATAGGTGGGATATTAGGTTGGATCAGTGTTGACTAGTTCCAGTGTATTTCCAAAGTGCTGCATGAAAAGGTGTGTTTTGAGTTCCTTACGGAACGTGGAGAGATCAGGTAGGGTGTTCCAGAGTATGAGTGCAAAGTATGAGAATGCTCTATTGCTAGTGCCCCGATTAGATTTACAAAAGTCAGAGTGGACTGCTAGTGTATTCTGCGTGCATATGGAAGGACAGACTAGAAAGGCCATGTGGTCTTTTTCTGCCATCATGTTTCTATGTTTCACCCTCTTAGTCGCACATCTGTCGGTTTGGAAAACAGGGAAGTGAGGTAAGAGGGGGCTATATCCCTGAGAAGTTTAAATTTCGTTGTTAGTGATTTGTAATTTATACAACTTTGAATGAGAAGCCAGTGTTAGTTATATAGTATGGGAGTGATGTGATCTGTTATATGGGCCTTCCAGGCAATGCGTGCAGCAACATGTTGGGCCATCTACAGTTGATTTAGAGCTTACTTAGATAGACCTTTCAGGATGCTATTGCAAAAGTCAGAGAGTGGAGTGATCAGTGCCAGGAGAACTGATCCTAGGTCATGGTTTGGGAGTAATGGTCTTAGTTCCTGTATCATCCTGAGTTTATATTAGATTGTTCTGGTAGTAAGTTTTATGTGTGTGGTCATACTGAGAGTCTGATCTAGGGTGACAACAAGATATTTTACTTTGTTTTTTACTACTAGGTCAGTCTCATTAAGTTGCAACTTTGGGGAGAAATGAAGTCATGGTTCCTGTTACATATAGCACCTCACTTTTGCTATAGTTGATCTTAAGGTTTTGACGGTTAAGCCACTTTGTTGCTTCACTGAAGCAATTTGTAGTTTGATGGAGGATGGGGTTTGCAATGTCAAAAGGAAGATACAGCATTATATCATCCGTGTAAAGCGTAGTTACTCACCTGTAACAGGTGATCTCCAGGAACAGCAGGAATTTAGTCTTCACATATGGTTATCGTCGGTACCGACGGAGCCCGTGCGGAAATGCTCCCCAGCATCCAATAGGAACGCTTTTGGGAGCATCCCACAGCGCATGCGTCCTGTCTTCCCACCTCTGTACCTCTCTCATTTCAATTGAGTTTATAGCTGAGACCAAAGGAGAGAAGTAGAGAAAGAGACAGATAGAGACAACTCCTAGGGGAGGTGGGTGGTTTGTGAAGACTAAATTCCTGCTGTTCCTGGAGATCACCTGTTACAGGTGAGTAACTACACTATCTCCAGGAACAAGCAGGAATATAATCTTCACATATGGGGACTCCCCAGCTGAAAGATGCCAAGAGGTGACCCCAGCAAGCTGCGAACCCAGGTGAGATGGGTCATGCTTCCTCCCATGGACCTCTGGCATCCAAACCGTGGACGGTGGGTAGGAGTTGTATTAAGTATGGAAGAGATGCTGAAGAACAGCCTGGTCAAACATGGCATCCCGACGGGAGTCCTTATCTAGGCAGTAGTGGGCTGTGAAGGTGTGTACCGAAGCCCAAGTGGCTGCTCTACAGATGTCATCAATGGACACAGAATGAAGGTTAGCCGTTGAGGCTGCCATTGCTCTCACATTGTGAGCTGTGACATGGCCCTCAAGAGAAAGTCCTTTACTCTGGTAAGTATAGGATATGTAATCTGCAATCCAATTTGACAGAGTATTTTTGGAAACTGGAAGTCCCAAATGACTAGAGTCAAAAGCTACAAAAAGCTGAGAAGACTTTCTATGTGGTTTAGTTCTTTGGAGATAAAAGGCTAAGGCTCTTTTAAAATCCAATGTGTGAAGATTCCTTTCCACACCAGAGGCATGAGGCCTAGGGAAGAATATAGGAAGATAAACCGACTGGTTTAAATGGAAAGGCGAAACCACCTTTGGCATAAAGTGAGGATGAGTCCTGAGGACTACTTTATCATGGTGGAACCTTGTATAAGGAGGGTCAGCTACTAACGCCTGTAGTTCACTAATGCGTCTTGCAGAAGTGATGGCAATTAGGAAAATAACTTTCCATGAAAGAAACTTTAGGTCTGAAGTGGCTAAAGGTTCAAAGGGCGGTTTCATAAGCTGATCAAGAACAAGATTCAGATCCCATGCCACCGGTGGTGGTTTAATGGGAGGTTTTCTTAAGAGTAGGCCTCTCATAAATCTTGATACAAGTGGATGAGAGGAAATAGGTTATCCATCGAAAGGTTTATGAAAAGCAACAATAGCACTAAGATGGACTCTCACTGAATTGGTCTTTAGACCAGAAGTTGATAATTGGAGAAGATACTCTAGTAGCAACTCTACAGGCACCAAAAGGGGGTTTAGTCCCTTTTGTGAACACCAGACAGAGAACCTTTTCCAGTTAAAAGCGTAGGAACGTCTTGTGGAAGGTTTTCTGGAAGACAGAAGGATATTCTTTACTTGTTGAGAATATCCTGGAATTCTAGGCTTTCAGTAACCAGGCCCTGAGATGTAGGGACTGGGGATTGGGATGCAGTAAGCATCCGTCCTCCTGAGACAGAAGATCTGGAGCATTTCCCAACTCCAGAGGAGTGGTTTGAGAGAGACGCAGAAGAAGAGGATACCACGTTTGTCGTGGCCAACGTGCAGCTATGAGTATCATACAACCTCTGTCTCTCTGAAGTTTGAATAAAGTTTTGGGAATGAGGGGAATGGGTGGGAAGACATAGAGGAAGTCCTGACCCCAGTGGAGTAGGAAAGCATCTCTTGCCTGACAGTTGTGAGCCGGGATTCTGGAACAGAATCGGGGATGTATGGCATTCTGTGGACTTGCAAAGAGGTCTATATTTATTTATTTATTTATTTATTACAGTTGCTTATATACCGCACTATTCGGTATCAGCGCGGTTTACAGTATAACAAAAACAACCTAAACACAATTTGTTTGGTTTTACATAGAACAGGAATAACAACTTGGATAATGGGGTTAAACTATATACATGGGGTTAAACTATATACATGAGGGGTCACTTAATATCAGGTGTTCCCCAGATTTGAAATACTCGAGCAAGTTGGTATGAGTGGAGGGACCACTCGTGTGGCAGCAGTATTTGAATGAGTCTGTCTGCCCATAAGTTTTGAATGCCCGGAAGGTATACTGCAAACAGGTGAATTTGCAACTCTCTGGCGAGGGCCCATAGTCGCAAAGCTTCATTGCATAGCGACAGAGAGTCTGTTCCGCCTTGCTTGTTCACATAGAACATAGCTACCTGATTGTCGGTTTGGACCAGAACTGTTTTGTTGCTGAGATGGGTCTGAAAGACTTGAATAGCATTGAAAATGGCTCTCAGCTCTAGGAGGTTTATGTGAAGGGAAACCTCCTGTGACGTCCAAAAACCCTGAGTAGAGAGATCGTGCAAGTGGGCCCCCAAACCCATCTTGGATGCATCTGTTGTTAGGGTGGCCTGATATAGAGGCTGCTGGAAAGGAGAGCCTACAAGGAGGTTTTCTAGAGATTGCCACCATTGTAGAGATGAAATCAGACGTGTGGTGTTTCTGATCTTGTCCATTAACTGACCCAAGGCCTGTGACCATTGACAGGATAGGGTCCACTGGGCTGCTCGCATGTGGAGGCGAGCATAGGGAACCACATGGACAGTAGATGCCATGTGTCCCAGAAATTGAAGCATCTCTTGAGCAGTAAGGAACGCCTTCATAGATGCTTGAGATGCCAGTTGTATTATTCATAGACAGCGTGGCTGTGGCAGGAAAGCCCTTGACTGCCATGTTTCTAGACGAGCCCCTATGAATTTGAGAGATTGAGAGGGGGTGAAATGAGATTTTGGGAAGTTTATGACCAGTCCCAAGTATTGAAGAATTCTCATTGCTCGAGAAAGAGCGAAGCTGGCCTCTGGAGCTGTCAATGCTCGAATGAGCCAATTGTCTAAGTAAGGGAAAACAAATATTCCCAGAGTCCTCATAAATGCTGCTACCACTGCTATGCATTTTGTGAAGACTCTTGGAGCAGAGGCCAGTCCGAAAGGAAGAACTCTGTACTGGAAGTGTCTTCCTTGAACCAGGAATCAAAGGAACTTCCTGTGATCGGAGTGGATGAGAATATGCATGTAAGCATCTCTTAGATCTAGAGAATATAGCCAGTCTTGACTTTGAAGGTATGGTAGGAGTGTCCCGAGGGAGATCATTTTGAACTTTTCTCGGAACAAATATTTGTTTAATTCTCTGAGGTATAGTATAGGCCTGTGTCCCCCTGTCTTCTTTAGAATAAGAAAATAGGGGGAGTAAAACCCCGTCCCCTCTTGGGGTATGGGTACTTCTTCGATTACACCTTGAGCAAGAAGTGATGTGACTTCCTGCCACAAAAGGTTGGTGGCAGGGGCCTGAGAATTGAACTGTTTTATTATTGTAGGTGGGGGCAAGTTGAGAAAATGAAGCTTGTACCCCAGTCGTACAATGGACAAAGTCCAATTTTCTGATGTTATTTGTTGCCATCTTTTGGCAAAATAGCATAGTCTTCCTGGAATGGTTAAGGGTTCTGGACCTTTCAGGGGCAGAATGACTAAGTTCTCTAGGTAGAAGTCAAAGACCCTGAGGGGGCTGGGTCTGTTGGGCTGGTTGAGCTCTTTGAGCTTGCGGCTTTCTTTGCTGTCTGTTCTGTTGTTGCCCCTTTTGGGGAACATGAAGCGGACAGTGGCTTTGATGCGTGTAAGATGGGTAAGGCTTCTTTTTCTTGCTGAAAATGTTTTTTTGAATGTTTTCTTCTTTGCTGGGTTGGCTGTAGACTTTGATAGTCTATTCAATGTAGTATTTTCAGATTCAAGCTGATTAGCCTTGCCTTGCCAGTCCTTCCCAAAGAGATTTTCTCCTGTACAAGGAATGTTTCCCAGCTTTTCTTGCACCCACTGTTCTAAGTCTGATGCTTGAAGCCAAGCAATACGGCATGCTCCTATGGATATAGCAAAGGTTCTGCTAATACATTCAAAGCAATCAAATGTAGCACGGTTCATGAACTTAGAGACATTCTGGGTGTGCTTGACCAGAATAAGGTAGTCTGCTCTTTTTTCCTCAGAGACACAAGGGCTACTGAGCTCTAAGTCTTTTGTGACTTCTTCCAGGAACATTCCCATATAAAGAATGTAGGAACTGATCCTGACTGAAAGCATGGAGGATTGACAGCATCGACGCCCAAAGGCATCGAGTGTTCTGGATTCCCGGCCTGGAGGATTAGAAGAATGTGTTTTAGCAATCTTGATTCTTCGCATGGCCAATTCCACTACCATTGAATGGTGTAGTAACTGAGTTTTTTGAAAACCAGGACAACTTGGCACTCGGTACATAGTGGCAAGGCGTCGGGAATGTGAAGATATCGTTAAAGGAGTTTCCCACATTCTCAACATCAGATCATGTAAGATCTTGTGAATGGGAAGCATAGCTGCCTCCTTGGGTATTGAAGAATTCTTAATTCTTCTGCCCTAGGTTCCTTTTCTGGAATCACAGTGATTGCAAGACCCTTTACTAAATCACATATGAAATCCTGGAAGGACATATCTTCTGGAGGAGACATCCTGCGTTGAGGAGAAGGAGTTGATTCCTCTAGTAGGTTCACTCTGGTACTGGTAGAATTGTCAGAGTCATCGGAATCGGAAGACTCAAAGGCACTTTGTACCGGCTGCTCCCATAATGCATGGTATCGGTACCGCTCGAAGTCGGTACCGAAATGTCTCGGTTCCTGATCCCCGATACCGAGATAGACTCAAGGCTCGGCATGGGGGGGAAGTAGTCCTGTCGAAGCAGGTACTGTCGGTACCGGTACCGGTACCGATGTCAGTACCGATACCTGTTGAACCGTCTGTAGCAGTCTTAGCAGTACCGAAGCTGCTAAGAGGGACGCTAGACTGCGTTCAATAGCGAGGATTCTCTTGTCCATCGCTCCTGCCGATGCCTGGGTGTCGGTACCGATGAAAGCAGCTACGACCCCAGAACATGGCACCAGTAGTTCTGCAGAGGTGGAAGCCTCTGGAACATCCTGGAGCCCCGTTAATGCTTTGGAGCCCGAAGACTCCCGCCGGAGCTGTTTTGCTGGTGAATTATCCTCAAGGGCAACGCCAGTGGCATCTCAATACTTTGAAGGAGATTTACCCTTCGAGGACCGGCCAATCTTAGAAGACTTAAGTTTAGTTACCTGAGATCCATGGGAGGAAGATGAAGCCCTGGAAGACGTCGATGCAAGTGACATCGTATCCGCAGCAAAAAGGGTACCGAGTTTTGCAGCTCTATTCTGCAGGCCCCTTTTGGTCATCCTTGTGCAGGAGAGATACTCCGTTGGACAATGTTCAGGACCTAAACATTTTAGACACCAATCATGGGTGTCGGTGACGGAAATGGTACCGCCACACTTTGAACATTTTTTGAAACCACTAGCTGGTTTCTCCATGCTTGAAGAAAAGTGGGCCTAATGCCCAAAATGGCGCCTAGCACCAGAAACAGGGGAAAGACCCCTGAAGAAAATACAAGTTTTTTTTATTGTTTATTTTTTTAAAGAAAGAAGAAGAAGAACCAGCGGTACCGGTAGGCGTCGAATGAAGGCAGACGTGACCACAAAAAACAAAGAATAAAAGGAAATTTTCTGCGGTGACAGGGTACACGTCCTGTCGGCTCCATGGAAAACGAAGAACTGAAGTGAGAGAGGTACAGAGGCGGGAAGGCAGCACACATGCGCTGTGGGATGCTCCCAAAAGCGTTCCTATTGGACGCTGGGGAGCGTTCCTGCACGGGCTCCATCGGTACCGATGATACCCATATGTGAAGACTACATTCCTGCTTGTTCCTGGAGATATGTGGTATCCTACATTGTATTTTTTAAAGATAGTGCAGATGGCCTGAAGGTAGATATTAAACAGGAGGGTTGAGAGGGCAGAGCCTTGCGGTAGGCCTTGTTCTTATTTGTATGGTTTAGATGTGTGTTGATTTTGACCTGTTGGGTTTTGCCAGAAAGATAAGACTGAAACCATTGGAAGACAATGCCCTGTATCCCTAACTACTGGAGTATGGTAAGCAGTATTTCATGGCTGATACTATCAAATGCAGAAGCAATGTTTAAGAATATAAGGATGCATGCTTGTCTAGTGTTGTCTATGCCTTGGATCAGCTTGTCAAATAGTGCTAGGAGGACAGTTTCAACCCCATGGTGTGGCCTGAAACCATACTGGTGTTCACCTAGGGGGGCATGCAGATCCACATCGTCCTGGATTTGGATTTGTACTATTTTCTCAATATCTTTGGCTAAGAATGAGAGGATTGAGATTGGTCTATATGATGTAGGATTGGTTTTATCCATGGAATTGTTCTTCAGGATAGGACGAATCATTGCTTGTTTTAATGTTGTCGGCATGTGCCCTTGTGTCAGGGATGTGTTAACAATTTTGAGTATGATAGGTACAGTTCTGCTTTGGATGCTTTTAGCCAGTTAACCGGGCATGGATCAAGACTAGATCTTGTTGTACTGATTTTGGTTATTATGTTATTAAGATCTTCTAGCTTAATCTGGGAGAACGTTGACCAGGTTACACTGGAGACAGGGTTGGTATTTGAGGAGAGAGCTGTATCTGTGGTTGGTAGTTTGAGTTTGCTCCTGTAATGGTTAGCCAAATTTGGGGTTTGATTGGAGGGTTGTTTACATCATCATTAGAGGGAGGAGTGGTCTATTGGTTAGGACAAGGCACTTCAGGCCGGAGGGCCGGGGGTTCAAGTCCCACCTGGGGACAGCAATCTCAGGCCGGAGGGACTGGGATTTCTAGTCCTGTAGGCACTCCTTGTGGTCTTGGGCAAGCCACTTAACCCTCCATTGCCCATGTTCCCTGTAAGTATTAGTGTATGTGTCTCATATCCCCTCATGTTAAATGTATCCCCCAATTGACCGCTTTGACCTGGTGAAAAGCGGGATATAAATACAGCTAAATAAATAAAATAAATAAATAAATCATTAGGATTGCGAGTCTAAGTTTTTACAATTTCAAACAGCTCTCTACGGCGGTTGAGGGATTTGGTGAGTATATGATACTTATTATTATTTGTATTATTATTATTATTATTATTATTAATAGTGGCTTTGTAATGTTGTAATGTATTCATGTAGCGGGATCTGTCATCTGTGGATTTGGTGATCCTCCAGGTATGCTCAATCTTCCATAAGGATTTCTTTATCATTATTAAATCTTGAGTGTACCATTCTTCATGACGTTTTCAATTCTTTCTATGTTGGAAGATCGGTGCTGTAGCGGTGCTCTCTATTGAGGTATTCCAGTCAGATATAATAGCATCTAAGTCTGTTAAGTTAGGGTTAATTTGTTGAAGGTTATCATTTAAGAATCCATCCTGTTCAAACGGCTACTATCTTCTGGTCGGGGGCCCTTAGTGGGTGGAGATGATGGGGGGACATGGGATGGTAATGTGAACTTTATTAAGATATGGGACCTGTAGTGTCTGTGGGTGTGTAGGTTGAAAAAAACTGTAAAGAACATTAGATATGAAAATTAAGAGGAGGAGTGGCTCAGTGGTTGGACATGTTACCTCAGGCCACAGGGGTTCAATCCCCACTTAGGGACAAGTAACCTCAGGCCGGAGGGACTGGGGTCTCAAACCACTTAATCCTCCATTGCCTCAGATATGCTTAGATTGTGAGCCCTTTGGGGACAAGGGAAGCTGCCACCGCTGTTTAGAAAATATACCCCTAAGTGTTGGGATGATATGATCTGGATTTTGTTCCCGAGTGAGCATGAGTTTATGAGTGCACAGTGCAGTGTATGTGTGTTGGGAGTTTTTAGTGAGGTCGTTTGTGTGGGGGAGTTCTGTATATTAAGCGGTGGGAGTTCCTGTGTGTGTTGTGTGTGTATAGAATATATGTTGATATGCTTGGGTGGGTGTAAAGCCATGGTTGAGTGTGCAGTTTGCTTGGAGTTTGTGTGCTGTGGAGAGCAGCAAAATTGCTAGAAGCATGTAGACTAGTGGGTATCTTGTTAGCCTGGTTTAGCCACAGATCTGATGGTAGCTTCAGTTTCGCTGTGTAGTACTGGTGCCCCAAGGCCAGGAGCCGTGTTGTTGGGTGTGATGGAAAGGGGATTACCTTCCCGTTGCTGCCTTGGCTGGAACGCTCTGTCTAGAGACTGTCCGCTGAGGATGAGTCTGCAGTGATCCAGGTGGTGTTGGCTTTGCTGAGTGACATCACTGCTGTAATCTACTGTTGGTGTGAGTTACCAGGGGGTCCAGCAACTTGTTGCTGGTAGTGGGATGCAAGGTTGTTGGTGCTTCAATTAGTGGTTGTGCTTGCGTAAACAGTGACTTCTAGTTGTTCGTTTGTCGAGTTCGGAGGGAGAACCTGGTGACAGTGCCTGTCCTCGACTAAGGGCCACACCAAAGGGCCCTCTGGTGAGGTCCTCAGGTGCAGACTCGCCAGGCGTGGGCACACCTAAGCGCACTGCACTTTTAAATTGTCCAGTGGTGTCTGCTGTTGGGCCCTGATTGGCCTTGGCGGTAGGGAGTAGGAGGATCCTGCGTTCCTGCTCCCTGCTGCTGATGCCAATGGGGGTGGTCTGGTATGGCACATAAGCACACTGCACTTTTAAATTGTCCGGTGGTGTCAGCTGTTTGGCCTTGGTGGTAGGGTTGCATTCCCAAGTTAATGTAAGTGGCTTGGTTTAAAGAGGGTACCCTTTACTACTATGAAAGAAAGTTGTGAGGACTGATTGCTGCTGTCCCTGGAGAACACCTGTTACAGGTGAGAAACTATGCTTTCTCCAGGAACAAGCACAAAGTCAGTCCTCACACATGGGACTCCCTAGCTACAGGCTACCTAAAACATGAAAAACGCCATGAGTGACCAGAAAAGGTGAGTCATGAGCAGCAGTAACAGAGTCCTAAGTTAACAGACTCTCGAGTGACCCAAGTGTCCAGTGAGGAACCAACATTCCAGTAGCCTGAACACAGAAGGGTTGGAGAGAAGGTGTTGCCTACACCCTGAACAGATGACGGAGTATGGCCTGACCGAAGGTGTGATAGGCGATGGCCTAGTATGTAGCAGAGCTAGGCCTGAAGCCCTTTTCTCCTGCTTTAGAATGTTATTGCTGACTTTGGAAAATTACAGAATGCTGTTAGCTGTTAGAAAGAAACACCGCTCTATTCTGGCCATGATAACATGTTCTGCTCTCCTGTGAGATAAGAGAATAAAACTTTCTTACTGTTTATTGTTTAGGTAAGCCAGATGTCTGTTTCAGTAGAATGCCGCGCCACTGTATCTCTGCTAGCTGTGCTCTGACCTTGCAATTAGGATGAAAATAAAGCAGAAAAGCAGAACAGTGTAAGAATATTTTGTCTAGCGTTTTGAGCCAGGGCTAGAGAAATGTGCACAGAGGGAGGGCAAGGGGGTATGCCCGGTCAAAGATGGCTATTGGATGAAGGTATGTGGGCTACCAGAACCAATGAGAAGTTTGACCTGTATTAACTTGGAGAAGAAATGTATAAATGCTGTTGATTGACTTAGCTCAGGGCTCAGACATTTTGTATGCTAGTGCTGAGACTGTATATACAATAAAAGGGAGTTGAATCCTCATCCATTGACTCCGGGTATTATTGGGGTTGCGGGCCCTTCGCTATTACATTTCCTGGTGCATTGGCCGGGAAGGTAATACGATTTGACCGCAAGCAAATATTACCGCCTCTAGATTTGGTCCGGCTGGGACCGCAGCCGACCGACAGCGGAGAGGATCCCAGGTGCCGCCGGTCCCTTGTATCGGAGGGTTCCGCCCTGCCTCGTCGGCCTGCCGGGTCCAGCTGGCCAACACCTCGAACCCTGGTTGAGGGGAGTCCAGGATTCAACCCAAGGTGGAACGGGTTGCGCAGCGCATTAGCTACAGGATCCGGTGAGTATTGATTTTTCTGGTTCTTAGTCAGATAGCTTTGGGAAAGTCTCGAGACACCTCTGGTAACAGGTAAAGGAAGTTTGATCAGCTTCCAGGGCGATCCTAGTACCCCCGCAGGTGTATGCGTGGGGCGAACCCATCAGCCCTTTTGGTTTGGTAATTTTGGTTTAGTCAGTTAGCCCGGGAATTTTGGAATTTGGGAAATGCTAGCATGTTTGGTTGTGTGAAGAGTGTTTGAGAGGCTTTGCAACACAGGCCAAGCGAGAGCGGACTCCTCAGTAGCGCAGTTCTTGAGCGGGCGACCGCGTTCAAGTCGCGAACAGGAGGAAGCGTCTGTTGTTTGTCCCCCTCATTGTTCTGTGGGCTACGCGGACCCCTTACCCGTAGCCATTCTACCTACCCTTTCTGTTTGCTGTCTTATACGTTGTACGTCATCATGGGAGGGGCAGAGTCTGTGCAAACTCCGTTAAACTGTATGATCACAAATTTTAAGAAAGGTTTTAGTGGTGATTATGGGATCAAACTGACAGCGCCCCATTTAGAAATATTGTGCAGTAGGGTGTGGCCAGTGCTAGATGCCGGGTGGCCACCAGAAGGTACTTTTGATATTCAAATTGTATCCCGTGTGCACCTGATAGTGCGCAGTTATAGTCCAGAACAGTTTTCTTATATAGACTCCTGGTTAGGCATATGTGAGAAGCAGCCCCCCTGGATGAAGAGTTGCAGTGAGGGACAGAAAAGGATTATGTTAGCCACTACCACGAGAGTCCCTGCTAAGACAGAGAAGCTCCCGATTTATGCAGAGCCAGAGCCCCCCGAGGTTCCGGCATATCCACCTGCCTTTCTGTATACCCCAGTCCCGTCAGCTCCACCCCGAGTACCCCCACCAGTACCCCGAGTAGAGCCGGAGGTAGCAAGCGTACCTCCAGCCGAAGCGCCTCCCCCCGAGCATCCACCTCCAAAGCTTGAAGAGCAGACCCCTCCTCGTAGAAGTCGCAGCCCTAGTCCTGAGCAGTACTCTGATGCGGAGCAGTCACCCCCTGAGGAATCCGCTAGTGGATCGTCAGATGCCAGTCCAGAGCCATCCACCAGACCAGACGCCAGTAGCAGAGTCACCTCCAGATCCACTAAGCTGCGGGATGCCCTCAGACCCCGAAAAGCAGGCCAGAAAGAAGCCCGCCAATTGCCACTGCGGCAGGTCTCGGGATTACCTTTCAAAAATGACGAGGGTCAGGTTGTGACCGGACCAACCAGTTTAGTTTATGTGCCTTTCTCCACAACAGATTTATTAAACTGGAAAACACATTATGCTTCCTATACTGAAAAGCCCCAGGATTTGACAGAGTTAATGACTAGTATTATGCAAACCCATCAGCCCACCTGGTCTGATTGCCGCCAGCTCCTGGCTACCCTCTTTACTACGGAGGAGCGGGCACGGATAGTGCGGGCAGCCACTAAATGGTTGGAGGAGAACCCTGTAGTTGGGAGAGACCAGAATCTAGATCCCCAACAGGCAGCAGCTGCAGATTTCCCTAACAAAGATCCCAAGTGGGACCCAAATAGCGATGCAGGAGAAAAAGCCCTCACCCGGTTTCGCCAGGCTTTACTACAGGGCCTGAGGAAGGGAGGCCAGAAAGCTATGAATATTGGGAAAGTAGCAGAAGTTCTTCAGCGCCCAGATGAGAGTCCGGCTGCTTTCTATGAACGATTATCTGAAGCCTATAGACTTTACACCCCATATGACCCAGCAGCTGAGGAGAATTTACACATGGTAAATACCGCTTTTGTGAGTCAGTCCCAGGGAGACATAAAGCGAAAACTGCAGAAATTAGAAGGATTTGCAGGCATGAACTCAGCGCAGCTAATGGAAGTCGCACAAAAGGTATATGTGAATCGTGATGAAGAATGTAAAAGGGAAAGTGACAGAAGGATGAGGAGAAAAGTGGATTTGCTCGCTGCAGCACTAGTGGAAGGACGCAGAGGAGGATATCCTAACAGAAGAGCCAGAGGGCGAGGAAGGGGCCGAGGGAGCGTTCGGCCCCCCTTAGGCGCAAATCAGTGCGCTTATTGTAAAGAGGAAGGACATTGGAAGGATACGTGCCTGAAACGTGGCTCCACCCCCTGGAGGGGACGTGGGAGCACCAGGAGAGCAGGGGGGGGGCAATTCCAGCAGCGAGGGGGGATGCAGCGCGCACAGTTTCAACAGACTCAGCAGAATGAGACTGCCATGGAAGGAAAAGTCGCCGAGGGCTATTTCATGGATGATGAAGACTAGGCCAGACCGGGCTCCAAGTTCTTCTTGGGTCTCCAGGAGCCTATGGTCAAATTAAAGATTGGAGACCAGCATATGGACTTTATGGTAGACACGGAGGCTGAACATTCAGTAGCAGCCAAGCCTGTGGCCCTGTGTCCTCTCGATCTGTTACAATTGTGGGAGCTACTGGAACTAGAACAAGACCTTTCTTGCAGAACCGCGCCTGTGAATTAGGGGGGCAGCAGATAACACACCAGTTCCTGTACATGCCTGAATGCCCAGTTCCCCTTTTGGGCCGAGACATGCTTGCAAAGCTACAAGCACAGATATCTTTCGTTGAAGGGGGAAAAATGGAAATGACTATAAACTCAAAGACTGCTGGCCTGATGGTGTTAACTGTCCCCCGAGAAGAAGAATGGCGGTTCTATTTACCTGCATCCAAAACAGCAAGTTCCTGTATACTTACCAGCATTGTAGCCCCACCTGGAGTATGGGCAGAGAATAATCCACCTGGCCTAGCAAAGAATATAGCTCCTGTGCTTGTTACCCTGAAACCGGGAGCAGAACCAGTGCATGTGCGTCAGTATCCCCTCCCAAGACCAGCAATTGAAGGCATTCATCGCCACCTGAAGAAATTATTGCAGTATGGACTTCTTAGAGAATGCCAATCACCCTGGAACACCCCCCTTCTCCCAATCAAGAAGCCTGGGACAGGTGACTACCGCCCAGTGCAGGATTTACTTCGAGTGAACAGTGCAGTTGAAACCATACATCCAGTAGTACCAAATCCTTACACCCTCCTGGGACTGATTCCAGCAGAAGCCACTCACTTTACTGTTTTGGACTTAAAAGATGCCTTTTTCTGTATACGCCTGGCAGAAGCCAGTCAGCTTTTGTTTGCATTTGAATGGGAAAACCCTACCACAGGACGATGAGGGCAACTCACTTGGACTCGATTACCACAAGGATTCAAGAATTCACCTACTATCTTCAGTGCAGCCCTCAGTCAAGATCTGTCAAGCTACTCTGTAACTCCGGGAAAAAGAATTTTGCTCCAATGTGTAGATGATTTGCTTATAGCCACCAACAACAAATCTGATTGTATACAAGCTACAAGTGATCTCTTGCACCTTTTGAATGAAGCTGGATACAAGGTTTCCAGAGCCAAGGCGCAGCTGTGCCAGACAGAAGTGAAATACTTAGGGTTCCATTTGTCCAAAGGAACCCGGAAGTTAGGACTTGAGCGAAAAGAAGCAGTCTGCCGCATCCCAACCCCCACTACTAGAAAACAGGTACGAGCTTTCTTGGGAGATGCAGGCTATTGCCGCATATGGATACCAAATTTTGCGCTCATGGCAAAGCCCTTGTACCAAGTCACACAGGGAATGGAACGATCTCCCCTTGAATGGGGCCCAGAACAAGATAAAGCATTCAAATCACTGAAAACAGCACTGATGTCATCCCCAGCCTTGGGCCTACCGGATGTGCAGAAACCATTTCGTCTGTATGTCCATGAATCAAGTGGAAACGCATTGGGAGTCTTGACCCAGCCTCTTGGGTCTTGGCAGCGACCTGTGGCCTACCTGTCGAAACAATTGGATCCTGTTGCCAAAGGCTGGCCACCTTGCCTGAGAGCTGTAGCAGCCACAGCCCTCTTAGTGAGCGAAGCTGACAAGCTCACCTTAGGACAAAATCTTCAAGTCACTGTACCACACTCTGTTTTAACCCTGATGGAACACAAAGGAAACCATTGGCTCACCAATGCCCGAATGCTGAAGTATCAAAGTATGCTATGTGAGAATCCTAACTTGCAATTGAGTGTTAGCCAAACGCTGAACCCAGCTACCCTATTGCCAATCGGGCCAGGCCCTTCTCCTTATACAGTATGGCGAACTGTATCTCTTATTTATCTGGTGTTGCACTGCATGCGGAGTCTGGATTCTTGGCATTGTGGTTTAATTTTTGTCTACATATTTTTATTTTTACTTTAGGTTGTGATCACGTATTCTGTACATGGTGAGAGCCTGTGTCCTGAGTGTGTGACCGAGGCCGTGTGTTCTGTTAACATGAAGTTTATATGCAGGGATCTGTACTGTAGTAATTTGCCTTGTTTAGCTTTTCAAATAGGTGTTAGATGTTCTAGGGCCTGCTGCAGTATTTATAGTACTGCTTTTTTCTGGGTAGGCACCTTGTATGAGTTTTGGAAGTTTATGTTGGTATATATGATATGGTATGGTATATTTGGCCTTGTAGATCTTTGGTGAATTTTGTAGGGTTTTATATTAGTTCCCAATATGCCTGGTACTGGAGAATGTTTGTTATTAGTGATATGACCAGAATCATATATATTTTTTTAATATATTGAGTTCTGTGGGTGAATGTCCTGCTTCTGCTCTGCACCCATTGTCGAAGGAGAGGCGAATTATAATTTGGTTTTATAAACTGTGCTGTGGTTCTCACTTTTTCTTGGTGTGCAAGCATCTTGCATTTCCTTTGTTTTTTATGGAATATATATTCACATTAACACCATGCTGGCCCAGTGCGCTGTTTCAGGAGTTATGTTGGGGTTGCCAAGCCCTTCTTGGTGTTTATGTTAGAATGGGAGGTGTGTTAGGGTCACAAAGTCCCTCTTGTTTTTCAGAGGGTGGGAAGTGCTGTGTTGGGGCGCCAAGTGGCTCTTGTTTTTGTGGAAGTGTGAGATGCTGCATGGGTGCTGTTGAGCCCATCTTGTTTAGCATATTTAACAGTATGTTTCCTAGGCTCTGCCCTGGTAAAGCATAGTTGCTCACCTGTAACAGGTGATCTCCGGGAACAGCAGGAATTTAGTCTTCACATTTGGGTATCGTCGGTACCGACAGAGCCTGCGCGGGAACGCTCCCCAGCGTCCAATTAGAAAGCTTTTGGGAGCATCCCACAGCACCTGCGTGCTGCCTTCCCGCCTTTCCCAACTGTCTCGCTCCAGTTGCGTTTAAAGCTGAGACAAAGAGAGAGAGAGGGAAAGAGAAAGAGATAGATAGAGAGATACAACTCCTAGGGGAGGTGGGTGGGTTGTGAAGACTAAATTCCTGCTGTTCCCGGATCACCTGTTACAGGAGAGTAACTATGCTATCTCCAGGAACAAGCAGGAATGTAGTCTTCACATATGGGGACTCCCTAGCTTTAGATGCCAGGGAGAGACCCCAGAAGTTGTGTGTCCCTATGAAAGGGCTCCACTTCCCCCCATGGATCTCTGGCATCCAGGGTAGGAGTTGATTAGGTATGGAACAGGTGTTGGAGAACAGCCTGACCAAACAAGGCATCCCGGTGGGAGTCCTTGTCTAAGCAGTAATGGGCTGTGAAGGTATAAACCGAGGCCCAGGTGGCTGCTCGACAGATGTCGTCGATAGACACAGAGTGCAGATGAGCCATTGAAGCTGCCATAGCTCTCACATTGTGAGCTGTGACATGGCCCTCCAGAGGAAGATTCTTACTCTGATAGGCAAAGGAAATACATTGAGCAATCCAGTTAGACAGTGTTCTCTTGAAGTCCCAAATGAGAAGGATCAAAAGCAACAAAGAGTTGAGAGGACTTTCTTTGTTGCTGTGTTCTTTGTAAGTAAAAGGCTAAAGCTCTTTTACAGTCCAAAGTATGAAGATTCCTTTCTGCATTTGATGCATGAGGCCTTGGAAAAAATACAGGTAGGTAGACCGCTTGGTTTAGATGAAAAGGCGAGACCACCTTTGGCATAAAGTGTGGATAAGTCCTAAGGACTACCTTGTCATGATGGAACCTTGAATGAGGCGGATCAGCCACTAGTGCCTGCAACTCACTGATGCGACGTGCTGATGTGATTGCAATGAGAAAGATAAACTTCCAAGAAAGGAATTTCAATGAGATAATAGCTAAGGGTTCGAAAGGTGGCTTCATGAGCTGACCAAGAACCAGGTTTAAGTCCCATATGCCTCTGGTGGTGGCCTAATGGGAGGCTTAGTTAGAAGAAGGCCTCTCATAAATCTTGCTATAAGAGGATGGGAGGAAATAGCTGCAATAGCACTCAAATGGACTCTTACTGAGTTAATCTTAAGTCCTGCATTGGATAAATGAAGGAGATACTCCAGTAATGATTCCAGAGGTACCGCAAGGGAGTTAAGACCCTTCTGCGAACACCATATGGTAAACCTTTTCCACTTGAAAGCATAAGAGCGTCTTGTGGAAGGCTTCCTGGAAGCATAAAGGATATCCTTCACTTGCTGAGGGAGGTTAAGATCATGGCGATCTAGGCCTTCAGCAACCAAGCCCTGAGATGCAGAGACTGGGGATTGGGATGCCATAACATTCCGTCCTCCTGAGATAGGAGATCTGGAGCAGACCCTAACTCCAGAGAGGGAGCTTGAGAGAGATGTAGAAGCAGAGGGTACCACACTTGCCGTGGCCAATGTGGAGCTATGAGGATCATACGGCCTCTTGTCTCTCTGAAGCTTGAATAGGGTTTTGGGAATTAGGGGAATGGGTGGAAAGGCATAAAGGAAGTCTTGACCCCAGTGAAGGAGGAAAGCATCCTTGGCCTGAGAGCCCTGAGCCGGAATCCTGGAACAGAACTGGGGAAGTTTGGCATTCAACGGACTTGCAAAGAGGTCTATGTCCGGGGTTCCCCCAATTTGAAAAATCCTGGCCACCTGGTCTGCATGTAGAGACCATTCGTGTGGAAGCAGAACTCGACTGAGTCTGTCTTCCCAAGAGTTTTGTATGCCTGGAAGATACACTGCCAGGAGATGAATCTGATTCTCTCGGGCGAGGGCCCATAGTCGCAAAGCTTCATTGCAAAGCGACAGAGAGCCTGTTCCCCCCTGCTTGTTCACATAGAACATGGCTACTTGATTGTTCGTATGAATGAGGACTGTCTTGTAGCTGAGCAGGGTTTGGAACACTCGAAGAACAAGGAAGATTGCTCTGAGCTCTAAGAGATTGATATGTAGATGAGTCTCCTGTAGAGTCCAAGTGCCTTGGGTGGAGAGATCTTGCAGATGAGCTCCCCAACCCATTCGTGAAGCATCTGTTGTGAGAGTTGCCTGGGGTAAAGGTTGTTGAAAGGGAGACCCCAGCAACAGGTTCTGAGTGGACTGCCACCATTGGAGAGACAAAATAAGGCGATTTGTGTTTGCTATTTTGTCTGACAGGCACCCTGATGCCTGGGTCCATTGAGTGGATAAAGTCCACTGGGCTGCTCTCATAAGGAGGCGAGCATAAGGAACCACATGCACTATAGATGCCATGTGGCCTAGTAGTGGTAACATTTCTCGGGCAGTGAGATGAGGTTTTAGCACTGCTTGAGAAGCTAACTGCACCATGCGAAGGCAACGGGCCTGGGGAAGATAGGCCCTTGCTTTTCTGGTATCCAGCAAAGCTCCTATGAACTCTAGAGACTGAGTGGGAGTTAGACTGGATTTTGGGATGTTTATGACCAGACCCAAATACTAAAGGATACGCATTGTGCAAGATAGGGAAGTCCTGGCCTCTGATTCTGATGGGGCTCGAATGAGCCAGTCGTCTAAGTAGGGGAAGACGAATATCCCTAGAGTGCGGAGAAATGCTGCTACCACAGCCATGCATTTTGTGAACACCCTTGGTGCTGAGGCCAGGCTAAAAGGAAGCACCCTGTATTGGTAGTGCTTTCCTTGAAAAAGGAACCGAAGGAACTTTCTGTGAGTTGGATGGATGAGAACATGAGTGTACGCATCCTTGAGATCTAGAGAACAAAGCCAATCCTGACTCTGAAGGTATGGCAGCAGAGTTCCCAGAGAAATCATCTTGAATTTCTCTTTGAACAGGAATTTGTTCAATTCTCTGAGGTCTAAAATAGGTCTGTGTCCCCCTGTTTTCTTTGGGATAAGGAAATAGGGGGAGTAAACCCCGTACCCTGTTGATGAATGGGCACTTCTTCTATTGCCCCTTGGGCAAGAAGCATAGTGACCTCTTGATCTAACAGGTCGATGAGAGAGGTCTGAGAATTGAATTGTCTTACCATTGTGGGAGGGGGCATGCACAGAAAGTGAAGCTTGTACCCCTCTTTTATAATGGAGTGTCCAATGTTCTGCTGTTATTTGCCCCCATCTGGGGGCAAAGTGACACAACCTTCCTGGAATGGTGGAAGGTTCTGGTCCATTGAGGGCCAGGAAGGCTAAGTTCTCTAGATGAAAGTCAAAGGCCTTGTGGAGGCTGAGACTGCTGAGACGGTTGAGGCTTAGCAGTCTTTGCTTTCCTTTGTTTAGGTGGTTGCTGACTTTTCCGGGCAGGCTGACCTGCAGAACGTCCCTGCTGGGAATAAGAGGGCTAAAACCTCTTCTTTTTTGAGAAGAAAGAAATCTTTCAAGAAACCATTCTTGCAAGATCAGCTGTGGCTTTGGATAACCTATCCAAAGTGGAGTTGTCAGCATCCAACTCATTGGCTTTTTCTTGCCAATTTTTGCCTAATAGGTTCTCACCTGTACAAGGGATATTGCCCAGCTTGTCCTGCACCCAGAGCTCCAAATCGGATGCCTGGAGCCAGGCAATTCTACGTGCACCTATGGCAATGGCAGAGGTTCTGCTTATGCACTCAAAACAGTCAAAAGCTGCATGATTGACAAACTTAGAAACATCCTGGGCATGTTTAACCAGTGTGAGAAAATCCTGCCTCTTGTCATCAGAAAGGAGAGGGCTTAAAATCTCCAAGTCTCCTGTGACTTCTTTAAGGAACATTCCCATATATATAATATATGTACTGATCCTGGCAGAAAGCATGAAAGCCTGGAAAGTACGACATCCAAAGGCATCCAAAGTTCTACACTCACGTCCTGGAGGATTAGAGGCATGCCTCTTTGCACACCTGATCCTTCTCATAGCTGATTCCACTACAATAGAGTGGTGAGGAAGCTGAGTTTTCTGGAAACCAGGACAAGGAGGGACTCTATACATGGTATCCAGTCTGCGAGAGTGAGGAGAGGTGGTAAGAGGTGTCTCCCACATTCTCAACATGAGATCATGTAAGATCTCATGGATAGACAGAGTAGCTGCCTCCTTAGGAGCTTTGGGATATTGTAAAATCTCCAACTCCTTAGCCCTGGGCTTTGTTTCAGGAGCCACAGTAATGGACAGACCTCGAGCCACCTCTCTGATAAAATCCTGAAAGGAGATATCTTCTGTAGGAGACATCCTACGTTTAGGGGAGGAAGGCTCCTCCGGGAGAAGTATGCCGGCACCGGCAGAGCTGTCAGAATCCTCGGAGTCCTCCGAGGATTCGAAGTACCTTCTGTCCGGATGCTCTAGAAGAGCCCGATACCTGTACCAACCGAAGTCGGTACCGGGGGTAATCGGTACCGGTGTATCGGCACCGGAAGGCATCGCATGACTGGGTGCCAGCAAAGCAGACACCGATGTCGATGCTATCGGTATCGGTACCTGTTGAACTGTCTGACGCAGTTCCGAGGGTGTCGATACCGCAAGGAGAGCCGCCAGACTGCGTTCAATAGCCAGGAACCTTTGGTCTATCGATGCTGCCGAGGCCTGGGTATCGGTACCGGAAGCAGCCGGTAACCCAGAGCATGGCTCCGGTAGTTCTGCCGAGGTCGAGGCCTCGAAAATATCCTGGAGCCCCGATAATGCTTTGGAAGCCGAAGCCTGCCGCCGGGGCAATTTTGCCGGTACAGAACCCTCAAGGGCAACGCCAGAGGCATCTCGATGCTTGGAAGGATATCTACCCTTTGAGGACCGGCTAGACTTATGTTTAGTTACCTGAGATCCATGGGAGGAAGACAAAGCCCTATAAGACGTCGATGCCACAGAAGCTGCATCGGAGGGAAAAAGGGCACTGAGCTTAGCAGCTCGGTTTTGTCGACCCCTCTTGGACATCACGGCACAAGCCATACACTCGGAGATGGAGTGGTCAGGACCTAAACATTTAAGACACCACTCATGGGTGTCGGTGACGGACATGGTACCGCCACACTTGGTGCAGTTTTTGAATCCCGAAACGGGTTTTTCCATAGTGGAGGAAATTTTGGGCCTAAGGCCCAAAATGGCGCGTGCACCTAGGAAGAAAAGTTTGGAAAAAAATAGAATATATATATATATTTTTTTTTTTTTTTTTTTTAAACGAAAGAAAGAAAGAAAAGAGAACCGGCGGTACCGGTATAGCATCGAGGAAGGCAGACGCGACCACAAAAAAGAAGGAATAAAGAAAAACATTTCTGCGGTGACAGGAACGACGACCTGCTGGCTCCGCGGAAAACAAAGAACTGGAGAGAGGCAGTTGGGAAAGGCAGGAAGGCAGCACGCAGGCGCTGTGGGATGCTCCCAAAAGCTTTCTAATTGGATGCTGGGGAGCGTTCCCGCACATGCTCCGTCGGTACCGACGATTCCCATATGCGAAGACTACATTCCTGCTTATTCCTGGAGATCATATGAACATAAGAACAAAAGAAATGCCATACTGGGTCAGACTAAGGTCCATCAAGCCCAGTATCCTGTTTCCAACAATGACCAATCCAGGTCACAAGTACTTGGCAGGTTCCCAAAAAGGCACACAGGTTCCACAATGCTCATCCCGGGGTAAGCAGTGGATTTCCTGGGTCCTCTTTAATAATAGTTTATGGCCCTTTTCTCCAGGAACTTGCCCAAACCTTTTTTAAACCCAGCTACACTAATAGCTTTTACTACATCTTCTGGTAACTAATTCCAGAGTTTGATTACACAGGGTAGTAAGCTAACTATAGGGAGGCAGTTATATCCCCTTGCAGTTACCGCATTTCAGCATGGCTAAAGAGCTGCCGGTGCAACTAAGGCCACCCACTAAGTTGGCATTAGTTGCACTCACGCTACTTGCGCTGAGCCACTATGTTAGTTTCTGCTGACAATGTAGATGCCTGAGTGTGAGAATTCTTTCTCTTGCCTCACTCAGCAGTAAAGTATAATTTTAGGAAAGAAATCCTGTAAACCTAACAGTAATGGGTAAAAGAATTTTTTGACTACATATGTCTGTTTTTAGTTTGTACTGGTGAAGATCTATTTCTGTTCTGCATATGTGTGACTGAGGCTACATGTTCTGATAGCATGGAGTTTCTATGTAGGGAGCTGTAGTAATCCTGCTTATTCAGTTTTCTGAATAGGAATATGGATGTTCCATAAGAACATAACATAAGATATGCCATACTGGGTCAGACCAAGGTCCATCAAGCCCAGTATCCTGTTTCCAACAGTGGCCAATCTAGGTCATACGTACCTAGCAGTTTCCCCAAAAGACACAGGTTCCACAATGCTTGTATTGGGTCAAACATTGATATCCTGGGTCCCTTCTTAATAATGGTTTATGGACCTTTCCTCCAGGAACTTGTCCAAACCTTTTTTAAACCCAGCTACACTAACAGCCTTTACTACATCCTCCAGTAACAAATTCCAGAGTCTGATTATACGTTGAGTGAAAAAATATTTTCTTTTATTAGTCTTAAATAGTTTACCCTGTAGCTTTATTGCATGTCCCCATGCCCAATGCAATATTGAAGGTGCTGTCCGTTTCTGGGTATGCTCCATGTTGTGTGAGTTTTGGAAGTTAGTGCTGTTATGGATAGCAGATTTGCTCTATGGATACTGTACTCTGGGTTCTTGGTGAGGTCAACTGAAGGGGGCTGGTTGGATACTGGAAAGTGTATTGTTTTGGAGATTTGCAGTTTTGTGTTCTATGCTGCCAGACTGAAAATTTTAAAATATTTTGTCAGTTCAGATTCAAGGAAATTTCAAATTTTAAGGGAACATCTCAGTTTAATTTTGTTTAGTAGCCTGATGGCTTCACCACTGCTGAGTTCCGGACTTTTCCAGCTCTAGCACAAACCAATCCAGAATTTGAATTCATGGCTACCAGGATTAGTTTATTTCATTTTATATCTTCCCTTCTCATCAATAATCTGGTCACAGCAAAATAAATCTGATGTGTAGATACTTATAATGGTTTGATTGAGGGGAGGGGCTGTGTAAGTGGCTTTTCGTTAATCAAATGTAATATTCTATTATGTTTGTTTTATTATAACATCTGCTTTACTAAATTGCATGTATATGTTTGGAAGCCACCTAGGATTTTAGATTGGTGGCATATACATTTTAAACAAAGTATACTAAATTATGATGCTGCAATGAATCTCCGCACATGGCCCTGCATCATTCTCATGCTGGCCCTAGGGGGAGTGGGGGGGGGGGTACTGGGAGGTGGAGGAAAGCAAAAACCTCAGATTGGGATCAGCATGATCAGAGGAAAAAATGGTCAGACAACAAAGGTAGAAGATAATTTTATTTTCAATTTAATGATCGCACTTGGTGTTATCTTTATATTTTATACAATATGTGGAAATGCATCTCTTTTTGTTTTTCTGGTATTGCATTGTATACAGAATCTGAATTTTTGGGGTTACAGTTTAATTGTTATCTACATATGTTTATTTTTAGGTTATGGTCACTTATTCTGTACTTGGTGAGAGTCTGTGTTCTGAGTGTGTGACCACGACTAGGTGTTCTGTTAACATAGAGTTTGTATGTAGGGATCTGTATTGTAGTAATCTGAATTGTTCAGCTTTTCAAATAGGTGTTGGATGTTCTAGGGTCCACTGCAGTTTTTACAGTGATACTTTTTTTGGATGGGCTCCTTATGTAAGTTTTGGAAGTTGGTGCTGATATGATATGGTATGGTAGATTTGCTCTATAGATCCTCAGTGACTTTGTTATAGGGTTTTGTATTAGTTCACAATATGCCTGCTACTGGAGAATGTCTGTTAGTGAGATGATCAGAATCAGATTATTTTTTTTAAAGATATTGAGTTCTGTAGGTGAACGTCCTAGTTCTGCTCTGCACCCACTGTTGAGGGAGGGAGTTCTGTGGATGTAAAATATATGTTCAAAAAGAAAAAGCAAGAACCATAATGCAGTTTATAACAAAATAAAAATGAGTTATAATTTAGCTTTATAAACTGTGCTGCAGTTCTCGCTCATTCTTTTAGTTCCTTGGTGTGTAAACAACTTGCATTTCCTCCATATTATCTAATCGGCTTTTTGATTTGGTTCAGTCCTTGGCTGGAGTTTTGAGAAAGCCCGCCCTCCCCCCTCCCACACACACACACTACGGGGGTGGGGATGTGTGCCATATCATCCCTCACCTCAGACAGCAGATTGCCTTGAGCTGCCCCCTCCGTACTGCCTTAAATACTACAGCAAGGATTATTCAAAATGCAAAAAAACGGGAGCACATCACCCCAATCCTAAGAGACCTTCACCTCCTTCCACTGCAAGCAAGAATCAAGTACAAAGCCATCTTACTCATCCACAAAACTATCCACCAAGCACGGAACACCTCACTACACTCCTTACTGCCTCGACCATCCCACAACAGATCAACCAGACATTCCTCCAATAACTCTATCGTTGTCCCCCACAAAAGAACCAAATCCACACAACGGACCTGCAACAGAGCATTCGAACTTTATGCTCCATCCCTCTGGAACTCTCTACCAAACCACATCAAGAACAACAACGACATCACATCATTTAAGAAACAACTGAAGACAATCCTATTCCGTGAACATCTCTCAACAGAAACACCACCATGACCTAATACTTAGATTTAGCAGAAGTAAATCATGTCCATGTCTACCCATAATCATTAATTGTTGACCCTGGTGATGGCCCCACCCTAAAAGAAATTACCCCTCCCTATGTCACATGTTACACCGCTTTGACCCGGTGAAAAGCGGGATATAAATGCAGTTAAATAAAAAAAAAAAATGGGAACAGCTGGGTGATGTTGAAAAACAGTGGGCAAAACTGAAAGGGGATATTTTAAGGGCAACAAACCTTTTTGTTAGAAAGATAAATAAATGTAAAAGGAAAAGGAGGTTCTCAAAAGAAGTAGCTGAAAAGGTGAAGAAAAAGAAGGCCTTCATGAAATACAAGAGATCAGAGAGAGAGGAAGACAGGCATCTATTTTTGGAAAAACTTAGAGAAGGTAGCAAAGTAGTTAGGAAAGTAAAGGTACAAAAAGAAGAAGAAATAGCCAATACAATTAAATGCGGGGATAAGACATTTTTCAGATATCTTAGTGAGAGACGGAAGGGCAAAAGTGGAATTGTCAGACTCAAGGGTGAAGGGGAGGAATATGCAGAAACTGATAAGGATAAAGCAGAATTGCTTAACAAATATTTCTGTTCTGTGTTCACAGAAGGGCTAGGAGCAGGACCTCAGAAGACACCCAGAAACAGTAACAGAAGTGACATGGATCTCAAATGATTTTCAGAAGTCTGTGTTTGTGAGGAACTAGCTAAACTAAAAGTAGACAAAGCCATGGGTCCAGATGGGATACATCCAAGAATACTGAGGGAACTTGGGGATGTTCTAGAAGCTCCAGTCTATTTATTTTATTTATTTATTAACAATTCTTATATACCGCACTATTAGACATCAGCGCGGTTTACATTGAACAAAAACATCCGACAATTTACATATGTCTGGTCAATTACATTTAACAGGAGATATAAACTTGGGATATAGGGGAAACTATATACAAAGGTCTAACCTTTTCAAAGCCTTTTTGGAGTCGGGACCGGTGCTAGAAGACTGGAGAAAGGCACAAAAGCAGACATAAGGATGACATTGAGAACTACAGGCCGGTTAGTCTAACCCCTGTGGTTAGTAAATTATTGGAAATGCTGCTAAAAGAGAGAATAGTGCATCTGAATAGCATGGATTCACTAGAGGCAGGTCTTGTCAGACAAATCTGATTGATTTCTTTGACTGGGTGACCAGGGAGTTGGATCAAGGGAGAGCCCTAGATGTGGTGTATTTAGGTTTCATTAAAGTCTTTGACTCTGTTCCTCACAGGCGACTTATAAACAAACTGAGCACCCTAGGGATGGACCCTAAAGATACCGATTGGGTTAGAAATTGGTTGAGTGGGAGGCAACAAAGAGTACAGATAAATGGAGCTCTCTCTGAAGAGGAGGTGATTACCAGTGATGTGCCACAGGGATCTGTCCTTGATCCAATTCTTTTTAACATCTTTGTTAGTGATATTGCAGAAGGACTGTCGGGTAAGGTTTGCGGATGATACCGAAATCTGCAATAGAGTAGACACCCAGGAAGGAGTAGATAACATGAGGAGGGATCTAGCTAAGCTTGAAGAATGTTATAGAATCTGGCAGCTGAAATTTAATGCTAAAAAACATAGGGTCATGAATTTGGGCTGCAAAAATCCAAGGGAGCGATACAGTGTAGGGGTGAGGTACTTCTGTCCACAAAAGAGGAACATGACCTGGGTGTAATTGTGTCTGACGATCTTAAAGTAGATAAAGAGGTAGAAAAGGTGACTGTGAATGCCATAAGGATGCTTGGGTTTATAGGGAGAGGAATGGCCAGCAGAAAAAAGGAGGTGATAATGCCTCTGTATAAGTCTCTGGTGTAACCTCATTTGGAGTATTGTGTGCAATTCTGGAGACCGCCCCTTCAAAACGATATAAACTGGTTGAAGTCGGTGCAGAGGGTGGCAACTAAAATGGCTAATGGTCTTCATTATGAAGCAAATGAGGACAGACTTAAAGATCTTAATATGTTTACTTTAGAGGAAAGGCGGGATAGGGGCAATATGATAGAGACATTTATATATCTCCGTGGCATAAATGCACAGGAGAGTCTCTTTCAATTGCAGGTAAGCTCTGCTATGAGGGGACAAAGCATGAGAATGAAGTGGGATAGACTCAGCAGTAATATGCAGAAATATTTCTTTACGGAAAGAGTGGTAGATGCGTGGAATAGTCTCCCAGTGGAGGTAGTGGACACGAGGTCAGTATCTGAATTCAGAAAAGCATGGGACAAACACAGAGGATCTCTAAAAGTAAAAAGAGGACTATTGTAGTTGATATGGAAGGGCAGACTAGAAAGGCCATGTGGTCTTTTTCTGCCGTCATATTTCTATGTTTTTATATCCCTTCCTGAAGCCAATCCTACATAAGAAAATAAGATATGTCATACTGGGTCAGACCAAGGTCATCAAGCCCAGTATCCTGTTTCCAACAGTGGCCAATCTAGGTCATACGTACCTAGCAGTTTCCCCAAAAGACACAGGTTCCACAATGCTTGTACTGGGTCAAGCATTGATATTCTGGGTCCCTTCTTAATAATGGTTTATGGACCTTTCCTCCAGGAACTTGTCCAAACCTTTTTTAAGCCCAGCTACACTAACAGCCTTTACTACATTCTCCGGTAACAAATTCCAGAGTTTGATTACACGTTGAGTGAAAAAATATTTTCTCTAAGTAGGGCATCCAAGCCTGCCATTCATGGATCCATCCAAAGGCTTAAATAGCTCCTCATATTGGCATTCTCCTACATAGTCATAAAGTGGAATACTGAACAGCCCCATCTTTGCACTATGAGGCTGCACAAGTGAGGCTTGAACTCTCATTCGCCTGGATACAAGGAATTCTGATTCAGTATGTCTGCCTACAAGTTGTCAGTGCTTGCAAAAGAAGCTGCAAACAGGAATATCAGATACTGCTCCACCCAACAACACAGCCCCGCAAACTCAAGATCCACTCCAGCACTGCAAGGTAAGGATCACTCAATCCAGTGCTTCCAACAGCACCCCAGCCATCAGATGCTGGAACCACAACCACCACCTAAACTGCTCTTTGATCTACCAGGGGAGAGGACGGGCCTGGTCGATTAACCAGGCACAGCTAAACCAGAAGGTTAGCAGTTATCTCTGCAGTGAGCACATATGTACCCTTGTCCAAGGAACTGACTTCAAGTTGGATGCCATGGACTCAAGTATCTGCAGGTTGTCCCCAGCCAATAGAGATGACTGAGCAATAAATGCCATCAGTTGGTTCTGAAGCTTGAGGGGCCTTTTTGTTTTGAGTAGACCAGACCCAGAAGAATATATAACCAAACCCCTAGGAACTCCAAATCCTGAGAAAGAATCAAGCTGTTCTAAGAAGAGTTGATCATCAACCCCAGCCTTTCCCACTAGTAAACCACCAGGTCTGAATCATCTCTTGACTTCTCCAGAGAGCCTAACCAGATCAGCCAGATATTCAAGTATGAGGGACCCCAAGTTCCCTACTTGCAAAGAAACACCTCTACCACTACCACTACCTTGGAAAAAGTATGAGGAGCTGCATCTAGGCCAAAGGGTAGTGCCTGGACCTGAAAGGTGGCTTGGAATATACATGCGGAGAAAACTGCTGATGCCATTCCCACTTGGGAAAGTGACAATATGCCTTGGTGAGATGCTAGGAAGGTGAGAAATATCCCCTGCCTGACCAATGCAACGACAGACCCAAAACTCCTCATACGAAAATGAGATGCTTTGAGTCTGAAAACAACAGGCCTTTAAGTCCAAGTTATGCTGGAAGGCACTGCTATGAAAATGTAATAACATCCCTGGCCCTGCTGTGGAGAGCATGGGAAAAATAGCATGCAATTGCAAGAGGCATTGAAAAGTTTCTTTGGATATCACCTATATGAGCAGAGAGTCACAAGGAGACCTTATAGGCAATGCTGTAATTCAAATATTGCACATCATAATTCCCAGGCTGGTCTGAACCATAGCCTTTAGGGATAGAAAGCAGACATCTTGTAGAAAGAGCTATTACATCTCCAACCTTGACTAAGGACTCAAAAGATCCACTGGTCGAACATGGTATGGGTCCCCCCACAGAGAAGCAGCCCGAGCTACTCCCAAACTGGCTGCACCTCAGGAAAAGCCACCAGAACTCATTGAGTGGGATTACAGGTTCCCACTGGAGCCATGGTGGAAACTCAAGCACATCAAAAGACTGCCTCTTGGGGTGTCACATGAGGATGGCCGACTGAATGGACGCCCGTGCACTGAGCTCCTCTCCATCCCCAGACAACTTGGGAAAAAAACTTGACAAAAACCTTGAAAAGACATGGTAAACACACAACAAGTGACAGTGGGAGAACAGCCACATTGAAAAGAAACAGGGGGAGGGAATGCTGGCGAAAACACCCTGAGGGGGAGGGAATGCTGGCAAAAACACCCCGCGTGCTAAAGGAGAAGGCCCTGGGAGCCAACATGGCAACGGGGCAAGGTACCCCGCTGGTGGCCCTACATGAAACAGTGATGTGAGAGCTAACCCAAAACAGAACTGTAGCCTTAGCAGCTAAACTCACCCGTTTTCAAAGCTCCATAGATAATCTGAAAGGCAGCGTAGAAGTGCAAATGGTGCGGCTCCAGCAGTTGGAAGATCGGGTGGAGAAAAACGAGCAAGAGGCCAAGGCGCTGATCAGCAGGATAGCAGCATTAGAGTGCACAAAAAGAGAACTCTTAGAAAAAATAGATGATTTGGAGAACAGAAATCGGCGAAACAACATAAGGTTGGTGGGCCTGCCAGAGGGCATTAGAGAGGAAGATCTCTGGGACATTGTAGAGACATGGCTCCCTACAAAACTAGGCCTCCAAACAAGGGGGGAGCGCATGGTAGCTGAATGGGTGCACAGAGTGGGACCCAGATGCGAGTAAGCAGGCAGGCTGCGACCAGTGATTGCATGGATACTCAACTTCGCAGAAAAACATAAGATGATGGTGTTGTACAGAAACAAGAGGACTTTAGAATACCACGGAAATACAGTGCTACTTTTCAATGATTACTCTGCGAAGGTGGCAGACAGCAGAAAAGCTATGGCTCCCTACTGCTCTACTTTGGCACGAAAAGGCATCCGCTTTGCACTGCAATACCCCACACGGGTAAAAGTAACTCAAGTGCAGCTATTCGAAACAGTGACAGCCCTAAAAACGTTTGTGGATGGCTTACAGGTGGAATAACCGGGAGACCAGTCGGAAATGTACGGCCCAGTTGGATTCAGTTCACTGTTTATGACTAATGGCTTAACGTTTATATGCAGTTTGGTTAAAGTGTTATGAGAACCAGAAAGCCCGAGAGCAGGGCACAAAAGTTGAAAACACATGGTAACTGCGAAAAAGACATAGGAACACTTCCACACTCTGATGAGGCCGCAACAGTACAGAAGGGCCAAACACTTCAAAATTAAAGCGAGGGGTGAGCAAAAGAATGCTAGAGATGAACACTGGCCAGTGGAGCAGCGCAGATGATGGACCCCACCAATTGCACTGAGCAGACGACCGAAAAGAGGTGCCTTTTTACCTAATGTGAAGGGGAACATAGTCTACGAGATACTAAAAACTATACCAATTGCACTTGGAAGCGAAGAATGTGAAAATGGACAACTGTTTGGTATCATGGGGGAGAGATGATAAGGACATAGATATGGGAGGGAAGGAGGACAGGAGGTATGAATGAGTTGGCATGTCTGAAAGTTTAAAGGTATGCATGATAAATGTAACGAGAGGGGAATAGGGAGGAGAAGTGTCAGTGCAGCATAATGGATAGGGAAGAGGGTATCTGAGTCTGAGCCAAGGGAGGTGCCATAACCAGATGGGGGGGAAGGGAGAGGAGAAAATGGGGAGGGGGGAGGGATCCAGAGAAAGTCAAAAAAGAGAAGGACCACTCTGAGCCTCATGAGGCATCACCGGGCAGGAAATATGGGCTGCACTGCTCTGCTGGGAGGCGCTGGAGGCCAATACTAACAGCAAAGGAAACTTAAGTCAAAGCGTACCCAGAGAGGGCATTGGATAACAATAAAATCAAAGTAATAACACTCAATCTAGGAGGCATTAACTCGCCAGTGAAACACGCCAAACTCCTAAAGTACTTTCAGAGGGAGAATGCAGACATTGTCTTTATACAGGAGACACACCGAAGTGATACAGAACATCAGAAGCTATGCAGGGGATGGGTGTGGGAGTATGGTGCTGTATCGTACAACGGCAGGCAGAGAGGTGTCGCCATCCTTATAAACAAACGAGTAACTTTTGTGATACACAAAAGTGTAGCAGACCCAGAAGGCAGATACCTTATTTTAGGGGGAGAACTGAATGGCCAAAGAGGGATCCTATGTAATCTATACGCCCCTAATACCTATCAACATGGGGGGGGGGGTTCCCTCAATACTGGCAAAAGTAGCGAGCTTTGAGGGGTACCAGCCTATACTAGGAGGAAACTTTAACCTGCCCAGAGATCCAATACAGCAGGGGTCTCAAACTCAAATTGCTTTGAGGGCCAAATGAGGACTTGTAAAATAACCCGGGGGCCGCATGAGACGTGGGACCTCATTTGCATAAGGGACCTCATTTGCATAAATATTTGCATAATGTTACCATACCCTAACTTTTAGTAAACATGCCTCTTAATGAGTGCATAAATAAAGAAAGACTAAAAGTTTTCTACATTACTATAATCCAGTGCCAACCGCCAGGCACATTAGGAACTACTACAAACAAACACTGCCCATTTAGAACCCATAGCAAACCCGCCATATCCTAACAGCACTACCAGGACTCACAAAGCACCATACCCTACCTATCAAATGGCAACACTGCAAATATTAAATCAATACATTTCAGAGAATAACAATACATGACCTACTGGGGACAGAGAACAAGTAGCAATGTCAAATAGGAATTACATAAACAGAATACCTCAGCTCAGTTACACAAGGAATCAAAATTTAGAAACAAGACAATTAAACTGGGACCCCCAAAAGCCAAACTTGGAATGTACAACAACACTGTAGAAATAAAACTATACATTAATTTCCTCTTGTACTAAAAAAAGACAAGACGTTTTTGATTCAAATTTCCCAGAACTGAAATTTTCAAGTTAATAAATTCAAAATAACGATATTTTTCTAACTTTTGTGCATTTTTTTTTCAGTTCCAGCCACTTTCTTCTGGTTTCTTCTTCGTGCCTTCTGCTAACTCTCCATCGTCTGCTGTCCATTTGTCCTTTCTTCTCCTAGCTTTTTCCATTCTCCCTCTACATCTGCTTTAACATATTAATCTTTCTCCTTTTGCTCTTTCCTCATTCCTATTTTCATCCACTCAAATTTTACCCCTCCATCCTCAATCCCCACTTACCTGGCCAATTGTAGATTTGTCTTCCCTCCCACACAAAATATTTTCCCCTCTCCATTTCACTCTCCCAGCTCCATCCCATTCTAATCCTCCCCCAACATCAGCTCCCTTCTAGTTCCAGTCCCACACAGCACCCCCTCCCTTCTAGTCACTGCATCAGCCCATTTTCAGTCCTAGCCCCCCATCAGCCCATTTCCAATCATAGCTCCCCCCCATCAGCCCATTTCCAGTGCTAGCTCCCTCCCCTCACAGCCCATTTCCATTCCAAGCCCCCCTCCCCATCAGCCATTTGCAGTTCAAGCCCCCCTTCCACTCAGCCCATTTCCAGTCCTAGCAGACCCCCCAGCCCATTATCAGTCCTAGCCCCCCATAGCCCATTACCAGTCCTAACCCCCCCATAGCCCATTAAGTATACAATCTATGCTGATGATATTATGATTTTCACAACTATCACTATTGAGAACCCTGATTTCTCGGGCATTACAGAATGTCTCTCAGAAATGTCCAACTGTTGTAAATCAAACAACATGGAAATTAATTTAATCAAAACATAGGCTTTATTTATTTCAAGAAACCATCAATTTGCTAATACTCCGGACATCAAAATAGATAACTCAACTATTCCTATTAAATCAGAAGTAAAATATCTTGGAGTTACTCTGGATAATGAGTTGAATCTCAGATCACACATAAATAAGACAATTAAAAGCGCTTATTACAGAATGAAGCTCATCAAAAGACTAAGGCCGCTTCTTGATACTGTTCACTTCAGAAATGTTTGTCAAGCATTGATTACTCCATTACTTGACTTCTGTAATCCAATATATCTGGGTTTATCTAAGCAAGCACTTAAGCCTTTACAACTGGCGCAGAATACTGCTGCACGTATAATTTTTTGGTCTATCAAGTAAGAACATATAACTCCCAGCTTGAAAGAGCTTCACTGGTTACCAATAGCTTCACGTGTAAAATATAAAACTATAATTTATATTTTCAAGATAAAACAACAATATTCTGCAGAAAGCCTGACATATCTCATACAGTCAGATATTAGCAACAGACCTAGAAGAAGAGGATCTGACAACAGAATCAGCTTATCAATGATGTCAGAAAAAACACGTAAAGACACCTCTGAAAGGGCTTTCTCTTTTGCTGCACCTTCCATCTGGAACTCTCTACCTAATGAGCTGAGAGCAGCTCAAGACATCAATGACTTTAGAAAGCACTGAAAACATCTTTGTTTATAGAACACTACGGTCATGCAATTAACTAACTTAATTTGTCTGGAATGTAAATCATATACCATATTGTATAATAGCTCACATTATATTATAGCTCACTATGTAGATAATTAAACTCAATCTAACACATTATACCATAACTTAACTTTTATTTCTTTACATTTTCTCACTAATACTCTTAATATCTTTGTTTGTAAGACCGCTTTGATTGTATGATAAGGCGGTATAGAAATCCAATTAAATAAATAAATAAATAAATTACCAGTCTTACCCCTCATAGCCCATTACCAGTCCTAAGCCCCCCCCATCACCTCATTTTCAGTGTTACCCCCATCACCCCATTTTCAGTTACCCCCTCATAGGCCATTACCAGTCCTAACCCCCCCCCATCACCCCATTTTCAGTGTTACCCCATCACCCCATTTTCAGTTACCCCCCTCATTGGCCATTACCAGTCCTAGCCCCCCCCCCATAGCCCATTACCAGTCCTACCCCCCCATCGCCCATTACCAGTCCTAGCCCCCCCCCCATAGCCCATTACCAGTCCTAACCCCCCTCCCACCATCAGCCAAGGTAGATTTTAAAAAAATTTAACAGTTAAATAAATAAAATAAAATGTTTCTCAGTTTTAAAAAAAAGTGCCTAGAGACTTCATGAGTTGGTGAGCAGATTTTATGAAGAGTGGCATATACAGCTTTGAGGTCAGGACACAGAACTGCTGCCGCAGTATTAAGCGTCCCGCGGGCCCCTCTGCCTGGCAGAGTACTCTCCTCCCTGCAGCATCAGCTTCAAAAGCGGCGGCTTTCAGAGCCGCGAGGAGAGAGAGTTTCTCTCGCGCGATTCTGAAGACTCTCTCGCTGCTCTTCAGAACCGCGCGAGAGAAACTCTCTCTCTTCGCGGCTCTGAAAGCCGCCGCTTTTGCAGCTGATACTGCAGGGAGGAGAGGACTCTGCCAGACAGCGGGGCCCACGGGACGCTTAATACTGCGGCGGCGGCAAGTTTGGAATTTTTTTTTTTTTACTCGCCGGTGCTTCGCGGGCCGCACAAGATGCTCTTGCGGGCCGCGTGTTTGAGATCCCTGCAATACAGGATTGTAAACCACCAAAACAGAATATAAAGAAACTACAGCGGAAAGGGGTGGGGTTCCTGATGAAAGGACTGGGATTGGTAGATGTATGGTGCACGCTGCACCCAGGAGAAATACATTTCAAAATAAAATCTATTATGCATTTACTTGTATACATATACAAGAAAAAAAGAAAGGAACAGTATCTTACAGTACAATCAAGAAACTCATCGAAAAAAGAAAACAAACACTAGAAATTAAGCCTGCTAGGATGCTAAAGTCCACATCAAGGAGAACATCAGAGGTCTGAGTTAACTCTGAGAATAAACCAAAACCTCTTTTAACTATCCCAACTCACTACCTAACACTTATCTAGAAGAAAAGTCTCCAAAATGAGATACAGCTGTAAACACATATTTCAAACCAGAATACAATATAACACATTTACAAGGAAACTTCAAAAAGAAAGTCCCTCCAATAGCCAGAACTTTAGGTTTTAATTGCAAAAAAGCTTTCCTGCGAAGCTGAGTAGATCGAGCCACATTAAGAAAAATATTTAAGGGATATCCACAAAAATGGACAGTCTTCTTAGGAAAATACAACTTCAATATGGCTGACTTATCTGCTTCTGTCTTAAAAGTGACTACAAGAGTTGCCCTTTTGTGGACCTTCTCCAGAGATGACTCTAAAAACTGAGTCAGCTCCAGATCATCCACATTTTGTACCTCTGCCTCACCCTCCAAAGAAAGCTGAAAAGAAGTCAGAGGGACATAATATAAAGAAACTATCATAGATTCTTCAAAAGCAGAAAAATTCAAGATATCTCTCATATACTTCTTCAAAAGCTCAAGGAGGGAGAGCAGGGGGACAACAGGATAGGGAGATATACAAGGAAAGAGAAAGATATGTGCCTCGCAACTTTTTTGATGCTGGCTGCACACCGTATAGATGTATGAATCTATTGCAAGAGAAAGTATGGCGACAGCACAGAAGGTTGGGGGAGATTTGGTACTTAAACCCACTACAAAAGGCTTGTGGTTGGTGGAGAAACCAAATAGGAGGGGCACAGGGTCAGTCCTCATTCCAGCAACTAGTGAGAAACCCGGAATTCCTCCTGGGAATGGAAGGGGGGGTCTTCCGCTTATGAGAACAGAAGGGATGTAGAGAGTTAGGACAACTGATGGAATTGGGAAAAGCATGCTTCCCCACATTCGAAAATATGCAACACAGATGGCACATGCCTATCTCTCAATTTTTCGCTTACTTACAATGCAGATATTATGCCATGGAGGGGGGGGAGAAGGAAACAAGAGGACGTGCTTGCAATATATACACACCATTAGATAGGACATTCCAAGGGACCCCTGCTAAGCTGAACAAAGCATCACACCGGCATCGGCTGGCCAGATAAAGGGATGATGTCATTGGCCGAGAAATGGGCAAATGAACTCAGAGAACCAGTGACTGAGGAAGAGTTAAAATGGTTATTTGCAGGAATCCCAAAGGATACTCCAGATGCCAATCTGCAGGAGACACAGTTTAAAATCCTATACAGGACGTATATCTCTAGAGAGAGAGGGGCATGGATGAAATTGTGGGAGACCCCAGAGTGTATCAGGTGCAGAGGGAAATGGGTAACTTTATCTCATATGTTCTTGGAGTGCCTGGCGCTGAGCAGCTTTTGGAAAACAGTGTTAAAACAAATACAGAGAGTACTGGGTCTTGCAATTGAATGGACATATACTGCCTTATTATTAGGAGATGAACAACCTATGAAAAACAAAGGGGTGGGCCCAGAGGGCAGGAGATTTGGTAAGGTGGCCCTACTGATGGCGAGAAAAGTGATACTGGATAAAGAGGCACCTGAATACAAGAGATGGCTGGCTAGGATGAAAACAATGGCAGTCTGGGTGTCACACGCCACCCCAGAATACAGATCATCACATCAAAAACAACATACCCAGTTGTGGCTGAAAGTAGAAATAAAAGGGGCCAGGTGAGCACCGGTGCAATCAGAGGGGTCAGATGAGGATGTGGGAGGATGGGAAGGGGGGGGAGACAGGAAGGGGAAGAGGGAGAGGGAAAAGGGAAAACAGAAAAGCAGCATGCCAGGCCCATCTTAAACACCAGAAAAAGGCTATGGCTCAAACAGCAAAGGTGAGGACGAATGAGCCTGGGGCTTTGGAAGAGGGAAGAGAAGCTCTCAGGGGGACCGTAAGATTAGAAAGAAAACCCAGGAAGTGTTGAATTGTATTTAAGTGATTCAAGATGGGGGGAAACCAGAAGAAACAAATAGTACTTGACATTGTATCTTGCTAAATGACTGCATGTATAAGTTTTAATATGTAAATGATGGTGTGAGGTGGCTGCAACAATAAAAAGTTTAAAAAAAAAGACTGCTTCTTCTGGTACTGAGACCTATAGGATTCTCAGTAGGGCATCTCCAAACTCTACACATGCCCCTACAAGAGGAACCCTTGGCACTTTCCAGGAGTCTCTGTAGACGAGCTTCCCCAAAGGCTTCACCATTCCACCAAGCCCACCTTGAAAAGCAACCGGACCTTAAGGGGGAATCTTACTGAGTCACAGTTTGGAGTTAGCATCTGCCAACTAAGTGCAGAGCCAGCACTACCATCTAGCTACTATCAACGCCACCATGCACTTGGAAGATTCTGACCCTGTCTAGAACCTATCAGCTACCTAGGTAGTCTGCTGCCAACCTTTTAGCTTCCGGGCTGACTGGCAGAGGATGGGTTTATCATTAGAGTACTTGTCTCCATGCATGCATACAGTGCTGCATGAGAGCCTAAGGTGGCAGCTGCAAAGACATTCTTAAGGAGGGCCTTGACCATGTGCTTAGCCACCACCATGACCAGGATTCCCATTCCAGGGAGCTCAAAAGGCTGATTCCTCTCACCCTGGGGCCAAGGACACACCCTGAGGCCATGCTTGGGAGTTTCCTCCCTAAAAGCCTACATGCTATTGCATAGGATCAGGCAGAGGTATGAATGCAGGAGGGCACTGGATACTCTGCATGAGCAAGAGCATCACCTGAGAGTAAGTTCTATAACACACAGAGTTGCCATAAGGTCCTGAAAGACCCCCAAACAGGTCCAGTCTGTGAAAAAGGCAGATCACGGAGACCCTAGCCTTTCCCCAGGCAATCATCCCGTCCTCCTCAGACTTACCTTCCAGAAAAAAAGAATTTCTCTGGAGTCCTTCAACCAACCTCCATAGGGGATAAGGTTAGGCTCCCAGAAGAATGGATGAGCAGGGGACATGACCCCTCCAGCTGCCTAAGATAGAGACACTCATGGGCCCCATGTCCCCCATTTGGGAGGCTCAGGCCTCGGTCTCCCTCCCCCCAAAGTGGGCCAGCATGCAGCCAGAAGACTGAAAACAGCCTGCAAGTTGTTTCAGGTGCTCTAGCACAATCTGGCTGAAAAAGAGCACTGGCTTGCAACTAATGTCACCCCATCAGGCTCTACCTCTGTCAGGACCAAGCAGCCATTTCCAATAGTCATGGTGCCCACCAGCAGAAAAAATAAGAAAGGAGTGGCAGGGGTCATAGAAACAGCATCGGGTCCTGTGCCCCCTGTGGAGAGTCTCAAGATGCCAAAAAAATGATGCTACAAGCTTTGCAGCCAAGAGAGCAAAAATAAGCAGCTGTAGAAAAAAAATGTTGAGGGTTACAGGTTGCACTGGACCACATGGCTGAGCAACAAAAAGGGTAAAAAAAAGATTGTAAAAAAAATTGCACCATAAAAAAAAGGACTGTGGTGAAAAGGGAGTCCCAAAAAGGGAATCCCAGCATCTGTCCGACTGACCAGGGAAACGTGAACAGCTGTCGATAAAAAGTCTTTTTTTTCTTTTATAATTTGGAGTTGCTTTACTGAAGGCAGCAGAGAGCCACATACTGCCCACTGAAAATAATGGGAGAAAAAAAGATATCAGAAAAAATACAAAACATGCAAATAAAATCAAGAGGGAAGGTGTGCCTGGGCCCAAATGATCACCTCCACTTTAGGGGTCCACCTGCTCCTCTTCTTCAGGCCTACCAAGTGCTAGGAACATATGGGTAACAACACTGGTCACAGGGAAGCTGTTAGCTCCAGGAGACAAGGACATATCCTACTCTAGCACTGAGCTTTACCATATTCAAGCACATTGACTACAGCACCATGGTGTGAGCCAGGAGAATCTAAACTGCTGCCACCTGCTGGAGATAGACAAATACTGCTTTCTCTAAGTGCTACAACAGAGGATATACCAAATAATGGCATCAATCTGCCTCAACCTGCTGGCAAGGGAGCATAATCCATACATTTGAACTAGTCTAGCAGGATGATAAGGAATACTTCTTTGCTTCACCTGTCAAGGCAGTACTGTATATAGCTGACAGCATGCTTCTGGAAAGGAAACTGCTGGCTTCTGCCAGTGATCTGCAGAGAGGCCGATTTACTAAGATTTCTTTGCCCATAGAAAAAGAATAGGGAAAGAGAATTAAGTACATCAGTTTCTAAAAGAGCTGCTGCTGATCTAAGAGGGGATTCTACATGCCATCCCCCTCCCAGGAAAGATGGGAGGGAGGAGGTCTCAGCCACTGCCTCCTAAGTTTTTGGGCTGGCTCCTAGATTTAATGAAAATTTGTCGAGGCCTGACATCATGCTATTATGAAAAATATTTTATTTTATTTTGATACATTATAAGAAGGGGGTTTTGCACACACTATAAGGAGGTTGTTTGACAGATGACTGATATTTGGAACACTTGCAAGCTGTTTAGGAGAATATGGATGACTGATCTGAGGTCTCTTTTCCTCCTTATATACAGTATATAGTGAGAGATAGAGGTGTGTGTGTAAGGCAACTGAAGCAAATATTTATTATTGTGTATTTCTTTTAGGAGTTGCATGCTATTCACAGTCTTGTGGACATACCCATTACCTCCCCTTAGCCATTGTGAAATTAATAAGCTCCTGTTTGTACCAGAGAAAGAACATTTCTGGGAACTTAAGAACATAAGATTTGCCATACTTGATCAGACCAGTGGTCCATCAAGCCCAGTATCCTGTTTCCAACAATGACTAATCCAGTTCACAAGTACCTGGCATGATTCCAAAAGGTAGACAGAATCCATGTCGCTTATCCCAGGGATAAAGAGTAGATTTCCCCTAGTCCACTTTAATAATAGTTTATGGACTTTTCCTTCAGGAACTTGACCAAGCCTTTTTAAGCTCAGCTACACTAACAACTTTTACTCCAACCTTCAACAACGAATTCCAGAACTTAATTATGTGTTGAGTGAAAAAAACGTTTGCTGATTAGCCTTAAATGTATCACTTAGTAGCATTATTGTGCATCTCCTAATCTTTGTACTTTCTGAAGGTGTAAACAATTATTCACATTTATCTGTTGCACTTCACTCATTATTTTACAGACCTCTATCTTATCCCCCCCCCCCCTCAGTTATCGCTTCTCGAAATTGAAGAACTCTAACCTTTTAATCCTTTCCTAATAGGAGTATCCTTCCATCCTCTTTATCATTTTGGCCGCCCTTCTCTGTAACCTTTTTTAATTCTGTTATATTTTTATTTAGCTGTAGCAACCAGAAATGCATGAAATACTCATTGTGCAGTTGACCATGGAATGATACAGAGGCATTATAATATCCTTTCTTTTATTCTCCATGCTTTTCCTTATAATTCCTAACATTCTATTAGTTTTCCTGGCCATTGCTGCACACTGAGCAAAGGATTTCAGTGTATTATCCATGATGACACCTAGATCCTTTTCATGAGTGGTGACTCCTAATGTGGAACCTCGAATTATGTAGCTATAATTTGGGTTGTTATTTATTTATTTATTTATTTATTTATTTAACAATTCTTTTATACCGCGCTATTACAATCAGTGCGGTGTACATTGAACAAGAACATACTACAATGCATACAAGTAACATACTACAATGCATACAAGTAACATTGAGTTTTACATTGAACAGGGAATTTCAACAATAGGACAACCGGGGGAACTATGTACAGATTAACTTAATGTTATATACAGTAATATGTTCTCCCCTAAATTAATACAGTAATATGTTCTCCCCTAAATTAATAACATTGCTGTACTTCAACACATTAAATTTAAATTTAATCTGCCATTGAACACTCAGGGCCTGATATTCAAAAGGCATTTACATGGTTTACAACCCAGTAAACCATGTAAATGCCTTAAACTGGGATAGTCAACGGCACTTACAAGGTTACTGGTGTTGAATATCCCCTTCTAATTCCTCTAAACACCCCGGTTAGGGGCGTTCCGGGGTGGAACGAAAGGCATCGACAAGCGATAACCAGGCAGTGGTGATACTGCATGCTGCCCAGTTAGCGATCTGTGCTGAAAAGATAGGCGAGGAAAACCCTCACCTATTTTTCAGCACAGAAGCTAAATGGGCAGCATGCAATATTGCTGCTGCGCAATTACCTAATGCGGCTTCCAACGTGTGTGGTGATCCCCGGATATTCAATACCAAGGCCACATATAACCCTGGCACTGAATATGCGGGGTTAAGGGTTGGTGGGCAGGGCTATGCGCCATAGTGGCGCATAGCCTGCTCAGAAGAATATCGGGCCCTCAATCTCTAAATTTCTCATGACCTTCTTGCTATTTTTCACAATCCTCTTATGATTTATCAACTTTGAATAATTTTGTATCATCTGCAAATTTGTTCACTGTTCCCAATTACAGGACTTTCATAAATATGTTAAAGAGCAGTGAGCCCAGTATAGATCCCTGGGGACTCCACTATTTACCTTTCTCCTTTGAGAAAATTGGCCATTCAGCCGCACTCTTTGTTTTCTATACTTTAACCAGTTCCCAATCCACAATAAAACACTGCCTCCTATCCCAAAACATCTGAGTTTCCTAAAGAATCTATCATGAGGGACCCTGTATAAGGCTTTCTTAAAATCCAGATACACTAATATCAATTGACTCACCTTTATCTACCTGTTCATTAGCACCTTCAAAAAATGTAGCACATTGTTGAGGCAAGACTTCCCATGGCTAAATCCATGTTGGATTTGTCCCATTAAACCATGATTACCTATATGTTCAGTAATTTTATTTTTTAATGGCTTCTTTTTTTTTTCAATATCTTTATTGAACCAACAAAGCACACCAAACAATACACAGACCAAATCATACAGGGTACAGATCCCACGCCTAACCACCAAGCAGTAAACATTGAGGAATCTACAATGCTCGCTGGTTCCTTTTCCAGCTTTTTATCCCCCCTTCGACACCCCCTCCTGAGTCACTCCCCCTTTATGTCCACCTGCCGTTCTTATACCCCAGCAATAAAGCTGTTCCATAACAGCATACTTCCGCATAGCCACCAAACTTTGCCCAGTGCATGCTTTTGACACCCCCTCAGTCATTTCCCAAATGCAGTTGATCTGCATCTCACATTCAGGTGCTCTTTCATCTACCCATTTAGTCAAGATTACCTTTCTGACTAGAAAAGGGGACTGCTACTTCTGGAGAGAGATCTGCAATTGTGAGTATATACTTCTGGAAATTTTTCTGAAGGGACTTCTTTGGATTAAAGCTGATTAATCTCTGAACCCAGTGTATTTGTTAAATCAGTCAGGGCCTAGCAGCAGCAGTTTAAGTTTAAATTTAAAACAGAGAAGAGAGCTTTCTGGTTAAATTTCATACCCAGCAGAGAGCTTATAGTTTAAATTTAATACTCACTCAGAGCCTAGTATCAGCAAAGTACTTTCGTTTAAATTTAAAACACAGAAGAGAGCTTTCTGGTTAAATTTAGAACCCAGCAGAGAGCTTGTAGTTTAAATTTCATACTCACTCAGGGCCTAGTATCAGCAAAAGTAATTTTAGTTTAAATTTAAAACACAGAAGAGAGCTTTCTGGTTAAATTTAGAACCCAGCAGAGAGCTTGTAGTTTAAATTTCATACTCACTCAGGGCCTAGTATCAGCAAAAGTAATTTTAGTTTAAATTTAAAACACAGAGAGCTTTCTGGTTAAATTTAGAACCCAGCAGAGAGCTTCTAGTTTAAATTTCATAATAATTCAGAGACTAGCAGCAGCAAAGAGCTTTAATTTAAATAAAATCAGAATATAACTTAGCATAAAAGGCAAAACAGGGTCAGTATTCTTTGAGCAACAAATAGTCTTGTAGAGACCTTTACAAAGAGGCCTTCTACCTAGGGGGCAAGAGACCTGTGAAACTTTTTCAATAGGTGTTAACACCAGGTGGCAGGTCAAAAGGCCATTTTGAAAGACTCCTTCTATCCAGCAAGGACTGTTAATCACCCAGGAAGTTGGTCACAGCTTACCTCAGAAGTACAGGACAGGGTACTGTGTAGCAGCCCTCTTTTAATAAGTGTTATTTCCCTCCCTCCCTCCCCAACACCCACCCACCCCTGGGATAATCGTAGCTTTATAGGTACTTACACTTCTTAAAGGAAAGGATTTGCTCTCAGGTGCAGCTCGTTATCCAAATCAGTCATACATTAAGGACCTGAGATTAATTAAGCTCCAGGTGGACAAGTTATATTAAACGTATTAGGTACAATTTTATTAGTATAAGTATCCATAGCAACCCTTAGTAAGTAAAGAACTTAAGGATCTAAACACAAGCTTAAAAGTAAGATGCAGACAGCAGTCCAGCAGCAAGATGGGGGCTTTCCAGTCTTTTGCATTGAGTGTCACATGTATGATTTTCTCCCAGTTGGTCAGAGGTCTTACGTGTGCACTAGGTGCAAGGAGCTCTTTGCTCTCAGGGAACGAGTGCATTCTCTAGAGGCTAGAGTAGCAGACTTGGAAGACATAAGAAAGACAAAGAGGTACAAAGATGAGACCTACAGGGATATAGTCCTGAAGTCCCACCTCCAATCTGGAAGCATCCCTCTTGCCATGGAGGAGAGAGGTCACGTGAAAGGAGAGTATCACCTTGGTGTGGCAGGAAGTGATCCTGTAACTAGGACTTGTCCTCCAGGTGATGTAAAACCCTTTCGCACCGAGGACGTTTCTCCAGGGTCATGTGCCCATCAGGGAAGGGTTAGGACAGCCGTTATAGTTGGTGATTCGATCATTAGGCATGTAGATAGCTGGGTGGCTGGTGGACGTGAGGATCGCCTGGTAACATGCCTGCCTGGTGCGAAGGTAGCGGACCTCATGCACCACCTAGACAAGGTCTTAGATAGTGCTGTGGAGGAGTCTACGGTCTTGATACATGTCGGCACCAGTGACATAGGAAAGTGTAATAGGGAGGTTCTGGAGGCTAAATTTAGGCTTTTAGGTAGGAAGTTGAAATCCAGAACTTCCAGGGTAGCGTTCTCCAAAATGCTTCCCGTTCCACGCGCAGGACCCAAAAGGCAGGCAGAGCTCCGGTGTCTCAATGCGTGGATGAGACGATGGTGCAAGGATGAGGGTTATGGATTTGTTAGGAACTGGGGAACATTCTGGGGAAAGGAGGGGCTCTTCCAAAGGTATGGGTTTCACCTTAACCGGGATGGAACCAGGCTGCTAGCATTAACCTTTAAAAAGGAGATAGAGCAGCTTTTAAACTAGATAATAGGGGAAAGCCAACAGTCACAAAAGAGCGCATGGTTCAGAAGAATGTATCCTTGAAGGATAGTACCAAAAGCAGAGAGGTTCCAAAACAGAGTAAAGCAGCCCAAGTGCCCTCGAGTATGGAGCAGACAGAGCTTAAAGATCCCAAATTACCCATGCCTACCAACAGCCAAATTAATATGAATAAGATAGTGTCTCTAAAATGCTTGTATGCAAATGCTAGAAGTCTAAAAAATGAGATGGGAGAGTTAGAATATATAGCATTAAATGAAAGGTTATTATTATTATTATTATTATTATTATTATTAAAGACTTATAAAGCACCGCAACATACGAAGCGCAGTACAAACATAGAAGAGAGACAGTCCCTGCTCATCAGAGCTCACAATCTAATAAGACAGAAAACAAAATAAGTTACATAATACAAATAACAAAAATTTACAGGACAAAGTAAGCAAATGTTGATAGAGAGATCAAGATAGGGTAAGACAGGAACGGAAAGCAATAGTGAAGAGATGGGATTTTAGTCTGGACTTGAAAATGGCCAGGGCGGACGCCTGGCGCACAGAGATAGGAAGACTATTCCAAGCAAAGGGTGCTGCCAGTTGGAAGGAGCGAAGTCTGGAATTGGCAGTACGAGTAAAGGGCACAGATAAACGAAGACTATTAGAAGAGCGAAGCAACCGAGAGGGGGTGTAAGGAGAAATGAGAGATGAAAGGTACTGGGGGCAGAAGAGTGAATACATTTATAGGTCAGGAGGAGAAGTTTAAATTGAATATGGAGATGGATGGGAAGCCAATGAAGCGACATGAGGAGAGGAGTGATGTGGGAAAAACAAGACTGGCGGAAAATGAGTCGAGCAGCGGAAGGTTGAATTGACTGAAGAGGAAAGAGGTGGCTTGCAGGGAGGCCGGCAATGAGAACGTTACAATAATCAAGATGGGAGGTGATTAAGGAGCGGACAATCAATTTAGTGGTGTCAACAGTGAGGAAAGCGTAGTTACTCACCTGTAACAGGTGTTCTCCAGGAGCAGCAGGAATCAGTCCTCACTTATGGGTGACGTCGGCGCCGACGGAGCCCTCGCGGAGCAATTTTCCCCAGCTTTCAAAGAAAGCCTTTGGGAATTGCAGCGCGCATGCGCGGTAGTCTTCCCGCCCGAAGGTGCCATCTTAGCCAGTCAGATGACATAGCTAAAAAGACAGCATAAAAATTTGCAAAAAGAACATAAGCAGACGATTGCAACTCCAAGGGGAGGAGGGAGGGTAGTGAGGACTGATTCCTGCTGCTCCTGGAGAACACCTGTTACAGGTGAGTAACTACGCTTTCTCCAGGACCAAGCAGGAAGTCAGTCCTCACTTATGGGACTCCCAAGCTCAAGGCTACCGGAGACCCTAAGCACAAAAATGAGCTCCCTCTAGCTCAGCAGCACAGAAGGATAGAATCTTCGCTGAATTATCACCCACCGGTAGCCCACATCCGGGATGGAGGGTAGGAGTTGCTCAGACCTCAAAGAGATTACGGAGGACTGCCTGTCCGAAAGCACTGTCCCTACGGGACTCCCTCTCGAGACAGTAATGGACCGCAAAAGTCTGGCTCGAAGACCAAGTAGCGGCCCGGCAGATGTCTGCCAGCGGAACAGAGCGGAGGTAAGCCACTGACGTGGCCTTTGCCCGAACGCAATGAGCCGTGACTCGACTTTCTAAGGCGAGTCCGGCTGCCCCATAAGCCCAAGAGATACAGTCCGCAACCCAGATGGACAGAGTACGCTTGGAGACCGGGAGCCCCAATTTACTGGGGTCAAAGGACACAAAAAGCTGCGCAGCTTTACGGTGCTCCCGCGTACGGTCAAGGTAGAAGTTCAACGCCCTTCTACAGTCCAGGGTATGGAGGACCGTCTCAGCTCGGCTGGAGTGTGGTCTGGGAAAGAAGGTTGGAAGTACCACCTCCTGATTCAAGTGAAAAGGGGAGACCACTTTAGGCAGAAACTTTGGGTGAGTCCGTAGGACTACCCTATTCTTGTAGAACCGAGTGTAGGGGGGATCAGACACGAGGGCCTGTAATTCACTTACGCGCCTAGCGGAAGTGAGGGCTATCAAGAACAGCGTTTTCCAAGACAGAAAACGGAGAGAGCAGGTAGCCATAGGTTCAAAAGGCGGACAGGTGATCCGCTGTAAAACCACATTCAGGTCCCAGTCAGGCGCTGGCGGGCGCAGAGGTGGTTTAAGTAGTAGGAGACCTCGGAGAAACCTCGCTACGAGAGGGTCGTTGGAGAGAGGTCTGCCGTCCACCGGCACATGATGTGCGGAAAGAGCACTGAGGTGAACTTTGACGGAGTTGGACTTAAGTCCCAGATTAGAGAGGTGTAGCAAGTACTGTAAGATCGCCGACACCGGGCAGGAGAAGGGATCCTGAGACTGTTGGGTACACCAGACTGCAAAGCGACGCCATTTAAGGGCGTAGCATTTGCGGGTAGAAGGCCGTCGCGAAGCCAAGACGACCTCCTCCACCTCTGCCGGCAAGAGGAGAGGAGCAAGGACTACCCTCTCAGCAGCCAGGCCATGAGGTTGAGAGACCTGAGGTTGGGGTGCAGTAGGGACCCCTGATCCTGGGTGAGGAGATCCGGTTGCACCCCCAGAGGGATTGGATCCTCCACCGCCAGTTGCAGCAAGAGCGGAAACCACGGCTGCCTGGGCCAGCGAGGGGCCACCAGGATCATGAAAGCTTTGTCTCGGAGAACCTTGAAAAGGGTCCGAGAGACTAACGGGATGGGAGGGAAAGCGTACAGAAGGCTCCCCGACCATGAGATCAGAAAGGCGTCCGCCGCCACCCGAAGGGGGTGAGGCTGACGAGAGCAGAAGCGAGGAAGCTGCCGGTTGTGAGGACTGGCAAAGAGATCCACTGTGGGGAGGCCCCACCTGAGGAAGAGCTTCTGAACGATCAAGGGGTCCAGACGCCACTCGTGCGGCTGGAGGACCCTGCTGAGTTTGTCCGCCAGGCAATTTTCTTGGCCCGGGAGATAAACTGCCTTGAGGAGAATGCCGTGACTGACGGCCCAAGAGCAGAGCTTCTGTGCCTCCCGGCAGAGGAGGAAGGAGCCCGTGCCCCCTGCTTGTTCACGTAGAACATGGCAACTTGATTGTCCGTCTGGACAAGGACGGACTGTTGGGAGGTCAGGTGGGAGAAGGCCTTGAGAGCTAGGCGGATCGCCCTGAGCTCCAGGAAGTTGATCTGCTGAGCAGACTCCCACTTGGTCCAGAGGCCCTGAGTACGTGCCTCTTGGCAATGGGCTCCCCAGCCCAGGAGGGATGCATCGGTGGTCAGCACCCGGGTCGGCTGAGGTGACTGGAAAGGCATTCCCAATACCAGGTTCGGCTGCCGGAGCCACCACCGGATAGACGAGACCAGCGGCTCGGAGACGCGCACCAGGTCTGCTAGGCCGCCCGTGGCCTGTCGCCACTGCTGGCGGAGACACCACTGAGCAGGCCGCATATTCAGGCGGGCATTGGGGGTCACATGGACGGTGGAAGCCATATGGCCGAGCAGTCTCAGGAAGCGCCTGGCGGAGACCAGGGGCTGGCTGCGAAAGCGGTCGGCTAGGTCCATGAGCCGCTGAGCCCTGTCGAGCGGTAGGAACGCTCGCGCCTGAGGGGTGTGCAGCCTTGCGCCGATGAACTCGAGATCCTGTGAGGGGAGCAAAGTGGACTTTGCGAAGTTGATGACAAAGCCCAAGTGCTGCAGCAGAGTCACCGTGCGGCATCCTGAGCGGATGCTGCTCTGATGAGCCAGTCGTCGAGGTACGGAAAAACATAGAGGCGTCGGGCCCGACGTCGGCTGACGCGGAGGCGAGTCCAGAAGGACAACAGGACTTACCCGGGCAGGCATCTCCGACTCCAGGCGAGGTCGCTTCGGGAGGTGTTCCTTCTCCAAGGACCCGGGGCGGCTGTCGGGGCTATGCGACCTGGCCCTCGCGGAGCCAGGAGCGTCCACCGACGCCGCCCTCGCGGGTTTTTCCTTCCGTCGATGGTCCCCGGAGGGAGAACCCCGGTCGGAGGAGCTCCGTCGACGGTCCGAACTGGAGCCTTTCGACAGTGAGGCCTCCGACGAGGTCCGGGTACGGCTGGGGTCAGCGAAGATTCTTTCGCGCTGATGCCGCCGACTTCTCAACGCCTTCGAGGACAGTTTGCTGCAGGGCCCACAGATCAGTTCCTCGTGATCTGGGCCCAGGCAGCGGAGGCAAAGGTCGTGTGAGTCGGTGAGTGACATATTTCGGTCACACCGACCACACCGCTTAAAGCCACTGGCAGCCATCGGGGGAAAAAGGGCCCCTGCGAGGTCAAAGGACCGGGCTGCCAGGGAAAAAACGAAAACGAAAGCTGACTAAGTCAGAAAAACCGAAAAACCGTTAGAGGACTCGAGACCGGCGTCGCGAGTCCGGGCGGGAAAACGACCGGCGTCGAACCGAAAGAAAAAAGGATAAATACAGAGGAAAATCAACTTTTTCGCGGGGACAAGACGGGGACGTCTGTAGGGCTCCGCGGAAAAAAGAAGACTGGCTAAGATGGCACCTTCGGGCGGGAAGACTACCGCGCATGCGCGCTGCAATTCCCAAAGGCTTTCTTTGAAAGCTGGGGAAAATTGCTCCGCGAGGGCTCCGTCGGCGCCGACGTCACCCATAAGTGAGGACTGACTTCCTGCTTGGTCCTGGAGAAGGGGCGAATTTTGGAAATATTGTATAGAAAGAAACGACAATGAGCTGGATATGTGAAGAGAAAGAGAGAGAGGAATTGAAGATAACACCAAGGTTACGTGCTGAAGAAACAGGGAGGAGTACAGAGTTATCAACAGAGAGAGAGAAAGGGGAAAGAGGAAGGGAAACATTCGGGGGAAAGATAAGAAGCTCAGTTTTGGCCATGTTCAGTTTTAAGCGGCGGTGGGACATCCAGGCAGCAAAGTCAGAGAGGCAGAATGAGATCTTAGACTGGATAGCAGGAGAGATAACAGGTGCAGAAAGATAGATTTGAGAGTCAACGCATAGAGATGATAGTGAAAGCCATGGGAAGAGATAAGAGTGCCAAGGGATTGGGTATAGAGAGAGAAGAGGAGTGGACCTAAGACGGAACCCTGAGGAACTCCTACAGGTAGTGGGGTTGAAGAGGAGGAGGAGCCATCGAAGCACACACTGAAAGAGCGATGGGATAGACAGGAAGAGAACCAAGGTTAGATATGATTGGAATCTCAGAGATATGGTGGAAGGAGGACAACCAGTTTGACACTGTGATACCTGGGTACAAATTATATCGTAATGATAGAGCTGATCAAATTGGTGGAGGGGTTGCGCTCTATGTTAGAGAGGGCATTGAGTCAGAAAGGATTAAAGTTTTGCAGGAAACAAAATTTGCTGTAGAATCTCTATGGATTGAAATTCCATGTAAAAAGGGGAAGGCGATGGCAGTGGGGGTGTACTATCGACCGCCTGGCTAGAATGAACAAATGGATGATGAAATGCTCAAAGAAATCAAGGAAGCTAACAAAAGTTACAGCACAGTAATAATAATGGGTGATTTCAATTACCCCGGTATTGACTGGGTCAGTGTCACGGCAGGACATGCTAGGGAGATAAAGTTCCTAGCAGCTGGTTCATGAACCGACCAGAGGGGAAGCCATATTGGACCTAGTCCTCAGTGGAACACCAGATCTGGTGCAAGAGATAAGGGTGTTGGGTATGGTGGTCTTTTTCGTCACCGCCGAGACGGTCGCATCCACCTTGGGAGACTTAAACACCTCCCTATCCTGGTCCACCAACAGATAAAGACAGCTCGTGACTCTGGAACCCTTCATAGGTGCCTCTGGTATGTTCCACTCCTCCTTAATTATTTCCTGAAACACCCTGTGCACCAGGAACGCTCTTTGAGTCTTTCAGAAGACCTGCAATAACGTATCCTCCAGAACCTCATCCTCTGCCGACCCTGGAACCGGCATATTCAGCACTTTTAGTGTCTCTACTATGAGCGCCCACAGCTCCTCTCTCCTGAAGACCCGTACCATTCTCGCCTCTTCTAAATCCATACTGCAGCCTTCCTCGTCCGACAGCTGTCCCTCCGAAGTCACTGACTGCTCTCTAGGCTCTCCCTTGGCTCGTGGTCTCTTGATCCCGCACGGGGGCTCCTCAACCTGCAGGGGAGCCGCGAGCCTCTTCACTCCGTTACTTTCCGTGGTCCCCTTTTGCTTTTGAAGGTTGCCAAACACAGCTTGCTGCAGGCGAGTTACCAATTCCCGCAAAAAGATGGACGCCAGCCCTGAGAGGAGGGAGTGTCCGGGGCAGATGACAGCCCTGCCACCAGCTCAACCAGAGGCAACTCTGATATCTGTGAGGCCGATCCCCCTGCTTCGGCCCCCGGGACCTCCTCATCTACTGTATGCTCCATAGTAGATGCTTCTCTTACACAGGCCTTACAAACCCCTGAGGCTGTGCCCTTTCTAGCCCCACACACCATACACTGTGGTTTAGAAGGCATCCCAGCTCTGAGAACAGTTGGCCCGCACCCTTACTCGCCTAGACTGCCCCATGCTGGGGCCAATCCGCCGCAACTAGGGCTCCAAAGGAAGGTTTCCACACTAATAAACCCACCGACTAAAGTCCCTTTGCTGAGGCGGCGCTTCCCACGCTGGCGTCACGTGGCTGGACCCGCTCTTCGCTTCGCGCCAAAACGCACTGACTAAGAGTAATGCTCCCCATCGGGCCCCCTTACCTCCGCCGGCCTCAGAACAGAGCAGCAGCAATCCTCAGCCGTGCCGTGCTTGCCGCCGGCCCTGGAGAAGAGCCGTTGATAAGGAGCAGCCTGCGATCCTTGTCCAGCGTGAACCCCCGCCTCCGGACGAGCAGAGCGCGCTAACAGGCAAAGCTTCTGTAAAGCGCTGGCTATGCTCCGCTCCGGTTCCTCGCCCTCTCTGATGGTATCTGAACCGGAGCTGCCCCACTCCCCGTACATTCTGGTCTTCCCGTGCTGAAAACCTGCAGCAGTCGCAGAAGCAAGGAGAGGAAGGAAGAAGGGGGGCAAGGATAATGAAAGGCCTCCTGCAAATTTAAAGGCACAGTCCTTTAAAGATAAAAGGATCTTGTCCCTTCTGTTTTATTTTAATGTTCTTTTAGCAACTAATCTAAACTATCCTCAATTATTCCTCCAGTGAGCCCGGACCTCCAGGCTCACCGTCCCTCCAGCTGCTTGGAGACTGAGGTAACTGGTGAAAGGAGGCGGCTCCCGAGAAGATATACCAGTGACATCACAAAAGAAGGAGGCTCTCAGTCTCCAAGCTGCTGGATGAGATGGGCAACCCAGAGCTTCAGGACTAGACTGGATGGACGATCAGGAACTATGGTTACACGATGCAAGGTTCCACATTAGGAACCACCACCCAGGAAAAAGATTTAGGCATCATTGTGGATAACATGTTAAAACCCTCGGCCTAGTGTGCAGCAGCGGCTAAGAGAGCAAATAAAATGCTAGGTATCATAAGGAAAGGAATGGAAAATAAAACAAAGGATATTATAATGCCTCTGTATCGTTCCATGGTGCGACCGCACCTTGAATATTGTGTGCAATTCTGGTCGCTTTATCTTAAAAAGGATATAGCGCTATTAGAAAAAGTTCAGAGAAGAGCCACCAAAATGGTAACGGGGATGGAAGGATACCCCTATGAAGAAAGGCTAAAAAGGTCAGGGCTCTTTAACCTGGAAAAGAGAAGGCTGAGGGGAGATATGATAGAAGTCTATAAATTAATGAACGGAGTGGAACGGGTAAACGTAGATCGATTGTTTATGTTATCAGAATATAGAAAGACTAGGGGACATGCAATGAAGCTACAGGGTAAACTATTTAAGACTAATAAAAGAAAATATTTTTTCACTCAACATGTAATCAAACTCTGGAATTTGTTACCGGATGATGTAGTAAAGGCTGTTAGTGTAGCTGGGTTTAAAAAAGGTTTGGACAAGTTCCTGGAGGAAAGGTCCATAAATCATTATTAAGAAGGGACCCAGGATATCAATGCTTGACCCAATATAAGCATTGTGGAACGTGTGTCTTTTGGGCAAACTGCTAGGTACGTATGACCTAGATTGGCCACTGTTGGAAACAGGATACTGGGCTTGATGGACCTTGGTCTGACCCAGTATGGCATATCTTATGTTCTTATAAGAACATAACATAAGAATATAAGATATGTGCCCCCTGATCCCTGTGGTGGGGATAGGATTCAGCGCCTGCAGAACTTGGAGCAAAAGTGGATATTTCGACTGAACTCAGTTTCTCCGGACGGTCTTAACCAGCAGGTGGACTGGCATACTATTCATTGAGTTTCTTTGGATTGACACATGTGATTGGACTGGTGATCCCTCCTGCAGATTGGATCTCTATACCATCTACTAACCTTCCTGATCAGGAGGTGAAATCTGGATGGTGGTTTCACCCCTCTGTGTGGATTGGTTCCTCTCTAATGAGCTATATTGGATAGGCGTGGCCTATTTAGGACTTTAGTTGGCGAGCCTGGGTTATATAAAAACCATTCTTTCAGCTGTGTTTTTAGGGCTGACGTTTTTTACACAGAGGTCTGACCTGAAGCAGGGGGTTGATGTGTGTACCCCCGAAACGTGACACGTCGTAGCAACGGCCTACTGATGTAAAATTGATCTACTGCTGCTTATAACGTTTTCACAGCCTGCTCTTCGTCTACAAAGCTAAGTACCAGCCATTTTTGAATAGAGCTGTTTTTAAATTGATTTTCTATATTGATTAAAAAGGACGGGCCACGGTGGTAGCAGGAAAATTCCTGTTAACTGTGCTGGCTACTCCGACAAAAAAATTTATTACTTTTGGTTTTTTTGCTGGGTTTCTCAGGGATACACTTGTTATTTAGACTCAGTTCAGAAGGTTTTTGGTGTTTTATTTAATGAAGGCAACATGGACATCTAGGTACCTAAAATAGTAATATAAATATTCTCACAAATTTACTCCTGCTCTGAAGATGTAAATGGGTACATATACTCTGTGTGTGTACTTGAGTATTTTATAAAATATATATATGCACACTCCATCCCACTCTGCTCAAACTAAGGGGTCTGTTTACTAAGCGGCGCTAACGGCTTCTGTGCGAAATGGGGCCAAGGATCCAATTTCGCATGGAAGTCGCCAGCGCCACTTAACAAACAGACCAAACAGACCCCTAAGTCCCATCTTTGCAGTGTGCATTCTAATACGTGCATATTTAGCTACACAATTTTAAAAGAGCCATTTTCCACATCTAAACATGCATTACTCACAGAAAAAGATTTATAGAATTACCCTCTATGTGTCTCTATGCAGTTCTACATAAATCTTCTAGGTAACAGATAAATCAATGATAGTAAGAAGAATTTTAATCACATTTTCTGGCAACAAATTCCATAGCTTAATTGTGGAGAATGTACTTGAAAAATTGCATTATGATATCCTGCTTAAGAGGGGAAAACTCTAAAAGTCAAGGGCAAACCCTACTTCATAGCTGGCAGAATTAGAAGAAGCTTTCTGATTAATTTTGGCCTTCAGAGCCCCCTCACCAACTGCCCCCAGCAGACTTTCTTTCATGTTATACACAAGCTTGATACCTGAGATCATCTCAACTTGGTCTTTTTAACCATTCCACCTTGCAATAAAAAATTTAGCTAAAAGCTATACATCATCCCAGCTGTGGAACTCCTTCCCACTGCCCTTAAGATTTCTGTAATGGAGGAGAAGTCTTGAGTAGTACACTCGAAACCAAGGAAGTCAGGGTTCAAATCCCAGTGATGCTTTTTATGGTCTTGGACAAGTCACTTGATCCTCCACTATCTCAGGCACTATCTCTGCATACAGGCCCATGCAGAATCTCTATGCAAGAGCCCAGTGCTTAAAGCTCTAGCACAGGGTTTTATAGTGTGAGTTTAATGCTGACTCTTTGCACTAGAATGCAATATGCAAATTACTCAGTGCACAAAAGGTCAGCATTAAACTGGGAGAGCAAACAAAACACCTGTGCACAGAAGTCGGCACACATTTGGCATACTGTCCCTGAGAAACAGGGTCATCTGAGGTGAGGTTTGACACTTCACATCAGATGACCTAGACATCGGAGAAAGCCCCTGATGCCATTTTGTCCTTCTTAACTAATAACTGCTTTGTTGTATTGTTATAAAGTGGTATATCATTAAAATAAACTGAACGTTATGAATAGGCACATAAAACTGCTGTATCAAACAATTTAAATCTAAATTACTACTATTCTCTGTGCACTCAAAAAGAAAATCAGTGTAAATCTCATTGTTCATGTAGAAGCTATTGCTGAAAAAACAGAAACCTAAACATGCCGAAAAGCAATTTCTTCAATTTTTGGATCTGGTTGGGAAATTTGAGGAATTGTATGTAACCAATGAGTCTCATCTAAAACAAACTCCAAGCCTGAAGCATTCCCTTTGTGCCCCAGCCAGTCACAATACTTTCAATCATCTCATAATTACATGATTTATCTAATTAGACAGCTAGGATTCACAGCAAACATTTATAACACCACTGAGCCTGCACTTGTCACGGTTTACCTAAAATCAAATAGTACTGACAATTTAAAAGTATCAAGAGCCCACACAATTTACCAGATCATCAGGCACTCCTCACTAAACCATATCATCCCCTCCAGATATTTCCCCCTACACTTATACTCAATCAACAAAATGGTTGCATAAAAAAGGTCTTCAACCTTTTCCAAAATCTCATATAATCATTCTGCTTCCTAATTTTCTGGGGGAATCTATTACACTATAAAGGCATACTTACAAAGAGCATTCTATCCCCCATTTCATTGTGATCAAACTTCTTGACTTATCCTGTAAATAAATACCTTGGTCCTTTGTTAGGCCTGCAATTTATTAACTAGTGTAAACAACTTAAATTGCACTCTAAATTGTATTGGGAGACATTGTGACTGCCTCAACATTGGTGTATTGTTAGTTCTACATAAACCCCTTAATTCCTGCCTGCAGTATTTTGTATCACCTGAAGACTACAAATGTACAGAATAAAATCTGAATCCACAGAAACCCAACAATGTATCTGAAATAAATATGTGTGCATATTCAAAGGGGCTATGATAAATATCAGTGGACTAGACCATCCGATCAGATATAGGGCAGGAAGCTCAAACTGCTCTGTGAATTTACTCTGCAGGGTGGTTTACTTCTTACCCAGTTATTTAAGCAACCTTTATTAAAATTAGCCAATGAACTGTACTAAGGAAACTAGAGGTTCTCATACTATTTTGCATACTGATTCTGAATTAGTCTTATATTTAGTGACATCTATTCAGATAAGTGCAGCAAACCCAGAATATTCAGTTGCATTGTTGTTGTTGTTGTTAAGTGCCGTTGAGTCAGTGTCGACTCATGGCGACCCCCTGGATAGTTAATCCAAACTGTGTTCGGTCTTCAGTCAGGAGGCTCACTGTTGATAGAGTGGCACTCATAGCTGCTGTTGTATCGATCCATCTCATTGCTGGCCTTCCACTTTTGATTTGACCTTCTAACTGGCCAAGCATTATGTCTTTCTCTAACAATCTCTCTCTTCGCATGATGTGTCAAAAGTATGAAAGGCAAAGTCTTGTCATCTGAGTTTCTAAGGAAAGCATAGTTTGATAACCTCTAATACTGACTGGTTTGTTCTTCAGGCAGTCCATGATATACTGTCACCACGCCCTTTACACTAGGCGGTTGCCTAGGTGCTGGGAGTGATGATAGTCTTTATTTATTTTAACACTTGCCTATAGTTTTAGTTGTGTAGTTGAAATAACTTAAGCCAAGAGGGAAAATAGGCACGCAGGATTTTTATTATTCCTTTAGGCCAGAGGAACTTCTTAAACAGTTCCAAATATCAACATAAGGTATGGAAACTTCCAGAGAAAAACAACAAGGTAAGAGGCTTTGTATTCAGCTTATCAGCAAACTTAAACAAAGTATTTCTTCATACCAAAATCATAGCAAAAGAACTTTGGTGCAAAAACCTTTTTCTCCAGAATGTGACTTTTTAAAACATGTACAGCTTCAAGTAATCCCACAAAGTAAAACTTCACTGCACACTGTTTTCTCTCTTCTCACATACAATGGTTTCTTCACCTGCTATCTGCCAGGCTCTATACTTTGTACAAGCAGTCTTTCAAAGAAGGGGTTAAGCTTAGAGAATCACAGCTCTCCTAATTAGCATATTCCTCTCAGCTCTGCATCTTTGAAACGTTTGGCTTCGTGACACACTGTAGTTTTTAGCTACTTTCTAAAAACTAAAGAACATTCCATTTCTTCAACAGGGTCAGGTTCCTGTGTCATAGAAGATTCAAATTCCATGCTCTCAACATCTGAGTTTGCTAGAGAAGCATTATTCATGAATTCAGTATTGTCTTGCTTTAAACCTTTTAAGATTTGTAAAACCTTATTTAAAGCTGATTCTCCTCTCCTCTGAGAGTAGGGTTGCCAACTGGCCGGTTTTCAGCCGGCCTGGCCGGTTTTTCCATGGCCAGGCCGGCTGCCGGCGCAGATGTTAAACCGGCCCTTGAAAAGCCGGTTTTTTGCTCTGGCCGCAAGATCGGGAGCGGCCAGAGCAAAAGACCGGCTTTTCTTCCGACCCGCAGTTAAAAAAAAAAACCACCCAGGGCCGGCCCACACATCGGAGGGCGTCAGAGGGAGCCGGGGAAGCCCGCGCGAGGCCCCGGCTCCCTCTGTACAGCCACCAACATGAAGAGCCTTTTCCTTCACGCTGGCGGCTGTATCTGTGAAGCCGCGATTGGTGGGAAAGGTTAAAGGCAATGCCCTTTAACCTTTCCCAGCATTCGCGGCTTCGCAGAAACAGCCACCAGTGTGAAGGAAAAGGCTCTTCATGCTGGTGGCTGTACAGAGGGAGCCGGGGCCTCGCACAGCCGGCTCCCTCTAAAGCCCCTCAGACAGCCGCGGTGCTGGTCGGGGGGGGGAGGCCAAGGACTGCATGGGCTGTGATGGGGGGGGGGCTAGGACTACAAATGGGCTGTGATGGGGGGGGGACCTGGACTGAAAAAGGGCTAGGGGGGGGGGGCCTGGACTGGAAAAGGGCGATGGGGGGGGGGGGGACTTGGACTGGAAATGGGTTGTGATGGGGGGGACCTGGACTGTAAACGGGTTATGGGGGGGGGACTTGGACTGGAAATAGGCTGTGATGGGGGGGGACTTGGACTGGAAATAGGCTGTGATGGGGGGGGACCTGGACTGTAAAAGGGCTATGGGGGGGGACTTGGACTGGAAATGGGTTGTGATGGGGGGGGGGCCTGGACCGGAAAAGGGCTAGGGGGGGACTTGGACTGGAAATGGGCTGTGATGGGGGGGGGGACCTGGACTGGAAAAGGGCTCTGGGGGGGGGGGGACATGGACTGGAAATGGGTTGTGATGGGGTGGAGGGGACCTGGACTGGAAAAGGGCTATGGGGGGGGGGGACTTGGACTGGAAATGGGCTATGGTGGAGGGAGGGGGAACTTGGACTGGAAATAGGCTGTGATTAGGGGGGCTAGGACTGCAAATGGGCTGTGATGGTGGGGGGGGGGGGGCTAGGACTGCAAATGGGATGTGATGGTGGGGGGGCCTAGGACTGGAAATAGGCTGTGATGGGGGACTTGGACTGGAAATGGGCTGTGATTGGTGGGGGCTAGGACTGGAAATGGCCTGTGATGTGAGGGCTAGCACTGGAAATGGGCTGATGAAGAGCTGGAATAGGACTGGAAATAGTCTGATGTGGGGGCATGGGAGAATGGGACTAGAAGGGAGTGGATGCTGGGTGGGTCTAGAACTATAAGGGAACTGATTTTGGGGGAGGACTAGAATGGATGGGGAATGAGAATAGAGAGGGGAAAAATATTTTGTGTGGAAGAAAAGTCTATGATGGGCCGGGTATTGGGAGAGTAAGAGGGGCTTGAGAATGGAAGGGTGAAATTTAAACGGATGATAAAGGAATAAGGAAAGAATTGGGGGAAAGAGCAAAAGGGAAACAATCAGTATGTTAAAGCAGAAATAGAGAGAGAATGGAAAACATCTAAAAGAGAAGAAAGGACAAATGGATAACTCGCAGAAGACACGAAGAAACCAGAAGAAAGTGACTTGAGCAATTGCAACTGAAAAATAAAATGCCCAAACAGAAGGTAGAAAAATACTTTTTATTTTGAATTTATTAACTGGAATATGTCTGGTCTGGGAAGTGTGTATTGCTAACATCTTTGCGTTTTTGTTTAGTGCAAGAGGAAATTACTTTATAGTTTTATTTCTCCAGTGTTGTACATTTCATGTTTGGATTTTGGGGTTCCTAGTTTAATTATTATCTGACCAAGGAAGTTAGCCTACACGTATCCTCAGTAATTTTTGTGGGTGAGGCTGGGGGCGGGGCAGGGGTGGGACTAGGGGCGGAGAATGGGTGGAGCATGGCGAGCCACAGGTGTCGGGTTTTTCTCGGTGAAAAAGTTGGCAACCCTATCTGAGAGATGTCTTTACTCTTAGGTAATTCTTTAACTTTCACAAGTTTGTTAGAGGGTTTAACACTGCTCCCTTTAGTCTGAGGAAATAAGGATTTAGCCGGCTCTACAGCTAACTGCTCTGGTTCCATATAAACTTTTGGAGCATGTTTCAGGTTACTCACATGGCTTGGAAATTCCCCTGGATAAGCTTTAAAACCTCTGGCTGGTTTTGTCTTTCTCCACGGAGCTTTGGGTGAAGCTTCCTTCACTCTCTGCCAGCCTCTCTTGGGTAATTCTGCCGAGCTCCTAGAGCCTCTTTCCCTTCTAGGACTCTCAGACCCATTCACCTCAGCATTGGACTCAGAACTGGAACTCCTCCTTCTTCTCTCTCTCTCTCAGAAGAAGATTCTCCTTCACTGGAAGTCAGGCTCCCAAAGCACCTTCTCCTCTAAGGCTGCTTTCTCTTGCAGTGTACCTCACACCTGCACTCTGAGCACGTCCTGCACTTCCCGGACTCCTCGAGTTCTCTGCTGCACTTGCTGCTCTTTGTCCGTTCCCTCTCTCTCCTCTGCCCCTCTCTCCAGATTCCAGGCGTTTATATATGTATTTCCCCTTCCTACTTGCTAGCTCCTCCCCTAGCTGTCCCTCGTGAGCAGGGCTGGTAACTAGGGAGCTAGGGCGTGTCCCTTGACAACAAGTATTCTGTGAGGAGTTTTTTTCTAAACCAGGAGTTTTAACCCCTGAACTTCTGGTTTTGTTTCTCTTCTCTGAGAAAAATGTCTGATTTCTCCCTTCTTTCTCCGGCTCTCTCTCTTCTGCGCCACCACAATACACAGTATTATTCAAGAGCACCATAATTCAAAGGCATCGATTTTCTTCCTGTCCCTCTTTTTCACTGTCGAACTTTTGGCATCCATATGATGTTACTGGAAATACTATGGCTTGGACAAATCAAAACATTGTATGGAGTAAGACATCTCTGCTCTTGAGAATCTTGTCTAGGTCCTCCACAGCCATTCTGCCAAAAGCAATGCATCATAAGAACATAAGATACGCCATACTGGGTCAGACCAACATCCATAAAGTTCAGCATCCTGTTTCCAACAGTGGCCAATCTAGATCATAAGAACCTAGCAATTGCCCCAAAAGACACAGGTTCCACAATGCTTGTATTGGGTCAAGCAGTGATATCCTGGGTCCCTTTTAATAATGGTTTATGGACCTTTCCTCCAGGAACTTGTCCAAACCTTTTTTAAACCCAGCTACACTAACAGCTTTTACTACATCCTCCGGTAACAAATTCCAAAGTTTGATTACACATTGAGTGAAAAAATATTTTCTCTTATTAGCCTTAAATAGGTTACCCTGTAGTTTCATTGCATGTCCCCTAGTCTTTCTATATTATGATGACGTAAACAATTGATCTACGTTTACCCGTTTCACTCCATTCATTAATTTATAGACCTCTGTCATATCTCCCCCCTCAGCCTACTCTTTTCCAGGTTGAAGAACCCTAATCTTTTTAGCCTCTCTTCATAGGGGTATCCTTCCATCCCCTTTACCATTTTGGTGGCTCTTCTCTGTACCTTTTCTAATAACGCTAAATCCTTTTTAAGATATGGCATCCTGAATTGCACACAATAATCAAGATGTGGTTGCACTACGGAATGACAGAGAGGTATTATAATATCCTTTGTTTTATTTTCCATTCCTTTCCTTATGATACCTAGCATTCTGTTTGCTCGCTTGGCCACTACTGCACACTGGGCGGAGGGTTTTAACATGTTATCCACGATAACGCTAAAATCTTTTTCCTGGTGGTGGTTCCTAATGTGGAACCTTACATCGTGTAACCATAGTTTGGGTTATTCTTTCCTAGGTGTATAACTTTGCACTTGTCCACATTAAATTTCATCTGCCACTTTGATGCCCAGTCTTCCAGTTTATCAAGATCCTCTTGCAATTTTCCACAATCCTCTTGGGTTTTAACAACTTTAAATAGTTTTGTGTCATCTGCAAATTTGATAACCTCACTCGTTATTCCACTTTCCAGGTCATTTATTAATATGTCAAAAAGCAGTGGACCCAGCACAGATCCCTGGGGTACACCACTATTCACCTTTCTCCATTGGGAAAATTGGCCATTTAGCCCTACCCTCTGCTTTCTATCTTTTAACCAGTTCCTGATCCACAATAGTACACTGCTTCCTATCCCATGACTCTTTAGTTTTGCCAAAAGTCTCTGATGAGGGACCTTGTCAAAGGCTTTCTGAAAGTCCAGATACACTATATCAACCGCCTCACCTTTGTCTACCTGTTTATTCACACCTTCAAAAAAACATAACAGATTAGTAAAATAAGATCTTCCTTGTCTGAAGCCATGTTGGATGTCTCCCATTAAGCCATAACTATCTACATGTTCAGTAATTTTGTTCTTTATGATGGTTTCAACCATTTTTCCCGGTACTGACATCAGGCTCACCGGTCTGTAGTTTCCCGGATCACCCCTAGAACCCTTTTTAAAAATTGATGTTACATTGGCCATCCTCCAATCTTCAGGTATTACAGATAATTTTAATGATAGTTCACAGATTACTAATAGAAGGTCTGCAATCTCATATTTCAGTCCTTTCAATACCCTTGGATATATACCATCCGGTCCAGGTGATTTGCTACTCTTCAGTTTATCAAATAGTTGTAATATATCTTCCCGATGTATCGATATTTTGTTCCGCAGTATCACCTTTAAATACCACTTCAGTCATGGGTAACATCCCTACATCTTCCTCAATAAAGACTGAAGCAACAAATTCATTCAGTCTCTCCGCTATGGCCTTGTCCCCTCTTAGTGCCCCCTTTTACCCCTCTATCATCTAATGGTCCAACTGACACTCTGACAGTTTTTTTGCTACAAATGTATTTGAAAAAGTCTTTATTACACGTTTTTGCTTCCACAGCAAGCTTCTTCTCAAATTCTCTCTTTGCCTGCCTTATCAATGCCTTGCATTTAACTTGCCACTGCTTGTGCTGTTTCCAGTTTTCATTTTTTGGCACTTTTTTCCATTTCCTGAAAGATGCTTTTTTGGCAACAACAGTCTCTCTGACCTCACCCTTAAACCATGTTGGCAGTTTTTTGGACTTCCTTCCACTTTTCATAAAGCATGGGATACAGCTGGTCTGGACTTCCAAGATAGAATTTTTAAACACCCAAGCTTGATGTAAGTCTTTAACCTTTGCAACTGCTCCTTTTAGATTTTTCTTATCTATTTTCCTCATTTTATCATAGTCTCCCTTTCAAAAATTAAAAGATAGTACTAAGGATTTCCTTATCATCCCTCCTCCATTAATTAAATCAAACGCGATCATGCTATAATCACTATTGCCAAGTGGCCCCAACACCCTTATCTCTTGTACCAGATCTGGTGTACCACTAGGTCCAAAATGGCTTCCCCTCTGGTCAGTTCATGAACCAGCTGCTCCAAGAAGCAGTCATTTATTTCATCTAGAAACTATCTCCCTAGCATGTCCTGCCATGACACTGACCAAGTCAAAACGGGGTAATTGAAATCACCCATTATTATTACTGTGCTATAACGTTTGTTAGCTTCCCTGATTTCTTTGAGCATTTCATCATCCATTTGTTCATTCTGGCCAGGCGGTCTATAGTACACCCCCACTGCCTTTGCCTTCCCCTTCTTACATGGAATTTCAATCCATAGACATTCTACAGCAAATTTTGTTTTCTGCAAAACTTTAATCATTTGTGACTCAATGCCCTCTCCAACATAGAGCGCAATCCCTCCACCAATTTGATCAGCTCTATAATTACAATATAGTTTGTACTCAGGTATCACAGTGTCCCTCTGGTTGTCCTCCTTCTACCATGTCTCTGAGATACCAATCATATCTAACCTCTCATTTAGTGCTTTATATTCTAACTCTCCCATCTTATTTTTTAGACTTCTAGCATTTGCATACAAGCATTTTAGAGACTGTATTTTATTCATATTAATCTGGCTATTGGTAGGCAGGGGTAATTTGGAATCTTTAAGCTCTGTCTGCTCTGTACTCAATGGCATTTGGGCTACTTTTGTCTTTATTGGAACCTCTCTTCTGATATGCCCTAACTTCATTCTTTTGGTAGTGTCCTTTAAGGATATATTGTTCTGAACCATATGCTCTTGGGCAACCATCAGCTCTCCCCTATTATCTAGTTTAAAAGCTGCTCTATCTCCTTTTTAAAGGTTAATGCCAGCAGCCTGGTTCCATCCCCGTTAAGGTGAAGCCCATCCCTTCGGAATTGCCCCTCCTTTCCCCAGAATGTTCCCCAGTTCCTAACAAATCCAAAACCCTCATCGGATTTCTTGACTACTTGTCTTTTCTTTATTAATTGTTCATCCAAATAGGTTAAAGTTGTGAACTATTTGAATTTCTTCTCCTTCAATGATTAACTTATTGATTTTGCAATTTTTAAGGATCTTTGTCTTCTTAACGTTAAGGTGCAGGCCTTGATCTTAAAAAGCAAATGTTTCAGATCGTTTTTACGTTCAACCAGTAATTTATTTATTATTTATTTATTTAGTTGAGTTTATATACTGCTGTATCTACAAGTCAAAGCGGTTTACATAACATGAAACAAAATTAGAGACAATAAGGTGGAAGTAAGATAAAGCCAAAAAGTAGTATTAATACACTGTGCTATGGTTTACATGGACGAATATAAACAAAAAGCAATAATTTAAGTTTTTTACAGAGAAACACTCAGCGAAGAGTAGTGTCTCTAGCCCTTTTCTGAAATTTATAAGGTTGTTAATCAGGTGATCAGGAATAGCGCGGTATATAAGAAACTGTAATAAATAAATAAATAAATAATAAATAAATTTCAGAGTGCGGAAACAAAGAGGGAGAAAGCCCTCTTTGAGGCAGTACGTGATGCTTTAGTGTTCAGATGAGGCATACATAAGGTGTTGAGCGAGTGTGTTCTGCAATTCCTATTGTTTGGGGTTTCTTGAATCAGTGTATGAAGGCAGATTGAGGACAAGTTGTGAGACGATTTGTAGATGATATATAAGCATTTGTACTTTATTCTCTGAAGTACCAGTAACCACGCAACTGTTTAAGGACAGGAGTGATATATTCCACTCTTGAAGTGTTGATGAGAATGTGTGCCGCTGTGTTTAGAGCCATTTATAGAGGGTAAATGGCAGTAATTGGGAGGCCTTGAAGGATAACGCTGCAGTAAGTCAATGTGAGGGAAAATAAGGGCTTGAAGAGCAGTGCGGAAGTCATCATATTCCAGTAATGATTTGAGCTGCCGTATTAATTTTAGTTTGTGGTATATTTTTCTTGTAACGTTGTTAATGTGAGAAGAGAGGGACAGTCGTTGGTCAATGATGAAAACTAGGTAATGGACTTCATGTTTAACCTGAATAAGTTTAGAGTTAATTGTGATAGACTCTGGAGGAGTGAAGTTGTTGCTTTTACTAATGTATAATGTTGCTTTTACTAACGTCTATTTTACTGAGGTTAATTTTAAGATTATGAACTGACAATCATTGAGTAATAGCAATGAAACAATTCTTAATGTTGCTGATCAAAGGCTTAGTGATGTTTACTGGAGTGTACAAATGATATCATCAAAGTAAATGTGGAACATGATATTGTGAGCCCTTATACTAGCACACAGCGGCTGCAAAAAGATATTAAATAAGAAGGAGGATAAAGCTGATCCCTTGTAACTGAAGATAAGGGGCTGATCTATCACTGCCTATTTTTACATGAAGTTGACAATTCAGAAAATATGACTTAAACCAGTCAAATCTATTACATCTTAGTCCTGTACCATGAAGTCTATCAATGATCAGATTATGTGGAATGGAATTGAATGCAGCTTTTATATCAATGAAAATTAGTATGAAGTCTCCGTTAAGTAATGTAGTATCATCAGCATAGTGAAGGCTGTTGATGAGTCTTCCACCAATCTTCACACCTCGGTTGTCTTCATACAGTCCTGCTTCTCTGATGATTTGTTCTGCATATAAATTAAAGAGGTAGAGGGAAAGTATACAGCCTTGTCATACGTCTTTGCTGATTTTAAACCAACCATTCTGTTTCTCCTAGTTCCGTTCGAACTGTTGCTTCTTGACCAATGTAAAGGTTGTGCAAGAGAACTATCAGGTGTTCTGGTATACCCTTGCTTCTTAATGTGGCCCAGAGTTTCTCATGGTTTACACATATAGATATCCTTTTGGAATCATTTTGTCTTTTCAAAGATCCAACTCACATCTGCGAAGATGTCTCTCGTTCCTCGCCCTTTCTTGAACCCTGCTTTCACTTCAGGCAGTTCTTCTTCCAGGTATGGTTGTAGTCTCTGCTGAATGATCTTGAGTAGAATCTTGCTGGCATGTGGGATCAGAGCAATTGTACGATATTTTCCACTGTCAGTTGGATCACCTTTCTTCAGTATTGGTATAAACACAGATATTTTCCAGTCAGTTGGCCATGAATTTGTCTTCCAAATTTCCTGGCAGAGCCTTGTAAGTATGGTAACAGCTTCATCCGATTGCTGTAATACTTCAATGGGAATGCCATCAATGCCCAATGCTTTGTTCTTTGATAATGCTGCTGCGTCTTCTATCATCAATGTTTCCTCATCACAAGGTACAGGTTGAAACGGCTGTTGGTCCACTTGATCTTTAAGTTATAATGACTCTATATTCTTTCCACATTTTCTTGATCTTCTCAGCATCATTCAACATGGATCCTTGAGCATCTTGTAGCATTCCAATGCCCTTCCATTATCTAGATAGTGCTAGCATGGTCTCTGGGCAGAGCGGGAGCAGAGCTGAAGGTTATTCATAAGGCAGCGATATTCCGCACTGCTTTACGGGTAACTATCAGGATAATTTAGGCAGAAAAAATGCTGTCCTAAGGCTATCTGGCTAGCCTCTATATAGTAGTACTGAATATCGTCACTATGGGGCTGATTCTTTATAGGGCATGCAGAGAGGTATGCTCTTGAAACATGCTTAAGTCCCTATTCTGAAGGACTTACACGGGTGAATGGGCGCATATGCATATGCTTTGGGAAGTCACTATTCTGCAAGTGCACATGTATGTTCAGTTAGGGTATGCATGGGATGGAAGCTGAACGGAGCATAGGCAGGGCCTATATCTACACATAGGATACTACGATTTATGTATGTAGCTGTACCGATCTATGCACAGGCAGTTATGCCTGCTCTAGAGCAGGTATAACTGTCTCGACTAGACTCAGGCATGTCCATATGCTTCTATTCTATAAAGTACAGCCTGCACATGATTTACTTTATAGAATAGGCCCAAAATACACATGTGCAGTGCAATTTGACTGTGTGTGAGATTACAGAATTACCCTCCACATGGATAGTGGCAGCACTGGAGGCCACAATATCTAGATATTCCGCATCAACTACTATCCAAATACCGATGCCAAATATCAAGAATATTTTTAGCTGCAGTGGCTGGCGTTTAAAAAAAAAATGCTGACCACCATGGTTTAGAAACATAGAAATATGACAACAGAAAAAGACCACATGGCCTATCTAGTCTGTCCTTCCATAACAACTACAACAGTCCCCTTTTTACCTTTAGAGATCCTCTGTGTTTGTCCCATGCATTTTTGAATTCAGTTACTGTCCTCATCTGTACCACCTCCACTGGGAGACTATTCCACTGATCCACTACTCTTTCCGTAAAGAATTATTTCCGCATATCACTCCTGAATCTATCTCCCTTCACCCTCATCCCATGTCCCCTCGTAGCAGAACTTGCTTTCAATTGAAAGAGGCTCTCTCCCTGAACATTTATGCCACGGAGGTAAAAACATCTCAATCATATCACCTCTATCCCACCTTTCCTCTAAGGTGTACATATTAAGATCCTTCAGTCTGTCCTCATATGCTTTATAATGAAGACCACTAATCATTTTAGTATCCACCCTCTGCACCGACTCCATCCTGTTCACATCCTTTTGAAGGTGCGGTCTCCAGAATTGCACACTATACTCCAAATGAGGTCGCACCAAAGACTTATACAGAGGCATTATCACCTCCTTTTTTCTGCTAGCCATTCCTCTCTGTATGCACCCAAGCATCCTTCTAGCTTTTGCCGTCGCCTTTTCTACCTGTTTAGCTACTTTAAGATCATCAGACACAACCACGCCTAGGTCCCGCTCTTCTTTAGTGGACAAAAGTACTTCACCCCCTATACCAAATTGCTCCCTTGGATTGCTGCAGCCCAAATGCATGACCTTACATTTTTTAACATTAAATCCCAGCTGCCAAATTCTAGACCATTCTTCAAGCTTAGCTAGATCCCTCCTTATGTTATCTACCCCTTCCTGGGTGTCTACTCTATTGCAGATTTTGGTATCATCTGCAAAGAGGCAAACCTTACCCGACAGCCCTTCCGCTATATCACTAACAAAGATGTTAAAAAGAATCGGACCAAGGACAGATCCCTGGGGCACACCACTGATAACATCCTTCTCCTCAGAGTGAGCTCCATTTACTTGTACTCTTTGCCGCCTCCCACCCAACCAATTTCTAACCCAAGCAGTAACTTTAGGGTCCATCCCTAGGGTGCTCAGTTTGTTTATAAGTCGCCTGTGAGGAACAGTGTCAAAGGCTTTACTGAAATCTAAATACACCACATCTAGGGCTCTCCGTCGGTCCAACTCCCTGGTCACCCAGTCAAAGAAATCAATCAGATTTGTCTGACAAGACCTGCCTCTGGTGAATCCATGCTGCCTCGGATCCTGTAATCCGCTGGACTCCAGAAACCTCACTATTTTCTCTTTCAGCAGCGTTTCCAATAATTTGGACCTGGATATTGACCCGGACTGTTCCTACTTGATACATTATTGTATCTCAAGAAAGATGAAATTTTTTAATCTAATTGCATAAGAAAAGATTAGTCTCATTTACAGAAGAGTGTCATGGCAAGAACTTGTAATTATTATTATTATACTTGAGATTCACAAACATATTCTCAGAACCGTACATATGACACACTGAAGATATTGACTATTTCTGGATGAAAAATTATATTCCCCAAAGCAAGTTCCTGATAGGACAAACTCAGTCAGGTAAGAAAGCTAAGTATTTATGGCTTGTTTTTTAGTATCTTGATGAATGGGACATTTTTTGAGTTGCATAGGAAAAATTAATTATAAAGAAAAAGACATTGATTGCTAAGGACATAATTAAAAGACAGTAATTATAACAATGATGTGATGCTGAAAAGTCAGTTATATTTGACAGTCTAATCCATTAATACACAGGACTGCCCTCTTGATAAATAAGTATGATTATAACTGTATTGTTGTGTGCTACAGAATCAATGTCAATTCCTGGTGACCCTGTGAATAGTTGTCCATATTGTGACTGTCCTCTGGGTTTTCTTGGCAAAGTGCAACCCTAAATATATATGATCTCAAATAAAAGCTAAAATGGCTTATCTAGTTTGTCCAGTAAGGCATGTAGGATTGTAACTGCCATTCCATGCAGGTTACTCACCATGCCATCTTGGAATCACAATCTTAGACTGAACCACTTGCTCCATGCAGGTTATCCCAGTATGTTACGTTTATTTGTGACTTGTTATGCCGCCTCTATTCCATCTTTGCCATTAAGAGATCTTCAGTGTTTATCCAGGACCTTTTTGAATTACATAGTAACATAGTAACATAGTAAATGACGGCAGATAAAGACCAGTATGGTCCATCTAGTCTGCCCAGTAAGATGGCCAGAGTAAGATGGCAGGAGTAGGTGCCACTCTGAGCAGGCCACCCCTCAGGCCACCCCTCCCCATGTCTTTCATTACTGTTCCTGTCTCAGTCATCACCTCAAAGAGGACATTCAAGGCATCCATCATCTTTCCATAAAAAAATATTTACAGATGTTGTTTGATCAATAGCAATAGTGATCATAGCATGATCGTATTTGATTTAATTAGTGGAGGAGGGATAGTAAAGAAATCCACAGTACTACCTTTTAACTTTCGAAGGGAGACTATGATAAAATGAGGAATATAGTTAAGAAAAAATTAAAAGGAGCGGTTGCAAAGGTTAAAGACTTACATCAAGCTTGGGTGTTTAAAAATACTGTCCTGCGAGTATTAAGGATTCTTTGGTCTTACATAATAAGTTTGAATCTATGGAGAATTCAATACGTTCTTGTAATCTTCATTTTTTAAATTTTCCCTATACTACTCTTCTTGCTCCTAAGATCTTACTAGATAAATCTCTGAAGGAAGTGCTTATGATTTCTGAATCTGTAGCAGTTTCTCAGCTCTATTACATTCCCTCTAGTTCTAAGAAAGTTAATCCCGTTAATGGGGAGCTTGATATAATAGAACCTTCTATCTCAAACCTGACTGCCTTTTTGGAAGACTCCCTGGATACAATTAATTCGCGCTCCACTTTATTGGTGACTTTTATGTCTAGAGAAGTAAAGCAGTGTATTCTTCGTGCTTTTTTCAAATAAAAGTCTGCCAATTTTTGTGGACATACTGTTAATGTTTTTCCAGATGTCTCACGTAGCACCCAGCTCAGGCGGAGGCTTTTTTTGGCCTTAAAGCCTCAGGTTATGTCCTTGGGAGCTACCTTTTTCTTTTTGCGGTTTCCCTGTAAATGCATCATCAATTTTGCGGGTGCATCTTATGTTTTTGTTGATGTTACTCATCTAGAAAACTTTATTTCTGAGAAGCAGAGGGCATCGGAGGAGTTAAAGGGTGTTTAGTTATAAATTGGCCTCATATTGTAGGTTTTTTGCCCTATTTGCTGTTTATTTGTATTCTAGTTCTGATTATTAATATTGGTCCTAGCTGGGTCCCTTGATGTGGACTTTATCTATATTTTGTTGCTATAATATGTATTTCTGCATTGTGTTTTTTTTCTTTCTGGTTGTCCTTGACCTTATTTGGTTATTGTAATTTATCAAAATCTAATAAAAAAAAAATACTGTCCTGGAAGCCCAGACCAGCTATATTCCACGCATTAAGAAAAGTGGAAGAAAGTCCAAAAAACTGCCAGCATGTTTTAAAGGTGAGGTCAGAGAGGCTGTTGCTGCCAAAAAAGCATCTTTCAGGAAATGGAAAAAAGAGCCAAACGACGAAAACTGGAAACAGCACAAGCACTGGCAAGTTAAATGCAAAGCACTGATAAGGCAGGCAAAGCAAGAATTTGAGAAGGAACTTGCTACGGAAGCAAAAACACGAAACAAGGACTTTTTCAAGTACATTCATAGCAAAAGGCCTGTGAGAGAGTCAACTGGACCATTAGATGATAGAGGGGTAGAAGGGGCAGTAAGAGGAGACAAGGCTATAGCGGAGAGACTGAATGAATTCTTTGCTTTGGTCTTTACTGAGAAAGATGTAGGGATGTTACCCAAGACTGAAGTGGTATTTAAAGGTGATACTGCAGAGGAATTGAGAGAAATATCGCTACACCGGGAAGATGTATTACAACTATTTGATAAACTGAATAGTAGCAAATCACCTGGACCGGATGGCATACATCCAAGAGTGTTGAAAGAACTGAAATATGAGATTTCAGACCTGCTATTAATAATCTGTGAACTTTCATTAAAATCATCTGTAATACCTGAAGATTGGTGAGTCGCCAATGTAACGCCAATTTTTAAAAAGGGTTCCAGGGGTGATCCGGGAAATTACAGACTGGTGAGCCTGACGTCAGTACCGGGGAAAATGGTAGAAACCATCATAAAGAACAAAATTACACAGCATGTAGATAGTCATGGTCTAATGGTAGACAGCCAACATGGCTTTAGACAAGGAAGATCTTGTCTTACTAATCTGATATGTTTTTTTGAAAGTGTGAATAAACAGGTAGACAAAGGTGAGGCGGTTGATATAGTGTATCTGGACTTTCAGAAAGTCTTTGACAAGGTCCCTCATCAGAGACTTTTGGCAAAACTAAAAGGTCGTGGGATAGGAGGCAGTGTACTATTGTGGATCGGGAACTGGTTAAAAGATAGAAAGCAGAGGGTAGGGCTATATGGCCAATTTTCTCAATGGAAAAAGGTGAATAGTGGAGTACCCCAGGGATCTGTACTGGGTCCGCTACTTTTTGACATATTCATAAATGACCTGGAAAAGGGAATAACTAGTGAGGTTATCAAATTTGCAGACGACACAAAACTGTTTAAAGTTGTTAAAACTCAAGAGGACTGTGGAAAGCTGCAGGAGGATCTGGATAAATTGGAAGACTGGGTATCCAAATGGCAGATGAAATTTAATGTGGACAAGTGCAAAGTTATGCACCTAGGAAAGAACAACACATACTATGGTTACACGATGCAAGGTTCCACATTGGGAACCACCACCCAGGAAAAAGATTTAGGAGTCATCGTGTATAACATGTTAAAACCCTCTGCCCAGTGTGCAGCGGCGGCGAAGAAAGCAAATAGAATGCTAGGTATCATAAGGAAAGGAATGGAAAATAAAACAAAGGATATTATAATGCCTCTGTATCGTTGCATGGTACGACCACACCTTGAATATTGTGTGCAATTCTGGTCGCCATATCTTAAAAAGGATATAGCGTTATTAGAAAAGATACAGAGAAGAGCCACCAAAATGGTAAAGGGGATGGAAGGATACTCCTATGAAGAGAGGCTACAAAGGTTAGGGCTCTTCAACCTGGAAAAGAGACAGCTGAGGGGAAATATGATAGAGGTCTATAAATTAATGAATAGAGTGGAACGGGTAAACGTAGATCGATTGTTTACGCTATCAGAATATAGAAAGACTAGGGGACATGTAATGAAGCTACAGGGTAAACTATTTAAGACAAATAAGAGCTTGTAGTAAGAGCTGTTAGTGTAGCTGGGTTTAAAAAAGTTTTGGACAAGTTCCTGGAGGAATGGTCCATAAACCATTATTAAAAAGGGACCCAGGATATCAATGCTTGACCCAATACAAGCATTGTGGAACCTGTGTCTTTTGGGGATACTGCTAGGTACGTATGACCTAGATTGGCCACTGTTGGAAACAGCATACTAGGCTTGATGGACCTTGGTCTGACCCAGTATGGCATATCTTATGTTCTTATGTTTTTGAGTCTTCTTCCTTGTAGTATCATGTTACAACCTCTAGCTCCACGGCTTCTTTTCCTTTGGAAAATATTTATTTCTTGTGAACTTTTCAAGTATTTAAACACTTGTATCATATTTCCCCTGTCCTTCATCTTCTCTAGGGAATACATATTTAAATCCTCAAGTTTAATATCATGTGTGGTATAGAATCCACATCATTTTGGTTGCCTATCTCTGGAATTATGTTTTAGAGCTGGATGGGTAAAACAAATAATCCCAAATAAACCAGTACTTTAAAAATTGAATTATAGTCAGAAAAGGTAAGTAATAAATTAAACATGCAAGATGCATTCAAAAACTTGCTTTTTTAACACAGTATTTTTATCTAAGGGTCTCTGGCAACCAGAGGCCTTACATACCACTTCTGATTTAAAAACTGCATAGCATTTAAATCTTTATTTAGCATCTATTTTATTAGGACTACATTAATTTTAGTTAAGAATAGACTTACTGATTTATAAGAATGTTTTATATTTAACATGTTCATCATTTGAAAAATACAATATGATCATAGCCTTAACAGTCCTTACCTGAAACTCCTCTCTTACTGCTTGCAGATTATATGCAAATAGCTTCTGATGATGTTGGAAAACCAATGCCAATAAAACTGACAGGGTACTTGGGATCAGCAAAAGGCTCTTTGATACAGGTGCTTTATCTTTTGCAAAAGAAAAAAAATAATCAAAATTAAGTTCTCAAAATATTTGACAATTGTGGTTTTCATCTCAATAGACTGAAAGCACAAAAGATCCTGTTATATGAGAAACACACAAGCAACCATCCTTTGGATGACCCTGCTTTAGCATTTTCAGTACAATGAGAATGCAGTATAGATTTTGATATGGATGAGTACAGATGAGTATTACAGTTGACTTTAAATAAATAAAAAATCTCCAAAACACAGTTTCAGATTGTACCATTGATAAAACAGGCTGTTCATAGAAGGATGAGTCAATGCCCCAAACAGTACAGATATGCACAAACCAGGCACAAGATTTCATGGAGGGAAATGAAGTACTAATTTTCTAAAAGACAAATTAATTCCATCAGTAACTTTACCTCAACATCCTGCTTATTACAGAATGCATAACTAGACTAGGAATGGTAAGTTTGCCACAAGAGCAAAGAGTGCCTGATAAGTATTCAGACTCAGAAGTTCATAGCATAGCATTGGATTCAAAGTATTAACACCAGATTGCACCTCCAAGACAAGCTAAAACTCAGTTCCATCTAGTAAGCAGGGTATCATGTGAAATGATTTATACACTCAGAAGCTAAGAGCTATAGTGTTTTTTTTACTTCTTTGTTTATTCCCTCCGATTTTTCACATCTCCAGTTTAACCCACTTCTTTGAAGCAGCTTTTAGATCCCGATGCTCCTCACTCTCTTGTCCACTACTTATGTGTATCTTAACATACTTTAGTCCCCAGTTTCACTATGGGCCAGATTCAGAGTCATGGGTTACAGGGCTGCACGCCCTGGCAGGATGTGCAGCCCCACAGCCGCCTGGACCCTATTCCCCCACCTGCTCTCCCCACATGTCATGAGCAGTAGGATGGGGAGAGCTGAGAGGGGGCAGAGTCAGAGCTGAGAGGGGGCAGAGTCAGGGCAGAGCGGGGGCGAGCCAGCCCAGCAGGACGTACAGGCCGATTCAGGTCATGGCCCTGTTCGTCCTGCGGGGTCAGTGGGGAAATGCTGCTTACTCTACCTTGAAGGTGGAATAAGCAGCACTGACCCAGTGATCAGGCACAGGGATCCCCCCCTGGGGCCAGGGCAGGGGGCTCCACGCTGCTCGATCCAGGCCCCGGCTGGCCAGCTGTGGGTCGAGTGGTGGGGAAGAGGGGGGCCGAGCCACCGCAGCCAGGTGAGCCTGCGGAGATGATGTCCCTGCAGGCAGGCAAGGGCACGCCGGGCCATCCTTGGGCCCAATTCTGCACCCCATTCCATATCGTATACAGTTTAAAATTCTTATTTTTGTGCACAGAACTATTCACACTGGTGTTCCTTTATATCTTGCCGACCAGGTACGTCTTCACACTCCCCACCGTTCCCTCCGCTCTATTCACACTCTATTCACACTAACCGTATGTTCCTTCCTTCCCCGTCTCAGGCCCAGAATCCACATGATCCTCCGCCTTCTACTTCCTTGGACCATGACTCTGGAACTCGCTCCCCCCCGCCCTCCGATTGGACCCCTCCTTCAAATCATTTAAAACTCAGTTAAAAACACACCTCTTCTGCACAGCTCTTGATCTTCCTCCCCCTTCTTCTCTTCCTTCCCAAGTAGCAAGAATAAAATAAACTAACATCTCTCTCTTCTTTTCTATTTCTGGTTGTCTTGTCCTTTTCTTCTCTGACTCTGTTCTTTCTCCCCCTTTGGAAATGTTCAAATTGGCGTTCTCTTCTCTCTTTCTGCAGCGCTTTTTTGTGATTTTTAATTTGTAAACTGCTCTGATACCCTGTAATGGGCGGTATATAAAGTTTTAAATAAACATAAACATAAACCCCATGGTACAGAATCGGTCCTAACAGCCCCGTCCTGCACAGGGACGTCCGGACAGCCCGGATGTGCCCCTCTCGGAATCGGGCTCCAAGTGCTTTATCTTGATTAGAATGTAAGCTCTGATGAACAGGGACTGTGTCTTACATCTATATGTACAGCGCTGCGTATGCCTTGTAGCACTATATAAATGATAAGTAGAGGTAGTAGTTATGATATGGAGTAGCCACCTAATGGTTAGCGCAGAGGGCTGAGACTTGAGGAAAACCAGTTCAAATCCTACTGCTGCTCCTTGTGATCCAAGTCACCTAACCCTCAATTGCCTCAGATACAAACTTGGATTATAAATCTTTTGGGAACAGGAAAATACCTACTGTGCCTGAATGTAACTCACCTTGAACTTCTGAGAAAGATGTGAGCTAAATCCAATTCCCTTCCACAGTAAACACTTTTAAGGCAGTAGAAACAGTGATGACAAAACTTTTCATTTTATGTATACATAGTAGTGTGCAAGTAGCCAGGAAGACGCCTGCAAGTCTTTGGAAAGGCTTGACTATCCCTGCTAGACACACAGATAGCAGGTAAAGAACACAGAAAGGCTCAGTGCTGGGATTAAAGCAAGTCCCCTTTAAGGAGTAGGGGCAGGGCAGATAGGATTGTGCCTTGTGCTTGTGAAGTCAGGCTGATTTGATAATTAAATAAGAGCCAGCTGGAAGAAAACTGGGGGAGAGCAGCAGAAAGTAAAGCTAAGCTTCAAGCTCCTACAGCCCTGCCAGCCGATGCTTAGCCTGAAGAGTGTGGTGAAAGGCTATAAATAAGGGTGCATTTTAGTCCCACAGTGAAGTATCACTCTGCCAGGACAGTAGTCGGAATTCTACTGGGTTAGTGGGACAGTGGCTTAAGGTCTTACTAGAAATTTCACCAGTAGGGGGGGGGGGCAGAGGGGGGGGAGGGCGGGGGGGGGAGGCAGGGGGGAGGGGGGGGGCGGGGGGGGGGGGGGGGGGGGGGTAAGGGGAGGGGGGGGGGGGGGGGGGGGGGGAGGGGGGAGGGGGGGGGGGGGGGGGGGGGGGGGGGGGGGGGGGGGCGGGGGGGGGGGGGGAGAGAGGGGAGGGAGGGGGGGAAGGGGGGGAGGGGGGAGGGGGGGCTGACAATCAGAGCAGTGGGTTGGAAACCTGTGGAGTTAGAAGTGACAGTGTAGTAGAAACCTGCTGGGAAACAGGAGAGTGGCTGGAGTCCTAAGTGAAGGCTACAGGCTGTGTGTGGAAGAAGCTGGCAGTTAGCCAGGAGACAGAGTCTGTTATTGCTGTACTAAGTTGCTTTGGGTTTGTAGTTCATTTGGAAGAAGCCAATAATGGAACTAATGATAAGTAGCAATTGGTATAAAGAGCAGCTTCTTAAGAGCTGCTGAGAAAGGATATCCTGCCCTATCCTTCTCATTTACAAATAGAAGGATTGAAAGGTTTTAAAGGACAAAGAAAAGGTTTTACTTATGTTATGTTTCAGCTGAGTTGAGTGGAAAAAGAGAGCCATTTTTTTCACTCCAGAGACAGAGCTGACAGTATGAACCTGGCAGAGCTGGCTATAACCTCTGGAGTGGAGTAATCTGCTTAGGTTAGTTAAGATGAAGTCTAGAACTGTTTCTGTTGTGTGAAACATTTCTTTGTCTAGCTTGTAACATTATTTGGTGGGTTAGAACTGCAGCAATATAACAAGAAGGGTTTTGAGGCAAGCTTTCACTCAGTCCAGTTGACCACAAGTTCTGGGCTGGAACACTCTTCTCTGGTTCAGATGAGAAAGGGAGGACAGAGAGTTAAACGCACCTTTTATAGAAGGTACACTACACTGTTGTATATGAAACATTCCTTGGTTAAGAATGGGAAATGCACTAAGTTGATCATCTGAATGCACCAGGGGTCTGCAATACTGTTAATGGACAGATTCAGTGCAGTTTACTGTGTATGAAAGCACTGCTGTCTCGAGTTATCTTGTAATCCTGAGTTCTAATTGAAGTAAAAGCCTGCATTTGAATCATGGTTTGTATGAAGAGGATGTTGCACTGTGTAGGGAGGAAAATTCCCTTGCATAGTCCGAGTACTGGCCTGACTGTGCTCCAGAGCATCCACTGTTTTCTACACTATTTAAATAAATTATATTTGAATCTCAACTACATTGTACTAAGAACTCCATCATGTAGCCACTATAGGGATAATTTTATAAATTTTTCCACTGTTAGACCCATCTTACACATAGAAAAGGGCTTATTTAACATTTTTTTAGAAATATCTTTATTACAATCCAGTGGGAGAGATACATATACAAATCCAAACATACAAAACATGTTGAGGAAAACCCAGCAACTCATGATTTGGTGCTGCTAGACCATAATAATTCAGCCAGAAACCTAGCGACTCCCCCCAGCCACACGTAGGCCTGTTCCTCATCATGCAAAATCTATAGTGGTCACAACCTACAGCCTCAAACCAACAAACTTCTCCTAGGTCATTTACATCTTTCTTGTCCTCCCATCCCCCCCCCCCCCCCCCCCCGTTCACCTCCGCAGCACACCTTCTCAAGTCAACAGACCTCCCAGCTGACGCACTCAGCACAAAGATTCGCCAAAGCGCTCTGTACTGCTTTTGCACACCCGACATGGGATGCTAATTCACTCTTTCCATCCACTCGCCATTTCTCTCATGTAATTAGCCCATCAGTACTAGTGCCATGTCCATCCACTGTGATAAAATAGTTTTCCTTGCCAGCATCAGGGCCACCTGCAAAAATTGCGTCTCCGCTTCAACACCCCTCCCACCCCACCTTCCTCACAGGTGCCTCGTCCCCCAACAGCAGTGCCATATATGTCCAGCAAAACATCAACTCGTGTCACCTCTTTTAACTATTACAGAATTTTCCCCCAAAATCTGTAAAGTTCCATATATCCAAAATAGAAATACCCAAAGCCAAACCACAGTACAAAAAAACAAAAAAGTGTTTGAGTTATGTAGAAGAGCCAATGAATAAATGATTTGTTAAATCAAATTGTTGATAAATGGTTGTGTACTGTAGGAACATTTGCTATGTAAGACTAAAATGTTCTCCGAAAACCAAACGGCTCCCTTTATTCTAATTAAACATAACCAATAAACCATAAAGCTAAGAAATGTATACACCAACTTAGAACACATTAAAGATACTCAGCCAGTAATTGGGGTCACCAAAAAGAAGAAAAGACCAAAGCAAGTTCAGGAAACCACCCCAGCAGTGGAATATGCAACTTGTCTCAAGATGATAAAAGACTTGTTTCAAGATGAAAAAGACGACACAGCACTGTGTTTCGGGCCATCAACATTCCAGCCCTGCATCAGGCCTCAAGATGAGAAACAAGTCATATGTTGGATCCCCAAGAACTTTGTCTACATTCCAACTGCCAAATACAATGGCTAGTAATCCAAAAGAACAGGTTTTCATACCAGCCTGATATCTCTCGCAGAGCTCTTTTAACAAAGATGGTGTCTAACGTCACCGGAAAGCCCGATCAAACAAAAAGTCCCAGGTAGTGGGCCAATCAGCTGATCATGCTCCACCATTCAATTTTCAAGTTCAACCCAGAGGGCGCCACTGTGTTCAACTTAAAGATCCACCGCTGTTCAAGGGTTTGAAGATGCTGCTCCCTATTGCGGGTCGAGGGGAACAAAATCAAAAATCCTCCACTTAGAAAACGCATGTTGCAATTGAAGACAATGTGAAACTAACAGGGCCGATAATGTCTTGGTCTTGATATGGGATTTATGCTCACTAAGACGTTGTTTTAGAGGACGAATAGTTTTCCCCACGTATTTCAAACCACAAGAGCATATAATCATATATACCACAAAGGAAATAAGGCAGGTGGTATGCCATTTAGTGGTATACACCCTGATAGTTGTAGTGGCAGTCCAACTAATGCCAGCCATCATTGACGCACAAAAAATACACTTGGTGCATGGGAAGTGGCCCAGCTCATCATGGCCCGAAGAGTGGGTAAGGCCGAATGGATTACCCAGTCCCTTATATTGCGGCCTCTGGTGTAAGCAATCATCAGGTTTCTTTGGAAACAACTATGAACTGAGAGAATGTGCCAATGTTTCCGTAGAAAGGTCAAAATCTGAGAAGAGCCCATCATATATGGAAAAATGCCCACTATGTTCACATCATTCGAGTGGTCCGTAGGAGAAACTGGTGGGATACATTCCAGAAAAGAGTGCACTTAGGGTACCCTTCATAGTTATACACTTCATAGATTCTTCACCTACCAACAACTTTAACTGGGATCCCCTCTCTCTTATTATATAAGCCTCTGGAGGATTTTAAATTGCATCTCCTATAAGTAAGCATTAGGGGTTAGCTTGGGAATCCCCTCAAAAAGATCCAACAGCTTCTCTGTGGTCACTACTTCCCAGAACTGGCCCATCCACTAGGCGGGCTAGGTGGACACCTAGGGCGGCAGGCCATGTGCTTCGGCACACATGACCTGTCACCCCCCCCCCCCAATTTGCTGAGCCACGCTGCACTGCTGCCCCCCGCTGGAATTGGCGGTAGCACGGCTCAGCACGGGGGGTGGGGGTGCAACATGGCTCAGGCAACACGGCTCGGGCGGCACTGCTACTTCCCCCAATTCCTTAGACCATGTTCCCGCTAGTGATGTCCCAAAAACTAGCCCCCTGCTTTCTCTCCCTGCTCCGTACCAAGTGGATACAGTTGTGGTCAACATTATTGGCACCCTTGCACTTTAGATATGTTGTGTACAATATCTTGAGAAATAATTGGAACTATTCCAACTGCATTTCATCATAATATTTTAATAGTATGCTCAAAGGTATACAACAAAAAAAGATGTCTGTGCAACATAGACGTAGTAGTTTCTGAGAAAAAAAAATATGACCTGGTCAGGATTAATGGCACCCTTCACTAATATTTGGTTGCACGACCCTTGGCAGTGATGACAGCCTCCAAGTGTTTCCTGTAGACATCTATAAGTTTCGTACAATTGTCTGCTGGTAGTTTCTCCCACTCTTCAACTGTGGTTTGTTCCAGCTCATGAATGTTTCTAGGATTCCTTTTACCAATGCCAGATTTCAGCTCTTTCCAACGGTTCTCGATTGAACTCAGATCAGGACTCATTGCTGGCCAGTTTAAAATAGTCCATTTGTTCCTTTTTAACCATTCTTTTGTACTTTTGGATGATTGTGTTGGGTCATTGTCCTGCTGGATGACCCGTGACCTTTGACCCAGACCTAGCTCTCTGACACTAGATAGCACATTTCACTCCAAAATACCTTGGTAGTTCTCTGACTTCATGATTACTTTAATGTGTTCCAGGCCTCTAGCTCCTGAGGCAGCAAAACAGCTACACGACATTATGGAACCTCCACCATATTTAACTGTAGGGCGGGTGTATTTTTCCTTATAAGCTTCATTTCTTCACCTGTAAATGTATTGCTGGTCTGCATTGCCAAAGAGCTCAAGTTTGGTTTCATCTGTTCACAGAACATTTTCCCAGAAGGATTATGGTTTCTCAAGGTCAGTTTGGGCAAAGATCAGGCGTGCCTTTTTATGTCCGTCTTTAAGCAGTGGGGTCCTCTTTGGCCTTTGCTCATGAAGTCCTTCTTTGTGTAGTGCACGACATATGGTGCGGGTTTAACCACCACTCCAGATTGCTCCATCAGCCCTAAGCTCTTTGGATGCTTTATGTAGTGTTTTTCCAACAGTTCGCACTAACCTTCAAAGATTTCTTGGATTAATTTTCCTTTTCCCACTACATCCTGTAAGGTTCTTAATAGTTCCATGAGCAGAAAACTTCTTAATAACACTGTGAACTGTAGACACAGGAATCCCATGGTCTTTGGAGATGGCCTTGTACCCCTTTGAAGTTTGATGATATTGGCTTTTCTGACGGTCTCAAGCAGCTCACTTGTCTTCCCCATTGTGAAAATGGAACAGGGAGTGAATGTGGCCATTTTGAACATTAGAGCCATCTTTCATTAGTCGATTCAAGTAATGTGAGTATTGACAATAGATCGCAGCTGTATCTAATTTTACTGCAATGGGAATGTGGTTCTTCTGTTCAAACTGATTTGAATTATCAGCAATGTCCTACTATTTCCTTGTTTAATTGGTCCTGTTTTATTTGATTCTTTTATGTGTCAAATATGTGCATATATTGTCCAAAGCTATTTCACTGGTCACTTTTTTTTTTAGGAGATGAAAACCCACATAAGTAACACAGTCAAGACAATATACCATAAAGTACGGACACTACGACATCTACAACCTCTACTGGACCCCGACGACTTCCGAACGATCTATCAAGCCCTGGTAATCCCACACTTTGATTACGCCAACGCAATCCTATATGGGCTCCCGCAAGCATCACTGAATCCACTCCAGCTTGCAATGAATGCAGCCGCCAGAATTCTATACGGAATCTCAAGAATGGACCACATCACACCTATCCTGAAGAAACTCCACTGGTTACATATCCACGGCAGACTATGTTTTAAGATCCTAGTAATGACCTTCAAGGCCATAAACAACCAACCCTCCACCTCCATCACCGAGCTAATCCACCCCACACCACCGAACAGATCCAGAAGATCCACAGCTGTCAATACACTGACAATCCCAAAGGAAACAACGAAATGCACCCACACGACATCTAATAGGGCTTTCATGTTCTATGCACCCAGATGCTGGAATGCCCTCCCTACAGCCATTCGAGCAATCACCGACCTGGCCTAATTCAGGAAGGTGCTGAAGCACCACCTATTCATACGCACTACTCAGAGGTCAACCCCAAAGGTCAGCTCGCAAACACCAATCACCAAGACTCCCCCAGCAGCACACCCAGCAAATCTCAGTGTGTACAGTACAGTTATTAGTGTAAATAATTTGTAGAAAGCTATCCCAGTTATGTCCAAGTTATAGTTCCTGTTTATTGTAAATACAATGCAGCCCCGCCTGCATTGTATAAGGTTCAGTTAAATGTACACCGCACTGAATAGCGCGGTATAGAAGAGACGTTAAATAAAATAAATAAATTTATATTGGAAGTTGAACTGCAAGGGTGCCAATAATGTTGGCCACAACTGTACTTTGTTGAACATCTGTGGAAGGTGAAGAAGAAAGAATTTATCCAGTTCTATAAAAGCTATGTCCTCTCCCCTTGTCCCCCCCCCCCCCCCAAGGAACCAGTATAGTGGTGCATCTGCAAGTATACCATTAGGTGCTTATTTGGAAATCCCCAACATTCCTTCATCTGATCGAACGAGGGGCAACTCCCTCTCCCCAACTCCATCATATGCCCCATGTATTTACAATCCTCCCTGGCTAACGAACAAAAATAAGACCCCTCCAGGCCAGGCACAAAATGAGCATTACCCAATAGCATGCAAAAAGCTGAGTTATTTGTTGCTCCCTCCAGCCTCAATCGTCACACTCCCAAGCCTTCTTAAAGGGCCTCAGGAGTTGTGCACAGCAGCCTAGCCTTATCCAGTGAGATTATTTTGCCTGCAGCATCCCAAAGAATCCACAGAACAAGCTCCACCCATCCAACAAGTCCACAGGACAAATCTAACCTGTCCACTATGGCCCTCACGAATCCACCTCCTAAACATCCTAAACAAACAGCCTGATATCAGGGACCTCTAGTCCTCCCCCTTCCTTCCCAATGTAAGCTTAGCATAACTAATCCAAGTAGCTTTCCCCTTTCACAAGAATCCCTGTAACATTGTTTTGTATCCCTTTTTGTCTCGCCCCTTCAACCAAATGGGCAACATCTGCTGGGGGTATAGCAGCTTGGAAAGGAACACCATCTTTATCAGTGCCATTCTACCGTAAAGAGAGAGAGGCAAGTCCCTCCTCCGAACACACATCTTCCGCATCTGATCCAGTTTATCCACTACGTTAACAGTATGGAGAAATTAGGCCTTACCTGCTAATTGTCTTTCCTTGAGTTCTCTCCGGGCCAGTCCAGGTTACTGTTGGGTAGTCAATCTCCTCCAGCAGCTGAGGACTGAATGCTGAAATTTTCACTGGCAGGTGTTATAGCTCAGGCGTCAGGAAACCACTCACCTATTGGCAAAGCAGCAGAGCAAAAATAACAAACCAACTAACATCCAGCTATTGGAATGAAACTGAGAAAATAAAAAAATGTAGAGCACGCTCTAAACTGTTAAGAAGTGTCCCTCAGGAAAGAACTGCCGAGATACTTAAAGGTTGGCTTTTCTCTTTGTGTCTTTTTTTTTTCTTTTATCCTGCACTATCTTGCCAGAATTTCCAATATCCTCTTCCAGTCACCCCATTCACGACTTGCAAACACGGAGCCCCGCGACGGAGGACTAGAATGCTTCAGAAGACACCGAGTTTTTCGCAGACTAAATGGGAGGGACCTGGACTGGCCCGGAGAGAACTCAAGGAAAGACAATTAGCAGGTAAGGCCTAATTTCTCCTTCCTCTTCGTCTCTCTGGGCCAGTCCAGGTTACTATTGGGCAGTATCAAAGCAGTATCTAAACTGGGGAGGGTCCTGTGAGCCCCGCCAAAATGGCCGAGGCCCCAACCCTAGCATCTGCGCGAGCCTGCACATCCAACCTATAATGCTTCGTGAAAGTATGGAGAGAGGACCAGGACGCTGCCCTACAGATATCTGCGGGCGGAATCAAGGCAAACTCTGACCAAGAAGAAGCCTGAGCTCTCGTCGAATGCGCCTGAAGCTCCTTGGGAGGAGTCTTGCCCCTGGCCTCATAAGCCCCCGCTATCGCCCGTTTCACCCAACGAGCGATAGATGCCTTGGTAGCTGCCTGACCCTTATGAGGCCCTCCAAACAAAACGAACAAGCGATCGGACTTCCAAAAGGGCCACGTCTTTCGAAGATACTTCCACAACACGTGTCCTAAATCCATGCTCCGAAGAGCCCTGTTTACTTTACCACCACCCTGCGACCGAAAGGTCGGAAGTGAAACTGTCTGATTCATGTGAAAATCGGATACCACCTTCGGCAAAAATGAAGGAACCGGCCTTAGGACCACCTTTTCCTCTGAAAAATGAAGGTACGGCTCTCTGCAAGAAAGCACCTGCAAATCCGAAACTCTCCTAGCCGAACACAAGGCTACCAGAAAGGCCGTTTTCCAGGACAACTCCCGGAGACTGTCACTGTCAGCCAACTCAAAGGGTGGCCCCGTTAAGGCCTCAAGTACTAAATTTAAGTCCCACGGAGGTACCACGAGTCGCAAGGGTGGACGGATATTCTTAGCCGCTCTGAGAAATCGTTTAACATCCGAGTGCGAAGACAGGGAAGACCCCTTCACCCAACCCCAAAAACAGGAGAGAGCCGCCAGATGAACCTTGAGCGTACTTAGGGCTAGACCTCTCTCAAGCCCTCCCTGAAGAAACGTTAAAATCTCGGTAAACCGGCCACGCCGGGTTGCAAGCCCCGATCTCTAGACCATGCTTCAAAAATGCGCCATACGCGCACGTACGCTAATGACGTCGATTGCCTCCGAGACTTTAACATAGTAGTTTTTTATTTATTTATTTAACAGTATTTCTAAACCGCCTTATCATAATAATCAAGGTGGTATCACAGCAAACAATCTGGTAGTGTGAGTGTGTTATACATGCAGTGAGGGTGAAAATTTAGTTGAGTGCGTGTTGCATTGTGTGCTAGATTTGTTTGAGCTATGTACAATGTGGGCTATATACAGTGGTGCTAAAAACGTTTTATATACATACAGTGTTAGGCGGTAACATGTGCTGTTATACAGTCACTTAGGTTATGTGATGTGTCCATAGTGTTCTATGAACAGCATGGTTTTCAGCTGTTTTCTAAAGTCTTTGAGGTCTGTAGTTGCCCTCAAATCGTCCGGTAGTTTGTTCCATATTGTTGGAGCAGCCATGGAGAGTGCTCTGTCTGTTGTGTCCTTGCGTGTGTTTGTATTCACTTGGGGTGCTGACTCGGTTGTGTGTTTGTTTTCTTCTAGGACGTGTGCTGGTGTCTGGTTGTATGAGGGTGTGCAGGCTGTTGGCTGATGTGTGCTGTTTTATCTTAAATAGGTTTATGATAGTTTTGTATCTGATGCGTGCACCGATTGGAAGCCAGTGTAAGTCCTTTAAGGTAGGTGTGATGTGCTCCTGTCTTGCAGTTCCGGATATGATTCGTGCTGCGGTGTTTTGTGCCAGTTGGAGTGGTTTGATGGCTTGTTTCGGTAGTCCAAGGTATATCGGATTGCAGAAGTCCAGTAGTAGTAGTTATCACGGTCGCCGAGTAACCTCTATGCCGCAATTGCTCCCTCTCAAGAGCCAAGCTGTAAGTAAGAACCGATCCACTTGCGACATCAACACCGGACCCTGACTCAAGAGGTTGACCCTCGAAGGTAACCTCCAAGGCGGCACTACGAGGAGACGAATCAGATCCGCATACCATGGCCGTCTGGGCCAATCAGGAGCAATGAGAATCACCTTGCCGCTGTAAGTCGAAATTCGTCGAATGACCCGACCTATCAAAGGCCAAGGAGGAAACACATAAAGTAGTTTTTCCGCCGGCCAGGGCTGCACTAGACCGTCCAGACCTTCCAACATGTGCTCCCTGTGCCTGCTGAAAAACCGTGATGCTTTGGCACTGGCTAGCATCGCCATGAGGTCCATGACCGGCTAACCCCACCGAAGGGTGATGGCGCGAAACACCGCCCAGTTGAGCTCCCACTCCCCAGGATCCAGGCGATGACGGCTGAGATAATCGGCCTGAATGTTGTCTTTTCCCGCTACATGGGCCGCTGAAATTGCCACGAGATGCAATTCCGCCCACTGAAACAAAAGCTGACTTTCCTGCAGCAAGGGCGCACGGCCCGCGCCCCCCTGCTTGTTGATGTAGGCCACTGTCACGAGATTGTCCGAAAACACCCGGACCGCGTGACCCTCGAGAAGATCCGCGAAACGCAGAAGCGCGAGACGCACCGCTCGCAGCTCCAACAGATTGATAGACCAAACGCTCTCCTCCGCCGACCAGGTCCCCTGCGCCACTCGAGACCGACAGTGAGCTCCCCAACCGGACAGGCTGGCATCTGTAGTGACCAAGATCTACTACGGATCCTCCAGCAGCACTCCCGCCTGAAGGTGTGCTGAGAGTCGCCACCACTGTAGACTGACTCTGACCTCCTCCGGACACTGAAGCCTTTGCGACAGGGGATGCACTTGCGGAGACCACCTCGAGAGCAAGGCATGCTGCAGCAGCCGCATGTGAGCTCTGGCCCAAGGCACCAGATCCAAGGCCGCAGCCATCGAACCCAACAACTGTAAATACCTCCAAGCTGTTGGAGTCACTAGACAAAGGAAGGCGTCGACCTGGGCTATCAGCCTCCCGACCCTGTCCGGCGGAAGAAGAACCCTTCCGCTCTTCGTGTCGAACAAGGCCCCGAGGTAAGTCAAACGCTGAGCTGGTAGTAACTGACTCTTCCCTTGGTTGATGACCCAACTGAGGTGCTCCAGGAACTGCACCACTCGAACCGTCGCCGCAGCCGATTCCTGCCCGGATGAGCCAATCGTCCAGGTAGGGATGCACCTGAATGCCCTCTTTGCGAAGAGCTGCCGCTACCACCACCATCACCTTGGTGAAGGTACGAGGCGCGGTAGCCAGACCGAAGGGTAACGCCCGAAATTGAAAATGTCCCATAGGAACTGCAAACCGCAGAAATCGTTGGTGTTCCGGACATATGGGAATGTGCAGATAGGCTACCGTCAAATCTATGGAGGTAAGCCATTCCCCTGGCTTCACCACCCGAATGACAGACCTCAGTGTCTCCATCCGAAAATGCGGAACCCTTAAGGAACGGTTCACGTGCTTGAGATCTAAAATAGGCCGGAAGGACCCTTCCTTTTTGGGTACTACAAAGTAAATCTAGTACCGACCTACTCCATATTGGTCTAAAGGCACTGGTACCATGGCCTGTAGACGCAGCAAACACTGCAGAGTGCTGTTGACCGCTTGCCTTTTCCAAAGAGGCCCGCATGGGGACAAGACAAAGGCATCTGCCAGAGGGGATGCAAACTCCAGAGCATAGCCTTCGCGGATGATCTCCAGCACCCAGAGATCAGAAGTTATGTCGGCCCAGGTGGAGAGAAACTCCTTCAAACGTCTCCTACCGGAACCTCCGCCTGGACCAGCGTCCCTTCATTGTGTTTTTTTGGAAGAGGTTTGCTGTGCGTTGAAAAACCCACGGCCAAACCCTCTAGCTCCTCGAAAGGATTGCCCCCTGGAAGGAAAGCGCCCCCTTTGGTAAGGGGCAAAGCGAGAGCCGCGGAACCTACGAGCGTCTCTGCTGTGACCCCGTTGCATCGTAGTGGACTTCGTCATTCGAGGCCGATCCTCAGGCAGCCGACCACCCTTAGAATCGCCCAAATCCTTGACAATCTTTTCCAACGCTTCCCCAAAAAGCAGCTTGCCCTTGTATGGAAGCTTACTGAGGCGCGACTTTGAAGACACGTCCGCCGCCCAGTTCCGTAACCACAGAAATTTCCGAGCCGCAATCAGCGACGCCATGGATTTCGCTGATATCCTAACCAAATCATAGAAGGCGTCCGCGAGATAAGCCGCCGCTGACTCCAGTTTCGCCCCTTCTGGGGACGGATCTTCTAATTTTACCATAGACTGCTCCCCTTGAATCCAACGGATAGAGGCTCTGGACACATAGGCCCCGCAAACCGACGCTTGTAAGGCTAGTGCGCTAGCGTCAAAGGCCTGCTTCAAAAGCGCTTCTAACCGACGATCCTGAAGATCTTTAAGAGCTGCTCCCCCCTCCACCGGGATCGTGGTTTTCTTAGTGACCGCCGACACCAGCGCGTCTACCTTAGGCATCCGCAGCAACTCTTTCTCCTCTTGAGGAACCGGGTAAAGCCGGGCAATGGTATGCCCACCTCTCAAGCTAGCCTCTGGGCACTCCCATTCTGACTCAATCATTTGCTTAATAACCCTGTGCATAGGGAAACACCGCTGCTCAGGTTTAAACCCCTGTAATAAGGGATCCTCCAGTGGCTCTTGCTGTAGCGCAGGAGGCACAATATTTAAAGCAGCCAGAGACTGCAGAATTAGAGCCCCCAGTTCCTCTTTGCGAAAGACTCTGAAAACATTGGGGTCCTCCCCGGGCCCCATCTCTCCTTCCTCCAAGTCCATAGGCCACAAATCCAGCCCTACATCAGACAAAATTTCCCCTTCTTCAGGCATCAGAGGATCAGAGAGCTGAGGACCTGACGCCCCCGAAGAGAAGTCTGCCCCAGGGCACTGCATCGAGGTACCTTCCCCCGGATCTGAGATGTTAGGGTCTCTCCCAGATAAATCTGCTTGAGGCTTAGCCAGCTGGCCCTCCACAGGCTGAGACAGCTTTAACAGATAGGCTCTATGCAAGACCAAAATAAAATCCGGAGAAAAAAGAGTCTGACGGAACCTGAGCCTCAGGAGCCGAAGACTTGCCTAACTCTTGCACTGAAGCAGTTTTGTGAGATTTAGATTTCTTTTTCCCTGAATGCTGCAAAGGCGCGGGAGAGGCAGAAGTCTCTGCCGATACTATGGCTGCCGTTCCCGCCTTTAGAAGAGACCCCTGAGGCTTCTCTGCCGCCCGCTCACCAGAGCCTGAGCTGTCCATTATGTGTAAATGTTTAACCAACAAGGAAAGGAAGTAACTATCATATCCCAAGAGCCAGAAACGAAAAAGCAAACGGAACGCCGAAATTCGCCGTGTAAACTCCACTCGCACGTGAAACACAAAAAAAATGGCGTGCGCACGCACTTTCCCGCCAGCGAAAAAAGCACACTTCAGGCAACCAAACAAAACTGACTGCAGTGCCTCGCAAATGAAACCAGAACTCAATCCACACCAACTAAATTAAACCGTACCTGAACTCCAAAGACTGCACTTTCGTCTCCAGGGACCCGCTGCTAGCGAGACTGAGAGACGGAGTGACCTGCGGCGGGAAGAGGATACTGGGGTTTCCAGCTCCTAACTACTCCCCCACAGACAAACAGATCCTCTGGAAGACAGGCTCTGTCCCCAGTAAAGCTAAAAACTACAATTATAGCTGAGGATCGACATTCTGCCCTTCTCCGTTGATTTTACCTGACTCTTACGAAGAAGGGAGCATAGCTCGCTGAATGGCCCTGCTAGAGCCCGCGAATCAGCAGTTTCCTTTTAATCAGAGCAGCCTGTTTCCTTCAGAATGCCCTTCTTAAACTATGATTAGTTTTTTTGGATTTTTTTTACAACACCGATCCAAATATTTTGAGTCTTCTGGGAGCCTGCCAGATAAACGTCCTACACAGCTGCTGAGGACTGAAGACTGGATTCCTGACGCCAGGGGGAGCTATAACACCTGCCAGTGAAAATTTCAGCATTCAGTCCTCAGCTGCTGGAGGAGATTGACTACCCAACAGTAACCTGGACTGGCCCGGAGAGACAAAGAGGAAATACTTTCTGTGGTTCTACACTTAAGTAGATCATAAAATACTTCATGCTATCCTTTGTCTATGTCAAAGGAAAGTCACCCATCTTTTTACAGCTGCACCCTTTCTACACTGGCAGAGCCTCAGATTAGCTCCAATTTTATTTAAAGTCCTGAGAAGGAGCCAAAGTCGGTGACCCCCTGCATCACCCTCCCTATGTTCTTCCTTGCATTTAAAAACAGCAGCATATCATCAGCAAAGGGCTTGATCTTGTACTCTTATCTACCCACAGATATTTCCTCCCATTCCGTGCTCTGTCACACCTTCATTAACAGAGGCTCTAGAGATAGCAATAGCAAAAGTGGGGACAAAGGACATCCCTGCCTGGTTCCCTTCTTGAGTGGGAAAGCCTCCGACAGCTCATCATTTATCATGATCCTCGACGTAGGTCTACAGTACACCAACCATTACCCAGTCCAGAAAAACCTTCCCTAAGGCCAAAGGACTCAAGCATCTAGAACAAGTAGTCGCATGATGCCATCTAGGCTTCCTATAATGGCATCTCCCTCCCTTCTCCTTCCCTTTTACAAAACCGTAAGCACCCTTAGGAGATTTGCAGAGGCAAAATGATTGGGACAAATTCAACCTGATCCTCATACACTAAGAGAGCGATGATGGACCCAGGTCTCTTAGCCAGCATAAGAACATAAGATATGCCATACTGGGTCAGACCAAGGTCCATCAAGCCCAGTATCCTGTTTCCAGCAGTGGCCAATCTAGGTCATAAGTACCTAGCAGTTTCCCCAAAAGACACAGGTTCCACAATGCTTGTATTGGGTCAAGCAGTGATATCCCGGGTCCCTTTTAATAATGGTTTATAGACCTTTCCTCTAGGAACCTGTCCAAACTTTTTTTAAACCCAGCTACACTACATCCCAGCTTTTTTTAAACCCAGCTTTTACTACATCCTCTGGTAACAAATTCCAGAGTTTGATTACACGTTGAGTGAAAAAATATTTTCTCTTATTAGTCTTAAATAGTTTACCCTGTAGCTTCATTGCATGTCTCCTAGTTTTTCTATATTCTGATGATGTAAACAATCGATCTACATTTACCCGTTCCACTTCATTTATTAATATATAGACCTCTATCATATCTCCTCTCAGTCATCTTATTTCCAGGTTGAAGAGCCCTAATCTTTTTAGCCTCTCTTCATAGAGGTATCCTTCCATCACTTTACCTCTTTTCTAATAACGCTATATCCTTTCTAAGATACGGCGACCAGAATTGTACACAATACTCAAGGTGTGGTCGCACCATGGAACGATACAGAGGCATTATAATATCCTTTGTTTTATTTTCCATTCCTTTTCTTATGATACCTAGCATTCTATTTGCTCTCTTGGCCCCCACTGCACACTGGGTGGAGGGTTTTAACATATTATCCACGATGACACCTAAATCTTTTTCCTGGGTGGTGGTTCCTAATGTGTGACCTTGCATCATGTAACCATAATCTGGGTTTTTCTTTCCTAGGTGCATAACTTTGCACTTGTCCACATTAAATTTCATCTGCCATTTTGATGCCCAGTCTTCCAGTTTATCAAGATCCTCTTGCAATTTTCCACAATCCTCAAAGGTTTTAACAACTTTATACGACGGCCAAGAGAGCAAATAGAATGCTAGCTATCATAACAAAAGGAATGGAAAATAAAACAAAGGATATTATAATGCCTCTGTATCATTCCATGTGTGCAATTCTGGTCACCGTATCTTAGAAAGGATATAGCATTATTAGAAAAGGTACAGAGAAGAGCCACCAAAATGGTTAAGGGGATGGAAGGATACCCCTATGAAGAGAGGCCAAAAAGGTTAGGGCTCTTCAACCTGGAAAAGAGATGACTGAGGGGAGATATGATAGAGGTCTATAAATTAATGAATGGAGTGGAACAGGTAAAAATAGATTGATTGTTTATGCCATCAAAATATAGAAAGACTAGGGGACATGCAATGAAGCTACATACAGAGTAACCTATTTAAAACTAATAAGAGAAAATATTTTTTTACTCAATGTGTAATTAAACTCTGGAATTCATTACTGGAGGATATAGTAAAAGCTGTTAGTGTAGCCGGGTTTAGAAAAGGTTTGGACAAGCTCTTGGAAGAAAAGTCCATAAACCATTATTAAAGAGGACCCGGGATATCCACTGCTTGCTTCAATACAAGCATTGTGGAACCTGTGTCTTTTAGGGAAACTGCTAGGTACTTGTGACCTAGATTGGCCACTGTTGGAAACAGGATACTGGCTTGATGGACTTTGGTCTGACCCACTATGGCATATTTTATGTTCTTATGTTCTTACGTGTGTGTAGGCACTGTTCACCCATATTCTGTGTCTGTCCCATGCATGTTGGCTGGGAAAATAAAGTGTTATGCAGTTAAATGTGTGTGCCCTATTTGCCTATGTGTCCATTGGCCAAAGCGACCCTGGCCACCATTGGACTTGGACATATGTCGCACCACAGGGGGTATGCTGTGCTGAACGCCACGTATAAATGTTTGCCAATGCATGTCTGAAGCATATAGGCAGGCAGTTGCAGGTCATGGTGCAAACACCCAGGGGGACTGGGGAGGGGCCACAGGGGTGGCGTGCCATGAACATCTGACAGCAGCACAGCCAGTGGCCCATGGGAGTGGTGCAGGCCAGGGTGGATGGACGGGGCATCCCATTCATATGCCATCTCCTCCACTTTGTGCGACAACAGTACTTTTCTGGGTGTCCAGTCACAGCCGTGGTGACGTCAGCACAAGGACATACACGTTGGCACGTCCCAGTGTGGACGTCCAAACAGGCCCCCATGCATTGCCTCCATATCACAAACAATCCATGTTATGGCACCTAAGATTGCTACCAGGAAGGCAAGGGTCTCAGAGGGAGAGGTGACCCTCTTGCTGCAGGAGATCCTCCAGCGGCTGTCACAATTGGTAGGGGATGCATCCACACGTGTGGTTGTAAATGAGAGGCAGCGACTATGGCATGATGTGTGCCGCCATATCAATGCCATATATCACCGGAACCAGGGCATCAAGGATATGAAGCACAGGTGGTATCAGGCATGACACGACACCACCCAGAAGGCACATCAAGCGTCCTTGGGTATGCAGGGGGAGAAGATAACCAACCTGGAACAGCGCATCCTCGTTACAATTGACCCCGCCACCTCAGGTGGGATAGGCCCCCTCGATACATCTGAGCCATCCCAGGAGCAAGGTATATGTGTGACGTGTGTGACCCTGCTCCTATATCCCATGTACCCCCCTTCCGCTGTGTGCCTGCAAACACTTGCATTTAGTCACCAACACTCGCAGCCATGGTGTCCCAATTGTGCTGCCAGTGACAGGTTCACTCACAGTGTATGTGGATGCTCCGCTGCTGGGCTGTGTGTCAGGGGCATTGGCAGCATGGCTGCCAGCTGGCGGTGACAGGGCTAAGTGCACAGACCACCAGGGTGTGTGTCTGTGCACAGGCCTCTGTGCCCATCTGGCTGCATGCAGGAGAACAGCGGCCCCTCTCAGCCTGTGTTGCCCCGTGCCCGACCCACATAGCTGCAACACTGCTACCCTGATAGTTATGCCATTGCCAGTTTCAGGTAAGACCCACAATGTCGTCTGTGTCTTCACAGGTACCCCTGTTGTAGCTCCACAGGCAGCAGTGCCTGCTCTGCTGACAGTGTCCATGGAGGATGCCACAGGGGGGCCAAGAGGTCACGGATTATACCCCACTGCCATGCACCGCTGCTAATGCCACATAACAGCAGCCACACAATGCCCAGGCCCAGATGATCTGGAGCTCCATGTGCTTTCCCCATCACCTTCGCCACAGTGCACTATTGACGAAGGCGATGACCAGGAGGGGCACACCCACAGGGATGAACAGCTTCACCTGAGTCAATGTGCTGAGCATCTGCTTGCACACAGCACCGCCCAGCAGGCACGTTCCAAGCAACAGCTGGAGCTGCTGTGACAGTCCACGGCACTGCAGGAAAGACATCGTGGCCACAGAGCAGCTGACCGTGGCTACCAGCATCCTCAAGACAACCATGATGGAGATCCTGATGGAGCTGTAGCGTGTCCCCGGCCAGTCCATCGCTGCAACACTCCCTGCACACTCGAGTGTGCCTCCCATGGGGTCTGGACAGCGGCATGGTGCAGCAGCACCCGCAGCTGCACCATCCTCGGCAGCATGTGCACCTGTGCCTCCACAGCCAGGCACCAGTGGTGTCACAACACAGGCCTCAGTATGTACTCACACCACAGTTGGTCCGCCCACCACACAGACACCCACTCTCCTTGGGCCAGTTCCAAGGGTACAGGTCCATGGATGTTGTTTTCTCCATTCCATGAGGGTGTCCTGGAGTCAGGCAGCACAAGCTGTGATACCTCGGGGTCCAAGTAAATGCCACCATGCACACCTGTGACCATGGTGTCTGAGGCACAGGTGCATGTGGTCTCAGGGAAGGGAAGAGGCAAGGGGAGGGACACAGGAATGTCATCTAGCAGCAGGATTGGGGTGCAGAATGCTTGGTGTGTGGGCCTGGGTCCCAAGGGGGTGCACGTTTGTGCAGGGCTGTGTGGGGTGGGTGTCAATCATGTTCCAGGGCTGGCTGTATGACATTCTGTCATATGGGTGGGCATGGGTGGTTGGGGGGGATCCAAGGGGTGGCACTGCTTCATAGGTCTGGCATTGGGTGTGTGCAGGGGGCACACTATTCAGCATGACATGGACACCTATGTTCATGTATTGCAGCATGACTCACACATGTATATGTCCACAACGTCCAAACACTGTCCAGCCCAGGATCCTGGTGTGTGTGGCATCGGGCTGCTGGCTGGTGCTCCTCTGTGCCACCTCAGGCGGACACTGCAGGGGACATTTGCCAGCATCAACGCATGCATGGGGCATCTGTCTGTGCTATGCCTACTCTCACATTTGTCACACCCTCCTCCCATCTCTGTCTACCCTCCACAACTGATTCTGCTAGGGTATTGGTGGGGCCCTTTACTTGCCCTCTGCATGCACTGCAGGGTGTCAGGACTGCTGCCTCTGATTATGGCATGAACACCCCCGGCACTCAGGATGGGTGCGGCTGAAAGGAGCAGAAGCAGGGCAACTGAGCATTATTTGGGCTGGTGAACAGGTCCACTAGGATGCCGCCCCAGTGCTGGAAAAGCTGGAAGGCCACTCTGCAATCCAGGTGCCACTTGTGCGGCTGGAGGACTCTGCTCAGGCTGTCTGCCAAGGCGTTGTCCAGATCCAGGAGGTAGACCGCTCGCAGGAGCATCCCGTTGCATGTCACATATAAAGAGAGGGCTACCACCTCCTGGCAGAGAGAGTACGACGCCATACTTCCTTGTTCATTGACACTGAACATTGCGACTTGGTTGTCCGTCTGAACCAGCGCTGATTGGTGCTGTAACCAGTGGCAAAAGGCTCAGAGGGCCCAAAATATTTCCCAGAGTTCCAGGAGGTCCTCGCAGGGAGGTGTCCGTACTAAGGACCCTCTAGGGGTTGGATGCCTGGAAGGGCATCCTGGCCTGAAGGTGGTGGGGGATCTGCCACCAGTCAAGGGAGTCCGCCAGTTGCCGAGTCACTTTTATCCTGTTTCGAAGCTTGCCTGTGGCTTGCATCCATTGGGAGCAGAGGCACCACTGAGCCACCCTCATATGCAGGCAGACAGACAGGCTCACATGGAGGCCATGAGGCCCAGCAGGCAGAGGAGAAGGCAGGTGGGTACCAACCGGTGGTGGTGCACTTCTGCAGCTAGCGCCCTGAGGCGCTCTGTCATCTCAAGAGAGAGGAAGACCTTAGCCTGGAAGGTGTCCAGCTGAGCCCCTATGAACTCCAGGCACTGCGCCGGAGAGAGGTGGGACAGGGTAGTTGATGATGAACCCAATGTGCTGCAGGACATGGATGATGCGCTCGGTGGCATGGTGCACCTCTACAGCTGTGCCTCCCCTTATGAGCCAGTCATCCAGGTAGGGAAAGATGAAGGCCCCTTGGAGACGAAGGTGGGCTGCAACCACCACCAGGCACTTGGTAAAGATCCTTGGCGATGATGCCAGCCCAAAGGGTAGCATCCTGTATTGGCAGTGACCTCCTCCCACGGTATTGTTGGTGGTTGAGATGGATCAGGATGTGTATTGTCACCCAGCGAAGGTCCCCAGAGGCAAAGGCATGGGTATTTCACTGGGGCTTATCTTAAACCAGCAAGGGGAGTGGTGTAGAGGGCCCTGCACTGCCCTCTGGGTGTTGTAGTCCCACAAGCTAGTAAAGAAGTGAGTTGCAGTCGGGTGGTAAGGCTTTAGACAGGACTTGTATTCCCCTTCCGGGTGGATTTTATATCAATGGAAACAAAGACAAAAAGACCATACTTCTGGTACAAAAGAAAGGAAACAAACAGGAACCAAAATATTGCTTCTATCTTCAGCTTCTATGAACAGAACAATAGGTAGCTCAAAACAGTCCTTTTTACAAACAAGTAAGTTTCTCTCTTTCACTCCTGTTATTAGAAAGTCTTAACAGCCTCTTCAGCATAAAGAGGTAATATGGTCAGCAATAATGAGTGTACAATCCATGCAATCATCTGAGGGTTGTTCCCCATGAATATCAAGTTGCATTTCCTCACATTCCCCTTCAGACTGTCTTTCTTTCGGATTGTAAAAAGTGCTATTGCCAAACAGTCTCTCCTCACGACACTGAGACTTCCCCTCCTCCTCAGTAACAGAGTGGAATGGAAGATTGCCACATTCTCTATAGTTTCTTCCCTGAGAGCCCCACAAACTCTGACAACTGCAGGGAAAACTTCTGCATTCAGCTTTCCTTATATTAGAATTAAACAGCCTACCTTCTAGCTCCCTTAGACCGGAGTTTTTCGGTACAGCTGAGTTAACAGGGCTTGGCCAGGACGGAAGGTTCCTACTGCCTTTTCCTTTCAGCTTTTCCTCTGACATGAAAACGTCTTCAGGCCAGAACTCCTTTTCCCTTAGTGCCTGCAACTGGGGTGGATAGCTTCCTCGGCTTTCCTAAGCCTGGCTCCAAGACCGTGTTCTCTGCTACCTTCGTGGTAAACGTCACTGAGCTTGTGCTTGTCTGTATGCTGCTCTCTGGAGCAGTCTCTGTGGTTGTCCCTTGTTGTTCTGGAACTGGATCTCTCAGCTCTCCTGGATCCACACCTTGTTCCCACACTCGTCCTCTCAGCTCCACCACATCTGGTTCCATCAGCTCTGCCCCTCCTAACTTCAGGTGAGTTAGTTTTATGTGCGTGTGTCGTAGTGTCTGCCTGAACTCCGCCCCCTCTCAGCTGCCCTTCATTATCTAATGAATCCTGAGCCTGCTTGCTGCTTGGGCGTGTTCTCCCACCTTGTGACATTGTTTGTATACGTTGCCTACAGCAACTCTGGGCCATGTGTTTCTCTGAGCTGTCAGTGTCAGATCCATTCTCTGCAGTTTTACCTATCTCCATAGGTTCTGATAGATCTACACCATGACAGTATATAAACATCCTTCAAGTCTAAGGAGCATAGCTAATATCCCTGCTGGAGGTATGGCAGCAGTGTTCCAAGGGAGAGTGTCTTGAACTTCTCCCACACCATAAATCTGTTCAAGTCCTGTAGGTCCAGGATGGGTCTGAGGCCCCCTGTTTGCTTGGGAATGAAGAAATTCCTGGAGTAGAAGCCTTTGCCCCAGAGATGTTTGGGCACCGCCTCATCGCCTTGTCCGTGAGGAGGCCTGCAAGCTTGGTGAGAAGCAGAAACTAGTGAAGGAGAGGTCTTACAGGTTCTCCTGGGAAGAGTGGGGGTGGTGTCTGTTGCAGGTGGAGGAGGTATCCCTCTGACTACTTGCAGCACCCAGGAATCGGTAGTGATGGAGGACCACCTATGGAAAAACAGGGTCAGCTGCCCCCCTGTGGGCTGCAAATGACCTCTTGGGGGCCAGGAGGCCATATCCAAGGAGTCAAAAACTCCCTCCAGGCTGGTGCCTGAGTCTTAAGGGTCTTAGGCTTGCAGGGGCCGTGCCCTTGCCCTTTAGACTATTGCCCCTGCTGTGGGGCAGAGAAGGCCTGCTACTGAGGCATTACCAAAGACCCCCTTCTTTCTCGGGAAGAATGGCTTCTTCCCTGGGGCCTTCTTTCAGGGGTGCACTGAGGTCTTCTTTGAGAGCCTGGTTCTGCTCAGGAACTCAGTCTCTATCTCAGCAGCCTTGTGCGACATGGATTTTCTGAAGACATTCTCTCCTGTGCAAGAGACATCAATGAGTTAGTCCTGGACCCACTGCTCGAAGTCAGACGACTGCAGCCTTACCAGGTCTTACGTGTGCACTAGGTGCAAGGAGCTCTTTGCTCTCAGTGAACGAGTCCGTTCTCTAGAGGCTAGAGTAGCAGACTTGGAAAACATAAGACAGAGAGAGGTACATAGACGAGACCTAGAGGGATATAGTCCTGAGGTCCCACCTCCAGTCTGGCAGCATCCCTGTTGCCATGGAGGAGAGAGGTCACGTGACAGGAGAGCATCACCCTGGTGTGGCAGGAAGTGATTCTGTAACTAGGACCTGTCCTCCAGGTGATGTAAAACCCTCTTGCACTGAGGATGTTTCTCCAGGGGCATGTGCCCATGAGGGAAGGGTTAGGACAGCCGTTATAGTTGGTGATTCGATCATTAGGCATGTAGATAGCTGGGTGGCTGGTGGACGTGAGGATTGCCTGATAACATGCCTGCCTGGTGCGAAGTTAGCGGACCTCACGCGCCACCTAGATAAGGTCTTAGTGCTGGGGAGGAGTCTGCTGTCTTGGTACATGTCGGTACCAATGACATAGGAAAATGTGGTAGGGAGGTTCTGGAGGCTAAATTTAGGCTTTTAGATAGGAAGTTGAAATCCAGAACTTCCAGGGTAGCGTTCTCCGAAATGCTTCCCGTTCCACGTGCAGGACCCAAAAGGCAGGCAGAGCTCCGGAGTCTCAATGCGTGGATAAGACAATGGTGCAGAGATGAGGGGTTTGGATTTGTTAGGAACTGGGGAACATTCTGGGGAAAGGAGGGGCTCTTCCGAAGGGATGGAACCAGGCTGCTGGCATTAACCTTTAAAAAGGAGATAGAGCAGCTTTTAAACTAGATAATAGGGGAAAGCCGACAGTCGCCCAAGAGCGGATGGTTCGGAAGAATGTATCCTTGAAGGATAGTACCAAAAGAAGAGAGGTTCCAAAAAAGAGTAAAGTAGCCCAAATCCCCTCGAGTATGGAGCAGACAGAGGTTAAAGATCCCAAATTCCCCATGTCTACCAATAGCCAAATTAATATGAATAAAATACAGTCTCTAAAATGCTTGTATGCAAATGCTAGAAGTCTAAAAAATAAGATGGGAGAGTTAGAATACTAAATGAGAGGTTAGATATGATTGGAATATCAGAGACATGGTGGAAGGAAGTTAATCAGTGGGACACTGTGATACCTGGGTACAAAGTATATCGTAATGATAGAGCTGATCAAATTGGTGGAGGGGTTGCGCTCTATGTTAGAGAGGGCATTGAGTCAGAAAGGATTAAAGTTTTGCAGGAAACAAAATTTGCTGTAGAATTTCTATGGATTGAAATTCCATGTAAAAAGTGGAAGGCGATGGCAGTGGGGCTGTACTATCGACCGCTTGGCCAGAATGAACAAATGGATGATGAAATGCTCAAAGAAATCAAGGAAGCTAACAAAGGTACAGCGCAGTAATAATAATGGGTGATTTCAATTACCCCGGTATCGACTGGGTCAGTGTCACGGCAGGACATGCTAGGGACATAAAGTTCTTAGATGACATAAATGACTGCTTCTTGGAGCAGCTGGTTCATGAACCGACCAGAGGGGAAGCCATATTAGACCTAGTCCTTAGTGGAACACCAGATCTAGTGCAAGAGATAAGGGTGTTGGGGCCACTTGGCAATAGTGATCATAGCATGATCGCCTTTGATTTAATTAGTGGAGGAGGGATAGTACAGAAATCCACAGTACTACCTTTCAACTTTTGAAACGGAGACTATGATAAAATGAGGAAAATAGTTCAGAAAAAATTAAAAGGAGCAGTTGCAAAGGTTAAAGACTTACATCAAGCTTGGGTGTTATTGAAAAATACTATCTTGGCAGCCCAGACCAGCTGTATTCCACGCTTTAAGAAAAGTGGAAGGAAGTCCAAAAAACTGCCAGCATGGTTTAAAGGTGAGGTCAGAGAGGCTGTTGTTGCCAAAAAAGCATCTTTCAGGAAATGGAAAAAAGAGCCAAACGACAAAACCTGGAAACAGCACAAGCACTAGCAAGTCAAATGCAAGGCATTGATAAAGCAGGCAAAGGGAGAATTTGAGAAGAAGCTTGCTGCGGAAGCAAAAACGCAAAATAAAAATTTTTCAAGTACATTCGTAGCAAGAAACCTGTGAGAGAGTTAGTTGGTCCATTAGATGATAGAGGAGTTAAAGGGGCACTAAGAGGCGACAAGGCGATAGCAGAGAGACTGAATGAATTCTTTGCTTTGGTCTTTACTGAGGAAGATGTATGGATGTTACCCATGACTGAAGTGGTATTTAAAGGTGCGGAAGAATTGAAGGAAATATCGATACATCGGGAAGATGTATTACAACTATTAGATAAACTGAAGAGTAGCAAATCACCTGGGCCAGATGGTATACATCCAAGAGTGTTGAAAGAACTGAAATATGAGATTGCAGACCTGCTATTAGTAATCTGTGAACTATCATTAAAATCATCTCTAATACCTGAAGATTGGAGGATCGCCAATGTAACACCAATTTTTAAAAAGGGTTCCAGGGGTGATCCGGGAAACTACAGACCGGTGAGCCTCACGTCAGTACCGGGAAAAATGGTAGAAACCATCATAAAGAATAAAATTACTCAGCATGTAGATAGTCATGGCCTAATGGGAGACAGCCAACATGGCTTTAGACAAGGAAGATCTTGTCTTACTAATTTGTTATGTTTTTTTGAAAGTGTGAATAAACAGGTGGACAAAGGTGAGTCGGTTGATATAGTGTATCTGGACTTTCAGAAAGCCTTTGACAAGGTCCCTCATCAGAGACTTTTCGCAAAACTAAAGAGTCATGGGATAGGAGGCAGTGTACTACTGTGGATCAAGAACTGGTTAAAAAAGAGAAAGCAGAGGGTTGAGCTAAATGGCCAATTTTCCCAATGGAGAAAAGTGAATAGTGGTGTACCCCAGGGATCTGTGCTGGGTCCGCTGCTTTTTGACATATTCATAAATGACCTGGAAAGTGGAATAATGAGTGAGGTTATCAAATTTGCAGATGACACAAAATTATTTAAAGTTGTTAAAACCCAAGAGGATTGTGGAAAATTGCAAGAGGATCTTGATAAATTAGAAGATTGGGCATCAAAATGGCAGATGAAATTTAATGTGGACAAGTGCAAAGTTATGCACCTAGGGAAGATCAACCCAAACTATGGTTACACAATGCAAGGTTCCACATTAGGAACCACCACCCAGGAAAAAGATTTAGGCGTCATTGTAGATAACATGTTAAAACCCTCAGCCCAGTGTGCAGCGGCAGCCAAGTGAGCAAATAGAATGATAGGTATCATAAGGAAAGGAATGGAAAATAAAACAAAAGATATTATAATGCCTCTATATCGTTCCATGGTGAGACCTCACCTTTAATATTGGGTGCAATTCTGGTCGCCGTATCTTAAAAAGGATATAGCGTTATTAGAAAAGGTTCAGAGAAGATCCACCAAAATGGTAAAGGGGATGGAAGGATACTCCTATGAAGAAAGGCTAAAATGGTTAGGGCTCTTTAACCTGGAAAAGAGACGGCTGAGGGGAGATATGATAGAAGTCTAAATTAATGAACGGAGTGGAACGAGTAAACGTAGATCGATTGTTTACGTTATCAGAATATAGAAAGACTAGGGGACATGCAATGAAGCTACAGGGTAAACTATTTAAGACTAATAAAAGAAAATATTTTTTCACTCAACGTGTAATCAAACTCTGGAATTTGTTACCGGATGATGTAGTAAAGGCTGTTAGTGTAGCTGGGTTTAAAAAAGGTTTGGACAAGTTCCTGGAGGAAAGGTCCATAAACCATTATTAAAAAGGGACCCTGGATATCAATGCTTGACCCAGTACAAGCATTGCGGAACCTGTGTCTTTTGGGGAAACTGCTAGGTACATATGACCTAGATTGGCCACTGTTCGAAACAGAATACTGGGCTTGATGGACCTTGGTCTGACCCAGTATGGCATATCTAATGTTCTTATGTTCCTCTCTTATCCTGAATCATCCAGGCTGCCTGATCACATAGGCAGCAGCGAACGAAGTATAAGGCCTCTGGTATGGGGATTGGGAACCTCCTCTCCAACGCTCCCCTTACATGGCTGGGACAGCACCCGGACCACCGAGGAGTGTGTCCCCTAGGTGGCAATAAGGAGGCACTAGAGGCTGCAGATATGCAGTTTAAACACAATCAGCACATAGATATTTTTGGGGGGGGGGATGTCAGGGCACCCTACCAGCCAGAGTCTCCACATTTGATGTCCAAGGTATCCATCTGTCAGGGGGGGGGGTGGCAGTTCACATAAGGCACCCATGCTCCTCCGATGGGGAGAGCTCTGGAAGAACATCACAGTGCAACCTGTACACCCCCATGGAGGTGAGCAAACCCCATCAGCCTACAGCCTGAGATCCCCTGCTGTCAGGGAACCAAAGGCCCACATAACCTTGTCAGCCCACAATAGCTCCCCAGGTCAGCAGACTGCCTCATTCTTAAGGCTGGGGTGGAGGGAAAGGACACTGATCAGGGAGCTCTAACAAGACAGGCCCAAGGCTGGTGGTAGAAATTGTATGTACCTGCTCAGAGTTGGCAGGCCAAAGACAGGTCCTCCCATGGTAAGGGTGAGGGGCAAATTGTCCACAAGAACAGGGCCCATGACACTGACATAGCCCCCAGGTGCATGAATGCACTGCTATATGGCCCCCCATTCAGAGGTGTTAGGGGTCTGATAGCACATATTATCACCAAATGGAAATTACACTTACCTGGTAATTGTGGTTCCTTTAGGGACTCCAGTTTAGTCCTCCACCTCTGGGTAGTGCACCTCCTCCTGTAGCATGGAGACTGGACCAATCAGAATCTTGCCCTCACTGGATGTATCCTGCTGGAGATCCCATCAGCCCCAGTGAACTATTGACAAAGCAGACTCAAAGGAGCAACAAATAAGTAGCTAGGAAAACTATCTAAACTCAACTGCAAAAAACAGTACTGTTAAATGCTAAACTTTAAACTATCAAACCGACCCCCCCCCCCCCGAGATGAGAACAAGGAAGCCAATATTCCCCCCTTGCTTCTGTCCCATCACCCCAGACCAACTGATAGAGACAGAAGAACACCAAGAGAAAGAAGACAGGAAATAGAAAGAGGAAAGAAAGACTGGCAATAGCCAAAGGCTCCAGGCATAAATCAAACTGTATTCTGAACCCTGGAAGCCATTTCCTCTTCAAATTACGGCATACGAATGAAAGACACTCACCCCCAGGTGGAAATGAGAACTAAACTGGAGTCCCTAAAGCAGGGGTCTCAAACTCAAATTGCTTTGAGGGCCAAATGAGGACTTGTAAAGTAACCCGGGGGCCGCATAAGACGCGGGGCCTCATTTGCATAAGGGGGCCTCATTTGCATAAATATTTGCATAATGTTACCATACACTAACTTTTAGTAAACATGCCTCCTTAATGAGTATGGATAAAGAAAGACTAAAAGATTTAGAAACAGGAAGACAATAATTAAACTGGGAACCCCAAAAGCCAAACTTGGAATGTACAACAACACTGTAGAAATAAAACTATAAATTAATTTCCTCTTGTACTAAACAAAGCGCAAACATTAATGATGCACATTTCCCAGAGCTGACATATAAATAAATTCAAAATAAAGAGATATTTTTCTACCTTTTGTGCATTTTTTTCAGTTGCAATTGTTCCAGCCACTTTCTTCTGGTTTCTTCATGTCTTCTGCTAACTCTCCATCGTCTGCTGTCCATTTGCCCTTTCTTCTCTCCTAGTTTTTTTTCCATTCTCTCTCTACATCTGCTTTAACATACTAATCTTTCTCCTTTTTCTCTTTCCTCATTCCTATTTCATCCACTCAAATTTTACCCCTCCATCCTCAATCCCCACTTACTCTCCCAATACCTGGCCAATTGTAGATTTGTCTTCTCTCCCAGACAAAATATTTTTCCCCTCTCCATTTCACTTTCCCAGCTCCATCCCATTCTAATCCTCCCCCAACATCAGCTCCCTTCTAGTTCCAGCCCCACCCAGCATCCGCTCCCTTCTAGTCCCTGCATCAGTCCATTTCCAGTCCTATCCTAGCCTCACCATCAGCCCATTTCCAATCCTAGCCCCCCATCAGCCAATTTCCAATCCTAGCCCCCCATCAGCCCATTTCCAATCCTAGCTCCCTCCCCTCACAGCCCATTTCCATTCCAAGCCCCCCTCCCCATCAGCCATTTGCAGTTCAAGCCCCCCTTCCACTCAGCCCATTTCCAGTCCTAGCAACCCCCCCCAGCCCATTACCAGTCCTAGACCCCCCATAGGCCATTACCAGTCGTAACCTCCCCATAGCCCATTACGTCCTAACCTCCCCATAGCGCACTTCCAGTTTTACCCCCCATCACCCCATTTTCAGTCTTACCCCCCCCCCCATAGCCCATTACCAGTCCTAGTCCCCCCCATAGCCCACTTGCAGTCTTATCCCCCCTCACCCCATTTTCAGTCTTACCTCCCCTCATAGACCATTACCCGTCCTAACCCCCCAATCAGCCCACCTCCAGTCCTAACCCCCATCTGCCCATTTCCAGTCCTAGCCCCCACCATAGCCCATTTCCAGTCATAACCCCCCCTGCCAATAGCCCATTTCCAGTCATAACCCCCCCTGCCAATAGCCCATTTCCAGTCCTACACCCCCCCCCCAGGTAAATAAAAAAACCACCAGGCTTCTGCTGCTGCAGCAGAAAATCAGCTGTCCCGCGGCACCTTCCCCTCTGCACGGAGAGCCCTGAGTGTGCTTCAGCAGCGGCGTGCTTTTTAAGCCGCGAAGAGAGTATTTCCCTCTCGCGCGGCTTAAGCCTATTCACTTTTCAAGCCTCGCGAGAGGGGAATACTCTCTTCGCGGCTTGAAAAGCACCTGCTGATAGAGCACACTCAGGGATCTCCGGGCAGAGAGGAAGGGGCCGCGGCCGCAGGACAGCTGATTTTGCTGCTTGAGCAGCAGAAACCAGTTTTTTAAAAAAAAAATTGACAGTCGATTCTGCCGCTGCCACGGCGGCAACGACAGCAGCAGAAGCAAGGCTTTTTTGTTTCCCTCCGTCGCGGGCCGCACAACGTTCTCTCGCAGGCCGCATGCGGCCCGCGGGCCGCGTGTTTGAGACCCCTGCCCTAAAGGAACCACAATAACCAGGTAAGTGTAATTTCTATTTCCTTATTGGTCCTCCAGTTTAGTCCTCCACCTCTGGGATGTATCAGAGCAGTCATCATTGGGAGGGACCTTTCCAACCGGCACGTAACACCGCCGATCCGAAGCCGGCATCAGTCATAGCCAACACGTCCAGACGGTAGTGCTTACTGAAAGCATGAAGGGAAGACCAGGTAGCCACCCTGCAAATATCCGCCGGCGGTACTAAGCTGTGCTCCGCCCAGGACGTCGCCTGCACCCTAGTAGAGTGCGCCCGCAACCCCAACAGAACCGGACGCCCTTGCAAATTATACGCCGACGCAATTGCCTCACTAATCCACCTGGAAATGGACGCTTTTGCCGCCGCTTCCCCCTTGCGGGGACCCTCAAACAACACGAAGAGACGGTCCGACTTACAGAAGACTTTAGAAACCTTCAAATACCGACGCAACACTCTTCGAGCGTCCAGATGATGCAAATCATGGTCCATGGCGCGCCCAGCCCCCGCGCTGAACACTGGCAGGGAGACCGACTGGTTCAAATGAAATGGGGAAACCACTTTAGGCAGAAAGGAAGGAACCGGTCTTAACACCACCTTTTCTCTAGAAAATGATTAGAATAACTCCAGTACCATGGTCTGACCACCACCAAGTTGATCTCAAAGTAAAACTGCCCGCCCCGCCTAAAAATGCAAAAGCCAGGAGGTCAACATACACGAGGAGGAGTTTCAACAAATTCAACGAGGAAAATCTTATAGGCTCCATTGCTTCCCGCATTAATTTGGAATGCATGGACCTCGAAGACCTCACCAACAGATGGAACAGTGGTATACTGGAAGTATCCAACCCTACTTGGAAAACCCCAACAGACTCAGCCAAACTCCGATCTGAACCGTGGTACACCGCTACGCTGACCAGAATGAAAAGGACACTCCGCAAATCAGAGCGGAAATGGAGACAAACAAAGGACCATGAGCACAGGACAGAATACCTGTCTCTACTCGCTAAATACAAGGAGGAGATTAACTCAGCGAAAAGAACTCATCACACAAATCTGTTGAACAAGGCCATAAACAAACCCCGCGAATTATTTGAACTAGTCAAAACCTTAACAAAAACAACACTGGATGACCACACCAACAATGAAATCAAACCTCAAACTTTAGCAAACCACTATGCAAGCAAACTCACAGCATCAACGCCTATGCAATACATGGACCCAACTCCCTCAAGGTCTATTCCATCCATGACAATCTGCACCAGGCAGGATCAGCTCTGGTGCACTTTTCACAAAGTAAACAACCATCAGATTACTACCATAATCACAAACATCAACACCACCACCTCCCCACTAGATCCATGCCCAGCCGCCTGGATCAAAGCAGTGAAACAAGACATCGCCCATCACGTCGCCCACATAGTCAACCTATCACTGCAACAAGGTGACATGCCCGCACAACTTAAGAAGTCTATCATAAGGCCTATCCTGAAAAACAAAACAGTCAATAAGGTCGACCCGGCATCCTACCGACCAATATCCAGCATATCCTTCCTGGCCAAGGTCATCGAAAAGGCCGTGCTACTCCAACTTCAAGACCACTTGGATGCGAATGAAACCCTGGACAATCAGCAATATGGATTCAGACGGCATCACGGTGTTGAAACACTACTCCTAGCGCTGCTAGACAACCTCCTTAAGGGTCTAGAAGACAAAAAGAAAATGTTTCTACTTATATTCATCGACATATCAGCCGCATTCGATACTGTTCACCATGGAACCCTCATAAACAGACTACAATCAATAGGAATAGCGGGAACCCCACTAAAATGGTTCACTTCGTACATATCGAATAGAATGCAACAGGTACAGTTCAATGGGGAAAAGGCAGAACCTTTCACACAAACTCAGGGCATACCACAGGGCTCGGCCCTCTCTGCGCTCCTGTTCAATGTGTATATGCAACCACTCTGCAAAATTTTCCAACGGCATAATATCAAATACCACGTCTACGCAGACGATATTATGTTGTACACGCAACTGGACACGGTCGACCCGAACTACACCCAACTAGAGGAGTGCCTAAGCGAGATGCAAGCCTGGCTGCACCGAAGTAACATGGCAATAAATCACAAGAAAACGGAGGTAATGTACATCTCCAAAAAGCCAAACTTCAACCCCCCGCAACAATCACCCTATGTAACAATACATACCAAACAAAGGACGAAATAAAATATCTGGGGGTGACGCTCGAAAGCGACCTTAAGATGGAGAAACACCTCCGCAAAACCAACCGAGCCATCTTCCACAAGCTAAGAGTCCTGCAACCACTAAGGAGTATTATCGAACCCCAGGATTTCAGGACAGTTGCGCAGGCACTCATCATGCCACATTTTGATTACTGCAACGCCATTCTGCAGGGTCTCCCAAAGAAAACCCTAAACATTCTGCAAATGGCGCAAAATGTAGCCGCCAGGGTCATAATGAAAAAAGGATTTGCGGATCACATCACCCCGGTATTGATTGAGCTACACTGGCTCCCCATTTCTGCCCGCATAAAATATAAGACCCTCACGACCACTTTCAAGCTCATACGCAACACAGCCCCGTCATTCCTCTCCACCTTGATCTGCTCTCAACCACTCAACAGAAGCAGGAGAACCATCAATACTAACACCCTGATAGTTCCATCAGATATTAGAGCTGTTAAAACTAGCACAAGTAACAGAGCTTTCTCATACTCTGCACCAACACTCTGGAACCATCTGCCGCCAGAGTTACGAGCCAGCAAAGACCTAACTGACTTTAGGAAAAACCTCAAGACCTATTTGTTTCAGAGTCATTTCAATTTGTTTTAAGCCCAAAGCTTAAGATTATTCACCGCAATAATCCATTGCATACCTATGTACACCTGATAGTTTATGTAAGTTTATATTTGGTTTTTGTGTATACTGGTTGTGTATACTGGTTATTTGTATATATATACATATCCCACATCAGTGTATTTATGTAACAGTGCCCCCTATACCCAAAGGTATGAGTATACATGTATCCAGATATACATGTATACGGATATACTTATACTTATACAGATACACTTATTTACACCACTAGTGTGATGTGCCTACCCTCCGAATCATCCTATGCGCGCCCCAAATTCTACTGTATTTATTACTCTTGAATTTGATTTGTGTATACTGGTTATTTGTATATATGTACATATTGTGTATGATGTGATGTGCCTACCCTCCGAATCAACCTATGCGCGCCCCAAATTCTACTGTACTGATTTGACAGTTCTCCTATTGTAATCGGACCGCTGCTGATCGCTGGAAGCAGCGGTATATAAGTGTTTGCTAAATAAAGAAATAAAGAAATAAAGAAGGGCTCCCTGCACGACAACGCCTGCAGCTCCGAAATTCACCTCGCTGAACAGATGGCAATCAGAAACACCGTCTTCAAAGTTAGGTCCTTAACTGACGCCTGATTCAGGGGCTCAAAGGGTTCCCTGGCTAAAGCCCCTAAAACCAGATTCAAATCCCACGGCGGCACCATCACCCTGCGTGAGGGCCGAAGCCTGAACACAGCCTTAAGGAAATGCTGCATATCTGCATGCAACCCCAGGGCAACTCCCTGAACCTTGCCCCGGTAACAAGAAAGCGCCGCCAATTGAACCTTTAAGGAACTGGCGGCCAGGCCCTTCTCAAAACCGTCTTGCAAAAAACTGAGTACTACCGGAACGGAAACATTCACCACCCGTATTTGCCGCCGGGAACACCAGTCCTCAAAAATACGCCACACGCGCACATACGCAAGAGACGTGGAGTGTTTCCTTGCTCGAAGCAAAGTGACGATGACCACCGCAGAATAACCCTTCTTCCTTAACCTTGCGCTTTCAATGGCCATACCGTAAGCGAAAATCGATCCACCTGAGGCATTCGCAGTGGACCCTGGATCAGCAGATACTCCGAAATCAGCTACTCGACGGGGAGCCTTGAAGACTACCGAACTAGATAGGCATACCACGGGCGTCTTGGCCAGTCCGGGGCCACCAACAGCACTCTGCCGCGGTGCGCCTCGATGCGCTGTACCACCCGACCTATAAGGGCCCACAGCAGAAAGATATACAGGAGACCCAACGCCGGCCACGGCTGAATGAGAGCGTCGATGCACTCGGACATCCTTTCTCTCCGTCTGCTGAAAAAACTATCTGTTTTCGCTGACTGGAAGGTCGCCATGAGATCCATTATTGGCGTCCCCCATCTGCAGACAATTTGCGCGAACATCTGCGGATGAAGCTCCAACTCCCCGGCTTCCACCCGCACTCTGCTGAGAAAATCTGCCATCACATTGTCCTTTCTTGTGATATGCGCCGCCGAAATAGCCTGCAGCCGGGGTTCCACCCACAAGAACAACCCTTCTGCCTCTTCCTCCATGGCCATACTTCCCGTCCCGCCTTGCTGGCTGATGTAGGCCACTGCTGCAGAATTGTCCGAGTGAACTCTCACCGCTCAGCCCCTCACCGAGCTCTCGAACTCCTGCAACGCCAAAAACACTGCCCACAGCTCGAGACGGTTGATTGACCAAGCAGTTTCCTGTGGTGACCAGATCCCTTGCACGAACCGACCTCTACAATGGGCTCCCCAACCCGCCAGACTCGCGTTGGTCATCAGTGGAAGCCACTCTGGAGGTTCAAATGGCATGCCCGCCTGCAGGGAACCCGGGGACAACCACCACCGCAGGGCCCGTCTGACCCGCAGCGGGCAGGGAAGACGTTTGTTCAGTGAGTCTGTCTGGTTCAACCAGCGGCACAACAGGGCCCTTTGTAATGGCCGCATATGAAACCTGGCCCATGGAACCACCTCCAGGGTTGCCGCCATGGTCCCCAGCAGCCGCAGATACCACCACGCTGACGGTGCCGGAAACCCCAAGAACCTGTGTACAAGCTGGCGAAGGACCTGCGCCTGGTGATCTGGCAAAAATACCAAGCCTCTCGAAGTGTCGAAATGGACTCCTAGATATTCGAGATCCTGTGACAGGTCTAATTGAATCTTTTTTGCATTGACCACCCAGCCGAGGCTCTGTAGGAGCTTCACCACTCTGTCCGTGGCCTGCAAACTCTCGACCTTGGACTTTGCCCGAATTAACCAATCGTCGAGATAGGGGTGGACTAGAATGCCCTCTTTTCGCAATGCCGCTGCCACCACCACCACCATGATCTTGGTGAAAGTGCGCGGAGCCGTAGCCAAGCCAAACGGCAACGCTTGGAACTGATAATGACCCCATGGGAAGGCGAACCTCAAGAACCTCTGATGAGCCTCTCTGATCAGAATGTGTAAGTAGGCCTCCGTGAGATTGAGTGAAGTCAAAAACTCTCCTTCATGCACCGCCATGATGACGGATCGCAATGTTTCCATCTGAAAGTGAGGGACGCGCAGGCATCGATTGATCCCTTTGAGATCCAAGATAGGCCAAAGAGCCCCATCCTTCTTTGGCACCACGAAATAAATGGAGTAGCGACCCACCCCCAAGTCTGTGACCAGAACGGGAAACACCGCTCCCAACTGTAACAGCCGATCTAACATGAGGCAGATCACCAGCGCTTTTTGCCGCCCTTTGTTGGGTGACAGAACAAAGGAGTCTTGAATCGGGTAAGCCAACTCCAGCGCATAACCTTCGCGAACTATCTCCAACACCCACTGATCTGACGTTATTTGGACCCAGGCAGGAAGAAACTCCCGAAGCCGGCCTCCTATCGACTGGCTTCCCATCGGGACCCACCTCGTTTCATTGGGGTTTGCGGTTAAATGAGGAAGATGTTGCTGCAAAGCCTCTGCCTGCTCTGCGAAACCCACAAAACCCTTGGGCTCTAGAGGCAAACCTGCCGCACTGGAAGCCTCCCAAATGTGAAGACCGAAATCTTCTAAAATCTCTAAACTGCCCACGAGCGGACGGAGAAGACTTCCCCTGCTTAGGCTTATCTTCCCGGCAGTCTGTCTCCCTTGGACTCCCCCTTCACCAATTTATCCAGATTTTCTCCAAACAACAGCTTGCCTTTTGAACGGTAGCTTACCGAGACGCGACTTAGACGACCCGTCGGCAGCCCAATTCCTCAGCCAAATAGATCTCCGGGCAGCAACCAAGAATGCCATACTATTCGCTAATGCTCTGATCAAATCATAGTGTACATCTGCCAAATAAGCTGAACCGGATTCCAGCCTAGTCACTTCCATCAAACTTTGCTGATCCAGGTGAACGTCCTGCCTTAAGTGCTGGGACCAGCGTAGACAGGCTCTCGCCACCCAGGCGCCACAGAAAGAGGCTTGTAAGGATAACGCATCAGCCTCGAATGCTTGTTTCAATAAGCCATCCACCTTTCTGTCCTGTGCATCCTTTAAGGCCGCACTACCTTCCACCGGAATAGTCGTCTTCTTAGTCACCGCTGCCACAGCGGCGTCAACCCACGGGGAACGAAACTTTTCTTTGTCCTTGTCTGCCAACGGATAAAGCCAGTTCATTGTCCGGTTGCCTTTCAATCCCGCTTCAGGTTAATCCCATTCATTTTGGATCATCCGATCCACCACCCTGTGGACCGGGAATACCCTCTGAGACTCCACCACCTGAATTAGGGGATCCTCCAGCCCCTCTTCCTCCGCAGGTTGAGCTACAGCCAGATTGAGTGACTGGAAGGACTCTGTAATCAGCGCCATATGTTCTTCCTTGCGAAAAACTCGAATGATCCTCGCCTGATCCTCAGGCTCCGGAATCTCTCCTTCTTCTAGCTCCTCTACACCTAACTCGGGATCAACTTCCACGTCGTTTGCCTCTTGCCATTCCAGATCTGTCGGTTCCGTGTCAGCACACCGAGGCCGCTTAGCAGGTTTTGGAGTATCTCCACTCGTGTCTACCCCCTTGGGTGTCTGCAGAGACGCCCCAAGCGACAGAGACTCCGGCAACCTTCCCAGCCATCCTAAGCGGAAGGCCTGATGCATGATTAGGACAAAATCCGGGGAAAAATCCCCCAAACACGCCCCGTCACTCATTGCCGGCAGAGCACCCGAAGGCCCCGCCGGGGAAGCCGGAGGGGACCCCTCCGAAGCCCCCAGGGACGGCTCCCCTACAACACTTGCCATGGACCCCTGGGACTCCTGGACCGTTCTACTCTCCATTTGCTGTTCAACGTTGGAGGAAACGGCAACACAGCCCCTGCAAACACCAGTAGCCGCCGCCATAGCTCTGCGCGCACCGCAGACTACACACTGCGGCCGAGAAGACATGAACCAACCCAGTACAATCATGGTTGGCAGAAGCAAGGAGGATAACACCAAGCTGCCCTCCGTTAGAAAAATTGAATGATTTTTTTTTTCAGAGAATAACACAAATAAAACAAATCAAAACCCCCCCACCAAACAACGGAACCTAGATGGGACAGAACGGCCAAACAAGGCAGGAAATCCTCTGTCTTACACCCGGGCAAGTTCCACTCCGCGCGAAACGCCACTCTGAGGCCCGCCACGTGGCTATCCCAGCGCAGGAACAGGGAACCAAAATGGACGCCACTAAGCCTAACATGGCGCCAAACACACCCGCGTTTGCCGAATGCGCCCCGCGTTCCCCGAACACTCTTCAGCCCGGCAAGCCCTGACCCTCAAGAAACTGGCTGGCTTACCGCGTGAAGGGAGCTCTACAAGCCACGACATCGCTCAGCTCCTCTGCGAGCGACATCTGCAGTGAGAGCTGCTCTGCCGGCCTCTGTGCGCTGTTCGCCACTCAACACTGCTTGGCTCCGGAACATTAAAGACCCGCATGCTAGAGAGCGCGACTGACAGAGCTCTCTCCCGTACAGCCCAGGGGGAGAGATCTGATGCTGCCTGCCTGTTAAACAAAGGAGAGAGGTGGGGGAAGGACAGCAGCAAGACCGGCTCCTCTTCTCTTTTTTTTTTTTTTTTAAAGGAATATCCCCCTAGAAAAGAAAGACACAAAGGTAAGTGAAAAGGACAAAATAAAATGGTCAAACACTAACTACGGTGCTCCCTACTCAGCCCTAAATTGAGCCCAGCCCTAGGCTCACTACGTCCTCCTGCTGCATGGAGACTGGACACACTGGGGCTGATGGGATCTCCAGCAGGATACATCCAGTGAGGGCAAGATGGAGGAGGTGCACTACCCAGAGGTGGAGGACTAAACTGGAGGACCAATAAGGAAACCATTGTTTTGCCAGTAGCTGCAATACCTCATTTGTATGCTCCATCCTCAGTTATACTCTGCTGGTTCCAATCTTGGCTATGTGGCCAATACTGGCTGAACAAAGAGCAAAAACCACATCTCCCAACTCCTCCACAGCATATCACACCAGCAGCCCTTCCACATCTAACCAATGTATAGGTAGCTGTAAACAGCAGTCTGTTAGTTATTAGTCAACTAGACTTTTGTAATTCCCTGTTTCAAAGACTCAATACCTTATCATTATGTAAATTACAATTGATTCAAAACACAGCAGTAAATCTTTAACAGGGCACCACTGCTATGACCATGTCACTCCTCTGTTAAGAGTCAGAACACTGGCTACCAGTTAGCTAAAGGATTCCATTCAAATTTCTTATACTGATTCATCAGATCTTTTGTTCTGGACTCCCATTCTTCCTAGCCAGTCTTCTCACTCCATATGTTCCAACTATAACTTTATGTTCTTCTCAATAAAATTTCCTAGTAGTGCCCTCTTATCAAAGTACACCTAGAATCAAACTGCCAAGCTGCACGCAGATTAAAAGCTCCTGATTTATGGAATGTTCTGCCTCTTCATAATCATCTCATATCTTCTTACACCAAATCCAAAACTGCTTTAATAACACACTATTTAATATTGCCTTCCCCTGAGGATGTTTTTTTTTTTTGCTGTCTTCGTTGGGCAGACAGGGACAGTAGGAGCTGCAGAGACTGAAGATAATTTGCAGTTTCTTTTTTTTCTCTTATATTATTTTACCTTTATCTGTTTATTTTGATTTTGTAGAAAGGGACTTATAAGGGCTAGGGGCTCTCAGGGAAAAGTTTAGAGTGTGAGAACAGCTCAGAATATTCTGTCAGTGTTACAAAGGGGTGTTTATGAAGAAGTTGCAAGTTACATCTTGCAAGACAGGGAGCTTTTGTTTGCAGGAGCTTGTCCTGATTAAGCGTGAGCAATATGTTTATGCCTGGTTTGACCTGTAATATGTAGATAAACAAAAAGTAAAGCAAGAAGCATGACGCCGAGTGATAAGATGAAATTGCACAATGTGGCAGCTGTTTCATAATAAAAGAAAATGCTGAGGCCAAGCTAAGAGAGGGGTTACAGGAATCTACTCAGGTTTGCAGGCCTGTGAATTCCTCTGCTTAAAGCTTTAGGCAGACTCTGTTATGGTATAATTCTACGTGTTTTGTTTTCATTTGATTTCTTCTCACTTGTTTCTAAAGATCTGAGAAAGGAAACCAAGAACCAAGGCCCAAGAACTGAAGCCCCAGCCAGGCAGTCAGGAACAGATTACATGCAACAGATTTTATGTTATCTTTTGATTTTTGTAATACTGTTTTGTGGAAGAGTAGCCTAGTTGTTACAGCACTCCTTGTAACCTTTGGTAAGTCACTTTACCCTTCATTGCCTTGGGATAAAAGGCCTGGCAATCTACTTCTGGTGATACATTGCCAAGAAAACCCAGAGGCAGCTGGGTCACCAAGAGTCAGCACTGACATGATGGCACAAAAAAAATACTGTTTTAATTCTTTGTTTTCAAAACTTAGTTATATACACGCCTAGATACTTGTCTTGATAAGAAAATTTAGCCTTATCTGCTATTTTGTTTTCCTTGAATTCTACCAGACCAGTCCAGGTTATGCTTATCTACTAGCAGATAGAGAGAGTCGACGAGCTCTACCTTATAAAGGCACCATGCAGCCTAAGCTCAGCAGTATTTCTGTTACAAAGCAAAGATAAGCAATACCCAAAATTATCTGCACAAGAGGGGAATCCAGGTTCCAAACCAAACTTGCACAAATACTGAGAACAGAGTAAAGTTACAGAATCCTCCATCCCCCTAGAAAATAGGAAATGACTAAAATGGAGTAGGAATCTGGACTGGTCTGGTAAGGCTCAGATTTTCCCTTCCTTGCCATCCTTACCAGATCAGTCCAGAACCAATGGCACGAAGCAAAACAACCTTTCGATTTCAAAACTCTCACTCTAAGGATTGCAGCACCAAAACTTACCTCCTCTTTGTCAAAAATATCTAGTTAATAGTGCTTAGCAAAAGTATGTAGTAAAGACCATGCTGCAGCTTTGCAAATGTCTACTGGAGAGACTGCATGTCATTCTGCCCACAAAGTCGATATGCCTCTGGTCAAGTGAGCTTTCAGTATTTTAGGAGGAGAAACTATAAAAGAATCCTCGAGTTGGTGGGAAAACTCTAATTTATAATCTTGCCTGATCACAAACAATACCCACTGGTTGGATGTATAGGGTCCACGCCTCATAAAAACTGGAATGATAGGGGGTCAGCTGAGGAGGATGTGAATTTTCAAGTTCTGGGCCCCCTGCCAAATCCACAGACTTTACTTTAGCATAATTTGGATCCAATGTGAATGGTGAGTGTGTGAAACCCCCCTTTTGCTTACTAGATACAAGGATGGCCTCTAAGACATCAAAGACCGGCAGAAGGGACAGTCTGCTGATGTCAAGATGGTGAAGGGGCTGTCTTCCCTGCACTCACCGGCAGCAATCTAAACCTTTGGTGGCAGAGGTAACTGGTGCCATGGTGCAGGCACTGGAGGGCAAATTTCTGGACTTGGTTACAAATATTAATAATGTGGCTGCTACCCTGGAAACATATGGTGGATGAATGACTGAGGCAGAGCAGCATATTTCGGTGACAGATGACAAGATGCAGGCTTTGTGTGCAAAGGTAGAGGCCCTAAAGAAGTCCTTGGCTCAGCATGCAGACTGGTTAGACGACCAGAGACTAGGTCACACCGGAACAACTTTCACTTTGTGGGCCTTCCTGAATCCTTCACAGAAGCGGAGTTAAGGGGATCCTGGAAAACCTGGCTCCCTTTGGAATTGAAGTTTGGATGGCATGTGATGGAAATCACTATTGAAAGAGCACATCGTGTAGGGCCTTGCAAAGGGACAGGTTTGCGGCCTCGCATAGTGCTGGCGCAGTTTAAGGAGGAAGTATTTTGTGCAGCCAGGAAAGTACACCTACATTATAATGAAAAAGGGTGCTGGATTTGCAGGACTATTCAAACAGGGATGCGGTGCTGCAGAGGGAATTTTCCCCAATTTGCACACAGCTTCATGAGCGGCATATACAATTTGTGCCTCTCTACTCAGCAAAGTTGAAGGTACTCATCAATGGATAGGTGTAGTTTTTCCAGTCTGCTGTGGAGGCTCAGAAGCTGCTGGATTGATCGGAATCTAATAAGTCTAACGATTCATGATGGTGTCCATGGTGGTTGAGCTGTATTGGCTCTGTTTAGGACATTGGGATTGCGGATGCTGAACACATCTGAACATGGGATGATGTGAACTTCCTGGGCTCTGCAAGTTGCTTCTCTAACGTATTTGCCTCCTTCAGTTCGACTGGTGTGCTGGTTTCCTTATTCTTGGAATTTGCCTGATCTTTTGCATGGCATGGACTGCCTTGGATGGCGAGGGCTTGCAGTATCTCTTCACGCTGTTCTAGATTTGTAACTATATACTGTCTATTAGGATGAGATGGTTGTTAATTCTGGGCTTTGCCTGACCTTTTGTATGTGCTGTCAGGGTGTGTGTGAGGAGATATGGGTGAGAAAGTGTGATGACGTGTAGTTGCTAGTGTGGTTGCGAGGTGGTATGAATTATAGTTTGCCTGAGGTTTAGATAAGTAGGAGAAGTGTGGTAGTGTGTTTGCAAATTGGGTGATTGCATTGCTGCCACCTGTGGTTTCTAGTGGGTGGGGAGTTCGGCTTTTTAGGAGACGGGGTCTGAGGCGTGCTTGGTCAGGCCTTATTTGAGAGATGGATGGTGTGGGGTTACATGTGTAGTGATTGTGTGGATGGCGAGGTGGGGATTGAGGGGTGTGTGGGAATGGGAGATTTGGGAAGGTGGGAGGTGATCGCTGTGAGCTGGGTTTTGGGGGTGCGTCAGCAGAACCTAGGATGGGGGTCCCAGTCAGATATTCTGTATAATCTGATTGTTTGGGTCTGTTTTATGTGTGATGATAATGGATGATCCCCAGGTAAGATGTGTTACTTGGAACGTTTGTGGCTTGGGTTCTCCAGTCAAGCACTACAAGATCCTTAAAGGATTGAATGTGCTGAAAACGTATACTACTTTACTACAGGAGACGCATATGGATATGAAAGAGCACAACAAGCTGCAGAATTGGTGGGTAAGTCAGGTTTTCAGCAATTCCTCAGGGTCCAGGTGAGCGAGGGTAGCCATCTTGATTCATAAGAGGTTAACTTTTCAGCTAAGCAAGTTGACTGATGATCCACAGGGGTGTTTTGTGATCCATAATGGCTAAGGGCCTAATGCACCAGGGTCACAATTTTTCCTGAGCCTGAGGCAGCCTCTCTCTGGTTTTCCTACTGATAAATTGTTCTTTGGGAGAGACTTAAAGTGTTGTTTTGACCCCTCCTTGGACAGGACACCAGTCAGCACTGACGGTCTGGCTAAATCGGCCAAAGAGGTTTTGCAATTGTGTGAGCTGGAAGACTTGGTTGATGCCTGGAGGGCTCTGCATACTTTGGGGAAGGACTTTGGTTAGTGTCCGCTGAGCTGCTGCCTTGGATGTGGGATACACGCATGAGAACTATCGAGATCTCCGATCATGCCCCAACATGGATTGACATATTTTGGAAAGGGGGATGGAAAGGGGGAGGTAGTTGGTACTTTTCCCTCTTTTTGTATGGAGATTAAGCTTTTCTGAGCTTCTTGCAGAAAAAGTGGTATAATTTTGCTGAGTCCAATAAAAAACAGCAGGAGAATCCTGCTCTGTACTGGGAAATTGCTAAGGCTGTAATGAAAGGAGAAATTCTGAGTTTTGTGAGTAGCCATTGGAAAAACATGTATCAGCAAATCACTCAACTACAAAAACAAATCAGGAGAACACGATTGGCTTTGGGAGCTAGATATACAGGTCTTCTAAGGGAAGATCTTATTGCTTTGCAGATGAAGATTAATATACTCCTGCATCAAAGAGCTAAAAAGTCTTTGCTCTTTAATACATTTTTATAAATTTTATAAATTTCAAATCTTTCAACATGGTAACAAGGCCAATCGCTTGATGTCTTCTCTCATTCAGTGGTGACAAGGTGGAAGGCATATAGCAGCAATGAACCATCAGGGACGCATAGTCACAGAAGAGCGGCTAATTGTTGCTTTATTCCGGCAGTTTTTCCAGGACTTGCATGCAAAACGAACTGGCTATCTTTTGGGGAACTCTGACTATTTGGACAAGGTCCAACTGTCCTGCCTCACAGCAGAGCAAAGAGAGACTTTTTTTTAAGTGCTATCAAGTCAACTTTGACTCCTGGTGACTCAGCAGCCCCTGGGTTTTCTTGGCAAGGTATGACCAGAAGTAGATTGTCAGGCCTTTTCCTCTGAGGCAATGGAGGTAAAGTGACTTGCCCAAGGTCTCAAGAAGTACCAGTGAGAATCGAACCCTGATTAAAAAAACTAAAATTGGTAAGACACCTGGGCCAGATGGCTTTATCAATGAGTGGTATAAAATGATGCAGGAACATCTGGGTTGGCTTCATGGGCTGTTTGATCATTTGATTGTGCAGAAGAGTTTTCTCTATGACTCTAATAGGGCCCTAATTACTGTTTTGCCTGAACCCGGGAGGGAATCCCTTGCCTCATATAGGTCTGTATCGCTGTTGAATTGCGACAATAAATTATTGTTCAAGGTATTAGCAGATTGTTTATCACTGGTCTTGCCAGATTTGGAACAGAATATCAGGTGGAGTTTGTTTGTGACCCGCATACTAAGTTAAATCTGTGTAGAATCCTCACATCTATGAAAGTTTGCTTGGTCACTGGGTAAAAATCTATACTGGATAGTTTTGATGCCGAAAATGTTTTTGATTTGGTGGATTGGGTTTTTTTTGTTTATAGTTTTAGAGAAGATGGGGTTAGGGGGAATCTTTCTTGGGGCAAGGCAGTTGCTGTATGTAGATCCTAAAGCCTCAGTAGTAATGAATGGTCTTGCTTCTGAGGCTTTTCTGGGGCATGAGGCAGGGCTTCTGCTTATCCCCCTTAGTATTTTTGTTATTTCTGGAGCCATTTTTGTGTATGGTTCAGGCTAATCAAAGGTTTGCAGCAGCAAAGTTAAGCCCCAGATGAAGCGACTTGTTCGCAAAACGGAGATCTTTGTAGGGTGTTTGCTGCAATGAATTTACTCTCCTACAAGACACTCTAAAGATAAGTATTTGTATGAGATCATTCTGCAAATTGTTGAAATATATGGCTCTTAGGTTTCTGCCTTTCGTTATAGGGTCATTGTGAATGCTGTGGACTCTGGAGCATTGAGTATTGCATTGGCAAGCTTTGACCGCATAGAACCGTATTAAGCTGTATGGAGCTGTTGAATAGCCCTTTGGATTGTGGAATTTTGATTATAAATAATTAAATATTGTGAAGTTAATACATTTAGGTCAGTTAGATAATTGTGAAAAAAGAAAAAAAGAGGAGTTTTTTAGACTGCTGATGATGTGCCAAAGCGGTTCCCCTTCAGGCAACCATTTCTGCCACGTAGAGGGAAAGCAAGATTACTGAGGTCTTTTCTCCTTCTTGTTAGAATGTTTCTTAGGAGTGTAGTTTTAATGGAGATTTGATAAGTTATACTGAGGTTTTTATTTTAATTAAGTGCTGGTGTGCCAGGGGTACCTTTGGTGCATGTTGGAAAAAATATTGGAAGAGGATTCAGTTGTAGGTGCACAAAGTGTTGCAACAGGATGTTTCTATATCCCTGTGCAGTATTGTTTTGGGAGATCTACGGAGGGTAGGAGTCCATGAGATGGCTGCTCGGTTATTTGTGCAGAAGGCATTTTTGGTTGGCTTAAAGGGGATCCTCTTGATGTGGATGGGTCAGGACAACCCTGCTTTTTGGGCCTGGGGTAATCTTTTGCACAGATTAATGCAGATGGAGAATATAGCTGCTCCATGCTCAGTCTTAAAATATGCCACATTTTTGGAAATCTGTGAACCCTATTTACATTTTGTCACCTCGAGTTTGCAGTATGGTGTTAAATTATACATTTATTTAATTTTGATATGAGGGGGAAAGAGGAGGTAGGTAAGTATGGCAGAATTCTGAATAGGGAGGTGAGGAGAGGGAACAAGTTGGAGAGGGTGAAAGCTTTTGTTTTTGCATTATATGGCACAGAGAGATATTTGTGGCTATGGGATTGGGGTATATTGGTTGGGGCATCACTGTTTTTGTATGAGATGCTTCATGATACTAGTAAGAGTCTGCTTTGTATAATAAAAGATTTGATCGGCAATGAAATCAAAGGGGAGGGTGGGATGGGTGGAAGCGAAAATGTAAAAACGCATAAAGTGTTTTTTTCAATTGTTGGTTTACTTCCAGTGATGTGTAAGAATGCTTACATGCTGGGATGTTCTTACTCTTATCAATAAATGATTTGAACTAAAAACTGAATAGTTGACCTATTTCTTGATGAAGGAGTGGACCCTTTGCCCATCATTTTGATGCCCTTGCAGAATCAGATGCCTTTACTGTCTGAACGAAAAGAAGAATCCTTAGCTGTGAAGACTCACTCTTTACTGGATGGTAACATCTCACTTCCCTAAAACTACCTCTAATTGAGACAGAGTGAGAGGAACTCTTAGACTTATCCTCTGGCAATCAGGGCCAGCCTCAAAATTCAAAGTCAAAAAGGCATGCAGATAGGTGACAGCAAGGAAGATGGGAGGCCTGATCCAACTTACCATCCTCCATTAGGGGCTCCATGGGACTTCCTGTCTACTATTCAGCCAACCAAGCACTTGGAACTATTAGGGAGCAGCACTGGAAACAGGGCAAGCTGTCAGCTCAAAGAGACAGCGCAAACGTTGGGCCTACTGGTCTCTGCACACAAGCTACAAGGAAGACAGGCCTAATGGCACTGCTGCATCAAGCTGCTGGAGGCAGACAAATACTGGCTTCTCTCAGTGCTGCACCAGCATATATACCAAGAAATAACATCACTGAAAGTTTTTCAAATCTGCTTCCATCTGCTAGCTAGGGAGCATAACTCACTTGTCTGGACTGGTCTAGCAGGATGATGCCATTATGTTTCTATGTTTCTATGAAAGCATGAAACAAACATAGAAGGTCTTTAAAGGGAAAAAAAAGGGACTATTATAGTTGATATGGAAGGGCAGACTAGATAGGCCATATGGTCTCTTTCTGCTATCATGTTTCTAAGTTTCTATGTTTCTATAATTACCCAAATGCAGAGAGGCTGGCAATTAAAGGGATAGAGTCGTGCACATGTCAGAACTACTCACTGAACACAGGGCGCATGGGTGCAGAAGTCTGGTGGAGGATCAGGTGCTGTGGTATGAGGCATTGCTCAAGTTAATGTTCCTAACCTAAAAACATTTAGTATATCAGATTTACTGCCTCTCCCTCTACTGATACCAACCAGATGTGGTGTGGGGATGGAAACAGGGAAGGGAGGATGGATGTGCAGAGCAGCGCCAACTTCCTCCCAGCAGTGCCCTCTCACTGGGGCTTCCAAAAGCATAAATTTGCTCAAAGTGGTGTTCTCAGGAGTGCCACGCAGGAGTTTAGCCCTGGAGAATAGCAGAGTCTGCAAGACTAAACAGCACTTCTGAGACTGAAAAATGCTTGTAACAAATCCCAGATCCTGCAGAGTGGAGGGAGGTCTAGCACTCGCTGATTCCAACTCTGTGTATAACATGAGCGTATACGTCCACTTGTAGCACATTTGTTGTTTGCGCATGTGTTGGCTCCCCTCTTTTCAACTTTATGCTGATGTTTTGCGCACAGCTCATTTCCATACATGCCCCTTTCTGCATGCTGGCACTACCTAAATGCATATATAGATAATAGCATACAACTTCAGCCCTGGCTTTCTGCATCGGTCTGCTTGAGCTACTACTGTAAAGGTGGGATCTAATTCAAAAGTTCTTCCCTTTCATTCTCAGACAGACTCCAGGAGATGGGAAAATTAGACCTTACCTGCTAATTTACTTTCATGGAGTCCCTCCAGTCCAGTCCAGTCCAGACAAATGGATAGTGTCCGTCCACCAGCAGCTGGAGACTGATATGCAAAGTTTTTCCCATGATGTCACACTATACCCTCCAAGGCTCCTCTCTCCTTCCTCAGCAAAACGTTCTTAAACCTTTACAACTAATATTGGAACTCGCAGAACTGAACCCTCCGCATACTTTCAGTAACTAAGCTCGGCAGAACACCAGCATTTTATTTTTTTAACACTCTCATATAGAGCAAAAAAGGACTGGCTAACTCCAAGCCAACTGACAGACCCTGTATACTTCCCAGAATCACTCCAGCCTCCAAGAAATCCTAACGGGCTTGCACGAACCTAGCACCAAACAGACGAGGGTGGGTAAATTAGCAGTAAAGTCTAATTTTCCCTTCATCCACGTCCCTCCGTTCCAGTCCAGACAAATGGGATGTACCACAGCCGTACCTATCGACAGGAAGGACCCACGAGCCCCTCCCTCAGGGCATGATCTCCGAAACACGCTTCCTGCTTCGCCTGCACAACCAGGCAGTAGTGTCTGGCAAAGGTATGCAATGATGACCAAGTCACCTCCTGCAAATATCCCCTGGTGGTACCAGACTAAACTCAGCCCAAGAGGCCACCTGGGCTCTGGTGGAATGCGCAGGCAGTCCTTTCAGAACCAGCCACCCCCTAAGTAGGTAGGCCGAGGCGATAGCCTCCTTCACCCAGCGAGAGATGGACGCTTTAGAAGCTGCCTCACTATTACACGGTCCTCCAAACAACAAAAAGAGACATTCTAACTTACAGAAGGACTGAGTGCACTTGAAATAGCACTTCAAGGCTCAGTGAACATCCAACTTGATAAGTCGCCAGTCAGTGGTTCCTTCATCCGTGGAGGAGAACACCAGTAAGGTCATGACCTGGATGACATGAAAAGGAGAGACCACCTTTGGCAGGAATGATGGAACTGTGCATAAAATCACTCTCTCCTTATCCAGGATTAGGAACGGCTCCCTAGAGGACAAGTTCTGCAGGTCTGAAATACGGCGAGCTGAGCAGATGGCCACCAACAAAACTACCTTCAAGGTCAGGTCCTTGAAAGTTGCATGACCAATGGGCTCAATGGAGAATCCATCAGGACTGAAAGCACAGTGTTAAGATTCCATGGAGGAACAACGGTCCTGTCAGGAGATCAAATCTGCTTTACTGCTCACAAAAAACGAGAAATATCTGAATGGCATGCCAATGAGACTCCCTGTACCTTTCTCCGGTAACAGGACAAGGCAGCTACCTGAGCTTTCAGGGAATTCAACGCTAGCTCCTTATCCAGACCCATCTGCAAGAACGCCAGAATATCCACCACTGATGCACCCAATGGTTGAATACCGCGACTTTCACACCAATCCTCAAAGATGCACCAAATGCGGACATAGGACAAAGAGGTGGACTTTTTCCTCACTTTTAATAATGTGGTGATCACTGCAGGTGTGTAACCCTGCTTCAATAATCTTGCGCACTCAAGGGCCAGGCCATAAGCGAGAATCAATCCACCTGAGGCATTAGTACGGACCCTGTGCGAGCAGGTCATCTGTTACCAGACTATGCCATGGCTGGTACACCAACAACCTGACCAGATCTGTGTACCATGGACGCCAAGGCCAATGCAGGTCTACTATTATCATGTGTCCCTCATGTTCCGCAATCCTCTGAAGGAAATGACTGATCAGAGCCCAAGGAAGAAAGACATACAGAAGACCTTCCCAGGGCTATGGTTGCGCAAGGGCGTCCAGCCCCTCCAACATCAGCTCTCTCTGCTGAAAAAACGGCTGGTCTTGGCGTTGTCCACTGACACCATGAGATCCATCACCAGTGGCCCCCAGAGATCCACTATGCCCGCAAATGTGGAATCTGCCAGTGACTACTCTGCTGCATCCAGTCAATGTCTGCTCAAGTAATCCGCTTGTACTGTATGTTGTCTTTTCCAGCCATGTGAGCGGCTGACAGTGCGATCAGATGTAGCTCGGCCCACTACAGAATTGGCTCCACTTGTCGCTAGACTGGCACTGTCCGTGCCTCCTTGTCTGTTGATGTAAGCCACCATCGAGGCTTTGTCCGACAAGACTCATACCGCCCAGTTCTCCAAAATGGGCATGAAGTGGCCGAACACCCGCTAGACTGCTCTGAGCTTCAGGTGATTGATAGACTATGTGCTCTCCTCCGTCATCCTCTGTCCCTGAGCCACTTGGGAGCAACAGTGTGCTCCCCACCCAGTGAGGCTGGCATTTATGGTTATCAGCACCGAGGCCGGCTGTTCCAGCAACACTCCTCTTTCCAGATAGTCCCTTCTCAGCCACCACTGCAAGGCCATTTTGATGTCCCCCGGGCACTGAAGCCAGCGGAGCAGCGGCTGTGACTGAGGTGACCATCGGGAGAGCAACACCTTCTGAAGCGGTCTCATATGATCTCTGGCTCAGGGACGAGGTCGAGGGCAGCTGCCATCAGGCCCAATATCTGTAGGTAATGCCAGGCTGACGGTCAGGCCATCCATAAAAACTGTCACAGCATGCTCTGTAACTTCTCTATCCACTGCGCTGGAAGGGACACTAGTCCCGTCCTCGTGTTGAAGTCTGCCCTCAGGTATATCAACCGCTCTGAGGGGATCATCTGGCTCTTGGCGGCATTGATCACCAGCCGAGCTCTTGCAGGAAAGCTACTACCGTCTGAGTCACTTCCCGATTCTCGGCTTCCAATTTCGCCCGAATGAGCTAGTCGTCCAGATACGGGTGTAACAGTATGTCTCTCCTTCTGAGCGCCACTGCTGCCACGACCATGACCTTGATGAAGGTTCTGGGCACCGTTGCCAAGCCAAAGGGCACCATTCAAAACTGGAAATGACCCATGAAAGTCGCAAACTGTAAGAACTTCTGATACTCCGGATGTATTGGGATATGCAAGTAGGCCTCGGAGAGGTCCAAAGCAGTAAGGGACTCTCCCCTTCTGCATTGCCACCAGAATGGATCTTAAGGTTTCCATATGAAAATGGGGGACCCGCAGGGCCCTATTGACCCTCTTAAGATCCAAGATTGAACGAAAGGTGCCATCCCATTTGGGTACCACAAAATAAATGGAATAACGACCACTTCCGCACTGGCTTGGCGGAATTGGCACCACTGCATCCAGAGTCAAAAGACGTTCCAATGTATCTTGAACTGCCTGGGCCTTGCCCTGTGCTCTGCATGGAGATAGTATAAAAGAATCTGTCAGTGTGTGCTGGAACTCGAGAGTATACCCTTTGTGTATGACTTCCAGCACGCACTGGTCCAAGGTTATGCGGACCCAGGAGGGGAGGAAACATTGCAGTCGGCCTCTAGTGCGTTCCCTGACCCCCTGGCTTCCTTGGAATTCTTGGCGGGGTTAGCAGCTGCTGAATAGAAACCCCGGCCGGCTCCCTAGCTCCAAAAGGACTGGCCCCAATAGGGATAACGCCTCTCTGTGGGGGCGCAAATCGTACCACATGAAAATGGCAAAAGTCGCATGTACTCCCTCGAGCCTGGGATGCCTGCCCTTTGCCCCTACAGGGCTTGTCCTCTGGGAACCTACTCCCTTTGGATTCCCCCAGGTCCTTAACCTGAGGGCCTCAACAAAAAACAGCTTCCCCCGAAATGAAAGCTTACTAAAGTGGATTTTGGAAGAGACATCAGCCTACCAATTCCAAAGCCACAGGAATCTTTGAACCGCCACCACCAAGGCCATACTTTTGGAGGAGGAGCACACTAAGTCATAACAAGTAAGTCCCTGCAGATTCCAACCTGGGCATCTCAGGGGGCTCAGTACCTTCCCCTCCAACATGGTCTGGCAAGGCCTGCACCCAGCGCATACAGGCCCTTGCGACATAAGCCCCACAAATAGAGGCCTGTAATGACAGTGCATTGACTTCAAAAGCCTGCTTTAACAGGGATTCCAGTCGGTGATCCTGCGGATCCTTGAGAGCCATTCCCCCCTCCACAGAAATTGTGGTCTTCTTGGTTACCACCATTACTAAGGCGTCTACCATGGGGTCCGAAACAACTCCTTCTCTGCTTTAGGGACTGGAACAATCGACCCATAGTGCACGCAACCCACAATACCGCTTCCAGAATATCCCATTCCGCTTCAGTCATCTGCATGATGACTTTATGCACCGGAAGGGCATTCTGAGGCGTGTGCATGCCCTGTAAAAGCAGATCTTCCAGCGGAACCTCCTCCTCGGGAGTCCGAAGAGGGATGTTCAAGGCCATTAAGGACTGGGATATGAGTGCCACAAGTTCTTACCTGCGGAAAACCCTGACTATTGCGGCATCCTCTCCCGGGGGAAGGTCCCCTTCGGGTTCTAGGGGATCCAGATCTTCACATTATCCTGAGAGTCCTTCCCCTGGATCATCAAAAGCTTCTGAAGCCTCTGAGGCCAGATCCTCCTGCGGAGGGACATCAGCGCGACTATGCTCAGTGTTCAGCAGTGAGAGACGCTTAACCCCAGCTGACTGAGCATTGAGCCCAGGCCTCTCCTGCCCCTGTCTCTTCTGCAGAGTGACGGGCTTATGAAGCAGCAAAACGAACTCCAGAGAGAAGAGGGAAGTCTTCTCTGAAGCCAGCGCAGACTGAAACAAATCCTGTTTTCCCCCCTTGCATTTGTTCACGCCAACTCTCTTTCTGAGATGGCTGCAGCCCCTCTTGGGCTTCCAATCAAGCGTCTCTATCTGGCTGCCTCTGAGAATCCTGACATCCGTCTGGGCGCGGTCTAGCTTCCTCCTGACATTCCTCCAGCTCACAGTTCTCTCTCCCACACACCTTGCAACAACCTGTTTGAGAGAGAGAGCCCAACGCGCACCACATGCAGCACAGAAGGACTTCGGCCCAAGCATTGCACAGGGGAAAGGCCCAAAACCGAACAAAACAGCTGCTAGAAAAACCATACACACACACATACCCTTAATTCACTGCGGATGACAGAGATGGCGCTCGGCTCCTCATGCTCCGCAGGGCTGCCACTGCCATCAGGACTCACCGACACTGATTGAATGGCTTGTGGTGGCCCACAGGGGCCTCCTCCTGCCCACTGAAGGGTTCTGGAGTGACTGCCAGGCACTACTGGTTTGAATCGCTGCGGAGCTTTAAGATAGGATTTTTTGTTTTGTTTTGTTTTTTAAATGCGCCGGCTGTGCAGTCAGAGCCCACCTGTAGGATCAGTTCCATTCTTCCGACCAAATCAACTGAGGAGCCTCAGGGAATCTACCAATTCTGTCCAGACAAGCAAATAGATGGATGAGTCCCAGCTGCTGGAGACTGAAGTACTAAGGAAGGAGAGAGGAGCCTCAGAGGGTATAGTGTGATAACACAGGAAAAAATTTGCATATCAGCCTCTAGTTGCTGGTGGACGGACACTACCCATTTGTCTGGACTGGAGTGGAGGGACGTGGATGAACTTACATTACTGTAGCACTGATTATTCTATTATGATCAACTTTGTTGCTAACCCTGGAAAGTTTTATTTATTTATTTAGCTAACATTTACATCGTGATGGAATACATCATGAACAAACACCACAAATAAATCTAGAAAGAAGATCAGGGTTGGAAACTCACAGATCATAAAATGGGAACAATTCAATTAAACCTTATCAAATTAGTTATCCCTATAACAGTAATCTAATTTCCCTTTTACGAAAGGCTGAAAGGCCATTTGAAAAACAATCCCTGAAACTTCTTCCAAAAAGACAAATATTTCATCTCCAAGACCCTGGGGGAGTGCATTCTAAAACTTTGTGCCTACTTCTGAAAAGGTCCAGGAGCAAGATTATGAAAGGTGAGCTAATTTAAATTATAAAAGGCAAGAGAAAGCACACTAGTTGATAATCCAGGAATCAACTACAAACAGATCCCTAAATGATGCAACCAACAAGCAGCACTGTGGCCTGGGATCCTCAATGGGAGATTGCCTGGCTATCAAGCACGGACCCAAGAGTTTTTGACAAATTCCATTGCACAATATTGGAAAAGACAAGGCAAAAGAAAGATTTAATTTTATTGTATTTTTCACAAACTTTTATTTTTTTCTCCTAATGGTATAGCATGCTTCCCCATACTGAATTGTACTGAATTATACTGAATTGTACTGAATTATACTGAATTATACTGAATTGCTCTTTAACAACAACAACAAAAAAAACCATATATTTACAAATAGCAGCAAGTAGGGAGAGCATGTAGAACATGGCTCTTGGTTCTTTCCAACCCATCTGTGTGTGTGTGTGTGAAAGCATGCAGAGCATGACCTATGGAATTCTTTTCAGTGTGTATATATGCATACACCCGTGTTTGTATCTACATTGCCTTTTGGGGGGGTGTTTGTGTATGTGTCTTGTGACTATGGTGTCTGTATGAGTATGAGTGTGTGTCCATGTATATCTTTTTTTGGTATATTTATTAAGAACATGCAGGGCAGGAAGTTCTGGCTGATCCCACAGTATGAAGCAAGACTTGAAACCTGGAGAGTTATTTATTTATTCATTCATTCAGAAATATGGTATTCCGCCAGTCAAGAAATATCATGGCGGTTTACAATGATAAAAAGGGGTATGCCCAATGCGGTAATTTAAAAAACAGAAACCACATAATAGAAGACAAGGAAAACAATGGGAAGGGATGCATAGCACAACAATTTAACTGGAGACAGGAATTCCAAATGGAGAGACAAGAAAATAGGAAGAATCTTGGTTATCACTAAAAATGGGATCTAAAAATTAGTTAAAAGGCCTCATTGAACAACCACATTTTAAGACTTGTTTTAAATGTATTAAAAAAAGATTCCACATAGAGATCCTGTGGGAGAGAATTCTACAGGTGTGGCACCTAGTAAATGAAGACTGCATTCTAAAAAAATGTCAACTGTAGTCTTGTTTTAGCAGGCAAGGCTAAGCAGTTTCCTTGATCATAATGTCCTTGATGGAGTACTGAGAATCTGAAGTGAACTGAGGTAAATGAGAAATCCTGTATAAAAGGCACAATGAGCGAGCATGAGTAATTTAAATTTAATATGTTATTGGGAGCTAGTGCTGCTCCTTAAGAAGAGGGATCACATGATCCCTTTGCTTTGCAGTAAACAGTAGTTTGACAGCAGCGTTCTGAATGAGTTGAAGTCTTTTAATCTGATATTGAGGTGCACCAACAAGAATTGCAGTAATCCAAGCGAGATGTCGCCAATGCATGTATTAGTGTTTTTAAGGCCCTATTATCTAGAAAGGGCTTCAAAGATTCTCTTCACGGTAGTACAGCATAAGAGGTCCTAGTTACCACAGATATCTGATGAGCAAACAAAAGCTTGCTGTCTCAAATTACACAAAGAAGCTTCCTTGTATCCTTAACTTTGACAGAGGTTGATACACCCATGCACACACAGTCCTCAATACCCCCATGACACACAAGAACCCCTAGACACACACACACATACGGCATGTTAGCCTTCCTTCTAGCTTACAAACATTCATGTAAACATTAGCAAAATCGTGAAAAAAGCCTTAGACTTGTCAATTCTAACTTCCCAAGTGCTAAGCATATCTGACAGCACTCCCCTAAACTTTGAACCCTAGGTATGTTCCTACCTTGTCTGTTCCTTAATCCACCCTGGCTGTGGCAACAGATACTAGATGGCACTATTTATTTTTAGTATTTAGCTCACACCTTTCCAGGAGAAAATCAAAGCGATTTACATTCAGGTACAGTATGCATTTCAGTACAGACAGCAACCAATAAGAAAATAGTACAATTCAGTCGGTAACTTTCAGAGTAGAAATAACAGCAAAGAAACTGAAATATATATATGACTAATTTAAAATGCAGTACATCACAGTTAAAGAATTATTTGTAATCACTGTGCCTATATGTGTGTATCTCTGTTATGTATTCTGTCTATGGTGGGATAGCTAAGGGTGGTGGGCCATTTACAGAGAATGTAGTTTTGGTGGTAGTTTGCAGGATAATGGGGCAGTTACAGTGGGGAGTTGGGGGTAGGGCATTTGTTTCAGGAAATATTTTGAGGGGACAGTTGAGAGAAGGTATATTTTTAGTAGCTGGGGCAGACTGCAGGGTGATGGGGTATTTGCAGTTGAGTAGGTTTTGAGGGCAGGGCAACTGCAAGGCGGTAGTGTTTGGAAGTGGAGACAACTTGCAGGATCGTGGGGCAGATGCAGGGGCATTTGGTGAGGTGGTTGGCCAGTTGCAGGAGGCATTTTTTGGGGGGATAAACATTTATATTTCAGGGCAGTGGGGCAGTTTGTGGGGTAGTGGGTCAATTGCGAGCAACTGTTTTTAGGAGGTGGGACAATTTCAGGGCAGTAGTTTTGAGGAATGGGACAGTTTTTGTGATGCTGGAGGAGATGAAGAGGCAGTTGGTGAGGTGGTGGAACAGTAATGGGAGGGTAGTTTTGGGGCTGGGGCATTTAGTGAGGTGGTGAAGTGGTGGAGGTATTTTTAGGGGTAGGACAGTTTGTGGGGTGGCAGGGCAGTTGTAAAAGAGTGTTTTTTAGGGATGGAGCAGTGTATGGGTAGATAACCAGTTCCAGTGTGGTAGTTTTTAGGCATGGGGCAGTTTGTAAGTGATGGGACATTTTCAGGGTAGTTTTTAAGAGTGGGACAGTTAGCAGCGGAGGTTGAGGGGGGTATTATTATTTATGGATGGGGAAAATTGTGGGGTGGTAAGACAATTGTGAGGGGGGAGGTTTTGGGGTACGGCAGTATGCAAAGTGATGAGGCAGTTGTGGGAGATTGTGTTTTGGGGTGGGGACAGTTATTGGTGTGGTAGCACAGTTGTGGAAGTGTAATTTTTGGGGATGGGTCAGTTTGCAGGGTGGTCAGTCAGTTGTGGTGGCAATTTTTTTGTGGTGGCAGCATTTGGCGGAGCAGTTACGAGGGGAGCATTTGTTGGGGGTGGGGTAGTATGCAGGGTGGTGGGACAATTGTGGGGGAGGAGCAATTTGGGGAATTGGCAAAGTAGAGAACAAAGAAAGGAAGTTTGAAAGGAGCAATTCCCTAACTGCTATGTTTCACTGTATGTAAGTTTCTATGCTACAGAAGTTGGAACTCCTCCCATAGAAACACACTGGGCTAGTGTTTTGCGGGGCTTATTTCTCTGGAAATCCTGAACTGATATGGCCCATTTTCAAATGTGATGTGTCTTTTTACCAGTTTTTCTCATATGCCAAGTTTCATCCCATTCTTTTAAATTTTCAGAGATTTATTTTGCCCCCAGACGGATGGACAGATAAATATTCTCAACTCCTTTTATATAATTTTTTCCAATTGCAGTTGGGTTGGAAAGAATAATAAATGAATGAAAAGAAAAAGTAATCATAACAGCAAATCACTGCAAAAAGAAGTTTATAAAGAGAGAAAATAGTTTTTTTTACAGCAGAGTTTGAAAGAAATAAGCCTAGCACATCTTTGAAAGCAATCACTATGCTGGAGTGAACATTAGAATAGAGGGGCCTGTTACCTGGCTGTGTTGCTGGAGGAACTATGCAATGAAGATCTGTCAGCATGTTTGTCTGCCATTTCGACTCCCGATGTCCTATCAGGTACCCCCACGGACAGTCAGTAAGTCATCGAGGGTCTTAAAAACCAGGCCCGGCCTCAGCATACAGCTGTGAGCATTTATTAAGGGACATGAAACAAAGAGCAGGATATGCCCCTTGTGAGCCCATTTGGAGACCTAGCAGAGCAGTGACACGGTGAATCCTGTTTGAGTATTTTATTTTTGAGTGGGACTGCTTGGGATGCCAGGGAAAAGAAACATAAGAACATAAGATATCCCATACTGGGTCAGACCAAGGTCCATCAAGCCCACCTGTTTCCAACAGTGGCCAATCTAGGTCATACATACCTAGCAGTTTCCCCAAATGACACAGGTTCCACAATGCTTGCAGTGGGTCAAGCAGTGATATCCTGGGTCCCTTTTTAATAACAGTTTATGGACCTTTCCTTCAGGAACTTGTCCAAACCTTTTTTAAACACAGCTACACTAACAGCTTTTACTACATCCTCCGGTAACAAATTCCAGAGTTTGATTACACATTGAGTGAAAAAATATTTTCTCTTATTAGTCTTAAATAGGTTACCCTGTAGCTTCATTGCATGTCCCCTAGTCTTTCTATAGTCTGCTGATGTAAACAATCGATCTACGTTTACCCGTTCCACTCTGTTCATTAATTTATAGACTTCTATCATATCTCCTCTAAGCCGTCTCTTTTCCAGGTTCAAAAGCCCTAACCTTTTTAGCCTTTCTTCATAGGGGTATCCTTCCATCCCCTTTACCATTTTGGTGGCTCTTCTCTGAACCTTTTCTAGCAATGTTATATCCTTTTTAAGATACAGCGACCAGAATTGCACACAATAGTCAAGGTGCGGTCGCACCATCGAACGATACAGAGGCATTATAATATCCTTTGTTTTATTTTCCATTCCTTTCCTTATAATACCTAGCATTCTATTTGCTCTCTTGGCCAACGTTGCACACTGGGCAGAGGGTTTTAACATGTTATCCACAATGACGCCTAAATCTTTTTCCTGGGTGGTGATTCCTAATGTGGAACCTTGCATCGTGTAACCATAGTTTGGGTTGTTCTTCCCTAGGTGCATAACTTTGCACTTGTCCACATTAAATTTCATCTGCCATTTTGATGCCCAGTCTTCCAATTTAGCAAGATCCTCTTGCAATTTTCCACATTCCTCATGGGTTTTAACAACTTTAAATAGTTTTGTGTCATCTGCAAATTTGATAACCTCACTCATTAGTCCCTTTTCCAGGTCATTTATGAATATGTTAAAAAGCAACGGACCCAGCACAGATCCCTGGGGTACACCACTATTAACCTTTCTCCATTGGAAAAATTGCCCATTTAGCCGTAGCCTCTGCTTTCTATCTTTTAACCAGTTCCTGATCCACAATAGTACACTGCCTCCTATCCCATGACTCTAGTTTTGCCAAAGGTCTCTGATGAGGGACCTTTTCAAAGGCTTTCTGAAAGTCCAAATACACTATATCAACCGACTCACCTTTGTCTACCTGTTTATTCACACCTTCAAAAAAAAAAAAGATTAGTAAGACAAGATCTTCCTTGTCTAAAGCCATGTTGGCTGTCTCCCATTAAGCCATGACTATCTACATGTTTAGCAATTTTGTTCTTTATGATGGTTTCTACCATTTTTCTCAGTACTGATGCCAGGCTCACCGGTCTGTAGTTTCCCGGATCACCCCTGGAATCCTTTTTAAAAATTGGCGTTACGTTGACCATCCTCCAATCTTCAGGTATTACAGATGATTTTAATAATAGTTCACAGATTACTAATAGCAGGTCTGCAATCTCATATTTCAGTTCTTTCAACACCCTTGGATGTATACTATCCGGTCCAGGTGATTTGCTACTCTTCAGTTTATCAAATAGTTGTAATACATCTTCTCGATATATCGATATTTCCTTCAATTCTTCCGCACCTTTAAATACCACTTCAGTCATGGATAACATCCCTACATCTTCTCCAGTAAAGACCGAAGCAAAGAATTCACTCAGTCTCTCCACTATCGCCTTGCCGCCTCTTAGTGCCCCTTTAACTCCTCTATCATCTAATGGACCAACTGACTCTCTCACAGGCTTTTTGCTACGAATGTACTTGAAAAAGTCTTTATTGCGCAATTTTGCTTCCGCAGCAAGCTTCTTCTCAAATTCTCCCTTTGCCTGCCTTACCAATGCCTTGCATTTAACTTACCAGTGCTTGTGCTGTTTCCAGTTTTAGTCATTTGGCTCTTTTTCCATTTCCTGAAAGATGCTTTTTTGGCAACAACAGCCTCTCTGACCTCACCTTTAAACCATGCTGGCTTCCAAGATAGTATTTTTAAACAACACCCAAGCTTGATATAAGTCTTTTACCTTTGCAACTGCTCCTTTTAGTTTTTTCTTAACCATTTTCCTCATTTTATCAGTCTCCCTTTCGAAAGTTAAAAGGCAGTACTGTGGATTTCCTTACCATCCCTCCTCCACTAATTAAATCAAATGTGATCATGCTATGATCACGATTGCCAAGTGGCCCCAACACCCTTATCTCTTGCACCAGATCTGGTGTTCCACTAAGGCCTAGGTCCAATATGGCTTCCCCTCTGGTCGGTTCATGAACCAGCTGCTCCAAGAAGCAGTCATTTATTTCATCTAGGAACTTTATCTCCCTAGCATGTCCTGCCATGACACTGACCCAGTCGATACCGGGGTAATTGAAATCACCCATTATTATTACTGTGCTGTAACTTTTGTTAGCTTCCTTGATTTCTTTTAGCATTTCATCATCCATTTGTTCATTCTGGCCAGGCGGTCGATAGTACAGCCCCACTGCCATTGCCTTCCCCTTTTTACATGGAATTTCAATCCATAGAAATTCTACAGCAAATTTTGTTTCCTGCAAAACTTTAACCCTTTCTGACTCAATGCCCTCTCTAACATAGAGCGCAACCTCTCCACCAATTTGATCAGCTCTATCATTACGATATAGTTTGTACCCAGGTATCACAGTGTCCCACTGGTTATCCTCCTTCCACCATGTCTCTGAGATTCCAATCATATCTAACCTCTCATTTAGTGCTATATATTCTAACTATCCCATTTTATTTTTTAGACTTCTAGTATTTGCATACAAGCATTATGGAGACTGTATTTTATTCATATTAATTTGGCTATTGGTAGGCATGAATAATTTGGAATCTTTAAGCTCTGTCTGCTCCATACTCAAGGGCATTTGGGCTACTTTACTCTTTTTTGGAACCTCTCTGCTTTTGGTAGTATCCTTCAAGGATACATTGCTCTGAACCATGCGCTCTTGGGCGACTGTCAGCTTTCCCCTATTATCTACAGTAGTTTAAAAGCTGCTCTATCTCCTTTTTAAAGGTTAATGCCAGCAGTCTGGTTCCATCTCGGTTAAGATGAAGCCCATCCCTTCGGAAGAGCTCCTCCTTTCCCCAGAATGTTCCCCAGTTCCTAACAAATCCAAAAACCTCATCCTTCGACCATTGTCTCATCCACGCATTGAGACTCCAGAATTCTGCCTGCCTTTTGGCTCCTGCGCGTGGAAGGGGAAGCATTTCAGAGAAAGCTACCCTGGAAGTTCTGGATTTCAAATTCCTACCTAAAAGCCTAAATTTAGCCTCCAGGACTCCCTACCACATTTTCCTATGTCATTGGTACTGACATGTACCAAGACAGCAGTCTCCTCCCCAGCACTATCTAAGACCTTATCTAGGTGGCACGTGAGGTCCGCTACCTTCGCACCTGGCAGGAAAGCTAAGGGGAGCAAACAGCTGAAAATGGAGCTAGTTAAGACAGGGCAAACACATGATTTTTACAACTAACCAGTTAGAAGCAAGCATATCACAATTATCCTCAATAAGTCAGGGAGCTTCTTTAAACTCTTTAGAATAGACCCCATCTCCCCCCCTCCCCGGACTTAACTTTGAAGAATAGCTCACCTATTGTTTCATTGTCAGCTGGAGGATGTTCCTATTTTAACACCTGAATCTAAGGTTTCCTTAGATGATGTTTGTCAGGTGGTGATGCATACTGAGACTCCTCACTACAACTATTCTTCAATTGTGTGACTTTTCGTGTGAGACTAATTCTAAATTCAAGGATATGGAGATGATTGAGAAGAAGGTCTCCATGTAGGACTCCTAAGTGGCCTCTTTACAATCAGTGGGTGCATCAGGAATTAAGGATAGTTTAATCATGCATGAAAGTTAGAATCTTTGGAAAATATCACTAATAGTAAAAATATGAGGTTTTTAAATTTTCCTTCTACTCATTTGCTATCTGGTGAGATTCTTCTTAGGAAATACTTTAAAGAAGTCTGACATTTGTCTAGTCCAGAATAGTATTCAAACATCTAAGTTGTATTATGTTCATGATAAGGTCATTCGGGATTCTTTGACTTCGGAAAATAACATGGGTTTGGACTCTAATCCTGAACTTAGTTTGACAGCTTTCTTAGAGGATATTCAAGATATTATTTCATCAAGAGCTACTTTTTTGTGGATCTAAACTACAGATTTTCCCAGATGTGTCAGAGTCACCCAAATGAGAAGGAAACTTTTTCTTTCTTATAAATTAAGGGAGCTTGCCTTGGCAGGTACCTTTTATTTAAAAATACCTTTGTAAGTCTTTAATTATTTTACAAGGTGTTCTATATGCTTTTCTAGATCCTTCTTACTTGGAGAAACTGCTGATAGAGAAGGAGGCTTTAAAATCTTCACTCCAGGAGGGAAAGGAGGATAGTTAGATCTACTGGGGTAACTGATTTAATACAACCATTTATTGTAGTTTAAAGCTACTATTGCTTTTTCTATTTTATTTAGTTTATGGTTATTCTCCCCAAAATATGGGCTAAATTTCCCTGGATATTTCTGAAAAAAATTGTATCTTATAATTATTTTCCTAATAAAGGGATGTATTTCCATTGTTTCTGTGGAACTCATTGTATAATAAATATGTATAAAAGTAAAAAAAAAGAATAGAAACACAGAAGCACGACAACAGATAAAGACCATATGACCTATCCAGTCTTCAGTGCCTCAATTACTCGCTTCACCCACAGTCAGGCTGAGCTGAACATGAATCACTGAGACCTTCCCCATGCTTGCAAATGCAGGGTTTCAAAGGGGCCTAAAAGTACACCAATCTGCACTTCCAGAAGATTGAAAAAAATCAAATGCCACCTAAAAGAACAGTTCATACTGCAAAAGGAGCACATTTTCTGTTCAGTCCTTGCAGTATGGTATCAAAGTGCAAGCTTACCAGCAAGCTAGCAGATTTTTTCCACTTTGCCTCTTATGTGAGAAAAAAGACAACAAAGATAAAAAACATAATATCTCAAATCGTTCTGTTGTTTTTGCAAAAACCTGTTACACAGATTCTGCAGCAGTCACATCAACTGGTACATTGAAGAAATCTTGTGTTCCATGTGGTATGGATACAATGACAGCAAAGGTTCACACTCCTATTGTATTAGACATCTATGTAAATTTAGATAGCAATTTCACCATGGACTATTTGAGCTCCACAGAACTATATTTTGCCTGAAATTCAAATGTTTATTTATATTTAGCTCACCCCCTTTCAAACAGCAACTGTCATAAAAGGACCCATTTCAAGAAAGATGCAAGGCAAACAAAAATTGTATTTCAAAAAGCTTCAAAAACAAATCTGATATTCAAAGAAGGAAGAGTCACTATATGTACTCAAACACCCTTTACTTCATCCACAGACAAGCGCATAAGAGTTTAATCCAGTGGTTCCAAAACTTGGGGTTGGGACCTCAAATGGGGTCACATCATTAGTGGATGGGGTAACAGAAACATGGCCATTTCCCCTTCTCTCTGGACTTTCACTGTGACCCATGCCAAGTAATGGCAGTTGACAGTCAGTATGTGGCGTGTGAGCTAGTGAACATTCAAAGGCCCTTGCTCGCTCCTAGGTAAGCTTCCTGTTAGACTGTAAACCCATGCTGAGTACTGGGGTATGTAAGCACACACTGACACAAGATACCCTGTGCTGACTGCTGCTGTTCTGTTATCACTACTGTTACTGCTGCCTCCTGCTTTAGATGACTGGAGAGAGGGGAAGGAGGCTGGAGACCTGCTATTTTGATTTCATCATCTTCTGAGGTCACATGAATTTTCAGTTAAAATGGGGTCATACAAGATAAAAGTTTGAAAGGCACTGGTTTAATCACTCACACACTTAAATGTTTATTTCTAAATAATCAATTTAAAACAAATTGGAAAAGGTCATTTTCATTAAACACACAATCAAGTTGTGAGATAACTAGGTTTAAAAGGGATTCAAACAAGTTCCTGGAGGAAAAGTCCATAAAACATTGTTAGGCAGATAGACTTGGAAAGCTACCACTCAACCGTGTTAATGAACAACAAGGAATAGATCTACTTTCTGAGATCCTGTCTGATAATTGTGACCTAGATTGGCTCCTGTTTGAGACAGATTCATTAAATCTAGCATCTTATGGTCTGCCTTTCGTACAGAAGAAAGGCCTGACAATCTCCTTCCGGTTACACTGCCAAGAAAACCCAAGAGCTGCTGGATCACCAGGAGTCAGCATTGACTCAAAGGCACACATTACATTTTGAATGGTCTGACCTATCATAGCACAACTTACGTTGTTTTTATATTTTAAGAGAAACCTCTGGAATTTTGGTATTTCTTCTGCTAATTTATTCCTTTTTTTATATTTATAATCTTTTATTTTTAGATTGGGAACAGAAGAGTAGCCTAGTGGGTAGGGCAACAGCCTAGTACCCAGGATTTGATTCCCGCTGGCATTCCTTGTGGCCTTGGGCAAGTCACTTTACCCTCCATCGCCTCAGCATTGACTTGATAGTACTTAAAAAAATAAAAAAATAATAGACTATTTCCACTATATTGTTATGGTTAATTTGTTTCATGTATTTTTTTAAATTTTGTATACCACTTTGAATGTTGTTACATAATAGCAATATAAAAATGTTTTAAATTAAATTTGAGTCCCATGATTACTTTATGTATCATGCTTGTTTTGTTTTTGACCAGAATTTTGCACTATTGCTGGTCTCTTACTTTTTTGTATATTTATTGCATTTTTTAATGTTACTATATATGTTTAGATATTATTCTATTGCCGGCTTCCACGTATAATCTATTGTTAAGACAGATGATATAAAAATACAAAAAAATTGTATTCCATCCTTTTCTTACTAAAAATTCTTGGCTGTGCATGTATTTAGATGGACTTAAGCAACCAAGTGTGGTGATATATTCCATCCTAAACCACATTCCTAGCATTGGTTCCTTTCAACAGATGCAACTTAGAGCAGCAGACGAAGAACCAGATAGTCAAAGTTCAAATCCCACTGACACTTCTTGTGTCTTTGTTGAGATCACTTAACCCTTCGCTGCCTCGGATATAAAATCTAATATACCATTGGAGGCTTAGCACAAACCTCAGCAGGGATTCTCTGCACAATTTTCTGCATTGTTACAGCCACCCTACAGACATAGGAGTTCAGCACACAAGAAAAACATGTACAAAGAACTGTGTAAGCATCAGCACACTGTTCATTTAAATCCAGTGGTAATAAGGAAGTTAGTTATAAGCATTTTGCACAGGTTTTTCATGGGTTAGAGGTACACTGGAGATGCGACTGGTGCAAGAAGTCTATTTGAGTTGTGTACAGTTGTAGTATCTTGGGAAGGGGAAGGGGTGTTTGGGAAAGGGTTGGTTTGTGAAGAAGTATTTAAAAACAAAAATTTAAATAGTTGTGTTTTTGGCAATGTGGGTAAGTATGCAAAAGAATTAATTATGTACTATGTAGGCTTGTTTACAGTGTTGTTAAAAACATTTGTATCAAATATAGTGGGAGGAGAGAGGGAGATATTTGGGTGAAAATACAAAATTATTTTTATTTTTTCTATGGACAGGAATGTGGAAGGAACAACCACCTAACAAATGTTTCTTGAATTAACAATAAGATGATTTGAACATAAATCCCGTGTTAATGAAGACTGTAGCTATTAATTCAATATGCAAAGAAGTGAACGCCAGACCACAAGGCTTAGCACCTGAATTTCTAATGCTGGGGATTTAGCACAAGGTCTGAGGTGACCATCCTCCAGTTGAAAGAAAATTCTGGAATGAGGGGTCATAAAATGAAGATGAATGGGGACAGATTCAGCAGTAATCTACGATGTTCGATGTAAACCGCTTTGATTCTGCTGAAAGGCGGTATATAAAACAGACCAATAAATAAATAAAATAATCTGAGGAAATATTTCTTTATGGAAAGGCTAGTGGATACATGGAACAGACTTCTAGTGGAGATGGTGGAGAAGAGAACTGTATCTGAATTCAAAAAAGATGGGACAAGTAAAAAGGATCTCCGAGGGAGAAGAAGAGACTTCTTATGGCTGGGCAGACTGGATAGGTCTTTATCTGCCATCGTTTTCTAAGTTAGCTCACTTTTCTGTGGCTAGCATTAGTAAGAGTTTTGTGTCTGCATAAGCTACCCGCAACTTTTTTTTTCTTATTGAGTGGATGGGTGGATAATCTAGTAGTGAATGAAATGAAAAAAAAAAAAGACAGGGGGATGACTAACAAAGTACTGTTAAGTGTGTAGCCAAAATGCAAGGTTAAGGGGGACGTGCCACAGTTGTGAAATGAAAAACATTCTTGATTGCAGAAATTTATATATCATACCTATAAATATTAATGCACAGATTATACATTTGGCATTCCAGATATGTACATCTAATGCACATACACTGCAATAAATGAATATCAGGTTACGTGCATGCAAAACTCCTCCAGATTCTGGTATAATCTCTGCACAAAATATCAGTCTCGCAACTAACACACACCCAGTGCACTGGAATGAATGCATGTCAATGGGCATGCTCTCCCGTGTTTACATAAATATTTTGCATATGACTTGTTTACTGCATCGAATATAAGATATTTTTTTATTCGGGTGCTAATATACAACTTATTACAATGGCCCATTTAGATTGTAAACTCTCAGACGACAAAGAAATACCTACATTACCGAAGTCGAGCCTGCCTTGAACAACTACTGGAAATGCATGAACTAGATTTTTTTTAAAAACCCCTATCCTCTTTGCCAAGGCTCACCAGAGCTAGGTATGCATTCAGACAGCAAAGGTTTGACATTGACAGCTACCCTAAGCACCACAGGAGTGAAAGCTGGTAGAGAAAACTCCGAGGAACTCCGTCACATTCTCCCTCTAAGTCCCCATCAAGCCTCCATTGTCAATTCTCAGTCCCAAGTTCTGTAGCATTTTTTCACTCCATTCAGGTGGTCCTGCCGCTTATCTTCTTAGGAGTTGTATTCTTGCTGCGTCACTCTGCTGTGCTGATTTTTCCACTGCTATCCCACTTGGTGCCATTTGTCACTTGCTGCTTTTGGTTTCTCTAGATTTCCTTCGGTTGTTGCTTTAATGATGCCAAGACCTGCTTCCCTGCATGCTTGAGCTGCTTCTTTAAGTGAACTCATCCGTATCAAGGCTCCTTTGTGTTCTAACGATAATCCAAAAGGATACAGTAATTTGTACCTGATATTGGCTTGCCTTAGTTTTTCAATGATCGGTTTAAACTGCCAATGCTATTGCAAGGTCAGAGAGATTAGGTCTGCAAAGATCGAGACTGTGTCCTTCCCAATCAAAAGTGGAGAGGTTTTGTGCTTTCTCTGCAATCTATTCTTTTACCTTGTAGTCTTGTGGGCAGAGAGCAATGTCTCATGGTTGGTTTGTTTGGGGTTTTCCAAGTGCTCTCTGTGTGCTCTCCGCATCTTGATTGGCTCCACATGTCCATCTCGGGCACTGCATTTCAGCAGTGATTCAAAGATGGAACATGCTGCAGCTTCACTGTCTGCATACGCCACAACCTCTGGAATTCCTCAGATGCAAAGATTATTTCTTCTTTGTCTGTTTTCAAGGTCTTGATCTTCATGATGAGTTGTTCTCTCTCCTCCTTGGCCCCGTCCGGTTGCTTCCGCACTTCTTCCATCTTCTCCATGAGCTCATCTAGGCGGTTATCACACTCATCGATTCTCTATCCCAGCTCTTGCTGATCAGCTTGACTCTCTGTTCTCAGTTCTCCGATCTCCCCTTTTAGGTCTTCAAATTCTTTTTGGAACTGAACCATTCTCTGATCTCTTGCTTCAGTTCTCTGACTGAGATCAATGCATTGTAATCAGAGTCTTCAGCTTCAGCCTTTGGGCTTCCTCTCAATCCCACAGTCGCCATCTTTGTTTCGGCCTGAATTGAGTCTCTGCTTCCTTGATAGGCATATTCCTTCAGGTCAGCCATTTTCATTTTTGCTGCCATTTGCTTCAGCTCCTTTGGGACCACTCTGCTGGTTGACTGGGGTGTGTTCTAATGCTAGATGAATGCTCATTTTTGCCGTTGAAGGGAGTCAGCTAGCTGGAGCTCCAAACTCAGGCAGCCATCTAGCCCACTGACATCACGTCCTCCAAAATACTACTATACTGTATCTTTTCTGAATTAAAAGTAAGAATTTATCTTGATGTTGGCAGGGCCACACAGCTTCAAAAGATTTAGGGGCCCTTTTACTAAAGTGTGCTATGATTTTGAACCTAACATGCCAATAATGTGAAAAATCACAGTGCATTAGATTCAAAGCCAACACATTACCTTTCTGGGCCTAGATCACATTTCCCAGATTGTTATGCGGTGCCACACATTACCTATGTGGGACACTATTACTGCGGATGCAGATAGATTCACCTTTTGAGGTGGAGGTAATTGAATTCACACTAGCTGTTAGCATGCATTGTATTTCTGCATGCTGATAATGCGGTGCTTGCCACATCCACTCTCCACCCCTAACCTACTCATTTCCAAGTCAATTGAGCAACACACCACATGGGAATCAGTCTGCACTGTTACCGCTGCGTGCTAACAGTTACCATAGGTTGCAGCGCTCACCTAGCATGCACCAAAATCCACGCTAACCACATAGTGCACTTTAGTAAAAGGGCTCCTTAGACAGCATATATTTGGAATAGTTTCTTTCTAATAATTCCAAAAATGTTGGATTACATTAAAAAAGAAAACACATTTTTGAATTTCAGCAGCATCAATGTTTTTGAGTGTTCATCAGTAAGGGTTGAAACCATTTATATATTTTTTTTAAGAAAGAATGGAGAAAAATGTTTTCCTAGCTATTGCCTTTTTGGTCATACTCTATTTTTGTTGCCTTTTTTCTAGTTATCTTTGAGTATTTTTTTAACAAACTTTACTACAACGTATGGAAGTTTGGCCTGGCAATCTACTTCCGGTGACAGTGCCAAGAAAACCCAGGAGCCTCTGGGTCGCCAGGAGTCAGGACTGACTCGAAGGCACACATTGCATTTGCATGGAAGTTTACTCTCTTGTAGATTTACTTATTTATTTATTTACATTCTGACAATGTCAATCAAGAGGGTTTACACAAAGCAAAATGACAGGAGGAAAACGAAAACAAAGCAGGACCTCCCCTCAGCCATAACACAGTTTTCAAAGCCTTATGAAAGACTGTTAACGTCCCTAGCAAAAGTGTCTCCAAGGGCAATGAATTCCAGCTCTTTGCCGCCTCCTGAAAACTACATGCCATCCTAAGGATGTCCAACCCTGGTACCTCCAGCAGTTTCCCTTGGGAGGACCACAAAGCACTCCCTGGCGCATACCACAACAGCACATCATTTATTTATTTATATTCTCTTATATACCGCGCTATTCTGCATCAGTGCGGTTTACATTGAACAAACTGAAATTACATTGAACAGGGCATTATAACTTGGAGATAACTATTTTACAGGGAACATGGGCTATGGAGGGTTAAGTGGCTTGCCCAAGTCCACAAGGAGCACCTGTGGGACTAGAAACCCCAGTCCTTCCAGCCCAAGGTTGCTGTCCTCTAGTGGGATTTGAACCCCTGACCTTTCGGCCTGAAGTACCTTGCCCCAACCACTAGGCCACTCCTCCACTCCATGTAAATATGGCAGACATCCATCAGTCACAACACAAAAAGCAACTACCAGCAACATAAAGACACAATGTTCCCGTATCAGGAGCCAGTGTGGCGAAGCAGCGAGCCGGCAACATCCCTCCTCGTGGCCCCCAGGAGAACTCAGGCCACCGCATTCTGAATAACCTGTAACCGGCAGATTGACCTGGACAGCCCCACATAAAGGACATTACAGTAGTCCAGAGAGCCGTGTACTAGAGCTTGCAATACTAAATGCAGAGAGTGCAGGTCAAGAAAAAGGCGCACCCATCAGACAAGCTTCAATTTAAGCCAAGCCTCCCAAACTGCCTGGTCCAACTGCCTATCGCCAATCCCCTCCAGCTCCAGCAGAACATCCAAGGAACACAATTCATCACATCAGGGCTGATCACAAGAGTCGAATAATGGAAAAATGCATAAATCCGAATGCTCAATCTGCCCAAGGCGGAGGCAAACCATCTTAGCAACAGCAAGGGCCAAGCCACTGGCAGTCAACCACTCAGACACCCGTGCTAGACCGGCGTTCACCCTGGTGAGCACTTTGGTATGGTCTCCTTCCAGAGATGCCACCAGCTTGAAGTAGTCCACATAGAAAAAGAAGTGCAGTCCATACGAACATACCAGAGCTCCCAGGGGCTGCATGTATATATTAAACAGCAGGGGCAAAAGACTCCCCAGTCACAAACATATCACCGGGAGACACCACCTTCACCCAGAACTGCCGCACACACATAAAAGAATCAATCCATCTGAGGACCTGGCCCCCAATACCCAAGCACTGACAGCGCTGCAACAAGATGGCTCTGTCAACTAAATCAAACACTGCTGAGAGATCCAGAGATATCAGCAGCGCCAGCGTCCCTGCATCCAGCCAACTGTAAATGTGATCCAGCATACCTAACAACAGCGTCTCTGTTCCACAGCTGGGGTGGAAACCCCCCCTGCCTTCTGTCCAATAACTGATTATTCAAAATCCATTCCTTCATTACAATTACATTATCTGCTATTTCTTGTTTTTGAAAATATTCATCAAAAGTGGCATTTTATAACGGGCATCTAAGTGCAATCTTGGACACTGAGGGCACAACGCATAGAAAAATGGCAGGGGTGTCTATGTTCCAGCCCAATTTTAGAAACATACGTGCACTGGCATCCACAGAGACATCCCTGCTTTGAAACCATGGGTCTGGAACGTCCATCTAATGCATGGTTGCATATGAGAATGTCCATCTGCATGTCAAAATGGAAACATGAGCCTGCATTTACCTGCAGTGTTCATTGTCAACATGGACAATATAGGGGAGATGAGTGTACCCCCACTCCCTTCTCCACACCCTCCACATGTTTGGCTTACAAAATAAGCACTTTTCCCCATGCCTGGAGCAGATATAAGCTGTGATGCAGCTCAGGACATCCAGGGTGTTACTTCAATCAGGCGAGGATATCCAAGATTCTGTGAACACCCTAGACCCACCTACATCACATCCCCATTCTGCCTGGGGGTGTTTATAGACACAGCTTCTAAAATGGCTCCAAGGACGTCTCTGTGCTTTGGACATTTCTATGCCTGTTTTCAGACAACCAAAGCACACACAGGGCTTCTAAAATAACTCCCTGTATTTATTGCATCTCCTTAATTCATTTTTGGATAAAATTTCCTTTGGTATTTTTTAAACTTGCAAAATTTGACTACCCAAATTCTGCACTAGTTGATTACACTCACCATTTGATCAATAATGAATAAAATCCATAGAACATCCTTTAACTGGCTCAGTCCTTTCTATCCAGTTCATCACTCTTCTTGCCTATGCTAATTTTCATTGATGTCCTATAAATTACCCGCTGCTGCTGTTTCCAAAGGCTGAGCTATCATGACTTTCACTGTTATTCCTCAATACTTGCAATCCAGTGCATTGCTTTGCTTCACCCCTTGCCCACTCTGCTCTGCTTTCAGATCCGTTAGCCTGAGAGTCCCATTTCCTTTAGTAGATTTTTCAAAATTCTGCAACAAAATGTACCAAATTATGTGGCAATTCTGCAGCCCATTTGCATAAAGTTGACTGCATAACAAAAAATAAAAATAGTTTTATAATCTGGTGTGTATCTGAATAATTTATTTTGTTCTTTTGAAAGATTTGTGTGTGGAATTTCAAGTGTCAATGTGAGGGAGGAGGAAAAGAAAAGCAGGGAAGACTGGAGATGTAGAGACATGAAAGAGGAGGGCAAAGGATGGGGAAGGAGAATAAGCATCATGGGGGTCATTTTGGAAGCCCTAATTGTGCTCTGAATGTCCAAAAATGGCATAGAAATGTCCAAAGCACAGAGGACTCTCCAGAGCCATTTTAGAAGCCGGCATGAGGGTGTCAAAGTCTGAAAAGGGGCGTGGTGGAGACGTGGCCGGGGTGTTCCCAAGAACCTGGACATCCCCACCTGATCTCAGAAACATCATGGACATCCAACGTCTCCTCTATGTTTAGACCTGCTCCAGGCACAAACAAGCATCTAAAAAGTGCTTGCTTTAGCTGGAAAACATCCAGAGGGTGTAGAAAAGAAAGCACTTCATCATCCCCGGTACTCAGCACATCAACAATAGCAGCAGTGGAATTTGAACCCTGGCTGCCCTGTTCCTAGCTCATTAGGCTATCCTAGACATCCAAGTTATGAAATACGGTTCTGGGGACATCTGTGTAGATGCAGATGTAGACATGATTTCACAAATGTGGATGTCTGCAGGGGCATGTACCTGCTCTTTTTCAGACGTTCTAGCTTAGATGTCCCATATTGCACTTGGACATCCCTTCTAAAACTCCCCTCCATTTGTGCTAAATGTAATTTGCATTATGTTATTTACCTTTTGCCTTACCCCACAGAAAAGATAGATTATCAAATGAATATATGTAAATAAGAAAAGGAGGGAAAATTAGGATGGGCGGGCAGGCAGGAAGAAAGGATGAAGGTAGAGGAAGGAAAAGTGGAGAGTGAAATAGAGCAAAGATTGGAAAGGGGTTCCCTGTAAAATAGTTCTCTCCAAGTTATAATGCCCTGTTCAATGTAATTTTAGTTTGTTCAATGTAAACCGCACTGATGCAGAATAGCGCGGTATATAAGAGAATGTAAATAAATAAATAAATAAAAAGAAGAGGGAGGGTTCTTGGAGCCAGGGAAGGTACACCTTCTATTCTTTCTGGATCTTCACCAAGCTCAGCTCCCCCTCCCATCCCCTACCCACCCTGGGAACTCTTTCTCTCTCCACTCTCAAACCTTTTTCTATTTCTTCCTGTCCCCATGTCACATGACATACACCTCCAGACCCCACTCCTACCCACTGATCAGGTGGCAGAAGGAGAGCAGTTGCCTGTCGAGCCAAATTCTCCCTCATTGCTACCCATGAATTATTTCCTTTGAACCACTTGATTTAAAACAGCAGTCATCTCATATCCAACTCATCACTAAGACCTGTCGCTTCTTTCTCTTCAACATTGGCAAAATCCGCCCCTTTCTCTCTGAGCTCACTACTAAAACCCTCATCCATGCCCTAATCACCTCCTTCTTGCTGGTCTCCCTCAGTCTCATCTCTTCCCTCTTCAGTCTATTCATCACTCCGCTGCCCGTTTGATTTTCCATCAGCCTCGTTTTGCCCACATCACTCCTCTCCTCAGATCTCTTCACTGGCTCCCTATCCGTTTCTGTATTCACTTTAAGCTTCTCCTTCTGACCTGTAAGTGCATTCACTCTGTGGCTCCTCAGTACCTTTCTTCTCTCATTTCTCCCTATTTCCCCCCTTGTGTACTCCATTCTTCTTCCTAGTTGCTTCTTGCTATGCCCTTCTCTCTACTGCCAACTCTAGATTCCGCTCTTTTAACCTTGCTGCTCCTTACGCTTGGAATAAACTTCCTTTGTCTATACGTCAGGCATCTTCTTTGCCCCTCTTCAAACTCAAGTTAAAAGATCATCTTTTCGCCTCTGCCTTTGGCTCTTGATTTTGCTGTTCTCCTTCCTTCCCCTCTTTTATTTCACCTTTCTTTCTTCCTCTTACACTTGTTCTTACCTCTTTCCTTTGTCCTGTCTCTCCTGCTCTTGTCTCTTTGCCCTTGTTCTTATCTTTTTCTACTCCTTTTCTTGCTTTGTCATTTTTGATTGTAAGCTCTTTTGAGCAGGGACTGTCTTTTTGTGTTTTCACTGTACAGCGCTGCGTGCGCCTGGTAGCGCTTTATAAATGCTTAATAGTAGTAGTAATCTCCAGGCAGCAAAGGAAACAGCACAGACTAACATGCAGTCACCCTCCTTCTCCACTTTCTTCAGCCAGTCTGGGAGGGAAACTGGCCAGGGAATGATCCAGAATTTGCTGCCCTTTCCATGGCTATGGAATTGTGCAAGACCTGGACCCAGCTTGTGCTGCCCTTTTAAACCCCCGTGGTTCCTGTCCTGGCAGCTGCCTTGATCAGGGCAGTGCTTGTGGCCCATGGCAGCAGTCTCACCATGCTGCTGCTGGGAGTTGCACTTTCAAATACGCCTTTATTTGGGGGGGGTGGCCCCATGGCAGTGGAACCAAGGGGTTACCACTGGTGTCTGGGCAGCCAATGGGACAGGGGTGACTGGGGGGTCAATCCTGCTGCTGTTTCTTCCTCAAACTCTTAGGGGTGCATTCGGATCCCAGGTGAGAATGGGAGGGTGGGCCAGGCTGGGCTAACCTGACTCTTGACTGTGTGTGGGAGACGGGATTTGGGGGGGGGGGGAGGGGAGGGTCTTGTTTGCATTTTAGCCAGCATTGGGACTAGGGAGGAAGGTCCACTGGGCCACCAGGGATTGGAGGTATTCCTGAGGAAGGGGATTTGAGGAGCCCTGTGGTTCGGGCCAGTGGGCCTTTAATTTTCTACTGCTATGAAACACGCTTTATTCAATACTTAAAGCATGCACTTTTCAACTTCAAAATATTAGAGGTGGTACTAAACGCTAAAGACACAATTGCCCTCTCAATCACTCATGTAAATCCAAGTCCTAATAGGCAGTCAGCAGACACTCCTGCCATGGAGCTAGTGTAAATACCAGCGTCTAGATTTTTTAGGTATGCATGTATTGCCAGTGCAAAATCAGAAATGCAAGCATAATTTTAGCCCCATATAGACCATGCTCACAATTCCCCTTTCCAAACTATGCAGGCTGCAGATCTACAAGTATAATGTGTGACTTTCTAAAATCATTATTTACATGACTGTAACCGGCAGATTGATGGTAGTTTGGTACTGTCCAATAAAACCAGATGTTCAGGCAATAATCCTTATAGTTTTGTTCGATTATTACAAAGCTTAAATGTAAGGCATGGGAGAGGGGAGTATGTCCACCTAACCAGGAAGGTAAAGAACCAAAGAGTAAAAACCCAAACACTGACTGAAAAGCAGTGATATCCTAGAAGCAGTAATACTTTTATTTTTTTTATTTTGGCAACTCCTATATATATGTGCAATGTAGGCAAGCGATCACTGGGCAGACTGGATAGGCCAACTGGTTATTTTCTGTCTCCACTTACTATGTTTCTATGTCTTAGTTCCTGAGGAAGAAAGGGAAGAAAAGAGAGGGGAACCCTTCCTCAGTCCTAGAGCAAGAGCAAGAGAGAGAGAGAGAACTAGAAAAGAAAGACTTGCCTCAGTCCCTTGGGAGGAAGGAACAGAGGAAAGAGTTAAGACGTGCTTCAGTCCCTGGGACGAAAAAAATAGCGAATGAACACCTGCCTCAATCCCTAGGGGGAGGGACACAAAAGGAGACCGGCCTCAGTCTCGTTTACCTACAGAGCCCGCTGGAGCCGGTGCTGGTAAACATGCTCCCGAAGCCGGCTCTCCTTCCTCCTCCAACCCAGATACTTTGCGCGGCAGGACACCAGATCAAAAAGATATCATCCGTCCTACCCACCACGAGTCAAACTCTCTGGGGTAGGAGCGGCTGCCTACGGAGAGCAGAATGGGTCAAAATTGACAACCCCTAGCGGCCGCGTCTCGCAAACTGGAGACGGCGTTCAGCTCCCCGGGCTGGCTCTTCGTGGTATTGCATGAGCGTTTTCGTTTATTAAATGTAATCTGACAACAGACGGCTTCTGACTTCTTTTGTCCCGGCCATTTTCCTCCTGCTGCTATGGTCTTCCAGTTCCTTTACGGTCTGTCTGTACAGGTCTTTAATATGAGCCTTCTTTTTGCAACTGTGGTGTTTCACTCATCATGTATGTCACTATTTCCCTGGACATCTGCCAAACACAAATCACAACTCTTTCAGAAATCTGGTATATATGTGCACCTGGAGCTGCCCACTGTTGGTGCTACCATTAAGTGAACTAGCCGTTTGCATAGTGGACCAGTGGTCTAAAGGCAGTACCATGCCACCGCTGCCACCCCTCTTTGGGACCTACAGCGTGGCATTACTTTTCAACAGCACTGCAGTGCTTACTGAAATCTGCAGTTTTGTTTGTGCTTCCACCTCCTCCAATGCCGACTTCTTGTTTGGGGGGGTGAAAGCAGCTGGATCAGTCACTTCTGCCCCCATGCAAAAGGAAGTGGAATAAGAGAGGCTATGGTAAGTGCTGAAGTGTCCTTTTAAAGTCATTGCGACTGCTGCAGGTCTCAGAGAGGGTGGAAGTGGTGGCACTGGCAGCAAGGGAAGGAGCAGGGGGTGCCAGGAATAAGGTTCACCTAGGGTGCCTCCAGTGGTGGGATTCAGTCCAAACAGGAACTGGTTCAGATTGATCCTGCCATAGCCAGAACCGAGCGGGTGGCAGCACAGCAAGTGTTTGCATTGCTAGCGCTGCACGCTTGGTCCACTGGCAGCACCACGGGGCAAAAAGCTCCCTGGTGGCCCGGCAGCCTGATCCCCCCCCCCCCCCCCGCTACCTGCCAGGGGCTTCCCACGATGCCACGGTCCCCCGATACGGTCAAACCACTGGCAGGTGGGGGATTCCCGACAGTTAGTGACGGCATCAGGATGCCATTTTCAGCCAGATTCGGTGAACGCGACCCATGGCAGGAACCAGTTCACTGGAATTGGGTATAACTGGACGAATCCCACCACAGGGTGCCTCATATCCTTGTACCAGCACTGAGCTCGGCCTGTGAGTGTTGTCTTTATGCTAAAGTTAAGACTTTCCTCTCTTTGTGGTCATAAACAATGCAACAGCCTCGCCTGCCTGAGGAGCAGAAGCCAGTGGAAGAACTAAACCCAACTCTCCCTTATGTCACCAAGTTTGTAACTTTAAGCAAGCATGTAGGTGCCACATAGTGTTATTTGCAACTCATTTGGAGGTAGAACTGCCAAGGGATGAGAATGCTCGTCAGGTGGGAAATCTTCTTTATATGCCTCCTGCCTTGCCTCATTCTGCCTCTTCTCCATTCCTTTCCTTGTTTCTATTACACTTCCTGTTGTTCCCACTGCCTTTCATTCAGGATATTGCTTTAGGATGTGAAGGAAAGAAGAGCTGCCAGAGGGGAATGGGAGTGAATAGGTTCAGATCCTGACACCTTCGCTTCCTGCTGTTGAACAGTGGGATAATTCATCCACACATGGGTGTCGTCATCCAGATGGCGCCTGTATTGCCTAGGATTCTATTAAATTCAAGATCAATCAACCACAGATGCATGGTATTTAATAAGCTATTTAATATGACAATTAGCTTGACAATAAGTTAGTGATATTACAACAACAATAAAACAATTGATATTGCATCTCCAAACTCCCTGTCCCTTACAAGAACAGAACAATGCGTCACCAAACTGCTATCATCGCAGCCCATTTTTAACATCAGCTGGAAGAGCCTCAGCAAAGGCTGGAGAAAAGTCTGGGATTCTTCACGCGTTGGCATGTGCCCGGCCAAGCGGATATCAACTGTCTACCTGTTTTGGATTTTCTCTCTCTTTTTATAGTCTGTAACAAATGTGTCACAGCTGGACCACATGACTCCTCACATGCGCTTTTCTCTACAGATATTCTCCACTCCATACACCTTTGCTAGATAGTAATTTCTGATCAGTCCTTCTCCAGGCTTTGTTTGTTCTCCGAGTTAATAAACAATTCAGGTCTGCCATTCCCTAAACTTTTGGAGGATGTAGTAAAGGCTGTTAGTGTAGCTGGGTTTAAAAAAGGTTTGAACAAGTTCCTGGAGGAAAGGTCCATAAACCTGGACCCAGGATATCAATGTTTGACCCAGTACAAGCATTGTGGAACCTGTGTCTTTTGGGGAAACTGCTAGGTATGTATGACCTAGAGTGGCCACTGCTGGAAACAGGATACTGGGCTTGATGGACCTTGGTCTGACCCAGTATGGCATATCTTATGTTCTTAACTTCCTGCAGGAAGTCAGCCTCAGGCATTGGAGAGGGGCAGAAGGTAAGTGCCACAGGGCTGTTTGTGCCCATTGCCACTCCTGAGCATCCCAGAGAGGGGCAGCAGCAGCAGCAACAGTGGGCACCCCAGAGGACTGGCACTGTAGGCAACCACCTAGTTCGCCTAAAGATAGCATCAGCCTTAGGCACTGTGTTCATTGAGCCTTTTTAAAAATATTTGTCTACTTTTACATGGATTGCATTGAACATCAGTTTTCCATCATCAGCCTAGCAACTGCCCTGCTCACCGGCATTTAAACCGCCACTCCAGAGGCTCATTTAAGATCAGGGAATGCAGCTGATGTCATCTTGGTGTGTGGGCGGGAACCTCTCCTCACCTCACAGAGTGCCTAGCAACTGCCCTGCTCACCAGCATTTAAACCGCCGCTCCGGAGGCTCATTTAAGATCAGGGAATGCAGCTGATGTCATCTTGGTGTGTGGGAGGGAACCTCTCCTCACCTCACAGACTGCCTAGCAACTGCCCTGCTCACCGGCATTTAAACCGCCGCTCCAGAGGCACGCCCGCACCTTGCGGGCCCGCGCCTGAGGGCCTCGCCAGAGGGCCCTTTGGCGTGGCCCTTAGGCGGGGTCCGTGGCGAAGGATTAAAATCATACAGAAATTGTGAGTCTATTTGTCATGCCTGTAGTTTGTGAAGGTAGTCTGCTGCTCTGTTTTCTCCTATCTTTGCTATCTCTTTGTCTATCTGTTTCTCCTACTCTGTCCTATCTTATTAATGGCGTTCTTTTCTTATTTTCCATAACATAAATGTAGGATTGTAAACCGCTCTGATGCTTCTTGGCCTGAGCGGTATATCAAATGTAATAAACATAAACATAAACATAAACATCGGTTTTTGGGGAAACTGCTAGGTATGTATGACCTAGATTGGCCACTGCTGGAAACAGGATACTGGACTTGATGGACCTTGGTCTGACCCAGTATGGCATATCTTATGTTCTTATGGTCTCCGGACTAGTAAACAGCTGGCTCAGCATGATTTCTCACATGCAGGATGGCTCAAAAGTTCAATATTCTTTGCTGATCCAAATAAATCTTTAATTAGTAATACAGCGCTGGCAGAGCCACTTTTACCTATGGGCAAAAAGGGCAGTTACCCCAGGCCCTACATGACAGGGGCCCATTGAATGAGCACAGAGGCCTAGTGGATATCTTTCCATGTCCATTTTGCCTGGAGGTGAAAGAGTTGCTTCTTCGCCTCACTCCCCTGGAAGAGGATTGCCTCTTTTTTGGAGCACCTGCCTGACCAGTTGGAGGCACTCTTCTTCAGAGAAGTTTCTCTCCCTCCTGATTGCCATCTTTGTTGAGTTCTTTCTTCCTTGGCTAAGAGAACTGTAATTCATGGAGAGAAATCAAAACTATTTCCATCTTTTTACAGTGACAACTCTAGGGAGCATGTTTACTAAGCCACGATAGGCTTTTGCCGTTAATATGATGGGTTAGTGCAAATAGTTACACAAAAAACAAAAAAACCGCCCGAGAGGAATAAATATCAATAACAAGAAGCACCACCCTCTCAGTAATCCACTAATCTAAAAAATCAGCTATAATTGCATTTAATTTAATTTTCTATTTGGTTTGCTAAAATTCCAAACTCCATGCACAATAGCACACTAGGTAGTAATCGGACCTCAGGATTTACACACCCTCCATTTGGCGAAATTTATCACCATAGGGAAATGGTGGACACACATCATAGGTCCTATACCTTGACAAACTTCAACAGACTTTAATTAATATTTAATCAAAACCCCTCAAAGAGAATAAATTACTATACTTTCCCTATCATCAACTACACATAAGGATTCATTTCTCATTCATACCAACAACAAAAAATAAGAATTCACTAAACCATTCATACCAACGTAGCAAAGCCTACATACAACCATACCATACACAAAACACACCACCAGTGTTAAAAGTGTCCAATATATTTTCCGTAATTACTATAAAGCAGAGAGTACAGCAAATAGCTTCTAATGCTTATGTAAGGCGTAAGAATCAAGGTTTTTCATAAGAGTATCCAATCTCGATAGCCACAGAAACTGCAAAAGAAAGTTGAAGGGATCTTAAGCCAATATACTGCAATTGCACCATATAAAGAGCAAGCTAGTACTTATCTGCTATAGAGCTAGTGACGAACTCCTCTGCACGGCACTGTTAACTCCGGCAATATGCCCATAAGACCACTCGCCACGGTCCCACTGTCCTACGAAAGCTCCCGTTTCGCCATAAGGCTTCTTCAGGAACAAGGGATAAACATAATTCACAAGCTATGCTTTCTTCTTTCTCAGACACAAAGAGCGTCTCCTCAAACGACAGCTCACTGGCGTCCTAAGTCAGCGGTCAACAACAGGTGCCAATCAATTCATTTATACCATCAGCCCCTTTCAACAACTTTATAGACAAAACACAAAACTGGCATGCTGCATTCATTTCTCGTTGGAACCAGATACTTAATAAGTGTTCATTGGATTTGATGCTTTTGGTGGTTGATTCGGCACATACTAAGAATCAGGCGTTAATTAAAGAGATTAATGAAGATCTTGTTATATTAAAACCTTTGGAAGAGTTTACTGAGAAGCACAATGAGATCCTTAAACAGATAGAGAAATATAGAGCTGATTTAAAAGCTCAAAAAGTTAAAAAAAATTTTAGGGATGAAAAACGTATGAAAGAAGGAACTATTTATAATTGGTCTCTGCGAAGGAAAAATTATTCTGATTTCCCTAAACGTAATATAAGTGAGGGAGACGGGAGTTCCATCTACTCCTCAGATTCTAGTATGGAAGGTGGTTATTCTGATAATGCATCTAAAACTGGAGATAAATACACAGAACATCCTACGAAACAGCAGACTAAGACAGGAAATTTTTCCGGGCCGTCGACTCGATCGCGCCGGAAGAAAGACTCTGTCCACTTTCAATGAATAATACTGTGTTAAATCTGTCTAATGTCACATTAACATCTGCACAATTATCAGTTCTCGCTAAGGGTTTATCCTTTATCTCTGGTCCTACTTATGACAGTTTCCCTAGCCGGGTAGCAGTAGAGAAGCTGATTCGCTCCCTTCAATTAAAGATCTTTTTTGCAAATCGAATGACGCCTTTGGATTCTTCAGTAGTTAGTTTAAAGTCTAATTGGCTCCCTCCGGGGCCGTTGGATCCAATTGTGTACACCTTTAAACATCTGCTATTATCTGATATTCAGAAAATTGAAAAAGACTGCAAATATTTTTCCAGGAATTTGTCTGCTGTAGAATATTAAGCACTTCAAGAACTGTCACAGATGCGCTCTATTACTATTAAACGTGCTGACAAAGGTGGCGCGGTGGTTGTTATGGACACCACCGCTTATGATGCTGAAGTACTTTTACAATTGAATAAAATCTGTCATTATAAACGTCTGTCATCTGATCCGACTGAACAATTACAGAAAGATGTTTCGATATTGACAACTAATGCTTTACAATTAGGATTTCTTACTGAGAAGGAGTATAATTTTCTGAATCCTGCATATCCCAGAATACCTGCCTTTTATATTCTCCCAAAGGTGCACAAGAGTTTGTTAAATCCTCCCGGACGACCAATCCTCTCGAGCAATGAGTCACTGCTTGAGAGGGTTGGTATCTATCTGGATAAATTCTTACGTTCTGAGGTGGTTAAAATTCCTTCTTACCTTAAGGATACTACGCACCTTTTGCAGATTTTGGAAGATTTTGATGCTATAAAACAAGTTACTTGGCTGGCGTCTCTGGACGTGACAGCCTTATATACTTCTATACCACAGGACGAGGCGATTCAAGTTTTGACATCTGTTTGGGACGCCCGCCCAAGCCCACATCGTGTCCCCACTGAGTTTTTAGCCCACTTAGCCGAATTGGCTTTGAAACGGAATTACTTTGTTTATCAGCAAGAGTACTTTCTTCAAATCTCAGGTACCGCGATGGGTGCTACATTTGCCCCATCGCTAGCTAATTTGTATATGCATTCGTTTGAACAACGGTGGATTTATGGTTCTAGTTTTGCTTCATCTATTCTACGATGGCACAGATATATCGATGATATCTTTTTACTATGGAGCGGCTCACGTGCTACATTGGAAGATTTCTTCAGCTATCTGAATCAATGCAATACTGCTATTCAGTTTGAAATCAATATTCAAAAGACAACTATTCATTTTCTGGATGTCGCCGTTATTAAGAGCTCTGAGAAATTTCTGACCACCGTGTATACTAAACCCACTGATAAGAACACATTACTGCATTTTGCAAGTTTTCATCCATCTCATTTAAAAGAAAGTCTCCCATACTCTCAGTTACTGCGCTGTCGTCGCATTTGTTCTTCCAATTCAGAATTTGAAAACAGGCTGCCAATATGTTGGTTAAGTTTCGCAAGCGGGGATATCCCTCATCGGTATTGAAAAAGGCTTATAAGAGAGCTAAGTTTAACCATCGTGAGTGGCTGCTATGCCCGAATACGTCTGGTACCAGTGCAATAAGTGCTAACTCAGAAGTTTTACCTACTGTAACCTGCGTTCTCCCCTATTCGGGGTTGTCTAATCGCATAGTTTCTGCTTTACATAAACGTTGGAAATTATTTATGTCTCATCCCGTATTGGCTGGGAGTTCTCTTAGAGTAGCATATCAACGAGGTAAGAACTTACGTGATCGGCTTTGTTCAGCAGTTCCTCGATCTCCCCCTAGAATACAAGAATTTTTTCATAAAAGTTGTGGACGTTGTTCTTTTTGTAAATGTATGGCTACTGCAACCCACCTAGCACCTGCTTTGGGGTTCCGGCGTCTTTGTCAAGATACTAATTGCAATACTTCCTTCGTCATTTATGCTTTATGGTGCCCCTGCTTGAAAACATATGTAGGTAAGACAACTCGTCCCCTACGCACTAGACTGGCAGAGCACAAATATAGTTTATCTAAAGCTCATCTGGATACTCCTTTGGTGCAACATTGGACTTTACTTTCTCATACTTTTGAAGATGTTCGCTGTACAGTTCTAGAAGTGGTGCCTTTTAATATCCGACGGGGCAATAGAGGACTCCAGTTGCTTCAGAAAGAACAAAGGTGGATTCATTCCTTACATACTCTAGATCCAGACGGATTAAATGATAAGATCGACTGGGCTCTATTTTTCTAAAGAAGATGTTGACTATTGCAGTTCCTGTCTACTTTCCTCTTGGTTTTATTTATTAATGATATATTTATGTTAGTTTTGTGTTTTGTCTATAAAGTTGTTGAAAGGGGCTGATGGTATAAATGAATTGATTGGCACCTGTTGTTGACCGCTGACTTAGGACGCCAGTGAGCTGTCGTTTGAGGAGACGCTGTTTGTGTCTGAGAAAGAAGAAAGCATAGCTTGTGAATTATGTTTATCCCTTGTTCCTGAAGAAGCCTTGTGGTGAAACGGGAGCTTTCGTAGGACAGTGGGACCGTGGCGAGTGGTCTTATGGGCATATTGCCGGAGTTAACAGTGCCGTGCAGAGGAGTTCGTCACTAGCTCTATAGCAGATAAGTACTAGCTTGCTCTTTATATGGTGCAATTGCAGTATATTGGCTTAAGATCCCTTCAACTTTCTTTGGCAGTTTCTGTGGATATCGAGATTGGATACTCTTATGAAAAACCTTGATACTTACGCCTTACATAAGCATTAGAAGCTATTTGCTGTACTCTCTGCTTTATAGTAATTACGGAAAATATATTGGACACTTTTAACACTGGTGGTGTGTTTTGTGTATGGTATGGTTGTATGTAGGTTTTGCTACGTTGGTATGAATGGTTTAGTGAATTCTTATTTTTTGTTGTTGGTATGAATGAGAAATGAATCCTTATGTGTAGTTGATGATAGGGAAAGTATAGTAATTTATTCTCTTTGAGGGGTTTTGATTAAATATTAATTAAAGTCTGTTGAAGTTTGTCAAGGTATAGGACCTATGATGTAAGTGTCCACCATTTCCCTTTTAAAACCCCCATGTGTCACGCACCAACTGCCTGATTACGCCTAGGGCTAGGAGGTGCGGTGTCACAGTACACACAAGGTACTAACAGGGCTGAACGCAGCCGAGGCAACCCAGATAGAACACCTGCAAGAATAAAAACAAAAAACTGAAGAACACTAAGCCTGGTATTGATTATTTTGATATTGGTATTATTGTATAAAGGATTGTAAGTGTTACATAGAGAGCAGTTTTTTTCTTTTTAGTGCAAATAGTGCCATGTTAGCTGCAAAAACTGTGTATTATCTCTTGGGGGCATGTACAGCAGGGAATTTTCTGCACTATCTGCATTTGGCCCACATTAGCTTTTACCGTGGCACATTCTTCCCACTTTATCACTACATTAACAGCTAATGCTCCTTAGTAAACATGCCCCTAGTGGTATGTGTAAAGTCATACTTATGCAACTAGTAATTTTGCTAGTGGTTATATTTGTAAGTACCATATTCAATGAGCGCCATATATATGTGTAATGTTCACATCCTTTTGAAGGTGCGGTCTCCAGAATTGCACACCATACTCCAAATGAGGTCGCACCAAAGACTTATACAGAGGCATTATCACCTCCTTTTTTCTGCTAGCCATTCCTCTCCATATGCACCCAAGTATCCTTCTAGCTTTTGCCGTTGCCTTTTCTACCTGTTTAGCTACTTTAAGATCATCAGACACAACCACGCCTAGGTCCCGCTCTTCTTTAGTGGACAAAAGTACTTCACCTCCTATACTGTATTGCTCCCTTGGATTGCTGCAGCCCAAATGCATGACCTTACATTTTTTAACATTAAATCCCAGCTGCCAAATTCTAGACCATTCTTCAAGCTTAGCTAGATCCCTCCTCATGTTATCTACACCTTCCTGGGTGTCTACTCTATTGCAGATTTTGGTATCATCTGCAAAGAGGCAAACCTTACCCGACAGCCCTTCCGCTATATCACTAACAAAGATGTTAAAAAGAATCGGACCAAGGACAGATCCCTGGGGCACACCACTGGTAACATCCTTCTCCTCAGAGTGAGCTCCATTTACTTGTACTCTTTGTCGCCTCCCACCCAACCAATTTCTAACCCAAGCAGTAACTTTGAGCACCCTAGGGATGGACCCTAGTTTGTTTATAAGTCGCCTGTGAGGAACAGTGTCAAAGGCTTTACTGAAATCTAAATACACCACATCTAGAGCTCTCCCTCGGTCCAACTCCCTGGTCACCCAGTCAAAGAAATCAATCAGATTTGTCTGACAAGACCTGCCTCTGGTGAATCCATGCTGCCTCAGATCCTGTAATCCGCTGGACTCCAGAAACCTCACTATTTTCTCTTTCAGCAGCGTTTCCAATAATTTACTCACCACCGAAGTTAAACTAACCGGCCTGTAGTTTTCAACCACATCCTTACTTCCGCTTTTGTGTAAAGGTTTGGACAAGTTCCTGGAGGAAAGGTCCATAAACCATTATTAAAAAGGGACACAGGATATCAATGCTTGACCCAATACAAGCATTGTGGAACCTGTGTCTTTTTGGGATACTGCTAGGTACGTATGACTTAGATTGACCACTGTTGGAAACAGGATACTGGGCTTGATGGACCTTGGTCTGACCCAGTATGGCATATCTTATGTTCTTAACTTCCTGCAGGAAGTCAGCCTCAGGCATTGGAGAGGGGCAGAAGGTAAGTGCCACAGGGCTGTTTGTGCCCATTGCCACTCCTGAGCATCCCAGACAGGGGCAGCAGCAGCAGCAACAGTGGGCACCCCAGAGGACTGGCACTGTAGGCAACCACCTAGTTCGCCTAAAGATAGCATCAGCCTTAGGCACTGTGTTCATTGAGCCTTTTTAAAAATATTTGTCTACTTTTACATGGATTGCATTGAACATCAGTTTTCCATCAAGACAAACTATTCAACATTATCCTCTTAGGCTCCTAAATTTGGTTGATAATAGGGAACATTTAAAGCCTGTTTTTGGAAAGATCTTCTAGGTAGGAAAAGGGACGTCCCATCAAGTGTAAGGTATTTAAAAAACAAAGTTCACGGAACATGAAGCATTTTGCATAATACCTATAAGTGATGCAGGAAAATCACATGTAGTTTTGGCACTGACAGCAGGAAAAGCCATTTTAAAATATTCATATTTGAAAAAAGATCAGCATCACTTTGGGCTCTGCAAGTGTAAATGCTGACACATAAATGTGTAGCTAGTGGATTTTGCGACCTACTTCTGTAAGTGCCAGATTTCACAAAACTGTATGTCCATAGGGAGCCAATTAAGGAGCCAAGCTCCAAAACTCTAATTGTTCATTTTTTTTCAGATGGCTTTAAACAGTAGAAAGGAAAGCACACCTGGCTCTTCAATCATTCTCCAAAGCCTCGGTCAAAACAAGCTCACAATGCATGACTCAGTACAGAAGTACTGTAAATGTCAATAAACACATTTTTTGAAGTATACGTGTGCTGTGTTGCAAAACAGAAAATACATGCTTACTTTTCAGACCCAGCCAAACTATGCCCAAAGTACACCCCCTTCAAAACTGTGTGCCACAGGTATACATATATAAATAGCATCTGTCCTAAAATCTCTAGGTGCACACACAGGGCCAATGCCATGCAAAATGTCTAAAATTACCTCTTTAGGCACTTTACTTAGCTAAGTTTAGGAGCTCCGCATTTTTTGAATATTAGCTTTGTTTATTCTAATTAGTATGCTGTCCAATGAATATTAAATTATTTTATCTGTAATTATTTTTATTTGTGGAGATTTTACATAGTAACATAGTAAATGATGGCAGATAAAGACCAGCATGGTCCATCCAGTCTGCCCAGCAAGATACAGCAAGAGTAGGTGCACCTGTCGCTCTGTGCAGGCCACCCCTCCCCATGTCTTTGTTTAGGGGTGGACCCACCACTCCATGTAGGACACCCCTATTTGTTGAGAAATTAGATGGTTCAGTTTATTTTGTTTTTATCCTGTTGCTGTAAAGGGATCTGCTGTGCTTGTCCCATGCTGTTTTGAATTCCGTCACCGTGTTTGCCCCCACCACTTCCATCGGGAGGGCATTCCAAGCATCCACCACCCTTTCAGTGAAAAAATATTTCCTGACATTGCCTTTCAATTTTCCACCTTGCAGCTTCATGTTATGCCCTCTAGTTTTGCAGCTTGCCCGTCTTTGGAAGAGGTTTGTTTGTTCATTGTTCCTCTTTAAGTATTTAAAGGTCTGAATCATATCTCCTCTATCCCTCCTTACCTCCAAAGTGTACATATTAAGGTCTTCAAGTCTCTTCTCATAAGGTTTCTTACGCAGGCTCCATTGCCTTCCTCTGAACACTTTCCAGTCTTTTTACATCTTTTGCCAGATATGGTCTCCAAAACTGAACACAGTATTCCAGGTGAGGCCTCACCAGCGACCTGTACAGTGGCATAAGTACCTCTTCCTTTCTGCTGGTAATCCTTCTTTGTATGCAGCCCAACATCCTCCTGGCTTTTGCCACCGCCTTGTTGCACTGTTTTGCCACCTTGAGATCAGAGATAATCACACCAAGGTCTTTCTCCTGAACCATGCACACCAACCTCTTGCCACCTATTGCATATATTTCCCTTGGATTTCTGCTACCTAAGTGCATGACACTGCACTTTTTCACATTAAATCGTAATTGCCAAGCATTAGAGCATTCTTCCAGCTTTTGTAGATTTTATTTATTTAACATTTTTTATTTAACATTTTTTGTATACCGTCTTTCTATGAATCAAGACGGTTTACATAGAACATTTCAAGGCAGTATGTTTCAACTGTTTACAAGGAACAAGGTAACAAGGATACATAAGTGAACAAAATGAACTAATTACAATGATCAATGATCAACTATTTACATGTGTAAGTGTATAGAACTACAATTGGTTGTATTGTGGGTTTGAGGGAGCATGGGCGGTAAGGTAGATGTAAGGGCTAGGTATTAGGGTGGTAGGGAAAAATATTCAAGGAAGAGGTGGATTTTTAACTTCTTTCAAAATTCAGAGTGATTCACACAGTTACGTTATGAGGAAGGGTATTCCATAGTGATGGAGCATAGAGGGAGAAGGCCTTGTTGATAGTGGATTGTTTGCAGTGCCTTTTATTTGTTGGTATGGTCAGTAGGTTTTTGGTAGAGGAACGGTGTGTGCTTGTGTTGTTGGAGAAGGCAAGGAGAGGAGAGAGGCATGGAGCTGACTCCTTTAGGATAATTTTGTGTATAAGAGTGAGAACCTTGAATTTAGCTCGGTGTTGAATTGGAAGCCAGTGGAGATCATAGAGGACTGGTGTAATATGGGATCGTCTGGGGGTGTTGGTTATAAGCCGCACTAATGTATTCTGGGCTAGTTGGAGGGGTAGGATGGTGTTCTTGGGGAGGCCATGATAGATCAGATTACAGTAGTCAAGCAAAGGGGTTGTGAGGGCCTGACAGACTGTGCGAAAGGAGTCAGGGCTTAAGAGAGGTTTGAGGTTCCTGAGAGTACGTAGCTTGCGTATATTGTATTGGTGGTTCTCTTTATTTGATCGGAGAAGGAGATCAAATCATCCTTGGATCAAGGATGATTCCAAGATATTTCACTTGGTTTTTTATAGTGAGTGTGAGATCGCCGAAGGTGAGGGTTGGGGGAGGGGTGTAGGAGGGATTGGAAAATACTTGAAGAACCTCAATTTTGGCTTGGTTAATTAGTAAGTTGTGCTGGGAGAGCCAAGCTTTGAGGCTGCTTAGACATTCATTTAGTTTAGTAAAATTAGGGTTAGTGAGGGTGAAGCACATCATGTCGTCTGCGTATAATTGGTATTGAATGCCATAGTTTTGAAAGATTTTGCAGACAGGTTGGAGGAAGATATTGAAAAGTAACGTGGATAGGCTAGAACCTTGGGGGACACCTTGTTTTAGCGTGAATGGGAGGGAGGTATCACTTCCAATACGGACCTGTTGGGTTCTGGAGTCCAAGTAGGATTGATAGATCATTCCTCATGTTATCCACTCCCTCGGTGGAGTCCACTCTGTTGCAAATTTTTGTGTCATCTGCAAAAACACAGACTTTTCCATTCAGTCCTTCAGCAATATCACTCACAAATACATTGAACAGTGCCGGGCCCAGGACCAAACCCTGGGGCACCCTGCTAATCACCTTCCTTTCATCCGAGTGACCTCCATATACTATCACCTTCTGTCGTCTGTCAGTCAACCAATTTCTAATCCAGTTTACCATCTTGGTACCCATCCCCAAGTTAATGAGTTTATTGACAAGCCTCCTATGAGGAACAGTATCAAAGGCTTTGCTGAAATCCAGGTAGATGACATCCATCGCATGCCCCTGATCTAGTTCCTTGGTCACCCAGTCAAAGAACTCAATCAGATTTGTTTGGCAAGACCATCCTTCAGTAAAACCATGTTGCCTCGGATCTTGCAACCTGTTGTTTTTGAGAAAGTTCACTATTCACTCTTTCAGGAGTGCCTCCATTACTTTTCCCGCCACCGAGGTAAGGCTCACGGGTCTGTAGTTTGACACTTCTTCTTGTGTAGAGATACGACATCAGCCATTCTCCAGTCCTGAGGAACCTCTCTTGTTTCCAAGGATCTGTTGAATACATCCTTTAACGGCCCTGCAAGAGCCTCTCTGAGCTCTTTCAGTATCCTGGGATGTATCCCATCCGGTCCCATGACTTTGTCCACTTTCAGTTTAGCAAGTTGTTCCAACACCTCATCTTCTGTGAATGGTGTGGTATCTCCTACATTCCCATTTTTATATTTGGGAGTCACAGCTGGTCCATGTCCAGGATTTTCTTTAGTAAAAACAGAGCAGAAATATTTGTTTAGCAATTTTGCTTTTTCTATGTCACTTTCCACGAGTCCTTTCCCAGCACTTCTGAGTCCTGCATTTCCAACTCTGATCTTCTTCCTTTCCCAAATATACCTGAAGAAAGTTTTGTCGCCACCCTTAACATCTTTAGCCATCTTTTCCTCTGCCTTTGATTTTGCTATAATTATTTCTCTTTTTGACTCTTTGAGTTTGATCCTGTATTCATTTCTGTGTTCTTATGTGTGCAAGCTTTTGAATTTTGCAAAAGCTGTGTTTTTTGCCTTTATTTGAGCAGCCACTTCTTTGGAAAACAAAATAGGTTTCCTTCTCCTCTTGTTTTTGTTTACTTTTTTTACATATTTGTCTGTTGCCTCTTATTGCCAACTTTAGTTTAGCCCATTGCAATTCCACTTCCCTTATCTCTTTCCACCCCGTCATCTCCTCCTTTAGGTACTCGGCCATTTTATTGAAGTCAGTGTTTTTGAAGTTTAGGACTTTGAGCTTGCTATGTTTGGCCTGTACCTTGGCTTTTATCTCAAACCACACCGTGTGATGATCGCTGTTGCTCACAGAGGCACTCATGCAGACATTCGACACGCTATCACCGTTGGTGAGCACTAAATCCAGCATTGAGCTTTCCATGGTTGGTTCCATCACCATTTGTCTAAGTGATGCATCTTGGAGAGCATCTACAATTTTTTTGCTTCTTTCCAGATGTGAAGAAGGAGTAATCCAATCCACATCAGGTAGATTAAAGTCACCCAAAATGCTTGCTTCCCCCTTTGTGGCTATCTTGGCAATATCTATAATCAAATCTATCTTGTCAATTTGAGTCGGAGGTCTGTAGACTACAGCAGTATGGATGACAGTGCCATCTCCTTTTTCCAATGCAATCCAGAGCGCTTCTTCTTTTCCCCATGTCCCCTTCATTTCAGTAGCTTTAATATTGCTTTTGACATACAAGGCTACTCCTCCTCCTTTTCCATTGTCTCTTCTGAATAGATTATAGCCAGCTATGGCTATATCCCAATCACGCGATTCATTAAACCATGTTTCTGTAATGGCTACAATATCCAAATCCATTTCCACCATTAGGGCTTCCAGGTCCGGAACTTTGTTGGCTAAGCTTCGAGCATTTGTGCTCATTGCTTTCCTGCATTTACCTGGCTTGTGTGTATTTTGCATTGATTTTGTTCTACCCACATCTTCCCACTAGTTTTTGATGTGTGATGTAAAAGTGTGGCTGTTTCTGATATTATTCTGCTTTTGCAGGGGGGTGGCATGCCGGTCTTTACCTTCCACATCCGTCACCCCCTTTTCCTAGTTTAAATGCATATGCACATACTGCCTGAATTTTTCACTTAAGATTCTTTTCCCTGCGACAGAGAGATGTAGTCCTTCCGCACAGTATAGTCTCTTGTTGGTCCATCTGTTTCCCCAGTCACCAATAAATCTGAATCCTTCTTGTTTGCACCGGGTCTGGAGCCATGTATTAAAGCTGTTAATGCGATGTAGCCTTTTTGTCCCCTTAACAAGAACAGGCAGAACCTCTGAGAATGCAACAGTGCTAACAATGGGCTTGAGTTTCTCTCCCAGAGATTGGAAGTCCTTTTGGACTGTAGAGACACTGTTTCTAGCTAGGTCATTTGTGCCCAAGTGGATAACAACAACAAGTTTGGAGTGTTCACCTTTTGCACTAAGTACTTCAACAATTTGGTTTGTATTTCTGCTGGCTGTCGAGCCTGGTAGGCACATGACTATCTTCTCTCCTTTGAACTGTGTTCCCAAGTTGGTGCCTCTGATGATGGAATCTCCAAGTAGTAGTAGTTTTCTGTTTGGTGAGGTTTTCTTCATATTTGGTGCTTTAGCAGGAGATTGGGCATTGTATTACAACTATTAGATAAACTGAAGAGTAGCAAATCACCTGGGCCGGATGGTATACATCCAAGGGTGTTGAAAGAACTGAAATATGAGATTGCAGACCTGCTATTAGTAATCTGTGAACTATCATTAAAATCATCTCTAATACCTGAAGATTGGAGGATCACCAATGTAACACCAATTTTTAAAAAGGGTTCCAGGGGTGATCCGGGAAACTACAGACCGGTGAGCCTGACGTCAGTACCGGGAAAAATGGTAGAAACCATCATAAAGAATAAAATTACTCAGCATGTAGATAGTCATGACCTAATGGGAGACAGCCAACATGGCTTTAGACAAGGAAGATCTTGTCTTACTAATCTGTTATGTTTTTTTGAAGGAGTGAATAATCAGGTGGACAAAGGTGAGTCGGTTGATATTGTGTATCTGGACTTTCAGAAAGCCTTTGACAAGGTCACTCATGAGAGACGTTTGGCAAAACTAAAGAGTCATGGGATAGGAGGCAGTGTACTATTGTGGATCAGGACCTGGTTAAAAGATAGAAAGCAGAGGGTAGGGCTAAATGGCCAATTTGGACTTCCGGTAGCATGGTGAGCTGAGTGGGTCGCAGCCCTCTTAGCTCCGGGGCCCGTTCTCTTCTCTCACCCCTTAATTTTAATGTGACTGCCTTGTAACTATATGAAAGTGGGTGAGCGCCTTTCTAACAGCACGGATCTTCGTAAGGCTGACTGAGGCTTCCAGGGAGCGCCCTGTTTGGCGACTAAAACCCCCTGATGCGAGAAGCCACGCGGAGGGGAAGCCAAAATGGCAGAGGGGGTCTTGGAAGGATTGCTGCCAGTGGCCACGGCGACGATGGTTGAGGAGGTCTCAAAAGCGGTGGTGGTCGCATTGGAGGAGCGCCTAGGAGGGCTAGCGACACAGATTACCGCCGTGGCACAAGCGGTATCAGATTTTACTTGCCGCGTGGAACGGGCTGAAAGCCGCATAGGTGCGCTGGAAGACCTGCAAGTGCAGGATGAGACCCGGCTCAGGAGGCTGGAGGAGACTCTGGCCAAGCAGCAAGACAAGCTAGAAGATCTAGAGAATCGCAGCCAGCGCAACAATCTGCGTTTTATTGGCATCGCTGAGGCTGTGCAAGATAAAGATTTGCAAAGTTTCTTGGAAAAATGGATCCCCGAGCACCTGCCCTTGGATGGAGATGTGGGGCCCATTGTGTTGGAGCGCGCGCATAGACTGGGACCTTACCGGGCCAATGATAATAGGCCGCGGGCTGTCATCGCCCGGTTCTTGAATGCGGCACAAAAAGAGGGAGTGTTACGCGCCTCGCGTCTGTCCTGGAGATCGGGCGCCACTGCAAACAGGGTGCTCATTTTTCAAGATTACTTGGCTGGGGTAGCACTACGCCACAAGGCCTTCAAAGACGCATGCAGCAGGCTGGTGGAGAGAGGAATTCGTTTTACTTTGGCTTACCCCGCCACGCTGAGAGTGGACTATGAGAGCGGTCGTCGGGTCTTCTCTTCGCCGCAAGAAGCCTTGGAATTCTGTAATGGCCTCGGCTGAACATGCAGAGTTGGGCCAACAGTGAATGGTCAGTTTCTTCTGGTGCTGCAGCCTGCGGGGCTGGGCCTGGACAGAGTTCCCTTTGCCTGCGGGGCCTAGACTGGGCTGGGATCACTCCAGCGGGGTGCTAGACTATGGCACTTCTATAGACCAGACTATAGGCCTCCTGCTTATAATTGCGTGGGCTGGCCATATTGTTGTTCTCTGCGGGGCCACGGGTACCCCCTACTATGTTGACTTGCGTTCTTTTTCCTTTTTGCACTGTTTGGTATAATATGCTGAATGGCAATTGTCTCTATGTAATGTGGGGCAAAGCCAGTCACCCTGTTCTAGGGCTTGTTTAATGTGGGAGGCCCTATGTCTTTCCTCTTCCTTTTATCTCTCTCCCTTTTCCTTTATTTCTCTCCCTTTTCCTTTATTGGATTTTTCATTTCTTTCCTCTCTAAGGTGGGCTGGGGAATGGATTTGTTGTCTGGCCATGGTACGGGAATTGGGAATTGTAACCATGGGGCGGGGGAAGCGGGGAGGGGGGCGATGCCCTGGGGTTCCTTCCGTGTCCTACTCCTGAGGCCAGTGTCGAACATACTGCATGCCCTGGGCGGAGTCTCCCGTGGGGGACCCTGGCTCTCGGTATTCGGGGGGGGAGGGGTATCCAGATGATAGGGGGGTAGCTGTGAGACTGTGGGCTTAGGGCCTGTTCCTTATGCGGGGGTCGGGTGATGGGCAGTGTGGGGTTTGCTTGTTCAATTTGGTTGGGGGGAGGAGGGGGAGGGCCTTGCATGCAATGGAAGTCATGGTGGGGCTAGAGTGGATAGTCTGACGGTGGGTGGAGGATATGGTAGTTGGGCAGCTTTGGGGGGGAGGGACTGGGAGGGGAAAGGGGGGGGGCAGGTTGGAAGGCAGCAGGGCTTGTCTCAGAGGGGAGGCGAGGTTACTGGTTATTTGCTGGGCTTATATGTATGGCTGGGTCTGTGTGTATGTAGGCTGGGCTTGTATGTCTGCTTGTATGTATGGCTGTGGCTGTGGAGGCCTTGGATTGGTCGGCTGTTGGAGGTGGGGGGGACCCTAGGCTGGGGGGGTTCTCACCTACTGGATTGGTGGGTTTTTCTTTCCTGGAGGCTCAACTGGAGTGTGGATCCTGGGTAGTGACATTCGCTTTGCGACTTGGAACGTCTGCGGGCTAGGTTCTCCGATTAAACGATACAAGGTACTTCAGCATTTGCAACGTCAGCGTCTTAGCGTAATATTGCTTCAAGAAACGCACCAGTCGGAGGCAGAACGTGTGAAACTGCGTAGAGGCCCTATTTCATACGTCTATGGGGCCCCGGCTTTGGGGAGGAAGAGGGGTGTGGCCATCTTAATAACCAAATCAGTCAACTGGGTTGAGGAGCGTGTGGTCACGGATCCGGAAGGCCGATATGTCTGTGTGTGGGGGTTGCTGAATGGCTCGAAAGTGGCTATCTGTTCGGTGTATGGGCCCAACGTGTATGAGGCTGGCTTCTACCGGGCTCTGGCTAGCATCTTGGAGGCTACTGGGGGATATCAGGTTGTCATGGGAGGGGACTTCAATGAGGTGATGGACAGCGTCCTCGATCGCTCTGGAAGGGGGGGAGACGGGAGTCAGCGGGCTCGTAAACGCATGTGGGGGATTTGTGAGGCGTACAGGTTGTTGGACATCTGGCGAGTTCTTCACCCAGGGAGCGGGATTATACTCATATGTCTCGGGCCCATGGGACGTGGTCACATATTGATTATTTTTTGATTTCGGACTCACTGTTTGGACGGGTAGTAGGGTCAGCGATTGGGTCTTCTGTTCTTTCTGATCATGCAATGGTGGTTTTGGAGCTCCGCAATCCTGGCTTTAGTCGGAGTCGACTTTGGAGATATCCCTTGGACCTTAGTGGGGACGCTCAGTTTGAAGCGCATTTAAGACAATGCTGGGGGGACTATGTGGCCTTTAACGACAAGCCGGAGATCTCTCCCGCTCTTTTTTGGGAAGCTGGAAAGGCGGTTATGCGCGGGGAAATTAGCTATCATGGCCTGCGGCGTAAGCGGCTGAACCAACGGATTCTGTTGTTGGAGAAGGATCTGGGTAGGGCTCGGAGGAGGGTGGATGCACACAAATCTGCAGCGAATCGACGTACATTGCGCGAAATTCAACTGGAACTGGAGATGCTCCTTCATCGCCGGGCCCAGAAGTCCATGTTGTACTATAGATTTAAACTCTATCAGCATGGTAATAGGGCCGGTAAGTTGATGTCTGCTCTGGTGCGACCCGCGGAGGGTGCCCGACATATTGGGGCCATTCGGCACTCTGATGGGACAATCAGGCGGGATAAGAGGGCGATTGAGGCCGTTTTTACCGACTTCTTCCGGCATCTTTATGCGAACGAGGGGGATCGAGAGGATGAGGGTCGGGTCTTTCTGGGCGGCTGCGTCTTACCGCGGCTTACCACAGAACAGCTACAGCTCCTTAATCGGCCAATCTCAGGGAGGGAGGTCCAGGAGGGTATTAAACATTTGAAAAATGGCAAAGCTCCGGGGGTCGATAGCTTCCGAAGCGAATTCTATAAGCTTCTGGGCACTGCCTTAGTGGCTCCCCTGGCAGGGTTTTATGAAGATTTGGTAAAACGAGGGAGGTTCCCGTATGAGGCGAATAAAGCATTAGTTACTGTTTTGCCAAGCCTGGGAGGGATCCCCTTCTTCCGGGATCTTACCGTCTGATATCGCTCCTTAATGTAGATATTAAACTCCTCGCCAAAATTATGGCGGATTGGCTGGCTCCTTTGTTGCCGACTTTGATTCATCCGAATCAGGTGGGTTTTGTGAGGGGTCGCCATGTGTCCCACAATCTGTATCGGATCTTACTCTTTCTGTGCGGAGCACGTCATGCACCACGGTTCTTTACTTATTAGTTTTGACGCTGAAAAAGCGTTTGATAGGGTCCAGTGGGGCTTCATGTACCAAGTTCTTGAGGTGATGGGGTTTGCGGGCTTCTTTGTGGATGTGATTAGGTTGTTATATGCTGCTCCGACTGGGGCACTCTTGGTGAATGGGGACATGACGGCGGACTTTGCTATTCAGAAGGGGACTCGTCAAGGATGTCTGCTGTCTCCACTCTTATTTGTTCTTACCCTGGAGCCTCTTCTGCATAGGATTCGCGCGGCCACGCAATTTCGTGGGGTCCCGATGGGACGGGAGGAATTTCGCGCTGCGGCTTTCGCGGATGATCTGTTATTGCACTTGGGAGACCCGCAGATTGGGTTACCTCCTCTTCTGCATTTAATACGGGAATATGGGTTGGTCTCGGGCTTCAAACTCAATCTTGATAAGTCAGAAGCGATGCTGCTGGGAGCGGCGGCGGGACAGGGTTGACAGGGTGACTTCCCTCTGCAGTGGGCGGACGGCTACTTTAAGTATTTGGGTGTCTACTTACCGGCGGATCTCGGAGACCTATATAGCCTGAATGTCGCTAGAGTGCTCACCTCCATATCGCACGCGGTGGATAAGTGGCGAGATTTACCGTTGTCCTTGGGGGGGCGGGTGGCTTTGTGTAAGATGACTCTCTTCCCTAAGCTTCTCTACTTGCTTCAGACGCTCCCACTGCTTTTAAAATGCTCTGACTTTCGGCGGGTGGATCGGGAGTTTAATAGGTTGCTCTGGCGGGGCTGTAGGCCTCGGGTGCGTCTGAGCATACTTAGTCAGCCTCGTGAGTTGGGAGGTTTAGGTTTCCCGGATGTGCGGAAATATAATGTTGCATGTCTGTTACGATTTGTTCGTGACTGGCTGTGGGACTTGGAGGACTACTCCCCTGTAGGGACGCTTACAGCTGTGGTTTCTCCATTTCACTTGCGGTATCTTCTCCATGCTAAAGTGGCTAGGGGGGTGGGGGGAGCTCTTCGGCGAGTTCTTCTTGACCCTGTGAGAGCGGCTTGGCGGTACTTCTGTGCAGGTCGCCAGCTTTCGGCGTCTCACACCCCCTATCTGTCTATCCGAGGGAATGCGGATTTTGCACCGGGTTTGGGTAGATCGCCTTTTATGAACTGGGACCGGCTGGGGATCGTTAATTTGGAGCATGTGCTGACCCCAGAGGGGGGGATTGTTGATTTCTCTGTGCTCTGCCAGCAATACCCATTGGATTGTAAAGATGCTTTTCGGTACGCTCAACTTCGTAGTTATGTTCGCACGGTTCCCGTGGCAGCTATGAGGGGGGAGGTGAGCATGGCAATCGAGGTGGCGTTGTTAGGGGGCGAACAGGGAATGTGTGTGTCTTGGTTACATAAAATGTTATGAGACGGGTTTCCCCCTCTTGACATGGCGCCGCTGGCAGCAGCATGGGAGGCTGAACTGGGGGAGGCGGTTAGTGCGGACGAGCTCCTAAGTGGGATGGCTGCTATTCCATCTTTGAGTGTCCTAGTCCTTCGCCGTGATACCCAATATAAGATTCTGCGCCAATTATATTTTGCTCCTCTCAGGGCGTGGCGGGCGGGGGTGGGAGACACTCATTGCTGTCCTCGGTGTGTGGAGCCCCGGGCTACTTTAGGACATATGTTTTGGAGCTGTACGTGTGTTCAGCTTTTCTGGGGGAAGGTGCGTACTTACCTGACCACCTGTCTGCAACAGCCTGTGCCTTGGAGCGCTAAGAATGTGGTGCTTGATGTGTGGGAGGCTTCGTGGTCGAATGGTTTGGGAACAGTAGGTTGGCGCTGGATGAGACTGGTGTTGGTGACTGCTAGAATGACAGTGTTGCAGCAGTGGCTAGATACCAAGGGCCCCCTGTATGGGATTTGGCGAATCCATCTTCATAAAATCATGCTTATGGAGCAGTTGTGGGCCCGAGGGAATGAGCGGCGGTGGCAGAGGTTTTTGGAGGGCTGGGGACCCCACCTGCACTCATTGCCCTGGAGAACTGTACCAATGACATAGGTACCAATGACATAGGAAAATGTGGTAGGGAGGTTCTGGAGGCAAAATTTAGGCTTTTAGGTAGGAAGTTGAAATCCAGAACTTCCAGGGTAGCATTCTCCGTAATGCTTCCTGTTCCACGTGCAGGACCCAAAAGGCAGGCAGAGCTCCGGAGTCTCAATGCGTGGATGAGACAATGGTGCAGAGATGAGGGTTTTGGATTTGTTAGGAACTGGGGAACATTCTGGGGAAAGGAGGGGCTCTTCCGAAGGGATGGGCTTCACCTTAACCGGGATGGAACCAGGCTGCTGGCATTAACCTTTAAAAAGGAGATAGAGCAGCTTTTAAACTAGATATTAGGGGAAAGCCGACAGTCGCCCAAGAGCGGATGGTTCGGAAGAATGTATCCTTCAAGGATATTACCAAAAGCAGAGAGGTTCCACAAAAGAGTAAAGTAGCCAAAATGCCCTCAAGTATGGAGCAGACAGAACTTAAAGATCCCAATTTACCCATGTCTAACAACAGCCAAATTAACATGAATAAAATACATTCTCTAAAATGCTTGTATGCAAATGCTAGAAGTTTAAAGAATAAGATGGGAGAGTTAGAATATATAGCACTAAATGAAAGGTTAGATATGATTGGAACATCAGAGACATGGTGGAAGGACAACCAGTGGGACACTGTGATACCTGGGTACAAACTATATCGTAATGATAGAGCTGATCAAATTGGTGGAGGGGTTGCGCTCTATGTTAGAGAGGGCATTGACTCAGAAAGGATTAAAGTTTTGCAGGAAACAAAATCTGCTGTAGAATCTATATGGATTGAAATTCCATATAAAGGGGGGAAGGCGATGGTAGTGGGGGTGTACTAACGAGCACCTGGCCAGAATGACCAAATGGATGATGAAATGCTCAAAGAAATCAAGGAAGCTAACAAAAGGTACAGTGCAGTAATAATAATGGGTGATTTCAATTACCCCGGTATCGACTGGGTCAGTGTCACGTCAGGACATGCTAGGGAGATAAAGTTCCTAGATGAAATAAATGACTGCTTCTTGGAGCAGCTGGTTCATGAACCGACCAGAGGGGAAGCCATATTAGACCTAGTCCTTAGTGGAACACCAGGTCTAGTGCAAGAGATAAGGGTGTTGGGGCCACTTGGCAATAGTGATCATAGCATGATCGCCTTTGATTTAATTAGTGGAGGAGGGATAGTAAGGAAATCCACAGTACTACCTTTTTAACTTTCGAAAGGGAGACTATGATAAAATGAGGAAAACAGTTAAGAAAAAACTAAAAGAAGCAGTTGCGAAGGTTTAAAGACGTACATCAAGCTTGGGTGTTGTTGAAAAATACTATCTTGGAAGCCCAGACCAGCTGTATTCCATGCTTTAAGAAAAGTGGAAGGAAGTCCAAAAAACTGCCAGCATGTTTTAAAGGTGAGGTCAGAGAGGCTGTTGTTGCCAAAAAAGCATCTTTCAGGAAATGGAAAAAAGAGCCAAACGACGAAACCTGGAAACAGCACAAGCACTGGCAAGTCAAATGCAAGGCATTGATAAGGCAGGCAAAGAGAGAATTTGAGAAGAAGCTTGCTGCGGAAGCAAAAACGCAAAATAAAGACCTTTTCAAGTACATTGGTAGCAAAAAACCTGTGAGAGAGTCAGTTGGTCCATTAGATGATAAAGGGGTTAAAGGAGCACTAAGAGGCGACAAGGCGATAGCGGAGAGACTGAATGAATTCTTTGCTTTGGTCTTTACTGAGGAAGATGTAGGGATGTTACCCATGACTGAAGTGGTATTTAAAGGTGTGGAAGAATTGAAGGAAATATCGATACATCGGGAAGATGTCTTACAACTATTAGATAAACTGAAGAGTAGTAAATCACCTGGGCCGGATGGTATACATCCAAGAGTGTTGAAAGAACTGAAATATGAGATTGCAGAACTGCTATCAGTAATCTGTGAACTATCATTAAAATCATCTCTAATACCTGAAGATTGGAGGATCGCCAATGTAACACCAATTTTTAAAAAGGGTTCCAGGGGTGATCCGGGAAACTACAGACCGGTGAGCCTGACGTCAGTACCGGGAAAAATGGTAGAAACCATCATAAAGAATAAAATTACTCAGCATGTAGATAGTCACAACCTAATGGGAGACAGCCAACATGGCTTTAGACAAGGAAGATCCTTGTCTTACTAATCTGTTATGTTTTTTTGAAGGAGTGAATAAACAGGTGGACAAAGGTGAGTCAGTTGATATTGTGTATCTGGACTTTCAGAAAGCCTTTGACAAGGTCTCTCATCAGAGACCTTTGGCAAAACTAAAGAGTCATGGGATAGGAGGCAATGTACTATTGTGGATCAGGAACTGGTTAAAAGATAGAAAGCAGAGGGTAGGGCTAAATGGCCAATTTTCCCAATGGAGAAAGGTGAATAGTGGTGTACCCCAGGGATCTGTGCTGGGTCCACTGCTTTTTGACATATTCATAAATGACCTGGAAAGTTGAATAACGAGTGAGGTTATCAAATTTGCAGATGACACAAAACTATTTAAAGTTGTTAAAACCCAAGTGGATTGTGAAAAATTGCAAGAGGATCTTGACAGATTGGAAGACTGGGCATCAAAATGGCAGATGAAATTTAATGTGGACAAGTGCAAGGTTATGCACCTAGCGAAGAACAACCCAAACTATGGTTACACGATGCAAGGTTCCACATTAGGAACTACCACCCAGGAAAAAGATTTAGGCATCATTGTGGATACCATGTTAAAACCCTCGGCCCAGTGTGCAGCAGCGGCCAAGAGAGCAAATAGAATGCTAGATATGATAAGGAAAGGAATGGAAAATAAAACAAAAGATATTATAATGCCTCTATATCGTTCCATGGTGAGACCGCACCTTGAATATTGTGTGCAGTTCTGGTCGCCATATCTTAAAAAGGATAAAGCGATTTTAGAAAAGGTTCAGGGAAGAGCCACCAAAATGGTAAAGGGGGTGGAAGGATACTCCTATGAAGAAAGGCTAAAAAGGTTAGGGCTCTTTAACCTGGAAAAGAGATGGCTGAGGGGAGATATGATAGAAGTCTATAAATTAATGAACGGAGTGGAACGGGTAAACGTAGATCGATTGTTTACGTTATCAGAATATAGAAAGACTAGGGGACATGCAATGAAGCTACAGGATAAACTATTTAAGACTAATAAAAGAAAATATTTTTTCACTCAACGTGTAATCAAACTCTGGAATTTGTTACCGGAGGATGTAGTAAAGGCTGTTAGTGTACTGGGTTTAAAAAAGGTTTGGACAAGTTCCTGGAGGAAAGGTCCATAAACCATTATTAAGAAGGGACCCAGGATATCAATGCTTGAACCAATACAAGCATTGTGGAACCTGTGTCCCTTGGGGAAACTGCTAGGTACATATGACCTAGATTGGCCACTGTTGAAAACAGAATACTGGGCTTGATGGACCTTGGTCTGACCCAGTATGGCATATCTTATGTTCTTATGACTCATTTAAGGGCCCTTCAGTTTCATTGGATTGCGCATCTTCATTAGCCAAGGCAGAGAAGGCACTATAAAAAATTTTAGATATTTTATTTTATTATACTTCTTTGTGTTTCAAACTTTTATTAATAAACCCATGCATACACTACTGAACTAATTCCTGATGAGCCCTCATTATTTTTATTTCAATAGAATATATTAAAACAAGGATTAATCAGTCTTTGACGATTTCCTATACCGAATGCGTTATACACCTGAAACCTTTGCTATATTAAATAATCTAATTTTTTCAGTGATGTCTTATTACTGCAAATATGGATAATAAACTATGCAGCAATAACATGATTGCCCTGCAAAATCTATTAACATTCTAGAGGATTTCATTAGCATGTGGTACTCACCATATGCAGCTTTTATTAGAGCTGCAATTATAAAAAAAATTCCGTTAAAAATATCCACAGTTTCAAAGAGCACATTTGGAATATTTGATTCTGGAGCAACAATGTATGGCAGAATGTAATAAGGAGTTTGTTCTGTCATCATTTTGTTCTGTACTTACAACTGGAATGCAGATGTGAGAACTAGAATATATTTCACAGCTGGGATCTCCCACAATCTACATTTTTCAAATTCCATGTGGCTTTTCATTAAACAGAAGAGTATTTAGCTCAGTCATATATTTGAATCCTCAAAAGCAAGAAGAGATGGCATTTTGCTTCTAGTTCTTTGAGTTTTGCCAAATAATTGTTTGGAAAATTGGCATTTAAAAAATAGAATGATAAAACTCAGAAAACTGATATTTTAAGGAGACATTGGTATTATGAAGATTTGATAGACATGTACCAATTAGCCTTAAATTTCCAAGCTGAAGAATAAAATGTTATTAAAACCTTGGGTGTTATCCTTGACTCTGCCCTTTCTTTTAAACCCCATTTGGACTCCTTATCCAAATCTTCCTTTATTGCCCTTCATTGCCTTTGTTCTGCCCGATCCTCTTTCACTGAGACTCAGTTCACTCAGCTAGGTCTGGCTCTCGTTATTCCACATCTAGATTACTGCAATTCCCTGTTTCTTTGTCTTCCCCAGTAATCTCTGCCATTTAAAACCTATACAGTTCACTGGTGCCAGACTCATTCAAAAGGCCCATCGGTTCAATCATGTTTCTCCATTTCTCATCTCTTTGCACTGGTTTTCTATCTCTTTTCACATTCATTATAAGATCCTTGTTCTTGTCCACCAAGCCCTGTTTGCATCATACCCTCTTACCAGGCCACTCTTATTTCCCCTTACCTCCCAGGTCTCTCCCTTCATTCATCCAATGCTGTTCTCCTCTCCAGGGGCGGCCCAAGGGGGGTGCGGGGCCATGTGCGGAGACTCGGTGCGGGGCCTCATTTGCATAAGTGGCCTTATTTGCATAAATATTTGCATAATGTTACCATACACTAACTTTTAGTAAACATGTCTCTTAATGAGTGTATGGATAAAGAAAGACTAAAAGATTTCTACATTACTATAATCCAGTGCCAACCGCCAGGCACATTAGGAACTACTACAAACGCTGCCCATTTAGAACCCATAGCAAACCCGCTGTATCCTGACAGCATTACCAGGACTCACAAAGCACCAGTCCCTACCTATCAAAAGGAAACACTGCAAATATTAAACCAGTACATTTCAGAGAATACTGGGGAAAGAGAACAAGTGGCAATGTCAAATAGGAATTACATAAACAGAATACCTCAGCTCAGTTACACATGCAGAACATAGACCATCACCAAACAAGGAATCGCAATTTAGAAACAGGAAGGCAATAATTTAAACTGGGAACCCCAAAAGCCAAACTTGGAATGTACAACAACACTGTAGAAATAAAACTATAAATCAATTTCCTCTTGTACCAAACAAAGCGCAGACGTTAATGATGCACATTTCCCAGAACTTTCATATTCCAGTTAATAAATTCAAAATAAAGAGATATATTTCTACCTTTTGTGCATTTTTTTTTCAGTTGCAATTGCTCCAGCCACTTTCTTCTGGTTTCTTCATGTTTTCTGCTAACTCTCCTCCATCGTCTGCTGTCCATTTGTCCTTTCTTCTCTCTTCTAGTTTTCTTTCCATCCTCTCTCTCTCTACATCTGCTTTAACATACTAATCTTTATCCTTTTGCTCTTTCCTCATTTCTTATTTCATCCACACAAATTTTACCCCTCCATCCTCAATCCCCACTTACTCTCCCAATAACCCGGCCAATTGTAGATTTTTCATCCCTCCCACACAAAATATTTTTCCCCTCTCCATTTGACTCTCCCAGCCCCATCCCATTCTAATCCTCCCCCAACATCAGCTCCCTTCTAGTTCCAGTCTCACCCAGCATCCATTCCCTTCTAGTCCCTGCATCAGCCCATTTCCAGTCCTAGCCCCCCATCAACCCATTTCCAGTCCTAGCTCCCCCATCCATTTTCAGTCTGAGTCCCTTCATCAGCTCATTTCCAATCCTAGCCCCCCATCAGCCCATTTCTAGTCATTTCCTAGCCCCACCATCAGCCCATGTCAAATCCTAGCTCCCCTCCACTCAGCCCAATTCCAGTCCAAGCCCCCCCATGAGCCTACTTCCAGTTCTAGCCCCTCCATGAGTCCATTTCAATTCAAGCCCCCACCACAGCCCATTTCCAATCTTAGCTCCCCCCAACAGCCCATTTCCAGTCCTATCCTAGCTGCTCCATCAGCCCATTTTCAGTTCTAGCTCCCTTCCCTCACAGCCCATTTTCCATTCCAAGCTCCCTCCCCATCAGCTATTTGCAGTTCAAGCCTCCCCGTCCACTCAGTCCATTTCCAGTCATAGCAATCCCCCAACCCATTACCAGTCCTAGCCCCCCATCAACCCATTTTCAGTTTAAGCCCCCCCCTATAACCCATTACCAGTCCTAACCCCCCATCAGCCCACTTCCAGTCTTAACCCCATCAGCCCATTTCCAGTCAGCCCCCCATAGCCCATTGCCAGTCCTAACCCCCCCCATCAGCCCCACCAGCCCATTACTAGTCCTAACCACATCAGCCCACCTCAAGTCCTAACCCCTCCCCATCAGCCCTTTTCCTGTCCTAGCGCCCCCATAGCCCATTAGCAGTCCTAACCTCCCCCCATAGCCCATTAGCAATCCTAACCCCCATCACACCCTATTTCCAGACAGCCCCCATCAGCCCACAGCCCATTACCAGTCTTAACCCCCCCCCCCCCAGCCCATTTCCAGTCCTAACCCCCCATCATCACCCCATTTCCAGTCAGCCTCCATCAACCCCCAGCCCATTACCAGTCTTAACCCCCCCAGCCCATTACCAGTCTTAACCCCCCCCCAGCCCAATTCCAGTCAGCCGCCAACAGCCCCCCCCCATTAGCAGTCTTAACCCCCCCCCAGCCCATTTCCAGTCCTAACCCTACCCCTCCCCAGCCCATTTCCAGTCAGCCTCCATCAGCCCCAGCCCATTTCCAGTCCTAACCCCCCCTCCAGCCCATTTCCAGTCCTAACCCCCCCAACCCATTTCCAGTCCTAACCCCCCCCTTGCACATTTCCAGTCCTAACCCCCCCCCCCCTTGCACATTTCCAGTCCTCACCCCCCCCTTGCACATTTCCAGTCCTAACCCCCCCCCCCTTGCAAATTTCCAGTCCTAACCCCCCATCACCCCATTTCCAGACAGCCTCCATCAGCCCCCCCCCCTTCCCTTCCCTTCCCTTCCGGCAAATTTAAAAACAAAAACCTGGCTCTAGCTGCTGCCGCGCGTCCCGTCGCAGCAGCGGCAGAATGGCGTGTCCCGCGGGGCCCCCTCTCCACGTCGAGCCCTCTGCAAGGGCTTTTCAGATTCGCGAAGGGAGAGTGCTCCCTCGCGTCTCTGTAAAGCCCGCAGGGGCTAATGGGAAATTTCCCATCAGCCCCTCGCGTCTAAAGGGGCTGATGGGAAATTTCCCATTAGCCCCTGCGGGCTTTACAGAGACGCGAGGGAGCACAACTCTCCCCTTCGCGAATCTGAAAGCCCTTGCAGAGGGCTCGAAGAGGAGAAGGGGCCCCGCGTGACACGCCATTCTTCCGCTGCTGCGACGGACGCGGCAGCGGCAGCAGCTAGAGCCAGGTTTTTGTTTTTAAATGTAATAAAAAAAAAAGCAGAATGTTCTTTGCGCGGGGCCCCCTGAAACGCGGGGCCCTGTGCAAAAAACATTCTTGCTCAATGGACGGGCCGGCCCTGCGCGGGACACGCCATTCTGCCGCTGCTGCGACGGACGCGGCAGCGGCAGCAGCTAGAGCCAGGTTTTTGTTTTTAAATGTAATAAAAAAAAAAAGCAGAATGTTCTTTGCGCGGGGCCCCCTGAAACGCGGGGCCCTGTGCAAAAAACATTCTTGCTCAATGGACGGGCCGGCCCTGCTCCTCTCCCTCCCCCCTCCTTCTGCTCTGCACCTTGATGTTTCTAGAAATTCTTCCTTCTCCTACACTGGCACATCCCTGGGAAACTTTTTCCCTTTCTGTCTTCAATCTGAGTCTTCTTTCCCCATTTTCAAGAAATACCTCAAGATCTGGCTGTTTCAACAAGCCTTCCCCCAGGACAAAGCTCCCTGACACCCTCTTCTGTGCCAGCAACCTGCTTAACTTTACTACCCTCTTCTCTCCCCCGCCCCCCCCCCCCCCACATTATTATGCCCTCCTCTGTCTTTCCATTTCTTCTTTGTTTCTGTTTGTTTCTTTTTCCCCTTTCAAATTTACTTTGTAAACCACTGCAATAGCTATTTGCTTGTCAGCAGTATAGCAAGCACTTGAAATAAATAAATAAATGCTTACTAAAGGATGATAGCTGCTACCGAGGAGCTAAAACAAATTTATCCCACAGCGGTAGCAGCTAATGTAAGAGAAATACAAATATCGTAAGCACTTTACTGCAAAAGTGTATGTGCATTTCACACGGTGGACCCAGAGGGGGCGGGATTGAGACAGGGAGTGGGCTTGCCAATTATCGGCATTCATTGCATGACAATTTGTCTTGAAATGGCTGCCTAATCAGGCGTCATCATGGCTGTAGATAATGCCACCTCAAGAAGTTGCTTTATCTGCTGGCAGTCCTCCGTGGCAGGCATCACAGCCGCTGCTGATTGGCAGCAGCCATCCAGGGGCGGCCCAAGGGGGGTGCGGGGCCATGTGCGGAGACTCGGTGCGGGGCCTCATTTGCATAAGTGGTCTTATTTGCATAAATATTTGCATAATGTTACCATTCACTAACTTTTAGTAAACATGTCTCTTAATGAGTGTACGGATAAAGAAAGACTAAAAGATTTCTACATTACTATAACCCAGTGCCAACCGCCATGCACATTAGGAACTACTACAAACGCTGCCCATTTAGAACCCATAGCAAACCCGCCGTATCCTGACAGCATTACCAGGACTCACAAAGCACCATACCCTACCTATCAAAAGGCAACACTGCAAATATTAAACCAATACATTTCAGAGAATACTGGGGAAAGAGAACAAGTGGCAATGTCAAATAGGAATTACATAAACAGAATACCTCAGCTCAGTTACACATGCAGAACATAGACCATCACCAAACAAGGAATCACAATTTAGAAACAGGAAGGCAATAATTAAACTGGGAACCCCAAAAGCCAAACTTGGAATGTACAACAACACTGTAGAAATAAAACTATAAATTAATTTCCTCTTGTACCAAACAAAGCGCAGATGTTAATGATGCACATTTCCCAGAGCTGACATATTCCAGTTAATAAATTCAAAATAAAGAGATATCTTTCTACCTTTTGTGCATTTTTTTTCAGTTGCAATTGGTCCAGCCACTTTCTTCTGGTTTCTTCATGTTTTCTGCTAACTCTCCATCGTCTGCTGTCCATTTGTCCTTTCTTCTCTCTTCTAGTTTTTTTTTTTCCATTCTCTCTCTCTACATCTGCTTTAACATACTAATCTTTCTCCTTTTGCTCTTTTCCCTCATTCCTATTTCATCCATACAAATTTTACCCCTCCATCCTCAATCCCCAATTACTCTCCCAATACCTGGCCAATTGTAGATTTTTCATCCCTCCTACACAAAATATTTTTCCCCTCTCCATTTTAATAATCTCCCAGCCCCATCCCATTCTAATCCTCCCCCAACATCAGCTCCCTTCTAGTTCCAGTCTCACCCAGCATCCATTCCCTTCTAGTCCCTGCATCAGCCCATTTCCAGTCCTAGCCCCCCCATCAGCCCATTTCCAGTCCTAGCTCCCCCATCCATTTCCAGTCCAAGTCCCTTCATCAGCTCATTTCCAATCCTAGCCCCCCCATCAGCCCATTTCTAGTCATTTCCTAGCCCCACCATCAGCCCATGTCAAATCATAGCTCCCCTCCACTCAGCCCAATTCCAGTCCAAGCCCCCCCATGAGCCTACTTCCAGTTCTAGCCCCTCCATGAGTCCATTTCAATTCAAGCCCCCACCACAGCCCATTTCCAATCTTAGCTCCCCCAACAGCCCATTTCCAGTCCTATCCTAGCTGTTCCATCAGCCCATTTTCAGTCCGAGCTCCCTTCCCTCACAGCCCATTTCCATTCCAAGCCCCCTCCCCATCAGCTATTTGCAGTTCAAGCCTCCCCTTCCACTCAGCCCATTTCCAGTCCTAGCAACCCCCAACCCATTACCAGTCCTAGCCCCCCGTCAATCAACTTCCAGTCCTAACCCCCATCACCCCATTTTCAGTTTAAGCCGCCCCTATAACCCATTACCAGTCCTAACCCCCCCCATCAGCCCATTTCCAGTCAGCCCCCCATAGCCCATTGCCAGTCCTAACCGCCCCATCAGCCCACAGCCCATTACCAGTCCTAACTACATCAGCCCACCTCAAGTCCTAACCCCTCCCCATCAGCCCATTTCCTGTCCTAGCCCCCCCCTAACCCATTATCAGTCCTAACGCCCCATCCGCCCACTACCACTCTTACCCCCCCCCTCGCCCCTTGCCAGCCCTCATCAGCCCCCCGCCCATTGCTAGTCTTAACCCCCCCAGAGCCCACTGCCAGTCTTAACCCCCCTCCCCAGCCCATTGCCAGTCTTAACCCCCCCTCCCTAGCCCACTGCCAGTCTTAACCCCCCTCCCCAGCCCATTGCCAGTCTCAACCCCCCTCCCTAGCCCATTGCCAGTCTTAACCCCCCTCCCTCCCTCCCTAGTCCATTGCCAGTCTTAACCCCCCTCCCTCCCTCCCTCCCTCCCTAGCCCACTGCATTTCTTAACCCCCCATAGCCCACTGCCAGTCTTAACCCCCCTCCCCAGCCCATTGCCAGTCTTAACCCCCCCTCCCTAGCCCACTGCCAGTCTTAACCCCCCCCCCCCCCATAGCCCACTGCCAGTCTTAACCCCCCCCCCCCCTAGCCCACTGCCAGTCTTAACCCCCCTCCCCAGCCCACTGCCAGTCTTAACCCCCCTCCCTAGCCCATTGCCAGTCTCAACCCCCCTCCCTCCCTAGCCCATTGCCAGTCTCAACCCCCCTCCCTCCCTAGCCCATTGCCAGTCTCAACCCCCCTCCCTCCCTCCCTAGCCCACTGCCTGTCTTAACCCCCCCATAGCCCATTGCCAGTCTTAACCCCCCATAGCCCACTGCCAGTCTTAACCCCCCTCCCCAGCCCATTGCCAGTCTCAACCCCCCTCCCTCCCTAGCCCATTGCCAGTCTCAACCCCCCTCCCTCCCTAGACCATTGCCAGTCTTAACCCCCTCCCCTCCCTCCCCAGCCCATTGCCAGTCTCAACCCCCTCCCCTCCCTCCCCAGCCCATTGCCAGTCTCAAACCCCCTCCCTCCCCAGCCCATTGCCAGTCTCAACCCCCCTCCCTCCCCAGCCCATTGCCAGTCTTAACCCCCTCCCTCCCTCCCTCCCTCCCTAGCCCATTGCCAGTCTTAACCCCCCTCCCTCCCTCCCTCCCTCCCTAGCCCATTGCCAGTCTTAACCCCCCTCCCTCCCCAGCCCAGTGCCAGTCTTAACCCCCCTCCCTCCCTCCCTCCCTCCCTAGCCCATTGCCAGTCTTAACCCCCCTCCCTCCCTCCCTAGCCCATTGCCAGTCTTAACCCCCCTCCCTCCCCAGCCCATTGCCACTCTTCACCACCCTCCCTCCCTAGCCCATTGCCTTTCTTAACCCCCCTCCCTCCCTCCCTCCCAAGCCCATTGCCAGTCTTAACCCCCCTCCCTCCCTAGCCCATTTACAGTCCTACCCGCCCCCCCCTCGGCTCATGGCAATTTAAAAAAAAAAAAAAAAAATGGCGGCTGCCACCGCGGCGGCATGGAGTGTCCCGCGGTGCTCCCACTGCCCGGCGGAACTCTCCCGGCATGGCTGAGCCCCTCTCTGCCGGCTTGCAGATACGCGAAGGGAGAGAGTCTCCCTCGCGTCTCTGTTAAGCCCGCAGGGGCAGATGGGAAATTTCCCATCAGCCTCTGCTTCCCATCAGCCCCTGCGGGCTTAACAGAGACGTGAAGAAGACTCTCTCCCTTCGCGTATCTGCAAGCCGGCAGAGAGGGGCTCAGCCGTGCCGGGAGAGTTCCGCCGGGCAGAGGGAGCCCCGCAGGACACTCCATGCCGCCGCGGCCAGCTTTTTTTTTTTTTTTTAATTTCAATTAAGAAAAAGCAGAATGTTCTTTGCGCGGGGCCCCCCGAAGCGCGGGGCCCTGTGCAAAAAACATTCTTGCTCAATGGACGGGCCGGCCCTGCAGCCATCTGCCCTGTAGACAAGCCATCCATGACTACGATTACTTTTGACACGACATAACATGTCGCCTAGATATAAATAGTTACCCCAGTTTTATCCAAGTTTTAGTACCTGTTCTTTGTAAACTCAGATCAACTTGCTGCACTGTGCTAGTCATTCTGTTTCATGTAAACCACACTGATGTTGAATAGTGCGGTATAAAAGAGACTGTAAATAAATAAATAAAATAAGTGGCCTTCTATGCCCCAATCATTCCCCTCCTCCCCCGATGCAACAATATTGTCAGTGCCATGAATGTAAAGATGCGCAGCACAGACGACATTTTTAAATGTGACTTCCCTCCCGCCCCGAACAGCTTCTGCCCTCTTACATGGTACTCACAAATATGACCATGATCTCATAGTGCTACCCCCTAGCTTCAGGTTGCTAAAGGGCAGCACCTCATGAGATGGCCATTTTGTACTTGGACCATGATGGGGACAGGAGTGGGGAGGACCACTCCTGCCCCCATTGATCACTGGACCGCTAGGGATGGTTTAAGATAATGGTGGGGAGGGAAGAGCATTGAGGAACCCAGGGGACCCCCATAGGCTGACTGAGTAGCCAGGAGTTCTAGGTTTCAATGGAGTGGAGGGAGGGGCAGATTGAAACCCCACCTGGCTAGCTAGGTTTCTTTTGAAATGGGTAAAGGGCAGCCTGGGGTGCTCGACTGACTAGCCAGGATAGTTATGTTGTCTGGGGGTGTGCCGATCCTACCCAGACAGCTCCTGATGGGGGATCGGGGGCTGTTTAGGGGGAGTTAAGTGCTGAAGGGGGGGGATAAGGCACTTTTTTATTGTTGGTGCAACAGATCTTTAAATCAGTGGCACCAACAATATTTGCAGTTTGGGGGCCCAATGACAGCATGGGGAGGGCATGGTAGCAATCAGGGCACAGAGCTAGTAACAGCTCTGTGCCCCCAATCCCTGCCTGTCCTCCCCTTGGAGTCATTGCAGAGACCTGCAATACCTGCATTGGGAGCAACATGGGACTTCCCGCACTACCTGCCGATGCAAGCACCACAGGTCTGCATAGTGAATCCAAAGCCTCTGTGTTATGTGCATTTTTTTAAATACTAACTGCAATGGCTAAATATCATTTGGATATTCAACACTGGTGTCTACATAAAAAGTAATTTTAGAAGTTGTGCCTAAATTAACATGCATTGTGATATGCATATTTCATGCCTATTTATAAAGGGGTAAGCAGTTGAAAATGTGTTAATTTAAGGTGTGAGGACTGACTGGTATAAATGCCTATACCTAGATTTTTCAAAAACACACATAAAGAAAATAAATCATATGACTCCATTGACTCCCTTTCCATTTCCGTATCCAGTTCAAACTTCTCCTACTGACCTAAAAGTGCACTCATTCTGCTGATCCTTTCTACCTTTCCTCTCTTATCTCTCCCTACACCCCTCCTCAGGAACTCCGCTCTTCTGGAAGATCCCTTCTATCTGTGCCCTTTTCTACTGTCAACTCCAAACTTCGATCCTTCCACTTTGCTGCTCCTTATGCCTGGAACAAAATTCCTGAGTCTGTACGTCAGGCTTCTTCTCTGGCCCTTTTCAAATCCAGGCTGAAAACTCACCTCTTCGAGATTGCTTTTGGATCCTGATCTGCTTAGTCTCCTATGTGTTTTCTTACCATTCCCCTAGATATTTCCTTGTTCTCAGCTGTTGTGTTGTCTGTCTTCAGGGCCGGCCCGTCCATTGAGCGAGAATGTTGTTCGCACAGGGCCCCGCGCAAACCACATTCTCGCTCAATGGACTGCTGCAGAGGGAGCCGGGGAAGCCCGCGCGAAGCCCCGGCTCCCTCTCAACAGCCCGCGAGCGTGAAGAGCCTTTACCTTCACGCTGGCGGCTGTTTCAATGAAGCCGCGAATGCCGGGAGATGTTAAAGGGCATTGCCTTTAACCTTTCCCGGCATTCGCGGCTTCATTGAAACAGCCGCCAGCAGGAAGGTAAAGGTTCTTCACGCTGGCGGGCTGTGCAGAGGGAGCCGGGGCCTCGCGCGGGCTTCCCCGGCTCCCTCTGCAGCCCCTTAGATGGCGAGGGGCTCTTCGGGGGGGGGGCGGCTAGGACTGGATGGGCTGTAATGGGGGGGGGGGAAACAGACTGGAAATGGGCTGTGATGGGGGGAACGGACTGGAAATGGGCTGTGATGGGGGGGGAACAGACTGGAAATGGGCTGTGATGTGGGGGGGGGGAACGGATTGGAAATTGGCTGTGATGGGGGGGGAACGGACAAATTGGGCTGGGATGGGGGGAAACAGACTGGAAATGGGCTTTGATGGGGAGGGAGAACAGACTGGAAAAGGGCTGTGATGGGGGGAACGGACTACAATTGGGCTGTGATGGGGGAGGACTGCAAATGGGCTGTGATGGTGGGGGGGATAGTACTGCAAATGGGCTGTGATGGTGGGGGGAATGGACGAAATGGGCTGTGATGGGGGGGAACTTGGATTGGAAATGGGCTGATGAAGAGCTGGATTAGGACTGAAAATGGACTTATGGGGGCTGGAATAGGGCGAAGTGGGCTGACGAGGGGGCTAGGATTGGAAATTAGCTGATGGGGGAGCGTGGAGGAAATGGGCTGATGAGGGACTGGAATGGAACTGGAAAAGAGCATATGGGGGCTAGGACTGGAAATGGGCTGATGAGGAGCTAGGATAGGACTAGAAATGGGCTGATGGGGGGAACGTAGACTGAAAATGGGTGATGGGCTGGAATAGGACACTGGAAATGGGCTGATGGGGGCTGGAATAGGACTGGAAGTGGGCTGATGGGAGTTGGAAATGGGCTGATGGGGGGCTGGAATGGAACTGGAAAACAGCATATGGGAGGCTAGGACTGGAAATGGGCTGATGTGGAAGCTTGGGAGACTGGGACTAGAAGGGGGCAGATGCTGGGTGGGTCTAGAACTATAAAGGAGCTGATTTTGGGGGAGGACTAGAAAGGGATGGGAAATGAGAATGGAGAGGGGAAAAGATATTTTGTGTGGGAGGGAAGAAAAGTCTACGAAGGGCCGGGTATTGGAAGAGTAAGTGTAGATTGAGAATGGAAGGGTGAAATTTGAGTGGATGATAAAGCAATAAGGAAAGAAATGGAGGAAAGAGCAAAAGGGGAAAGATCAGTATGTTAAAGCAGATATAGAGAAAAAATTTGGAAAAAAATCTAAAAGAGAAGAAAGGAAAATGGATAGCTCGCAGAAGACACAAAGAAACCAGAAGAAAGTGATTGGAGCAATTGCAACTGAAAAGAAAATGCACAAGCAACAAAAGGTAGAAAAATACTTTTTTATTTTGAATTTATTAACTGGAATATATCAGCTCTGGGAAATGTGCATTCATCTTTTGTGTTTTGTTTAGTACAAGAGGAAATTAATTTATAGTTTTATTTCTCCAGTGTTGTTGTACATCCCAAGTTTGGCTTTTGGGGTTCCCAGTTTAATTATTGTCTTCCTATTTCTAAATTGTGATCCCTTGTTCTTTGGTGACGGTCTATATTCTGCATTTTAACCAAGCTGAGGTATTCTGTTCATGTAGTTTCTATTTGACCATGTCACTTGTTCTCTTTCCCCAGTAGGAGATGCATTGGTATTCTCTGAGATGTATTGGTTTAATATTTGCAGTGTTGCCTTTTGATAGGTAGGGTTTGGTGCTTTGTGAGTCCTGGCAGAGCTGTTATGATATGGTGGATTTGCTATGAGTTCTAAAAGGTCAGTGTTTATAGTACTTCCTAATGGGCCTGGCGGTTGGCACTGGAATATAGTAACGTAGAAATCTATTAGTCTTTCTTTATCCAGACACTCATTAAGAAGCATGTTTACTAAAAATGCATGTTAACATTATGCAAATATTTATGCAAATGAGGCTCCCTATGCAAATGAGACCCCGCAATTAATCTCCGCACATGGCCCCACACCCCCCTTGGGCCGCCCCTGTCTGTCTTGACTATATTCTAAGCTCTGATGAGAACGAATAGACTTTTACATGTGTCTGAAAAGTGCTGTGAACGCCTTGTAGCGCTATACAAATGATCAGTAGTAGTAGTTGAAGTATAAACAGTATTTTATAACATAGCTTTATAATGTAATTGCATGCTGCACCTACATTCTGCCTAAACTCTACCTCTGTACATGCCCACAGTGAAAGTACTCACAGTCGGCCTGATGTGCACACGTTCAGAATAATGACTGCATCAAATACATGTGAATAAGAATAAAATACCTAGATTTATGCACATTGTTCATGCATAAATTTAGGCAGCTTTTTATAAAATTACTCCCACAGTGGCCAATCTTCTGGGTCCCTCAGCTTTGTATTGGCCGCTATTTGCTGCTTTTTCATTTATTTATTTTATCTGGCACTGCCTCTTTAAATTTCACGATGGCCTACACTCTAACTAAATTAAATAAAGAGAGGGTTTAACTCAAATTTAATTTGTTAACATGCATTTTTTAGCTTTGTCTCTTTGTTAACTCCTACAGATAGCTTTGGATATATCCCCTGTTATTGTTTCTCTCATATCTATGCTATGGTCCTTTTAAGAGCCTGGCAGATTTCCCTTCAGTCACTAGGAGTCTTCTGCTGATGATATAGAGGCCAATGTTAATGCACAGTTAGGAGGTTATTCTGTACCATGAATAATGGGGATGGATGTCCCAATGGGATGTCTATCCCCGGTATTCATCGGTTTCCAGCTAATGTCTAACTTCCCCGCCGGTTGTGCGGGGAATTTAGAAGGGGGCAGGGAAGGGGCGGCTCGGGGGCAGAGGCAGGGCAGGCGGTGGGTGCTCGCCAGCCCTGGACGTACAAGGCCGATTCTAATGTCAGCCCTGTACATCCAGGGCTGGCGACTTGTACTGGGAAGTTATTCCACCTCTGAGGTGGAATAACTTCCCAGTACATCCAGGATCAGTGGCCCAGGGCGCAAATGGGGCAGGGGGGCCTGAAGACATTCCCCACAGCCCTACCTTGGCCTTAGGAGGCCAGATCAGGGATCGGGCTGCGGGGACTGCAGCATTGGAGTCCAGCAGCAAGTATCGTGGCTCTTCAATGGCAACATGACGCCATAGCTCCGCAGCTCTATTGACTGAATTAGCCGGGAAGGTATTATATGTGCAGGCCAAGCTGAATCATGGTCCCAGTCTACACATGCAGGACTATTTGCTAGACGTGCCCCGCAGAATGAGAATCACGATCCTCTCTGTACGTCATAAGAACATAAGATATGCCATACTGGGTCAGACCAAGGTCCATCAAGCCCAGTATCCTGTTTCCAACAGTGGCCAATCTAGGTCATACGTACCTAGCAGTATCCCCAAGAGACACAGGTTCCACAATGCTTATATTGGGTAAAGCATTGATATCCTGGGTCCCTTTTTAATATGGATTTATGGACCTTTCCTCCAGGAACTTGTCCAAACCTTTTTTAAACTCAGCTACACTAACAGCCTTTACTACATCCTCCGGTAACAAATTCCAGAGTTTGATTACACGTTGAGTGAAAAAATATTTTCTCTTATTTGTCTTAAATAGTTTACCCTGTAGCTTCATTATATGTCCCCTAGTCTTTCTGTATGCTGATAGCGTAAACAATTGAGCTATGTTTACCTGTTCCACTCCATTCGTTAATTTATAGACCTCTGTCATATCTCCCCTCAGCCGTCTCTTTTCCAGGTTGAAGAGCCCTAACCTTTGTAGCCTCTCTTCATAGGAGTAGCCTTCCATCCCCTTTACCATTTTGCTGGCTCTTTTCTGTACCTTTTCTAATAATGCTATATCCTTTTTAAGATACGGCGACCAGAATTCCACACAATATTCAAGGTGCGGTCGTACCATGGAACAATGCAGAGGCATTATAATATCCTTTGTTTTATTTTCCATTCCTTTCCTTATGATACCTAGCATTCTATTTGCTTTCTTGGCCGCCGCTGCACATTGGGCGGGGGGTTTTAACATGTTATCCACGATGACGCCTAAATCTTTTTCCTGGGTAGTGGTTCCCAATGTGGAACCTTGCTTCGTGTAATCATAGTGTGGGTTGTTCTTTCCTAGGTGCATAACTTTGCACTTGTCCACATTAAATTTCATCTGCCATTTGGATGCCCAGTCTTCCAATTTATCCAGATCCTCCTGCAGTTTTCCGCAATCCCCTTGGGTTTTAAGAACTTTAAACAGTTATGTGTCATCTGCAAATTTGATAACCTCACTAGTTATTCCCTTTTCCAGGTCATTTACCCTCACCCCCTCAAGTTAATATATCAACTCCATTGTACACATGTTCACACTGAATTCCCAATACTCGGTCTCATTGTACATATGTAAGTAGTTTAGTTTGCATTCCCCGTTTATCCAAGTTATTACTCCTGTTCTATGTAAAGCATAAACATGTTATCCAAGTTGTTTTCTCCTGTTCTATGTGAAGCCAAACAGTTTGTTATGGTCATTTTGTTGTATGTAAACCGCGCTGACAATAGTGCGGTATATAAGAAATTGTAATAAATAAATAATAAAATAAATTTATGAATACGTCAAAAAGCAGCAGACCCAGTACAGATCCCTGGGGTACTCCACTATTCACCTTTTTCCATTGGGAAAATTGGCCATTTAGCCCTACCCTCTGCTTTCTATCTTTTAACCAGTTCCCGATCCACAATAGTACACTGCCTCCTATCCCATGACTTTTTAGTTTTGCCAAAAGTCTCTGATGAGGGACCTTGTCAAAGGCTTTCTGAAAGTCCAGATATACTATATCAACCGCCTCACCTTTATCTACCTGTTTATTCACACCTTCAAAAAAACATAGATTAGTAAGACAAGATCTTCCTTGTCTAAAGCCATGTTGGCTGTCTCCCATTAGGCCATGACTATCTACATGCTGAGTAATTTTGTTCTTTATGATGGTTTCTACCATTTTTCCCGGTACTGACGTCAGGCTCACTGGTCTGTAGTTTCCCAGATCACCCCTGGAAAAATTTTAAAAATTGGCGTTACATTGGCGATCCTCCAATCTTCACGTATTACAGATGATTTTAATGAAAGTTCACAGATTACAAATAGCAGGTCTGCAATCTCATATTTCAGTTCTTTCAACACCCTTGGATGTATACCATCCGGTCCAGGTGATTTGCTACTATTCAGTTTATCAAACAGTTGTAATACATCTTCCCGGTATAGCGATATTTCTCTCAATTCCTCTGCAGTATCACCTTTAAATACCACTTCAGACTTGGGTAACATCCCTACATCTTCCTCAATAAAGACCAAAGCAAAGAATTCATTCAGTCTCTCCGCTATAGCCTTGTCTCCTCTTACTGCCCCTTTTACCCCTCTATCATCTAACGGTCCAATTGACTCTCTCACAGGTGTTTTGCTATGAATGTACTTGAAAAAGTCTTTATTTCATGTTTTTGCATCCATAGCAAGTTTCTTCTCAAATTCTCGCTTTGCCTGCCTTATCAATGCTTTGCATTTAATTTGCCAGTGCTTGTGCTGTTTCCAGTTTGTCATTTGGCTATTTTTTCCATTTCCTGAAAGATGCTTTTTTGGCAGCAACAGCCTCTCTGACCTCACCTTTAAACCATGCTGGCAGTTTTTTGGACTTTCTTACACTTTTCTTAATGCGTGGAATACAGCTGGTCTGGGCTTCCAGGATAGTATTTTTAAACAACACCCAAGCTTGATGTAAGTCTTTAACCTTTGCAACCGCTCCTTTTAGTTTTTTCTTAACTATTTACCTCATTTTATCATAGTCTCCCTTTCGAAAGTTAAAAGGTAGTACTGTGGATTTCCTTACTATCCCTCCTCCACTAATTAAATCAAACGCGATCATGCTATGATCACTGTTGCCAAGTGGCCCCAACACCCTTATCTCCTGCACCAGATCTGTGTTCCACTAAGGACTAGGTCTAATATGGCTTCCCCTATGGTCAGTTCATGAACCAGCTGCTCCAAGAAGCAGTCATTTATTTCATCTAGGAACTTTATCTCCCTAGCATGTCCTGCCGTGACACTGACCCAGTCGATACTGGGGTAATTGAAATCACCCATTATTATTACTGTGCTGTGACTTCTGTTAGCTTCCTTGATTTCTTTGAGCATTTCATCATCCATTTGTTCATTCTGGCCAGGCGGTCGATAGTACACCCCCACTGCCATCACCTTCCCCTTCATACATGGACTTTCAATCCATAGAGATTCTACAGCAAATTTTGTTTCCTGCAAAACTTTAATCCTTTCTGACTCAATGCCCTCTCTAACATAGAGCGCAACCCCTCCACCAATTTGATCAGTTCTATCATGACGATATAGTTTGTACCCAGGTATCACAGTGTCCCACTGGTTATCCTCCTTCCACTATGTCTCTGAGATTCCAGTCATATCTAACCTCTCACTTAGTGCTAAATATTCTAACTCTCCCATCTTATTGTTTAGACTTCTAGCATTTGCATACAAGAATTTTAGAGACTGTATTTTATTAATATTAATCTGGCTATTGGTAGACATGGGTAATTTGGAATCTTTATGCTCTGACTGCACCATACTCAAGGGCATTTGGGCTACTTTACTCTTTTTTGGAACCTCTCTGCTTTTGGTAGTATCCTTCAAGGATACCTTCTTCCGAACCATGCGCTCTTGGGCGACTGTCGGCTTTCCCCTATTTTCTAGTTTAAAAGCTTCTCTCTCTCCTTTTTAAAGGTTAATGCCAGCAGTCTGGTTCCATGCTGGTTAAGGTGAAGCCCATCCCTTCGGAAGAGCCCCTCCTTTCCCCAGAATGTTCCCCAGTTCCTAACAAATCCAAAACCTTCATCCTTGCACCATTGTCTCATCCATGCATTGAGACTCCGGAGCTCTGCCTGCCTTTTGGGTCCTGCACATGGAACGGGAAGCATTTCATAGAACGCTACCCTGGAAGTTCTGGATTTCAACTTCCTACCTAAAAGCTTAAATTTAGCCTCCAGAACCTCCCTACCACATTTTTCCTATGTCATTGGTACCGACATGTACCAAGACAGCAGACTCCTCCCCAGCACTATCTAAGACCTTATCTAGGTGGTGCGTGAGGTCTGCTACCTTTGCACCAAGTAGGCATGTTACCAGGTGATCCTCACGTCCACCAGCCACCCAGCTATCTACATGCCTAATGATTGAATCACCAACTATAACAGATGTCCTAACCCTTCCCTCATGGGGACATGGCCCTGGAGAAATGTCCTCAGTGCGAGAGGGTTTTACATCACCTGGAGGACAGGTCCTAGTTACAGGATCATGTCCTGCCACACCAGGGTGATGCTGTCCTGTCACGTGACCTCTCTGCTCCATGACAACAGGGATGCTGCCAGACTGGAGGTGGGACTTCAGAACTATATCCCTGTAGGTCTCGTCCATGTACCTCTCTGTCTTTCTTATGTCTTCCAGATCTGCTAATGTAGCCTCTAGAGAACAGACTTGTTCCCTGAGAGAAAAGAGCTGCTTGCACTTAGTGCATACGTAAGACCTCTCACCAACTGGGAGAAAATCATACATATGACACTCAATGCAAAAGACTGGAAAGCCCCCATCTCGCTGCTGGACTGTTGTCTGCATCTTAGTTTAAAGCTTGTATTTAGGTCTTTAAATTCTGTACTTACTAAGGGTTGGTGTGGATGCTTATACTAATAAAAAAGTGTATCTAATACCTTGTCATGATGCGGGCATTAATAAAGTTGGTTTTAAGAAAAGAAATCCTGTTTTAGAAGAACTAGATGTGCAGTTACCTTCAGGCACAGCTAGAGGGAGCAGGAACAGACATACTGGTCTTAATGAACCTAAGCTCACTGATCACCTGCAGCTGAAAGGGAACCAGGAAGTCAGCAGTAACGGTTCACTTTATAAGCAGCAGTGGCATAAGCAGCAGTGGCAACAGCAGAGGAGGCAGCGGAATGAGAATGTGAAGCAGCAGGAGCTGAGGAAGGAGGAGAAAGAGGAAGAAGGAACTGGAACTGGACTAGAAGGAGAAACAGCAGAGAAGCCTGGAGGCTATCAAGGACATAAGCCTGATTGCTGTGAACGAAGCCAAGCTGGAAGCTGGAGGAGAAACAGACCTCACAAGGTGGGAAGCCAGAAAGCCCAAACTGGACCTGTTGTGCAAGGGGAGTTTGGTGGAAGTTGCTCCAAGGTGAGAGGCTCTGCCATGCCTACTTCCTATACTCTGCCTGTTTGTAACATAGAGAGAAGAAAGCTAAGAACCAGAGAGGGAGGTTCTGACAGAAGCTTATCTCTAGAGGATCATTGCCCAGTTTCACCTATTCAGAGGGAAAAGCATTTTTATAAGCAACGGAAGTTTTTACTCAGTGAGCCCAGGTATGAGGCATTGAACATTAACTGTAATGATTGTACTGCTAAAAGTTATGCTAAAAGAAGTATTCCTCCTAGGAGAAACAAGAGTCAAGACTGGTTCACTAAACTACCGCCAGCCTTAAGAGTCCCTGGTTATGTGAAGCCAAACTCCCAAGTAGTAGATTACCATGCTGAAATAGACAGGGACAGTGGAAGCCCTTTGAATCAGTATAGGGGAGAGGAATTGATGGAAGTGGATTCTCCCAGCACTATTCCCTCACCTTTGCCTGAGGAAATGGAATGTGATTGGTGCACTGCCTATGCTCCAAAGTGTGTATGCTCCACAGAAGAATAAATGAAGTATAAGTTGATGTTTATTATACTGAATATTACTTTGAAGAAAAACTGCTTTAAACTGTGAAGTAACAGTTAACTAGCCAGTGAATATTGGTACCTTTTAAAACAAAGGACTGTTTCTGTTATCTAAAATATCTTAGTTGAGCCTTGCTTTAAACAGGGAATAAAAGCCTTGTCGCCCCCGCCTGGCCAGGTAGATAACTGATACCAGGTGAGGTCGCCTTTTTACTTTAAAACAAGTTTCCCTCAAAATGGCTGCCAGGAGGGCTGCTGGGAATTGTAGTCCTATCTTAAAGCAAAGGAGTTGTGATCCGAGGGTTAGGCATAAGACAGAGAAAATTTATTTAATGTAATCAGGGGTTCCTTCATACACAGGACACAAGTGGAAAAATCAAATAAAGGATTTAATCCCACGCTACAGCTTCAAAAGAAATAGGAACAACTTTGCTTGTATTTCAAAAATGCAAAGAAACAGGCACAACTCTGCTTGTAAATCAAAATGCCACTTATTCCAAAACTTTTAAATTCTTAAATGTTTCTCTTCTTTACAGGAACAAAACTCTTGCAGCAAAACAACTCTTTAAATGTCCTTTGAACATTTAATATCAGCTTTCAACCTTATAAGTTGTGTTTAGCACTCAGCTGTTTTCTTTGGTTGTGACGTCTTCACAACTCAGGCTGCTTCCTAAGCAGGCATACATTCAATGGCTTTCTGGCTCAGCTCTCTTCTACGTCAGAGGCTTGACATACAGCACATTGCATTTCAAAGGAACTGTCTTCCATATCTGTTATCTCCATATCTTCAACGCTATCATTCTCACACACATCCAAAGACATCTGAGGGGAGAGCTTACTATTCTCTTTCCTAATCAATTCACTCAATTTCTTAAGCAGGGCTTGTTTCTGCACTAGCTCGTCTGCAATATGAGCTACTTGATACTTGGATAAACAGTCTCTCTTTATCCTGGGGTTTGACTTGTTGCTGGAATCAGCTTTTAACTCTAAAGCTAATTCTCCCAAACTTTTACTGTTTAAGAACTGAGAAGGACACACTTGCCTGGTTTCAGAGGTATTCAGAATCTCTCTCTGCCCTGCAAGCCAGTCATGCTGTCTTCCGTTTGCAGCAGCTTCATTTGCCTTCACCAGCCTCTCTTTCCTTGCTCTCCCAGCTGTGCTTGGCAATCTCTCATCAGTTCTCTCTCTTCGGCTTCCAGTGTTTCCTTCACACTGTCTTTCATGCTCAGCAAGCACTCTCTCACTTGCCCTCGCTTCCCTCTCTCCGTCTCTGGCTCTCCATTCTCCGGCTCTATCTGTGTTTCTGAAAGTCAGCTTTTTAAACTTTCCTTCCTCCTGAGCCACACCTTGCTCCCAGCACATGTGATTAGGGTCAAGCTTCTCCCTGACGTGCTGCTGTGGGTGGGGCTTAGGGATGACTAGGTTCTGAGTCATAGACTCTTGGTTACTAGGGAAACCCTTGATACTTTCTGAATTAAAGTGATAGGACTCATTTCCCTGTGTCTCTCTATGTTCAGCAGTGCTTTCCTCACCACAGCCTTTATTACCCTACACTTGGACTCTTTGTTCTTTAACAGCGCTACCTAGTGGCGTATAATCTTTGTGTCACCGGCAACCGAGTGACAACCTTTAATATACGTTGTTCACCTGAAGCTTAATTAATCTCAGGTCCTCAATGTATGACTGATTTGGATAAAGAGCTGCACCTGAGAGCAGCCCCTTTCCTCTAAGACTTGTAAGTACCTATAAAGCTACAATTACCCCAGGTGAGGGAGGGAGGGAAATAAGACCTATTAAAAGAGGGCTGTTACAAGGTACCCTGTCCTGAAACCTCAGCAGGGGGGGAGGGGGTTAGTCCCTCAGGTAGACTAGAGCAGGAAAAAAAGTTTAAAACGCAGCATGTTCTAGGGACAGAGCAGGAAGAGAAATTTAATTTAAAGTAACAGTTAACCTGGCTACTACACAAAGGGCAGATAGTTGAAAGAGGCAGGGTAAGTTATACAGCTGAGAAAGCTGAAGTGCAAAACTAAAGGGAACAGGGAGATGAAGTAGCACACCAATAAAGACAAACAAATAAATAAATAGACAGCTAGAACTCACAGCAAGTCGTCACAGGAGTTAAATATCCACCTCTCTAGCAGAGCACTGTGAGGGTACTGCTCTTCCCAGAGCAGAGAGAGGTCTGGGTCAGACCAGACATACAGAGGCGATCTACGTCCGGGATGGAATGAGCCCTTTAGTGTATAATTAGGTGTGATGTCTGAAAATATTTTTTTATGCATTACCATCATACCACAATGCAGAAAGGGGACTGGCGCAAGCATTGCCTGCGCACAAGTAGCTGCGCAGATAGTGGCACAGCACCTATTAAAATCACATGATAATGAGCTGTGCATATTCAGATGACATGGTTATTTGCTACTTCGCCCAGATGCGAAGAAGTACATAGAAGTCCAGTACATCAGATGCCGAGTTCAGTAGCACCATTGATCGACCACCTAGTTGGCGGTGTAAATCACACCAGCACAAAATGTTTTCTCCTACATGTTCTGAACTTGACATTAAAGTTAGTACATGTAGGAGAAAACATTTTGTGCTGTTGTGACTTACCAGCTACTGGCTTTGCTGTTTGCACAGGTTGGAGCAGAAGATGAAAAAGAAAATGAGAGAAACAGAGGCAACAGACAACACAACAACAACAGAGGTCTGGGAAATGAAGCAGAAGAAAGGAAAAGAGAGGAGGGTGAGGTGGCACAGGCTCAGTTGATCATCATAAGGCCCCACAGACAGGCAAGATAGCGCATATTTCAAGTGATGGCATGTCTACCAGAGAGGGTGCTGTGCGTAACTATCATTTATGCACAAGAGCAAGTTTCTCCTTATATGAACAAATCTAAACTGATATAGATCCAGTCACAGTCCAAAGGCATGCATACCAGATCTGGCAAAGTTACTCACCATGCTACATTTCTTGTGCACTGGATCTTTCCAAAATGCTATGGGAATAGCCTGTGGAATGGACCAGTTATCTTTTTCTAGTCCTTGAAAAGAACATGTCAGGGATTATACACAATATCCTGAACAACAAGCAGAGTGACAGAAGATGAAGGCAGAATTTTTTTATATTGCTAGTATGTCTAATGTAATAGGTGCAATAGATTGAACCCAAGTAGCTTTCACACCACCATCAGACAGAAAAAAGGCAGTCCGCAACAAGAAACACTTTAGTTGGTGTCTGATGTGCACATGAAGATCCTAAACGCAGTCTCCAAGTTCCCAGACAACTGTCATGATTCACATATCTTGTTGAACTCTACTACTACTACTTCCAGGGCGAGCCCAAGGGTTTCTGCTGCCCCACCTGGTGCCATGCTGCCCTCCCACGTGTTGAACCACGCTACCGCCCCCCTGCTGCTGCTGATTCTGGTGGTGGGGTTGAGGGGGGCACAGCTCATCTCCGCAGCAGGCCATGTGTGCCAGAGTACAAGGCCTGCCACTGAGCCATCCCCTCCCTGTCAAAATCAGTGGCAGCAAGGGGCAGCAGCGCCGCAAGGGTCAGCAAGGGGGGAGGGTGGAATAGCTCAGCGGGCAGAAGGCCATGTGTACCAAAACACATGGTCCGCCACCCATAGAGATCTTCTGCCCTAGGTGGCCGCCTAGTGGACGGGCCAGCCCTGACTACTACTACAACTTAACATTTGTATAGCGCTACACTGCGTAAACAATGCTGTACAAACACATGTAAGAGACAGTCCCTGCTCATCAGAGTTTACAATCTAGTCAAGACAGACAACACAACAACGGGAGACTAGGATATATCTAGGGGAATGGTAAGGAAACCCATAGGAGATAAACAGGCGGCTGAGGGGATCAGGATCCAAAGGCATTTTGAAAGAGGTGAGTTTTTAGCCCAGCATTATTTTTTTCTTTTCCTCCCCTCCCCCCTCCCCTTTAAGCTCCTCTTATGGTCCCTCTGGTCCAGGGATAGAAGACGATGGGGATCATGAGATCCGTTTTATGGAGGTTGTCACCACTGATGCAGTGCTTCCTGTTGCTACTTCCTCTTCTGAGCTGCATCCTACATTTGTAGGAGGGGGTTCAGCAATATGCTGACTTGCATCCTGGGGGAGGTTAGGTGAGTGGCACAACAGCTGCTAACAGTGGACAATATCCTCATTCACCAGCTGCCACACCACCCTCTTAATCCCCTGTCATGTATTATTCTCCTCTTCTTTCCCTGAACAGTTTTTTTTATTTTTAAATATTTCTCCCCCTCCTCCCCCCCCCTTGTTTATATATAAATATATCGACATGAATATATTTTTGGAAGATAAAGTTTTCATATTTTGACAAATTTGTGTTGCTTACTTTGTGGCGAGAGGAGGAAGGAGGGTCCAGTTTTGCAAGTTGGAGCTGTGTAGAGGTAGGGGAATGTTGGGTATGGTTACAGAGATGAGGGCTGGTGGTGTTGGGGAGACGGCTGGTGATGTTGGGGGGTATATGCAATACAGCTGGGGTTGGGGGCAGGGGAAGATTTGGTGGTAATGATGTGGTGGGACATTTGACCAGTTGCTACTTCCGTTACATATGGTGAGGGAAATGAAAACCCAGGTAGAGAGCCAGCCAGAATTTAGTACAAAAGGATAAAATGTTTTCAAAAAGAGCAGAACAAAATGCAAATGGTAACAAATTAATATAAAATTATGTAACATTTTAAAAATGAACTGAACAATAGAAAAGATATATGTAAATATATTAAATAGTGTTATATAATATTGTATATTTAGAATATAGTACATAAATATATAGATATATATTTATGCATTGACAACAAACAGATCACATTTCCAAAGACAAACAAAATAGAACATTTCAAAACAGAAGTTGAACTAGGATTGGTTCTGGTGAGGAAGGGGACAACAGCAACATGTTGGCAGTCTGCAGAAAGAAAAGAGACTGTCAAAACCCAATGAGGAGAAATGTGGTCATGCTTCCACATAGGGCTAAAAAAGCAGGCCTCCATTTACCTCCATCATCCGCAAGATAGGGTGGAAGGGGATGGGGGTGGAAAGGTAAGGCACAGATGGTTATTGGGGGGGGGGGGGGCATGTCAATGTGATTCTGCCACAGCTTGGGTCAGGGCAACAAACATATCTACCACCATCCTATGGCCTTGCTTCTGCAGCTCTGGTCAGGACAACAAGTGCTTGGACCATCCTCCTATCCTTCAGCTGGCATGGACATGCAAGGCCTCCTCTGTGTCTGTCATGAGCTCTCCAGCACTCACTTTATGTGCCGTAATTTTTTCAGCACTGCAGTGTTCACCTCCTCTTAGTGTAATATGACTTGTGCCATCATCTCTTCCAGAAAGTCTCTGGACACCCCCGTCCATCATCCTGCATTGGTCACTTCAGGTCCAGTATTAGCGCTGTCATTAGTGTCACTTGCAGCGGTATCAATGGAGCCCCAGAAAACTCTGTATCAGGGTGCTCCCAGGTGAGCACTAGAGAAAACAGTCCTAGTGTATCTGTGGCCTGGCTGTCTGTGATGAAGGCTATTTCCTCCTCCTCCCCCCCCCCCCACCCCTCACCCAGGCCTTCTGGTACTCTGTGCACTGCAATAAAATAGAAAAGAGAAGCGATATTCATTGGTCTAACCTCCATTCCAATCTTTATATCACCAAATTCACAAGGTAATGCTAGAGATATACTCACTAGCTAGGGATAGCAGACATGGAGCTCTCAGAGGCTTGCATTGCAATAAAACAGAAAAGAAGAAATATATTGATTGGTCCAACCTCTGACCCAATGCTCACATCCCCAAATTCACAAGGTAATGCTTGAAATGCAGTCAATGCTTGAAATGCAGTGGTTGGGGGGTAGCAGTCACAGAGCTCTTAGAGGAAGTCGCAAAGCTCCCAGAGATTTGCATTGCAATAAAATAGAAAAGGGGAGAGATATTCATAGGTCCAACTTCCAGCCTAATCCTCATCTCCAAATTCACAAGGTAATGCTATAGATATACTGGGGGGATTGTAATCACAGAGCTCCCAGAGGTTTGCACTGCAAGCTCCTCCTCAAAACACAGCACTACAGTAACATAGAAAAGGGGAAATATATTCATTGCTTCATTCTCCGCCCAATCATCACATCAGGGGCAGCTCAAGGCAATCTGCTGCCTGAGGTGAGGGATGAGATGGTGTCACCCCCCCCCCCCCCAGAGCAGGCAGGGGGGGGGGGAGTTTTCTCAAAACTCCAGTCAGGGACTGAACCAAACAAAAAAGCCAATTAGATAATGTGGAGGAAATGCAAGATGTTCGCACACCAAGGAACTAAAAGAAAGAGCGAGAACCACAGCACAGTTTATAACACCAAATTATAACTCATTATTATTTTGTTGTTATAAACTCCATTATGGTTCTTGCTTTGTATTTTTGAACATATATTTTGCATTCACACAACCCCCTCCCTCAACAAAGGGTGCAGAGTAGAACAGAACTAGGACATTCACCCACAGAACTCAATATCTAAAAAAAAAAAATCTGATTCTGATCATCTCACTAACAATAACAAACATTCTCCAGTACCAGACAATACAAAATAATACAAAACCCTGCAAAAAGTCACTGATGATCTGTAGAGCAAACCTACCATACCATACCAGCATCAACCTCAAAACTCACATAAGGAACATACCCAAAAAAAGCATCACTGTAAATACTGCAAGTGGGCCCTGAAACTTCCAAACACCTATTTGAAAAACTGAACAATTCGGATTACTACAGTACAGATCCCTATGTACAAACTCCATTTTAACAGAACACCTGGCCTTGGCCACACTTTCGGAACAAAGACCCTCACCAAGTACAGACTAAGTGACCATAACCTAAAAATAAACATATGTCGATAAAAATTAAACTGCAACCCCAATACAATGCAACACCAGAGAAATAGAAAAAGATGCATTTCCCTTTACTTTATAAAATATAAAGATAGCATCAAATCCGATCATTAAATTGAAAATAATATTCTCTTTTATCTTTGTTGTCTGACCATTTTGTTTTCTGATCATGCTGATCCCAATCTGAAGTTTCTGCTTTCCTCCATCTCCCAGTGCCCCTCCCCCCCCCCAGGGGTAGCATGATGGTGATGTAAAGCCATGTGCAGAGATTCATTGCGACATAATTTAGTATATTTTACTTTAAAATGTATATGCCATCCATCTAAAATCCTTGGTGGCTTCCAAACATACGCATGCAATTTAGTAAAACAGATGTTACAATAAAACAAACATAATAATTAATATTTAATTTGATTAATCAAAAGCCACTTACACAGCCCTCCCCCCCCCCCACCCAATCAAACTATTATAAGTATTTTCACATCAGATTTATTTTGCTATGACCAGATTATCAATGAGAATAGAGAAGATATAAGATACAAACAACCTAATCCCGTCAGTCATGAATTCAAAGGCTGGATTGGATTGTGCTGAACAAGTCAAATTACTACAGTACAACCTTATCTTAACAGAACGCCTGGCCTCAGCCACACACTCAGAAAACAGACCCTTACCAAGTACAGAATAAGTGACTACAACGTAAGTAAAAATAAAAATATGTAGACAAAAATTAAACTAAAATCCCAAGAAGCCAAACCCCCCATGAGGAGCAACACCAGAGAAATAAAAGAGATGCAGTTCCCCATACTGTGTAAAATATAAAGATAGTGCAAATTTCAATCACTAAATTGAAAATAAAATTATTTTTTCTACCTTTGTTGTTTGACCATTTTATTCTCTGATCATGCTGGTCTTGATCTGAGACTTCTGCTTTCTCCTGTCTTTTCTTAGCTCTCTTTCTATGGTCTATAGTCCATCTGCCATTTCTTGTCTCTCTTTTTGTTTTCTTAAACATCCTTCCATGTTGGATATTGATTTTTTTCCTTTCAGCTTTCTTCCATTTATTTCTCTCTCTCTCTCTTTCTATCCACCCAGATTTCAGTACTCCTTACTAACCAGTTCTCAATCTCCCTCTTTTTTACACCATCTACCTACTGCTTTTTAAACTTTACCCTAGTCTTTCCATTCCCCAGCTCTTCCCTGGTCCATTATTCCCTAGTCTTTTGCTCACTCTCTTCCCCTCCATGTCTAACAACTCTCATCCCCCATTCAGTGTCTCTCTCTTTCTCTCTCTGGCTCTCTTTCCCGCCATCCAGAACCTCTGCTCTGTCTTTCCTTCCATGTCTGCCCTCTCCTTTCCTATCCCCCTGCAATCAGCATCTACCCCATCTCCATACCATACCATATCATCCCCTCCCTACTACTCCCATGTCCAGTATCTCTCCATCTCTTTCTCAGCCTATTTACCCCATGTCCCTCTTCTCCCATCTCTCTCCCTGTTACCCCCATGTCCTGCATTTCTTTCTCCTCTTATTACCACATGTACAGCATCTTCCCTCTGTCTCCCTCCCCAAGTCCAGCACGTTCCCATAGTCTCCCTATAACCCCCTGGCCAACATCACCACTCTATCTCCCCTCCTTACTTCTCCCTATGTTTCTTTCCATATCCAGTATCTCTATCTCCCTAGTCCCCCACCTCAATCTTATCCCCACTGCTTCTTTATTCAGCCCCCCCCTGCACCCAGCATCTCCCTTCTGACTTCCTGTGCCCATCCACGTCCACTTCCCAATGCTACCCCCCATGTCCACACCTTGTATCTACAAGGGACAGAGCCTTCCCATGGACCAGCATGTCCCACGGGCAGGGGCTGTGCATGCCATGATCCCAGCCCAGAGAGGCAGGGTACAACTGGCCTTGCACAGCCCCTGCCCACAGGATAAGCTGCTTCCGCAGGCAGGTTCTGCCTGCTATCAGTAATCTGTGAACTATCATTAAAATCATCTCTAATACCTGAGGATTGGAGGATCGCCAATGTAACACCAATTTTTAAAAAGGGTTTGAGGGGTGATCCGGGAAACTACAGACCGGTGAGCCTGACATCAGTACCGGGAAAAATGGTAGAAACCATCATAAAGAATAAAATTACTCAGCATATAGATAGTCATGACCTAATGGGAGACAGCCAACATGGCTTTAGACAAGGAAGATCTTGTCTTACTAATCTGTTATGTTTTTTTTGAAGGAGTGAATAAACAGGTGGACAAAGGTGAGTCGGTTGATATTGTGTATCTGGACTTTCAGAAAGCCTTTGACAAGGTCCCTCATGAGAGACTTTTGGCAAAACTAAAGAGTCATGGGATAGGAGGCAGTGTACTACTGTGGATCAGGAACTGGTTAAAAGATAGAAAGCAGAGGGTAGGGCTAAATGGCCAATTTTCCCAATGGAGAAAGGTGAATAGTGGTGTACCCCAGGGATCTGTGCTGGGTCCGCTGCTTTTTGACATATTCATAAATGACCTGGAAAGTGGAATAACGAGTGAGGTTATCAAATTCGCTGATGACACAAAACTATTTAAAGTTGTTAAAACCCAGGAGGATTGTGGAAAATTGCAAGAGGATCTTGATAAATTGGAAGACTGGGCATCAAAATGGCAGATGAAATTTAATGTGGAGAAGTGCAAGGTTATGCACCTAGGGAAGAAACAACCCAAACTATGGTTACACGATGCAAGGTTCCACATTAGGAACCACCACCCAAGAAAAAGATTTAGGCGTCCTTGTGGATACCATGTTAAAACCCTCGGCCCAGTGTGCAGCGGCGGCCAAGAGAGCAAACAGAATGCTAGGTATGATAAGGAAAGGAATGGAAAATAAAACAAAAGATATTATAATGCCTCTATATCGTTCCATGGTGAGACCGCACCTTGAATATTGTGTGCAATTCTGGTCGCCATATCTTAAAAAGGATATAGCAATTTTAGAAAAGGTTCAGAGAAGAGCCACCAAAATGGTAAAGGGGATGGAAGGCTACTCCTATGAAGAAAGGCTAAAAAGGTTGGGGCTCTTTAACCTGGAAAAGAGACGGCTGAGGGGAGATATGATAGAAGTCTATAAATTAATGAACGGAGTGGAACGGGTAAACATAGATCGATTGTTTACCTTATCAGAATATAGAAAGACTAGGGGACATGCAATGAAGCTACAGGGTAAACTATTTAAGACTAATAAAAGAAAATATTTTTTCACTCAATGTGTAATCAAACTCTGGAATTTGTTACCGGAGGATGTAGTAAAGGCTGTTAGTGTAGCTGGGTTTAAAAAAGGTTTGGACAAGTTCCTGGAGGAAAGGTCCATAAACCATTATTAAGAAGGGACCCAGGATATCAATGCTTGAACCAATACAAGCATTGTGGAACCTGTGTCCCTTGGGGAAACTGCTAGGTACGTATGACCTAGATTGGCCACTGTTGGAAACAGAATACTGGGCTTGATGGACCTTGGTCTGACCCAGTATGGCATATCTTATGTTCTTATGTTCTCTGGGCCATGATCACTGCCTCCCACACCCTTCTGCCTGCAGGCAGGAGCTGTGCAAGCCATGACTGCAGTCCAAAGAAACAGTCTGTCAACAGGAGCAGATGTCAGGAGGGTGCAATCGCTGACTTCCCACCCCCACTCCCCATTCAGGATGACCTGTGGAGTGCCGGTGGACTAGTGGAGAACCTGCTCATGGAACATAAGGCTGAGTAGCGATGTGGCTTCTCATAGCCTTCTGCCTGCGGGCTCAGCGTGTCCTGCGGGCAGGCTCTCCACTGGCCTGATGGTGTTCCACAGGCCATCCTGAATGGGGGGGGGGGCAGGTGGCTAGTGACAGAACCCTCCTGACATCCAGGTCCCCCGGCTATGCTTACCCAGCTTACCGGGTAGTGCCGGCACTGGTCCAGCATTTGTCTTCAAACTCCCCCCCCCCACCCCCCGCACATTGTCCAGCATTTGTCTTCCTGTCCCTCCCCCTGTCCAGCATTTACCATTTATCCTTCTGTCCCTCTCCCATGTTGTCTAGCATTTGTCCTCCTGTCCCTCCCCCCCATTGTCCAGCATTTACCCTCCTGTCCTTACCCCCCATTGTCCAGCATTTGTCCCACCCCTTATCCCTCCCCCTGTTGTTCAACATTTGCCCTCCTGTCCCACCCCCGTCCCTCCCCCTGTTGTCCAGCATTTATCTTCCTGCCCCCTTGCCATTATTTGCCTTCCTGTCCCTCCCCCTCATTGTCCAGCATTTATCTTCCTGCCCCTCTTTTGTCCAGCATTTGCCGTCCTGTTCCTTCCCCCTGTTGTCTAGCATTTGTCCTCCTGCCCCTCAACCATCCAGCATTTGTCTTCCTGCCCCTCCCAACATTGTCCAGCATTTGTCCTCCTATCCCTCCCCACTGTTGTCCATCATTTATCCTCCTGCCCCCTCCCATTTTCCAGCATTTGTCCGTCTATTAGAAACAGAAACATGATGACAGAAAAAGACCACATGGCTTATCTAGCCTGTCCTTCCATATCAACCACTACAACATTCTCCTTAAGAACATAAGAAATGCCATACTGAGTCAGACCAAGGTCCATCAAGCCCAGTATCCTGTTTCCAACAGTGGCCAATCTAGGTCACAAGTACCTAGCAGTTTCCCCAAAAGACACAGGTTCCTCAATGCTTGTATTGAGTCAAGCAGTGATATCCCGGCTCCCTTTTAATAATGGTTTATGGACCTTTCCTCCAGGAACTTTGTAAAAACCTTTTTTTAAACCCAGCTACACTAACAGTTCTTACTACATCCTCTGGTAACAAATTCTAGAGTTTGCAGGGTTTTTTGAAGACTCCGGTGCTTCTATGTCCTTGCTGGTTCTGCCCCCCTCTGATGCAAAAGTATTATCAGAGGGGGCAGGACCCATCAGAGCCTTATAAGTATGCTGAAGTCGCAAGAGCCCGTGATTTTGCTCTCTTGGGGCTTTTTTTTCAAAGTTCATAGCTTGCTGCCACTGTGACGAGCTATCAATTTTGAAAAAAAGAAATGGAAAGCAAAATCACAGGCTCTTGCAACTCCGGCATGCTTCTAAGGTTCCAATGGGTCCTGCCCTCTCTGATGATGCATTTTGCATCAGAGGGGGTGGAACCATCAAGGACTTGAAAACCCGTCATTGTTAAGGGTTTTTTTCAGAGTTTATAGTTAAGAACATAAGATATGCCATACTGAGTCAGACCAAGGTCCATCAAGCCCAGTATCCTGTTTCCAACAGTGGCCAATCTAGGTCATAAGTACCTAGCAGTTTCCCCAAACGACACAGGTTCCACAATGCTTGTATTGGGTGAAGCAGTGATATCCCGGGTCCCTTTTAATAATGGTTTATTGATCTTTCCTCCAGGAACTTGTCCAAACTTTTTTAAACCCAGCTACACTAACAGCTTTTACTACATCCTCCAGTAACAAATTCCAGTTTGTTTACACGTTGAGTAAAAAAATATTTTCTCTTATTAGTTTTTAATAAGTTACCCTGTAGCTGTTTTGCATGTCCCGTAGTCTTTCTATATTCTGATGATGTAAACAATCGATCTATGTTTACCCATTCCACGCTATTCAATTAAGGACCTTTCGCAATTCAGGAAAGCTCTTAAGCACCATTTGTTCCTCCTACACTTTTCCCACTCTAATCTAACGCAAGCATCCTCCACACCACATCTTATTCTTGAGGACCCTAACACTCCTATCACTTGACTTACATAAACACAAACCAGACCTTGCCAGCATGGTTATATGTTGTAAATAGTTTATAAACCAACTGTACATAGTTCCCCTGTTCTATCCCAAGTTATCCATCCTGTTATAATGTAAGCCTATGGCCGTTCGTCTGTGGCAATATTTCTGTTATTTGTAAACCGCACTGATACGAAAGCGCAGTATAGAAGAACTGTAAATAAATAAATAATTAATAAATTTATAGACCTCTATCATATCTCCCCTCAGCCGTCTCTTATACAGGTTGAAGAGCCCTAACCTTTTTAGCCTCTCTTCATAGGGGTATCCTTCCATCCCCTTCACCATTTTGGTGGCTCTTCTCTGTACCTTTTCTAATAACACTATATCCTTTTTAAGATACGTCGACCAGAATTGCACACAATATTCAAGGTGCGGCCGCACCATGGAACGATACAGAGGCATTATAATATCCTTTGTTTTATTCTCCATTTCCTTTCCTTATGATACTTAGCATTCTATTTGCTCTCTTGGCCGCTGCTGCACACTTGGCGGAGGGTTTTAACATATTATCCACGATCTTGCCTAAATCTTTTTCCTGGGTGGTGGTTCCCAATGTGGAACCTTGCATCGTGTAACCATAGTTTGGGTTGTTCTTTTCCAGGTGCATAACTTTGCACTTGTCCACATTAAATTTCATCTGCCATTTGGATGTCCAGTCTTCCAGTTTATCAAGATCCTCTTGCAATTTTCCACAGTCCTCTTAGGTTTTAACAACTTTAAATAGTTTTGTGTCATCTGCAAATTTGATAACCTCACTCGTTATTCCCATTTCCAGTTCATTTATGAATATGTCAAAAAGCAGCGAACCCAGCACAGATCCCTGGGGTACTCCACTATTCACCTTTTTCCAGATACACTATATCAACCGACTCACCTTTGTCTACCATAAATGTACAAGATTTCACAACCACCAAACACATGGCAAAACTTGGGGCCAGTAACCCAGAATACCTAGATAAATTTCTTTTGGACCTCAAAACCACGACATCCCCATTAGACCCAAGTCAAGTGAGCTGGATGAAAATCACCAGAACTGACCTTCCATCTGCTATACTCAAAATTACGAATCTTTCCCTTTCACAAGGTTGCATGCTGGCCAGCCTAAAAAGTGCAGCATAGACCTCATATTTCAAAACATCATATCAGACTCTGGGGCACCCTCTTCTTACAGGCCTATTTACAGCCTCCCACTTCGAGCAAAAGTAATTGAAAAACTACATTGATCTACATGCGCCACTTGATATTCAGCAACATGGATTTAGATCTCATCCTGGAGTAGAAACTCTAATGACCTCACTTCTTGATAATCTCTTGCTAGGCCTTGAAAAACCTCACACGGGATTTGTCCTAATTTTAATTGACATCTCTGCATTTGACTCGGTCATTCACAGTTTATTATTATCCCACCTATAAATCATAGGATTTCAGAGTATTGTTTTACAATGGTTCCACTCCTACCTATCTAGTACAGTCAAACCTCGGTTTTCATTTGCCCCGGTTTTCATACGCTTCGGTTTTCAACGTCTTTTCTGACTGAGATTTTGTCCCGGTTTTCATGCATTGCTTCGGTTTTCAACGTCTTTTGACTGAGATTTTGTCCCGGTAGCAGGGAAGAAAAGCTGTCAACGTAAGCAGGAGATGTTGCATGAATGTGGGAGGCAGTTCTTTCTCTTGCAGGGTACGTCTGAAGCTATATCATTAAGATTTTCTGCCATTCTGAAGCATTGAGCAGATAATGTAAAGGTATTTTAATGGACTGAATTCAATGTGATTCCGAAGAGAGCTGGGCACAGCAGCTTGTCAGGGGTGGCTAAGGCCAGATGTTAACATACTGTACTGTACAGTACTGTACTTAGCTTGCTTTCAGTGATGTTAAATGTTCATTTATCCATTTCATTAGTCATTTATATTTATTTCTCTCATTGTTTTCTGTATGTAAAAATATAGTTATTCTCTATAAAATGTATTTTTTGTGAATATTTTTGGGTGTCTGGAACGGATTAATTGGATTTACATTATTTCTTATGGGAAATATTGCTTCAGTTTTCATACGTTTCGGTTTTAGTCAGACTTTTTCGAACGGATTAATCATGAAAACCGAGGTTTGACTGTACCTATATGCAGATGATATAATGTTATATTCACCTTTTATCACCTCAAACCCTAAATATGACAGTCTTATTTCTGCGGATCTCAAGGTGGCAAAACAATGCAACAAGGCAGTGGCAAAAGCTAGGAGGATGTTGGGTTGCATACAAAGAGGAATTACCAGCAGAAAGGAAGAGGTATTAATGCCACTGTATAAGTCACTGGTGAGGCCTCACTTGGAATACTGTGTTCAGTTTTGGAGACTATGGGGCTTGTTTACAAAGCTGTGGTAGCGGCTTCTGCCCGATATCAGAGCCGCAGCTCCATTGAATTCAATGGGGCCGTGGCTCTGATATCGAGCGGAAGCCGCTACCGCAGCTTTGTAAACATGCCCCTATATCTTGCAAAGGATGTAAAAAGACTGGAAACTGTTCAGAGAAAGGCGACCAAAATGATTTGGAGCCTGCATCAGAAGCCTTATGAGAAGAGACTTGAAGACCTAAATATCTACACTCTGGAGGAGAGGAGGGACAGGGGAGATATGATTCAGACCTTTAAATACTTAAAAAGAAATAATGAACAAACAAACCTCTTCCAAAGACGGGGAAGCTGTAAAACTAGAGGGCACAACATGAAGCTGCAAGGGGGTAAATTGAAAGGCAATGTCAGGAAATACTTTTTCACTGAAAGGGTGGTGGATGCTTGGAATGCCCTCCTGATGGAAGTGTTGGGAGCAAATACAGTGACAGAATTCAAAATGGCATGGGACAGACACAGTGCATCCCTTTACAGCAACAGGATAAAATCAAAACAAATTAACTAATTTCTCAACATGGAGAGGTGTCCTACACGGAGCGGTGGGTTCACCCCTAAAACAGACATGAGGAGGGGTGGCCTGCATGGAGCGGCAGGTGTACATACTCTTGCCATCTTACTGGGCAGACTAGATGGACCATACTGGTCTTTATCTGCCGTCATTTACTATGTTACTATGTTATATCCTGCTTCAATGCAGTTAACAATGGCTTTCTACTAATGGTCTAGCTGTTAACCTAAAAAAAAATATTTTGTAACTAAAGACACCTCCTTCAGTCAACCCACAACTCTGACAGTCCACAATGCTGAACTACAAGTTAAACCTGAAGTTTGGTATCTCGGCATAACACTACATTCCAGGCACGCATTAATAATGTAATAAAAGCCGTTTACAATAAAATGAGAATAATTAAACATCTTTGCCCATTGCTGAATGAAAATAACTTCTGTAACATATTCCAGGCCCTTATCTTCTCACATTTTGAGTACTGTAATATAATTCAGGAATGGAGGAGTAGCCAAGTGATTAGAGCAGCAGCCAAGTAACAAAAACACCAGAGTTTGATTGCCACTGGCACTCCTTGTGGCCTTGGGCAAGTCATTTTACCCTCCATTGCCTCAGAAGAAAGGCCTGGCAATCTACTTTCAGTCACACCTTACTAAGAAAACTCAGAAGGTGTTGGTTGCCAGGTTTCAGCATTGACTCAATGGCACACATTGCAATATAATCCACCAGGGCGTGCCAAAATACTGTGCTCATGCCCTACAGCTTGCACACATACTCTGTAGTGCATCACAGTAATCACCTCCACCTTCCCTCTGCTACTCAGGCTCAGCTAGAATCCACTTGACACTGCATTTTACTTTCTGGCCCCCAAACTCTGGAACAACTTAGCACCTGACTTCTGACTTGAGCCATCTTGCCCCCAGTTTAAGTCTTCCCTAAAGACCAATCTATTTCGACTTGCTTTTTCCATCCCCTCTGACTCCACTTGACTCCTTCCCACTTTCTGTCTCCGCTTTGTCTGTGCAAATAGCTTTCCTGTCTGAACTGTAGTTTTTTTAACTAAATTTTATTGTTATTTGTAAACCACATTGCTGTTTCGAACAGGCAGTATATCAATTTTTAATAAAAAAAACCCTTAAACAACTCCACTAGCTCCCTTTCAGGGTTTTTTTTGAGGTGGTACCGAGTACTGGCACCTTTTTCACTGCCTGCTAAAATTCACCCATGGTCCTCATGTATTAGTGAAAGAGCCCTGCATATGAGTACCAGCAATTTTATTTGCTAGGAAAAATGCACTGCTCCCTATCATTACTTGAGTCAAATGCAAAGCCCTTCTAACTATATTTAAAATAGCACACGTCCTATCTGCAGAATGCCTCGCTCACAAACTGGAATGCAAAATACATTCAGCACCCCCAGTGCTCAAAACTTAGAGTACACAAGCAGTCTGTACTCATGCATTTCCTCTATATGCTCCAGGACTCTGGGAAACATTGCCTTACAAGATATGAACCCTCCACAATCTGTTCGGTTTCCAGAACAACCTAAAACCTTATTGTTCAAGGAGTATCATGGAAAAGAAATCCATTCTTGCTGCTTCCCTTTCTACAGCTGCATCCCCTCCTCATTATTAAATCCATTAAGCAAAGTACTGTACATTCACCTATTACCATAAAATGTAATTCACTATAATTTAACACAAATATTTGTTAAATAATGCATAATCATGTCACTGTTACAAAAATGTAAAGTAAATGTTTGCTGTAACCTAATACAAATGCTTTATCAGGTAAAGCATAATCATATTACTGAATGACACAAAATGTAATTTAAATGTTTACTGTAGGGTTCGATTCCCATTAGCAGTGGCCTTGGGCAAGTCATTTAACCCTCCATTGCCTCAGAAAAATCCAAGTTATTGTCCATGTTTAATGTATATTGCCAAGTTTAAGTTACAGTGTAAACCGCTTTGATTGAAATGATAAAGCAGTATAAAAACATGTTAAATAAAAAATAATAATAACTCGCTTTGACTCATAGATAAAGAGGTCTATAAACAAAAGAGGGGATTTGGTGGCGGCAGCTAATATGGTCTCAGTGAATAGCCATTGCCACTGAAACTTAACCCAGATATTCAAGGTTGGGGTCATAACTTGGCCCCAACACTGAATATCCAGATTGCCTTCTATTTCCAGGAGCTAACTGGGTAGCAGCGATATTCAGTCACTGCCTGGTTAGCTTCTGTGGCAAACGGTAGGCTCACCTTTACTACACTTGACTTTTGTCATGTTTCAATAAACGGACAGTGGCTTATTTTATTTATTTATATTTATTTATTGAGCAGTTTTATATACCGCCTTTCAGCAAAGTCAAAGCGGTTTACATCGAACAAAATGAAAACATTACATTACAACTTATTCGAACAGGCAACTTGTCAATAAGATACGTAGGAAAGGTAAGATGTCTTAACCTATTTGCATGAGGTGTCAAAGTGATATACTTAACATATTTACATTTGGGTGATGATATTTAATATTGTTACTGCCCATTTATCACCAGATGCCACCCCCGGTTAGCATCGGGGCATACAGCAGCAGCACCCTATGATATGCAGCGGCAGTAACCATATTAGTGCCGCTGAATATTCCGGATAAGGGGATTAACACGGTTGGTAGGTCTGCTAAATGTGTTAATCCCTATGAATCTCGTGCCCAAACTAAATAAAATAAATAAATGCATTTCCACTGAAAACAAAATGTAAATGATTTTCACACTTCAAAACAGCATAGTAGGAGGAATTCTGCATGGTGTGGCAGTTACAACCCTAAACAAAGGAGGGGGTAACCTGGTGTGGCCCTAGCCACCTTACTCAGCAGACTAGATGGGCCATGACAGTCCTTATCTGCCATCATTTACTACTATATGTAAAAATGAGTTTAGACTGTGCTGGAATGCTCAAATGAAGAAAAGGAAATTTGGGGATGAAATAAATCAAAGAAAAACAAAACATATTGCACACTACTATGCAGGAGATCAGAGATCAGTTTCTGAGCTTGGTATCTTGTCCTTGGACCACTTCCAGAAGCAGCATTCACAGCCTTAGAGGAGCAGCGACCCACACTTAGCAGCACCATGCTGATATCTAATGGAACAAATCAGGGTATATGTGTACTGAGTTCCACTTGATTTATATAGCCATATATGTTTATAGTTTGATGCATGTGCAAATACCAGAAGAGGGCTGCCATAGGGAGATGTAGAGGTGGGCAGCTGCATTAAGAAAACCTGACACTGGTGGAGAGGTGTGGAAGGAATATACCAGAAAGTTTCTCCTTTCATTAGTTTAGGTGGCAACCCACCATTTCCATCAGGAATGGGGAGAGCAGTGTTTTGCCCTGCTCATAGGACTGCCATTACAATGGGTGAATTAAATAAACAGGAAAGTTAAATCATGGGGGGAAAGCTGAGTAGCTATGAATGAAGTCTCGTGATGCTGCAGCCATTTTCAGCTGAGCTGAAAGCCCAAAGGAGCAGAAATGAACTACTGGGCTCCTGGGCTCCCTCCCTCCCCAACAAAGCTATACAATGAGAAAAGGCCAGACTGTCATGTGGGAAGCTTGGGTTTGATTCCCTAGGTAGCTTTGTCTATAAAACAAGGTTATCATCAATTCTTGCAGCATAAAGTTTATAAAAAAAGATTTTGAAGATGAGATTTCATAAGGACCAGCCTCTTTCTCAATTATTTCTTCATGTTATTATGATGATTATTCTTCTATTGTAAATGGCATTGGGAAAAGGTGTGTTAAATTTAATACCTGTTATGTTTATGTTTATTTAAAACTCTCTGTACCTCTCTATGCCATGCAGTAGTGGAGCAGTTTATAAATCCAAAAAACAAACATGTAATAAAAGAAATGTAACTACAATAAAAACAGGAGAGATAAGAATAAAGTAAATTAACACTGAAGACAGAAACAGCCCAGTGCCTACCCTGCCCCATCACGTAGTCCCCTGGAAAGCAATGGTAAACATGTGGGTCTTCAAAAGTGCTTTGAATTTCTAAAGAGAGGATTCTACCCAGAGAGGCATTGGAAGCGCATTCCACAAAGTCGGCGCTAAGAAATAGAAAGTGTGTGACGCTTCAAGGCATGCATAGGAAATGGCCGGAATAACCAACAAATTAGAATTTTGGGAACAAAACGACCTTACAGGGCAATAAGGCATAAGCAAGGAAAGGAGATTAGAGAGGGAAACGTGTAAAAAACCTTGTGGGTAAGCATAAGAACTTTAACCCTTTCAGACCGTATATCCACTGTAATGGACGTCATGTTTATTCACTGAATTCCATGTATATATATATGGTGTCCGTGAAAAAATTCAGGTCTGAAAGGGTTAAAGCAGAAGTGATATGTGAGAGGGAGCTAATGGTGCTTAAAAAGAAGAGGGGAAACATGATCATACCTAGATGCATTGGATAGGAGTGGATTGTGGTATTCTGGATTAACTGTAATTTTTTTAGATCAGTGGTGTGAAGGCCACAGTAGACAGCATTACATGAGAACCCCAATTTTGTATAGGTTATCTAGGATGGGATATCCCAGTATATTTGATAAAAAAAGCTCACAGAAAACAGAGCCTTTAGTAAAATACATATAAGATCATGGGAAACACATGTATATTTGACTGCATGTACAGTGAAAACAGTCATTCTACAAAAACTTTCAAAAAAAGAGTGGCACTTCCCAAAAGTGCCAAGAACGGATTTGTCGAAAGTGACATTGAAAAAGTAAAAATACTAAACAAATACTTCTCTTCTGTTTTTAATAAAGAAAATCCTGGAGAAGTACCATCTAGGATTGACAAATATACAAATGGGAATGGAGTAGATACTAATTCTTCTATACCGCCCCTGATCTCTGGAAGGGGCAGTATAGAAGAATTAAATAAATAAACACTACACCATTCTGTGATGAGGAGAGTATGGCTGAGTCCATGGAATTGGAAGAAAATCAGACATTTACCTTTAAAGAAAGAGACATGCAAGGAATCAGTAGCTCTCAAGCTGCAGGCAGAGAAAAAAACACGCAGCTACTGAGGACAGGACACACCCAAGCTCTGCTAATCCAAGGGCAGGCTTGGAAACTAATGAGGGACAACTGGGTGAAGGGGAGTGCACGGTAGTTCAGAGACACTCTTATAAACCCAGGGAAACATTGGAAGACAGAGAGAACAGCCAGTGCTGTGTATTACCCCTCTTCTTTCTATCTATGCCCCAATCTTCCTGTCTTGATTTTGCGACATATCCCAATACTTTAATCAAACCGCTTCTGATCGCTGGAAGTAGCGGTATATAAGTGTTTGCTAAATAAATAAATAAACAGGAACAGGAGTACCAGGACGAGGCAGCACATGCAGCAGCACCCTGGAAAGGGAGACACAGGGAAGCAGCACACTGGAAGGAAGGATACAGGAACCCAGCACTCGAGAGAGCTGACCAGGGAGAACACTGGAGAATTCAGTGGGGAGAGAAGCACCAGAGAAAGGCCCAGAGAGTTCACCGTGGAGGAGAACGGTGGAGACTTCCGAGGGAATCTCAGAGGTGAAAGCCCTAGTCAGAAGGAAAGTCAGGATTGCAGGGAAACTGCAATTGGTTTTAAAACTAGGAGAGCTGTGCCAGAGAGAAGTGCTGACAAGGGTCAGGCTGCAGTGCCATCCGTTCCTGAACCAGCTAAAGAGCTGCAACTTCCAAAAAGGTGCGTGAATAGCAGGGTAGCCAAAAGTGCCGTAAGCCAGTTAGAGGCATTGTGTCATTTGATGCAAGAAAAGAATCTCCACATTCCTGGTAGAAACCCTGTGCATAGGGAAAAGCCTCAGTGGAGAAAGGTTCTGGAACTTTTAGAGAATATTAAGCCTGAAGTTTTTCATGCTGGCTTAAAGCCAGATTTACCGGACACAGGTCCTGAGGAAATGCAGATAGACTATTATGAATCTGATGAGGGGTCTGAAGATTCAGTAATGGATTGTTCTCTGTGCCAGAAGGCAGAATAAAAAGTTTGTGGATAAAAGAAGGGAAAAGCCTATAACCTGTCAGATGGTTGCCTGGGTGAGAATCTTCACAGTCTTGGCAAGTGCATATATCTATATGATTTGCAAGGTATTGTGGGCAATGTAGTTCATTCACACCAGACACAGCTGCTGACAATAATTTAGTTGTGCTCTTGGGTAAAGCCAATAAGATATTTATTTATGGGGTTATTTCTCCCAACACAGATATGCTTGATAGCACATAAATCAGGTAACTTGCTTTCAGTGTTAACTTGGAAAAACAAAGTCAAAATCAGGAAAACAACAAATGAAAAGCCACAAAGCACAAAACAAACTGTTCTTTTCAGGTTAACTTCTGATTACTTCCCACATAGATTCAGAAGTGATTCTCTCCTAGCTCACAAGCAATTAGGTAAGGCTTAATTGCTAGCAGTTATCCAGCTGAAACCCCTTAGCTGGCTTGCTTTCTACTGTGTGGGTCAAATCCTGCTTCAGGAGCTTTTCTGAGTAGATTAAAGAACAAATTTGTATTTCTTTGTGATGGTTGCTGTACTTTATAACAGAAAGTTACCAACGGAGTTTAGATAGAGAGCAGTCCATATAAACACAATCTTCATCTGCTATAATTCCCCCTTGTTCAACAAGCATGGGTTCAATATCATGGATTGGCACAGATGAATCTCTCAATGGAGCATTTTCAGGAGAATACTTGTTTCCCTGCTGTCTTTCAAGGTTATAGCTAGGGCATAGATCAGTGTTCATACCTGAGCTTCCATTGCTGTTAGAGTTCCTCTCTATATAGCCTGGCCAGTATGTAGTCCAGTTCTTATGTCCAGCCTTCCAATCCAGATCCCTGGACACTGGATCTCTCTTCACATACCTTCTGGCACGGGTCTTAGGGTCCCTTCCATGTGCAGCCGTCTCCCTCACAGGTAGCCTCTGGTGATTCCTAGCTCTGCAGCACCATTCCTCTGGCTTTCCCCAGTCCAATGGTGTATGCTGGCCCTTGGAATACCTCCCAGTATACGTACTGCTTTGGACTCTTCTAGACCTCTCAAAGGCTTTTCTCCTCTTTCTTCCAGAGGGTCTCTTTCCCTCTCTGTCCGTCCGGTTTGGCTTCTGCTTCTGATGATCCTTCAGATGAAACTGATGATCCTTCTCTGGATATGCAAGGTGATCATGAAGATGGTCATCTGTAGAATAAACTCTACTCTTATTCTGCTTGGATGAGTGCTCCTCCCTAACACAGCACAGCTGTGCTGAATCAGGCCCTGCCCTTTGATATGAGTGCTTAGGGATTACCTCATAGCCCTCCTGATTGAACACACGTTTCCCCACTTCAGCTCCTCTAATGGCTGTTGGAAACCTGGTGCATTCTGGGACTGGTAGTCTTTTATGGGAAAATTCTGTTTCCTTATTTCTACCAGAACTGACAGGTTGCTTGTTCAGAGACACTTCACCTTTTCTATAGCTCCTTCCTGAGCTATGATAAGCTTCCTTATCACAAACCTGAATGCCCTAGAAGGCAGTGTGAAAACAGGGAGAAATGTGTTTAGCCAGGAATGCTAAAGAACCCTGTTGCCAAAGAAAGGATATTTCTTTTGGGTTTGAAGAGAAGAGAAACCTGGCTTGATTGCTGAATGATTTGAAAAACAGCAACACATGTTAAAAAGCTACATAAAGCAGTTTCATTGTTTGGTTTGGTATAAATGCCTATGGATTATTGTTTGGAGAAAGAATCCTGTTTGTTTTGCGTTGAGCCTTAATGCTCTTTAGAAAAAGAAATAAATTCCTGTGTTTTGCCTTGAAAACCCTCGGTCTCCACACTACTTTATTTTATTTATTTATTTACATTTTCTTATATACTGCGCTATTCTGCATCAGTGCGGTTTACATTGAACAAACTGAAATTACATTGAACGGGGCATTATAACTTGGAGATAACTATTTTACAGGGAACATGGGCTATGGAGGGTTAAGTGGCTTGCTAAAGACCACAAGGAGCACCTGTGGGACTAGAAACCTCAGTCCTTCCGGCCCAAGGTTGCTGTTCTCTAGTGGGATTTGAACCCCCGACCTTCCGGTCTGAAGTACCTTGCCCCAACCACTAGGCCACTCCTCCACTCCAAACAACACAACTACAAATCCCAGCAGCCCCGGTGCTGGATGAGAAAAAAACTCTTTAATTAAAGGACTAACAAGTGCAGCCCTAGGCTTATAGGCTGTTGCCTGGGCCAGGGGCCTCCACAATTCACAGAAGATGATGTATTTGAACAGCTTGCAAAACTGAAAGTGGACATGGGACAAGATGGGATACATCCAAGAATATTGAAAGAGCTCAGAGAGGTTCTTGCAGGGCTGTTAGAGGATGTTTTTAATAGATCCTTGGAAAAAGGAGAAGTTCCACAGGACTGGAGAAGGGTTGATGTGGTACCTCTTCACAAAAGTGGTAATAGGGAAAAGGTGACAAACTACAGGCCAGTAAGCCATACCTCGGTGGCAGGAAAAGTAATGGAGGTGCTCCTGAAAGAGAGAATAGTGGACTTTCTCAAAACCAATAGTTTGCCTGATCCGAGGCAACATGGTTTTACCAAAGGACGATCATGCCAAACAAATCTGATTCTTTGACTGGGTGACCAGAGAACTAGATCAAGGGCTTGTGATGGATGTGATCTTCCTAGATTTCAGCAAAGTCTTTGATACTGTTCCACAAAGGAGGTTTATCAATAAACTGAACAGCCTGGGGATGGGTCCCAAGTTGGTGAACTGGATCAGAAATTGGTTGACTGGGGATGTTAAACAGAATTCACTCGGATGAAAGGAAGGCAATTAGTGGTGTGCCCCAGGGATCAGTCCTGGGACCAGTACTATTCAAAGTATTTGTGAGTGATATTGCTGAAGGACAGAATGGAAAAGTCTGTCTTTTTGCAGATGACACGAAATTTGCAACACAGTAGACTCTCCTGAGGGAGTGGATAACATAAGGAAAGATCTACAAAAGCAGGAAGAATGGTCTAAAGCTTGGCAGTTAAGATTTAATGTGAAGAAGTGCACTGTCATGCACGTGGGATGCAGAAATCCAAGGGAATTGTATGCAATAGGGGACGAGAGGTTGGTGTGCATGGACCAGGAGAAGGATCTCGGAGTTTCTGAGGATCTCAAGGTAGTGAAACAGTGTGACAAGGCAGTGACTAAAGCCAGAAGATGCTGGGTTGCATACAGAGAGGAATTACCAGCAGAAAGGAAGGGGTACTAATGCCACTGTACAAGTCGCTGGTGAGGCCTCACTTGGAATACCGTGTTCAGTTTTGGAGACCATATCTCACAAAGGATATGAAAAGACTGGAAATGGTTCAGAGGAGGGCAACCAACATGATTTGGAGCCTGCGCCAGAAAACTATGATAAGAGACTTGAAGACCTAAATATGTATATGCTAGAGGAGAGGAGGGACAGGGGAGATATGATACAGACTTAAGTACTTAGAGTATTAATGAACAAACAAACATTTTTCAAAGACCTTTTTCTGCCTCGGCCCAATAGTTAAGCTTTGCAATTTATTGCCGGAGGATGTAGAAAAAGCAGTTAGTCTAGCTGAATTGAAAAGAGGTTTGGGCAAGTTCCTGAAGAAAGTCTATAGACTTATTAAGGGAGACACAGGAAAGCCACTGCTTATCCCTTGAGGGTAAGTAGCATGGAATCTAGCCCCAGGAACTTTGTCAGACGGCTGCCTAGGGTGAGAACCTTCACAGTCTTGACGATGCATATATTTATATGATTCTTGCAAGGTATTGTGGGTAATGTAGTTCATTCACTCCAAACACAGCTGCAGACAATAATTTAGTTGTGCACCAGTGGTAAAGCCAATAAAATACTTCTTTTATTGTTGGGGTTATTTCTCCCAGCACGAGTATGCTTGGTAGCATATAAATTAGGTTACTTGCTTGCAGTGTTTAACTTGATAACATAAAGTCAAAAATCAAATCAGGAAAACAACCTTTAACTTGTCAGGCAATTAGCTAATGTTTTCTTAGCATATAACTACCAAATGAAAAGCCACAAAGAAATAAATAAACTGTTCTTGTTAGGTTAACTTCTAATTATTTTCCACACAGATCCAGCAGTGATTCTCTACTTGCTCACAACAATTAGGGGCAGCTCAATTGCTATCAGTTGTCCAGCTGAAACCCTTTATCTGGCTGGCTGTTACTGTGTGAGTCCAAATCCTGCTTTAAGAGCTGTTCTTAGTGGAATAAAGAACAAAGTTATGTTTCTTTGTGATGGCTGATGTGTTTTCTCACAGAAAGTCATCAATAGCATTTGGATAGAGAGCAGTCCATATAAACTGTACTTTCATCTGATATTAATCCCCCTTCATCAACAAGCATAGGGTCACTATCATAAATTGGCACAGATGAATCTTTCAATAGAGCACTTTCAAAAGAATGCTTATTCCCCTGCTGTCTTTCACTGTTAAAGCCAGGGTCTGGATCAGTGTTCATACTTGAGCCTCCCTTGCTGCCATAGTTCCTCCCTGTATAGCCTGGCCAGTATGTAATCCAGCTCTTATGTCCAGCCTTCCAATCTTGATCCCTGGACACTGGATCTCTCCTCACATACCTTCTGGCATAGGTCTTAGAGTCCCTTCCACGTGCAGCCGTCTCTCTCACAGGTAGCCACTGGTGATTCCTATCTCTGCAGCACCATTCCTCTGGCTGACCCCAGTCCAATGGTCTATGCTGGCTCTTGGAATACCTCCCAGTATACGTACTGCCTTGGACTCTTCTAGACCTCCCAGTGGCCTTTCTTCTCTTCCTTCCAGAGGGTTTCTTTCCTTCTCTATCCGTTTGGCTTGGCTTCTGCTTCTGCTGATATCCAAGGTGATCATTCAGCTCCTCTTGCTTCTGATCTGTAGAATAAACTCTATTCTTATTCTGTCTTGATGTGTGCTCCTCCCTAATACATCGCAGCTGTGCTGAATCAAGCCCTGCCCTTTGAGATGAGTGCTTAGGGATTACCTCATAGCCCTCTTGATTGAACACACGTTTTCTCACTTCAGCTCCACTCATGGCTGCTGGAAACCTGGTGCATTCTGGGACTGGTAGTCTTTTATGTGAAAATTCTGTTTTCTTACTTCTACCAGAACTGACAGGTTGCTTGATCAGAGTCACATCATCTTTTCTATAGCTCCTACCTGAGCTATGATAAGCTTCCTTATCACAACTTGTGACTTGGATTGGCCATTGTTGGAAACAGGATACTGGACATGATGGACTTTTGGTCTGAGCCAGTATGGCAATTCTTATGTTCTTATGAAGCTGTAAAACTAGAGGGCATAAAATGAAGCTGCAAGAGGGTAAACTGAAAGGCAATGTCAAGAAATACTTTTTCACTTAAAGGATAGTGGATGCTTGCAGTGCCCTCTCGATGGACGTGGTGGGGGCAAACACAGTGACAGAATTCAAAATGGAATGGGACAGACATAGTGGATCCCTTTATAGCAACAAGATAAAATCAAATAAACTTAACTCTTATATCTCAACAAATAGGGGTGACCTGCACAGAGTGGTGGGTACACCCCTAAACAAAGGCATGGGGAGGGCAGACTAGATGGACTATTCTGGTCTTTACCTGCCGTCATATATTATATTACTTTGTTACTTACACATGCAAGTGATAATTTTGCTATTTACATCTGTAAGTAACTGCATTTATACATGTAAGTATAGGATTTTGTAAAACTGTAACCAAGGGGAGCCAGTGAAGGAGCCGAGCTACAAAATGCAGTTTCTTTTGCTATTTGATGTGGTTTTGAAAATCAAAGAGATGAGCACAGTTCCCACCTCAGTCACTCCTCCAAAGTCAAGTCCAAATTGTAGTTAGCTGTTAGTTATTCATGCCTCAATATGTGTAAATGCCAGCGACAATTTTTTTTAACTATTTATGAATTTCCATTGCAAAATAAGGAATACATGTTGTCATCAGCAGGGGGCACTGTGCACCAGGCTTTTCAGGTAGGTGGATGATCTCACAGTGCTGGTGGCTCTGAATGACCCATTAGCTAACATTATACTAGCTAGGGAGATCATTTAGACTCAGGTAAAGTTAGTGAATGGAAATTAATTTATTGAGTAGTGAAAAATCACAAAACAAAGAAAAAAGGAAATAAGGAAGTCTCACTAACTAACAGTCTTCACAATAATAAAAATAAACCAATCCCTATAATACAAAGAATAACTCGCTCTGGACCTCCACATGGACATATTTCCACAGAACTTAATTTAAAAGCAAATCATCACAGACTGATACAGATAAAACCCACCGCCACATCTCACTCTCTCAACCAACAAACAATAAAAACCCCCACCACACTGTCATGCATTCTAACAAATGCAAGATCTATGAAAAATAAACTCACTATTTTCACCGATCTGTTAAATGACTATAACCCAGATATTCTATTTGTCACTGAAACCTGGTTAACTGACACTGATATTGTATACCTAAACCAATTAAAAAACGATAACTATGACATATCATACACACATAGAAATAACAAAAAAGGAGGAGGAGGAGTACTCACAATGACTAAAAAAGTCCTAAAAGCAAAACCATTACCCTCTACTTCTCCCAATAACATTGACACAATCACCATAAAACTTGCTCACATTAGAATATGCCTTACATACAGACCACCTGATAATAAAGCAGAAAACCTAGATACTCTATTAGAACTCCTTAGCACATCAACAGAATGCAATCCAATAATACTGCTAGGTGATTTTAACCTACCATCCCTACCAACCCAACAATCTACCCTATTCCTTGACGCAATTGCTGATATGGATTACCACCAAATAATAAACAAAAAAACCAGGTGGAACCCTTGACCTAGTTTTCCTCCCTGATGTACTCTATAAATTTTTTGACACATCTTTTCTGGAATGTACCCCAATCCCCTGGTCAGACCACCATCTAATTAAGTTCAACCTTACATATACCGAGCCAAACAATAATAACAAAAATCAAACAGCCCCTAAAACAAGATTTAAAAGATTCAATGAGGAAGAATTTCTCGACTCAACAATTCCCTATCTATCTCTATCACCTACTGACTTAGATGAAGCAGTCTCAACCTGGCATAACACAATCAATAAAGCAGCCATCCACAAGCATGATTTAAAAAAGAACAACAAGACTTCCGGTGACATGGTGGGCTAGGGAAGACGTGTCTTTCTTGGCTCCGGAGCCCACCCTCCCCCCTGCCTTCCTAACTTGCTGGTTCAGCCTGATTTTACCCGGTCTTGTTTGGGAGCCTTCTTACTGCCGGCAGGGAGAGTCGCGGCTGGTGCAGGCTCGCCCGGGAAGTCTATGGCGGCGAAATCCTCCAAGCGCGAAAAGCCCCGCGGAACAGAAGCTAAGATGGCGGAAGGTGAACATGCTACCTCAGGCACAATGGTGGAGGACGTGTCCAAGGCCGTGGTTCTCGCCCTGGAGGACCGCCTGGGGGGCCTGGCCACACAGATGGCCGCAGTGGTGCAAGCGGTTACCGAGTTTAATGGCCGCGTTGACAGAGCAGAGAATTAGTTCCCTGGAGGATGTGCAATCCCGGGCCGAGGCCAGGATTCAGAAGTTGGAAGAGGCCTTGCTGAAACAAACTGACAAGCTCGAAGACCTCGAAAACCGGAGCCGGAGAAATAATTTGCGTTTCATCGGTATCGCCGAGTCAGTGCTGGAAAAGGACCTGCGAAGATACCTAGAGCAGTGGATACCTGACAACTTACCGCTGGAGGAAGGGCTGGGTCCAATTATTTTGGAGAGAGCACACCGGCTAGGACCCCTCCGGGCTGGCGACAATCGGCCCCGGGCGGTCATTGCCCGTTTCCTAAATGCAGCCCAAAAGGAGGGAATTCTGCGAGCAGCGCGCCAGCAGAGACGCAGCGGAGGAAACAACTGTAGAGTCCTTATTTTCCAGGACTATTCCGCCGGTGTTTCTCAGCGTCGGAGAGCCTATAAGGACGTGTGTAGTCGACTGGTGGAAAAAGGTCTGCGATTTACGCTGGCCTACCCGGCGCGTTTGCGAGTGGACTGTGAGGGCCGTCAGCGCCTATTTGCTTCGCCGGAGGAGGCTATGGCGTTTTGTGAACAACGTGGGTGACTTTTGCTATGCTAGCACTGGACTGGTTGCTGTAAGGTGAGACTCTGGGCTTGGTGGCCAGATTTAGCTGGAGCCCCAATATGGGGGATGGATCGTGGCCTAGAGACGGGATACCGCTGGATGTCTCTGCCTGCTCGGTTTAAAGTAGCCCATTGGATTGCCACGTGCAGGGCTCCTGTAATAGCTGCACAGTTACTGCCTGTACGTCCCTTTGTATTCAGTGTGTAAGCTTTTGATACAGTTCCTGAAGGAAGTTTATGATTAAGGGCTTGCACCTGTTAGACGGGGATTTGCCGGCTCTCAATGAAGGAATTGCGAGCGGTTGTTATTGGGGGTGGGGGAGCGGGGGGATTCCTTTTTACTCTCAGCCCGGTGGCATGCTTAGCGGGCTGGTAACAACGGGGGGGGGGGATCCCTCCGGGAAGGGTCAGTAAGCACCCCTTTGATTGCCCGCTGCTGGGTCTTTGTGTATGATATGGTTCACAAATGTTTCAATTGTCGCAAATGTCTCAAATGTTTCCAATGTTCTCAATTTCTCAAATGTTTCAAATGTTCTCAATGTCTCAAAAGTATCAAATGTTCTCATTCTCTCAAATGTTCCAAATGTTCCAAATGTTTCAAATGTTTCAAATGTTTCATAACGTCTCAACTGTTTCAAATGTTTCAAATGTCTCAGTACTAGGTGTGCTAAGAATACTTGGCTGTATCAGGAAGGGGGGTCCCCGGTGGAGGGCTGGTAGTTTAAAGAGGGACGGTAGGGGCGCCCCCTGAGAGCCATTGGGACGGATGTAACTGGGGGGGGGGGGCCGGGGGCCTCCACCACAGGAGCCCGGAGGTTTGCCTTTGCGGCCCACCGGTTGTGGTGGGGAGGAAAGGCGGGAAGGTAACTTATGGATAGTTATGGGGCGGAGGGGTACTGCTTGATGGCCCGGGGGTGTGGGGGGGGGGGTTGGGCTCTGCAGGCGCCGGATGTCATGGAGGAGCCTCCTTTTAAGGGCTGGGAGGTGAGAGCTGTTAGAGGGGAGGAGGGGTTGATGCTTGATGGGGGGTGGGGGGAGGGGGGGGAGGGGGGGGATGGGGATGGGTTGCAGCTGGGGTTTGTCATCTATGTGAGGAAGATGGGTTTGCGTGCTTTGGTAGAGAGGCTGTCTGTGGTGAGTGAATGTGTCCAGGACTTGGGCAGGTGGCTTTGGTGGAAGAGGGCGGAGCCCCTGGGCTGGGGGGGGCTTCGCCGACCTTTTGCACTGGAATTTCACTGTTTGGCGGGATGGACCGTGACGACAAATGGGTAGCACTACTAAAATTGCATCTTGGAATGTCTGTGGTCTGGGATCCCCAGTTAAACGGTACAAGGTAATGCAACAATTAAAGCGTAAGTGCATAGGGGTCATCCTCTTACAGGAAACCCATCTAACGGAGAAGGAACATAATAAGCTTGGTAAGGGACACATTGCCAAAGTCTACGGGGCCCAGGCTGTGGGGAAAAAACGAGGAGTGGCAACATTGATTTCTAAATCTGTGGGATGGGTGGAAGATAGAGTGGAAACAGACTCGGAGGGCAGGTTTGTTGTGCTTTGGGGGGCCTTAGAAGGTATTAAAGTGGTGCTGTGTAATGTCTATGCGCCTAACGTATATGAAGCCCAGTTTTATCAACGGCTGACCCATTTGCTCGCCGACACTGGTGGCTATCAAGTTATCATGGGGGGAGACTTCAATGCCGTATTGGATGACAATTTGGATAGGTCGGGGAGGTCGGGCAGCAGGGATTTGCGCAGTGCGCGGAGAATCCTGGGGTTATGCGAGGCACATGACTTGATGGATGTTTGGAGGGTTATGCACCCGGGGGACCGAGAGTACACTCACATGTCCAGAAGTCATGGCACCTGGTCTAGAATAGATTACTTTCTGATCTCTGACTCCCTGTTTGGGCAGGTTTTCAAGGTGGATGTGGGGCCAGCCGTTATCTCGGACCATGCCATGGTCATTTTGGAGCTACGTCGGAGGACTCCCCACCGTACCAGGATGTGGCGCTATCCCTTGGAGTTGTGTGGGGATGCTCAGTTTGAGGGCTACTTGCGTGATAGATGGGAGGTCTATAAAGATCTGAATGCGGGCCCGGATATCAATCCAACTTTATTTTGGGAGGCTGGAAAGGCTGTGCTCCGGGGAGAGATTATTAGTTACTTGAGTGCAAAGCGAAAACGGGTGAACCAGCGCATTGTTACGCTGGAGCGTGAACTTGGAAAGGTGCGCCGGAGGTTGGTGATGACTGGGAACGCAGGGGATAGGACCCGTATGCGGGAGCTGCAAACGGAGTTGGAGGCGCTGCTGCACCAGCGAGCCAGAAAGTCGCTGATGTATTATCGGTTTCAACTTTACCAACATGGGAATCGGGCGGGCAGATTGTTGTCCTCTCTGATTAGGCCGGAGGGGGGCCCTAGACATATAGGGGTCATTCGACACCCGGATGGGACTTTGCGGAGGGCTGAGGGGGAGATTGCTGGGATTTTTACTGACTATTTCCAACAGTTGTATGGAGGGGAAGAAGGGAAGGAGGCGGAGGGTCGGGCATTTCTGGAGGGCTGTTCGTTGCCTACCTTAACTGCGGAGAACCTACAGGTTTTGAATCAACCCATTTCCCCGCGCGAGGTCATGCTGGGCATCAAAGCTCTGAAGCGAGGCCGGGCTCCGGGATTGGATGGGCTCAGGAGTGAGTTTTACAAGATCTTGGGAGACAAAGTGGGGATCCCCCTGGTGGAGTATTTTGATGACCTGGTGCAACGCGGTTGCTTTCCTTATGAGGCCAATAAAGCCCTGGTCACTATTTTGCCAAAACCGGGGAGGGACCCGTTACTACCCAGTTCTTATCGGCCCATTTCACTACTGAATGTCGATATTAAAATTCTGGCCAAAATAATGGCCGACCGGCTGGCGGAGTTTCTGCCTGCATTGGTTCATAAGGATCAGGTAGGCTTCGTGAGGGGGCGGCATGCGGCGTACAGTCTCCACCGTGTGTTGATGTCCATGTGTGCGGGGCGGTCAGCTCGTCGGGGCTCGATGTTAATTAGTTTCGACGCGGAGAAAGCGTTCGATAGGGTCGACTGGGGGTTTCTGTATCAGGTGCTGGGAGGCATGGGTTTCTCAGGGTTTTTCGTGGATGTGGTAAGGCTATTGTATGCCGACCCCCGCGGTGCCATTTTGGTTAATGGCACTATGTCGCCTGAATTCCACATTGGGAAGGGGACTCGACAGGGGTGTCCTTTGTCCCCCCTGTTATTTGTTTTAACGCTGGAGCCGTTATTGATACAAATCAGGTCTAGTGTACGGTTTCAGGGGGTGGCAGTGGGAAAGACTGAGTTTCGGGTGGCGGCCTTTGCCGATGATTTGCTTCTGCATATTGTAGACCCTCAGATCGGCCTGCCTCGGTTATTAGAACTGATTGCAACTTACGGGGTGCCCTCGGGTTTTCGCCTCAACCTGGACAAATCTGAGGCCATGTTGATAGGGGAGGTGGCATCCTCCGGGTGGGCGGGGGACTTCCCTTTGAAATGGGCGGAGGGGAAGTTCAAGTACTTGGGTATTCACCTGCCTGCCAAGTTGGATGATCTCTACCAGTTGAATGTTAAAGATATTGACGGAGTTAACTCTTAGTGTGGATAAATGGCGGGATCTGCCCTTGTCCCTGGGGGGTCGTATTGCACTCTATAAGATGGCCTTGTTCCCCAAAATGCTGTACGTGCTCCAGACTCTCCCGTTGTGGCTCACACGTTCTGACATTCGAAAAATGGACCGAGTGATTAATCAATTGCTTTGGAAGGGGAAGAGGCCTCGGATCTCTCTGGCAGTTTTGAGGCAGCCGTGGGACAGAGGGGGTATGGCACTCCCTGATCCTCGGCAATACAATGTTGCCTGTCTCTTGCGACATGTACGGGATTGGATATGGGAGCTAGGGGTGTACACTCCGACTGAAATGCTTCGGGAGGTGGTGCGGCCCTGGAATCTGCGGTATTTGCTGCATGTAAAAGTGCTTAACAGGCTGGAACCCGATACCCGCTGCCTGCTGGTGGAGCCCATTCGTATGGCCTGGCGGTTCTTCTTTAAAGCTAAGGGCCTCCAGGTTAATTACTCTCCCTATCTCCCGTTACTAGGGAACGGGGATTTTCTCCCTGGCACGTTGGGGGGTAGCTTTGTTCGATGGCAGCAGCTTGGTATAGTCAACTTGGAACATCTGCTTACCGATGAGGGCCAATTGGAACCTTTTGCTCTTTTAAGGCAACGTTACTCTTTGGGTGGTCGAGATATGTTCCCCTATGCTCAGATCCGCAGCTATGTCCGTAGTATACCTTCTGGTACACTGAGAGGGGCCGTTAGCACTGGGATTGAGGAAGGACTGATGGGGGGTGATTTGGGTACGGGGGTGGCTTGGTTGCACAAAATGTTGGGGGAGCTGGCGCCGCCGCCTTCATTGGAGGATCTTGCTGGGGCTTGGGCCCGGGAATTGGGGGTAGTGGTAACGGAGGAGGGGCTTCTGCGTAGTTTGGCTAGTACCCCGAAGCTGAGTGTGTTGGTGCTGCATAGAGACATGCACTACAAGTTGCTGCGCCACCTATATTTTGCGCCATTGCGGGCCTGGAGGGCCGGCGTCAGTACCTCTCACTGTTGCCCTTGGTGTGGGGAAGGCAGAGCTACACTCGGGCATATGTTTTGGCTTTGTGTGCGGGTTCAGACCTTCTGGGGGAGGGTTCAAAATTATCTGGGGGGTTGCGTACCCTCGTGTCTGCCCTTCACGGCACAAAACTTGGTGCTGGACATTTGGGATGATCCCAGGGAGGTGGGAGTGGGGGAGGTGGTGTGGCAGTGGCTGCGATTGGTGTTGGTGATTGCTCGTGGGTCTATTTTGCAGAGATGGATGGATGCCCGGGGACCCGCCTACGGGCTTTGGAGGGGGAGCATGCATGCGGTGCTGTTGATGGAGAAGCGTCGTGCGAGTGGTTATCCCCGGAGATGGCAAAGATTCCTGGAGGGGTGGGGTCCCCACCTACAATCCTTACCTAGTGGTACTCGCACTCGGATATTGAGTGATGGTTAATGGCCCCTTGGGGGTTGGCCTCTTCCAACACCTCCTTTCCCCTTTCTTTTTCTTTTTCTTCTTTTCTTTCCCTTCCTTTTCTACCTCTTCTCTCTTCTTGTTATGCTTTTGGGTTTTTTTGTTTTTTGTTTATGTTTTTATCTTCCTCTTACTCCTCCTCCTCCTGGAGGAGGGATATGTCGCTGGCTGCAGTGGGTATGGGGGGGGGCAGGGCGGGGGGGGGATTGGGGGGAGGGAAAGGGGGGGTGTGTGGGGGGAACCGCCGGGGGGGAACCTTCTTGCAATAAAAATATTTGTTTCTTGAAAGGCGGGGCTCAGTCCGCGGTGGTGCCCGGAGTTGGGAGGTGGGCAATGCCGCTCCGCTTCTTCTATAATTTGCCTCTGTATTTATGCTTCTGAATATGATATGGACTATGTCTATGGAGGTTGTTGGTTTGTACTAGCGTTTTGTGATGTCACTCTGCTTTGTCTTTTGCCCTGTCCTGTTGTTTATTTGCAGTATCAATAAAAAATATTCAAACATAAAAAAGAACAACAAACCCAAAGTTGATAAGTCTCCATGGTTCACTAATAGCCTGAAATTACTGAAAAGGGAACTAAGAAAACTAGAATCAAAATGGCGCAGCACTAAATCAACCCTTAGCTTTGATAAATACCATAACCATCTTAAAAAATACAAGAATGCAACTGTTAATGCTAAAAAAGATTACTATACAAACATTCTAAATAAATCGTTAAACAGACCAAGAGAATTGTTTTCATTGGTCCAAAACCTCACCAACAACTCACACAATGCAAGTCTCGACTTAACAGAAATATCTGCTCAAACATTAGCTAACCACTACAAAAACAAATCAAACCAATATGCCTTGTTACCAATAACCACCACAAACAACCTCTTCCAGCAAGCAAATGACTGGTCAAAGTTCCACCCAATAACCAAACAGTCACTGAAAAACATCATCTCAAACTTAAATACTACGACATCTAACCTAGACCCCTGCCCTGTAACATGGATAAAGAACACTCTCCCCACATTATCAGCTTTTATACTACCAATAATAAATCTGTCATTGCACCAAGGCTACCTCCCACCAATATTAAAACATGCACAAATACGCCCAATCCTCAAAAATAATAAGCTTGACAAAACCTCACCCAATTCTTACAGACCCATATCAAGTATACCTTTTATGGCTAAACTTATTGAAAAAGTTGTACAAACCCAAACACAAGAATATATAGACACATCAGCCCCCCTCGATGACCAACAATATGGATTTCGCCCATGTTATGGTGTGGAAACACTCCTGACAGTTCTCCTAGACACACTACAAAGAGGAATTGATAATTCCAAGCAAGCTTTCATCCTCCTTTTTCTCGACATATCCGCTGCTTTTGATAGCGTTAACCATAGGATAATGTTAAACAGATTACAACAAATCGGAGTAAACTCAACAGTTTACAACTGGTTTAAATCATATTTAAATAACAGAACACAAACAGTAAGAATTGGAAACCAAACATCCAACACTTATGACCAAACAACTGGCCTTCCCCAGGGATCTGCACTCTCAGCCCTCCTATTTAATATATACATTCAACCCGTCTGCAATATTTTCAAAAAATTTAAAATTCAATATCATATATATGCAGACGACATAATGATGTATATTCCATTTACAACACCTCACCTCCCAATACATATACTGGTCGAGAGTTTCAATGAAATAACAAAATGGCTAACAGAACAAAACCTACACATTAACCACTCTAAAACAGAAATATTAATCTTAACAAAAACCAATCCTACACTCCTCCAACCCACATAACATTACAAGACCATGATATCTACATAAAAAAGGAAGTGAAATACTTAGGAGTTACTCTAGACTCTCAGCTCACTATGAACACACATATCTGTAACACAATAAAAAAAATTAACTACAAACTAAAAATACTAAAACAAATACGTCCACTTTTACATATACAGGACTTCACTAGCATAATACATGCGATCATCACACCTCATTTCGATTTTGCCAATCTAACACTCCTAGGCACAACAAAACAAAATATAAAAAGGCTTCAAATCACTCAAAATACAGCAGCAAGAATCTTAACGAAAGTACACCCATTTGAACATATAACCCCAATATTAGCCAACTTACATTGGCTACCAATCCAATGCAGAATAAACTATAAAGCAATAATAACTACCTTTAAAGCAATATCTAATTTAACTCCTCCAACACTAACCAAGCTCATAGATATAGACTCAACAAACAATAATCAAAGGAGAGGCCATGCCAATAAATTAAAGTGTCCAAAAGACTTCACCAAAGCTAAAAAGATAACTAATAAAAAAGCATTCTCCCATGCAGCCCCATCTCTCTGGAATTCACTCCCGGAAGAAATAAGAAAACTTACTGACCTAAAAGAACTCAGGAAAAGACTAAAAACCCACATGTTCAGAATACACTTTGACTCAATGGAAAACACTCCTCCACTCATTGAAAATGGATAAATGTTTCTCTAAAGGAACAATAATAAATTAAAACAACAAAATTATCCAACAAAATTATCTTGGAGTAACACTCTACCACATCCTGCATTCTTTGCATATAATCATACCTAAAATAAGTTATTTTAACTTTCAAATAAGACTATCACTATCAATAAGACATCTAAAGAAACACTCTTTCTTCAAACCTTACCCTATATATAATAGGAAATTAAACATGTAATACTAATTTAAATCAATGGAGAATCAAACCTTTGCTAATAGTTATTTGATCTGTACATAGTTGATATATCACAAGTAGAATTGTTAATGTATAACCAAAGTTTATGTTTATGTTTATCTTGTTTAAAAGGTTTATTGTAATGTATACTACAGTTTCCTATGTTCCATGTAAAAAACAGAATGTTTACCCTGTTTAAAATTGTTATATTGTAAACCGCACCTGATCTTTTCTGGAAGGTAGCGGTATATAAGCTCTTGTTAAATAAATAAATAAAGGAAGAATTCAACTGAATTCAGCAATCCAGCTTTCTTTCAACCTGGGCTTCCAGCCCCAAAGAAAAGGGCAAAGCATCAAATTAAAGCCCCAACAGGACAAAGAGGAAAAAACCCTTGACTGTTGCTATGCTGGCTGGAATGATTTTTCTTAGAAAATGACTGTTTCATGCCTCATATATCTTGCAGAAATCCAGTTTAAAACATTGTGCAAATATTCACAAGAAGGCAAGCCCTCCTAGGCTTCCCTCTACATCAGCAGTACTGGAGAAAATATACAAATCTCTCAAGCTTGAGCAGGGATTCCCCTGAAGGACCTCAAATGGAAAAAACTGAGCTCTTCCTCGTTCCATGACTTCATTAGCATTGTAGCAGGATACCTCCCCCATAGTCTTTCTGTTCAGAAGCTGTTTAGGAAAGCAGTCTAATGTCCTGCATACCAGTGAAGCAAAACAAATGTCACTATGAGGCTTTTTAAAACAAATATAACATTCTGCAGAGCAGTACTCCACTAGCACAAATCCTGTGGTCTTTCCAAACAGGTTGATGCAGAAAGCCACACCCAAGTCTTGCTCTATCAACGTTTTATGCCTATTTGCAGCACATCAATAGTCCACAACTTCAGCGTGGACATGCAGAAAGGGGTGAGCATGCATATTAGCCATGCATTAAACTGTGCACATGCAAATGAGCCACATATAAAAGATGTTAAATAAAAAATAAATAAATGTTAAACCGTGCGCAAAATGGCAGCGTTAAACTGAAAGAGCAAGTCAAACGCATGCACAAAAGAGGTCAGTGCAAGTTTGGCATGCTCTCCCAGAGAGATGGGCACCAAGTGGTTAATTTGCATAGGAATCCTGACAGTACTTTGATGGCATTGAGGGCTTTCTCCTGTGCCTTGATAATCTAAGGTGAAATGTCAAACTCCCCTCAGATGATCCAGGCATCGGGGAAAACTCCCGATGCCATCAAAATACTGTCAAGGGTCGGTGCCCCCGACAGAAAGCGACTCCCTGGTGGCCCAGCGGCCCCGATCCCCCCCACCTGCCCAGGTAAAATAATCCCTGGTGACCCAGCAGCTCTGATCCCCCCACCTGCCAAAGTACAAATAAACCCTGGTGGCCCAGTGACTCCAACCCCCCCCCCCCACCTGTCAAAGTAAAAGTAAACCCTAGTAGCGCAACTTTCCCAAACCCCCCACCCCTTCCCCTCCCCCTTCCAGTACCTTCAGAAATGAGCAGGAGTGCTGCCCACGTGCTCCCACTCTTCCTCCACCATCTTGAAAAATGGTGGTGCCTACCTCTGTGTGGTGCATCCTGGGATGCACCGGGTGAGGTCAGACTGTCATATAATGTAGATTAGATTATGCCTTATATGGCAGTCTGACCTCACCCACTGCTTTGACAGTGCTACGGCCACAGCAGACTGTCCAATTGAGGAGTCTGCCATGGCCGTAGCACTGCCAAAGCAGTGGCTCTTTTTGACAAGAGGCTTTATTACTGGCGCAGTGCTTCCTGGAGCTCTGAGACGGAAGGAACTCAGGCCGACGCTCCCATGCTGCAGATTAGTGAGCGGGTCTTCTTTAATAATAAGAAGAAGAAGAAGAAGAAATAAATAAGAAATAATAATAAAAGGGGTCTGATTTAGCTTCCAAAAATTCATTAGCATAATGGGGAGGACGTCCCACAAAGTGGGGATGGCAGTCCTTGTCCTCGGCTCAGCAAGGCTGATAAATCGGAATGTCATGCAAACTTTGGGATAGTTGGTCACCATACTGATTAGCCACTCTCTGCAGCTGACCGCTCCTGACCAAAGAGTTGCAGTATATTCCTTTCTCTAGCTAGAAGGCTTGGTTATTAGTAAAGCTATATCTGACAGTTTCCCTCCTGGGGAAAGAAGAGGAGTTTGGTTTACATTGTGTGGGGAGCTCTTGTGCTGGCAGTTCAGTGTCTCTGTATCTGTCCTGCCTCACTTCCCTGCCACAATCTATATTTCAAAATTCCAACCAAACCATACTTAGACCATGCCTCCTTCATATCTCTGCATGCCACTGGTATGCACATGTAGGTAGCAGTTTTTCTAAAACGGCTTCCTAATTTAGGACTAGAGATACTAAGGTCTGCTAATGAAATAAATGCATGTTATTTTCCAAATAAAACAGTGCATGTTATCAAATAATGAGATGAAAAGCATTCAGATGCATGTAGAGAAGCTCATTATTATGCAAAAATAATAATGCAACGTACAGTGTACATGAAACTTCATAAGCTGTGTTATTCATGGAAAGATAGTGCCATCTCAAGAGCTATTATTATTTTTCTTCCCCAATAGTAACAGGCATGCTCTGATGCTCCTGTCGAGCAACCTATAGTAGGTGAGTAGTTACTAAGCTGCAGTAAAATAACACATTTTACCACTGTGATATTTGTTGTGGAAGCATCAACCTGCAGTACTCATACACCAGCTTTCGGGATCTCACACAGGGCTTCCACCCAAGTAAGGAAATTGTCACATCAAACCATCTTCGTTATCAGCCTAAATAAGGGCTAGCTCATCCTGTCAAATGCTTTTTCAGCATCAGTCAATAATAACATCATAGGTAATTTCTGGGTCATCCATATTAGATTTAGAAGTTTACAGATGTTATCAGATGCCTAAAGGTCACTTATGAAGCCTGCCTGGTTTGGGTATATTAATTTGGCAATATATCTTTGCAGCCTTGGAGCTAGAATTTTGCTAATAGCTTCATATCAGTATTCAGCATGGAAATTGGGTCTAAATATAAACTGCAAATTATTCTCTTTCCTTCATCGGGGATTACTATGACCGGTGCTTTTCTCACAGAATCAGGTAACACCCTCTTTCCAACATTAAGATTAAACAACTAAATCAGGGGTTCCACATTTGTAAAATGTGGCTGTAATGAATCCAAGGCTCTGATCCTGGGGCATCATGGGATGGAAAAGAAAAAGGCAAGTTGGAGTGTGCTCTAGCTCACCTGCTTCTGTTCCATTGCCTCACATTAATCCTTTGCCACTATCACTTGCCATAAAAGTGAAGGCATGGCCTAATGGTTAGGGCAGAAGCTTTGTGCCAGAAAAAACAGGGTTCAAATCCCACTAGTGCTACTTGCTGCCTTGGACATGCCACTTAACCCTCTAGTGCTTCTGGTACAAACTTAGATGGTGAGCCTTTTGGGGACAGGGAAATGTATACTGCACCTGAATGCAACTTACCTTGATCTCCTCCTGCAAAGGTGTGAGCTAAATACTAATAATACATTTAAAAAGATAAAGAAACCTTCCCCTGTGTTTCCTTGCAGTGAAGCCAGGATTCCAAGGAGCCATGTTTAAAAGTGCTCTGTGATGCTGAGGGGCCATCAAAAAAATCTGACAAGTGCCTGAAATGGGCATTAAGTGAATGGCAAACTTTTTTGAGTTAATAACACTGAGCACTGAATATGAACTGCGGGTATATATTTTAAATTGAACTGCAAGCATGTAAGCATATGAAGTGGAGTAAATTGGCAGCAGTGAGCAAGTGATAAAATGTGCATTTGACGTGGGTTTAAAAAATTACAAGTGTGTTATGGACCAATATCAAGTTTTTATTGAAAAAAGTTTTAAGAAAAAGTGGTTTGGAAAACAATAAAAGTGGACTGATTGAAGTAAAAAAGCGAACTGATGATCGATAATGGGACAAGAAACCCACAATGAAGTAAAATACTTCTGTGGAGCTGTATGCCTAGCTCTGATGGTTCCTTGTTTTGCCTTACGTAGTAGCTCATCACTGTAAAGTGTGAGGAAATGCAGGGGGAAGGCCCTTTTACTGTTGGTGATAGTGGTGAAAGATTAACGTGAGTCAATGAATCGATTCCTCCAATACATAGTGTAATTTAAATTTCTGTTCCATTGTCAACATCACATCCTATGGATTGCTTTTCTGTTCCTTTTTCAGCCACTGAGAAGCTTTGCTGGAAAGTGATGCTGGAAACAGGAGTGTCATCTCTTCCAGAGTACAGTCTTGAACTTACCCCTGAAGCATAGGCTGCTCTCCCCTGGATCCTACCACAGTCTGTGAATCAGGCAAGTAGACTGGAAGATTGCTAATAATGACATGGTAGAAGGTGTGCCAGCTGCAGAGTTTGGTGTCTGTCCAGCAGAAGAAGTCAGCAATGATGGCAGGTGATGAAGGTGGAAAGGACCTGACAAAAAACTCAGCAACAAAGTCGGGAGTGCTAGACGTGTGTAAAATGACAGGAGGATCATTGCTCCTAATGCAACATAAAGTGAAGAAGCAAAAATGGACATTCCAGCCAGTCAAGCTAGTAGTTTTTACATTGGAATAAATTTGGAAGGTTGCAGTGAGTCTTGGGCAGTCCTTGTCCAGCCATGTGGCTTCTATTAATACTATGAATCAACTCCTAGAGAAGGAGATAGGTGAATGTAAGGTTCAGACTGGCATGCTGCTAGAGAGAGAGGAGCAGATGAAGAACAAGATGGAAAGAGTTGCTTGCTCTAAAGAGAGGATAATGCAAGACAATACTTACCTTCATAGCTAAACTGAAAATCTCAACAATATTTTTAGAAGGTGAAATGTTTGCTACATTCATTTTCCATATTTTTAGGGAATTTTTCCCCTGGAGATGTGTATGAGATATGTGGTTGAGATCTTAACCCCAGAAGCTGTTCCACCTGTTTCAAGATAGTAACATAGTAAATGACAGCAGATAAAGACCAGCATGGTCCATCTAGTCTGCCCAGTAAGATGGCAAGAGTTGGTGCACCTGCTGCTCTGTGCCGGCCACCCCTCCCCATGTCTTTGTTTAGGGGTGAACCCACCGCTCCATGTAGGACCCCCCTATTTGTTGAAAAATTAGATAGTTAAGTTTATTTTGATTTTATTTTGTTGCTGTAAAGGGATCCACTGTGTCTGTCCCATTTGACGTGGGCTTAGTATCTGCCTCTGTTTGAGAGATAAACTGCACATGAAGGCTAGGATGGATTATCACCTATATCTCAAGAGAATTAGGACCTTTCAGCATTTCTTGAAACTTTGGACACAAAGGAGAGATAGCCTCAACTATGATAGGGGGTCTGTTTACTAAAGAGGGCTACCAGGGTAGTGCAGGGATAGCACATATTTTTTTGTGCTGGGCTAAAAACCCATGCAGTGTGTGTCTCGGGGGGGGGGGGGGGAGGCGCTTGGGTATTCATGCCATGGCAGTGCTAGCGCTGATTTGAAAGTCCACGCTGCCAGTGCTTGGCTGGGAGCAACTACCACCAGCATAATGGGTGACAGTTGTTGCTCACCGCAGCAGTATTAATGCCACAAGCTGTGCTAAATTCAGGGAGACATCTGTCTCTGCCCCCTTGCATGCAGTGCAGTGCCCCATGCTGGTAATGCAGCCCAAACCCACATTACTACCCCATAGTGGCTTTTGTGTTAGATCCTGACCATGGTTGTTTTTTGAAATTTTTCCTTAGGAGTCATGAGATGTTATATTTGGATCTGAAGGTTCATGTTTTTCCTGATACAGCTAAGGCCACTCAAAAGAACAAGGAAGAAATTTCTGATAATGAGACCAAAAGTAATGCACTTAGGTGCTTCATTTTTTCTTAAATTTCCTTGTAATGTGTAGTTAGATATAGGGGCCTGTCTACTAAAGGTTATTTCCTATTTTGTGTCTATGGGGAAAATGCTTAGTTGACGGGGCCCATAGTGATGTAATGTATGTTTTATTTGAATCATCACAGCTAACTATGTTTCTTACTGATAAAGTTTTAGCTTAGGAAGACGGACCATGGAGTTTCTTTTTTTTCTTTTTTGGAACCTGTACATTGCTGCATAGCCTACTGGTTGGTGCATGGGCTGGAAAAATAGAGGAGTTCATGTCCCAGTCTAGCTCCTTCAGCCATTCAACATTGTTCAGATGGATCTGGGCTAAACAATTGCTTGGCTTGGGATGCACATTGTGGGCCCTACATGCTTTTAAGATCCCAGATATTGAGGCTTTAATGAAAGAGGCTGACTTGGATTTAGTGGTGGTTACAGAGACATGGTTCATGGACAACCACAGCATGGAAACCCTTCTGACCTCCCTCTTAAACTCGCTTATAACAGGCATTGAAACAATCACCCCCAAGGCTTCATACTGCTCTTTTTGGACATCACTGCCATCTTTGACACTGTATCCCACCAGATCCTCCTCAACCAACTCCACCACATTGGATCCCATGGCACCCCCATCAAATGGTTCCACTCCTGTCTCTCCAACCAAATTCAATGAATAAAGATTCAAACACAAACCTCAACTCCTTTCACCCTAAACCAGGGAGTTCCACAGGGTTCATCACTCTCCTCCTTCCTGTTCAACATATACATTCAACTACTATGCACCATCCTCCAACAGTTCCAAATAGAATACCTGATGTTCGCCGATGACATAATGATCTATACGCCATTCTCCACTTCTGCTCCTGATTACTCCACACTCTCAAGTTGCTTCACTGAAGTAATGAAATGGCTCCACCTTCACAATCTTTCTGTTAACCCTAATAAAACAGAGCTCCTCCACATCACAAAGGACCCCCAACTTCATCCCCCCTGGGTCCATCAGAATTGGCAACAACGGGGGCGGAGCCTGGCCGGGAGCAAGATGGCAGCTTGATTCCCGTGCTCCCTGCAATCCTGACATAAATCCTGCACTCCCCGTCTGTTGTTGGAGATTTCCCCCCCCCCCTTTTTTTATTCGGGACAAGGGAAAGGATGTCCGCGAGTAAGTCCGGCAAGTTGGACTTCAGCCCCATCGGAGCCGCCGGTGTGAAACGGCAAATACCGGACCCTCCCTCCCCGCAGAGAGCGGCAGGGCCCAGAGAAAGCATGGACGCCATGCAAGAGCTGCTAACTGAGATCCGTGCAGTCCGTGAGCTCGTGGAAGCAAATAGGGAGACACTCTCTGGAGTGCAGGCAGACATACTTGAGCTGAAGGAGATGAAAGAGCAGCTCATGGGGCTCGCTGAAAACGTTTCTCGTGTGGAAAGTCAGGTGGAGTGTCATGAGGAGCGCCTAAAACTTACCTTGCTAATAGTAAGCGTATTGCCCAGCTGGAACGCAATTTAGAGGACCTTAATAATCATACCCGCTGAAACAATATGCGCATCATTGGAGTACCTGAGGGTGCTGAAGCAGGCAATATGTTGGCTTTCTTGGACGCGCAATTGCCGAAGCTCCTTCGTCTGGATTTCAACCCCCCGTTGGAACTAGAAAGGGCACATCGTGTTCCAATGCACTCGGGGCCACACACTAAGCAGCCGAGGCCCATTATCTTGCGGCTGCTGAGGAATCAGCAGGCCTTGCAAGTCATGTCGGCGGCGAAGGCCTTGGCGCCGATCAACTTTGAGGGTCAGAAAATTTCTTTCTTCCCTGACTTCAACAAAGTGACAGTAGAGAAAAGGCGGCAGATGTTGGCTCTTCGTCCCCGTTTGCAGCAGCTCCAGGCACGCTACGGCCTCTTTGCTCCAGCGCGATTTCGGGTGACCCTATACAACCAAACGCGCACGTTTGAAGACCCCCATGCTTTGCTACAGTTTGTGGAAGAGCAGGAAGCCATGCTGATGCGCTGATCTAGTTGTGCTGGAGTATGGACTTTTAGGGTGCCGCTGGACACTGGGACTGATTGAGATCCTGTGGAGCCAGGGGGGCATTAGCTTTTCTTTGTTTCGGCTCATGTTATTCTGTGCTGGTTTCACCGGGTATCCCTGGTTAGGGGTGCTTGGATGATTGTTGGGGGGGGGAGGGGGTCTGGTTTATCTGGGTTTATCTGGATTCAGGGGGGTTTTACGGTCACAGAGACTGGGTGGATTTTGCTCCTTCCCCCTTGTGTTGCCCTGGGTGCCCCTCCCCTGGCCCTCTCCCTTCCTCCGGTCTTCCCTTTCTTTGCCTTTTTCTATTTAGTTATTATCACAGGGTATCCTTAGGGTGTCTGGGGAGGGGGGAGGGAGGGGGGGTTGAATATATCGAGGGGTGTATGTGTGCGGGACTGGGGTATGAGTATGAGATTGGGCAGTGGTGGGTGGGTGCCGGGATGGAAAGGGGGGCTATGAACATGTGTATGTTTGAGGGGGGAGAGTGCTTACAGGTTATATGGGTTGTGGGGGGATTGAGGTGTAGCCTTGTTCAGGATGGTTCACCCACGCAGTTTTAGTTTTAAGGTTGGGTTTGGGTCTCAGTTGTCTCCATGGGGTGGGGTATGGCTTTCTTTGGGGGCTGGGTCTGATTGGATTTTTGTATTGTACCCTCTCATGTCTGGTATGATGTTAAGCTGCTGTGCTGGGATCACTTAATTTCATGTCTTTGAATGTAAAGGGAATCAATAACCCTATTAAGAGGAACAAGATTTTGCTATACTGCAAGAAGATGGGGGCTGATGTTGTTCTGCTTCAAGAGACCCGTCTGCCGCTAGGGGAGGCGCAAAGGTTGGGTGGGGGGCAATATCTGCTGATTGGGGTGGCTGGGGCATGTCATAAAAAGAATGGAGTGCTCATTTTGGCTCAGAAGGCTGTACAGCCAGTTATTGAAATGACTCGGGCAGACCCGGGAGGGAGATGGGTGAAAACCCGCTTACGGATTCGGGATCGGACTTTTGGCATAATGAATGTCTACGGTCCGAATTCTGATGATGTCTCCTTTTTTCATGAGGTAGCGGAGGAGTTACAAGACCTTAACCATTGTAACCTTATCCTAGGGGGGAATTTCAATCTAGTGTTGGACCCTTTAATTGACCGTCAACCCTATCAATCCATAAGAGTCGGCCGTGTGGCCACGGTGCTCAATAGTATGGTACAGGAGATGAATCTAGTAGATATCTGGCGTTTGTTCCACCCCTCCCAGAAGGAGTTTACTTTCTATTCTCTCCCGCATGGGTCACATTTGAGGATTGATTTCTTCCTGATTTCCAGGTCTCTTGTGGCCCAGGTGGAGGACGCACAAATTGGGGCGTGTACAGTCTCAGATCATGCGGCTGTTTTCCTGTCCTTTTTACCCGACTCTACCCCTGATAGGAGTTCGGGGTGGTTCTTCCAGAGGTCTCTGCTCACAGATCAGGACTTTTGTGAGTTTCTGGGAGGAGCAATTAAAGAATACTTTTCGGTGAATCTCCCTGAGGCCACTTCCGGGTGGGCATGGTGGGAGGCTTTTAAGGCCTTCTTGCGTGCTAGAATCACCAGCTTTTCCATTGGGGCGGCGCGACGAAGGAAGCTAGCACTGAGTGAGCTGGAGGCTCAAATTAGGGTGGGTGAGAGGTTGTTAAGAACCAGAGTGGACCCCTGTATCTTGTTGCACTTGCAAAAGCTTAGATTTCAGTTCAATAATATTTTAAGCATGGAAGCTGAAAAGCTTTCGCATGCATCTAAGGCAAGATATTATAGGGAGCAAAACAAGGCGGGTAGGCTGTTGGCGACAACTTTGAACCCTAGAGCAGAGAGAGCTAAAGTGGCTGCTCTCAAGCTGAGCGACCAGAAATTGCTCACGAAGACACCGGATATAGCCGAAGCCTTTTGGGCTTTCTATGCCGGGTTGTACAGCTCGGAGGGGGGGGGGATAATGGGGAGGAGTGTGACGCTTTTTTGGAGCACATTCCATATCCTACTCTTTCTGCTCAACAAGCGTTGGATCTGGAAGCCCCCTTTTCGTTGGGTGAGCTTCGCACTGCTCTCAATGTGGCTAAAAAAGGTAAAGCAGTGGGCCCGGACGGACTGCCTATCGAGTTGTACCAAGTGTTTCAAGGGGAGCTTCTTCCTTTCGTGGCCAAATATTTTCAGCTTTTGCAGGAACAGTTGCCCTTAGTGGGGAGTTTCAATGATGCCACGATAGTGGTATTGGAAAAGCCGGGTAGAGATGCCCTTAAGGTGGAGAACTATAGGCCGATATCATTATTGAATGCTGATTATAAATTATTTGCAGCCGTTTTGGCAAATAGGCTGACGAGGGTGTCGGCTGATTTGATTCACCCTGATCAATGTGGCTTCATGCCTGGGAGGGCGACGTCGGATAATGCTCGGTTGTTGTTAAATCTCTTGGCCGCTTCGGAACAGTCTGGTTCTCCCTTGGTGGGGATTTCTTTGGATGCTGAAAAGGCCTTTGATAGGCTTGAATGGGTCTTTCTGTTCAGGGTCTTGCGATGGTTTGGCTTTAGGGATGGTTTCATCATATCAATTCAGGTTCTGTACTCTTCTCCGCAGGCTCGTATCCTTGTAGACGGGCTACTGTCCGCTCCCTTTTCATTGTATCGGGGGACACGGCAAGGTTGTCCCTTATCGCCGATTCTCTTTATTTATTTATTTATTTATTATTTATTTATTTACAGTCTCTTATATACCGCACTATTCGGCATCAGCGCGGTTTACATGGAACAAAAATGCTCAGTACAGATAACATGTATGAGTTTACAGATAACAGGACAAGAAACTTGGATAACAGGGGTAAACTATTTACAACATTTGCTACATAATCCTGGATAACAGTGGTAAACTATTTACAAATGTTGCTACATAAAGTCGTATGAGCATGAACTCCGTAGAAACAACTGCAGCACTAAGGGTTAGAGAATCTTTCATAGCATGTTGTTGGGAAACCATATATTTCCTTAGCGGGTTGCATCTCTATCTCAGTGGGTTGGTTCTATGAGGTACTTATTGAAAAGATGGTATTTAGCATTGGAGCCGTTGGGGCTATTAATCAGACATTCAGAGAGGGTTCGGGGCATTTGGCTTGGGGACCTTCAGATCAAGCTCGCGGCCTATGCTGATGACCTGTTGCTCTTTTCCCAACCTAGCTCTTTAGAAGAGATCCTGAAGGTCATAGATAGTTACTCGAAGGTGTCTGGGTATAAAATAAACTGGACTAAGTCCGTAGCCTTCCCTATGAATAGAGTCACTTTTTCGGAGGATGTAAAGAATTTTCCCTTCTTCTGGGAAAACAAGGCGATTAAGTACCTCGGAGTACGATTTTGTTGTTCTCTTGAAGAGACCTTTCAACTTAATTGCAAGCATATAGAGGAATTGATCCAGACATTTACGACAAAATGGTCCCCGTTGCATTTATCATGGTGGGGGCGCATGGAGTCTGTCAAAATGGTTCTAGCCCCCAAAATAAATTATATTTTAGAAATGTTGCTGATTTCTTTCCCACAGAAGGTGTACAAGGGGTGGGAGAGGACAATAGCGGCCTTTTTGTGGCAAGGGAAGCCCCCCAGGATAGCTCTTGGTAAGTTAAAGGCAAGTAAAGACATGGGTGGGGTAAACTTTCCGGACTTTTATCGTTACCATCAGGCGTTCATGCTTAAGCAAGGCGCGTTGTGGTGTCCCCGAGAGAGGGGGGGTTCGTGTCCTGTTTGGGTTGAGGTGGAAAGGCGGTTAGTAGAGCCGATCCCCTTGGATCTTTTGGTCGGTATGGTGTGCCCGGTCTCCTCCCCTGCCCTAGCAATAGTCACGGCAACCCAAGCGGCCTATCAATATTTGGCAAGAGTAATGGGTTCTGAGAACCCGGTATCCCCTTTGATGCCAATCTGGCTGAACCCCTTGTTCAAAATTGGGCGTAAAACTATTGGATGGCGGCAGTGGCAAGTTCAAGGTATTTGGACAGTTGGCCAATTGCTTCAGGAAGGGAAGTGGAAACCCTGGGATAGGTTGCAGCAGGAGTTCTCGCTGCCATCGGCGTGCCAGTTCCAATGGGTCCAATTAATAAGTTGTTTATCAACTGCTGGGGTGACCAGTAGGAAGCTGGCATCGTCCTGGGGTCTACACGAGCTGGCCCTCTCATTTTCTGGTAAATCTGGTGTAGCATCCAAGTTCTACGCATATTTGTGGGAGGGGGGCTCCTCTCCAAAGGTGAGTTGTAGTAGTTGGGAGGCTGATTTAGGTGTACAAATCTCCTCTCACGATTGGTTGCTACTGTGGTCTAGGGTCAGCCGGGTTTCTAAAGCAGCTGCTATAGCGCAATCCTTATTCTTCTTGCTACATCGCGCTGTTATCACTCCCAATCGGCTTTCCAGGTGGAACCCTGGATCCGATAACTTATGTTGGTCTTGTTCTCTTGGTCCTGGAACGTATAAACATATGTTTTTTGATTGCCTTTACGTTCATTCCTTTTGGCTCACTGTCTGGGATAAGATACAACAGATTTTGTGCTTCCAGTTTCCCCTTACTTGGCAGGTAGTGATTCTGCACTCCTCCATGAGTGGCCTTCCAGACATGAAAGGAAAGCGTTTCCTATTGGACTTTCTAGTTGCCATAGCCTTGAAGCACATTTTGGTGTGCTGGAAAGATTCTAGCAAACTAGATGTCCATCAGTGGTGGAATATGGTGTGTCTCTATGCCAGCTATGAGAAGGCGCAGGAGCACGTCTCTAACCTTAAGGGGTGTAAAGGTAGATATGTGGGGGATATCTTCTCAGACAAGTGGTTGTGTTTAGATGAATATGTTGCAAAAGCTCGATTGAGCAAGTAAGGGAAAGGGTCTGTATTGTGGGGTTTATTGGACCTGTTGTTCCCTTTGTATTTGTGGTGTTGTGCATGAGGAGTTCCATGTTGGGATAGGGGTGGTGATGTATTGCTTGCATGGAGACGGGATAGTAGTAATAGAGGGGGAGAGGGTTGGGAAGGGTGTTATTTCTCTTTGTCTGTTTTACTGCTGTCCGTATGTTTAAAATTTAAATAAAAGATTTAAAAAAAAAAAAAAAAAGAATTGGCAACAACGATACTCAGGTCAGCTCTCAGATAAAATACCTCAGAATCATATTCAACCAGCAACTGACCTTCAAGGCCCAAATTCATAGCACCACCAAGATAGTATATTATAAGCTCAAAACTCTCCAAAACGTTCACCCCTTTCTATCCACTGATACATTCTGCTCACCTCTATTCAACTACTGTAATTCCATTTATTAAGGCCTACCTAAGTACATGCTCCTTCCATTGCAGTTCACCCAGAATATGGTTGCTCAAACCATCTTCTAAGCCTCAAGGCAAATCCACATCACTCCTATCCTCCACTGGCCTTCCCATCAGCTCAAGAATACAATACAAAATCATAATCATCATCCACAAGACCCTAGACAAACAATCTTCAGAACACCTCCAAACATTAATTCACACCTCAGACTCTTACAGACCAAGAAGAAAGAGCACTCAAAACCTCCTCAGACTCCCACTGTAGATTCGCAATAGCAAGCACACCACACGAATAAGAGCATTCACTCTGTACGCCCCCACCCTCTGGAATTCATTACCCCCCTAAATTCGAAGTATCAAATCAAGCACAGACTTTTGCAAACAACTAAAGACTCATCTCTTCCTGAAGCACTTTGGCAATGGACAACCATCAATTACAGAACAGAATGACCACATGTAAATAAACACATTATCCCCTACCCCACCCCCATAAAGCTCCCAGAACCTCACATCCCTCACACTCCCCACACTCCTCAACCCCTACTCAACAAAGTTTTTACATATGTTTAAGCGCAAATGTTTTGAGCTTTAAAAGTGTTAATTATTCTCTGTTCCATTTAAAATGTTCTTAATATTTATTGTAAAATGTTCTTAATGTTCTATTCAACTCATTCATTCTGTTAACTCAGTTCCATGTAAACTGTTTTGACTTGCAGAAAACTGGTATATCAAAATTTTTTAAATAAATAAAATCATGACTGGGATGTAATTATACCGGGCTATACTTTATTCAGGAAGGATAGGGTAGGAAGAAAGGGAGGAGGAGTGACACTATATGTAAAAAATAATATTAAAGCTTGCCACCCACCCACTACCTGGGCCTTGAGGGTTTCCAGGTAGGAGCGGCCTTTGATGCCCTTCAGGGGTGGAGTACTAACATTTGGCCCCCAGGGATTCTGGGAAATGTAGTTACTGGGCCTCCTGAAGGATTGAGGTTGTAGTTGTAGCTCGAGCAGACAAAGGCAGGCAAAGAATATTTCTTTTAAGAGGGTTTATTTCCAACGCATTGAAGCTCAGTGCTTTCAGACGCAAAAGAAGAGTAATGCACATTCAACAAAAGATGGGAAAACCAAATATACAGAAGTTGCAGTGCTGAGACAGCTTTCATTCATCTTATTCACAGTTCCTTCTCAGACTCACATTTAGGCAATCATGTGACTCTTCAATGAACAGAAAGCAATGTCCTTTCAACGGCACGGCTTCTCAGCTCCAGCATGTGATTACACTTATTACCTTCATAAGCTTTTCACAAGAGAAACAGGTAAAGTAATCTTTCTACTATATTCTTTTCATATAGTTTCAAAGCTCTTTATCGTGGCTATCTTCAATAATACATGTAGAGCAATCCATGGCTAGGTTCTGTTCTGTTGAAGGCAAATAATTATCTAACTGCATTTCTTCCTCACAACTATTGGCATGCTGTATAGGATTAATAGTAGAAGCTGCCTTTTTCTCTAGGAACTCCTTAAACTGTGCCAGAAGTAATTCAGCCTGCTTATGCCCTTCAACAAGCTGATAGCTTTCTTCCTCTTCAGGCAAACGTTTGTTTAAGGCTCCCAGCTCCTGGTAATTAGCTATGCTGTTCTTATCAAAGCAACAGTTCTCCGTGTGGGTAAAACCCCTCCCCCACTTATCCTTAAGAGCAAGTGTTGGGTTTGTCTTTAGAAGTTTAACACGTTCTGGAGACTTTCTGAACAAGCAATCATAATAAGAAATGTCAGCTTTACCTTGGCTCAAGTCCTCTGAATAAGCATTAGCACTTTTCCTTCTACTGGCTTTCAGGATTTGTGCTCCAGCTGGCTTATTAGACCTTGTGCTTTGCAAGTGAATATGAGGCTGAACAATTCCTCCGTACTTCTGTCTGTTGTTGCTTTGAGTTTTAGTACTGTGTTTCCAGCTCCCTTTGGTCCAGGTATCCAACCTGCTAGCTCCTTTAACCCCAGGATGTACCTTATAATGAGAGTGTCTCCAGGGTGGATCCTTAGACCACTGATTACTGCTCAAAGGTCCTGCTTGGTTCTCAGATAGCTCTTCCTGTAGTTCCAGGTCTCTCTGTGCTTCTGAGTCTCTCCGTCCTTTGGAGTCTCTCTGTGCTTCTGAGTCTCCTAGTAACTCTCCAGGTTCTCCTAATTCTTCTAGGTCTTCCAACTCCTAGTAACTCTGACTGTGTTCTAACTGCTTGTGTATTTAACAAGCTCTCACTACGTTGCACTGCCCGCCTCCTGCTTGGGCGTGCCCAATCAGTGACCAGACCTGTCTCCTCCCCTAAGGTGAGGTGTGGTTTTAGATCAGCTGAGTGTTTTTTTCCTTTTGAAGTGAAAATCCTGCTTCTCAGTGCAGTACTACCTTTCTCCACAGGATTTTCAGCTATCTCCATTGCTTCTTGAGGAGCTTCTTCATCACAAGCTATAGAATTACAGGACTTAAAGGGAGAGAGGAGGCACTGTGGTTTAAACTAGAAAGAGGGAAAGAGAAATCCATTTGCATTAGCATGATATACAGATCCCCCTCACAGGAAGAAGACGCGGACGGAGATTTAATAGAAGACATACGCAGCATTGCCAGGAAGGAGGAAGTGCTACTAATAGAAGATTTCAGTATGCCAGATGTTGATTGGCACATTCCTGCTGCAGTATCATCTAGAAGTAAGGCAATCCTGGATTCTCTTCAGGGAGAACTATTCAGGCAACTGGTAACAGAACCCACACCCACAGAACCTAATTGGTAACTCTCCTAACTGGTAACAGAACCCACACGTGAAAGGGCCATACTGGACTTGAGGCTTGCAAATGGTGAAAGTGTTTCTGATGATATAGTGGGAGATCATTTCACATCCAGTGATCACTAGTTGATGTGGTTCAGTATTAGGACTAGGGCTGATAAAATCCATTCAAAAGCAAGGGTCTTAGACTTTAGGAGAACTAATTTTGCCAAGATGGGCCAATACCTCAAGGAGTCAATGGGATGGGAACAGCTGGGGGATGTAGAAGAACAGTGGACAAAACTGAAAGGGGATATTTTAAGGACAACCAACCCTTTTGGTTGATTCTGAAATGGCCTGGATTGGCCACTGTTGGAAACAGAAAACAGGACTTTATGGACCTTTGGTTTGACCCAGTATGGGAAATCTTATGTTATGCAAGATTTTTCTTGATGACTATTGTATGTAAATTGATATATTAAAATAAAATTGGTTTGTAAAGCTGTCTAAGCCTAGGGACTTCCCAGCCTTTTATAATCCATGCCTTTGCATAACTGGTGTATTGAGCTCCATTAGCTCTTGCTGAGACAGAGAAAGGAGATTTGCCTAAATATAAAGATCTAATTCTGCATCACCCACCCAGGTCTCCAAGGTATAAAGGTTTTGATAATATCATGCAAAAGCCTTTCCAATGCTTATCATATCACTAACCAGCAAACCTGATTTATCTCAAGTTTGCAGAATATGATTTGGCATCTTGCTTTGTTTTAGCATATATACTAGCAACTTGCTAGATTTATTTCCTGATTCAAAATATCTGTTTGACCAAATTTAGTTGATGTGTTTTTCCTTCAGCCAAGACAACCATCAATTTACTCCTCTCTAAATCCAATTTTCTCAAGGTTTTTTGTCATAAATATTTTTAATGCTCCTTCTTGAGCTGCACTCTCACTTTATGTAATTCAACCACCTGTTGTTCCTACTGCATTTTCTGCTTAACTGCTCATCATATTAATTTCCCCATGTCAAGACTGCTTGAAAGCTACTGTGTGAACTAACACCATCCAGTGTTCCTAATAGTTTACACATACGGAGCTATTATCATAGGCCTCCAGGCCTACCTAACAGCATCATGGGTTCCAATTATACAAAAAGTGCTGAAATATGAAAGAAAACATCCAGATTCTATCTTCATCATCAAACTTGGACAAGCGTTCCAACAACTAGAAGGAGTGAGAATCTATAAGTACACAGGAAAGGAAGCAACAGAATTTGCATAACAACACAAAAAATTATTTAAAGAATTAGATTAGCCAACAAGGAAAAACAAGTGGCAAGTGCAGAAATACAACAGGAAATACAAAGTATTACTCCAAGAACCCTTTGTCGATAAAGAATGGACTCATGAATGGTTAAGGAGATGTGAACCGAAACCGAAGGATGAGAGATTGATAGTTGCAGCCCAGGACAGCGGATTACAGATAAGATGGTTTACAGTGAGCATTGAAAAAACTGGCAAAACAGATTCTGTAAGAAAGACCTGAAAACAGTGACTCACCTCAAGACTGACTGTGAAGTTTGTGATAAGGAAGCTTATCATAGCTCAGGAAGGAGCTATAGTAAAGGTGAAGTGACTCTGAACAAGCAACCTGTCAGTTCTGGTAGAAATAAGAAAACAGAATTTTCCCATAAAAGACTACCAGTCCCAGAATGCACCAGGTTTCCAACAGCCATTAGAGGAGCTGAAGTGGGGAAACGTGTGTTCAATCAGGAGGGCTATGAGGTAATCCCTAAGCACTCATCTCAAAGGGCAGGGCCTGATTCAGCACAGCTGCGCTGTGCTAAGGTGGAGCACTCATCAAAGCAGAATAAAGGTAGAGTTTATTCTACAGAGAATTATCCTCATCCTCAGTTTCATCTGGGAGATCATCATCCTCAGATTCAGTTTGGATATCCTCAGCTTGGACGTCTTCATCATCTGGAGGATCATCAGAAGCAGAAGCCAGTGTGGACGGACAGAGAGGGCAAGAAACCCTTTGGAAGAAAGAAGAGGAAAGCATTTGGGAGGCCTAAAGGAGTCCAGAGCAGTACGTATACTGGGAGACATTCAAAAGGCCAGCATACACCATTGGACTGGGGAAAGCCAGAGGAATGGTGCTGCAGAGCTAGGAATCTCCAGATGGTACCTGTGAGGGAGACGGCTGCACGTGGAAGGGACCCTAGGACCCATGCCAGAAGATATGTGAAGAGAGATCCAGTGTCCAGGGATCTGGATTGGAAGGCTGGACATAAGAACTGGACTATATACTGGCCAGGCTATTTAGAGAGGAACTCTAACAGCAATGGAAGCTCAGGTATGAACACTGATCTATGCCCTAGCTATAACCTTGAAAGACAGCAGGGAAACAAGTATTCTCCTGAGAGTGCTACATTGAGAAATTCCTCTGTGCCAATCCATGATATTGAACCCATGATTGTTGAAGAAGGGGGAGCGGTCTTAGATACAGGCTGTGAATATATGGATTGCTCTCTGTCTAAACTCCTTTGGTAATTTTCTGTTACAAAGTACAACAACCATCACAAAGAAATACAAACTTGTTCTTTAATCTACTCAGAAAAGCTCCTGAAGTAGGATTTGAGCCACGCAGTAGAAAGCAAGCCAGCTAAGGGGTTTCAGCTGGGTAACTGCTAGCAATTGAGCCTTACCTAATTGCTTGTGAGCTCTGAGGGAATCACTTCTGAGTCTATGTGGGAAGATATGAGAAGTTAACCTGAAAAGAACAGTTTTTCCCTTCTTTGTGGGTTTTGCTTGTTGTTTGAAACACTGCTAAGAAAATATTAGCTAAAGCCTACAGAAAAGACCAGTTTGTTACCAACCAGGTCTTTATTCTTTTCATTTGATTGCCTGACAAGTTCATCTGTTGTTTTCCTGATTTTGTTTTTCCAAGTTTAACACTGAAAGCAAGTATCCTGTTTTATGTGCTACCAAGCATATCTGTGTTGGGAGAAATAACCCCATAAATAAATATCTTATTGGTTTTACACTCAAGCACAACTAATTATTGTGAGCAGCTGTGTCTGGTGTGAATGGACTGCATTTCCCACAATCCCTTGCAAATCATATTGATATATGCACTTGCCAAGACTGTGAACATTCTCACCCAGGCAGCCGTCTGACAAGTTCTGATGGTGAAAAATGTCTATCCAAAAAGGCACAACAAAGTAGCATACCTCATCCATTGGAAACTGCCAACACTACAATATCACTGTGCCTGAAAAGTACTGGGTTCATGGCCTTAAGAGAATTAGAGAATGAAGAGGTTATGATCACCTGGGACATTCCCATTCTGACAAGTAAGAAACTAGATGTGAGGAAACCCAAGATAGTGGTAAAGGAGAAAACCACCAGAATGTCATTGATAGCAGAGGTGTTGGTTCCAAGTGATTAGTCTGTGAATCACATGGAAAGGGAGAAGATCCTGAAGTACTAAGAAATGCAGTCAGAGACCAAGAAAATGTGGCAGAAAGATACAGAAATATTTCCCATCATATTGGGAGTTACAGGCTTGATAAAGAAGAATTTACAAGCACATCTTAACAAACTACCCATACATGTTAGATCTTATGCACTCCAAAAGGAAGCTCTCTTTGGCACAATGCAAGTACTACACCGAGCATTAGCAATATATTTGAGAGACTGAAATCATTCTCTACATGCCCAGGCTTAGAAGTGAGGATCATGACTGTCATGGTATGCGCAAAACTAACCCATTTTGGAGTATCTGCCCCAAGATTATTACAGTGAAGTTTAATGAAAAGCCTAACATTTTCCAGAACAGGGGAAGTTCTTGCTACCAGTCATATCATGCTGGAAGGAGACTCCTTTGGGAGGGAAAAGCCAACTTCATTAAAAAAAACCACACCCAAAGAACTCTGCCTTTGGCAACCAGCCACTGCACAAGAAGGGAATAAGGATGTCTGCTCTTTTGGCAGATGTCTTTTGCACTCAGCCACTGCACCAGAAAGGAACAAGGGCTTCTGTCCTTTGGGCAGATTCGTTGGTATATATGAGCTCCTCATATCATCCAGAGTGTGCAACAACAGGCATCAGAGCAGCAACACAAGAGAACAGAGGGTTAATGTCTGTACAAAACCTGCCAGCGCCCTATTGTCTCAGAAGGAGAGTAACTCTGCTTATATTAAAGAGAGAAGTTCCAAGAATTGTACCAACAACTCAGCTTTCCAGTCCATCAGAACCAAGAGCCTGCAGGACAGTTTCAGGGATCTGTATCTACAAAAGCCACTGGTTCTCAGGAAGAAAGGATCCCAAGCACTCATTATCTAACAGTGATACCAGATCTAAGATTGAGTATAGCACAGTACTGGGGATCTGTGTCTGCATCACCATCAGCTTCAAGTACACTGGGAAAAGTACTGGAAACAAAGGACAGAAGGTTCCCATTCAGGGAAACCAGACTAAGTAAGAAAGATGCAGGAGTGGTGAAGAATGAAGTAACTGTTCAACTTTAGATAAAGATAGCAATTGAAGGAAGTGTGTTAGCATACCTTACTGAGAGGAAAAAGGAGCACTCTACATGTAACCAATTTTGACTAAGGAGAAAGAATGAACTGCTTGTAACAGTTCCTGTTTGTTGCTTCTGCCAACAGTTATTTTTGTTATTGCTCAGTAACCCTGAGCAAAACACAATTTCTGACCTGGACTCATTTATTTGAGATGGGAAGAGGTTTGAGCTTCAAGTGCCAAGGGCTCCTGGTGTATGCCAGTCCCCATCAAAGAACCATGGTGTTTAACTGCAAAAGCCAAAGTCTTGAAGACTACATAAAAGTTATTTGATTAGTGTTCGGCTTTGTCGACCAAGCAACTAGTAACACAGCTACCAAGAACACATAATAAGGGGTTCATTTCACCTCTTTCAAACAATCCCACAAAATCTGATAGACTACCTCCATATTATCATTAAAAATGAAATGTCGGTTATATCTTTCTTTATAGTGAACTTGATTCTCCACTGATGCAGAGAAGGCTTTTGATCAAGTCAGCTGGACCTCTATGTTCTGTACATTGGACAGAATGGGGCTTGCTCAGATCAGTGTTAGTGAGGGTTGCATGCCTATTTCTTCTCTTTACTGAGAGTATAGAGGACATGCAACTTTTTTGCTTTGTTAAAGGAAACGGACCTGCAACCGAGCCTTTGAACTTTATGCTCCATCCTTATGGAATTCCCTACCAAGCTGTCTCAGAAACAATGCCGACCTACTATCCTTCAGAAAACAGCTAAAAACCTTCCTTTTCCAGGAATACTTCATCACGACTCCCACCAGAAAGCGCACTAACCACTGATCTCGCCTACCATGAACCTCTGAATCAAAGCTACACTATCTTGTCAATGTACAAAGTTTGTCCCATGTCCAAAGTCTGTCCTATGTGAAAATCATCAATGTTGCCTCCTCGGTGATGGCCCCGCCCTATACTTAATTTCCCCACCCCTCTATGTAACGCCACTTTGACCCGGTGAAAAGCGGGATATAAATACAGCTAAATAAATAAATAAAACGCTTAAAAAAAAGAGCAGAGGATGAGGAGCTGAGTGGGAGGTATATGGCAATGAATGGTGAAATGCTGGACTACTGCCATTAAAATGATTTCATAAAATTAAACTCAAGTGTGCAAAATATTTTAATTACAATTACATATATGTTAGAAGCTGTGCACTGAGGTTTAGTGCATGGTTCCAATATACGGTTTACTGCATTGGCCCCCAGAGTGTAGTTTCTTAGGATTTCAGTTTACATTTTGTCTACTTATTCTAGTTTTAGTTTGTGGTCTTTAATTCTGTCCTTGATGAGGGTCTACCTGTGTTTTTCATGTATAACCAAGATCAGGTATTCTGTTAACATGGAATTTCACCCATGCGCACACTCATAGCCTGCCACTCCAATGCAACTTCCTGTTGGAGGGGGCAGGAGTGGCAGGCCATGACTACACACAAGCTCATGTGTTTTAATGCCCGCTGCAGCACTAAAGCAGTGGCTGAAATGCCACCGCTTCAAAGGAAGAATTGGCATGCCGCCCACCAGAGTCTGATATACTAGGCAACCACCTAGTTCACCTAGTGAGTGGGACAGGCCTGGTGCTGACTTTTCCTAAGTAAGGTCCTTGTTGTGTGACTTTTGGACATTAGTGCTGCAATGGAATGCTAGATTTGCTCCATAGGTCCAGAGTGACTTTTGTAAGGTTTTGTAATACTTCATAATATGTCCAATACTAGTGAGAGCTTATGTTGCTGTTACTGAGATGTTACTCATGGAGTACAATTTTCTTTTTGTATGGTGAGTTCTAGGTCTGCTGTCTACCATCACTGGGTAAGGGTGGGCTTTCATTGGTGCAGAATATATGTTTACATAACATCATGATGATCAAACGTAGAGCCAGGAGTCAGTAACATATTAGAATCCTAGGCTACATAATTTAACTGTTATGATTATTTCCTGAGCATAACTAGGGATTGCAGAGTTTTCCTTGCAGGGATTGCAGAGAAAACAGGGGGCCTGATATTCAGGGTGGCAGCTCGCACTGCTAAAGTGGCTAGCTGCTGCTGCTGAACATTAAACCCAGATATTCAATGCCAGGGCCATATCTGGACCCTGGAATTGAATATCCAGGTCGCCTAGATTGCCGTGAAGTTAATTGGGCAGTGGCAATATTCAGCCGCTGCCTGATTAACTTCAGTGGCAAAATTTAGGCCAGCCTTCACTGTCCCTGACTTTTGCCACTTAGCGATAACTGGGCAGTGGTTCAGTATCGACACTCCCTGGTTATTGCCGGGTGCCACCCCCCCAGAATTACTCCAGAACACCTCCATGCTAACTAGTTAACATTGGGAGTGCAACAGCGGCACCTATGGATATTCAGCGGCACTATACGTTTTAGTGCCACTGAATATCCTGGCTAGGAGGATTAAAATGGTTAGCAGGTCTGCTACCTGTGTTAATCCCTTTGAATATTTGACCCAGATGTTTGAGATACACATATATATATATATATATATATGTGTGTGTGTGTGTGTGTGTGTGTGTGTGTATATGTTTGTATGTAATGTATATCACAGTGTCATTTTGTCTCTCAGCACACTTTTAAAGAAAATCTCATTTTGTCTCCCAGCACACTTTTAAAGAAAATCTCATTTTCACTGTACTGCTTAAAGTTTGCAACAGTTTTGGTTACCCCAGAGACAGAGGCCAGAAACCCAGAAGAATATCACAGTAATAAACATTTATTTTATATATGACAACAAAGAAATGAGATACGTACCGCATACACAGTTTTTCCTTAAAATCATTAATTAACTTCCAACACTTCTGACAAAATGTTTCAGAAATTGCATTTAGAAATGGGACTAGTTCTTTTTTTTTCTCTAGGAACATTAACTACAGTCATGACAGCCCAAACCCCAGCAACGTTCTGTTAACAATGTAACTTCTTCCCTTATCAGGAACAGACTCAGATACATACTATTTAATTATATTTCTAAATAGTTTGACAGTTACCAATTTGGTATTAAGTATTGATACTCTGTTTCTTCTTTATATTTAGCCCTTCTGAGAAGCAGAAGACTTCTGTACTTTTCAGGTAAATATGTTCTCTAAATCTGTGGAGGAGTAGCCTAGTGATTAGAGCAACGGCCTAGTAGTCAAGAGTTCGGGGTTTAATTCCCACTGGTACTCCTTGTTACTTTAGGCAAGTCACTTTACCCCCCCCCCCCTTGCCTGTGAAGAAAAGGCCTGACAATCTACTTCTGATTACCTTGCCAAAAAAGAAACCCAGGAGCTGCTGAGTCACCAGGAGTCAGCATTGATTTGATGGCACAAACAAACTAAAACCAAAATATGTTCTCTAAATTTTCAATGTAAAATCCCTTCCCTTTGCTAAAATCTATATATTTTTTTTAAATTGATGTCAGTCAGCCCTGGCCAGGGTGGCTCTCGGTTCATATGTGCACATTTATAAACCAGATTTGCTTCTTGTCTTTCAGACTTTTTCACTTGCAAATCTCTTCTGGTGGTTCTCTGGCTGTGGCTTTCTGTTCTTCTTTATGGGAGTCACTGAAGTCCCCTCCTAGCCTGCTTCTAAGCAGATCAAAGGAGTAAAACCCTAACTTCCTACCTCAAGGGTTTACCCTTTATTTAATCACCCTGTTTATTACTTATTCTACTTCAACCTGATTAGCAGGTTTTCACTAGTCTAAACTTTTCCTAATTGGGCAACAAAAAGATAATTATTCTTACCTGCCAGAGACCATTTACCAGTAGCACACATATACTCTCACTCTGCTATAACCACAGGAGCTATTTGACTTTCTTCTAGACTAAGGCTATCATATTTTCTGCAGGCGAATCTGTGACACTTTGGGGCTTGTTTACAAAGCTGCAGTAGCGGTTTCCGATCGTTATCGGAGCCGTGGGGCTCCGATAACGATTGGAAACCGCTACTGCGGCTTTGTAAACAAGCCCCTTTGTATGGGGGGGAGGGGTGGAGATTAGAATTGTCATTTAAAAGTGCAGCAAACCAGTTCTCTTCCTGGTGAACATTATGGGCCTGATTTTCATTTAGGCAGGCTATGCACCGCATCGGCGTATAGTCTGCCCACCAACCCCTTAACCTGGATTTTCACTTCCGCGGTGACAGAAGTGAAAATCCAGGTTTGGCTGGATGTGCCGGCAGCCACCGAGGCTAAGCGTGTAGCAGCGATTTTTGATTCTACCCGCTTAGCCCCTGCGCCTGAAAGATAGGCTAGGAAAAACCTTGCCTATCTTTAAGGCACAGAGGGCTAAGAGGGTAGCATTGAAAATCACTGCTACCTGCTTAGCCCTTTCTTCCACCCTGGAACACCCCCAACAAGCCCCGATGCTAACCGCATAGCATCTGGGCACATTAGGGACTTATCTGGGATTTTCCAAAGGCACTACCCATGTAGGTGCCTTTGGAAAATCCTGGATAAGGCATTTACACGGGTAACTAGGGCAGTTCCCCATGTAAATGCCTTCGAAAATGCCGCCCTATAACTGTAATACATATGCTCACACAGTGGAAACTTATCGTGGGGCCACTGAATTTACTTCTTGGCCATTCATCCACAATCTCATCTAATCAAGGAAACTAATTCTTTCCTACTTACTACTACTACTACTAATAATAATTTATAAAGCACACGCACTGCTGTACAAACATAGGTAGAGACGGGGGTCAGGATCCAAAAGCAGCTTTAAAGAGGTGAGCTTTTAACAAGGACTTGAAAAGGGACAGAGATGAAGCCTGACGTACAGACTCTGGGAGTTTGTTCCAGGCATAAGGAGCAGCAAGGTGAAAGGGCTGAAGTCTGGAGTTGGCAGTGGAAGCAAAGGGCATAGAGAGATGCAAGCCAGAAGAAGAGCGGAGTTCACAAGGAAGGGCGTAGGGAGAGAGAAGACAGGAAAGGTAGAAAGGAGCAGAAGAGTGAATGCACTTATAGGTCAGAAGGAGAAGCTTGAATTGGATATGGAAATGGAAGGGAAGCCAATGAAGTGATTTGAGAAAAGGGGTTATATGAGAATTATCGAGGCTGGCAAAAAATTAGTCGTGCAGCAGAGTTCTGAACACATTGAAGGGGATAAAGGTGGCTAAGAGGGAGACCAGCAAGAAAGGCGGGAAGTAATTAGAGAGTGGACAAGTATTTTAGCAGTGTATTAAAAAAGGAAGGGGTGAATTTTGTTAATGTTATAGAGAAAGAAATGACAGATTTTAGCTATCTGTTAGATAAATGAGGAGAAGGAAAGGGAGGAGTCAAAGATGACCCCAAGTTTGCGGGCTGAGGAAATAGGAAGTAGAAGAGTGTTATCTACAGAGATAAAGAAGGAAGGGGGGAGGAAGGTTTAGGGAGAAAAATAAGTTCAGTTTTGGCCCTGTTTAATTTCAAATGGCGGTGAGACATCCAGGTGGCGATGTCAGACAGGCAGGCAGAGATGTGAGACTGAAGTGTCAAAAAGATATCAGGTGTAGAAAGATAGATTTATTTAACAATTTTTTTATATTGCCTTATCATTTAATCAAGGCGGTTTACATTAAAACTGTAACTGTTACAGAAAACTTGCATGTAAAAACAATTAAACTTAATCACAGAAAATTTTCTGTGGGGAACAAAAGGGAGGGGGGTAAGCTGAAAACACAACTTATGTACACTATGACAATTGGGCGGGGATAAATGGGTAGTGCAGGAAGCATAACTTATGTACAATATGACATATAAACAGCTTGTGATGAGGCGTAGGTATGAGGCCGTAGGTTGACTGGGGTGTTAGGAGTGTTCATTGAAGTGTTCAATGAAGAGGAAGGTTTTGAGTTGTTTCTAGAAATCCTTTAAGAAGGTTGTTGACCTTAGCTTTTCTGGGAGAGAATTCCAAATAACAGGGGCGGCAAGTGGTGTATATTTTGGCTTTTGTGAATAAGCTGGGGGTTGGTATGGTGTTTTTGGTGCTGCTCCTGTCAGGTCTTTTGCTGGCTTTGGTGCTGATGAGCTCCTGTAAAATTCCTGCTAACATGTTATTTTTAATTTTAAAGATGGTAAGAGCGGATTTGTATTTAGCACGTGAGATAATTGGTAACCAGTGCAGTTTATGCAGGAGGGGAGTTATATGTTCATGTTGTGATGCTCCAATGACAGTCCGAGCAGCAGTGTTTTGGATCTGAGAATCATCAGCACAAAAATGATACTGAAATCCATGAGAGGAGATGAGAGCACCAAGGACTGAGTGTAGAGAGAGAAAAGAGGGCCAAGAACAGATCCCTGAGAGTGGGATAACAGTAGAGGAGGAACTGCCAGAGCAAACACAGAAAGAGTGATGGGAGAGATAAGAATAGAACCAGGACAGGGCAGAGTCCCTAAAACCAAGAGAGGACAATGTATCAAGGAGAAGGTGGTGGTCAATGGTGTCAAAAGCAGCAGAAAGGTCAATTAGGATGAGGATAGAATAAAGGCCTTTGGATTTAACCAAGAATAAGTCACTGGAAACTTTATCAAGTGCTGCCTCAGTAGAATGAAAGGGACAAAAGCCAGATTGAAGTGGATCCAACAGGGCTTGAGAGGAAAGAAATTCAAGTCAATGATGGAGGACTGCATGCTCAAGAAGTTTAGAAATGAAGGGAAGAAGGGAGATGGGTCGGTAATTAGAAGGACAACTAGGGTCAAGAGAAGGTTTCTTAAGGAGAGATGTGACCACATCATGCTTGAAGGCTGAAGGGACCATGGTAGCAAAGAGCAAAGAGGTTGAGAATATGTGAGATGGAAGGAATGATAGAGGAGGAAATGGAACTAAGGAAATGGGTGGGGATAGGATCAAAACAGAAAGTAGTAAGTTTAAAGGAGGAAAGTAGATGAGAGATTTCCTCATCAGAGATCTTAGAGAAGGAAGAAAAGGGAACAAAGATTGAGGGGGGAAAGTTGGTACTGAGGTGGGGGAAGAAGAGATGAAGCTGATTTAGTGGGGAACTGGAGAGTGATCTTGTAGATTTTGTCATGGAAATAGTCAGCTAAGGTTTGGGCAGAAATAAAAGGAGGGGTTGGAGAGGGAGGTGCCTTAAGGAGAAAGTTAAGAGTTGAGAAGAGACGGCAAGGGTCAGTGGCAAGACAATTTTGTTTGCCGAGAGCTAAGGCTGATTGGAAGGAGGTAAGCATAAATATGAAGTAAAGAAAATCAGAGAGGGAGTGGGATTTGAGCCAAATGCACTCAGCTGAGTGGGCACAGGAGCGTAGATAGCGGATAGCTGAAGATAACCAGAGCTGAGGTGTTGTGCATCTTACAGGATATGGGATAGGTGGAGCAAGAGTATGTATCTAGAACAGAAAAGATGGCAGTATTATAAGAAACTATAGCCTAATCAACAGATTTAGACAACAAGGAGGGGGAAAGAGATGATGAGACAACAGTAGAAAGAGCCAAAGGGTCGATAGCATGAAGATTCCTAGAAAGGTAGGAGGAGACTGGGCGAGATTGAGGTGGGGAGTGATGAAGAGTAAAGGTTAGGAGATGATGATCACAGGACCATACCAAGCTAAAAATGTGCCCTGTGTGACTGATGAATCTGGTGCCCCCCTCCAACCAGCCACACACACTAAACCCTGCTTTTGAGCTTCCTGGAATCTCAGTGATGATATCAGTGCCCCTTATGTGCTTACACCCTGTGCGGCCACACTGCTTGCACAGCCCTTGGTATGGCCCTGTATGATCATATAGGGGAAGAACTGAGGTACAGAAATTGGAGAATAGACAAAGAAGAAAACCAGATCAAGGCAGTGGCCGTACTGATGAATGAGAGCAGAAGAGCAAAACTGGAGGTTGTACAAGGAGGTAAGTGAAAGGAGTTTAGAAGCATTGGGATCAGAAGGGTTATCGACATAAATATTAAAATCACCAAGAATAAGGGAAGGGAAAGAAGAATCAAGAAACAGGGAAAGTCAAGAGTCAGTTAGAGAGAAAGGTAGAGGTAGATTTATCAGGAGGTCTATAGATAACAGCTATATGGAGAGGTAAAGAATTAAAAAGGCAGATGAAATGGACTTCAAAAGACGAAGAGGAGTGAGATGGAGGTAGAAGGAGGGGTTGGAATTGACAGGAAGGAGAAAGCAAAAACCCAACAACACTACCACGGTCAGTGGCATGAGGAGTATGGAAAAATTGGTAGCTGCCATGACAGAGGGCAGCAACTGAAGCTGAGTCATCAGGGTGTAGCCAGTTTTCAGTGAGAGCTAAGAGATAGAAAGAGTTAGAAGTGAAGAGATCATAGTAAAGGGAAGTTTTTTGGATATGGAATGAGCATTCCATAATGCACAAGAGAAAGGGAGAGAGGAGGGGGAAAGGAGAGGGATATGGATGAGATTAGAGTGGTAGAGAGAGAAGTGGGAGTGAGAATAATCTAGAGAGGCCAAGGTTAGGATTAATGTCACCACAGGAAAGAAGGAGAAGAAGTAGGAAAGTGCAAGGTAGAGAGGAGACAGAACGGCAGAAATGAGGAGGCGTTTTTTAAGAGAGAGGGGAGAGGGATGAATGAGAAAAAGAAAAAAGTGAAGTTAGAGAGCTGAGGAAAAAGAGGAGGATAAGATGGAAGAGAAAACGGGAAAGGTAGAGAGAGTATTAAAAGGAGGGGAAGTATGAGGATGTTGCTGTAAGGGGAGAAGGTTAGGGATATTTTAAAAAAGGAAGAAAAAATGATGAGGAGTCATAAGAAGAGAAGAATGGAGAGGAAGAGTTAGAAGAAGAGATAACAATAGAATTATTAATTAAATTATTATTAATGCTATTAGTGCTATCAATTAATCATACATTGCAAAAAGGTTAACTAGCACTGAGCAGATACATGAAAGGGATAGTCATTGCTGGGGAATGTAGCCAGCGGGATTTGGGAAGCTTGGATGTCACAATTTGGGAAGGTTGCAGGTTGCATAGGCTTCACTTGCACACCCAGTGTCCCTCAGTGTACACAGTGTCGTCTGACTGAAAGTTCCATGAGCTCCTCCGAGCAGAGGCCATACTCTTTGGAAGGATCACAGCCTCAGGTTAGCTTTCTATGCCCCTCTGGTGTCACAATCCTCACAGACAGCAGCCTGCATAGAGAAATCTCAGGCGCGTCAATGTCAACCACATGGTCAGGCCTCAGCACAGAAAGGCTGATCAGGAGCCATTGCTGAAAGGTATGGGTGAGCCCAGCTCTTTCCGGTTGTGTTGAGTGTCCACTCCTTGGTACTCCAGTAATGTTGGTGCCTGGGGAGGATGGTAAGAGTTCACTTTCTTTCTCCTATCTGGGCTTTAGCATTACAGTCAAAGAAAGACTGTATTTCCTTGGCACAAAGTGTATCATTACAATTGTTCTGCTTCCAGCATGCCATCATCACAGACATCTTCAGTGATACATGTGGCCTTTCCCATCCGCATATTGTGGTTCACCACACGATCAGCCAAGACCAGTGGTTAAGTAGGTCTCAACGCAGCTTCCAATGCCACCAGCTCAGCAGGTGGTAAAGAAGGGCCAGCAACTCGGCACCCGAGGTTACTATCACAGACCCAGGGCCTTCACCGCCAGAACTCCAAACTGAAGCCAACCAGCATTCAAAACAGGTCCTACTCTGTTGGCATCTTCTGTGATCTCGAGTGTAAATCCTCTGTTGCTAGGGAAATGATGATGACCCAGGAACATCTCCATGGCATTGCTATGACTCCTCCAATGAGGCATCGAGTTAATGATGTATCTCTTTTGTAAATGTATGATAGTTCATTAAGGGCTATATGTAGACCCTACTATGTGTGCTGTGTAATACCCCTATTCTCGCTATCTATGCCCCATATTTTCTGTCTTGATTTTGTGACAAATCCCAAAATTATAATCGAACCGCTTCAGATCGCTGGAAGTAGCGGTATATAAGTGATTACTAAATAAAATAAATAAATAAATAAATGATTGAATGCTGGATTGGGGTTCCGCTACCATTCTACTAGAATGTTTGGTATTTTCATATATTCCTATTTTAAATAAAATACATCTTAAAACAACTTTACCATTAAAAAAATATTTCCTAAAATGCCTTATTACACATTCCCATAGCCTTATGGTTCCTAACTCATCCTCCCTGCTCAGCCCTGCGCTAACCCAACACCCCAAACATCTTTATGGCCATTTCTTCATCTTTTAAATTTTTTCTTAGTCCCAGTCACCCCATTCCCACCTGGGACATCATTTCTAGTCTCATCCTTTCCACCTATGCCCCTTGTGAAGTTCCTTTTCACTTTAAATGGAGAGATGACAACTTTCCCAAAATAGATCACTGTCCCTTAAACGTTTTTGGCCCATAGGTCATTGACCTACTCTCCTCAGTTCTCCCTTGTCCCCCCCCCCCCCCTCCTATCAGGGGGTTTACCCTATCCTTGGCAGTTCCTGGCCAAAACTCATTAAAGGGACACGGTTCCTCTAAATTTTAAAAGTAAACCAGGGCTGCACTTCTTACAATGGCCTCTGATCTGCCCTAGCTGCAAACGGAAGCTGTGTCCACTGTTATTTCTAATAATAAAAATGCATACACGGCCTCTTTAAATTATCGCGGCTCAGCGGATGTCGCTCACAGTATTGCTCCCAGCCAGTGTTTACAACTGCGATTTGCACAGTTTTTTCAGCAATGCTGCCTGGTGCCACTTGCTTCTCGGGGTTAGATCACTTCCCCTCAGCCCATAATTGCAACTCTGTCCCTCAGCCACTCTGCCATTCTGATCGCGGATTGCAGCAACGTCTTATTTATTTATTTATTTTATTCTGAGTCTCCCACAGCCTGGCCTTGCTACAGGGCATGAGCCGCAGGTTTTCCTGTCTGATTCTTCCCCTGTGTAGGCTGCAAACCACAGGTTCAACAGTTCCTCTTTCCGGTGCAGCCTGCATAGCAATGGGGCCCTGACTTTATTTTCTTATTCATTTTTAAAGCTGCTGACAAACCCCAGGGCCTTGACATGGCCACAGAGGCCTCTTTGACTCATACCCTCCACCAGGGCCAGTACCCCGGGTAATATTTCACCCCCACCAAAAGTCAATCAAATGGCAGCAGGACTTTCAAACCTGTAGGAAGTCTTCCAGTATGGTCCTGGACTGGCCTAGCAGGATTCAAGGAAAGAAAATTATCAGTTATGTAAATTTCTCCTTTCTTCTCATCCTGCTAGACCAGTCCAGAAGCAGTCAGGACCCAGGATGGGAGGAAGACAACTCTCTGGACAGGACTGCAGCCATCTACCATCTGCTTCAGCTCCCACATGCAACCTGTACCACTTAACAAAGGTGTTCAGAGACAACTAGGTAGCTGCTTTGTAGATGCCCTCCATTTATTTATTTATTTATTTATTTATTTATTACAGTTTCTTATATACCGCGCTATTTAGAATCAGCGCGGTTTACATCATAACAAAACGACCATTACGACAAACTGTCAGGTTTTACATTGAACAGGAGTACAAACTTGGATAACTGGGTTAACTATATACATAATCTATCTACACTGCAGTGTGAGGGCATTTCTAGATTGGGTCATTTCTTGGAGGGTAGATACTAAAGTGGACTCCACCCAGGAGGAAGCTTGTGCCCTAGTGGAGTGAGATCTCACTTCTTCCGGTGTTTGCTTTCCTGCCAGCAAGTATGCTAAGCTAATGACCTCTTTAATCCAGTGGGCAATCAAGGATTTGGCAGCTGCCTGTCCTTTCCTCAGCCTGTTGAATTGAATGAAAAGATGGTCCAACCAGCAAAAAGAGTTAATGATCTCCAGGTATCTGAGCAACACCCTCGTCATGTCCACCAGACGCACAGAGGGATCTGTCTCTGGATCCTCCTCTTAGGAGGAGGGCAGGAAGATGGTCTGATTTAGATGAAAAGGGGATAGCAGCATTGAGAAAAAGGACGGCAAAGTTGGGCTGTTTTGTATATATTCTTGGACTGGGTGGTCTCTATTGCCATTGTCTTTTCTGTGTGCTGTCCTATTTAACATTGTATATCCATTCTTAATTCTTTTCTGTGTGTTATTTTGATTTAATTTTGTAAACCACTCTGTATGAACCACAAAGGGCAGTATATTAAAATTGAATAAAACATAAACAAACTCTGACATTTGCCTGATGGAAACAGTAGCCACCAGGAAAACCTCCTTAAGGGTCAAATTGTAATATAAGAACATGGGTAGGGGGGAGGATATTCAAAGTGATTAACACAGCAGATTTACTAATTGCATTAATCATGCTGATCTGGATATTCAGAGGCGCTAGAATGGTTAGTGATGCTGAATATCCGCAGGTGCCGCCGCTGCACTCTCTGATGCTAACTGGCTAGCATCGGGGTGTTCCAGAGGCGGAGCAGGGGCAGCACCCCAGGGGTAATTGGGCAGCAGTAATATTCAGCTGCTGCCTGGTTATCCTTAATCAGTAAAAGTTAGGCACAGTAAAAGCTGTCCTAACTTTTGTCACCAAAGCTAACTGAGAAACTGTTTCGGGTCTATTGGAGTAAATTATCCCAGAATAAAAAAAAATTACTCCATACTTCACTAATGTCAAAAAATACTAATTACAGGGAACTGGTCTCAGACTGTAGTCGGGTGGAACCCAGGAGGTAAACCTCTGCTGTGGTTAACCTAACCCGTTTCTTGCATCAAGGACCTTATGTTCCCAAGCATATGAAAGACATTCAAAAAAGCCTCTCGGGCAATATATTTTATTTTTATTTATATGTTTTTTTAAAAACCATACGCTGATGATCTTCTCACTTGAAAATGGGAAAGTGTATTCACTTCAGTGACCATTGCCAACCTAAATTTGTTCGATTGAAACTCATAAGAACTAGAAACTGAAGGTCATATCAGCTTGTTAAATTCTATAGCACTGGCTAGATTATGCTCGGTGTAATCAGACTTATCTTGAATAATCTAGCCAGTGCTATAGAATTTAACAAGCTGATATGACCTTCAGTTTCTAGTTCTTATGAGTTTCAATCGAACAAATTTAGGTTGGCAATGGTCACTGAAGTGAATACACTTACTCATTTTCAAGTGAGAAGATCATCAGCGTATGGTTTTTAAAAAAACATATAAATAAAAATAAAATATATTGCCCGAGAGGCTTTTTTGAATGTCTTTCATATTCTTGGGAACATAAGGTCCTTGATGCAAGAAACGGGTTAGGTTAACCACAGCAGAGGTTTACCTCCTGGGTTCCACCCGACTACAGTCTGAGACCAGTTCCCTGTAATTAGTATTTTTTGACATTAGTGAAGTATGGAGTAATTTTTTGTTTATTCTGGGATAATTTACTCCAATAGACCCGAAACAGTTTCTTTGTTTGATACAATGGCAGAAGGGTTGTGGAAGGAAACTTTGAGTTTCACAGAAGAGTATATTTCTGACATTTGCAAGGAGCCTACCCCTTTTTCTGCAGGAGAGGATGTTGAAGCTGAAGGTTCTCGGGTGGACTGGGACTCCGTCCTTAAATTGGAAAAGCAAATAGTGAAATTAGAACTTCACAGGTTTTCATTGATTGAATACCTGAAGCGTCAGCAGATCCCCCGGGGACTTCGCATCTACAAAGAGCCCAAAATGCAGGCCATAGACTCGGTCTTCTTGGAACAGTGGAATCAGGTGCTCACCAAATGTTCGCGGGACCTTATGGTTCTTATTGTGAATGCTGCAAAGACCACCTTGGCATCTTTACAAAAAGAGGTGGATTCCAGTTTAACTGCTTTGAAAACTGCTCTGCCTTCCGAAACATTTGTAAAGCATAGAGAAGAGGACAAAAAATTACTGGATAAAGTACGGGACGAGACTAAGAAAATTAAGCTCAACAAACTGGCACGGGACAACGCAGATTATACCACGGGTTATGTCTACCCATGGATGAATCAGAAGCAGAAGGAGCGTACTCGACGGAGACGGGTGACTTTTGAAGAAACTTCAGAAGATTCTTCTTCCTCGGATTCTAGCCGAAGCTCTAGAAGTGATTTTTTAGAAGCAGCAGAGGAAGGTTCCAAAAAGAAAAAAAACTGTAGACTTCAAGGACAAGCCGAAGGGACAAGGACGCTCGTCCACGCGACACAAAGCAACCTGATGCGGGCAGAGTTCGGACATAGGGATCCGAAGACTTCTTTAGTGGTCAATCTTTCTTCTCATTCATTGACTTCTCGGCACAATTACACCTATTAGATAAGGGATTGTCATATGTCCCTCGCACAGTTCATGATGGGTTCCAGTTTCGTTTGGATTTTGAGCGGTTGATCCGGAAGCTCAACCTCAAGATTTATTTTTCTTCAAAGGAGGTTTTAGCAGGGCAGATTCCGAGTATTCAATCTTGTCGGATACCGTTGCCACTTTCTTCTACGTGGAATCCCCCGGGTCCACTGCATCCTTCCTTGTCGCTCTATCGGGACTTGGTTCTCCAAGACGTGGGCCAATTAGAACAGAGCCGGTATAAGATTCACCATGCATTGACCAAAGAAGAACGGCAAGCTTTACAATCTCTTATGGACCGTCCTGATTTGGTGATTCGGAGGGCTGACAAGGGGGGTGCTATCGTGGTACAGAATCGGGACCATTATATAACAGAAGCCCATCGGCAACTTACAATGCAGGACACATCAAATTTTAGAGATTGACCCTACTCCATCGTTACAAGATCACATCCAACTTCTCACTACTAGAGCTCTTCAAGAAAAATTGGTGTCCAAGAAGGAGTGGTGTTATCTGAATGTGAAAAATCCCACACAGGCCAGGTTTTACCTTGTACCTAAAATCCATAAGTGGCTAGAGAATCCGCCTGGACGGCCCATCGTCTCGACAAGGGGTACAGTCCTCGAGCCATTATCCACATATGTGGATTCTTTTTTACGACCTTTATTGCCGGCCATACCATCCTACATTCGGGACACCACCCATTTTTTGCAATTATTGGAGCGACAAGCCAGGTGGGCAGGCGACACAGAAGTAATTTTAGTAACTCTTGATGTCGCCTCTCTCTACACCAGTATCCCGCAACCGGCGGCACTAGTGAGTGCACACACAGCCTTACAAAACCGGGGAGATCTATCTGCTTCCCATTTGACCTTTTTATTGGAGCTCCTGAACTTGGTCTTATTTCAGAATTATTTTCTTTTTGAGGATACCTTGTACCATCAAGTTTCGGGAGTGGCGATGGGCGCTACGTGCGCCCCCTCTCTAGCTAACCTGTACATGGCCGATTTTGAGAGGCTTTGGCTATACCCTTCTGAGTTCTATGAGCATATCCCCTTTTGGGGCAGGTACATAGATGATGTCTTCATGCTCTGGACAGGTCCAGAGAATATTTTAAGTACCTTTTTAGATTGGCTCAATCAACAAGATCCACACATTCAATTTACCTCTTTCCATAACAAGACCACCATAACTTATTTGGATGTGGAAATTACAAAAGGAGTGGACCAATGGCACACCTCGATTTTTAGGAAATCAGTGGACAGAAACGCATTGTTACATTACAATAGCGCGCATCCAATCCCCCTCAAGAACAGCTTGCCTTTTTCGCAATTCCTTCGCTTTTGTAGGAACTGCTCTGAGGAAGAGGATTTCAAAAGACAAGCGAAGCAGTTAAAGATCAACTTTGCACAGCGGGGATATCCAGTGAATGTGATAAAGAAGGCTTACACCCGCGCTCGATACAATCACAGAGCTCAGCTTTTGTTCCCCCGTGTCACTCCCCATCATTACGATGCGTCTCAAGTGAACCTGATAACCAAATTCTCTGTTTATAGTGGCTCTTTACAAAAAATTATGAAACGTCACTCTAACATACTACAAAGCATTCCTGGCTTGGGAGATAAAGAAGTACGCTGTGTATGGCAACGACACAGAAATCTCAAGGAGTTACTGAGTCCAGCGGCTTTGCGACCAGTTGCTTTAAGCGATTCACTGACTACACGGGGGCATGTTCCATGCGGTGAATGCAACATATGTGCCATCACAGCAGAGATATCGCAATTCACATATCATGGCACTTCATATGTCCTTAAAAAGTTTACCAATTGTGGTTCAAGTTATGTGGTGTATGCTTTGCGTTGCCCGTGCCTGCTTCTGTACATTGGCAAAACTACACGATCCCTGAGAGTTCGTATCAATGAACATCGCAGTAGATTGCGGTGCCAAAGAAGGGAAGCGCCTATTGTAGCTCATTGTCTGCAGCACTCACATACTTTCGAGCAATTGCAGGTTTTCTGTGTTGATCAGGTATCAAAGGGTTTCGTCAATCAAACTAAGGACCAAAGTTTATTGTTTCTGGAGCAGCGTTGGATTTACACTCTAAACACAGTACACCCGGGCGGGTTAAACGCTCAAATTGATTGGGCGGTCTGTCTTTGAAGTGATTCAGCCACTAGTCTTGTAGGACAATAGGAGAGGCAGAAGTAATCCCCTTACGCTTCTTGCGTCATCATTCAGCGAGAGGGCATGAGCTCACGGTTTTAAAAGGCAGATGGGGGTTGGTGAAGACGCATGCGCGGCGGTTTTCCATGGAAGGAACAGTAAAGAAGAGAGTCAAATGGTATGAGTGGGTATACCTTGTAATGTCTACATTTTTTGTCAGAACAATACTGATCCTGTGTTATCTATTGTTTACTTTCAGAGTTTGGGGAGCCAAGTTGGCCATATGAAAAACGAATCATCACAGCCACAGGGCTGCAATCTTAACTGGCGTGAAGTGGGAATTAGATCCCCCGAAGAAACCGCTGGGTGCGGTGAAACGCACTAGCGCGCAAGATTGGCGTCGGGATTCAAGATAAGTCTGATTACACCGAGCATAATCTAGCCAGTGCTATAGAATTTAACAAGCTGATATGACCTTCAGTTTCTAGTTCTTATGAGTTTCAATCGAACAAATTTAGGTTGGCAATGGTCACTGAAGTGAATACACTTACCCATTTTCAAGTGAGAAGATCATCAGCGTATGGTTTTTAAAAAAACATATAAATAAAAATAAAATATATTGCCCGAGGGGCTTTTTTGAATGTCTTTCATATTCTTGGGAACATAAGGTCCTTGATGCAAGAAACGGGTTAGGTTAACCACAGCAGAGGTTTACCTCCTGGGCAGGGCCGGATTTACCTTTAGTGAGGCCCTACGCCAACAAAAATTGTGGGCCCCCAGCAGGGGCGGCCCAAGGGGGGTGCGGGGCCTCATTTGCATAAGGGGCCTCATTTGCATAAATATTTGCATAATGTTACCATATACTAACTTTTAGTAAACGTGCCTCTTAATGAGTGTATGGATAAAGAAAGACTAAAAGATTTCTACATTACTATAATCCAGTGCCAACTGCCAGACACATTAGGAACTACTACAAACACTGCCCATTTAGAACCCATAGTAAACCCGCCGTATCCTAACAGCACTACCAGGACACACAAAGCACCATACTCTACCAATCAAAAGGCAACACTGCAAATATTAAACCAATACATTTCAGAGAACAACAATACATGACCTACTGGGGAAAGAGAACAAGTGGCAATGTCAAATAGGAATTATATAAACAGAACACCTCAGCTCAGTTACACATGCAGAACATAGACCATCACCAAACAAGTAATCACAATTTAGAAACAGGAAGACAATAATTAAACTGGGAATCCCAAAAGCCAAACTTGGAATGTACAACACTGTAGAAATAAAACTATACATTAATTTGCTCTTATACTAAACAAAGCGCAGACGTTAATGATGCACATTTACCAGAGCTGACATATTCCAATTAATAAATTCAAAATAAAGAGATATTTTTCTACCTTTTGTGCATTTCTTTCAGCTGCAATTGCTCCAGCCACTTTCTTCTGGCTTCTTCGTGTCTTCTGCTAACTCTCCATCGTCTGCTGTCCATTTGTCCTTTCTTCTCTCTTCTAGATTTGTTTCCATTCTCTCTCTACATCTGCTTTAACATACTAATCTTTCTCCTTTTGCTCTTTCCTCATTCCTATTTCATCCACTCAAATTTTACCCCTCCATCCTCAATCCCCACTTACTCTCCCAATACCCGGCCAATTGTAGATTTTTTATCCCTCCCACACAAAATATTTTTCCCTTCTCCATTTTACTCTTCCAGCCCCATCCCATTCTAATCCTCCCCCAACATCAGCTCCCTTCTAGTTCCAGCCTCACCCAGCATCCATTCCCTTCTAGTCCCTGCATCAGCCCATTTCCAGTCCTAGCCATCCATCAGCCCATTTCCAGTCCTAGCAACCCCCCAACCCAATACCAGTCCTAGCCCCCCATCAACACACTTACAGTCCTTAACCCCCCATCACCCCATTTTCAGTTTAAGCCCCCCCTATAACCCATTACCAGTCCTAACCCCCCATCAGCCCACTTCCAGTCCTAACCCCATCAACCCATTTCCAGTCAGCCCCCCATAGCCCATTGCCAGTCCTACCCCCCCCATCAGCCCACAGCCCATTACCAGTCCTAACCCCATCATCCCACCTCCAGTTTAACCCCCCATCCCATTTCCAGTCCTAGCCCCCCATAGCCCATTACCAGACAACCCCCATCAGCCCACAGCCCTTTACCAGTCTTAACCCCCCCCAAAGCCCATTACCAGTTCTAAACCCCCCCAACAGCCCATTACCAGTCCTAACCCCATCAGCCCTCCTCCAGTCTTAACCCCCCAGCCCATTTCCAGTCCTAGCCCCCCCATAGCCCATTACCAGACAGCCCCCATCAGCCCACAGCCCATTACCAGTCTTAACCCCCCCCAAAGCCCATTGCCAGTTCTAAGCCCCCCCAACAGCCCACAGTCCATTACCAGTCCTAACCCCATCAGCCCACCTCTAGCCTTAACCCCCCCCAGCCCATTTCCAGCCCCAGCCCCCCCAATAGCCCATTACCAGTCCTACCACCCCCCAACGCCCATTACCCCCCCAACCCCCCCCCCCCATTTCCAGCCCCCCCCCCCCCAATCCCCCATTACCCGGCCAACCCCCCCCCCCCCCCGTCGGCCTAAAGTAAAATTTAATTAAAAAAAAAAACCTGGTGGCTGCCGCCGCGGGGCCCCCTCTGCTGCCGCGGCAGCACAGACTGACCCGCGGGGGCCCCGTCTACAAGCTGAAGCCGTCGGTTCGGTTCGGTTCGTTCCTCCCTCCCTCCCTCCCTCCCTCCGTGCAGGCTGCAGGCTGTGAGAGACGCGAAGAGAGAGCGTCTCCTCGCGTCTCTGTTAAGCCCGCAGGGGCTGATGGGAAATTTCCCATCAGCCCCTGCGGGCTTAACAGAGACGCGAGGAGACACTCTCCTTTCGCGTCTCTCACAGCCTGCAGCCTGCACGGAGGGAGGGAGGGAGGAACGACACGAACCGACGGCTTCAGCTTGTAGACGGGGCCCCCGCGGGTCAGTCGGTGCTGCCGCGGCAGCAGAGGGGACCCCGCGGCGGCAGCCACCAGGTTTTTTTTTAAATTGTATTTAAAAAAAATGAACTTGTTCTTTTTATGTGGGCCCCTGCCGGCTGTGGGCCCTACGCCATGGCGTACATGGCGTATAGGTAAATCCGGCCCTGCTCCTGGGTTCCACCCAACTACAGTCTGAGACCAGTTCCCTGTAATTAGTATTTTTTGACATTAGTGAAGTATGGAATTACCAAAGCTAACTGGGCAACATCTGAAGATTGCTGCTGCCTGGATAGCTTCTGTGCTATCTAGCTGACCTGGATATTCAATGCTCATAGCTAGATAAGGCCCCCGCATTGAATATCTGGATCTAAGGTTCAGTGGCAGTGGCTAGCTGCCGTCGCTAAATATCGGGCACATAAGAACATCCAGAACTATCAAAGGTCCCTCAAGCCCAGTGTCTTTTTTCCAATAGCGGCCAATCCAGGTCACAAGTGCATGATGTATCCCAAAAATAGCCAGTTCCATGCTACTTATCCTCAGGGGTAAGCAGAGGTTTCCTCTTGTACTGTCTTAATAACAGTTTATGGACTTTCTCTCTAAGAATTTGTCCAAACCATTTAAAAACCCTGTAACACTACTTGCGTTTACCACATCTGCTGGCAATAAGTTCCAAAGATTAATCATACATTGAGAGAAAAAACATTTTCTTCTGTTTTAAATATATTACTTTGTAGCTTCATGGCATTTCCTCTAGTCCTTGTATTTTTTTTGAAGGTGTAAACAATCAATTAATATCTTCCCGTTCCACTCCACTCAGTATTTTACAACCTCTATCATATCTCCCCTCAGCCACAGGGCCAGTGCTAGGGTCTCTAGCACCCCCATGCAACCTACAGATCGGCGCCCCACCCCCCATTACTATTAATGGTAGGTTGCACCACCTTTTTCCCAAAACTCCTTCATGAACTCTGTTCACATGATGTTAATCTTTCTCCTTCAAAACAAATATTGTAACAAGAAAATTGCAGGGAAGAGGCAAATGCCTAGTTGGAATAAAAACAAGTACTGAGGAATAAATATTTAACATCATATGAAGCAAACAAAATCAATGGAAGGACTGGGGTTTCTTGTCCCACAGGTGCTCCTTGTGGTCTTGGGCAAGCCACTTAACCCTCCATAGCCCATGTTCCCTGTAAAATACTTATCTCCAAGTTATAATACCCTGTTCAATGTAATTTCAGTTTGTTCAATGTAAACCGCACTGATGCAGAATAGCGAGGTATATAGGAGAATGTAAATAAATAAATTTATTTATTTACCAAAAAAAAGGTCTACAAAGGTTACAACCACTTAGTTTGTCATGTCTTTTATCTCGCCTGTTATTGTTGCTACAGATACTACTACCACTCTCTCTCTCTCTCTGCATGTACGGTTGAAAAGCTCTTTTATAAATTTAACAAAAAAGGAGGAGGTGATAAAAACAGTTAGAGTAGCTGGGATTAAAAAAGGTTTGGACAAATTCCTGGAGAAAAAGTCAGTAGACCATTATTAAGACAGACCTGGGGAAAGCCACTGTTGTCCCTGGGTGTAAGCAAAATGGAAGCTACCGTGAGCACTACGAGATAGGACTCAATCCTGGAGCAGCATCGATAGAGTGTCAATTCCAAGCAACTATTTTGTGAAATGCATTGAGAGGGAGAAGATCGTCAAGTACCAAAAAATGCAGTAGGAGACCAAGAAAATGTGCAGAAAGATACCAAGTTATTTCCTATTGTGTTGGGTGCCACAGACTTAATTGAAAAGAATTTCCAAGCGCAACCTAATAAATTACCCATATATGTAATATTTTACAAACTCCAGAGGGAGGCTGTCTTTGGTACAATGCAAGTACTATGCCGAGCATTAGCAGTAAATATTAGAGACTGAAATCATACTCCACATATCCTGGCTTAGAAATGAGGCTCATGACTGTCATGGTATCTGCAAAACTAACCCATTTGGAGAAATTGCCCCAAATCTACCATTCAATAATTGCACTAACTTCCAAAATTCCCACAGCAAGGAGTCTACCTAGAAAAGGGCTCCACAATAAATATTGCTGTGGGCCCTATAAACTCCTACATCTACCAAGACAACTGAACAAGCCAGATTACTACAGAGCCTTATACAGAAGCTCGTTGCTAGCATTACCTGACCTCAATCTCAAATTTAGAACCTAGACTCTCACCAAAAATAGAAATACGTAGACGAAAATTCCACTGAACCCCCAAGAAGCCAGGTGTTGCATGCAGTGCAACACCAGAGAAAGAGAGATGCATCTAAAGACAGCATGTTGATTAAAAACTGACATATGTCAAACACTAAATTGTTGTCTGACCATTTTATTTTTTGACTGAACTGGTTCCAATCTCTTTTCCATATTCCTTGTGACCATTTCTTCTCTCTCTTCCCATCTTCTGCTTTCCTTTTCTACATGTCTTTGACATTGATTTTTCCTTTTTTATATCTGTTTTCCTTTTTTTCTTTCCTCTGCCTCCCTAACCACTCAAATCCAGATTTTACTCCTCACTCTCTACTCCTAAGTCTCTCGATTCTTACCTCTCATCTCTAACAACTTTCAATATCCCATTCTTACCCCCTCTCTAGTGCTCCTATGTCATTGCTGTCTCTCTCCTTCCCCTGCTTTCTATATCCTCTCACCATTACCCATTCCCTAGCTCCCTATTTCTACCCTCTATTCTCACTCCCTCGAGCTTCATCTGTCATCCTCTGCCTTTGATCCCACCACCAGCCCTAGTCCTTCTCTGTCATTCATCTCTCCCTGGCCCAGTCCATTTTTTAGTCTCTCACCCACTACTATTCTTTCACCATCTCCCCAGTCACATTTCTACCCTCTCTCTCCCCTTCTTCAGAGATCCATCCCTTTTCACATCTCTCATCCTCTCTCTAGTCCTCTAGATCATTCAAATCAGGTCTCAACGTCCCCCAACCTTTCTTTCCTATTCCTTTACCTCCACCCCACACTCTCCCTAATATCTAGCAATTACTAGGTGCTGTTGTCTCCAAATTCCTACTCAGTCTCTTGAGTCTCCCATCTCTGGTTCCTGACTCTGCCTCCTATTCTTTTGCATTCCCCCACCCCCCCAAGTCCCTAATTTTCATTCTTCCCTTGCTTACTGCTCGGGTCCTGCAGTGTTGTCCCCCCATGATTCCATCTTCTTATTTAGCCTCCACACCCCCTTTCCAAGTCCCTGATTTTGCCACCTCAAATCTCTGATTATCCCTCTGTACTCTTCCAATCCCAATGCCATCACCAGTGTCAACTCCCTTCCAGTCCCAGCCCCCTTCCCCCACTGTCTATCTCCTTCCAGTCCCAGTACCATACTCACTGACAGACCCCTTCTGGTCCCAGTCCCCCTCCCCCCACATTGTCTAGTCCCCTTCCAGTCCCATCGCCAGTGCCAGTCATTTGTATTCCCAGCCATGCAGTTTCAACTCCCTTCCAGTCTCAGTCTACCTTCCCCACTGTCTCATCCCCTTCTAGTCCCAGTACCATCCTTAGTCAGAAATCTTCCAGTCCCATTCCCCCCTACTGTCTAGCCCCCTTCCAATCCCTGTACAATCCCCATTGTCAACTCCCTTACTGTTCCCCCCCGCCTCCCGCCTCCCATCTAGCCCCTTTCCAATCCCAATACCATCCACAGTGTCAAGCTCCCTTACAATCTAGTCTCTCTCCCTCACTGGCTAGCCCTGTTCCATTTCCAGTTCCAATCCCAGTACCACACCAGTGTCAGCTCCCTTCCAGTCCCAGTCCCCCCTACTATCTAGTCCTCTTCCAGTCTGACTCCCCCCACTCTATCTAGCTCCCCTTCTAGTCCTATCCTCAGTGTCAGCTCCCTTACAGTCTAACTCCCCCACCCCATCTAGCCCCCTTCCAATCCCCATATCTTCCTATGTAAGCTCTCTTACAATCATAGTCTCCCTCCCCCACTGTCTAGCCCCGGTTCCAGTCCCAGTCCCATCCTTATCCCTTCCAGCTCCCTTCCAGTCCCTCCACCCTTATCCTCCATAGTCCCAGCCTGCCTTTCCCCAATACTGGTCACCACTCACCAGGGCCAGCCCGTCCATTGAGCAAGAATGTTTTTTGCACAGGGCCCCAAGTTTCAGGGGGCCCCGCGCAAAGAACATTCTGCTTAAAAGTAAATTTTACATTTTTTTAAAAAAAGCTGTCACCTAGGGAAAATTTAAAATAATGAAAATGCTGTCTGCTGCTGGCCTGCCGCTGCCGCTGCGGCAGATTTGAGTGTCCCACGGGGCCCCCCCACCTGCCCGGCAGAGCCTGCCCTCCCTGCATCAGCTCCCTCTCCGCAGTCGAAACCGGCTTTCAGAGTGCAAAGGGAGACTAGTTTCCCTTTCGCGGCTCTGTTAAGACCGCAGGGGCTGATGGGAATTTTCCCATTAGCGCCCGCGGGCTTAACAGAGCCGCGAGGGAGAAACTCTCCCTTCGTGCTCTGAAAGCCGGTTTCAACTGCGGAGAGGGAGCTGATGCAGGGAGGGCAGGCTCTGCTGGGCAGGGAGGGCAGGCTCTGCTGGGCAGGGAGGGCCCACGGGACACTCGAATCTACCACGGCGGCAGCGGCAGGCCAGCAGCAGACAGCATTTTTATTATTTTAAATTTTCCCTAGGCTGGGGGGAGAGAGGGGGGTTAGGGCTGGAAATGGACTAATGGGGTTAAGACTGGAAGGTGGCTGATGGGGGGTTAGGACTGGTAATGGGCTATGGGGGGGCTAAGTCTGGAAATGGGGTGATGGGGGGGTTAGGAGTAGGACTGGTAATGGGCTATGGGGGGCTAAGTCTGGAAATGGGGTGATGGGGGGCTAAGACTGGAAATGGGCTGATGGGATTAGGGCTGGAAGTGGGCTGATGGGGATTAGGACTGGTAATGGGCTATGGGGGGGGGCTTAAACTGAAAATTGGGTGAGGGGGGTTAGGACTGGAAATGGGCTGATGGGATTAGGATTGGAGTGGGCTGATGGGGGTTTAGGACTGGTAATAGGCTATGGGGAACTAGGACTGTAATGGGCTGAGTGGAAGGGAAGGCTTGAACTGCAAATAGCTGATGGGGGACGGGGGCTTGGAATGGAAGTGGGCTGATGGGGGGTTAGGACTGGTAATGGGCTGGGGGGCCTAAACTGAAAATTGGGTGATGGCGCTTAGGACTGGAAATGGGCTGATGGGATTAGGACTGGGAGTGGGCTGATGGGGGTTTAGGACAGGTAATAGGCAATGGGATGGCTAGGACTGGTAATGGGTTGGGGGGGTTGCTAGGACTGGAAATGGTCTGAGTGGAAGGGAAGGCTTGAACTGCAAATAGCTGATGGGGACGGGGGCTTGGAATGGAAATGGGCTGAGGGGTAGGGGGTCCTTGAACTGCAAATAGCTGATGGGGAGGGGGCTTGGAATGGAAATGGGCTGAGTGGAAGGGGGGCTTGAACTGCAAATAGCTGATGGGGAGGGGGATTGGAATGGAAATGGGCTGTGAGGGGAGGGAACTAGGACAGGAAATGGGCTGATGAAGGGGCTAGGATAGGACTGGGAATTGAGTGTTGGGGGAGCTAAGATTGGAAATGGGCTGTGGTTGTGCTTGAATTGAAATGGACTCATGAAGGGGCTGGAAATGGAAGTAGGCTCATGGGGGGCTTGGATTGGAAATGGGCTGAGTGGAGGGGAGCTAGGATTTGACATGGGCTGATGGTGGGGCTAGGTAAGGACTAGAAATGGGCTGATGGGAGGCTGGTTTGGAAATGAGCTGATGGAGAGACTCGGATAGGACTGGAAATGGATGGGGGAGCTAGGACTGGAAATGGGCTGATGGGGGGGCTAGGACTGGAAATGGGCTGATGCGGGGGACTAGAAGGGAGCGGATACTGGGTGGGGCTGGAACTAGAAGGGAGCTGATGTTGGGGGAGATTAGAATGGGATGGGGCTGGGAGAGTGAAATGGAGAGGGGAAAAATATTTTGTGTGGGAGGGAAGAAAAATCTACAATTGGCCGGGTATTGGGAGAGTAAGTGGGAATTGAGGATGGAGGGGTAAAATTTGAGTGGATGAAAAAGGAATGAGGAAAGAGCAAAAGGAGAAAGATTAGTATGTTAAAGCAGATGTAAGAGAATGGAAAAAAACTAGAAGAAAGGACAAATGGACAGCAGACGATGGAGAGTTAGCAGAAGACACAAAGAAACCAGAAGAAAGTGTCTGGAGAAATTGCAACTGAAAAAAAATGCACAAAAGGTACAAAGATATCTCCTTATTTTGAATTTATTAACTGGAATATGACAGCTCTGGGAAATGTGCATCATTAACGTCTGTGCTTTGTTTAGTACAAGAGGAAATTAATTTATAGTTTTATTTCTACATTGTTGTTGTACATTCCAAGTTTGGCTTTTTAGGGTTCCCAGTTTAATTATTATCTTCCTGTTTCTAAATTGTGATTCCTTGTTTGGTGATGGTCTGTGTTCTGCATGTGTAACTGAGCTGAGGTATTATTCTGTTTATATAATTCCTATTTGACATTGCCACTTGTTCTCTTTCCCCAGTAGGTCATGTATTGTTATTCTCTGAAATGTATTGGTTTAATATATGCAGTGTTGCCTTTTGATAGGTAGGGTATGGTGCTTTGTGAGTCCTAGTAGTGCTGTTATGATACGGCGGGTTTTCTATGGGTTCTAAATGGGCAGTGTTTGTAGTAGTTCCTAATGTGCCTGGCGGTTGGCATTGTATTATAGTAATATAGAAATCTTTTAGTCTTTCTTTATCCATTGTGACGTAGGAGGCTCTTATGAAGCAATGGAAACTGATAGTGATCCGGTGGAGAGAACCGGTACTGCAAGGGAATGCAGGATTTTCTCTTCTGAGAGAAAAAAACACAGAGCTAATCAGGAACCACACCTCACCTCAAGGCAGGAGAGAAGCCAAATCCCTGATTGGGCATGCCCAAGCAGGAGGCGGGCAGTACAGTACTCAGCCAGCTTGTTAAGAACTGAGAAACAGAAACAGTTAGATGAGCACGAGCACCAGGAGCAAGACGAAGAGGAGAAGTCAGGACACAAGCACCTGGACGAGGACAGGTCAGATGACCAGGAACAGGAACCGTTGGAGAGAGAACCACTAAGCAACTGTGATCCACGAAGGAGCAGACGGGAGCTGGGAGACTCAGGGGCAGAGAAAGACTTCTGTTACCAGAAGAATTCAAAGGCACTGAGAGACCCAAGGCTACAGCTCAGGAGTTTAAAGAACCAAGCAGAACCTTGGAACAGGAGGCAGAGGGAGAAAGAATTACCCTGGAAGAAACCCCAGCACAAGGTATCTGGTGGGTTTGGAACGGCTAGCAAGCTTAACAGTGGAAAGCCAGACAGAGTGAACTTTAATTGTGAAAGACAGAACAAAGGCAGAAAGTTTGATAGTAATTGGTTAAGCCAAGAGAAGCCTGACTGTTTTCCTTTTAACACTCTGAGAGACTCTCCAAGCACAGCTGAAGCGTTTTACCCTGCACTTTCATTTGGAGATTTTTGGGGGAAGGGAAATGCTTACATGCTGAACTCTTGTCCAAGTAAAAGCACTGATAATTGCCAAGAGATAAGAACATTAAACAAGCATTTACCTGAAGGAGGATATTCTCAGCTTAGCTCAGAAAATACACAGGCTGAATTACTTCTCACTGAATTCAGGGAGTTCCTTAAAAGTAGAGCAGTTTCTCCTCATGACGTAGCAAAGCCTATGAGCAGCTGTGAGGAAGAAATGCCTTTAATTTCTCTGCCGTCTACAGAGCAGGAAGTCCCGATGGACTGCTCTACATGTGTGATTCAGAAGGACATTTAAGTGATATGCTTGCCAATGTTTTATGAAAGAATATAACAAAGTTACCTCACTGATTGCTATGCAAAAGAAGCTTATGTGAAGAGAATAAGTGAAAGCATATTGTGTGCAATTCAGGAGCATTGCTGTTACCAGAGTTTTCTGTTACGTTACTGAAAGGAGGTCACATGACAACCGAATGTGATCAGTAATGGACATTTAGCCAAGCAGTAAAAAGCCTTGTTTAGTTAAGTTTCTCAGCCTTGTTTTGTGCTACATTATTTCATTTACGTCTGCTGCATTTGAACTCTGGAGCGGGAGAAATAAACCTCACAAAAGAAATTTTCTTTGCCTTGCCTTACTACTTGAGCACCTACACAACTACAACCTTAATCCTCAAGGGCATTCAAGGCCAGCCCCTCCCTTAACCCTCAAGGTCCAGGGAGTGGGTGGGTGGCACCATACACTCATGAAGAGGCATGTTTACTAAAAGTTAGTGTATGGTAACATTATGCAAATATTTATGCAAATGAGGCCCCTTATGCAAATGAGGCCCCGCACTGAGTCTCCGCACATGGCCCCGCACCCCCCTTGGGCCGCCCCTGCCACTCACCTCCTACTTTTAAAGCTGCGGAGCATTCTCCTTTGCTCCCATAGCTGTACTGCTTTAAGAGCTGTGGGACTACGGTGTTTCTAAAGTTAGTGCAAGCATTTCCTGTTTCTCACAGACCAGTGTACTCGAGGGGATTTGTGGCATTTGCTCCGTGAACTGTGAAAAGACTTTACAGCAGTGCAAGAGGAACTGCGTGAAGGTCTGGGAGATCTCCAAGGTGAACTGCGGGATATTGGTTCCCAACTTGAGACAGTGGAGCTTAAGCATGAACAGCACGAGGAGACGGCCCATGGCCTTGCGGCAAGTATACAGAAGCTGGAGACTGCACAGGAGCTGTTGTGGTACAAAATCTAAGACCTTGAGAATAGGTCATGAAGGTGTAATTTGCGCCTTAGGGGCATCCCGGAGACAGACAATTATAAAGAAAGGTGAATAGTGGAGTACCCCAGGGATCTGTGATGGGTCCGTTGCTTTTTGACACCGAACTTGACTTAACATCTGACAACACAATGGATCCGGAGGATATAGAAATATATTACGCCACTGTAGATGCAGAAAGATTATAACTGTGCACAAAAGCCTGCAAAACGTCTTGGTACCTAAAGGTGTTGTGTGTAGTAAAATAATACCACATTTTGGATTTCAAAGTCCTGTTAAACCTTTCTACCACCGCTGCTTTAACATCGTTATTGGTTACAAAATGATGAACCCCTCTTTGTTTTAATAAATTCTTCAGGGACCTATTTAAAAATTCTTTACACTTGTCTGTCTGTATTTTTTCAGGTATACGACCTAGATTAAATATTTTTTCAAAGGCTTTAGCAACTTCATGACCGGTTTTTGATTTTAAACTTGCAGCCCGTGCATATTTTGACAGGATGTCTACCACTGTTAATACTTCTCTTACCTCTGCTGATCCTAGTTCTTCCAATAAACAGTTTGTTTCTGCATCTACAGTGGCGTAATATATTTCTATATCCTCCGGATCCATTGTGTTGTCAGATGTTAAGTCAAGTTCGGTGCCAAAATCGCAGGGTTCTTGAGAGTCGAAAAATATTTGGGCATCTGGATAATATACATTCTCTGTTATTTCTTGTTCAGGCTCTGCCGGACTCTCCAGTATTTCAAGTGAATTTTCAATTGGTGGATACCCCTCTGCTTCTGCATCATGGTCCTTAAGGAAGTAATTAATGTTGTGTGCCCTGCTGGAAATTCTGCTTGGTGTTCCAAAAAGAGCCATTTTTTATTTTAGAATATCTGTGTTAAAATGTTCCCCTTACACCAGGAGCATGGTCAGAACACCTGGAGCATGCTCAGAACAGACCTCTTCTTTCAACCAATCAGATGTTACCACACCCTAGAGAGGCATGTTCAGACTTGTCTCTCAGTATTGGTTTTTTCAAAACCACTAAAAAATAGCTGTGGCTGTGTTTGAACTCAGCTCTCTCTCTCTCAAAAAAAAAGCTGTATTAGGGGGGGGATTTGAACTCAGGTCTCTCTCTCTCTCTCTGAATTTCAGTCTGAACTTACACTGTGTTTGCCAGAATATTTCTCTCTAACCATGAGGTCTTAAAAGCAAAATTCTATCACATGGACAGCAGTGGTTTCTCTAACAAAGATGTGTTAATTGAGGTTTAACATTTGTAAAGAAAAAGCTTCTATACCAAGGGCTGTGTCTCAGTGAAAAGCCCCCCTGTGCTGTGCTTGCTGAGAATCTTTTGTGAGAAATAAGAACTGGGGCAGTGGGAGAGAGAAAAGCATTTTTTTTTTGTTTTCCAGGGCTCCTGCTTTTTTGCAGATGTAAACATTAACCAGAAGCAAAAAAACAGAGTTACTTACCTGTAACAGAGGTCTCCGTGGACAGCAGGATAAGTCAGCCACACCTGGTGACGTCATCCGACGGCGCCATGACGGAAGTGCTCTCTAGCTCAGAAGCTTCTGAGCATGTGTGAGGTGGCCCCACCTCCCCGGCCCGCCCCTAGCCGGTCAGTGATTGACTAGCTGTGCCCTAATGAGGCAGCCATGAGGTAGCTGTAGGTAGCCCTTCCCCCAAGCCATGCGGCAAGCCATGAGGCTCTGATCAGCCTGACCCTTCCCCCGCAAGCCATGAGGTAATCAGCCTGCTAAGAAAAAGGCATTGAGATTCCAGTAGGCACCCTTCCCCCCACTCCAGGTCTGAGCACAGTATCCCCTAGCCCTGAAACCAACAGACCAGAGCATACCGGTTTGGACAGGTCACCCAGGTACCTCCCCAGGGGCTGCTGATTGGTGGGCAGGAAATACCTGTGGCAAATGGGATTGTAGAATGAGTTTAAAACTGTACTGTATATAAGGCATTGTAGGCCGTCCCTCGGGGTTCAGACTTTTTGTGGAGGGTACCGGCTCTCTGTCTGATCCTGTGCACATTAAAGATCCTGTTTGCATTCCAGCCTGCCTGTGAGTTTTCCTTCTGTGGGTGAGTGATTGAATAAGAGCTTTTCACAGCGATTGATGCAACATTTTGGTGCATTGGCCAGGAAATATTAAAATAAAAGCCTCTCTCATCACACCCACGGTGGGAAGACTTCTGCCTTTGCAGCATCTGGGCCTCCACCAGTCAGGGACCGGCCCCTCCAGGTGATTAACGGTCCTTGGCGCCCCCGGGCCACTTTGTGCTCGGAAGGACACCTTGATTTGTCTGGGCAGCTGGTCCCTGCGGCTGAATCCCCGATTGAAAACCGGCTGGATAGACTGGCATCCAAACTACCTGTCTGATCAGAGCTCTGGTGAGTACTGCTACATTCTGTACTCCGTCTGTAATTCCTAGTAAATTCTAGGAACCTGTAGCGGCCCGATCACCCGCACAAACGGTCCTAGTAGGGACCCCGGGGGGGGGGGGGGGGGTTTCTGAAGCCATCGTTCGTCCAGTTTTGAGCAATTAATTTTGCTAGAAATCAGAGCAATTAATTTTGCTAAATCAGAGCAATTAATTTTGCTAAATCAGAGCAATTCATTTTGCTACCTTGGGCCCCTTAAAAGGTATTTAAAGTGCAGCGCTGCCAAAGATATTGAAGAAAAATTGCCTAGGATATTAGTATTACCACTCTTAAGAATCTTTTAAAAGCGCTGCAGAAAACTTCTAAAAGTAACCAAAATATAGCACTTGATAAGTTAAACATACCTGAGATAAAGAATAGATAGCTGCTTCTCTTCTTTCCTTTCTGCTTGTGGGGAGTTTTCTGAAGCGTGACTGCAAGGAGAGAGTTCTCTAATGTGCTTCCGTTATGCTGCTCCGATGTGAATTTCTGTCTCCCCATGTGCTCCGATGTGAATTTCTGTCCCCCATGTGCTCCGATGTAAATTTCTGCTCTCCCCCTTGCTGCCGCTGTTAATGTCCGCTCCCCCTTGCTGTCGCTGTGTTTCCCGCTCCTGATCTGTGCTCCCCCATGCTGATCTGTGCTGTCTCCATGTCTCCCCATGTGCTCCGATGTAAATTTCTGCTCTCCCCCTTGCTGCCGCTGTTAATGTCCGCTCCCCCTTGCTGCCGCTGTGTTTCCCGCTCCTGATCTGTGCTCCCCCATGCTGATCTGTGCTGTCTCCATGTCTCCCCATGTGCTCCGATGTAAATTTCTGCTCTCCCCCTTGCTGCCGCTGTTAATGTCCGCTCCCCCTTGCTGCCGCTGTGTTTCCCGCTCCTGATCTGTGCTCCCCCATGCTGATCTGTGCTGTCTCCATGTCTCCCCATGTGCTCCGATGTAAATTTCTGCTCTCCCCCTTGCTGCCCGCTGTTAATGTCTGCTCCCCCTTGCTGCCGCTGTTAATGTCCGCTCCCCCTTGCTGCCGCTGTGTTCCCGATGTTAATGTCCGCTCCCCCTTGCTGCCCGCTGTTCCCGTGCCTGATATCTGTGCTGCCCCGATGTCTATCCTTGTTTTCCCTTTGAACCCAGAGTCAGCAGAGACAGAGTCATTAAAGGAGAAAACCTGGCCTCATCTGTGAGTGCAGAGCTGAAATCCGGTGTAGAACGCACGTGGAGGCAGCCATCTTGAAAAGACCACGTGTAAGCTACACTGCAATATACTTAAAGCGACTCTGGAGCTCCATCTAGTGGACATTAGCTGTAATTACTACCATTCCCTGTGTTTTAAGTGATCCTGGAGCTCCATCTGGTGGACATTGTAAGAATAGCTAGCTTATATATATATATATATATATATATCTTAACTCTTATCTAAACCAAATCTGACTATATATTTTGTAAATTGCCAAGACCTATATTGTAAGTTGTATTATTTGTCCTGTATTAAGAATAGATAGGGTCCGTATTGTAAATTGTATTACTTTTCCTGAATTAAGACTAGATAGAATCTGTATTGTAAATTGCATTTTTTTTATTGTAAATTGCATTTTTTTCTGAATTGAGATTAGGGTAAGAGATCTGATCCACATTGCATACTGTATTTAGTTATTGAACTAGAATTAGAGCATGGGGTCTGGAAAGTCAAAAGAAAAAATGCCCCTACAGTGCATGCTTCACAATTTTAAATCTGGGTTTAGAGAAGATTATGGGGTACCTCTCTCCGCCTCCAGATTATCTTTTCTATGTGAGAGGGAATGGCCAGCCTTGGTTAAGTTGTGGCCTCCCCAGGGGTCCACAGACCTGTCCACTGTGTCTTTGCTCCTTCAAATTGTTGCAAAAGAGCGCCCTGACCAGTTCCCTTATATTGATTTATGGCTGGCCATATGCCAGCTCAGACCAAGATGGTTCCAGCGCTGTCACGAGGATCAGTGTAGAATAATGTTGGCGGCCAGTGGTCGCCAAAAGGGATGGACACCCGCCTCTATCTACCAGGGGTGGGACTCTCCAGACATTCCTCCACGCCCTCTCCCTCTGCTTCAACCTCATGTCCCATCTGCAGCACGGCAGGGTCCGCCCCTAGCTGAAGAATCAGGAAGACCTACTCTTGGGGTGGGTGATGCCAGATTTAGGGAAGATCCTACGGATTCCAGCCCATCGTCTTCAGATTCCCCTCCCACATCCTCCACCCCTCACACTCCTGGTACCACCTCCAGTTCCACCATTTCCTCCCCTGAGAGCACACAGGCTGAGCTTGAATCGTCCACCCCAAGGGCCTACTACCTGCAGTCGCATGATCTCCAAATGCCATTACGACAAGTACAGGGGCTCCTGTACCTCGATGCTGCTGGGCGTGTGACACTGGGACCATCCAGCCTGATTTATGTCCCTATCTCCACTACGTACCTGTTGAACTGGAAAACCCATTATGCTTCCTATACTGAAAAGCCCCAAGAACTGACAGACCCTATGACCAGTAGTATACAAACACACCAGCCTGCCTGGTCAGACACTAGACAACTGCTTCCTACTTTGTTCAGCACGGAAGAACGAGGGCGAGGCCGCGGATACGGGGGGCCGAGGTTTCCCCTAGCCCCCAATCAATGTGCCTACTGCAAAGAGGAGGGACATTGGAAGAATGAATGTCCAAATCGTAACACAAGACAAGGGAGGTGGCCGGGATCCAGATGGAACAGACCATCCCGAGAACTCAGAGCTGCCCACCGCTGAGATATGTGAAGGAGTCCCTATCTGGATCAGTGTGACACATTGGAGACGGGCCAGGGTGTCTGCCTATGAAAATGGGAGGTTTAAATTTTGAGAGAGACAGAACTTAAACTTCAGAGAGCGGTGGAGCACACTGCAAGGTCCTGGGGAACTGCTGAAAGGCAGGAAAAAGAACTCTTGGACTGACTGAGGGGTTTTGGGGGCTTCTGTAAATGACTGTATTGTTATCCTTTTAATATTGTTTTCTTAAAAAGTAACTGAAATCTACAAGCCATTTCGGCTTCAGCAACTGCAATACCCACACCAGCTCAAGTTTTTACTGTACTATTCTCAAAGCACTGCTGCTTTTGACATACTTTCATGTTATGTGTTTTCAATATTATTGACCAGCTGCAAGAAAATGATGTTGCAATGTATGTTGTCTCTAGGGAACAGTACCAGAAGCTGCTTTTCTGATGACCCCTATCTGTCTAAATATCTGTCTCAAATGGTTGCTTGTCCATTGCCCTTAGTGGGATTGCCTTTGCCCCATAAACAAGAAAAGAAAAAGAAAAATTGGAAATGAAGGGAAATTGGCTGATAGGTAAGTCTAGTATGGCTGCATCCTTGCCTGAGGCTGTAATACATTATGATGGCACGGAAAAAAGCATGTGGGCTAAGAAAATGAGTACCCAGAGCCCAGCACAACAAGAGTAAAGCCAGGGGGAACCATACTCTGAACAGAAGTGCACAGAGAATGGACCTAGCTAAGAAACAGGTCAGGCTTGAAAGCGCACAGAAAATGGACCCAGCACAAGAAAAGACATGCCAGGCCTGAACAGGTTAAACAGGCCAAACAAAGCTGGTGATACAAAGTACTCATATGCCCTGAAGATTACAGTGCCAGTGATTAATGAAGCAAAGGGAATGGCAGGGTGCAGCCAGAATGACTCAACACTAGCAAGAATAAAAAGCCATTAATATGCTGATAAGGGTGGATCCCAGGGAAAGAGCCTTTGCCCCAAAGGAAAGAAGCTTCTGCAGACTTTTTGCACACGGCCCTCCTTTGTCCCAAAGGAAAAAAGGCCTCTGCAGGCCCTGCAACCTTTTACAGTCAGAACAGCAACTTTTGCACACGGAACAAAAACTTTTGTGCAGGAGTTGCTACAGAGGGTATAGGGTATGTGTTGTTTTAAACTCACTGATGCAAATGTTTCTATTGAACACTCTATCCAAGACCTAAGTGATCTAGTTACCTGCCCATGGGTCCTGGGTGGTTTGTGAATTGGTTCACTTGGCTAGGGGGACTAAAAAATCCCAGTGGCAGGGGTTCCTTTTATTTACTGCCATGTGCCATTCTGCCATGTTTTATCCCCACTCGTTACCACCACCCTTGATACCCTGGTAGAACGCAAGGTGGTTACCACTGTCATGGCTCTGTCCCAAATACACCCCTCTGCGGCTTGCCTCTAGTAATACAGCCCTCAACCGCCTCTAGCAGTTGAGGTCTTACTTAAAAAGGGGGGAATGAGGCAGCCATGAGGTAGCTGTAGGTAGCCCTTCCCCCAAGCCATGCGGCAAGCCATGAGGCTCTGATCAGCCTGACCCTTCCCCCGCAAGCCATGAGGTAATCAGCCTGCTAAGAAAAAGGCATTGAGATTCCAGTAGGCACCCTTCCCCCCACTCCAGGTCTGAGCACAGTATCCCCTAGCCCTGAAACCAACAGACCAGAGCATACCGGTTTGGACAGGTCACCCAGGTACCTCCCCAGGGGCTGCTGATTGGTGGGCAGGAAATACCTGTGGCAAATGGGATTGTAGAATGAGTTTAAAACTGTACTGTATATAAGGCATTGTAGGCCGTCCCTCGGGGTTCAGACTTTTTGTGGAGGGTACCGGCTCTCTGTCTGATCCTGTGCACATTAAAGATCCTGTTTGCATTCCAGCCTGCCTGTGAGTTTTCCTTCTGTGGGTGAGTGATTGAATAAGAGCTTTTCACAGCGATTGATGCAACACTAGCGGCTAGGTGTGGGAAGCGCAGGCCACCCTCATGCAGGAGAGGTGGGTGGGATCGTGTGGCTGACTTATCCTGCTGTCCACGGAGAACTCTGTTACAGGTAAGTAACTCTGTTTTCTCCTAGGACAAGCAGGATGTGTCAGCCACACCTGGTGTCTCCCAAGCTACGCATCCACGCTGTGGAGAATGAGGGAGGCATGCGATAACTGGAACTGCAGTAGCGTTTATTGAGACACAACCGGTGTACCAATTAAGGTGCAAACTAGAACTAACTCAATAGTGCAATGCAAGAGGTAGAACAGTAACTGTGCAATCAAGCATACAATGCAGTTAATAACCGTGCATACAGTGCAGTTAATAACCGTGCAATTAAGTAGACAGTGCAATCAAGTAGACAGTGCAACAACTGGGCAACAATAACAACAGTGCAATAACAGTCTGTGCAAATAGCAACTGGTAAATAGCAGCAGGAGTCTGGTATGTAGTACTCCAGCTCAGTCTTGGGGTTGTTCCGTTGGGCCCAAGCCCAAGGGTGCCGTAGCCGCAGATAGGACTGCTCGGCCAAAGGAGCCGTCGGTCTCCGCGTGGACATCAAGGCAGTAATGTTTCTGGAAGGTTAGCTGAGAGGACCATGTGGCGGCTTTGCAGATCTCGCTCACTGGAATTTCTTGCGCGCAGGCCAGGGAAGCAGCTATGGCGTGGAGCTGGTGCGTAGTCGCCTTGTTTGCTGGGAGCGCAACCGCCCTCTGTAGGCAATAAGCTCTCCAGTGGGAGAGTGTGCGCTAGGTGACAGGGTGCCCTGGTCTGTTCGGGTCAAAGGAGACGAAGAGCTGGGTCCCCATTCGAATGGCAGAAGTTCTGCCGATGTAGATGCGCAGGGCGCGTACACAGTCAAGGGAGTGCAGTCGCTGCTCCTCCGGTAATGAGTGTGGGGCTGGGAAGAAGGATGGCAGCTCCACTGACTGGTTGATGTGAAAGGCAGAGGCGACCTTCGGCATGAACTTGGGGTGAGTCCGGAGGGACGCCCAGTTGTGGTAGAGTTTTGTGTATGGCGGGTGTGCAACCAGGGCCTGCAACTCGCTAACCCTCCGAGCAGAGGTGATGGCAATGAGGAAAAGGGTCTTCCAGGAAAGATATTTTCCGTTGGCTGTGGACAATGGCTCGAATGGTTCCTGCATGAGCTGTTGGAGGACGACGTTAAGGTCCCACAAAGGTACCGCCTTCTGTACCGGGGGCTGCAGGTTCCAGAGCCCTCTCATGAAACGTGTCACAATGGGGAGAGCGGCTATGGAGGCTGAAGTCGGGTCTTTAGGGCGCTCGTGCAGCGAGGCAATGGCCGCCAGGTGTACCTTGATGGATTGCGGTTTCAAGCCTGAGTTGAAGAGGGAGGAGAGGTACTGTAGCACCGTGGGAACCGGGCAAGAGGTTGGTTGGATGCCATGGTCCTTGCACCATATACTGAAGCGCTTCCACTTGAGACCGTACGCCTTTCTGGTTGACGGTCTCCTGGAAGCCAGAACAATCTGTTGTACCTCCGGAGGTAGATGCGAGTCATTCAAGGTCAGCTTCTCAGCCTCCAGGCTGTCAAGGCTAACGTCTGGAGGTTGGGGTGCCAGGTACTGCCGCCGTTCTGGGTTAACAGGTCTGGCCTCAGCGGTAGCCGAACTGGAGGTTCCTGAGCGAGCTGCAACAGCAGGGAGAACCACATCTGTCGTGGCCAATAAGGGGCAATCAGAATCACGTGCGCTTTCTCCTTGATGATGCGCTGTATCGTGGTTGTCACTAGAGGTGTTGGAGGGAAGGCGTATGCCAGCTCCCAAGTTCCCCAGGGGATGGCGAATGCATCCGAAGCCAATCTGTGCTTCGACGGACGTTTGGAGCAGAACACAGGGCATCTGGTGTTCGCTTCGGTCACGAAGAGGTCGATCTGGGGGGCTCCCCAGCGTCTGAAGAGGATGTCTGTTACCTCCCCGTGGAGCATCCACTCGTGAGGCTGGAGTAGTCTGCTGAGTCTGTCCGCTAATGCGTTCTGCTCCCCTGGGAGGTAAGTCGCCTGCAGGATGCAGTTGTTGGCTAGCGCTAGAGCCCATGTCTCGAGGGCTTCCTTGCAGAGTGAACGGGAACCCATGCCCCCTTGTTTGTTTATATAGAACATGGTCACCTGGTTGTCGGTCTGCACCAAGACCGCTTTTCCCGCCAGGTGAGGTATAAAGGTCTGGAGGTATTTGACAGCCCGGAGTTCGAGAACATTGATGTGGAGGGATTGCTCCACTTTGGTCCAGGCTCCTTGCGTGTTGAGATCTAGTAGATGAGCTCCCCATCCTTTGGAGGATGCGTCCGTGGTGAGGATGAGTTGAGGAATGTGGGGCTGCAGGTTCTTGCCCACTGAGAGGTTGATAGGGTTTGTCCACCAACTCAAACTCTGAACAATCTTGGCAGTGATTGGTATGCGTGTGTTGAGTGGCTGGGAGAGTTGCTTCCAGTGATTCCGCAGGTGCCACTGAAGGAAGCGCATATGGAGCCTTGCCACTGCGAGGACCGAAGTTGTCGCAGCCATGTGGCCTAGCAGGCACAGGATCTTGTGGGCCGAAGTCTGTTGTGTCGCCGACACTTTCATGGCTAGTCTGACGATGGCACAGATCTGGGCCTGGGGCAGGAAGGCCTTGCAGGCCTTGGTGTCAATTATCGCCCCGATGAACTCTGTGCGCTGCACTGGTTCCAATCGGGACTTGGCTTTGTTGAGAAGGAACCCCAGTGTGAGTAGTAGGGCCGTGGTTTGGCGCACTGCTCTTCTGAGTTCGGGTGCAGAGTTCGCCGACAGGAGCCAGTCGTCCAGGTAAGGAAAGATGGCGACGCCTTGTTTGCGGAGGTGTGCAGCGGCCACTGCCATGCATTTCGTGAAGACTCTGGGTGCTGGGGAGAGGCCAAATGGCAGGACTCAATACTGGTAATGGCACCCCGGCGCTATGAATCTCAGGAATTTCCTGTGTGAGGAGTGGACTGGGATGTGGGAGTAAGCATCTTGCAAGTCCAGCGTAGCCATCCAGTCCCCCGCTCTGATGAGGGGAAGGATGGAGTTGAGCGAATACATCCTGAACTTCTCCTTTGTGATGAAGTTGTTCAGCTTGCGGAGGTCCAGGATGGGGCGGAGGCCCCCTGACTTCTTGGGAATCAGGAAGTACCGGGAGTAGAAGCCAGTGTTGATTTCGCCCGGGGGCACCCGTTCTATCATCCGGGTCAGGAGAAGTTGGTGTAGGAGCTCCGCCAGTGGTTTTTCCAGATGCTGTGGAGGCTGGCTGATAGGCTGCTTGTGCTGCCATGGAGGGGAGGAGAAGTGCAAGCGATAGCCTGGCTGGATTATTTTTAGGACCCACTTGTCCGTGGTGATCTCCCGCCAGGCCGGTAGGAAATGTGATAGGCGACCCCCCACCGGGAGGGGACGGCGATGTATCCGGCGCAGGACCCAGCCAGGTCGGGTAGTCAGAAGGAAGCTGCGTCTTTGCCGGAATGTGGAGTGTTTGTCTGTTTTTGCTTGTATTGTCGCGGTTGCTGTCTCTGAAAGGAGGACTTATGGTAGGTCTGCTTGAATCTGGGCGTCTGCCACTGTCGGTTGGAGCCAGAATTGTAGCCATAATATTGTTTTGTAGAGGAAAAGGGCTTGCGGGAGTAGCTCCCTTTCCGAGACCAGGAGGGGCGTTCGAGTCCGTCCGCTGCCAGCGTCTTTAGAGTTGTGCAATCCTCTTTTAGACCGTTCACCGTGTCCGCGACTTTGTCTCCGAAAAGGGAGTCACCCGAGCAGGGCGCGTCCGCAATTCGGTCGTGGGTATTGTCCGAAAGCCCTGATGCACGAAGCCATGCCCAGCGGCGGGCCGAGATGGCCGTGCCCGCAGTCCGGGTGGCCGTATCAAAGGCATCAAAGGCTGTACTCATTAGGTGTTTGCTGCATTCGGCTAGTTCCTGCATGGTGGCAGAGACAGATGTACGTGAGTCTTTGGGCAGATTTTGCAGCTGGCTTTTGAGGTCGGCTAAGAGTGCGTCCTGGAACAGGACATGCTGAAACTGATGTGCTGATATCTTGGCACTGAGCATGGCCCCTTGAAACACCTTCTTTCCCACGTCGTCCAGACGCTTGGTGTCCCGGCCTGGCGGGTGGTTGGCTTGGGCCCGCGTAGACTTAGATCTTTTAAGTGCTGATGCCACCACGATGGACTGGTGAGGCAGTTGGGGCTTATTGAAACCTGGTGCCATATGTAAGATATATTTGCTGTCCAGGCGTCTGGAACAAGCTAGGCCAGAGGCTGGGGACTGCCAGAGTGTGAGTTGCTTGTCCTTCAACTTGCGGTGGAGTGGAAGAGCCATGGCTGGTCTAGGGCCGCTAAGGTACTTCATGACCTCCGGCTCCTTCTCATCTGGTGTCTCCTCTGTGGCCAGCCCTAGCTTGGACGCCACTTTTCTGAGGAATTTAGGGTATGTTAGGTCTTCAGGCACGGGTGCCGGTGGCTCCTCCAGTTCATCAGCTGGGTTCTTGGAGGTGTCCGAGCCCAACTCCTCTATGTCGCTTCCCCCAGAGTCCAATTGTGCTGGGGAAGGAGTCCGAGATCTAGCCGGTGCTGGGGATAGAGTCTGCGCTCTGGACGGCGACCGGCTAGGCGATAGTGGGGAGTGGGACCACTCCAGAGTAACCAGTGGAAAGTGCTCGGGCGCTACCGGCTCCTGGGCTAGCCTTGGGGGAGCAGTCTGTTCCACAAGGCGGGTGAGCAGGCTTATAATGGCAGAGGAGGTTGAATCAGTTGATTGGCTGCTTCTCTGTCTTTTGTTGCAGCCGGGGCTGGATCTCCTGCTCCTCTTGTGTCTGTGGGAGGACCCACTGTGGGAATCTCTTGCACCAGATGGAGACCGACTGTCCCTGTGTCTCCGGTGCTTCGCCCTTTTGTGTTTGTGTCTCCCACTGCTCTCGCGCCGATGCTCTGTTTCAGCGGGTTCTGTCTCCTCTGTGCTGCTGCGCACAGCGCGATTCTCCACGCTGCTGTGTTTGGCGCACTGTCTCTCCTCTGCACTGCTGCGCTCGGCGTGCTGCCTCTCTGCCGCGCCACTGTGCTCAGCATGGTCTCTCTCCCCCGCGCCGCTGTGCTCGGCGCGGTCTCTCTCCCCTGCGCCGCTGCGCTCGGCGCGGTCTCTTTCTTCCACGCCGCTGGGCTTGGCACGGTCTCCTTCTTCCGCGCCGCAGCATTTGGCGCGGTCTCTCTTCTCGGCGCCAGCCGATGTGGAGGGACGTGACCCGCTCCGGCCAATCAGGGGGGAGCGGACGTGTCCGGGGGAGGAGCCAGACGAGGCCACATGGACGGCGCCATCTTGGGAGACTGCCGGGGGACCGCATGGCCGGGGAAGACGGCCCGGGGAGCTGAAAACCACGGAGGGACTCACCTGAGGGTTAGAGGTCTCTCCGGAAGGGTTTTTCTCAGCTGAGGAAGGATCGCCGAGTCCTCGGTGGCTGGATCTTCGATCAGGGTGCCTTGGATCAGTCCTGGGACACTCCGAAGTGGTCTGCCTGCAATTCTTGCGGGTCTCTGATGTCCAGTTTGCTGGGGACTTATGCGACGCTGCAGAGGAGGAAAGCAAGTCCTTCAGAGAGTGTTCCCGGTGCTTCCTTGCTCTTGGGGACATCCGAGCACAGCTGGCACAGTTCTCTACCTCGTGAGAGGTCCCCAAGCATCTGATGCAGTGTTGGTGAGTGTCCATGATGTTAATCTTTCTGCTGCAGTGTAGACACTTTTTAAATCCTGGTTTAGGCATTGTAGATTGTGATGGCGCAGCTGGGTTAAACGCTAGTGAAAGGAGCAGAAATCACTCTTTTTCCCCTGCAGCTAAGAGCAGTGCAGGGAGAGAAAGGGTTAAACCTTCATCTAATGGAAAAAACCCTGTGCTCAGAAAGCAAGAGAGGGAGCCACACCTCAGCTCCATGACAACCAGGGAAGCTGACGTAAGAGGAAGGGGGCGGAGTCAAAGCCCATAGGACAGCCCCAAACATTTAGCCACGAGGAAACAGTAAGAGAGAGGACAGGAACAGGAACAGGAACAGGAAGGTCAGAAAGAATGTCGGCAGCAAGGAGCTGTAAGAGTTCTGGAAGAAACACTGGAAGGTGTTCTGAGGGGACCTGTGAGAGGAACCGAGATGAGAGTTTAAGCAGGAGCAAAGTTCCAAGGGAAAGGCTGCACCGATACTCTGATTGCAGGCAACGTGTGAGTAGCTCTAGTTCAGAGAGAAGCACAGCTGCATATGAGCAAGTGGCTGATTGGAAGCTCTGGAGACAGGAGTCAGAGTCAGACCCCGTTGAGCAGGAGAACAGCCGGGAGCAGAGGAAGCAGTCTGGGGACAAGAGGTTACCTGTAAACTTGCCAGAAAGGGTACGGAAGGCCAGGAAAAAGGTGAGCCCTTTTGAATCTATTAAGGCAGTACTCAGAGACTGGTGTTCTAAGTTCCTCCCCCACAGCTCAGACTAAAGAAGAGTCCCGTTTGAAACAGTTAAAGGCTTTATTAGAGCAGTGGAAGCCTGTTAAAGAGAAGCCTGTATTGGAAGAAAGCATATCAGACTCAGAGGGAGAGCCCATGCAGTTTGAAGAAGCTGGTGTTGCTAGTGAGGGTTCTGATATGGAAACTGATTGTGCATTTTTGCCAGAGAGGGTAAAATCTATGAACTGTGATACTAATAGTAAGTGCTGGAAGAAGCCTGACATTGGGCCAGGAGGATTTTTACACGGGAAGAAGCAGAGAGCTGCTGGAATGTAAAAGCCAGGCCAATTAGGCAAAAACTGGAAGAAAAGAGCATTACTGCTTTTGGTGTTTTAAGGAAGCATTTTTGGTTGCTGAAGGAGAAAGCAGTAAATGTTTTATATCAGGAAGAAGCTTGAAGACAGTGCTGTGAAAGGAACAGGCCTGTATGTTTAGAAGCTGAATAATCCTGTTTCAGTTAAAGAGACTTTGCTTTGGAGAAGTATCCTTTATTTCTGTTATTGGGATAGTAGGTGAACATTTGTGCAACAATAACAATAAAACTTATTGTTAACCCTATTCCTTGCTGACTCAGTCTGTGCCACAACTACAAGGGAACAGAGACCGCAGCACTTAAAGGGATACAAATAAATATGTGGTCCGCCCACTCCCACTAGGCAGCCGCCTATATAAGGGGTGGACGCGACAAGATGCAGATTGTATTTAAGTTTGTCTATGAGAGCTTAAAATTCCGTCTTGAGGCGAAGGCGGAAGGAAAAAGACTGACCGGCTAGGGGCGGGCCGGGGAGGTGGGGCCACCTCACACATGCTCAGAAGCTTCTGAGCTAGAGAGCACTTCCGTCATGGTGCCGTCGGATGACGTTGCCAGGTGTGGCTGACACATCCTGCTTGTCCTAGGAGAACACATTTCCGGAGTCAGTCACACTGCTCCCCGCTGATGTCAGCAAAAAGGGGCAGTCCATTTCCGATGATGTAGGCAGGGGCGTGGTTGAGGGTGAGAGGCAGCACTGATCCCTCTAACAAAGATGTGCTAATTGCATTTGGAAAGAAAAAGATTCTAGCCTGCCTGTCTCTCTGTGCTAAGAATCAGTTTTTGAGTAAGAAAAAAATGAGTCTGTGTGGGAGAGAGAGAGAGAGAAAAGCATTTTTGTTTTTCAGCATTAAGCAGAAGCAAAAACATATTTCTGGAGTTAGCCATACTGTTTCCGGTGATGTCAGCAAAAAGGGACAGTCCATTTCCGGTGATGTAGGCAGGGGGCGTGGAGGAGGGTGGGAGGCTGTGGGCGTAGCACAAACCCGGAAGTGGGTGCTGATTGGCTAATGCCATATTGTGGGGCGTGGCGTGGGTGTGACACACCCCCGGAAGTGTACGCTGATTGGATGATGTCATCCTTGGGGCGGGGGCAGGGGTGTGTCAAGTGGGGGGCAGTGGCTATGCCTGGGGGCGGGACTGGGCGGGGCTAACGTACCATTCACTTCTATGGGAGGGGCGTGGCCTAAGGCGGGACATACAACGGAAGTGGGCGCTGATTGGTACCTGTCAACATTTTGGGGGTGGGAGTGGGCGGGGCTAACTCACCATTCACTTCTATGGGAGGGGCGTGGCCTAAGGCAGGACATACACCGGACGTGAACGCTGATTGGCTCCTTATCTCACCTGTCAATCAGTTTGACAAGTAGTGTACCCATTATACTACTTACTTTGTTTTATGTAAACCGCGCTGGCACTTTGTTTTATGTGAACCGCGCTGATGATAAATAGTGCGGTATATAAGAGATTGTAATAAATAAATAATAAATAAATAAATGTAACACCAATTTTTAAAAAGGGTTCCAGGGGTGATCCGGGAAACTACAGACTGGTGAGCCTGACGTCAGTACCAGGAAAAATGGTAGAAACCATCATAAAGAATAAAATTACTCAGCATGTAGATAGTCATGGCCTAATGGGAGACAGCCAACATGGCTTTAGACAAGGAAGATCTTGTCTTACTAATCTGTTATGTTTTTTTGAAGGTGTGAATAAACAGGTGGACAAAGGTGAGTCGGTTGATATAGTGTATCTAGATTTTCAGAAAGCCTTTGACAAGGTCCCTCATCAGAGACTTTTGGCAAAACTAAAGAGTCATGGGATAGGAGGCAGTGTACTACTATGGATCAGGAACTGGTTAAAAGATAGAAAGCAGAGGGTAGGGCTAAATGGCCAATTTTCCCAATGGAGAAAGGTGAATAGTGGTGTACCCCAGGGATCTGTGCTGGGTCCGCTGCTTTTTGACATATTCATAAATGACCTGGAAAGTGGAATAACGAGTGAGGTTATCAAATTTGCAGATGACACAAAACTATTTAAAGTTGTTAAAACTCAAGAGGATTGTGGAAACTTGCAAGAGGATCTTGATAAATTGGAAGACTGGGCATCAAAATGGCAGATGAAATTTAATGTGGACAAGTGCACCTAGGGAAGAACAACCCAAACTATGGTTACACGATGCAAGGTTCCGCATTGGGAACCACCACCCAGGAAAAAGAGTTAGGCGTCATTGTGGATAATATGTTAAAAACCTCGGCCCAGTGTGCAGCGGCAGCCAAGAGAGCAAATAGAATGCTAGGTATCATAAGGAAAGGAATGGAAAATAAAACAAAAGATATTATAATGCCTCTATATCGTTCCATGGTGAGACTGCACCTTGAATATTGTGTGCAATTCTGGTCGCCGTATCTTAAAAAGGATAAAGAGTTATTAGAAAAGGTTCAGAGAAGAGCCACCAAAATGGTAAAGGGGATGGAAGGATACTCCTATGAAGAAAAGCTAAAAAGGTTAGCGCTCTTTAACCTGGAAAAGAAACGGCTGAGGGGAGATATGATAGAAGTCTATAAATTAATGAATGGAGTGGAACAGGTAAACGTAGATCGATTGTTTACGTTATCAGAATATAGAAAGACTAGGGGACATGCAATGAAGCTACAGGGTAAACTATTTAAGACTAATAAAAGAAAATATTTTTTCACTCAACGTGTAATCAAACTCTGGAATTTGTTACCGGAGGATGTAGTAAAGGCTGTTAGTGTAACTGGGTTTAAAAAAGGTTTGGACAAGTTCCTGGAGGAAAGGTCCATAAACCATTATTAAGAAGGGACCCAGGATATCAATGCTTGACCCATTACAAGCATTATGGAACCTGTGTCTTTTGGGGAAACTGCTAGGTACGTATGACCTAGATTGGCCACTGTTGGAAACAGGATACTGGGCTTGATGGACCTTGGTCTGACCCAGTATGGCATATCTTATGATCTTATGTTCTTATGGCTGTACTTTGACCAGATGCAAACCCTTCTTATAATGGCGCACTCTAATAACTTCCCCTCATATCCTATCTATTGCTACACACACGCTTCACATAACTATCTTATCTCCCCAGTCCACTAACAACTATACCTTATGTAAATAGTTATTGCATTCAATGCTATTGTTAATTGTAACTGTTCTCTTTAATTGTTCCCTTTAAACTGCCTCTGGCAGTAGTTATAATGTTCCATGTAAACCGCTCTTATTACCTAGACAAAGCGGTATATACAAATAAATAAAAAATAAATAAATAAATAGCCATTTATTGCCTTTATAAATTATTCATAAAATAGTCACTTTTTCAGAATGTTTACATGGACACCCTGTTGTATACTTACCCTCTGGATGTCAGATGCAATTTAAGAGCAAATAATACTGAGGCAGCAGCTGTTCAGCTGGCCACCGAGGAGCAAACTGAAAATGCGCTAACCAGAAAGGTGTTGGCATTTATCTGGTTAGCACAGACACCACCCACGCTCTGCCCTCAGACTGCTCCTGCACTAACCAGACAGTGCCAGAGCAGTCTGTGGGGAGATTCAGCAGCACTGAATATCATAGTCAGCACCCTCAGCCAGCTAGCCTCCCACTGGCGGACCAGCTAAGTTACAGTATCTCTGAATATCCAGCCGCCAACAATGCTAACTACATAGCATCGGACTGCAGCAGCGGCTCCCACAGATATCCAGCGGCACTAACTTGTTAGTGCCGCTGAATATCACGCTAACTGCTTTTACACAGTTTACAGGGCTGCAAACTATTAAAATTCCTTTGAATATCCCCCCCCCCCATATTTTTTGTAACTAGGATGCCCTCCCTTAACCCCCTTTCTGCTTTTTCCTGTTTGTTATTCTCCTTGTATGGCTATTTGTGAGTTATATTCTGCTTTGGTGCCTCCCGGGAAAGGTAGTAAATCAAATAACTAAACTACACTAAAACAAACAACCATCCAGAAAAATTACCATTAAAATTGATAGCATCATTCGAATAATTCTTCTCTATAGGAGCAAAATTTGGATTCTATATAGGATTTGACAATATTGTAATATGAAACATGCACTTCCAGTTCTGTAACATAAACTCCAGTTTCCTTAACAGTGGAGCTAGGATATGTCTCTTTATAACTTACCATGCAAAAAATATATATTCAAACTGTGTTGTCACCTCAAGAACAGTAACAATCTCTTTCCATTGCCAAACACTTTGCAAAATAACATAAAAAGCTGCAAAAGGACACTCAGAACCTATGCAGGGTATGGGGTATGAAATGAGGGATATAGGGAGAGATGCAAGGGGAATGGATGCTGGGAAAGGGGGAATAAAGACAACAGGGAGGATACTGGAGAAGTGGGGAAGGGGCAGAAGAAAAGACACTGAGGGCCTGATATTCAAAGGGATTTTACTGGACAGAATCCAGGGGCATACAGATTGCCTCACCTCTTTAATTGATCTTATCAACACACTTCACACTCCCCCAGTAATAACCAAGGGAAATCTCATGACCTCCAGGAGGGTCTTTTCCCTATTTGCCCCAACTCTCTGGATTGCACCACCAGATGAACTTCATGCCATCGATGACATAGCAAACTTCAGTAAAAAATGAAAACTCCCTCTTCCTTGAGCACTTCATGGCCCCAACATAATAGACCTCGTGAAGGGGATGACTGTAATGGACAACCACACCTCCTAGATAACTCCCCATCCCCCTTCACCCCACCCTTACTCCCCCCCCCCACACCCACAATCCCCAATACTGAAAACAGCAGATATATTGCTACCTTAAATAGTTCCATGTTATTGTTATTGTTACAGCAGTTGTTACAAGTTTGTTATAATGTTCTAATGTTCCATGTAAAGCCATAAAGGCCATTTCGTTATGTAAATCGCTTATGGGTTGATGCAGAAAGCTAGTGCGGCCTTTAAGCACCGATAACACCATGTTTAAGCACACTTTAAGCACTTTTTAAATGCAGAAAACAGACGGAAACACCAATGGTAAAACTAGCGCCCAGTTAACGCCAGGAATATTTAAATGTAGTTAAATGAGCTGCACATAATAGTTTGGTATGCAAATCATGGCTACGCCCGATGCAGAGACAGGCATAGAGGATTTCGCAACCCCTTTGTGCCAATATTTTTTACTGCAGGGTCTGAGGTGACTTAAACCTCTAACCTGTGCCACCGACAGTATTTTGATGGCACCGGTTGCTTTCCCCAATGCCTAAATCATCTTCTCTTCAGATGATCAGGCATCGGACAAAGACTCTGATACCATCAATATAGTGAAATCAAATCCCTGGTGGCCCAGTGGCCCCAATCCCCCCATCCGACCCCAATCCCCCCATCCGACAGTATTTTGATGGCATCGGGAATGATTGTGGCATCAGGAAAAGTCTTTGATTACATCAAAATATTGTCAGGGGCTGATGCCCCAACAGAAAGTGACTACCTGGTAGTCTAGTGGCCCCTGAAATCCCACACCCCAAATTAAAATAAAATAACCTAGTGGTTTAGCAGCCCCAAAATCCCCCCCCCCCCACACCCCGTACTTTAAAATAAGCAGGAGTGCTGCCTATGCGCTCCTGCTCTGAGTCCGCCATCTTGAAAAATGGCAGCACCTGGATCCGCGTGGGGTTAGACTGCCATATAAGGCATAGTCTACCTTATATAGCAGTTTGACCTCACTCGGTGCACTGCGTGGGGCCAGGCACCGCCATTTTTCAAGATGGCATACTCAGAGCAGGAGCGCGTAGGCAGCACTCCTGTTTATTTTAAGATACCGGGTGGGGTATGGTGGATTTAGGGGTTCGCACCCAGTTTATCTTCCCTGTTATCTGTAAACCTAGATCAGTCATGTATTGACAGGTATATTGTTGTTAATTGTAAACCGCACTGATGATGAATAGTGCGGTATATAAAAAATGTTAAATAAATAAAATAAATAAATAAATAAATATTAGACCACCAGGTTAATTTATTTTAATTTGGGGTAGGGTTGGGGATTTCAGGGGCTGCTAGACACCAGATTATTTTCTTTTACTAGGGGATGGGGGATACAGGGACCACTAGGCCACTAGGTAGTCACTTTCTGTCAGGGCACTGGCCCCCGACATCATTTTGATGGCACCAGGGGCTTTTCCTGATGCTGCAATCGTCCCTGATGCCACCAAAATACTGTCAAGGGGGAGGGATCAGGGCCGCTGGGCCACCAGGGATACTCTTATTGTTGGGTCACTGGCCCCAGACAGCATTTTGATGGCATTGGGGGCTTTTCCTGAGCTTGTGATTGTCCCCGATGCCATCAAAACACTGTCAGAGCTAATATGCAAAATTAGCCACGTGGTACCTGTTCCTCTGGGAGAGCAAGCCAAACTAGCGCCGACTTCTTGGCTTGCTCTCCCAGTTTAATGCTGTGGTGGCTCATGTGCATGCACACGGTTACCGCATCGTTCATTTGCATACCCTGTCCTTGCTGCATCACACGTTAAAAGTTGTGCATTGTCGGGTGCGTAAAAAGTCAATTCAGCACACGTCTAGCACCAGCTTTCTGCATCGGCCTGTTAGACTTGTAGATTAAGTGATATATAAAAATAGCTTAATAAGTAAATAAATATTCAGAATTCATCTCTTTTGGTCTGTGGATAATCAGTTTTCATTGACTAAGATCTGTTTCTCAAATAATACATAAAATTGCTTGAGAAAGATCTCTATAAAACCAGCCACTATAGAGGCACAGAGAGCAATTCAGGTTGAGTCTGTGAAAGTTATGCATCTTTATGGAATTGTTGATTTGTACAGAAAGTTTTAGAAATGAGAGAACATCCTTGTTAGTTGATACAGGCCTGTGTAACTCATTGAACTGCCAGGGAAGAAGGAAAATGTAACAAGAGCTAACTATTTCAATACACAGAAACATAGAAACATAGAAACTATTTCAATACACAGAAACATATGTATATAGTTGACCCTGTTTTCCATGTTTATACTCCTGTTCGATGTAAACCTGACAGCTTGTTGTTATGGTCGTTAAGTTATAATGTAAACCGCACTGATGCTAAATAGCGCGGTATATAAGAAACTGTAATAAATAAATAAATAAATAGAAACATAAAAAAAGTGGTGAGTCCAGTCCTGTAGCAACTTAGAAGAGGATATTCAGCCCTGGCAGCTAATGCTGCTAGCCGCTGGCGCTGAAATTTAAACCCAGATATTCAATGCCTGGTTAGATAACTTAACGAAAGTTAGGTCAGGGTTTCCCTTGCCTCACTTTCGCTGCATATCATTAACCAAGTAGCAAATCAATATTGCCTCTTCCTGGTTAGCGATGGGTGCTGCCTCTGCTCCACCTGCCTCGATGCTTACCACTTAGCAATGGGGCATGTAGTAGTGGCACCCGGAGATATTCAGCAGCACTAACGTGCCACCAAATATCCCACAAAACTGCATTTACACAGTCTGCACTTCTGCAAACCATGCAAATGCCTTTGAAAATGCCCCCTTATTCGTTAGCATGAATTAATGTGAAAGTAGAGTTAGAAACTTGTTAACTTTTTTATTTTTAGCTTGGAAATAGTTATTGAAATAGTATATAAACGGTGAGAAGCTTACTTACATGAGTTATTATAGAATATTTATTGGCCCAGGGTAACAGAAAGGGATTTTTAATCTTTGTAATGTTAAGGATCAAAAGAAATTAATTATAAACAAGGGGTTGAGAGTGTCTGCCTGTATGTCTGTCTTAGGACAAAACATGGGGCCCCTTTTACTACAGAATTGCCAAGTTACCCAATTCCAGGAGTGATATGTTTTTACCAGGTCTGGTTTTAAATTTGCATTGCATTAGAGTATGGGATTTGTAGTCCCTGATTTTACTCATTGGAATCATTCTGCAGGTCCCATAATGTATCAGGATGAGACTGTCAGAAATCCATGACTGGCTTAAAATCTCACTCCTCGAACTGGGTAACTTGGCAACTCTGGCTTCAATATACAGAAAGGGATATGTGCCGTAAAACACGCATGCAAAAAAAAGGCTTGAATCCTCAGAAAGGTGGTGGAGAAGTGGGAAAAAATAGAATATGAGGGGACAGAACTGTGTGCAAAGCAGCGCACATGCCTGTGTATGTGGCCTGCAAGCAAGCAGCCTTATTGGAAAAACGTGCACAACCCAACGGCCCTCTGAAAATGCCCATGTAGTAAGGGTAAAGTGCAGAGAAGTGCCTACCTGTGTACCATGCAAAGGGACACTGGTGTAAGAGTATGCGCAGTGTCACAAGATGCAAAGCCCAACGCGGGTATCACTGCGAAACTCGTGCAATGTGAAATATGCTCCTGTTAATACCTATGTTATAGTGTAATCCCACACACCAAGACCCAAGACCCCAAGACCCACATGTAAATGCCTTCTTCTGACTGGATAGGAGGGCCCCCTCCGGAGCAGTCATGAGCAAAATGGTGTCCTGAAGGCAATAGGAGAACTTCAGGATGGAGGAGGCTGAGGCCTTGGCAGGTCTGGCCCAAAGGTTTATGCCATCCCAGGCAGAAGCCCCGGCCATGCCGCCCCCCCAGGATGAGCCACCCTCACTGCCACCAATTCCATCGGTGGGGGCGGAGACAGTGTGGTGTGGCAACAGTGGCCTGCAGCAGGGCATGTGCTTTGACACATATGGCCTGCTGTTTCAGACCCCCCTCCAGCACAACTTCCTGTAAGGGGGGGGGGGTCAGAATCAGCCTGCCACAAGGGCTTTGACACCCACAGAGGTCTGACACCCTAAGCTGATGCCTAGCCCACCTAGTGGATGGGTCTGCCCTTGGCCCTGGCACGCACAGTTCTCTGCTGGGAGGGTTCTGTACCCAAGGCCAATATGCAGCTGTCCCTCTGAATATGGAGTTGCAACTGTGCATGTGAGCCTCCTATGGGTGGCAGGCAACGGTTGGGTGAGGTTCATGGCAATAGGCAGGCTAGGAGTAGCTTCAGCAGGTATAGGTGAGGGACAATGGTATAACATCATAGAGTGAGTACAACTGAGCAACCCAGGCACACTAATGCACAAGCCTATCAGTCAAATCCATGGTGTGTCCATGGCCACATCCCCTATCAATCCCCTCACTACCTCTGTCGAGGGAAATAAAACACCAGCATTATATTCCTGATGGCACAGTGCAAAGCAAGCTCTAATTCTCTTTCAAATGTATCAGGTAATGAATATCTGTAGACTATAAAAGAACCATGTAAAATCCAACAATTTTTCATCAAATGTTTGGTAAAAGATCACAAAGCCCCAGTGGACTTATAAAATACCAGAGTTACATCAAACGATTTAAATCACAAAAGGACAATAGCATATCTCTTTATTTTAGAACTGATCTCTATATTTTAAAGCAAAACCATCTGATGGTGGGTTTAAAACCATAAATAACTAAAAACAAAAACAAATAAGACAAAAATCACCCCAATAACTCATTTCTATATTTTAAAAACAACCCATCACCAATAGTAAAATTAAAACCATGAATAACTAAAAACATATACATAAATAAAGCAAAATCATCTCAGATGCAGGATCCAATAACTTATTTCTGTATTATTAAACCAGAACTACCCCATAGTGGTTTTAAAACCATAAACAACTAAAAAAAATAGAATAAAATCAACCCAAATACTTAATTAAGAACATATTCCCCTAAAAGATGTGAAACAATAAAACATGTTGTATTCATAAAAATCCTAATGAGATCCTAAAAAGGACCAAAAAAGGGGGAGGCAAAAGAGTAGCTGGGGAAAGGGAAGGTGGGGAAGGGAGGGAGAGGAAAAGGGGGAGAAGGGAGAGGAGGAGAGAGGAAGGGGGAGAGGGGGAGAGAGGAAGAGAGAAGAGGGGTGGGGGAAGAGAGGGAAAACAAGGAGGGACGGACCAAGGGGGAAGGGGAAAGAGAGGGGAGGAGGAGGGGGAGGGGGAGAGGGAGAGAGAGGAGGAAGGGAAAGAGGGGAAAGGAAGGGGGAAAAGGGGAGGGAGGAAGAGGAAGGGAAGGGGGAGAGGGAGGGGAAAGGAGAGGGAGAAAGGGGAAGGGGAAGGGAAAAGAGAGGGGGAAGGGGAAGAGGAAGGGGGAGGGGGGAAGGAGGAAGATGAGGAGGGAAAGGGGGAAGGAAGAAGGGGGGAAGGAGTAGGACAGTATTTCAAGTACCTAGGTTCCTCTACCTCCCTCTGCACCACCCCCCTGGGACAGCAGCAGGTAAATGACACACCCCTTTCCTTGCATTGCCCCCATCCCTACAAATACCCTGTTGCAGGTGTCCATCATTTTGCAGTCGACGGTCTCCGAGCAGGGCTTCCCCATCCTGCTGAGGTTCACGAATCTGGCCATTAGCCATGCGGAGGCATTCCTAATAGGAGGCTATACATTTCAAACAAAGATAAGAATTTGTGGTTTTTTAAATTACTAGCTCTCTGACTGGGAACTCTTAAAAAGGTTTTGGTACATTTTTAAAACAAAGTTACATTCTTTTTGGTGCTTTAATTTAAAGGAAGAAATATTTTCTTTAGTGGGGTAGGTTTAAAACTCTGCTTTAGTAACTTTCTCAGCTCTTTGGAGCTCCTGACACCTAATCAGGTGTTAGTGGGCCTGATTAGCCTGTGAAAGAACTGAGAGCAGCTGAGGTCTGCATAAAAGGCTTCTGAGCCCTGCACTGTTGAGGTATTCCTAACAGGGGCTATACATTTCAAACAAAGATAAGAATTTGTGTATTTTTAAATTGCTAGCTCTCTGACTGGGAACTCTTAAAAGGGTTTTGGTACAATTTTAAAACAAAGTTACATTCTTTTTAGTGCTTTAGTTTAAAGGTAGAAATATTTTATTTAGTGGGGTAGATTTAAAACTCTGCTTTAGTAACTTTCTCAGCTCTTTGCAGCTACTGATATTGAATCAGGTGTTAGTTCCCTCCCTACCCCCCCCCCCCCAACTCCAACCCACCCCTAGTGAGCGGTCTTGCTTTACAGGGCATCTCCCCAATTAACAAAACACAGGGACTTGGAACAGCACATTTTCAATATAATTATAGAGATTTAACTGCTTTTTCTCTGAAAGGACAGCTGGGAAACCGGCCAGTACTTTGGTAGATTTCTCTTTAACAGATACCTAAGCTACACGAACAGAACAATGGCTGGGAAAAATCATATTGCTAAAGCTGTTGCCCCCGTTACAGCTTCTGCCTCTGTCCAGACAGAGGTCCCAATACCAGTTGAAGGACCGGTTCCTTGTGCAGGGTGCCTGCATGCTAAAGCTCTCAGAAAACAAGTGGAGGAACTCAGAGAGGAGGTGGTGAGGCTGAGGAGCATTCAAGACAGTGAGAAGTACATTGATGAGATGCTTCTTGCAACGACCAAGCTCTCTAGCAGAGGAGAAGATGGGTGCCTACAGAATGAAAAAGGTTGGACACAAGTCACCAGGGCCTGCAGAATCACCAATCCAACTTCTCCAGTCCTTGAATTGAAGAACCATTATGCAGCCCTGGAAGTGGGGAGGTGAAAGCATCCCTGGAAAGGGAAGAACCAGAGCTCAAGTACCCCAAAGTTGCAGAATCAGTGACCACAAGGAAGCGAAGGGTAGTAGTGGTTGGTGACTCTCTTCTGAGGGGTACTGAGGTGTCCATCTTCTGACCAGACTTGATGTCCAAAGAGGTATGCTTTCTGCCAGGTGCCAAAATCCAAGATGTTACGGAGAGTTTGCCGAGACTCATCAAGCCCATTGACTATTACCCAATGTTGCTAATCCATGTCGGAACAAATGATACTTCCAGGTATCCCTCTGAGCATATCAAAGAGTATCATGGCTCTGGGACAGAGGGTGAAGGAGACAGGTGCACAGGTGGTGTTCTCTTCAATCCTCCCTGTTGAGGGTAAAGGCCAAGGCAGAGAGGCTCGCATCCTGGAGATGAAGGCACAGCTGCGTGGATGGTGTCATCGAGAGCGTTTTGGTTTCCTGGACCATGGGATGCTGTTCCAAGGGTTGCAGAGCAGAGATGGCATCCATTTGTCCAAGAAACATTGATGCATCTTCAGTAGTAGACTGGCTAATCTAGTGAAGAGGGTTTTAAACTAGATTCATTGGGGATGGGTGAAGAAAGCCCCCAGATAAGTGAAATATTAAATATGGAAATGGGTAAAAGGGGTAACATATGGAAAGCAATATGCATAAATGCCCGTAGCATGGGAAATAAGATCCCTCATGTTGAAGCTTTGGTGGGAGTGGCTGACTTGCATTTAGTGGCAGTTACAGAAACATGGTTCACAGAAAACCATGACTGGGATGTAACTATACCAGGCTATACTTTATTCAGAAAGGACAGGGTAGGAAGAAGGAGAGGAGGAGTGGCACTATATGTAAAAAAATAATATTAAAGCCTTGGAATTACAGAGATTAAAAGGGAGAGAGGAGGCACTGTGGGTTAAACTAGAAAGAGGGAAAGAGAAATCTATTTGCACTGGTGTGTTATACAGACCTCCCTCACAAGAGGAAGAGGTGTACAGAGTTAATTGAAGACATATGCAGTATTGCTAGGAAAGGGGAAGTATGACTGATAGGGGATTTTAATATGCCAGATGTTGATTGGCACATCCCTGCTGCAGTATCATCTAGAAGTAAGGAGATCCTGGATTCTCGACAGGGAGAACTATTCAGGCAATTGGTAACAGACCTCATACGTGAAGGGGCCATACTGGACTTGGTGCTTACCAATGGTGAAAATGTTTCTTATATGATAGTGGGAGATCATTTTGCATCCAGTGATCACCAGATGGTGTGGTTTAGTATTAGTACTAGCGCTGATAGAATCCATTCAAAAGCGAGGGTCTTAGACTTTAGGAAAACTAACTTTACCAAGATGGGCCATACCTCAGGGAGTTATTAGTGGGATGGGAACAGCTGGGGGATGTAGAAAAACAGTGGGCAAAACTGAAAGTGGATATTTTAAGGTCAACCAACCTTTTTGTTAAAATGGTAAATAAAGATAAAAGGAAAAGGAGACCGCTATGGCTTTCGAAAGAAGTAGCTGAAAAGGTGAAGAAAAAGAAGGAGGCCTTCATGAAATACAAGAGATCACATATTTATATTTATATTTATATTTTGAAAAACTTAGAGTAACTAGCATAGTCAGGAAAGCAAAGATTCAAAAAGAAGAGGAAATAGCCAATGCAATAAAATGGGGGGATAAGACATTTTTCAGATATGTTAGTGAGAAGAGGAAGGGCAAAAGTGGTATTGTCAGACTCAAGGGTGAAGGGGAGGAATATGTAGGAACTGATGAGGATAAAGCGGAATTGCTTAACAAATATTTCTGTTCTGTGTTCACAGATGAAGAACCAGGAGCAAGATCTCAGAAAACACCCACAAACAGGAACAGAAGCAAGGGGCATCTTGAAGAATTTTCAGAAGACTGTGTTTGTGAGAAACTAGCTGAACTTAAAGTAGACAAAGCGATGGGACCAGATGGGATACACCCTAGAATACTGAGGGAACTTGGGGACATTCTGGCAGCTCCACTGCTTGACCTTTTCAATGTCTCGTTGGAGTCGGGAGTAGTGCCAAAGGACTGGAGAGAGGTGCATGCGGTGCCTTTACACAAAAGCGGAAGTAAGGATGTGGTTGAAAACTACAGGCCGGTTAGTTTAACTTTGGTGGTGAGTAAATTATTGGAAACGCTGCTGAAAGAGAAAATAGTGAGGTTTCTGGAGTGCAGCGGATTACAGGATCCAAGGCAGCATAGATTCACTAGAGGTAGGTCTTGTCAGACAAATCTGATTGATTTCTTTGACTAGGTGACCAGGGAGTTGGTCCAGGTGCGAGCCCTTGATGTGGTGTATGTAGATTTCAGTAAAGCCTTTAACACCGTTCCTCACAGGTGACTTATAAACAAACTGAGCACCCTAGGGATGGACCCTAAAGTTACTGCTTAGGTTAGAAATTGTTTGAGTGGGAGGCGACAAAGGGTACAGGTAAGTGGAGCTCACTCTCAGGAGAAGGAAGTTACTAGTGGTGTGCCCCAGGGATCTGTCCTTGGTCCGATTCTTTTTAACATCTTTGTTAGTAATATAGCAGAAGGGCTGTCAGGTAAGGTTTGCCTCTTTGAGGATGATACCAAAATCTGCAATAGAGTAGACACCCTGAAAGGTGTAGATAACATGAGGAGAGATCTAGCTAAGCTTGAAGAATGATCTAGAATTGGCAGCTAGGATTTAATGTTAAAAAATGCAAGGTCATGCATTTGGGCTGCAGCAATCCAAGGGAGCAATATAGGATAAGGGGTGAAGTACTTTTGTCCACAAAAGAAGAGCAGGACCTAGGCGTGATTGTGTCTGATGACCTTAAAGTAGCTAAACAGGTAGAAAAGGCGACAGCAAAAGCTAGAAGGATGATTGGGTGCATACGGAGAGGAATGGCTAGCAGAAAAAAGAAGGTGATAGTGCCTCTGTATAAGTCTTTGGTGGGACCTCATTTGGAGTATTGTGTGCAATTCTGGAGACCGCACCTTCAAAAAGATATAAACAGGAAAGAGTCAGTACAGAGGTTGGCTACCAAAATGGTTAATGGTCTTCATTATAAAGCATATGAGGACAGACTTAAGGATCTTAATATGTACACCTTAGAGGAAAGGCAGGATAGAGGTGATATGATTTGTCGCAGGGCACCCTCTGTAGAGGGGTAGTAGACCCGGGAGGGGCCCGGACACAAGAAAGGTTAAGGTTGAGGTTGGCCTATACTGCAAGGGTCAAGGGTGGTTATTCCTTGTGGCTTCCTTGTAACCAACGCTCAAAGAACGAATGCACAGAGTGGAGGGAAAGTTAAAGGATTTATTTCCCTTTCTTGCACAAAACGGTTCAAAAGGATTGGCTATGGTAACAACTGAAATGTCCTTACTTCAGGATAGAGAGAAAAAAAATAAAAGCAAGCAATAAAGTAAAGGCTGTTATCTTCACAGAACATTGGTACAAAAACAATAAACTTCCTTCACTTAATTATCTGATACATTGGGGATATATTCAACACTCCCTGAGGCACAATATGTACAATCCATTGCATTATCTGATTCTTCCCCCTCTGATCCTACTTGCATGGACTCAACCTCAGAAGCCTCTGAATCTGTAGCATCAGGGTAAACGTAATCGGGTTTCTTATATACTTGTTGCACTATGTCCCAATGCCTAGCATTTAGCTTTGGGCGTCGGTCTCCAGGAGTTTTGTAGTACAACGGTCCCTCTCTGATTAGAGGTTCAAAAGCAGATTCATAAAAAGATTTCCCACTCAAAGTTCTCTTCTTAGACAAACTTCTTTCATAATCTTGCTTACAAGAATGTTTAGGGTAACAGTAATCCTCTTCCCACTGTCTTCCCCATACTTTAGGCTTCTGAAGGTAATTATCAGTAATAAGAGTTTTACTTTTGAGGCTTCTCTTCCTTCTAGGGTTGCCAACTTTTTCACCGAGAAAAACCCGACACCTGTGGCTCGCCATGCTCCACCCATTCTCCGCCCCTAGTCCCACCCCTGCCCCGCCCCCAGCCCCACCCACAAAAATTACCGAGGATACGTGTAGGCTAACTTCCTTGGTCAGATAATAATTAAACTGGGAACCCCAAAATCCAAACATGAAATGTTCAACACTGGAGAAATAAAACTATAAAGTAATTTCCTCTTGCACTAAACAAAAACGCAAAGATGTTAGCAATACACACTTCCCAGACCAGACATATTCCAGTTAATAAATTCAAAATAAAAAGTATTTTTCTACCTTCTGTTTGGGCGTTTTATTTTTCAGTTGCAATTGCTCCAGTCACTTTCTTCTGGTTTCTTTGTGTCTTCTGCGAGCTATCCATTTGTCCTTTCTTCTTTCAGATGTTTTCCATTCTCTCTCTATTTCTGCTTTAACATACTGATTGTTTCCCTTTTGCTCTTTCCCCCAATTCTTTCCTTATTCCTTTATCATCCGTTTAAATTTCACCCTTCCATTCTCAAGCCCCTCTTACTCTCCCAATACCGGCCCATCATAGACTTTTCTTCCACACAAAATATTTTTCCCCTCTCCATTCTCATTCCCCATCCATTCTAGTCCTCCCCCCAAATCAATTCCCTTATAGTTCTAGACCCACCCAGCACCCACTCCCTTCTAGTCCCATTCTCCCATGCCCCACATCAGCCCATTTCCAGTCCTATTCCAGCTCTTCATCAGCCCATTTCCAGTGCTAGCCCTCACATCACAGGCCATTTCCAGTCCTAACTCCCCCTCCCCCAAATCACAGCCCATTTCCAGTCCAAGTCCCCCATCACATCCCATTTGCAGTCCGAGTCCCCCCGCACCATCACAGCCCATTTGCAGTCCGAGTCCCCCGCACCATCCCATCCCATTTGCAGTCCGCGTCCCCCCGCACCATCACCGGCCATTTGCAGGCCTAGCCCCCCTAATCACAGCCTATTTCCAGTCCAAGATCCCCTTCCTCTACCATAGCCCTTTTCCAGTCCAGGTCCCCTCCACCCCCATCACAACCCATTTCCAGTCCATGTCCCCCCCCCCATAACCCTTTTACAGTCCAGGTCCCCCCCCCATCACAGCCTATTTCCAGTCCAAGTTTCTCCCCCCCCCCATAGCCCTTTTCTGGTCCAGGTCCCCTCCACCCCCATCACAACCCATTTCCAGTCCATGCCCCCCCCCATAACCCTTTTACAGTCCAGGTCCCCCCCCCATCACAGCCTATTTCCAGTTCAAGTCCCCCCCCTTAGCCCTTTTCGTCCAAGTCCCCCCCCCTTAGCCCTTTTCCAGTCCAAGTCCCCCCCCTTAGCCCTTTTCCAGTCCAAGTCCCCCCCCTAGCCCTTTTCCAGTTCAAGTCCCCCCCCCTTAGCACTTTTCCAGTCCAAGTCCCCCCCTTTAGCCCTTTTCCAGTCCAGGTCCCCCCCCCCCCCTTAGCCCTTTTCCAGTCCAAGACCCCCCCCCCTTAGCCCTTTTCCAGTGCAAGTGTCCCCCCCCCCCCTTAGCCCTTTTCCAGTCCAGGTCCCCCCATCACAGCCCATGCAGTCCTTCCCCCCCCCCCCCGACCAGCATCGCGGCTGTCTGAGGCTTCAGAGGGAGCCGGGGAAGTCCGCGCGAGGCCCCGGCTCCCTCTGAACAGCCACCAGCGTGAAGAGCCTTTTCCTTCACGCTGGCATCTGTTCCTGTGAAGCCGCGAATGCTGGGAAAGGTTAAAGGGCAACCTTTAACCTTTCCCAGCATTCGCGGCTTCACAGGAACAGCCGCCAGCGTGAAGGTAAAGGCTCTTCACGCTGGTGGCTGTTCAGAGGGAGCCGGGGCCTCGCGCGGGCTTCCCCGGCTCCCTCTGAAGCGGAGAAAAGCCGGTTGTTTTGCTCAGGCCGCTCCCGATCTTGCGGCCAGAGCAAAAAAACCGGCTTTTAAAGGGCCGGTTTTGCCTCTGCGCCGGCAGCCGGCCTGGCCGTGGAAAAACCGGCCAGGCCGGCTGAAAACCGGCCAGTTGGCAACCCTACTTCCTTCTTTCTAGTAAGGCTTGAGGCCTACCTTGGTTTGGCTTCAGCGCAGCAGTGCTCAGGCTCTCCTGTGGCCTTTCCTTAGACTTCAGACCATAGTGGTAAGGATGTTTTCTTTCCTCCAAACAAACATTTCCCACCTCTGAAAATGGACGAAGCTCTTTATTCCACGGTTGCTGTGAGGACCTTCTGCCAGGTACTTCCTTGTGGTCCCAGTACTTCTCTTGGCTTTTTCTCTGTTCCTTATTCCACTCCATCTCTGGTTGAAGCTCCTGCTTTGCTTCCTGCTCAGGACTCTGCTTCTTTCTGCTCTTGCCAGTGCTTTGGCCTTCCTCTTTGCCTTCTGTACTCTGGCTCTGGCTGCTGCTTCTGCTTTGGCTTCTGCTTTGGTCCTTCTCCTCCTCCCTCTCTAAGTCAGACCTGCCTCTGTTCAAAAAGAAGCTGTCTGGGCTTGCGTCCCGCCCAGAGGGGCGTGGTTTCTCGGTCTCTCTCTCGACTCTCCTGCTCCCTCTAGATGGATCCTCCCAATATTGCAGGTTGTGCTTGCCTTTTTCTGGTTTTAAAACTTTTTCTCTCTCTTCAAGAGGGTCTGCTGCATCACAGATTGAGACGTTTAAATTCCTCTGTGGCATAAATGCACAGGGGGAGAGCCTCTTTCGATTGAAAGCAAGTTCTGCTATGAGGGGACATGGGATGAGGTTGAAAGGGGATAGAGTTAGGAGTGATATGCAAAATATTTCTTTACAGAAAGAGTGGTGGATCCGTGGAGATAAGGACAGTATCAGAATTCAAAAAAGCATGGGACAAACATAGAGGATCTCTAAAGGAAAAAAGGGGACTGTTGTAGTTGTTGATATGGAAGGACAGACTAGATAGGCCATGTGGTCTTTTTCTGTTGTCATTTTTCTATGTTTCTATGTTCATTCTGGCCGTTCTCCTCACCCACCCTGCACCACCACCATGCTACACAGGTTACAGGTAATGCCACTTGCCCCATTGAAATGGTGGGTGGCACTTTATTTGGCGCAGTATACATACATAGCCTCACTGTCCGTGTATACAGGTTCTGCTCAGCCATGCATCCCATATGTCCTCCATGTGGATAGGTAGTCAGTTCATCACCATCTGCACAATCATGGATTTCCAGCGCTGAGAGACACTCACCCTTGTGGAGTAAGAGGAAGAGTAGAGTGCACCTGGAATATGTGATGTGTCACCACATATCTCCCCACATCCCCGCCAAACATATTCACAGTTATCTACACACACCTATACATAGCCCCAGGGCACTCACAGGGGGCACATTCTATTATTTCACATACTTCCTTAACTGTCCTGTAACACCTTTGAGCTAGACCATTGTGTAGCTGGAGGCCTGCAACATGCACTCTCTCTAGGTTGTCACCTAGATCCCCGTTGCCAGCATTCGCCCTCCTTGCTCTTCATGCATCTTTCTCCTGAGACCAGCCCTGCTTGTGCAGTCCTAGCCACCATGCTTCACTTGTTCCCAGCCCCTGCAGTCTGGCCATCCTCCCTTCACCCCATGCTCTATCTCTGCATCCTGATCCCTTTCTTGTCTTCTCTGAGACCTGGTGTGCCTGCATTTGCACTGCATGCTCTGTAGACACACGGGTGCGGTCCTAGTAAGTGCATTTCTCTTCAACTTTGAGTCATGGCATTACTTCACTGCCCCCCCCCCCCCACTGCATGTTCTGGGGTAGGATCCCCCCAACAGGCCTCTGCAGTGCCATTGAGCCATAGTTATCCATGTGCATGTGTCTGCCTACACATCCCTCACCTCTTTATGTATGCCATGGACCCACCTCTAACCTCTAACCCTTCTCTATCTGTACTACCACAGAAAACCCCTCCCAAGGCCATCTGCTGACACCCCAGCTCCTTCAGTAGTGAGGACATAGCTACGTTCTTGTTACTGCACAAGGCAAAAATGTCACTGCACCTGGGGTGAGCACTGAGCCTAATGAAGACACCACTGTTGTACCAACACCTCTCACTCCTCAGCCACAGTTTCATCCCCAGACCTTGAGTTCCCCATCCCTGAGCCACCCATGGATACCTGTGCAGATCTGGCAGAGCAGCTGATGCTACAGGAAGGGGCAGAGATCATGGAACTGATTAAGGGCATCTTCACAAGCCTGCAGGCTATCAGGCAGGAGCTGCAGGACTCTACACAGTTGATGCAGGAAATAGGAGAGTTCCAAGAGAGGCACAAGGAGGCACTGTTCTGACTCGCCTGTGAAAGAGCTGCCTAAATGGCCTCCATCTTGTGCTCCCTCTGTGACATTGCAGATGCTAGGCAGCTGCCTGAGACTGGGGCCCCTCTGCCAATGGTGACAGGCAGCCAATGGTGACAGGCAGCCTGCAGCCTGATGAAGCATCCCACCTCAGGGCAGATGATGAGACTGCAAGCGATGCATTGGAGGTGCCACCACTGAGGCATAGTGCACAGGTTGGGAAGTCAAATGGGGGAAATGGATGAGAGTGTAGATGGGAAGAGGGCACATTGGTATCTGTGTGGGGGAAGGTTGGTTCAGGGAATAAATGCATCTACTCACACTAGATGTTCTTCTGGATCATTCTATTCCATGCTGCTTGCACCATAGCTGTCACATGCTAGCTGCCCATTTGGTGCACCTCCTCTAGCACCTCATGGTAGCATTCTAAATCCATGTGCATCTCCTCCTGGAGCAGGTCTATCACCTGCTGGAGGGCAATGTTATGAAAGATGCAGCATGCTGTAAATTTGCGGCACTCACTTGAGGCTGTAGAGCAGCTCTCCCCCACTCCTGTCCAGACACCTAAACCTGCCCTTCATGAGGCCAAATGCACACTCAACCACCACCCTTGTACGTGCCAATGCTCTATTGTAGTTCTCCTCCTGTGCTGTCTGTGAGTTGTGCAATGGCATTATAAACCAGGTCCTCAGCGGATATCCTGTCACCTGTGTGGGCATTGAGGGGGGGGGGGGGAGCCACACATGAGTGTTGTGACATTTGTGGGGGATTGTGGTCTCCACAACAGCCATTGTCACAACTACATGTCTTCATCTTACACTACTATGCTTTGCCACCTCTGCATCCCTGTAAACTCCTTTAGCCCCAGAGTGGCTGTCAGGTGTTGCTGCTCAGTCCACTGCACCACCTGAAGCCATGTGCTTGCCCCCTCTACACAGTCAATAGTATCAGCCACATCATGTAAACTCTTTGGCCAAACAGCACCCTACACTTTGCTACCTCCCTCTGTTTGGCCTCCAAGAGGTGTGCTGTCATCACTTTCTACCACATGTTCACTAGCAGGAATCAGCTGCAGCAGCTGTCGTAGCTGGAGCATAATTATCTTCCTCCCACTCTGGGGCTTGCTTCAGTCCTAGCACTTCCACTGCCTCCCAACTCAACAGCCCCACCTCTCCCTTCCCCCTCCCACATTTGTGGCATTCCCACACATATGTGACACTTCTCTGTACCTGAATAGGGGTTGCCACTAGCCCTTGCAGCCCTACAGCCACATACCAGCATGCAAACAAGCTTTATACAGATGTTTCAGTTATGCATCACTCACCAAGTAACCAGTCATCACCGACTTGTCCAGAGGCAGTGTCCTGGCCCAGGCCAGACTGTGATAACACAAAGGAATCATGGCAAAATCCAGAGAAGCAGGCACAAAGGTCGGTGATGCACATGTGGGCATCGACCAAACCTGCATGTTCATTGAGTGGTATTGATGCCTGTTGCAGTAGGCCCTCTAATCCTGGTTGGACAGTGTCAGGGTCACCTGGGTGCAGTAGGCCCTCTAATCCCAGTTGGACAGGGTCAGGGTCACCTGGGTGCAGTCAGTGACACCTAGGACTAATGGGAAGGATACAATCTGGTAGAGGGCCTGCATGCTCTGTTGTCTACTATCTGGAGTGGCAGGAAAGCAGACATATTTATTGAGCTGTCTGAGGAAAGCAGTTGTAAAGGCCTCTATGCAGTGTGACACTGCAGACTGTGTCATACCTGTGGTTGCCCCCACCACATGCTGGAAGCTGCCAGTGGCAAGGAAAGTCAGGGCAGTGGTCACTTTGAGAGCCACAGGCATTGCATTACTTCTTGCAGTTGAGGGCTCCAGATCATGTCTGAGCATGGCACAGAAGTCAGTGATGGTGGCAGCAAAAAGGCAGTACTGCTAAAACACCTCACTGGTCAGCTGCAGGTATGTGACCTTTAGTTGGTACACCCGGTAACGTCTCCTCCCTGCCCGGCCCACATTCGGCTGCTGCGGCTGTTGCTGGAGCTGTTGCCTTGCCTGTCTGTGACGTCTCCACCTCAGCTGTTGATAGGGTAGCCACCACATCCTTTGGCATTCAAAATCTCTTACCTGGTTTCACTGCAGCGGTGGTCAACACAAATGTGCATAGCAAGGAGTACAGAGTTTCATAGTGCCTGTCACTAAACGGATAAAACCCTAGCCTACAGTTGCACGGCTTTTTCACTTTTACACGCCATCACTGAATATCGACATTGCAAACATATGTGGGGGCCTTGCCCATTCTCCTCCCCATTATGACCCTGCAGATACACGGTTATGCCACAGTGCACAACATCGATATTCGTGCATGCGCACATTGCTCAAAATCTGGTTTACCCGCGTTTGGCACTCTTGCACAGTTTTGGACCTGTCTTGTCCATCTGTCCACTGCCTAATGTTTTGAATATCGGGCCCTCCATTACTAACACAGCTCAAGCTACACAGTCCATAGGAAGAAAATGGGGCACACAGCAGATAGCTTGAGCTAAGTGTTAATAAAAGAGGCCCTTGTTGGGGGGGGAGGGGACCAATGAAAGGCAAATCAAGTCCCCCAAAATAGCCAATGCATTTCTAAGGGAGAAGCAGTTCCAGATCCTGCATCATAAAAACACTGATGCAGAGATCACGTGATGCGGTGAGAGCAACAGACGTGGTCTGTGTGTGCTCCGGTCTCCTCCGGCCCAAACTGGGTTTCTAGTGCCGTTTGGTGGGCAGACAGTCCCCTAAAATTAAGCTTTGCCTGGGCGAGACGCCGAAGCAGAATTTTGGTGTGCCTGACGGGTCGTAGAGGCAGAATGGTGACTACCGTCAAGACCTCTCGCAAGGAGAAGGAACGAGGGGCGGCCGCGTCTAAGATGGCTGACAGCCATGTGCAGCCTTCCTCACCTGCTACCCCGGAGTATATAGAGGAAGTCTCTGGTGCAGTGGCTGCAGCGCTGGCTACACAGTTTACAGCCCTGCATGAAAAAATGGATATTTTACAGAGCTCGATGAGTGCGCTGGGGTGCCGGCTTCAAGAAGCAGAAGACCGCATTGGGAAAGCTGAGGATAGCGTGCTCTCTCTAACGCAGGAAGTGACAGCCATGAAGTCGAACATGCACTTACAAACTGCTAAAATAGATGATCTAGAGAACAGATCAAGATGGAATAACCTGCGGCTGATGGGGATACCAGACTCCATTGCGGACAAAGATCTGAAACTGCATTAGGAAGATCTTCTCCCGCAGCTGGTTGAAGGACTCGAAGGAGGCGCTAACATGCTGATTGAACGGGCGCATCGCGTGGGAAGCAAGCAAGCCCGCGATCAGCGGCCCCGAGTCGTTCTTGCCAAGTTCCTCTACTTCCCACATAGGGAGGCCATACTCCGGACGGCGCGTCAGAAGGGCGGCCTGATACATGAGAACGTGAAGATTCGAGTGGCCCCGGACTATTCTGCATCTCTGAGCCAGCGACGTAAAGCTTATGCACCGCTCTGTCAAAAGCTGATTGAGGCCAACATAAAGTTCTCTGTGCAGTACCCGGCACGGTTGCACGTGCTACATGGTGGAGGTCATCGGACATTCGCTTCGGCGGAAGAGGCAGCCTCCTACATTGATGAGAGAGTGCAGCAAAGGGGCCTTTCTCAGCGTAGCCCTTGAACTTTCACGGGACCTTTTCGTGGTGAATTCTATTGCACGGTGCATTGGTCCGGGTGTCTGTGACCATTGCTTGCAAGGCCTGTGGGAACTGTGTTTTGGCTTTGGCCTGGAGGCTCGGATTTGGCTGCCATGCACTGTGGTGTTTTGGGGAGCCCTATCTACAGTTTATCGGACTTGAACGATCTGCGCTGGATTCGGAGGCCTGATGGGGATGTGACTGTGTCCAGGAGGCTCGCAAGGGGTTTCGTGAAAGGCCTACCGCATGGAGCGGCAGTTGAAGTGTGGAGCGCAGAACTGTTCCCCCCCCCCCCCCGTTTCTCATCTTTTCCTTATTAAAATTCTGTTCCGCTTGTGGGGTGTGGGGGGAGGGGGGAGTCTAGCTGTTTACTCTAGCTGTTTAACTAGCTCCTCGTTATATATCTTTTTGTATTTTTATTTATTTTTTTTTTTTTTAAATTTAGATCTTTTATTAAGTTTCAACCAAAACACTCAACCAACAAAGCCAAATAGATACATATCCACACAATATACATCAGTCTCCCCACAATATACAACAGTAACAGTATAAGCCCCCTAAGTGGATCTGTTAGGATTCTCATTCCCCCTCCCCCTTTCCCCTCCCCCTTCCCCCCTAACCCCAAGTTCCCCCCAGCCTCCCCACCCTCTGGATAGAGCCCCCGCCACAATGCCCCCAATCTTACTTCAAATTTACCCCTCTGCCCCTTCCGCTCTGCTGTTAATCTCTCCATTAACAGAATATGGTGTAAACGCCCTTCGAACTCCCCCATCCCTGGTGCGTTTTTGCGCTTCCAGGCCGCTGCTACAGCACAGCGCGCCGCACATAGACAAGCTATTACCCCTCGCCCCGTCCCTCTGCCCTGAGCTCCCCCCCTAGACAGTAGAAACAAATCCGGGGACAGTGCAAGGGCCTCCCCTAGTCGAGCCCGAATCCACCCCTGTATCTGAATCCAGAATGACTGAATTTTCGGGCAAGTCCACCAAATATGCCAAAAGGACCCCCGCCCCCCACAGTCCCGCCAACATGCTGCAGAGACTCTGGGGTACATCTTATGCAATCTCTCAGGGGTATAATACCACCTCATCAGTATTTTATAACTATTTTCCCGTATACGGGTCGAAAGAGGGGTCTTCGTAAGCTGATCCCATATCCCCCTCCAATCCCCCCCCCCCCGCAAGTTGCACCCCCAAATCCCTCTCCCAATCCAGCATATATTTAAACTTGGTGTCCCCATCCTTACCCACCCCCTTATACAAAGCAGAAATCATCCCCCTAGTATTCCCCATCCCTACCCACACGGCCTCCACCGCTGTCAAATCCGCCCTCAGGTCCCCCTTACCCTTCCTCCCCTGAAGGAAGGACTGAACCTGAGCAAAGGCATAGCGGTCCGCCGCTTGAAGCCCGTAGCTCTCCCGCGCCTCCCCAAACTGCATCAGCTCATCCCCGTCCATCAGCTGAAAAAAACACTCCAGCCCCCGACGGGACCAGCCATCAAAAACTCCCCCTTCCCACCCTGGCCGAAACGCTTTGACCCCCCGCCATGGAGCTGCCAGAGAAAACCGCCGCCCACCCCCCATGCTGCCTTGCGCCCTGACCTCATCCCACACCGCAGCTACCTGCCTCATGGCCGGAGACCCGACCCCCAAATCCCGCCGATCCTTCCCCTTCATCCATAACCACGCCGCCAACCTCCCCCCTTTCACATACTCTTTCTCAACTCTGACACCCATCTTCACCCCGCCTTTCTCTCTCCAATCCATAACATGCCGCAGCTGCGCTGCTCGGTAATAATCCCGGAAATTGGGGACCCCTAAACCCCCCTCCTTTTTACCCGCATACAGCACTTCCTTCGCTATGCGCGGGGGCTTACGCTTCCATATATATTGAAACACCTTCCGCTGCAGTACTCGAAACACCTTATCGGGGACCCGTACTGGAAGTACCTGAAAAAAGTACAGTATGCGGGGCAGAATATTCATTTTTACCCCAGCGATCCTACCAAGCCAGGATACCTCCGCATTCATCCAACAATCTAAATCTCTATACAATTCCCCCAATAGTTTGGGGTAGTTCGCCCGATATAATTCGTCATACCGCCCGGGGATCTGCACCCCCAAATACCCTAGCGACTTCGAGACCCATCGGAATGGGAACTCGCTCTTCAAGCGTAGTTCCACCCCTTTGGGTACCGAGACATTCATTACCTCCGTCTTTTCGACATTCATCTTAAACCCCGCCACCCCTCCATATCCCTCCACCTCCTCCATAATACTAACCAAACTTCCCACCGGATTACGGATATATAATAGAATATCATCCGCATATAAGGAGATCTTATGCTCTACCCCTCCCGCCCAGATCCCCCCTATCTGCTCATTAACCCTAATCCGTTGCGCCAAGGGCTCGATCGCGAGAGCAAACAGCAACGGGGAGAGGGGGCACCCCTGCCTGGTCCCCCTCTCCAGTTCAAAGTCTGCGGAGTAACTTCCATTAACCTTCACCCGAGCCCTCGGTCCGTGATATAATCCCTCCACCCACCGCAGGAAATTCGGCCCACACCCTATCTTCCGTAACACCTGCCAAACAAAGTCCCAATGCACCCGATCGAATGCCTTTTCAGCATCGATGGACATCAAAATACACTCCTCTCCCCTCGTTCGCGCAATTTCAATGACCTCTATGGCCCTCTTAACATTATCCCCCGTCTGTCGCCCCATAATAAACCCTGTCTGATCCTCCCGCACCACACCAGGAAGCCATGGAGCCAGTCGATCTGCTAAAGCCTTCGCTAAAATCTTAACATCCACATTAAGCAGAGATATCGGCCTATAAGATCCACATTCCAGAGGGTCCTTCCCGGGTTTTAGCAGGATCGAAATTCCTGCCGTTAACATTTCAGGAATGAGCTCCCCATCCTTCGCGAGCATCCCATTAAAGACTCTCAGCATAAGCCCCTTCACCTCACCCCAGAACTGTTTATAAAAGACCCCTGGAAGCCCATCCAATCCTGGCGATTTACCCCCCTGTAACCCTCTCACCACCTTCCCAACCTCCTCTTCAGTCAATTCCCCCTCCAATCCTGCCCGAGCTGCTTCCCCTAAGCGAGGCAACTCCAAACCCGCCAAATACGAATGAATCTGCTCGGCCTCCACCCCTTCTTGCCGCCGATACAACTCCTGATAAAAGTGCTCGAAACGCCGCCTGACCGCCTGCTCTTCCCTCAACACCCCCCCATCCCGTTCCCGGATCTGGTAGATCATGGAGGCTCCCATCCGTTTCTTCAGCTTACGGGCTAACAAGCGCCCTGCTTTATCCCCAAATTCATAATATAACTGTTGCGCACGCTGCAGGTCAAACGCTATCTTGTCGACCTGCAATGCCTGCAGTTCCCCACGCACCTGTTCTAAAGTTTTCCGAGCCCTCCGCGATCCCCCTTCGTGAAACACTCTTTCAGCTTCCTTCACTGCAACTTTCAGCTCTTCTGCCCGTCGCCCCCGTTCCTTCTTCAACCGCGCCCCCCAATATACAAACCGCCCCTGAATACAGGCCTTCAACCCCCCCCACACCATAACATCCCGTACCTGTCCAGTATCATTCAGAGCGAGATATTCCCGAATCACCCCCTTAATATCCGCTACTACCATCTCATGCCGCAAAAGGCTCTCATTCAAGCGCCAGAACCGGGTACCCAGTTGTCGCCGACTACCCACCCCCACCACCACCGCACTGTGATCGGACCAGACAACCGGGACTATCGCAGCCTCAAGCACTACCACCATCCATTCCTCACTCATCATGATCATATCGATCCGGCTCCAACAACCATGGGGTGCTGAGAAAAAAAGTATATTCTCGGTCCGAAGGATGCCGTTTACGCCACACATCAACTAAGTTATGCTGTGCCATTAACTGTTTGAGCCCTTTCCGATTGGACCCCCGCCCCTCCCATCCCCTGGGGTTCCTATCCCATCCATCCTGCAGCGTGGTGTTAAAGTCTCCCCCCAACACAACCTTTCCCAGGGAATCCCGATCCACCAGTCTTCTGGTGGAAGCCCAAAAACTCCCCTGGTCCCCATTAGGAGCATACACCGAGATAATAGTAATCTCCTCTAAGCCCCACCGCCCAGTAATCCCCACCACTCTCCCCTCCGCATCTTTAAACCAATTCCCCACCTGTATCCCCACCCCCCGTCGTAACAAAATGGCAACCCCCCGCTTCCGCCCGCCCCCGGGAACACAAGAGAAAAATTGCTCCGGATACCCTGAGTGCTTTAAGCGGTAAATCTCACTCCCCCGGAGATGCGTTTCTTGCACCAAGATCACATCCCACCTATTATCCTCGATTTCTCTGAAAAGTTGCCGCCTCTTCTGCGGAGAGTTCAGCCCCTTCACATTGAGAGATCCAATGCGGAGCATCTCCCTACGTCACCCCAAGCTCCTCCCCGCCCTGTCCATCCAACAGAGGCTCCATCCCCCCCACCCCCCCCAGACCCCCCCTCCCTCCCCCCTCCTCCCCCTTCCCCGGACCTCCCCCCATTCCAGACAAACTTCCGTGTGAGTCATGTCCTATCCCGACTCCCTCCCTTAGTGCTATCCCTGGCCCAACATATCACCCCATCCCCCACCTCCACCCCAGCAACCATCCCAAATCGCAGGCAACCCGCCACCCCCAAGTTATAACCCCCATCAAACATTAATTCTCACAAGAGTATCCCACCACAACCAGTTCGCCCTCCACTCTCCAGCATTGTTCACGTGGGGGCTACAAGGCTCCCTGCAGGCACTTCCTGGGAAAGTCGTTTAAGCCGCTTCCCTTTTTCACCGGCTCTCTTCCATTGTGACATTCGCCGCTCCTTTCCACGGTCCTCCCTGGTCTCCCTCCAGCTGCTGGCTGGGGCAGATGCTCACATCCCAGCTCGGTCAAAACCTTCCAGGCCTCCTCCGCTCCTTTGACTCTCCGGGAGACGCCGTTGACAGTGAGCAGCAGACCAAAGGGGAACAACCAACGATAGCGCAGACTCTTCCCCCGCAGGAACGCGGTTACTTCTTTCAAGCCCCTCCGCCTCTCCAGCGTCCCCGAGGATAAATCATTATAAATCTCCACCTCACAGGAGTCCCATGCGACACGGCCGTACTTCCTGGCCAGGTTGAGGATCAGTTCTTTTTGGGGAAAGCTGCTCATGCAGGCGATCACATCTCGGACCTGCGTCCCCCGCCGGGGACCGAGGCTGCGGTGCGCTCTCTCCACTCCGACCATTACCACCGGCTCAGTCTCCTGGTCCGCCAATCGCAAGACATGTTGGCAGAGCAATTGCACAGTTTTTACACAGCCTTTGTAACTGTCCGTTTCCGGAATACCTTTAAAGCGCAGGTTATTCCGTCGTGCCCTGTCCTCCATTTCCTCCAATTTTTCCTGTATCTCCTCTTGTCTCTCACGTTGGCGATGTTGCTCTTCTTCGACCTCCCGCATAGCTCCCGTCAGGGCCTCCACGTGTTCCTCTACTGTCTCCACGCGATGCCCCATGCTGTTCAGCTCTTGGCGGATTAAGTGCAGATCCTCCTTCAAATCTTTGCGCAGCTCTTTGATGTCGCCCCGGAGATCTCTCTGGAACGCTGCCAGCCACCCTTTCAGCTCCGCTCCATCGGAGTTCAGGTCAGGCCAGCTGCTTTCATCGCCTGAGCTCCCGCCACCGCCACTCTCCGTGCCCGCCACAGGATTCTGCAGGCCGCGGTCCTCGCGCTGCACGTACTTGGATTTAAACCCCTCCAATTTCTGACGGGCTGCTTGCGCACACCCGGGGGTATCCTTTCCCGCAGTTTTCATGCCTGGGATATCGCTCATGGTCACCGTTAGTCAGGAATCAGACGGAGCTCGGTTACCTCGCGGCCATCCGCTCCGTGACGTCACCGGAAGTCAACTGTATTTTTTTTTTTTTTATGTCTCTGTTTGTCACTGCGAGCTGGGGGCCTAGAGAACTAAATTTTTACAGGGTCCTATTGGAACCGGGCGCAGGTGGGCTTAGTGTGAGAGTTCCCCCTTTGTTACTTTTTCTGTTCTCCTTTCTCTCCTATGGGATTGTTGTTGGTTGCGGGGTTCTAGGGGGGGGGTTCAATATAATTCAGCGGGGAGTACTGTGTGGACTTTGCCTGCGCTATCTTATGCGCCGAACGTGCTGCCTGTTAACTTATAGTTGTCTGCTCTGTATTGCAATGCTGTGTTACCTTGAGTTCTGTTTCCGCGGGATGTTTTGGGTACTGTGGGGATGAGAATTTGGGGCAGGGGGCTGGAGGAGACCGCACGCATCTCAGTTGATTCTGTACGGGGAGTACTATGCTACCCAATAGCGGGAGGGTAGGATATAGCTTCAGAAGGGTTTGGGGGAGGGGGGGAAGGGGAGGGGGGATGGAGGGGGGGAAGGGGGGTGGAAGTGGGGATGGTCACGCCCAGGACCTAGAGAGGAAGTTAGTGCTGCATTACTTGAGCGGGTACTGGGGGGAGCTCCAGGCTGGGAGGGCCCCCCCCCTGGTATTTGGTTACAGCCTTGTGGTATAGTTGGGATCTTGGCCACCTAACCTGAAGATAATTTCCTGGAATGTTTGTGGCTTGGGGAGCCCTATTAAGAGGTCTAAAGTGTTGCAGGCCTTAGCTAGGCATAAAGCAGATATTGCCTTACTCCAGGAGACCCACCAGACAGCTGAAGAGCATGGTAAATTATGCCGGGAATGGGTGGGACAGGTCTGGGGAGCCCCGGCCCAGGGAAAAAAGGGGGGTGTTGCTGTTCTGATTCTTAAATGGGTACGATTCACTGTTGAAAAGGACCAGGTGGATTTGTCCGGCCGCTTCGTAATTCTGCAGGGTATTCTTGAGGGGAAACCCGTCATCCTGGGTAACCTTTATGGTCCCAATGTTTTAGACCTGGATTTTTATAGACGGGTGTCTGCAAAAATAGCGTTATTGCCTGAATTTCCGTTGATCTTGGGAGGAGATTTTAATGCTGTCATGGATGTGATGTTGGACACGTCGAGGGGGGGAGGACCTAGGGAGAGATTCCAGACTGCGAGAGCTATGGTTCAACTGTGTAAGAGATTGGACCTGGTGGACCCCTGGAGGTTGTTGCACCCATCTGACAGGGTTTACACACATCAATCTAGGGCACATAACTCTAGCGCGCGCCTTGACTACTTGTTACTTTCCACTGGTTTGTTTGCAAACGTTGCAGAGGCACAGATCGGCCCCAGTGAAGTGTCTGATCATGCGTTTGTGTTGGTGGAGCTGCACTGGAGCGGATCCAGCCCGAAGGCGCGGATCTGGCGTTTCCCCCTCGAGCTTTACAGAGATGTTCAGTTTCGACACTTCCTGCAAAGACAGTGACAGGAGTTTGAGTCGGATCACCAGGGCCATCAAGATGACCCTGAGTTGCTCTGGGAAACAGCCAAAGTGGTCTTAAGGGGGGATATTATTGGGTTCCTGGCACGGAAACGGAGATTGATGGCGGAACGTATTATCCAGTTGGAGAAATTAGTAACGAAGCTGCGGCGCCAATTGGCGTGAAACCCTACCGGGGTGCTTCGGCAGCGACTGTGGGAAAATCAGGTGGAGCTCAATGAGCTTCTGCACCAGCGGGCTGCGAAGACTGTCCTGTATTACCGGTATCAATTGTACCGCTATGGAGATAAACCCGGGAAGCTATTGGCGCGCTGTCTGCGTGGCCCCAGGGGGTCCAGACTGGTGACCGCGCTCCGGGACTCCCAAGGGGTTTTACGGAGGGAGAGCCCAGAGATAGCCCGAATATTTCGAGCCTTTTTTCGGAAGCTTTATGCGGCTGACCCGGCTTCTCCCATGCATATGAAGGATTATTTGGGGGGGTTAGAGCTGCCCCGATTAACGGAATCACAAAGGAGGCAGTTAGATCAGCCTATAACAGTCGAGGAGGTGCAGGCAGTGATAGCCAAAGCGAGCTGTTATAAATCCCCAGGGTCCGACGGCTTCGGGGCAGAATTTTACAAGATTCTTGGCGACCTGCTCTCTCCCACCTTAGCGGTCGTACATAATCAGCGGACGGAGCAGGGTTACTTTCGTTGGGGACACAACCATGCCCACATTGTCCTTATTCCAAAACCCAATAAGGATCCCTTGCAGGCGGCTTCCTACCGACCTATCTCCTTGCTTAACTTTGATCTTAAATTGCTGGCGAAAATTTTAGCGGAACGCTTGGCGGGTTTTTTGGGCCAACTGGTTCATGAGTCCCAAGTCGGCTTTGTTAAAAATCGTTATGCCGTTCGTAACTTACGCAAAATTCTAGCCTCCCTGGAATGGGTTCAGTATCGGCACCAGTCGTCTTTGTTTGTAAGTTTTGACGCTGAAAAAGCCTTTGATAGGGTGGACTGGCAGTATTTGAGATATTTACTCCCGTGCTATGGTATTGGGGACGCTTTTTGCAAAATGGTAGCTAGTCTGTATGTGTTACCGACTGTGGCGATATTATGTAATGGAGTACTTTCAGAGGCCTTTCCATTGCAGAGGGGGACAAGACAGGGATGCCCTCTTTCTCCCCTTCTTTTTGTTTTGTCCTTAGACCCCCTCATACAAAGAGTGGAGTCGACCCGGGAAATAAAGGGGGTGGGTATTGGGGGCTATGAGTTCAAATTAGCCGCCTTTGCAGATGATCTCCTGGTACACTTGCTTTCACCTCGAGAATCCCTACCCCACCTGTTGCAGGAATTCCAACGTTTTGGGGATTTTGCAGGCCTTCGTATCAATAGCGATAAATCGGAAGCCTTGGATGTTTCCGGTCAGTTGCGGGAGCGTTGGCAGGGCGATTTCCCTCTGAGATGGGCAGACGACCAATTTGTGTACCTGGGGATTGTACTTCCGCGTCAGGTCTCTCAGCTCTATGGGAACAATTTAAACCGGGTGCTGCTTAAGGTGAGGACCCAACTGCAGTCTTGGAGGCATCTCCCCTTATCGCTATCGGGGTGAATTGCAGCAATCAAAATGGTCATTTTGCCGTGGATATTGTATTGGCTGCAGCTGCTCCCGGTTTGGTTATTGCGTAGAGATATTCGGAGGTTTGAAGGGGAATTTCGGGACTTTTTGTGGAGAGGGGGGAGAGCCCGTATATCGTACCGTCGTTTGATAGGAAAAGGGCGACAAGGCGGCTGGGGGCTTCCGGATTTGAGTGGCTATGTCCTGGCCTGCCAGGCGCGCCATCTGGGTGATTGGTTGGGGGGTACTGAGATCTTCACTCCTAGAGCCCTGGAGGAGGCTTATGTAGCACCGCACACCTTACAAGCTTTGCTACACCATGAGAGTCGTGTGGTGCCCCGACACCTGTTGGAGGGGGCCTTGCTGGCCCCGGTGCGACGGACTTGGAGACAGCTTAATGCATTTTGGGGACGAAACTGGAAAGTTTCGAGCTGGCTGTCAGTGCAGGGCAACCTTCATTTCCCCCCCGGTCTGGACAAAGCGGCCTTTCTTGTGTGGGCTGAGAAGGGTATTTGCAATCTGGGCCATGTCGTCGGTCCTAGTGGGAAAAGTAAGTCGTTTGTCTCTTTATGTCAGGATTACGATTTGGGGCCTAAACATTTTTTTGCCTATATGCAGATTTCTCACTATGTGGCTTCCCTCCCTGAAGCGGAGTTGCATAGTGATCGTTCCCTGCAGATCCTGGAGTTCTTTAACTTGGGTGCGGAGGAGGGAACATCCATTAGTGCGTTGATCAAGAGGCTTGAGCCCCTACGGCCTGGTCCGGACTTTAGTGATGTGGAGAGGGCCTGGGCTACTGAGTTGGGGCGGGAGGTCCCCTCGGGTACTGTTCTCAGGGCCCTTCGACGGATCGGGAATCTTGTGGATGGCGTACGCTGGCGTGAAATGCAGTTTAAGTCTATTACTAGGGTTTTTATGTCGCCTAGGCGGGCCTTCCGTTGTCATTTGACTGTGGATGGGAGCTGCCCACGGTGTTCCTCGCCGTTGGCGACGTTGTTACATATGTGGTGGGACTGCAAGTTCATTCGCCCTTACTGGTTGAGAATCTGCTCGTTTATGACTAGACTCTTGGAACAGCAGGTAGCCTGGGATGCTCCCTTTATTACATTGGATCAACTGAAGCCCAACCGCCCCAAAGGGAAATGGGAAAGGTGGTTAGTGCGGAAGGCCTGTCTGGTGGGTAAGGGGCCCCTCTTACGTAAATGGCGGGAGCCAAACCCTCCGTCCTTCTGGGAGTGGCGGAACTCCTTCCATCAATTGATGCTAATGGAGGGTAGGGGAGCCCGGGGTAATACTAAACGATGGACCTCCTTTCAGTTGACTTGGGAACCCTACATTCATGTGCTGAGTCCTCGATGCCGTAATCTAATTCTCCAGCAGGGGAGTTAGGGTGCGGTTCCTGTTTTCGAGTAGTGCGGGGGGAAGCGGCTAGTTGGGGTCCCTTGGTGTGGTCCTGGGCGTTGAGGGGGAGTGGGGTGGGGGGAGAGGGATAGAGGGGGGAGCTGTATAATTGGAAAAAAGCACCTGTAAATGTGAATGCCTTCCGTGTGGGGATCAGAAACAACCCCGGCGGGCGGCTGTTGATTGTTGTATTGGCTATGTTTCAAGGTGGTTTGTAAATAAAGTTATATTTAAAAAAAACACTGATGCACTAAAACATAGAATTTAGGAAAATGCTCTTTTCAAACAAGCTTTTCCCTCATATCTCTTCTACCAGTCACAGACACACACAGGATCAACACACATACATAAATGCACAGATATATACACACACATGAGCCACAAACACATTCAAGCACATAAAGAAATCCTAATCACACAGACATAGAAACAAAAAAAATCCTGAAACTGTTCTCAACCTTTCTATAGTGTTCTATGATGAAACAAACAGACATGGAGATATTGGGGTTTTTTAAGTGCACACATCTGTTTATTTAGTTTGTAGTTGGTTATAATGATTGTTTTGTTTAAACATTTGTTTTCCATTATAATAACACAGTTGAGATGTTGAGTTATGTAGATAAATCAGAATAGCAAAACAATCACTGGTAAATAAGCCATCTTTGCCTGATCATTGTAATAAAGGGAACTGCTGATGATATTACTCTTGATCAGTTGAAGGGTTTACATTAGGATGCCTGAACTAAATTTTCAAAGAAAAAAGACATGGGATATGCTAGCATTTTACATTCTGTGTTTCCTCTTTCTGAGGCACACCAGGCCCGATATTCAAAGCGATTAACGCAGTTAGCAGAGCTATATTATAATGCCTCTTTATTGCTCCATGGTGCCACTGCACCAATGTTCCTTCTAATTTTCTGTAGGCTGTGTGTGCATAAAATATCAGCTGTGTAGCTTTTGAAGGAAGGTTAAATTTTTGTGCGCCACATAACAACACTCTGAGTTATATACTTTAAAATTTGACTACACATCAGAATACAGTATGCACACCACATTGATTTTAATCAAATTAAATGAAAATAGACGATTACTAAATGAAGCAGAAAATTTCTAGTAATTACAATCACAACGTTTAAATTTTAAGATGTCTGTGTTGTTTTCTATCAGAATCAGAACCGTAATTTTTGTGCGCTCAGTTGTAAAGTATGTGCACTCGCTCGGCGAGGTGTATGCGCGCGCACACACGCACAGCTTAGAGGGAACAGTGCACTGCACCTTGAATATTGTGTGCAGTTCTGGTTGTCATATCTATAAAAGGATATAGAAGAATCAGAAAAGGTACAGAGAAGTGTAACCAAAATGATAAAAGGCATGGAAGGATACCCCTGCGAGGAAAGGCTTAAAAGGTGAGGGATCTTCAGCTTGGCAAAAACGGTTGAGGGGGGATATGATAGAGGTCTATAAAGTAATGAGTGGAGCGGAATGGGTAAATGTAGATCAGTTGTTTACTTCAAAGAGTAGAAAAACTAGGGGACAAGCAATGAAGCTGTAATGTAGCATATTTAAGACTAATTAGAGAAAATATTTTTTCACTCAATGTATAATCAAACTTTGGAATTCATTGCCAGAGGATAAACAGTAGTAAAAGCTGCTAGTGTAACTGGGTTTAAAAAAGATTTTGACAAGTTCCTGGATGAGAAATTCATAAATCATTATTAAAGTAGACTGAGGAAATCAACTGCTTACCCTTGAGAAAGCAGCATGGCATCTGTCTACCTTCTGGGAACCTGACAAGTACTATGTGACCTGGATTGACCGCTGTTGGAAACAGGATACTGGGCTTGATGGCCATTTGGAATTACCCAGTATGGCATTTTTATGTTTTTATGTACACTGTGCCATTACCTCATGCAACCTAAGACCACAGGGCAAATATTTCCATAACCTCTTCTGACAAACAAAAGGAGTTCTGGCATTGGATCTACCTATTTAAGACTAGACTACGTAGTATATGAGGAAGAGAATCCCAATAAGATTCCCAAATTGACTGGAAAATTCTCCAGTGTGCAGCAGTAAATCAAACAAAGGGCTTGCCATTAAGCAAAGTGAGGTTAGAGGACTTCTACTTTGTTAAAATACATTTTTGGGCCAGAAAAAAATCTCTTAAAAAAATCTTTTGACACCCTTCTTTAAAACAGGTAGACAAGCGGAATCAGCAAAAAGCATGTTTCCCTTGCAAAATAATTATAACCTCTAGAATTTGAGTCAATGTGGTAGCAATCTGTTCCCATAAGGGCTTAACCATTTGATAATGCCAAAACATATGTCCTAATCACTCCTCTCCCTCTCCACACTTAGTGCATGCTCCTGTCTGCTCAAAGACCATCTGGAAAGTCCTCCAGGGAGACACGTGGAGGCACATTCTAATCTGCCTGTCCTGCCCCTGTACGGATGATCAGAATTGGGGCGAACAACGGTAGTACCCGATTCTGATCCTGTGGGGGCTAAACGTGCTCATGGGATCAGAATCAGGTCTACCAGCCTGGATGTACAGGCCAGGCCAGATTCTGATCAGTCACACGTCCTGCTAATGCCCAGCTAACTCGCCATGGCACTGTGGCTCCATTCAGAAGTTACGATCCCCAACTGCCAACCAAAGACCCCTTTCCCGCAGCCCGACCCCTGATCTGACCTCCCCTGGCCAGGGCTGGGCTGGGCTGCAGGGAATCTCCTGCACCCCCTCACCTCCTTTGATGGTGCTGGCGCAGCTGTCCCCTAATGTCTAGGGGGACTTATTCCACCTCTGAGGTAGAATAAGCCCCCCGTCCATTTTACAGACCCCAGACGTACAGGGCCAACCATGTGTCGGTCACCACCCACTGCCCACCTTTGCTCATCCTTTGCTCAGCTGGGGGATGTAGAAAAGCAGTGGGCAAAACTGAAAGGGGGTATTTTAAGGGCAACCAACCTTTTTGTTAAAATGGTAAATAAAGGCAAAAGGAAAAGGAGACCGCTATGGTTTTCAAAGGAAGTAGCTGAAAAAGTGAAGAAAAAGAGGGAGGCCTTCATGAAATACAAGAGATCACAGACAGAGGAAGACAGGCATCTGTATTTGAAAAAACTTAGAGAAGCTAGCAAAGTAGTCAAAAAGGCAAAGATTCAAAAGGAGGAGTAAATAGCCAATGCAATAAAATGGGGGGATAAGACATTTTTCAGATATATTAGTGAGAAGAGGAAGGGCAAAAGTGGTATTGTCAGACTCAAGGGTGCAGGGGGGGAATATGTAGAAGCTGATGAGGATAAAGCGGAATTGCTTAACAAATATTTTTGTTCTGTGTTCACAGATGAAGAACCAGGAGCAGGACCTCAGAAAACACCCACAAATAGGAACAGAAGCGAGGGACATCTTGAACAATTTTCAGAAGACTGTGTTCGTGAGAAACTAGCTCAACTTAAAGTAGACAAAGCGATGGGACCGGATGGGATACACCCTAGAATACTGAGGGAACTTGGGGACGTTCTAGCAACTCCACTGACTGACCTTTTCAATGCCTCGTTGGAGTCGGGAGTGGTGCCAAAGGACTGGAGAGAGGCTCATGTGGTGCCTTTACACAAAAGCGGAAGTAAGGATGTGGTTGAAAACTACAGGCCAGATAGTTTAACTTTGGTGGTGAGTAAATTATTGGAAATGCTGCTGAAAGAGAAAATAGTGAGGTTTCTGGAGTCCAGCGGATTACAGGATCCGAGGCAGCACGAATTCACCAGAGGCAGGTCTTGTCAGACAAATCTGATTGATTTCTTTGACTGGGTGACCAGGGAGTTGGACCGAGGGAGAGCTCTAGATGTGGTGTATTTAGATTTCAGTAAAGCCTTTGACACTGTTCCTCACAGGCGACTTATAAACAAACGGAGCACCATAGGGATAGACCCTAAAGTTACTGCTTGGGTTAGAAATTGGTTGGGTGAGAGGCGACAAATAGTACAAGTAAATGGAGCTCACTCTGAGGAGAAGGATGTTACCAGTGGTGTGCCCCAGGGATCTGTCCTTGGTCCGATTCTTTTTAACATCTTTGTTAGTGATATAGCGGAAGGGCTTTCAAGTAAGGTTTGCCTCTTTGCGGATGATACCAAAATCTGCAATAGAGTAGACACCCAGGAAGGGGTAGATAACATGAGGAGGGATCTAGCTAAGCTTGAAGAATGGTCTAGAATTTGGCAGCTGGGATTTAATGTTAAAAAATGTAAGGTCATGCATTTGGGCTGCAGCAATCCGAGGGAGCAATACAGTATAGGAGGTGAAGTACTTTTGTCCACTAAAGAAGAGCGGGACCTAGGCGTGGTTGTGTCTGATGATCTTAAAGTAGCTAAACAGGTAGAAAAGGCGACGGCAACAGCTAGAAGGATGCTTGGGTGCATACGGAGAGGAATGGCTAGCAGAAAAAAGGAGGTGATAATGCCTCTGTATAAGTCTTTGGTGCGACCTCATTTGGAGTATAGTGTGCAATTCTGGAGACCGCACCTTCAAAAGGATGTGAACAGGATGGAGTCGGTGCAGAGGGTGGCTACTAAAATGATTAGTGGGCTTCATTATAAAGCATATGAGGACAGACTTAAGGATCTTAATATATACACCTTAGAGGAAAGGCGGGATAGAGGTGATATGATTGAGATGTTTAAATACCTCCGTGGCATAAATGTTCAGGGAGAGAGCCTCTTTCAATTGAAAGCAAGTTCTGCTACGAGGGGACATGGGATGAGGGTGAAGGGAGATAGATTCAGGAGTGATATGCGGAAATATTTCTTTAGGGAAAGAGTAGTGGATCCATGGAATAGTCTCCCAGTGGAGGTGGTAGAGATGAGGACAGTAACTGAATTCATAAAAGCATGGGACCAACACAGAGGATCTCTAAAGGTAAAAAGTGGACTGTTGTAGTTGTTGATATGGAAGGACAGACTAGATAGGCCATGTGGTCTTTTTCTGTCATCATGTTTCTATGTTTCTATCCCTCGGCCCGCCCCCTCCCGCCCACGAACAAAGTTTCCCGAACAGATTGAGTGTACATGTGGGGAGCTCTGTTTTCCCTGATACCAGCCAGATGAATAGCGGGTCTGGACATCCGGATCGGACGTCCACACCCACTATTTGGGTCTCAGAATAGACCCCATAGGCTCTTGACAAAGATTTGTACTGTGATTCTCTCAGTTACATTCCCTAGGCAAATTGATAGCTTCTTAAAATTCCACAGTAGAAAGTCCAGGGTGCACTCCAATTGTAGATCCCCACTCCATGCTTCAGCTACTCTATTAAAGTCCAATGTACTTCCCAAATCTTGCAAGCTCTGCTGGTAGACAGAACGTTTTATGCATACCTCCGCCTGGAAAGCCAAACATCTAGTTTCTATCACCTCTGCCCAAAAATTAGTCATCCCTAGTTTGGACAGATAGGACCTGAAATTTAAAATGTGAATGAGAATTAATATCCATGGCTGCCGGCTCTATACATCCTGATGCTAACTACTTAACATTGGGGTCTATCAGGGGCATTATGGGGCAGAGTGAAGGCAGTGCCGATCGGTAACTGGTCAGTGGCAATATTGAGCTGCTGCCCAGTTAATGATATGCGGCAAAAGTCAGGTACAGGTAACCCTGGCCTAACATTTACTGCATATCACTAATTGGGCAGTGGCTCAATATCACCACTGCCCGGTTACCGATCAGTAAGAGTGTCTAACCCAGATATTCAATACCGGGGCCAAATATGACCCCAACATTGAATATCTGGGTTTAGTGTCCAGTGGCAGTGGCTAGCCGCGTTAGCAGTGCTAGCTACTGTGGCTGAATAACGGGCCCATAATATCACTCCTATAGATATGCAAAAAATGTTGTGAGACAGTTGTTATTCCACAACTAGGTCTTCAAACAACTTAAAGACTCTATTCTCTGAAACAACATCTCCCAAGTAACAATCTTCTGTCCCACCATCACTCATAAAAGACACAGTCCATACCAACAGGAAAATCCAGATTACCGTATAATGTAAGCAAGAGCATCTTATGAAGACTAGCTTTAATCCTTCCAACAAAACCCTCTCCAAACTAGATGTATATAGCCTAGAAGCATATAACTCCTCAGTGTAGGGCACTTTATCCCTCAAGGTGTGCAACATGTAGCTCCCCAACAAGGTTTGAAATAACTACATTTCCTCTTTCACAGGAGTTTAAAATTGGGATTGTCATAAACATTCTACCAAGTGTCGCATTCCACAAACCAAACTGCACCACTATATATCTAGAAACAAGGGCAGTCCAAAGGTTTCTGCTGCCCCACACAGAAGCCCCTGCCACACTGCCCCCTTCCGCCGCAACTGCCATCCCCCCGACTGCCAGCATCCCCCTTCCCGATGCCGCCCTCCCTCAGCCGCCACTGCCCTCTAAATTCATCTTCTCATCTTGCGGCAGCCGTGGCCTGACTCTGTTTTGAGCCACCACCACTTTCAAAACAGAGTCAGGCTGCAGTTCCCACCGCTGCTAGAAGATCAGAGAGATGAATTTGAGGGGTGGCAGCAGCCCGACTCTGTTTTGAAAGCGATGACACACAGCCGCTGCTTTCAAAACAGAGTAGTGCCACCTACCAGGGTTTGCTGCCCTAGGTGTCCACCTAGTCTGCCTAGTGGACAAGCCGGTCCTGTCTAGAAGACAAGTCTCCTCTCTCCCAAGAGTACTTTAGAGCCACCAAGACCACTTGGGCACTCTTCCCCAGCCGAAGGAATGAAGTAAATGCTTTATTAATGTTACCAATAATTTTAAAGAGCAGCAAAAGGGGTAACATCTGAAGGATGTATAGCTACTTGGGAAGGATAACCATCCAATAAAGAAACATTCTCTCCCACAAAGATAAATGCAACCCTCCCAGTCCTTCAAGCACTCCATTTTGTGGAGTGGGGTGGCATTAGCGTTGTATAATTGTGATAAATTTGCAGGAATATGAACTTCCAAGTACTCGAAACTCACCTTTGGAGGAGAAAGCCCTGTGGCCAGCCCATATCTTTGTCCAAATTAATCGTAAGAGCTTCCGACTTGCATAGGTTTAACTTTCGACCCAAAAGGGCATGAAGCTCAGCAAACAACTCCAAAACTGCTGGAAGTGTATTCTTGAGTTTGGTGATAGTCATCAGAATGTCATATGAAAAAGCAATTTGTTTAATTTCAAAAGGACCCAATTTCACCCCCTTAATCCCCTCTTGCTGTTTCAGTTCTTGCAACAAAGGTTCCACAAATAGTAAAAGAGTAGGCATCCCTATCTGGTCCCGCATTCAAATGGACAAAGTTATCCCACTGATCATAATCCTTTCTAAACAGCCCCAATCGTGTGCAAGAAGAAGCCTCAATACCGTGATCACCTGTCTCAACATGGTGGAGGTCTTGAGAATCGCTTCTTCTCCTCTTTGACAGCTGTTGACCTGTCCTCCTGCTCCCTTGTCTTCTCTGAGACCCTTCTTACTCATTTCTCCTTTGGGTTCATTTTCCTTTTATACCCTCCTAGTCTATTATCCCCCTTGCTCTGTTCCTTCATCCACTTCTCACATATTTTCCTTGAACACCTGTCTGATTCTCTTCTCCTTTTGGTTGTCCAAAGATTTCCTGCACCTTAACTCTTCCAAGTCAGCTACTATCTGTTTCCCCTCATCCGATCCATCTCCCTTGCTGGCCCCTTCCCTTCCCTCTGGCCCTATTCCATTGACAGATTTGCTTTGCTACCTCAGAGTTATTTTAGATTCTTCTCTCACTTTTCACACCCATATCTCAGCTTTGATCCAATGTTCCCTTTTCTCCCTTTGCTGTATTTGTGCTTTTCACTCTATTCTGTCTCCCTCTTCTCATATGACCTTTCTTATTGCATTAGTCATGTCTAGGCTAGACTATTGTAATACTATTCTTCTTGGTCTCCTGCAATACCAGATCCACCAGTTACAGTTAGTCCAAAACTCAGCCGCCCGTATCATTGCCCACGCCACTCGTTTCGATCACATAATTCTATAGCTCATCTGTTTCCATTGGTTTCCCCTCCGCTGCCGTCCCCAGTATAAACTACTGATTTTGGTACATAAGACCTTATATATCAATACTCCCACTTACATTTCCGATCATTTACACTTTTATGCTTTACGCTGTACTCTCCATAGAGTACATGCCAATCACCTCTATTTGCCCCCTCCCTCTGCTGCTAGATTAGAATCCACCCGCTCCTCAGCCTTTTATTTTCTTGGCCCCACCCTGCACCTGCAGCCATCTCACAAATCCTTCAAAAGCCAACTCGAAACCCACCTCTTTCAGATTGCTTTTAACTTATCTCCCTCTGGATCCTAGTCCCTTCTTTCCTGTCTTATCCCTGTTGCATGAATGAAAGCTTTACTATTTTGAATCCTCGCATTCCTTTTCTTCCTTATTATTATTGGAGTTTAATTGTGCACTGCTCTGCTACCTGGTAAAGGAGCTGTATATCATGTTTTAATAAAATCATAAACATAAATATAAACTCTCTTTTTTCTTGGATGAAGAAGCCCTTGTCTGCTGTCCTCTACTCATTCTTGGTGATTTCAGTATTCCCCCCCCCCCCCCCCACTCTCCTGGTTCTCCTTCTTATCTCTGTTACTTTCTGTCTAAACTTGCTTTCTCTCAGTTGGTTACCATCCCCACACATAAGGCAGGAAGCATCCTGGACTTTATTTTTGCTACCTCTGATTTGTCCTTTTTGTCTACCCCCATCTTTCTGTCCTCCCTGTTCCCTGGTTTGACCACTTTCTTGTCTTATTTGTTCTGGTCTATGTTGCTGATTTTATAAATGTGCAAGTTTCACACGTGCATGTTTCTGACCTGCATGTGTCAGGGGTGTAATTTTGCCCATCCCTGTTCTCTTTCATTTTGGCGGAAACGTCTAACTTGTGGGACTGAGGTAAATCGGGTTTAGAAAGCATTTACACGTTCCCACCTTCTCTGCTGCCTCTCCCATGGAATTTCGGATGTTTTGATTTGGAAATCTCAGATGGCTCATAAACAGCCTTTCTAAAATGCCCCTTCATGGGCACAAAGTGCTCTTCTGCCATATTGCATTGAGCTAGATAAGTAATGATGTTAAAAAGCAATTGTTCTTTCATGACTTAATACCAGCTATCATACCCAGTATATCTGGAAATTTTCTGGAATGGTGAGAACATTTTCCTTTCTGAAGAAAAAGAGGTGTAATATTTCCCTGGCTGCATTTTCCTGAAGACCAAAAGCATAAGCAACCAGATTATATAAAGAGACCAATTACTTCTTTTCTTATTGAAGAGCAAATAGAGATGGACACTTGATGGTCCCTCAGGAACTCATAACACTTGCATGCTGGATATGGATTGATTTGTCGGCTATGGGCAGATGACCATTAAATTTTGAAAACCCTCCTCCTTTTATAGCTGGTGTGCAGGCTGCAGTAAGCTTAGCTGGAGCAGATGCTATGAGGGACTTTGTAATGCATGTCCTGTATATCCCCTATAACTCATCATGTTATCCGGTGGCTTGTCATCCCCCAAAGGCAGAAAGAGATTTTGATTCAGCTAAAATGGGAGATTGTGTTTTTCAGCAGTTTTTTTTATAGTGTTCTGGTTTTGTTTTACTATTGGTGAGATGTCTCATATGGATGGTATAGATAATAGGATATTCAAAGGCTTTTACATGATTTGCAGATCTGCAAACAGTTTAAGTGCCAGTCAGCACTGCGGTTAACAATGGGGCATTCCAGGGTGGAGCAGAGGTGGCACCTATTGCTAACTGGGCAATACTGAGCCGCTGCCCGGTTAGAGATACATAGATAAAATAAGGCATGGCAAAGGCTGGCCTAACTTTACCCATGGAAGCTAAGCAGGCAGTGGCTCAATATTGCCACAGCGACCTGGATATTCAATGCCAGTGGCCAGATATGACCACGGCATTGAATATCCAGGGTTAGGTTTCAGCGCCGACGGCTAGCCACATTAGCAATGCTAGCTGCCGATGCTGAATATCCCCCTCACAACCCACCAATGTTTTTGAGTCATTAACCTTTTTTCACCAGAAAGTATTTGGGATGCTGCATCTGCACTTAAGTGTCAGTGGAGTAAAATGCTATGTTGGCTAATACATCCACGGCTACGATTACATTAGCACTGATGAACGTGAAGAGTATGCAGGCAGCTAACAAACAAAAATATGTTCTCTCAGAATTAGGTAAGATTAACTTTGATATATATTTCATGCAAGAGGCACATTTGAATGCATAAAGACTCAAATAAATTTAAGGTATATTTATTTATTGTAATGATTTGTTAACCACTTTGCGCACAAAAATTGGCATCATAGTGGTTTACAAGATGAAAATGCATCAGTGGAACATAGATCTCGAACCACGGGATGAAAACAACAAAGCATACACAAAAAGGCAAGGTGTGAATAGTACAACATTATCTATCCAATAGTAACCAATAACATTGCAGATATAAAGGAGGTGGAGGGAGAGGGGAAAAATGCCCAAACCTGCATTACAGGTAAGCAGCATATGTTCTCTCGAAGAGTCGAGTTTTCAACAGCTGGGTAGGCGATGCTTACCTCTCCTCTGGAAAAACTAATAGTGTTTGGATAGCCATACTTATAAGTAAATCTTTTGCAGCTAAAGTTTTGAAATATGGCAAGGATAAGCAGGGCAGAGCAGTTTGCTTATTGTTAGAAATCGGTGGTACATAGGTTGTCTACCAAACATGTATGTCCCCAGTTGAAAACAATTGAGGTATATCTTAGATATTACAAACAAAATTGTAGACTTCCCCCCATTACCACTAAGCATGAAAGGGAATCTTAACTCTGTTGCGGATGAAAATATCTATAGAGCTGCCCCCTCTCCCCCCCCCCCCCCCACACACATTGAGGTCATGCTTTCCCTAAAGGAGATTATTATGAGTGAGGGCTTAACTGACATGTGAAGAAGATTGTACCTCAGTTATTTTTTTATTACACCCATTATTTGTATGTTCACAATTCCTACTCCCAGACAGATAATATTCAGCTACACCAGATAATGTTGACGGATATTTCCTCAAACCACTATGGCACTATCTGGATAATGCAGTCTATAGGTGGAGCTGGGGAGGAGCTTGCACTTATCCAGATAGTGGCAATTTTCGGCACCGCTATCCAGATAATATACATATAACTTAGGATGGATGGACCATCCAGATTGTGGCTGAATATTGCTGCTATCTGGACAGCTAAAGGTACTGATCAAATAAACTGGATATTCAGCTCCAGCCACAATCCAGATACTGCTGATGAATAACCAGTATATTTTGGTCAGTGATTGCTGGGATTTAAAGTAACTGAATATTAGCTAGATATATTTCTCATTAGCCCTGACCTCTTCAGCTGTCAATCATCATGCAAAATAGACCCAATAATTTGGTCAGACCATGTCCCCTTATACTTGAAAAGGGCTGGTGTTCTGCAGGCTACAATAGAAAGGGGTTGCAGGGCCTTAAATAATATCTTATTAATAAATGAGGAGTTCTGCTTAGAAATGAGAAAATCTATCCAAGTATACTTAGTTTTTAATAATCTACCAAAAGTAAAAGGAATCATTGTATGGGATGCCAGGAAAGCTGTTTTCTGAGGAAAATGTATAGAGATGGGTCAGAAATAGGGTTGCCAACTGGCTCCAGATGCGCCCAACAGATTTGATCCAGTCCTGGGTTTACCTTATTGCATGCAGGGATATGTAGTTCTGATTCCTCCATTGCACTTCATAAGGAAAGGAAAACTACAAGTAACTGCATGCAATGGGGTAAACCCAGAACTGCAGCAAGCCTGTTGGGTGCATCTGGAGCCAGATGGCAACCCTAGTCAGAAAGTGGAGAGAAAGCATAAAATTACTCAGATGTATGAATTAACCCACAAGCTCCTTAAGATCTGTGGGGAATTAAATGCTCAGCTAACAGAGGATATCAAACCTCTAATTAAAAAAACAAGTCAAACATACTATTCTACAAGGGGCAAGACAGAAAGGTTATTAGGCAATTGCAACAACAAACATGGCAAAATACTATATTGTAATAAAGGCTAGTTCTAGAATAGTGCATAGCTGAGCTGAAAGTATAATAGCCCAATGTCAAGATTCTTACAGTAGGTTATACTCTTCTGATGGCATCCATTATTAAGATGAAACAATGTTTGGATGAAATGCAGTTAAATATAACTTTATATAGACCAATTATGGAGGTGCACAGAACTTTCCCAGTGGTAAAGCAGTTGGCTTGGATGGATTTACCTTTGATTTCTATAAAAGATTTTATTTTCAGTGGATCCAAGGTAAATGCTTGATGGTATTCTCCTATGCAATAGGTAAGAGAAAAGGGAAGACAGCTTCTAAACTTGCCGTTGTGGCAGCCACCATGTCTCCTCTTACTATACCTGCACAGCTGACATTGGATACATTCTTTGGCCGACCGAGCATGCAACAGGAACTCTCTGATGTGGGTCTGGCTATCTTGACGCTGAAGCCGGATAACTTGCAAATTACTATCTCTTTTGCCAAAAGATCAGCTTCCTCCATTACCTCTGGCTTGCTTTGACAGAAAAGAGCCTGGGGCTCCCCCCTGCACCGAAGAGTGTTTTGGTGAGGATCCTGGACGGTGGGCAGCCCTCTGCCGAAGTTGCAGGGGCTGGTGCTTCAATCGCGGGTACACTCTCAAGCAGCTGTTGGAGAGGATCGGAGTAATGGGGCCATAGGAGTTGGCTCCCGGGGACCGGATGTGTCATTTTCTGATAGAGCTGAGACAACGGCTGGCAGAGCTACGGGTTTCCCTTCACCTTCCCCTGGGATTTTCATGTCAAGACCTGTCAAGTTTTCTCTAGAAGTAATTTGGGATGCTATCTCACGTCTGGGTGAAGCTTTAGTCCCACAAGTGAAAGAGTTTCAGTCACAAGTGCAAAGTAACATTGTTTCTATTTCTAAAAATGCTGAAGAGTTGTCTATTGTTCAACTGGCTTGTGCTTCCCTGGATAGGAAGGTGGAGGCCATTGGGTCTTGTTCTGATGGCATACTAAAGGATTTATCATCAGTCAAGTTTAAGTTGGAGATGTTAGATAATGCTACTCGGTCAACAAATTTGAAACCGTTGAACTTTCCTAAGGATCCACTAACCTCTCCACAGGACATGTTTAAAAGTTATCTGATGGAGGTCCTGGGTGTCCCAGCGGAATGCACCCACCATTGACACAGGTTTATTATTTATCTGTGGGTAAAAAATTGTTGGGCGCAGCACAGGGATCACCCGAGCACCAAATGGATGTTTTGGAAATATCTGCTATTCTGGAAGGTTCAGATCAACATCAAGTAGTGCTGGCTACTCTTTTGGTGACTTTTGCCTTATCCTCTGACATCTAAAGGTATGTTTCAAAAAATGTAATGTGACCTTTAAAGGTCTTAGTGTACATATGTTTCTTGACTTGTCTAGGGAAACTCAGAGGTGGAATAAGGAATTTATAAGAACATAAGATATGCCATACTGGGTCAGACCAAGGTCCATCAAGCCCAGTATCCTGTTTCCAACAGTGGCCAATCTAGGTCATACGTACCTAGCAGTTTCCCCAAAAGACACAGGTTCCACAATGCTTGTACTGGGTCAAGCATTGATATCCTGGGTCCCTTCTTAATAATGGTTTATGGACCTTTCCTCCAGGAACTTTTCCAAACCTTTTTTAAACCCAGATACACTAACAGCCTTTACTACATCCTCCGGTAACAAATTACAGAGTTTGATTACACGTTGAGTGAAAAAATATTGTCTTTTATTAATATTAAATAGTTTACCCTGTAGCTTCATTGCATGTCCCCTAGTCTTTCTATATTCTGATAACGTAAACAATCGATCTATGTTTACCCGTTCCACTCCGTTCATTAATTTATAGACTTCTATCATATCTCCCCTCAGCCGTCTCTTTTCCAGGTTAAAGAGTCCTAACCTTTTTAGCCTTTCTTCATAGGAGTATCCTTCCATCCCCTTTACCATTTTGGTGGCTCTTCTCTGAACCTTTTCTAATAACTCTATATCCTTTTTAAGATACGGCGACCAGAATTGCACACAATATTCAAGGTGCGGTCTCACCATGGAACGATATAGAGGCATTATAATATTTTGTTTTATTTTCCATTCCTTTCCTTATGATACCTAGCATTCTATTTGCTCTCTTGGCTGCCGCTGCACACTGGGCCGAGGGTTTTAACATGTTATCCACAATGACGCCTAAATCTTTTTCCTGGGTGGTGGTTCCTAATGTGGAACCTTGCATTGTGTAACCATAGTTTGGATTGTTCTTCCCTAGGTGCATAACTTTGCACTTGTCCACATTAAATTTCATCTGTCATTTTGATGTCCAGTCTTCTAAATTATCAAGATCCTCTTGCAATTTTCCACAATCCTCTTGGGTTTTAACAACTTTAAATAGTTTTGTGTCATCTGCAAATTTGATAACCTCACTCGTTATTCTACTTTCCAGGTCATTTATGAATATGTCAAAAAGCAGCGGACCCAGCACAGATCCCTGGGGTACACCACTATTCACCTTTCTCCATTGGGAAAATTGGCCATTTAGCCCAACCCTCTGCTTTCTATCTTTTAACCAGTTCTTGATCCACAATAGTACACTGCCTCCTATCCCATGACTCTTTAGCTTTGCCAAAAGTCTCTGATGAGGGACGTCAAAGGCTTTCTGAAAGTCCAGATACACTATATCAACCGACTCACCTTTGTCCACCTGTTTATTCACTCCTTCAAAAAAACATAACAGATTAGTAAGACAAGATCTTCCTTGTCTAAAGCCATGTTGGCTGTCTCCCATTAAGCCATGACTATCTACATGCTGAGTAATTTTATTCTTTATGATGGTTTCTACCATTTTTCCCAGTACTGACGTGAGGCTCACCAGTCCGTAGTTTCCCGGATCACCCCTGGAACCCTTTTTAAAAATTGGTGTTACATTGGCGATCCTCCAATCTTCAGGTATTAGAGATGATTTTAATGATAGTTCACAGATTACTAATAGCAGGTCTGCAATCTCATATTTCAGTTCTTTCAACACCCTTGGATGTATACCATCCGGCCCAGGTGATTTGCTACTCTTCAGTTTATCTAATAGTTGTAATACATCTTCCCAATGTATCGATATTTCCTTCAATTCTTCCGCACCTTTAAATACCACTTCAGCCATGGGTAACATCCCTACATCTTCCTCAGTAAAGACCGAAGCAAAGAATTCATTCAGTCTCTCTGCTATCGCCTTGTCACCTCTTAGTGCCCCTTTAACTCCTCTATCATCTAATGGACCAACTGACTCTCTCACAGGTTTTTTGCTACGAATGTACTTGAAAAATCTTTATTTCGCATTTTTGCTTCCACAGCAAGCTTCTTCTGGTGCTTAAGCCAGCCGATGTCTAGTTGGATGGTTTGTTTGTTTTTTTAATTCCCATGCAGATACTTAAGCATCATTTTATCAGTTATGTTTTCTATGAGCCTCCCCAACTTCTCTCCTTTGTTAACACTCAGCTTCCTAGAGTGGAACAGGCCCAGGAAACCTAGTCCAATATGATTTATTTCTGCTGTTTCTGGGTTCTCTTTTTTCTTCTGATATTTGACCTATTGTTTTTCAGCTGCTCCCCCCTCTGTTTTGTGGGCTTGTTAGATGAGGTGGTTTTGTACTATGTATTTTTTTCTTTTCATTGTTTCTGTTTGGAGTATTACTGCTGCCTGCTGTTTTCCTTACAAGTGTTTGCTTGTTTATTTTGAAATTGAATAAATATTTTTTAAAAGATGGTTTTTGTTCTGACTAGAGTCCTAAATGATGTCTGAAAAGCAAGGAATGTTCCCCATTCATTCATAAAAGTGAATGTTACTATTCTACAGAAGAAGGAGAAAGATCCTTATGACTGCAGTTCATATAGATCAAAAGCTGAGGGGAGATATGATAGAGGTCTATAAATTAATGAATGGAGTGGAACGGGTAAACGTAGATTGATTGTTTATGTCATCAGAATATAGAAAGACTAGGGGACATGCAATGAAGCTACAGGGTAACCTATTTAAGACTAATAAGAAAAAATATTTTTTTCACTCAACGTGTAATCAAACTCTGGAATTTGTTACCGGAGGATGTAGTAAAAGCTGTTAGTGTAGCTGGGTTTAAAAAAGGTTTGGACAAGTTCCTGGAGGAAAGGTCCATAAACCATTATTAAAAGGGACCCGGGATATCACTCCTTGACCCAATACAAGCATTGTGGAACCTGTGTCTTTTGGGGAAACTGCTAGGTACTTATTACTTAGATTGGCCACTGTTGGAAACAGGATACTGGGCTTGATGGACCTTGGTCTGACCCAGTATGGCATATCTTATGTTCTTAAAGTTCCCAGATCTAACCTAAGGCAGCCCCAGCCAGCCATGTTTCAAGATATCATAGAAACTGACAGCAGATAAAGACCATACAATCTATCCAATCTGTCCATTCATGAGAACTATTAAATTCTACAATCCCTTCCTTTGCATTTGATCCATGGTTTCTTGAATTTAGATACAACTCTCAGCTCCATCACTTCCACTGGAAGGCTGTTTTATGCATCCATCACCTTTTCTGTAAAGAAATATTTTTTCAGATTATCCATGAGTCTATCCCCTTTCACCTTCTTATGATCAGAGCTTCATTTCAACTGGAAAAGAGTCATCCCCTGCGCATTTATATCATATCACCCCAATTCCCACCTTTCCTCGAAAGTATACATACTGAGATCTTTAAGCCTGTCCCTATATGCCATATGATAAAGACCACTGACCATTTTAGTAGCCACTCTCTGGACAGATTCAATCCTGTTTATATCCTTTTGAAAGTGAGGTCTTCATAATTGTACACAGTACTCAAAATGAGGTCTCATTAGAGATTTATATAAAAGCACTATCACCTCCTTTTTTCCTGATGCCCATTCCTCTCCCTGTGCACCCAAGAATCCATCTAGCTTTTGCCATCACCTTTTCTACCTTTGGCCACTCTTAGATAATCCAGTATGATTACCCAAAGGTCCTGCTATTCTTTTATGCATTAAAGTACTTCACCTCTTATGCAAGGTCATGCCCAAATGCATGACCTTGCATTTTTTAGCATTAACCCTTAACTGCCAAATTCTCAACCATTCTTCAAACTTAGCTCCTCCTCATCTTCCAGTGTATCTATGCTGCTGCAGATTTTGGTATGATTTTCAAAGGGGCATATCTTTCCCAGCAGACCTTCCACAATACCACTCACAAAAATGTTATAATGAACAGGACTAAGGACTAATATCTGTGGCACATTATTGATAATGTCCCTATCTTCAAAGTAAATTTTATTTACTTCTACCCTCTGTCACCTCCCACGCAACTAATTTCTTACCCAGTCGGTCACTTTAGGGTCCATCCCAAGGGCACTCTATTTATTTATAAATTGCTGATGCAGAACAGTGTCAAATGCCTTGCTGAAATCTAAGTATGCCACACCTAGTGTTCTCCCTTGATCCAATTCTCTGTTCATCCAGTCAAAGAAATCTATCAAATTTGTCTACCTCTAGTAAAGCCATGCTGTCCTGGATCCTGTAATCCCTTGGACTCCAGAAGCTGCACCTTCCTCTGCTTTGGCAGTGTTTCCATTCATTTACTCACCACAGAGGCCAGATTAACCAATCTGTAGTTACCAACTTCCTCCTTACTAATGATTTTGTAGTCAGGAAACGCATTTGCCCATCTTCAGTCCTCCAGAATCACCCCCAACTCTATAGAAGCATTGAAAAAGTCAACCAGCAGAGCTGCCAGTACTTCCCTAAGCTCTTTCAATACTCTTAGATAAATTTCATCTGGCCCTATCTCTTGGTCCAGTTCTAGTTTAACTAGTTTGTCACAAACACAGTCTTCTAAAAATATTTCAAGGTCTACTTCACTTCCATTCCAATTTGCATTTAATTTCTAATTCCTGGCCCTTCAACTGAGAACACAGAACAGAAGTATTTGTTAATTCTGCTTTCCCTCATCAGCCTTTATGTATTCCTCCCCTTCACTCTTGAGTCTCACAATACCACCTTTGTACTTCCTTCTGTCACTAACAGACATAAAAAAATCTCCCCCCCTCCCCCCGTCTTTCTGTATGGGCCATTTTTTTCTTTCATTTGGCTTTTTGCTTTTCTGACTACTTTACCAGCTTCCCTTAGCTTATCCAGATATTGTACTTTGTCTTCCTCTTTCTGTGATCTCTTATAGTTTATGAAGGCTAACGTCTTTTTCCTTCCCTTTTCAGATATTTATTTTGAAAACCATAGTAGCCTCCTTTTCCTCTTACTTTTTTTTTACTTTTGTAACAAAAAGGTTTGTTGCCTTAAAATATCTCCTTTCAGTTTAACCCACTGTCGTTCTACTTCGCCCATATGTTTCCATCCAGTTAATGACTCCTTGAGGTATTCCCCCATCTTTGCAAAGTTGGTTTTCCTGAAGTCTAGGACCCTTGTTTTTGAATGAAGCATCTCGACCCGTGTCCTAATATTGAAACTCACAATCCGGTGATCACTACACATCAGATGATCACTCACTACAACATCAGAAACACTTTCCCCATTTGTAAGCATCAAATTCAGTATTTCCCCCCTAACATGGATTCTGTTACCAGCTGCAAGAACAATCCCTGTAGAGAATCCAGGATCTCCTTCATTTTAGATGACAATGCACAGGGATATTCCAATCAACATCTGGCAAATTGAAATTCCCTACCCATAGTACTTTCCCTGTCATTGAAAAATCGTGAATGTCTTCAATTAAATCACTATCTATTTATTCTGCCTGTGAGGGAGTTCTGTATATCACACCAATGGAAATAGATTTTCCATTTCTTCTTTCCAGACTTACAGTACCCATAGTGCCTCCTCCTTCCCTCATAAGCCCTGCAGTTCTCTGCCTTTAAGTCATTTTCACATAAGTGCAATTCCTCCCTTTCTTCCTATCCTGTCTTTCCTACCCTGTCTAGATAGGGCTTCTGGTTCTAGGTCTTTATCATTTGGAAATTTAGGGGGTTATTTTTAAGCAATTAGGTGCTTTCCCAGGGTGTATTTGAAGCACGGAAAAAAAAATTAAGTGGCTTTTAGGTGGATTACATTTAAATGACACAAAGCACAATTTTTGAGTGCCAACACTTTCTCCAAGCACCAGCAACAGCATCAATGCCCCCCATTTCTTCAAGACTCCCCATTTCTGTTATTGCACCTTTTTCCTTCCTCCCCTCTCAGTCCAGCCGAGCATCTGCCACCTTTCCCCTTCCTCCCTCTCCTCCAAGTTCAGTCCAACCCAGCCCAGCATCTGTCACCTTTCCTCTTCCTCGCCTCCTATTCTGGGGGCGAAGGGGGCCGGCTGGCCTGCCTTCCTTTCATCCTTCTCTCCTCCAATGTCCCCCAGGTAGCACTGCAAAGAACTTTGTTGGTTACACTGCCTCTTGCTCTTTGTTGCCCATTGGTTGGCACTCCCTGCTGTCAGCCCAAAGCCTCACGATAACAGCCACATGATTTTGGGGCTGTCATTATAAGACTTTGTCCTGGCAGCAAGAAATGCCAGCTGCTGGGCAAGAAAGGAAGAACAGGAGGCAACTCAACAGTCTTAAAGTAAATTCTTCATCAGGCCATTTAACTGAAAATCCCAAATTCCCCCTCAGGAATGTTTTATCAGGGTTTTTCATTATAACTGAAAATTAGAAGTGCTACCTATAACCTGGTACAACTGTGTTAGAAACATAGAAACATAGAAACATGATGACAGAAAAAGACCACATGGCCTATCTAGTCTGTCCTTCCATAACAACAACTACAACAGTCCACTTTTTACCTTTAGAGATCATCTGTGTTGGTCCCATGCTTTTTTGAATTCAGTTACTGTCCTCATCTCTACCACCTCCACTGGGAGACTATTCCACTGATCCACTACTCTTTCTGTAAAGAAATATTTCCGCATATCACTCCTGAATCTATCTCCCTTCACCCTCAACCCATGTCCCCTCGTAGCAGAACTTGCTTTCAATTGAAAGAGGCTCTCTCCCTGAACATTTATGCCACGGAGGTATTTAAACATCTCAATCATATCACCTCTATCCCGCCTTTCCTGTAAGGTGTACATATTAAGATCCTTAAGTCTGTCCTCATATGCTTTATAATGAAGCCCATTAATCATTTTAGTAGCAACCCTCTGCACCGACTCCATCCTGTTCACATCCTTTTGAAGGTGCGGTCTCCAGAATTGCACACCATACTCCAAATGAGGTCGCACCAAAGACTTTTACAGAGGCATTATCACCTCCTTTTTTCTGCTAGCCATTCCTCTCTGTATGCACCCAAGCATCCTTCTAGCTTTTGCCGTCGCCTTTTCTACCTGTTTAGCTACTTTAAGATCATCAGACACAACCATGCCTAGGTCCCGCTCTTCTTTAGTGGACAAAAGTACTTCACCTCCTATACTGTATTGCTCCCTTGGATTGCTGCAGCCCAAATGCATGACCTTACATTTTTTAACATTAAATCCCAGCTGTCAAATTCTAGACCATTCTTCAAGCTTAGCTAGATCCCTCCTCATGTTATCTACACATTCCTGGGTGTCTACTCTATTGCAGATTTTGGTATCATCTGCAAAGAGGCAAACCTCACCCGACAGCCCTTCCGCTATATCACTAACAAAGATTTTAAAAAGAATCGGACCAAGGACAGATCCCTGGGGCACACCACTGGTAACATCCTTCTCCTCAGAGTGAGCTCCATTTACTTGTACTCTTTGTCGCCTCCCACCCAACCAATTTCTAACCCAAGCAGTAACTTTAGGGTCCATCCCTAGGGTGCTCAGTTTGGTTATAAGTCACCTGTGAGGAACAGTGTCAAAGGCTTTACTGAAATCTAAATACACCACATCTAGAGCTCTCCCTCGGTCCAACTCCCTGGTCACCCAGTCAAAGAAATCAATCAGATTTGTCTGACAAGACCTGCCTCTGGTGAAACCATGCTGCCTCGGATCCTGTAATCCGCTGGACTCCAGAAACCTCACTATTTTCTCTTTCAGCAGCGTTTCCAATAATTTACTCACCACCGAAGTTAAACTAACCGGCCTGTAGTTTTCAACCACATCCTTACTTCTGCTTTTGTGTAAAGGCACCACATGAGCCTCTCTCCAGTCCTTTGGCACCACTCCCGACTCCAACGAGGCATTGAAAAGGTCAGTCAGTGGAGTTGCTAGAACGTCCCCAAGTTCCCTCAGTATTTGTCTACTTTAAGTTGAGCTAGTTTCTCACGAACACAGTCTTCTGAAAATTGTTCAAGATGTCCCTCGCTTCTGTTCTTATTTGTGGGTGTTTTCTGAGGTCCTGCTCCTGGTTCTTCATCTGTGAACACAGAACAAAAATATTTGTTAAGCAATTCCGCTTTTTCCTTATCAGCTTCTACATATTCCCCCCCCCCCCCCCGCACCCTTGAGTCTGACAATACCACTTTTGCCCTTCCTCTTCTCACTAATATATCTGAAAAATGTCTTATCCCCCCATTTTATTGCATTGGCTATTTCCTCCTCCTTTTGAATCTTTGCCTTCTTGACTACTTTGCTAGCTTCTCTATGTTTTTCAAAATACAGATGCCTGTCTTCCTCTCTCTGTGATCTCTTGTATTTCATGAAGGCCTCCCTCTTTTTCTTCACTTTTTCATCTACTTCCTTCGAAAACCATAGCGGTCTCCTGTTCCTTTTGCCTTTATTTACCATTTTAACAAAAAGGTTGGTTGCCTTTAAAATACCCCCTTTCAGTTTTGCCCACTGTTTTTCTACATCCCCCAACTGTTCCCATCCCACTAACGACTCCCTGAGGTATTGGCCCATCTTCACAAAGTTAGTCTTCCTAAAGTCTAAGATCCTCACCTTGGAATGGATTCTAACAGCCCTAGTCCTAATACTGAACCACACCATCTGGTGATCACTGGATGCAAAATGATCTCCCACTACAACATCAGAAACACTTTCATCATTGGTAAGCACCAAGTCCAGTATGGCCCCTTCACGTGTGGGGTCTGTTACCAATTGCCTGAATAGTTCTCCCTGTAGAGAATCCAGGATATCCTTACTTCTAGATGATACTGCAGCAGGAATGTGCCAATCAACATCTGGCATATTGAAATCTCCTATCAGTAGCACTTCCCCTTTCCTAGCAATGCTGCGTATGTCTTCAATTAACTCTCTGTCCACCTCTTCCTCTTGTGAGGGAGGTCTGTATATCACACCAATGCAAATAGATTTCTCTTTCCCTCTTTCTAGTTTAACCCACAATGCCTCCTCTCTCCCTTTTAAGCTCTGTAATTCCAAAGCTTTAATAGTAGTTTTTACATATAGTGCCACTCCTCCTCCCCTTCTTCCTACCCTGTCATTTCTGAATAAAGTATAGCCAGGTATAGTTACATCCCAGTCATGGTTTTCTGTGAACCATGTTTCTGTAACTGCCACTAAATCCAAGTCAGCCACTCCCACCAAAGCTTCAACTTCAGGGATCTTATTTCCCATGCTGCGGGCATTTATACACACTGCTTTCCATATGTTACCCCTGTTACCCATTTCCATAAAGGAAATGTTCCAGCCATTGCTTTCTGTGTACCATATCCTGTGACTACAACTATATCAAAGTCAGCCTCTTACGTTGCAGCTTCAAAATCTGAAACTGTATTTTGCATACTATGGGCATTAGTATAAACAGCTCTCCAGATATTGCCCTTTTTCTCTTTCTTCTATACTTCTTTTTGATGTTTTATTTACCCAAGGGAGGGGGTATCATAGGCAAATATATGGGATGGGTGTAAGGCTGCAGTTAGGGGATTGTTAATTAAGTGGGGGACAATGGATAAATGGGAAAGGGAAATGGAGAAAGAGAGGTTAAGAGCACAACTGAAATGACTCAAAGAAGCGGGGTGAAGCAGACCCTGGGAGGAGACATAGAGTGCCCATGCTGGCAGTTAAAGCCCAGCTTAATGGGTTAGAAATGATGGAGGTCAACTACCAGCTTTTGCAGGTAGCGCAAGAGAATTTTGATTTTGGGAACAAAGCAGGGAGGTTACTGGCACAGTAGTTATGGAAGAGGAAGGCTAAGGCCCAGGTACTGCAATTAGAGGGCAACAGGGTCAACTCCTATCAGGAGAAAAGTACACTAACATTAAAGATATGTCATCAATCATCTTGCAACCCCTGTAGCTTTGGAATTGTGGACTGGTTTCTGAAATATCATGAGAAACAAGAAGTATGAACAAGAAAACTCATCCATGCCTACAAGGTGGTTTGTAAGAATCAGTGTATGCTGAGATCGTACATCTCTAGAGCTGAAGATGGAATGTGCTTCATAGAAATTGATTATACATGTACGAGGTGTGACAAAAAAGAAACAAGACTGTGGCAGCCATGCCCATGACTCAATGCTAATTGGCTAACCACTTATGTCACTGTGTTGTGCAACATCTCGACACTATTCTGCTATAATATTTTTCATCTCTCTCACTCTAGTTTTCTTTTTCAGGTTTTTTTGTAGCACACTGCCCCATCGCTTTGTCACACAACTGGAGGTGGCAGAAATATGGAGCAAAGAATCAACTTGAAATTTCTGGTTAAGTTGGAGCAGGGCCCAACTGAATGTCTCCAACTTCTCCAAAAGGCTTATGGAGAAGATGCAATGTCAAGGCCATGAGTCTTCGAGTGGCACAAACGCTTCAAGACTGGCCGCGAGGAGGTGGAGGATGACACCAAGTCAGGACGGCCTTCCACGACAAAGACAGCTGAGAACATTGACAGAGTGGACAAGCTGGTGCGGATGATAGCTGAGGAGCACAGCCTGAACAGGGAGTCAGTGCGGACCATCTTGGTGCAGGAGCTGGGGATGCGGAAGGTGTGCGCCAAGATGGTGCCCAAGCTTTTATCGGACGACCAGAAGAAGCACCGGGTCAATGTTTGTTGAGAGTTGCTAGAGAAGATCAGAGAAAATCCAGAGGTCGTCGACGGAGTCATCACAGGAGATGAGACTTGGGTTTTCCAGTACAACCCTGAAAGCAAGAGACAGAGCCTGCAGTGGAAGACTCGACTGTCACCCAGACCCAATAAGGTGCGAATGCCCAAATCAAGGATCAAGGTCATGCTGATCGCATTCTTCGACCTGAAGGGAGTGGTCCATCATGAGTTTGTGCCTGAGGGTCAGACAGTCAACCAGCACTTCTACCAACAGGTCCTCAAAGAGACAAGTTGTGGCTGCTCCACCACGACATAAGTACATAAGATATGCCATACTGGGTCAGACCAAGGTCCAGCACGCCCAGTATCCTGTTTCCAACAGTGGCCAATCTAGGTCATAAGTACCTAGCAGTCTCCCCATAAGACACAGGTTCCTCAGTGCTTGTATTGGGTCAAGAAGTGATATCCTGGATTCATTTTAATAATGGTTTATGGACCTTTCCTCCAGGAACTTGTCCAAACCTTTTTTAAACCCAGCTACACTAACAGCTTTTACTACATCCTCCAGTAACAAATTCCAGAGTTTGATTACACGTTGAGTGAAAAAATATTTTCTCTTATTAGTCTTAAATAGGTTACCCTGTAGCACTGTTCCCTCTAAGCTGTGCGCGTGTGCGCGCGCACACACCTCGCCGAGTGAGCGCACATACTTTACAACAGAGCGCACAAAAATTACAGCTCTGATTCTGATAGAAAACAACACAGACGTCTTAAAATTTAAAAGTTATGATTGTAATTACTAGAAATTTCCCGCTTCATTTAGTAATCGTCTATTTTCATTTAATTTGATTAAAATCAATGTGGTGTACATATTGTATTCTGACTTGTAGTCAAATTTTAAAGTATATAACTCCAAGTGTCATTATGTGGTGCACAAAAATTTAACCTTCCTTCAAAAGTTGCACACAGCTGATATTTTATGCGCACACAGCCTACAGAAAATTAGAAGGAACATTGCCCTGTAGCTTCATTGCATGTCCCCTAGTCTTTTTATATTCTGGTGACATAAACAATCGATCTACATTTACCCGTTCCAGTCCATTCATTAATTTATAGACCTCTATCATATCTCCCTTCAGCCATCTCTTTTCCAGGTTGAAGAGTGCTAATCTTTTTAGCCTCTCTTCATAAGAGTATCCTTCCATGCCCTTTACCATTTTGGTGGCTCTTCTCTGTACCTTTTCTAATAACGCTATATCCTTTTTAAGATACGGCAACCAGAACTGCACACAATATTCAAAGTGCGATCGCATATACCGTGCTCAGTGTGAGGCAGTTCTTGGCCAACAAACAGATCACAGCTCTCGACCATCCTCCTTATTTCCCAGATCTCGCACCATGCGACTTCTGGCTCTTCTCCAGGCTGCTCAAAGGAACTCATTTCACCTCTGTAGAAGAGATCACGGCCACTCTGACGAGGGAGCTGAGGGATCGCAAGGAAGAGGACGTTACCGAGTGCCGACTTTACATGGCAAAAGCGAATGCAGAAGTGCATTAACTCGGGGGGGGGGGATTACTTTGAAGGGGACAATGTGTAATTTCTCTGTAGATTTTGTAATAAAACATTTATGGGACAGTCTTGTTTCTTTTTTGTCATATTTCGTAAAGTGATCATCATAGGCCTACTTAAAAGCATCAACAGATCTGAATGCATGAAAAGTGTTGCAGTATGAAAGTAAATGGTCACAGTCTGTGCCCATTATTAAACTAGGACAGGTAATCTGATGAACAGAAGGAATGGATAAGAACCCACCAGTATATAAAGAATTTGCAAAACATGAGAAAAAAACTCTAGAAGAATTGGATCAGCAAGTGAAGAACAAGAAGTGGCAAATTCATAAATATTGTGGACATACAGGGGTGGAGGAATAGCCTAGTGATTAGAGCAGCAGCCTAGTGACCAGAGAGACTAGGGTTATAATCCCACTTGCATTCATTGTGGTCTTGGGAAAGTCACTTAATCCTCCATTGCCTTAGATTATAAATCCTCTGGGGATAGGGAAATACTTACATACCTGAATGTAACTTGCCTTGAACTACTACTGGAAAGGGATGAGCTAAATACTAATAAATAAATAAATTAATAAATACAAAGCATTACTCCAGGGGCCATTTGTTGATCAAACAAGGACACATGAGTGGTTAAGGAGGGGTAAAATGAAACCTAAGGATGAAAGTCTTATAGTTGCAGCCCAAGACAGTTGATTATGGATGAGATGGTTCACAGCAAACATAAATAAAAAGGTAAACCAAACATATGCATCTTCTTTAAGAAAGAGCTAGAAATGATTACTCACCTTGTACTAGCTTGCTGTGAAATTCTGATGGCAGAAAATTTATATACAGAAAGACACAAAAAAGGTGGCATTTCTCATCCATTGGAAACTTTGGAAGCACTATAACATTGTTCTACCAGAAAAGCACTGGGATCATGACCCTAAGAGAATTATGAAGAAGTTATGATAATTTCTGACATTCCCATTCCAACAGATAAGAAATTGCATACGAGGAAACCCAACATAGTGGTAAAGGAGAAAAACACCAGAACATTGATGATAGAGGTATTGGTTCCAAGTGATTATTCTATGGATGATGTGGGAAAAGATCCTCAAGTACCAAGAAATGCAGTCAGAGACTATGAAAATGTGGCAGAAAGATACAGAAATATTTCCCATGGTATTTGAAGCCACAAGCCTGATAAAGAAGAACTTCCAGTTGCATCTAAACAAATTACCCATACATGTGGACTTAACCCTCTATTCTCTCAGAAAAATCTAACTTATCAATGTACATTACCAAGTTTAAGTTACAATGTAAATCCCTTTCACTGAAATGATAAAGGGTTATAAAAAGCCTGTTAAATAAATGATAAACATGCCATGTCTTATGAACTCCAGAAGTAAGCTCTCTATGCACAATGCAATTACTACGGCAAGCAATAGCAGTAAATATGAAAGACTGAGATCATACTCCACATACCCTGGTTTAAGAGTGAGGTTTTTAACTGTCATGGTATGCTGAAAAATAATCTAAAGACAAAACATCTCTTAGTTAATTAATCTTATCAAATCTATCTCATTGCACTAATTATTTTCAAAAATTATACTCTAACGGTGGCTAAACATTCCCTTAATAGAACATCCAAGTATTTCCAAAAATGTATTTATAAGGAGAGAGACCCCAGGATGGCTATATAATCCTTCATATGGCAAATTCTATTACCATTAGGGATAGTGAGATATTCACATCACCGGTCTCCAACCTCCTCCATATTAATATCAACACAAATAAATACATTTTTGGAAATACTTGGATGGTCTATTAAGGGAATGTTTATTTATTTTGACAGATTTTCTATACCGCCCCTTCCAGAGATCAGGGGCTGTTTACATGGATCAACAAGTTACATAGAACAGAATTGAACTATATACATTGTAACTCAAATATAACTATGTTTAGCCACAGTTAAGAGTATAATTTTTGAAAATAGTGTGGTGAGATAGATTTGATAAGATTAATTAACTAAGAGATGTTTTGTCTTTAGATTAGTTTACTCTTAGGGCAGTTTTTTCTGAATGCTGAAAAATAACCCATTTGGAGAACCCCCCACCCCGAGAAAAAGATATTTGAGTAACTTTTAATTATTTTTATTCACTGATTCAAAAGGAAGCTTAAAACAATCCAGGAATTAAAGATTTTTAGAATTAAAATGATAGATACTCTGGACTTGATAAGAAAGGATTTTAACCAAGATCTGAGCCGTCCAATGCAGTAAGAGCCATTAAATACTATTAATACATTCTGATCACCCACTGTAATGCCTCTGAAAAAATCACTTATACTTTCTGCTATTGCTGTTTCTTGCTTGCTCCCTCCCCTTCGCACATAGCTCTACCGCACAGGTAGCACAAGCCTCCCTAGACATCCTCTAGTCTAGAGGCAGTTATTGCAAGCGGACAGAGGCCTGGGCAGGGGAAGGGCTTGACAATGGCCCGCCCACTGCGTGCGGCATGAGTTCCAGAAGAGGTGGGGCGTTAGGTAGAGGGAGCAGTGATTGGTGGTGGTGGGATTACAGCTCTTGTTGGGGGGTGGGGTTTAGGGAACGGCGGTGCCGTGGATGGGTTGAGTTGAAGTCTGTGCTGGGTCGCCGGAGCAGGAGGCGGGAACTGGAGTGGACGCCGAAGTGAGGAGAGAACGGCAGTTCCGGGTTAGGTCTTGACAGCGGTGCGCACACGGCAAGTTCCTTTGGGAAAGGACAACCGGAGATTAGCTCACGAAAGAGGAGTTTGGGGTGCGGGTTCATTCAGTCTTCCCTGCGGGCATTCCCGGAGAACTGTAACCCTCCCGCAGCCTCGCCCATCTCGCTGCAGCGGCTCCGCCCAGGGACCTCGGGCATGATATGCCGCGGACTCCCGCTCCTTTGAGCTCCTGCTGAGGATTGTTTGGCCTCCCCCGCCCCCTCTTCATGTAGTTATTCGTCCGTTTCTTTGGTTCCTGCCGGTCGCAATGTCTCACACGCTGCATCCGGAGACCCGCAAGTTCACACGGGCGCTCAGCAAACCCGGCACAGCGGCGGAGCTGCGACAGAGCGTCTCCGAGGTGGTGAGGAGCTCCGTCCTCCTGGTAAGTGCTGTGCGCGCCGGTCGGGGTGGGGGCGCACCCTGACCTAATCTCTCTTCTTGGGGCTTGTCGTGGGCTCTGCCGCCGCAACTCTGGCCTGCGCTGGGAGGGAGTAGCGGCTGGGCTTGTTTTTGGCACGGTAATAAAGTTTTCAGCTCGCTGGCTGAGTGCTCTGAAAGCAGGAGGGGGCTGACCGTGTGGGCAGGTTTCCAGTGCAAGGGGAAGGTGTGGGGAGGAAGTGCGCTTCTCGCATGCTTCCTTACCTGCAGCTGTTGGGCCGATAGCTCAATGGGTCTCTTGCTTCGTTGTATTAGGTGAGAAGTGGGCGGGGGGCATTGTGGACTTTTCTCTGTCGTGTTGTGATGTCTCAGGTTCGTCTCTGTTACACCTTATGAAAATAAAGTATACATCCGATGCTTTGTTTTTGCTCGGGGGTGGGGGGATTGTGGTTACCTGGCTCCTGAATGCGCTTTATTTAAAAACGTTCTTCCGTGTGCAGTAAAATCTTCTCAGGTGTCACTACTACCACTATGTCCTTTTCCACCAGCCTCCCATTTCTATACTGTAAGAGCTATAACACCTCTTTTTGGTTTCTTGAGCTGCTTAAAGCAACTTAGGGGTATGTCTACTAAACCGTGTTAGTTTTCGTTAGCAGCCATACCAAACTTCCCTGGTATTTGTGGGAGGCATTCCCAGGGGAGGCCCTGTAGATACAGAGGTGGTTTGGATTTCCATTGGAAACCAGGCATTACCTGCCTTGGCAGATACCACAGGAAAATTCCCGCAGTGCCTGATGAAGGTGGTACCACATTTTTTTGCAGTAAATCCATGAGGAGGGATGGTTGCAGTTGGGTGCACTGAGCTGTCAGTAGCTCTGTGCTCTGATTGCTGCCATGAATCCCCCCCCTTCCCCAATGTTGTTAGTGTCACAGTGCTGCGATCTGTGGCACTGACAATATAAAACATAATGTTTTGTGCCCTCCCTCCCCCAGCACCAATATTTTTTTTTTTTTGTTTTCCCCCTGCGTACCCTCTGACGGAAAAAAAAATGTTCCGGCTAAGTTGTCCTTTCTCCCCAAGATACACAATTGCAAGGATGAGGGTGCCCCATAGCCCATCACCCTCCCATTACAAAAAGAAATCCTGGCTAGCCAGCTGGCAAGGGGCCCCCCTGCACCTAACTCTCAATCTCTGGTGCTGTAGTGGAAGAAGAGTAGCAGCATATAGGATCGTTCCTGCACCCACTAACGGTCTGAACAAAATGACCTCCATCACGAGCTGCTGCCCTCTAGTCTCTCACTAGGGGACAGCACCACAAGATCAGTCATCTTTGTTAGGGCCTTGAAGTCCTGCCCTTCTCCATGTGAAGTGCCATGGAGTCGGTGTCAACTTGTGGTGATCCTCTGGATAGTTGTCCTAAACTGTTTTCAGTCTTCAGTCAGACGGCTCATTGTTAAGAACATTAGTTATGCCATACTGGGTCAGACCAAGGTGCATCACGCCCAGTATCCTGTTTCCAACAGTGTCCAATCTGGGTCACAAGTACCTAGCAGTTTCCCTAAAAGACACAGGTTCCACAATGTTTGTATTGGGGCAAGCAGTGGATATCCTGGGTCCCCTTTAATAATGGTTAATGGACCTTTCCTCCAGGAACTTGTCCAACCCTTTTTAAACCTGGCTACACTAACAGCTTTTACTACATCCTCCGGTAACAAATTCCAGAGTTTGATTACACGTTGAGTGAAAAACGTTTTCTTTTATTAGTCTCAAATAGGTTAACCTGTAGCTTCATTGCATGTCCCCTAGTCTTTTTATATTTTGATGGCGTAAACAATCGATCTACGTTTACCTATTCCACTCCGTTCATTGATTTATAGACCTCTATCATATCTCCCTTTAGCCGTCTCTTTTCCAGATTGAAGAGCCCTAACCTTTTTAGCCTCTCTTCATAGGGGTATCATTCCATCCCCTTTAACATTTTTTGGTGGCTCTTATCTGTACCTTTTCTAATAATGCTGTATCCTTTTTAAGATACGGCGACCAGAATTGCACACAGTGATACAGAGGCATCGGGGCAGCTCTATAATGAGGCCATGTGAGGCGATAGCTTTTTGGGGTTGGCAAAAATTGCCCCCAAAAAGAGCGCCTCACTCGGCCTTCAAAATAAAAAAAAAAAAGAAACCTGGCTGCAGAAGCTGCTGCTGTGGCAGAATGAAGTGCCCGCCAGAGCCCTGACAGACAGCATTTCCCTCTGCACGCCAGCTCAGCTTTGCAGCTTTCCCTTTTCTGTGGCTAGGTGAAAGCTGAGCCCGCTGGCGCTGATGGAAAAACAGGAAATACCTGTTTTGCTCGGCAAAGCAAAGCCGGTGTTCAGAGGGAAACGCTGTCTGTCAGGGCTCTGGTGGGGGGCCACACTGGTAATGGGCTGATGAAGGGGGATAGGACTGGAAATGGGCTAATGGGGGAGGGGAGGAGAGTGCTGTTGGCCCTGGAAGAAAACCAGGGGCTAGGGCTACAAATGGGCTGATGTGAGGAGATGGTAGATTAGGACTGGAAAGGGAGTGGATACTGAGAGGGTCTGCCAGGGGAAGGAGGGGACTGGAAGGGAGCTGACACTTGGGGATGGGAGTGGTAGGTGGCTGGGTAATGGGGAGGAGGCTGGAAGGGAGCTGACATGTGAATGGCACTGAGAGTGGATGTGAGCTGATACCTGGGATGGTATTTGGACTAGAAGGGGCTGGACAGTGGGGAAGGAGGGGGACTGGAAGGGAATGGACACCAGTGGCAGTCATGGGAAAGCAAGGCGGTTGACATTGGAAGGTACTGGGAGGGGGGGGGGACTGATACTGGGGAGGTTTACTGGAACTGGAAATGGGCTGATGGAAGGAATTGAAGAAAACAAAAGAAGAGATAAGAAATGGCAGATGGACCATAGACCACAGAAAGAGAGCTAAGAGAAGACAGGAAAGCGGAAGCTTCAGATCGGGACCAGCATGATCAGAGAATAAAATGGTCAGACAAAGGTAGAAAAAATAATTGTATTTAATTTTAGTGATTGGACTTTGTGCTATTTTTATTTTTTACTCAGTATTGGGGAACTGAATCTCCTATTTATCTGATGTTGCACTGCATGTGGACTCTGGCTTCTTAGGGTTTCAGTTTGTTTTGTCTACATATTTTTATTTTTACTTTAGATTGTGGTTACTTCTGTACTTGGTGAGGGTCGATGTTGTGAGTGTGTGACTGAGGTCAGGTGTTCTGTTAACATGGAGTTTGTACATAAAAGACCTATACTGTACTGTAGTAATTTGACTTGTTCAGCTTTTCAAATAGGTGTATGGATGTTCCAGGGCCCACTGTAGTATTTACAGTGCTGCTTTTTTTTGGATGAGCTCCTTATGTGAGTTTTGGAAATTTGTGCTGATATGGTATGCTATGGTAGGTTTTCTCTTTGTTGTAGGGTGTGCCTGGTACTGGAGAATAGTGGTGGTGGTTGCTAGTGAGATGATCAGAATCAGATTTTTTTTTTTTTTTTAATATTTAGTTCAGTGGGTGAATGTCCTGGTTCTGTTCTGCACCTACTGTGGATGCAAAATATATGTTGAAAAAGAAAAAGCAAGAACCATAACACAGTTTATAACTGCATTAAAATGAGTTATTTAGTTTTATAAACTGTGCTGTTGGTTCTTGCTTTCTTTTATTTCCTTAGTGTGCAAACAGGACCATACCCAGCCCTGTGCAAGCAGTGCAGCCGCACAGGGCGCAGAGGCTTGGGGGGGTGATTTCCAGCTGTCTGCTTTTGCCATGCTGCTGCTGGCAGGTCAATAGCAGGCAGGTGAAATGCGCCCCCAAGCCTTTTTGCAGCACTTTAAGCAGATCTGGTTCCTCCCTCCTCCAATGCAATGTCGGAGCAGGGAGGACAGATCTGCTTAAAGTGCTGGCGCCTTTCAGATCAGGCGCATGCCCCCCCCTCCCCCCCCATACCTCCATCCAGCGCTGACTGCTCTTTCCCTGCTGCCGGCGCTGCTGTGAAAAAGAGGATGGCAGCAGCAGGGAAAGAGCAGGCAGCGCTGGACTGAGGTATGAGAGGGAGGGGGTGTGTGTGCGCCTGAGCTGCAAGTCGCACAGGGTGCGATAGCAGCTCGATATGGCCCTGTGTGCAAACATCTTGCATTTCCTCTATATAATCTAATCGGCTTTTTGGTTTGATTCAGTCTCTGATTGGATTTCTGAAAAAGCCCCGCCCCCTCTAAGGTGGGGGGGGGGGGGCCCATCTCATTCTTCGCCTCAGGCAGCAAATTGCCTTGAGCCGCCCCTGAGAGGCATTATAATATCCTTTGTTTTATTCTCCATTCCGTTCCTTATGAAACCAAGCATTCTATTTGTTTTCTTGGCAGCCGCTGCACACTGGGTGGACGGTTTCAACATGTTGCCAACGATGACGCCTAAATCTTTTTCCTGGGTGGTGGTTCTTAATGTGGAACCTTGCATTGTGTAACCATAGTTTGGGGAGTTCTTTCCTAGGTGCATAACTTTGCACTTGTCCACATTAAATTTCATCTTCCATTTGGCTGCTCAGTCTTCCAATTTGGAAAGATCCTCTTGCAATTTTTCACAATTCTCATGGGTTTTAACAACTTTGAATAATTTTGTCATCTGCAAATTTGATTACCTCGCTATTTATTCCCATTTCCAGGTCATTTATGAACATGTTAAGGCAGCGAGCCCATCACAGATCCCTGGGGTACTCCACTATTCACCTTTCTGCATTGGGAAAACTGGCCATTTAGCCCTACCCTCTGCCTTCTATCTTTTTAACTGGTTCCTGTTCCACAATAGTACACTGCCTCTAATCCCATGATTTTTTAATTTCACCAAAAGCCTCTCATGAGGGACCTTGTCAAAGGCTTTCTGAAAATCCAGATACTGTATCGACCAACTCACCTTTTTTGTTTTATGTTTTTTTTGAAGGTGTGCATAAACAAACATATTGTTGACTGACAGAGTAGCACCCATAGCTGCTGTTATTGTATCGATCCATCTCATTGCTGGCCTTCCTCTTTTGTGTTGACCTTCCACCTTGCCAAGTTTGTCTTTCTCCAATGATCTCTTTTCGCATGATGTGTCCAAACTGTGGAAGTTGAAGTTTTGTCAACTGAGTTTCTAAAGAGAACTTAGGTTTGATCTTCTCTTGTACTGACTGGTTTGTTCTTTGGGCAGTCCATGGTATACACAGTATTCTTCGCCAGCACCATAATTCGGAGGCATCAATTTTTTTCCTGGCTATCTTTTTCACTGTTCAACTTTCATAGCCATATGACGTTATTGAAAATACCATGGCTTGAACAAGTCAAATCTTTGTATGGAGAGAGACATCTCTGCTCTCTAGATTCTCTTGTTTAGGTCCTTCATAGCCATTCTGCCAAGAGCAATGCATCATTTGACATCTCCAGGAACAAGCAGGAATAAGTCCTCACATATGGGTAAGTCGGAACCGACGGAGCCCGCGCGGGAAAGCTCCCCAGCTTTTCAGATGAAAAGCTTTTGGGGCTTCCCACAGCGCATGCGCGCTGCCTTCCCGCCTTCCTTACCAGCTCTCTTCAGTTCTCTTTTTCCGCGGAGCCAGCAGGTCGTGTTCCTGTCACCGCTGAAGAGATTGTTATTTTAATTTGTTTCTTTTGACCGCGTACCTGCCTTCCCCATACCAAAACCGGTACTGCCGGTCTCTCTTTCTTTTAAAAAAAAAAAAAATCTTTTTTTTTCTCAGCACAGCTTGGTAACTTTTGTTAGGCCTTCAGGCCTACACAAATTCTCCTCATGGAGAAACCAGCTCCTGGTTTTAAAAAGTGTACCAAGTGCAATGCTGTTATTTCTCTCACAGACACCCATGAATGGTGTCTTAAATGTTTAGGACCTGACCATTCCATACCGGACTGCCCATTCTGCTCCCAGATGTCTAAACGTGGTATGCAGAACCGGGCCAACAAGTTCCATGTGCTGTTTGCTTCAGATAATCCAGCATCACAGTCATCCAGGTCTTCCTCTCCGGATGGATCTCAGGTAACCAAACTTTCTGTGGGCAAATCCTCTAAAAGCAAATCTCTTTCAAAAGATCGAGAGGCTCTCAATCTTGAGTTCGAGGATTCTGCCCAGACCAAAAAACCCCGGCGGGAGGCTCCGGCCTCCAAAGCATCACCTATGGGGTTACAGGTTGACATCGATGGCACGGCCTCGACTGATCACCTGTTAGACTGCTCTGGGGTACCGGTCGATACCGGTACCGACATCCAGGCAGCAGTGGCGTCCATGGGCAATACTGTCCAGACCATGCAGCAGGCCGTTTTGGCTTTCATTAAGGCTGCGACGCCCTCGGTACCGATTCCATCGGTACCGACCCCGGTTCTGGTATCCACACCGGAACCGAGACCATCGACTTCCAAGTGTCGATCGGTTCCGCTTGCTGGATTCAGGCTTTTGCCCGATACCAATCCCATGCCCGATACGCCCGATGTCGATATCGATCGGTACGCGTATCGTGCATTGCAAGCACAGAGAGAATACTCCAGATTCTTCTGATGAGTTCAATTCCTCTGATGACTCTGCTGAGTTTGATCTTCCTGAGGAGCCCTCTTCTCTAAAGAGGAGGATGTCTCCTCCAGAGGATTTATCCTTTCAGGATTTCATTGTTGATGTAGCTAAAGCACTTTCTATTGCTACATCTGCTGAAAAGGAACCCAGATCAAAAAAATTGGATATTTTAGGATACTCTAAACCTCCTAAAGAGGCAGTTACTCTGCCTATCCATGAAATCTTTCAAGAACACTTGATGGATTTGTGGGAGACTCCTCTAACCCTGTCTCCTCATTCCCGTAGGTTGGACACCATGTACCGGGTCCCTCCTTCTCCTGGGTTTCAAAAGACTCAGCTGCCTCACCACTCCATTGTGGTGAAGTCTGCTATGAAGAAGATAAAAAGTCCTAAAAGGCATTCCTCTACCCCTCCAGGGCGAGAATGTAAGACCCTCGACTCTTTTGGTAGAAAGATCTTTCAGGCTAGTATGCTTATAGCCAGGATCAATTCTTACAGCCTTTATATGGGCATGTTTCTCAGAGAACTTGCCCTAAAGGTACGGCATTTAGCCCCCTTTATCCCTGAGGATAAAACGGAGGACTTCACTACTCTGGTGACACAACTTTCAGAGGTCTCCAAGTTTTCCAACAGGGCAGCCTTTGATTCCTTTGAGGTTGCTGGCAGGGCTTTGGGAATCGCTATTGCAGCCCGACGTCTTGCTTGGCTCCAGGCTTCTGACCTAGAACCCTGGGTCATGGATGGCTTAAGGAATCTGCCCTGTACAGGAGAGAACTTATTTGGTGAGGACTGGCAAATTAAAGCTGCTCAAATGGACGTAGAAAATGCCACTCTAGATAGACTTTCTAAGTCTACTTCTACTCCTGCCAAAAAGAAACCTTTTAAAAGGCCGTACTACAAGAAGGCCAGATTTTTCACAAATACTGGCCAACAATCTTCTCAGCCTCGCTTTGCTGCTAAACGTCAGCAATCTAAGCAAGTAAAGTCAAAGTCTGCAGTGTCTGCTACACCCCAGCAGGCTCAACCCCCTCAGGGGTTTTGACTTGCCCCTAGAGAACTTACCATTTCTGGCTCTGGAACAACCAGAGCCTCTCACCATACCGGGAAGGTTAGCTCACTTTGCTCCCAGATGGGAGCAAATAACATCAGAGCAATGGACCCTCTCTATCATCAGAGAGGGCTACAAACTTCATTTCTCCAGCCTTCCTCCCCATACCATGGTGAGGCAATTCAGTTCTCCCCCATCTCTTCTGACCCTGTTGGGTCAGGAAGTCTCCTCTCTCCTTGCCCAAGGGGCAATAGAGGAGGTTCCTCTTCCTCAACAGGGGTTAGGGTTCTATTCCCCTTATTTTCTCATCACAAAGAAGACAGGGGGCTTCAGACCTATCCTAGATCTGAGAGAATTGAACAAGTTTCTATTCAAGGAGAAATTCAAAATGCTCTCTCTGGGCATTCTCCTTCCATACCTTCAGAGTCAGGATTGGCTTTGTTCTCTAGATCTCAAGGATGCGTACACTCATATACTCATCCATCCATCCCACAGAAAATATCTTCGATTTCTGTTCCAGGGAAAACATTTCCAATGCAGAGTACTTCCCTTCGGTCTCGCCTCTGCTCCAAGAGTATTCACAAAATGCATGGCAGTCGTAGCCGCATTTCTAAGAGGCATGGGAGTCTTCGTGTTCCCATATCTGGACGACTGGCTCATCCGAGCTCCATCTCAGTCAGAAGTCCAGATTTCCTTGGACCGCACAAGGCGTATTCTTCAATATCTGGGACTTGTGGTAAATATTCCCAAGTCCCTACTCAGTCCCTGGAATTCATAGGGGCTTATCTGGATTCCACCACTGCAAGGGCCTACCTTCCTCTGGTCCGAGGCCAACGGCTAATAAGCTTGGCCTCCCAGGCTCAGTCCAGAAGTCACTTGTCAGCCAGAGAAATGCTGCAACTTCTGGGCCACATGGCCTCCACGGTTCATGTGGTGCCCTATGCTCGCCTCCATATGAGAGCAGCTCAATGGACATTGGCCACCCAGTGGTCTCAAGCATCGGGACTGCTGTCAGACCAGGTACTCACCTCAAAACGTCTGTTTTGGTCTCTCCAGTGGTGGACATCCTCCAAAAATCTGTTGTTGGGGACCCCCTTCCTACCTTCGTTGCCCCAAGCAACCCTCACAACAGATGCCTCCCAAACAGGGTGGGGAGCTCATCTTCAACATCTCTCCACTCAGGGAACCTGGTCTCCCCAAGAGACCACCCTTCATATCAACCTTCTGGAACTGCGAGCAATCTTCCTTGCCCTCACAGTCTTCCATACCCTCCTTGCCATCCTGACTGTCCTAGTTCAGACAGACAATCAGGTGGCCATGTTCTATGTCAACAAGCAAGGAGGGACGGGCTCTCTGTCGCTTTGCAACGAAGCTCTCAGATTATGGGCTTTCGCCAGAGAGCATCAAATTCATCTTCTGGCAGTGTATCTTCCAGGAGTTCAAAACTCTCGGGCAGACAGACTCAGTCGAGTTCTGCTTCCACACGAGTGGTCCCTGCATATGGACCAGATACACAGAATCTTCCAGGAATGGGGGACCCCGGACATAGACCTCTTTGCAAGTCCGTGGAATGCCAAACTTCCCCGGTTCTGTTCCAGGACTCCGTGTCAGGGAGCTCAGGCCAACGACACCTTTCTCCTGCATTGGGGTCAGGAATTCCTGTATGCTTTTCCACCCATTCCTTTGATTCCCAAGACTCTGTTCAAACTTCAGAGGGATCACGGGTCGATGATCCTTATAGCTCCACGCTGGCCACGCCAAGTGTGGTTCCCTCTACTTCTACAGCTCTCCCAGGGCTCCTCCCTGGACCTGGGAGCTGCGCCAGACCTTCTGTCTCAGGAGAAAGGGACTTTGTGGCACCCAAACCCCAAGTCCCTACATCTCCGAGCTTGGTTACTGAAGGCTTAAGCCTTCATGAGTTTAATCTTTCTCAGCCAGTGAAAGATATCCTTCATGCCTCTAGGAAACCCTCTACCAGGCGTTCCTATGCTTTCAAATGGAAACGTTTTTCCATTTGGTGTGCTCAACAGGGTCTTGACCCTCTGGCACTTCCTTTGAATTCTCTACTAGACTATCTCCTGCATCTTTCCAAAGCAGGCCTCAAGACGAATTCAGTACGAGTCCATTTAAGTGCTATTACAGCATCCTTAAAACCTATAAATGGACAACCTGTCTCCTCTCATCCTCTCGTTGCAAGGTTCATGAGAGGCCTGACCCTAACTAAACCTCCCATCTGACCTCCGCCGGTAGCATGGGATTTGAACCTAGTTCTAGGTCAGCTTATGAAACCACCTTTTGAGCCTTTGGACTCTACCTCCTTGAAATTTCTTTCCTGGAAGGTTCTTTTCCTTATTGCAGTCACTTCGGCTCGCCGCATCAGTGAACTGCAGACTTTGGTGGCTAATCCACCTTATACCAGATTTCATCATGATAAGGTGGTCCTTAGGACGAATCCCCACTTTATGCCCAAAGTGGTCTCGCCTTTTCATCTTAATCAAGAGGTATATCTACCTGTTTTTTTTTTCCCCGGCTCCTCATGCATCCAGTGCAGAGAGGAACCTTCATACTCTTGACTGTAAAAGAGCTCTCGCCTTTTACCTCAACAGGACTCAGCCACATCGAAAGTCTTCCCAACTTTTTGTGGCTTTTGATCCTTCTCATTTGGGACTTCCAGTCTCCAAACGTACACTTTCCAATTGGATTGCTCAGTGTATTTCTTTTGCTTACCAGAGTAAGAACATTTCTCTGGAAGGCCATGTCACAGCTCACAATGTGAGAGCCATGGCTACTTCTATGGCTCATCTTCACTCTGTATCCATAGATCAGATCTGTCAAGCAGCCACTTGGGCCTCGGTTCATACCTTCACAGCCCATTACTGTTTGGACAAGGACTCCCGCCGGGATGCCTTGTTTGGTCAGGCTGTCCTCAAACACCTGTTCCATACTTAAGCAACTCCTGCCCACCTTCCCTGAATGGATGCCTGAGATCCATACGAAGATGGTTTACCCTTGGAGGGGGATCTCCCAGGCATCTTAGCTAGGGAGTCCCCATATGTGAGGACTTATTCCTGCTTGTTCCTGGAGATAGCACAGTTACTTACCTGTAACAGGTGATCTCTGGGAACAGCAGGAATTAGTCCTCACAACCCACCCACCTCCCCTAGGAGTTGTATCTTCTATCTATCTACCTTCCTTTCCTCTCTCTATTGTCTCAGCTATAAACTCGAACTGAAGAGAGCTGGTAAGGAAGGCGGGAAGGCAGCGCGCATGCGCTGTGGGAAGCCCCAAAAGCTTTTCATCTGAAAAGCTGGGGAGCTTTCCCGCGCGGGCTCCGTCGGTTCCGACTTACCCATATGTGAGGACTAATTCCTGCTGTTCCCAGAGATCACCTGTTACAGGTAAGTAACTGTGCTTTCTTGACTGCTTGTTTCTTTATCGATAGTTGATCCAAGTAGGCTAAAGTTGTCCACTATTTCAATTTCTTCTCCATCAACGATGAATGTAGTGATTTGGCCAGTTGTCAGTATCTTTGCCTTTACATTAAGGTGCAGGCCCATTTTAAAACTGTTCCTTGATCTTGAGTAGAAAATGTTTCAGATCATCTTCACTTACAGCCTGTAATGTGGTATCAGCATATCGAAGGATATTGATGAGTCTCCCACCAATCTTCACAGCTCTGTTGCCTTCATACATAGGCCCTAACAAAGATGTCTGCGATCTCATAGTGCCGTCCCCTAGTGAGAGGCTAGAGGACATTAAGCTGTGATGGTGGTCATTTTGTTCAGGCTGCTGGAGGATATAGGATCACTGCTGTTCTATTTTTCCATTACAACATCAGGGATTTAGAAGTGGGGTGGGGGGGGCAGGGCATCCCTTACCAGCTGGCTAGCCAAACTTTTTTTGTGGTGGGAGGTGATGGTGGGGGACCCTGCAGGGTCCCCCACCCTTGCAATTGTGTATCAGAGGGAGTGAGGGGGGGGCCTAGTCTAGCTGGAACATTTTTTTTATGTCAGGGGTGGGGGGTGCGTTGATTCTTTTTCCCCCTAGGGCAGTTCCCAGTGGGGATTGGGAGCTATCCACTGTGGATCGGTGCTGTGGGGGTGGGGCATGCATGTTAAGTTTTTATATTGTCCATGCTGTGGATTGCAGCCCCATGGCATGGACAATATTATATGGAGGAAGATCCGATTGGATGCAGGGCAGATGCCATGTTATCAGGTCTTCCAGCAGGTAATGCCGCCTCTTGAGGCGGCGTTATCAGGTCTTCCAGCAGGTAATGCCGCCTCTTGAGGCGGCATTATCTGCCACCAAGATCAGGCCTGATTTTGACAGCCATTGCGTGAAATCTATCTTGTGTGATGGCTGCCAAACATGGCCACTCCTACTCTCCACCCTGATCACACCCCTAGGGACATCCACTGTGCAAAAATCAGGTATTGTGAAAAATTGCCTGCTATATCTCTTATTCTAATCCCCCCCCCCCTGCAAGTTAGCTTCTACTGTGGGATATTTAAACCTACATTAGCCCCACGGTAGCAGCCAACGTCCTTTTAATACACATACACCTAAAGGTTCTTACTGCTTGATGGGGAGGGCTCAAGACAATCTGCTGCCTAATGCAAGAGATGAGGTGGTGCTCCCCACCTCAGCCAAAATGGAGGGGATCTCCTCAGAGTTCTAGTCAGATGGTTGCCCAAAAAATATCTATAGACTGAGCCCTAAATATCATTCAATTAAAAAATATAATGTTGGCAAAGTATCCATTTAGGCAAAAACAAGTATACACATCATTACCAGATATAGTGCTAATTTTGGTTGGGGTCTAAAATTCACCCATTTTGTTTCAGTGATCTCAGTATGACTATCATTTATTTGTAAGTCATCGGGTGTCCAATTTCTATAACTTCTTTGTTGATGTACTCTATTTCTAGAGCAGAGTCTTCATTAAATAATGGTGTAAAGCACTCGCTCAATGTCATCTAATGCTCAATAGGCACAAAGAGAGCAGGACGGAAGCACACTGTGGCTATTTTAGGACCCTTGAATGAGAAACAGTAGGTCAGCCCGACACGTTTCAACCAGTGGCTTTCCTCAGGGGACAATGACCTCAAAAACAATAATAGAAACAACTAAATACATAGGAGTCAAAAACTGACCATAGACGTGCTGGAAAAAATGAAATTAAAAGTCAAGGAATAGACTTCACCAAAAAGTATATAAAAAGCCTTTTACTTATTATAAATTCATGTATATATGTTTTAGTACCTCATGTACCAAAATCATTTTCCATATCTACATATAAAATGATCACAAAACATATATAAACAATAAAACAGTAATAATAGTAAACAATAAGAATAACAAATACAATAAAGCCATGGTTAAAAAATAACAAATTTCTCCAGTAGAACAAATTCAATAAATATATAGGGACCATACACTCCAAACTACTCATAACTCTGTACATGTTGAGTTAAATTGCATCTGGCATATCGTGCCGGTAGCCATGGGATGGCAGTTGCATGAAGCTGAGCCTATAAGGCATAATGATATCATGTACATGCAACGTGAAAGTTTGAGAGTTTATTTATTAGTATTTGTCACCGCCTTTCGTGAATCAGTTTACATTGAACTGAGCATTTTACATTGAACAAGATAACATGTAAAAGGTTTTAAGTTTAATATATAATGTTTAACATATGACCAGCCCCAAGATATCGGGTAAATCACACACAGTATCAATCTGATAAGAATTCAGTAGTAATGATTGATACCTTGAGTGATTTACCTGGCTCTTGATAATTTAGTAGATGTGTGCATGTATACCTGACATTTGCTTTCTTTCTCTTCATAAGTCCTGGGATTGGTTCGGAATTGCCTCCTTTTTGCAGTAGTTTGGGCAATGTGCAATCCTTTTGATAGTCTGTACATGTATTATCTTAGTTCGTTCAGAATTTCATGGATTGTCCTCCCTAATATAATTTCCTTTACGCATATTTAATTGGGTCCCCTTTTATCCCACCAATTGAGGTGATTACCATAACAAATCATCCCTTAGTTTCTTGTACAGAGTGGTGAGTATGGGGTGTATGGACCCTATATATTGAATTTGTTCTACTGGAGAATTCTATTTTTTGACCATGGCTCTATTGTATTTAAAACTGTAATAATAAACAATTGTATGCTTTTGATCATTTTATATGTAATCATGACAAATGATGTTGGTACATGTAGTACTAACACATATACATATGACTTTATAAAAAGCCTTTAAATAGACTTTTTGGTGAGGTCTATTCCTTGCCATTTAATTTTTACCAGTACCTCTATGGTCAGTTTTTGACTTGTATGTATTTAGTTGTTTCTATTGTTTTTGGGGTCATTGTCCCCTGAGGAAGCCCATTGGCCGAAACACGTGTTGGGCTGACCTGCTTTCTCAAAGAGTCCTAAAATATCCATGGTGTGCTTCTGTCTTGTTCTTTGCGCACCTGGTGACACTGCAGGTGGGGTGTTCTCTTGTCGCTTATCCTCTACTCAATATCCATTTCAGGCAAAACTGGCCACTGACCTTTGACTGCCTTTTAAAGCAGCCTATACTAACAAACTTGGCCCATCATTGATCAGAGTTACAGAAGTGACTGCCACTGTACTTCGGCATTCAGGCTACCAGGGGAAATTGTTTTTGAACTTACAAATCCACATCTGTTCCCGATGGTTCAGAATCTTATTTAACAGGTTTTTTTATACTGCTCATCCTGGTTGCCCTCCCCTCTAATGTGGGGAAACCCAGTCTATCGTTCGCCATTGTAGCATGTTAAAACTATATGCCTGGTTCCACACACTGTATCACTAAAGGGGCTGTCAAAGTACATGTCTTCAGTGGGGACTTATGATCTCCCAATCTTGTCTTGAATACTCTACTTGTGTGTCCCACACACAGCTTCGGAGAAGGACATTGAATTATATGTACAATGTAATCAGGCAGACATGTAAAGTGGAAGAAGTGATACAACATTTTAGACATTGAGTCAGTCAATTTTTACCTTCCATTTTCTGAGCACAGTAGGGGCAGGCATTACATTTAAAGTGTCCAGGGGTGACTTCCGGTGACATCACCAGACCTAATGGCGGTGCTCTAAATGAGCTCTGCCACTGAAGCCTGCTAACGGGACAAAAAAGCCCCCAAAACAAAGCGAGAGTGAGATGTAAGGCAGGGGCACTAAGCTACACACAATCCCCCTTTTGAGGTGGGGGGGGGGGTGAGCGAAACAAGAGCCCCTCAAGAGCAGCCTGATTGGTGGAGTGGTAAGCCGGTACGGGGAGCCACGTGGTCAGGCAGCACAGCAGACGGAGAGGCCCTGGTGTTACAAGCGGCTGAGACAGACAGTCCGAGGGGGTAGAAGCGGAGGAAACACCTACACAGGAGCAAGAGGCAGAGTGAGCGAAGGAGCTAGTATATAAAACTGTCTAAATAAAATCATAACCCCAGAGAGCGGACAGTGAAGCTGCTTGTTGATACGGGAGAGCAAGTGGAGACGGGAAGCGGAGGCCTGCTAAGAGAAGCGTGAGTGCACCAGGCATACCAGACAGCGAAGTTGCGCGAGAGGAGAGAGGCCGGAACGAAGACAGACAGGGAGAAGGTGTGGGGAAAGCGGAGTTGCCCATAGGAAGACCCTCTTTCCCCCCCCCCCCCCAAGGTCAGTCATAGGCAGAGTTTCCTGCTTCAAACAGGACAAAAAAACCTCTATATTAACAATGGCTGTAAAAAAGAAAACACAATAGGGCTCAGCCACCCACAAGGCCAAAATACAGTCACTGAGATTGTGCGTAACTAAAGGGAGACAAGCTCAGCACAAGAGTAGTCTAATTGGGAAATCATGATCAGGGTGCCACGCAGGGAGCCTCCCCCGGCCAGGACAGCGGTGAAGACAGACGAGGTGAAGGACGCAGTAGCCAGGCAGGGAGGAGGAGAAACCCGCGCAGCTAAATCTTGACAAATAAAGCACCCCAATAAAAGCTGGATTAAGCAGGGTGTTACAAATACTAAAAAAATCATTGGAATACCCAGACAAATAGTCACAAAGAAATACGGGGAACAGCTAAATTTATTTATTTATTTAACATTTTTTATATACCGCACTATTTACATCAGCGCGGTTCACATGTAACACAAATGTCCAGTGTGGGGAAACTACATTGGACTTACAATAAACAGGAATTTGAACTTGGAGAACATATAACGCACTGACACTGCTGAACTTAAGGGAAGAAAATCAAGGGGCGAAAAAGTAATATTGCGCTTAGTGTAGAAGAAGTATTTGTTGGTAGGAGGGGGTGGCCGAAGGGGCCATGAAGGGTGCAAAGGGACAAGATGGATAAGTCTAAAGGAGGATTGTCTTCTAAGAAAAAAATTGGCGGAATTCAGATCTCCATATGCCATTTCGAGAGGCGGTAAGGAAGGGGAGAAGGAGAGCAAAGCAGTGGTAGAGCAAGAGATTGAGCCGGTGGAAGAGACGGAGAGCACCTGGAGCCCAGGAGTAGTGGAAATGATCAAGACGTGGCTGAATGAGCTAAAAGAAGAAATAAAAGTGGAAATTTAGTGGAGTAAATGAATTAAGAGACATTGCAATCTTTGCAACAGGACATACGGACCTGGGCTCCCGGAAACAGAACAGAGGAAACAGAAATTCAGCTGGAGCAACATGGAGAAACATCGGAAGATCTACAAAATGGCTGGGAGGAGCTAAAACAAACTCAGGAGGAACTAAAAGAGAAGACGAAGGAACTGGAAGAACGGCCCAGGAGAAGTAATATAAGTGTGAGAGGAGTGCCAGAAGACCCCCAAGTACAAAAACTGTGAAGACGTCATCACAAAAGTTTGCAGCAATATTGCAGGAGGCCGACCTGGAAGATGACGGGGAGGACGAAAACCTGCAAATTGAGAGGGTGCATAGGGGACTAGGGCCCATAAGAGACAATCAACCCAGAGACGACACAGTGGTGTGTCTACGGTCCTTTAAAAGTAAAGAAAAGCTATTGAAAGCGGCACGGAAAGTGGGACATTTTTAAGTGGGAAGGGCATGCAGTGGAGCTGTTCCAGGACCTTTCCTTGGGCACATTGCAACGTCAGAGAGATGAAAGAAGTGACGGCCTATTTGAGGAGGGAGGAGGCAAGATAGAGATGGCTGTACCCATTTGGACTTTTAATTACAGCAAATGGTATATCCCGAAAGGTGAAGACTTGTGAGGAAGCGTCGGGGGTGCTTGGAGACATAGGATTAACTAACTTGCCGGGCGGTGCTGAGAACCAAGCAAGAAACAAGGCGGCCACGCAATCCGGGAATCAGGCTGCCAATTGGAGATGGCACAGAGCGTCAACTAATGGACAGAGAGCAGCGAGACTGACCAAAAGCAGCCACACCATACAAGAGAAGGCAAAGTATAGTGGCTGAGGGAACCGGTCCTGAGTATACAGGCAACAGATGTATCCTCGTATGAACGGCAAAGTGGGACATTGATAAGAGGCTTGTAAGGGATATTGTGAATAAGGGCTAGGAAGGAGGGGGCTATGGGGGAGGGGGAGGAGGGTAGTCAAGAGAGGGGGCCGTGGGTGCTGGGTTAATTGGGAGTGTAAGGATTGGGAGATTAGTATAAGAGGGCAGGGTGATGGGGTGGGGGGAGCAGAGATTTTAGTCGAGGGGTAAGATTGGATAGAGGATTGGGGGTAGGTAGAGGAGGGTGAGTAATGGAGGGGTATGAAATGGAAGGGGTAGGCGTGAATAGGGGTGATGGGAATAGCATATGAAGAGGGGGGAGGGGGGAGGGGGATAGTTAGGTCAGGACAGGCTGGGGTCTGATTGATAGTCATGATATATGGAAGTCGGGTCTCCAAACAGGGGATGAGGGTGGGGGCAAGGGAAGAAAGGGGGGGGGGGGACCAAAGCTCAACGGAGGGAGGGGGAAGGGAGGAGAGGCAGAGGGGGGGATAGGTGCTAAGGGAGAAGGGGGGGTGCAAAACCTACAGGTGAGTTAACAATAGTATCTTTAAATGTAAAAGGGCTTAATTCACCATTTAAACAACGACAATTGTATAAAGAAATAACACACCAAAAGGCAGCGGTAGTGCTTATACAAGAAATGCACTTGACCAGAGCGACAGAGTATCTTGTTAAACCCAGGGGATATGGAGTATGTGTACATGCCTCCAATACTGTGGAAAAGAAAAAAGGAGGGGTGGCCATCTTGATAACAAGTTGAAGATGTTGTTGCACACTGGTAAGGGATAAAGCGGGGCGAAATGTGTCAATGCGGTTAAAAGTGGGGAATGAATGGTATTGCATAGTAAATGTATATGCGCCAACGGGTGCAAAGCGAATTTTGGACAAAACTGAATGAGGAGGTGGGGAAATTGGGGGAGGGGAACCTAATCTGTGGAGGAGATTTCAATTTAACGTGGAATCCCGCCAGAGATGCCACAGGGAAAAGAGGGCGGATAGGATGAGGTACCATAGTCTGTAACACATTGTTTGATGCTTGGAGATTCCATCATACAGGGAGGAGACAATTTTTCTTATTATTCACCAGTACATGGTTCATATTCCAGAATAGATGCTATCTGGGTTTCGAAGGAGATATGGGGGGAGGGGGGGAAGGATCAAGGGGGCGGATATGGATTAGATTACACGGTCAGACCATGTGCCTGTGCAGGTTCGATTGACAATAGAGGGGGAGGGGAAAGGTATACAGTTTTGGAGACTTAATGAATCCTTATTAGAGGATGGGAAGGTACCAGAGGAAGTAGAGAGGGAAAATAAGGAATACTTCAAATGGAATGATAATGGGGAGGAGTTTGGGATGGGTATAAGGCAGTAGTGAGAGGAATTTTAATTAAATGGGGGGCACAAAAGTGGAAGGAAAGGGAGGGGAGAGAGAAGGCATTGAGAGTAAAATTGTTGGAGTTGGAAGAACTAGATGCGCAAGGACAGCCAGGAGCATACCAAGGTCAGGTGCTAGCCGTAAGAGCCCAGTTGAATGAAATGCAGGCTGCCAAGATAAGGTACCAAATGCAGCTTTTGAGGCAGGACTTCTTTGAGGGAGGAAATAAAGCGGGGAGATACATGGCGCAGAAATTGAAGCAGAGGAAACTGCGCGCACGTATAATGAAAATTAGGAATCAGGGAGGGGGGCTGGTACATAAGGATGGGGAGATTCGGGACACATTTAGGGGATATTACCAGGAGTTATATAAAGCAAGGGACTCTCCACAGAGGGAGATAATACAAAGCTATTTGGACTCAATGAAGTTTCCGAAATTAGACGAGGGGGAGCAAGCAGAGTTAAACAAGGCCATAAGACTAGAAGAAGTGCAGAGCGCTATAAAACAGTTAAAAGTAGATGGGCTAACAGCGCGATTTTATAGAAGATTTTGAGAGGTACTAATAACGCCACTCGTGAGGCTCTTTAATCTTCCGAGGGAGGGAGGGTTGGTTAGCAGATACTATGGGGTGGTTGGGAATAACCATCATACACAAAGAGGGAAAGGACCCACAAGAGTGTTCATCCTATCGACCTATCTTGTTGCTTAACTTGGACGCCAAATTACTTGCTAAAATATTAGCTCTGCGCTTAAATAAGGTGATAGGGAAGCTGATACATCATGATCAAGCGGGATTCATTCCCGGTAGACAAGTAGCTGACAATATAAGGAAGATCTTTAATATGATTTGGTCCACTGAACAAAATAGGGAAGAGGCCTTATTGTTGTCTTTAGATGCAGAAGAGGCTTTCGACCAGGTGCTTGGCCATTTCTTTTTGAGGTAATGGAAAGAATGGGCTTGGGGCAGAATTCTTAAGCTGGGTAAAAGCGTTATACCACAACCCGAAAGCCTGTGTTAGGGTGAATGGGGCCTATTCAGAGTTTTTTGGGCAGGAGAGAGGAACGAGAGAGGAACGAGACAGGGATGCCCACTATCACCTTACATCTCCTTGGAACCGTTTGCGGAGAGGGTGTGGGAGCGGACAGATGTACAGGGAGGAGAGAATATAAACTCTGTTTGCAGACGACATAATCTTGAGCATAGTCAAGCCTTGGTTTTCTATCCCCATATTAATGTGGGAACTAGAAGAATTTGGCAGGCTATTGGGTTTTACTATCAATTGGACTAAATCAGAAATATTAAATTTAAAGCTACATGGAGACACTCGGGGAATATTATAAGAAATTCTTTCTCTAGCCCACGTAAAGTGGTATCAGATATCTTGGCATTCAAATAAGTACTAGGATAGCAGCATTATATGAGCTAAATTATCCAATTATTTGGGCAGGTAGAGAGCTTGCTGGATGGGTGGGGGTGGGTATACCTCTCATGGTTTGGATGGATTGCCACAATAAAGATGATGCTCTTGCCAAGATTCTTGTTTCTGTTCCAGACGCTGCCAATAAAGGTACCGCCTAGTAAGCTCAAACAGTTACAAAGAATCCTTAATCGGTTCATCAGGCAAAATAGACGGCCGAGAGTAGCTATGGCTGTAATGCAAAGAGCTAAAGGAGAGGGAGGGTTAGGAGTGCCTAACTTTCGAAAATACTACAAGGCAGCGCAACTGAAAACGATATGAGTGGCACCGAGGCACACAGAAACAATGGGTTCAAATGGAAGAAGATTCCATAAGGGGAGAGAGCCTGGACAAACTAGTGTGGCGGGGCGAGTAATATTTCCGAAAATAAACACCAAAATCCTCTAATAGCGCATAATTTGCAAGTGTGGAACAAAACAGAAAAACATTAGTACAAGATAAAGGATATACACAGGGCATGACATTGGAGGCCTGTTTTGATAGGGGACAGGGACCAGGGGTGAATATTCTGGGCAGAATGGGCAAAGGTGGGGCTAACGCACATCTCTCAAATAGTGAGCAAGGAGGGCCTTCTAGAGTTTGAGGGCATTAAGGATTTATATAGGTTAGGGGACAGTGATTACTATGCATATATACAATTGAGTCACTTCGTGAGACAGCAGAAGGTGTGGAAGGACCTTTGGGAAAATGGGGTGTTTTGGAGGCCCTTTGTTCAGGGAACTTTGGTCAAAAAGGAGTGTTTGTCCAAAATTTACAAAGGATTAATGGAGGGTGGGGAGTAAACTGGGGTATATGTTAAAATGGGAGGAAGACTTGGTGAGTTGGAATAATGAAATATGGGATAAATTAATACAGACGGTTGCAAGGTATATCTATAGCCACACAGGTAAAAGAAAATGCTTATAAAAGTACTGTTCCACTGGTATTGGACTCCAGTACTTCAAAAGAGAGCTGGAAGGGGACATACTGACCAATGTTGGAGGGAATGTCATGAGAGAGGGGATTGGTTGCATATGTGGTGGAAGTGTGAATGGATACAAGCTTACTGGTTAGAGATTCTAGATATGATTTATAACATGACAGGATATAGATTGCAATGGAAACCAGAGATCTGCCTATTGCATCAACTAGAGGAGGACATTCCAAAAAGGGATAGTGGGGGTGCTACATCCATTGTATAGTAGCTTCACGATGTGCGAGCACAGCATTGGGTGGGGTCGGACATACCACATCCAGCAGGCTTTGTTAGAAGGGTAGCAGAGGTGGGTTTATTGCACAGATTGACGGAGCTGAGGCGGGGGAAAGGGGGACAAGTGAGGAACAATGGAAGAGAGTGTGTAAGTGGTTGGAAACATGGGAGGCTGAGAGAGGGGGAGGGCAGCGGAAGAAGGTGGGATGTGCTACTGATACCATTCAGTCTTCCTGATTGGCATGTGATGGGGTGAAATGGGTGGGGATACTGACAGGGGATGGAGGAGCGGGAGAAGAACATATGAATGAAGAGTGAGGGGGAGGGAGAGGGTATGTTATAAGGAGGGGTACAAAGGAGGGGATTCAGCATAAAGCGGGAATATATATAACATATGTAAGTTTTATGGAAAATGTTCAAAGTTGTGAATGCAGAGATTTGTAACTTTCATCAAAATGGTTAATAAAAATTTAAAATGGGGAGGGGGGGGGAGTGTCCAGGGTTTTTTCCCAAAGACTTGGGCTGGTCTATAACTGTACATACTACTCAAGTCAGCCAAATTCTTTACCCCCAAAGGTGCCAGGACAGCCCATGGGTGGATGAGGGTAGTTCCAGCATTGGCCGGTTAATGGTGATTTTCAGTTTGCAGGCCGGCTAAGTGCCTGTTTTTAAAGTTGGGTCATCTCAATAGCTGTTCTAACTTTACGTGTTTTGGCTGTTTGCACGGCAGCAATAATATTTAGCTGCTGTGCAAAGTTAACTGCACCAGATGGCGCTGAATATCTGACTTCAATTTTGCTTGTGGTGGTCATGCGGAGCGACCTGAGGGTGATGGGCTATGTGTTGAGACTCCATTGCATAAATATTTTCATAGCCACTGGGCCTTGTTTGCATACATATAAATTTTAGAATAAATAAAAATTAAACGCTGCCTATCGTAGCCTAGTGGTTAGAACACTGGCTTGGTAACTAAGCAACTGGGGTTTGATTCCCACTAGCACTCCTTGTGGCCTTGGGCAATTCACTTTGCCAGGCCTTGCTTCCGAGGCAATGGAGGGTTATCTACTTCCAGTATCATTGCCAAGAAAACCCAGGAGCTTCTGGGTTGCCAGGCGTCGGCATTGACTTGAAGGCACACATTGCATTTTGCATCTAAACTTTTAGGCTGCTTCCAAAGGAGCCCTTCACAAGCCTATTTTTTGTCCCAGCAATAACTTAGGGGCATGTTTTGCTAAATGTTAATCTGTATTAAGTGCTACTGCACCCAAACCTTGACAAAGTTTTTTTTGTGCAGATTTAGGAACCAGGCCAAAATCTTGGGAGCCAGTACGTGTGACCACCTTGTTGCCCCCCAAATTCTGGTTCTCATGAGACTGGCACCAGAGTTCCTTTACCATGCATCATCTTTAGATAACACAAAGGTGTGCCTGTCTGTGTGTGGGATGTGGTGGTGGGTGCCTTTGTGTGGGTGGGATGCAGGGCTGCAATGCATGTGCGGGTGGGGTGCATAGGTGGGGTGGGGGTGGGGGGGTGTGTGAGATGTGTGCTGCCTCCATGTGTCTGTCATGCAAAGGGTGGTGTTAGGGATGGGGTGCTTACATGTATGTTTGGGGTGGGGGAATGCACTCTTTGGTATATAGAAATGCATTCCTCATCCTCCTTGCTTTTATTTTTTTGTAGGGTACTGCCCTTTTACATTTTTGCTACCTCACTCCCTGCTTTTCTGTGATCATATTTAAAATAAATAAAATTGGGGATGGGGGGGAACGTTGAGTATAAATTCCTGGTTGCAGTGGCAACCTGGTATCTGGGCTTTGTCGAGCTCTGACTGCACAGTTAGAAATGGGCGCTGCTGCACTTAGCACATGTCAGCATTCTGTGAATGCACATTAATCTCTAGTAAACATGCCTCTTAATGAGTGTTTGATTACTAATTGCATGTACAATGAGGACAAAGTAAAGCTAACAGATTTCTACATTACTATCCTCCCTTGCCAACTGCCAGATACATAAGTACTGCAAAACCCTGCTCATTTAGAACACATAGCAAATCTGCCATATTCGCATGACATCAAACCCTACCTATCAAGATGTAGCACTACAAATATTAAACCAATACGTCTCATAGAAGACCAATACATCTTGCCCTGGGAAAAGAGAGCAAGTCTGACTGCTTACACAGAAACTACACAAATGGAAAACTGCAACTCGATCACACACACAAAACAGAAATAAGCAACCAAATACAGAACAAGGGATCACAATTTAGAAATATGAAGACAATTAATTAAATGGAATCCCAAAAGCTAAACTTGGAATGTACCACAGCATTAGAGAAATAAACTAGGAATTCATTTCATCTTGTACTGAACAAAACAGATATCAGCAATGCACATTTTCCAGTCCCAGCCCATGCCAGCATGAGCTCCCTTCCAGTCCTAGCCCCACAGCAGCAGTTGTCATCCTCCAGTGCCAGCCCCCCCTCAAGCATCAAACCTAGTCAGTCGCCTCCCTGCCACAACTACATTCCTACGCAGCCGTGGAAGTGTTTTCCTTTGCTCCCACAACTGTGCTAAGCTGCAACCGCTGACACTATAGAGTCCCTAGAAATGAAACAGGGGCACTTCTATCTCATGTGTAAGACGGGAAGCACCCTTGTTTGACTTTAAAAATACAGCGAGTTGGCAGCTGCAGCATAGTACAGCCATGGGAGTGAAGGAAAATGCTTCGTTGGTTGTGAAAAGGTGAGCTGATGGGGCATCACACACAGACATCCAAAGCCTGCCTCAAGTCAGGTTTATGTAAGCTGGCTACGTGCAGGGCCTTGTGTGAGCAGCATACCTGCAGATGCCTAGGGCTGGCCCTGTGGTCATGCATTTTAAAAACGTTGACCATTGCAGGTTGAATATCAGCTTGTCTGTCTTTGGATTTTACGTTTTCAGTTACCAAATTGAAAATAAAATTTCATGTTTCTACTTCTGTCGTCAGACCATTTTATTCTCTAATTGTGTTGATCCCAGTCTCTGGTTTCTGCTTTCCTTCGTCTTCTCTTAACTCACCCTCTAGCATCTTTGGTAGAGTTTTCTCCCCTCCTGTCATCTTTTGCTTCTTTCCATCGGACATTGATCTTTTTCTTTCACCTTTAAGAACATAAGACATACTGGGTCAGACCAAGGTCCATCAAGCCCAGTATCCTGTTTCCAACAGTGGCCAGTCTAGGTCATACATACCTAGCAGTTTCCCCAAAAGAGACAGGTTCCACAATGCTTGTATTGGGTCAAACACCTTTCTTCCATTTATTTTTTACTGTATCAACTCAGATTTTACCACTTCTCCTTACCAGTCAGTCCTCAATGTCCCTCCTTTTTACTGTATCTACCTGCCAGTTTTCAACCTTTAACATAGTTCTCTCGCTCCCCATGTCTCTATCCTTTGCCAGCCAGATATTTCCCAGTCTTTAACTCTCCCCTTTCTCTTTCTCTCTTCTTTGCCCTGTGATTCCCCTCCCTTGCCATCCAGTGCCTCCCTGCCCCCCACCATTTCTCATATTATTCCCCCTCTCCCCTAGCATGCATCCAGCATCTCTTCTGTGTCCCCACCCCATGTCCAACATCTCCCTTGCTACTGCTTCTTTTCCTGTGTTGTCAGCAGCAGACCTCCAGACTTTAAAACATTATATATTTTTTTACGGATCTTCATGACTTCTGTGCACAAGGAAGATTTTTTGCTAGGCTTCCCCCCCCACCCCCACACCCCACCACATGAAAGCGTGCATCAGGCCTCTGGGGTTTTTTTTTTTTTTTTTTAAAATTAGTCTTCTGAATGGTTGCGAGATGCTGCTGAATTGCTGATCATCCTTTTGGGTGGTGGCCTTTCTTTCTTTTAGGCAGCGAATGTATCTGTCACAGGCATATTTTGGGGTTGTTTTTTTAGCTGCTCCCAAAAATTTGCTGCTTGAGGTGGCCATCTCACCCTAGCTAATGACAGAGCTGCCTTTGTTGCAACTGATGGCTGAATTATCTTACAATCTAAGATGGCCTTATTTACAAACTTTGCAACTTAGTCTCACAGAATCTTTTTATTAGATACTTTTAAACTATCATTTCCTTATCGTTCCTCCAGTTTAGTCCTCCACCTCTGGGTAGTGCACCTCCTCCTGCAGCTTGGAGACTGGACATGTCAAAATCGTGACATCACTGGATATAGCCTGCTGGTCTCTCCCATCAGCCCCCAGTGTGTCCAGTCTCCATGCAGCAGGAGGACATAGTGAGCCTAGGTGCTGGGCTCACTTGAGGAACAGATAAGGAGCAATTTTAATTAGGGTTTAGGTTTCTAAATTTTAAATCGCCCTGTTTTTAGTTTAATTGGGCAAGGATTAGTCTGTTAATTCAATTTCTTATGTTCGTTCATAATTTTACTTAAGTCCTTAACTTGGGGTATGTTGTCTTTTTAAAAAAAAAAAACCCTTCCATCTACCTTTCTTGCTTTTGGCTGCTTGCTTGATTCATTTCCGATTAATTTCCTCACCTGATTGGATCTCTCCCCCCAGACTATACGGGGGAGAGCTCCATGGGACGTATCTGCATTCCCTCTCTCCCGGGGTGCGAGCGTCGGCAGCTCTACTCTCTGGAGGCAGCATTTCTCTCTGCATCAGCGGAGACGGCTCTTGCTGCATTGGCAGCTTGCGGCAGCGCTGAGCTGCTTCGTGGCTTGAGGGGCTGTGTTTTTTCTGATGAGAGCTGTCTTTGCTGTTAAGGCTACGCGCTGCAGGTAAGGCCCTCGGTCTCTGAAGACGTACACTGCACAGTTTAGCAGAGTGGGCATTTTGGTGCCAAATTAGGCCCGATGGTGCTCGGTGCCATTTTCTCCACTCATTCAGTACCGCATGGCAGACGGCGCAGCAGCCCGCAGTTGGGGAAAACATAGGGAGAAGAGTGGCCTTCAGTTCTTTATTACAATTAATTTGATTTAATTTGTTTGTTTTTAATTTTGGGTCCCTCCGGTTAGCCTGGGGTGTCTTGGAGGGGGGGTGTTTGTTTGTTTGTTTATTTTAGTTTGAGGCCTCTCGACAAAAAAAAAAATTAAAAAGACATAGTAATAATAAAGAGCTATAGTTTTTTGTTTTTCTGCAGGCTGTTTTTTTGTTTCGTGATAAACCAGTTGGTGGGGATTCAGCTGATCTCCTTGCGGCTGCAGTGTGTGGTCTGTGGTACGTGCAGAGGCACAGTGACTGATGCTAGAATCTGCCGCAACTGTGCTTTTGTTTCCACCAGCATGGAGCAGTAGATGGAGAATGCTATGGTTTCAGACAACCGGAGTCTGCTGACTGCGACTGCAGATGAGGCGCTGTTGGTCATGCCGCCAGGGTCTTCTCAGGAGGGCATGGCGGGTCCTTCAAGTACGTTAGGTTCAGGAAGCAGCTAGGGGATTTCTGTCTGGATTTTGTGTTTAATTATGCATCAGGCATTCTGTTTGAGGCGTCAGGGGAAGTTGCCTGAGCCCTTGCCGATTGTGAATCCTATGCAGCACCTCCGATCTCGGGAGCAGGGCTGTGCTTCTCCGAGGCCCCCGAAGAGGTTGAAGTCTCGTGACCTTCCCTTCCCAGATTTCGAGTGGCACGAGACCGATGAGGCCGAAGTAGAAATCAATGCCGGTATAGATGAATTGGAAGAAGGAGTAATCCCCTGAGCTTGAGGACCAGGCGAAAATTATTCGGGTATTCCGAAAGGATGAATTGACGGCACTGATCACGGAATCCCTACAGACTCTAAATCTCGCTATGGCACAGCCGATGGAAGAAGAGGAAGTGGAAGATCCCATCTTTCAAGCGGTGAGACAGTCCCAGATAGTGTTCCCTGTTCACAGGGTGGTAGATCGGATGATTCAGGAAGAGTGGGACCAGCCCGAGGCCAGACTAAGAGGGGTTCGGACCATGAACAGACTCTATCCCTTATCAGATAAGGACAAAGATTCCATTCCCCACGGATTGATGCGGCCGTCTCAGTGGTCACAAAAAAGACCACTATCCCAGTGGAAGGTAGCGCGGCCTTAAAAGATGCATAGGATAGAAAGCTGGATGGATTATTGAAACAATCCTTTGAGACTAACGCTTTATCCTTGCAGGCTTCCATTTGTGGGGCTTGGGTGGCGAGAGCATGTCTCAGATGGTCTCAGCACTTACGCTAGGCTCCGCAACTAGAGCAGGACAGTATTAGGGAGCTGGAGCGTCTAGAGTCTGGTTCGGCGTATTTGGCTGATATGCACTATGACTTGATCAGAGCACTGGCAAATAGTATGGCTTCGTTGGTTGCCACCCGGAGATCCTTGTTGCGGAATTGGGCGGCTGATGGCTTGTCGAAGTCGCGTCTCAGTAAGCTTCCGTTTAAAGGGAGGTGGTTGTTTGGAGAAGATCTTGACAAGATCTTGGAGTGGAGGAGTGGCCTAGTGGTTGGGGCAAGGTACTTCAGGCCGGAAGGTCGGGGGTTCAAATCCCACTAGAGGATAGCAACCTTGGGCTTGGAAGGACACGGGTTTCTAGTCCCACAGGTCCTCCTTGTGGTCTTGGGCAAGCCACTTAACTCTCCATAGCCCATGTTCCCTGTAAAATAGTTATCTCCAAGTTATAATGCCCTGTTCAATGTAATTTCAGTTTGTTCAATGTAAACCGCACTGATGCAGAATAGCGTGGTATATAAGAGAAATAAATAAATATAAGTTGGTCAAGGATTTAGGAGAGTCCAAGGGCGGAAGACTTCCAGAGGATAAACCTAAGCAAGGGAAATCTTTACCGGCCTTTTGAGGTCAGTTTAGAGATTTCAGGCGATTTCGCACATCTCACTTGGGTGGTTTTCAAAGGGGGAGATTTGCTTCTAGAGGTCAGGTGTTTTGGGGGTTCGAGGAGCAAATAGAGGCTATGCAGCAGCTTCTGCAGCGACAAATTGTAAACCGCAATGAAATGCGGCGGGTCCCGGTGGGAAGCCAACCGATCGGAGGGCGACTTCAGGAGTTTCTTCCTGCCTGGACCCAAATAATGTCTGACCAGTGGGTGTTGGAGATTATTCGCAAGGGTTATGCGCTGGAATTGGCAAGGCCGGTGCCGGACTCGTTTGATGTCTCCCTGCAAAGGTCCACAGAAAACTGTAGCGGTTTGTCGTACGTTAGATCGGCTGTTACAGCTGGGAGCAGTTGCGCCGGTTCTTATGGCGGATTACGGCGTGGGTTGCTACTCCATTTGTTTCGTGGTGCCAAAAAGGATGGATCCTTCCGTCCTATTCTGGATCTAAAAGGAGTGAATCGCTGCCTTCGCGTAACCCATTTCGGGATGGAAACGTTGAGATCAGTCATTGTGGTGGTGCGTCAAGGAGAGTACTTACGCTTCCGTGAGATCGAGGAAAGTTATTTACACATCCCAATCAGGCAGATGCATCAAAAGTTGCTGCGGTTTGCTCTTCCTTGGGGACATTATCAGTTCTGAGCATTGCCATTCGGTCTGGCGACGGCGCCATGGACCTTCACTAAAATCATGGTGGTGGTGGTGGTAGCAGCGGCGGCATTGCGGAAGGAAGGAGTTCTGGTTCATCCTTATCTCGACGATTGGTTGATTTGGGCAAAGTCCAAGGCCGAGAGCATTCGGGTTACAGACAAGGTGGTGAAGTTTCTTCAGAGTCTCGGCTGGGTGGTCAGCTCAGCCAAGAGCCAATTGGTTCCGTCCCAGGATCTCGAGTATCTAGGAGTGGGGTTCGACACTCAGGAGTGGTGTTTCTGCTGAATCGTCGAGTGCAAGTGCTTCAACAGTTGGTGCACAAGTTCAGGTCCGTTCCGGCGCCCACACCATGGAATTACCTTCTCGTACTGGGGACAATGGTGGTGACTTTGGAAGTAGTGCCGTGGGCCAGGTTTCATATGAGGCCATTACAGAGAGTGCTCCTTTGCCATTGGTCGCATCTGGCCGATTCCCTGAGCAAGCAGCTTCCCTGCCCGCTTCGGGTCAGGCAGTCCCTTCGGTGGTGGCTGCTTCCATGATCTCTGGCGGCGGGAATGCCTCTAGAACAGCCGGAGTGGCTTCCCTTGCTGACGGACGCGAGCCTTGCAGGATAGGGTGCTCATTGTGGGGATCTCTTCGCGCAGGGCACTTGGTCTGTACTGAAAAGCACATGGTCAATCAATCGGCTAGAGCTGAGGGCGGTCTGCCTAGCGTTGCAAACCTTCGAAGCTGCGGTGACAGGTTGGGCGGTTTGAGTGCTATCTGACAGCTCCGCGACGGTAGCCTACGTCAACCGACAGGGCGGTACCGGAAGTGTGGCCATGGAAGAGGAAGCAGAGGCGCTGTTTTCTTGGGTAGAGCTTCGACTACCAGCAATCTCGGCGGCACACATTGCAGGGAAGGACAATGTGGTGTCAGATTTTCTCAGCAGGGTCTGGGTGGATGTCGGAGAATGGGAGTTGCAACCGGACGTATTTGCACAGATAGTTCAAAGATGGGGACTGCCGATTAATGGATCTCATGGTGACCTTTCTGTCAGCAAAGACGAGTCATTTCTTCAGTAGGTGGCGGGAAGGAATCGATGCCCTGATACAACAGTGGCCATCGTCAGGTCTCCTCTCTTTCCTCTGTGGGCACTCATAGGTTGAGTAGTGCAGCCAGATCGAAGCTCATTGGGGAAAAGTATTGTTGGTGGCCCCGGACTGGCCGAGGCACCCGTGGTACGGGAATCCCTGGAGGTTGCCGACATCGGAGAATCTGTTGCTACAGGGTCCGCTTCGAATGCTTCAGGTGGATCGGTTCTCACTTATGGTATGGCCATTGAAAGGGCAAGGTTGAGGAAGAAAGGTTACTCGTCAGCAGTCATCACTACTTTGCTTCGAGCGAGGAAAAAGTCCACATCTCTGGCATATGTGCGCATATGGCGTATATTTTTAAGGACTGGTGCTCGTGGAGGCAAGTACGTGTGGCTACAGTATCCTTTCCCTTAGTGTTAAGTTTCCTGCAGGATGGATTTGATAAGGGTCTGGCAGCCAGTTCTTTGAGAGTTCAATTAGCAGCCCCCTCATGCTATTGAGGCAGTCCAAGGGGTGGCTCTAGGGTCGCATGTGGATGTGTTGCATTTTCTTAAAGCAGTATCCAGGTTGCGGCCCTCATGTAGAGTCACAGTCCCGCTGTGGTATCTCAATTTGGTTTTAGGGGCGTTAGCTAAGGAACCATTTGAGCCTTTACACCAGGCATCGGTTAAAGATATAACCTTAAAGACAGTGTTTTTGTTAGCCATCTATTCAGCGAGACTAATTTCGGAGTTGCAGGCGCTGTCATGTAGAGAGCCGTTTTTGTCTTTTTCCAAGGAAAAGGTGGTGCTGCGACTAGTACCATTGTTTTTGCCAAAGGTAGTTTCTCCGTTTCACCTAAATCAAAAGATTTCTTTTCCAGCCATAGGTTTGGCGGAGGGGAACGTTTCGGACCGTAGTTTACGCCGTTTAGACATAAAAAGGGTACTACAACAGTATTTAAAAGTCTCAAACTTTTTCACAAAACGGGCCGTCTATTCGTGGTGTTCGGAGGTTCCCTCAAAGGGGAGGCAGCGTCTAAAGCAGCCATTTCCAGATGGATTAAGGAGGTAATTGCGTCAGCATATCTGTTGCAAGGACGCCCAGTGCCAGCAGGTTTACAAGCTCACTCTACTAGAGCGCAAGCGGCTTCATGGGCGGAACACAGTTTGGTTCCACCAGTGGAAATTTGTAGAGCGGCCACCTGGTAGTCTCTTCATACTTTCAGTAAGCACTACCGTTTTAGATGTCTTGGCGGCAAACGATGCCTGTTTCGGGTCGGCGGTGTTGCAATCCGTCTGGAAAGGTCCTGCCCAATGAGTACTGCTCTGTTACATCCCAGAGGTGGAGGACTAAACTGGAGGAACGATAAGGAAATAGAAATTATACTTACCTGGTAATTGTTGTTCCTTGAGTGACGACAGTTTAGTCATTATTCCCGCCTGGGGATGGATTCGTTTGCAGTGCGTGGTCAGTGGGAGAAGTAGAAGTCTACAGGTGAGTAGAGCTTTTAATAGGTTCTTTATCGTCTCCATTCTTCATGTCTCTTTTTCTGTCCATTCTTCTTTGTCTTGTCTTTGGTTAAGCGTAGAGCGGAAAGGAGAAGGTACAAAAAGCAGTCCCCTTCTTTCAGGCGAGGAGGTTTGGTGGTTAATTGCGTTAAGGTTAGGCGTTCAGTTTGAGTTTAACGTTGAATTTGATATGATAGCTACTTATTTGTTGCTCCTTTGAGTCTGCTTTTGTCAATAGCTCACTGGGGGCTGATGGGAGAGACCAGCAGGCTATATCCAGTGATGTCACGATTTTGACATGCCTAGTCTCCAAGCTGCAGGAGGAGGTGCACTACCCAGAGGTGGAGGACTAAACTGTCGTCACTCAAGGAATAACAGTTACCAGGTAAGTGTAATTTCTATTTCTGCTCCTCTAGTATGTACTGAAAAGAGAACCTTGACTAAACCATAAGGCAGCAGTTGCAGTACAAATGTTTGCTACTCAACCATGTGGTTTTGTGTTTCTGGAGCTGACCCCCCTTCCTTTGCTCAGGAGGAGACTAGTTACTTGAAGGGGCTTTTCTAAAACCCATACACCAAAGGTCAAGTAGTCTGTTATCTTGGTTAAGGTCTGTGAAGGGGAAACTGGTGGAGTCTAGCTTAAGTTTGCAGATACACTTAAACTGACATAAGTATGGATTGACTACAGTAATAAGACTGTACTGTGGCTATTAGGAATTTTCTTACCAAGTTGCTTCAATGGCAGGACAGCTTTCAAAATGCTGGATATCATCAGTGTCCTCTCATCTTCCTACAGTGACCAAACTGGACCATTTCTCAATAACAGGGGTTCTCCACACAGTCCTTGGGATGTAGCCAGTCTGCTTTCAGGATAAGCACAATGAATATGCATATGAGAGATTAGAAATGTAGAAACATGATGGCAGATAAAGATTATGGAAGGGCAGACTGCATATGCTGTATGCAAATTTACTATTTAGCTGCATTTATATCCCGCTTTTCACCGGGTCAAAGCGGTTGGGGGATATATTTAACACGAGGGGATATGAGACGCATACACTAATACTTACAGGGAACATGGGCAATGGAGGGTTAAGTGGCTTGCCCAAGACCACAAGGAGCACCTGCGGGACTAGAAACCCCAGTCCTTCCGGCCCAAGGTTGCTGTCCTCTAGTGGGATTTGAACCACCGACCTTCCGGCCTGTAGTACCTTGCCCCAACCACTAGGCCACTCCTCCCTATAGTTACCTTTTTTTTGTATACAGTGGAGGTGGTAGTGCATGAAGATCTCTCTCATGCATATTCACTGCATTTATTCTGAAAATGTCAGTGTGTTGCAAGGACTAGGTTGAGAACCCCTGCTTTATAGGAATGAAAAAGAAATGGGGATCCTAAGTGTCTTGGGCTTCAGGGATAGTTCAAATTCTCAATTTTACTGCCTTAGTTACTCCTGGGGAAATTCTGCACACAGTATTTTTAAAAGTTGGCATGATTTTACTTACTTTCTATTTCAATGCAGAATTTCCGTCATGGGGCTTGTCTTCCTCTTTCCAGACCAACTGTCCTTAGGCTTAACCCTCCCAGCAGTCTTGCTCTCTGAACGGTTCTCTCCCACAACCAACAATTTCCATTATCAGCTTTCTCTATCACCTCTCTAGGGTGGACAACTGCCAGCTTTCTTTCTGCTTCCTAGTTCTTTCTCCACATGCTTCCCCCCACTCCCACCTATGCCAACATAATAGAAAGTTAGAACAGAGAAAGTGCTGGTCAGGTTACAGTTTGATTTCCTTTGGCAAGAGTACAGTTACAGATGTTCGTTGATGTGACCTTGGAGGCCCCAAAGGTGTATATAGGGCTGACTTATTCTTTAGGTATTCTGGCACATTTTGTCTGGGGGCCTTGAAAATTAGTGTTCTAAATTTTGGTCCTGTAGTTGCTGGTAGCAAGTGCAGTGCTTTCAGGAAAGGTATTGTAGGCCATGGCCTATATAATAGCCTATACATGTATGAGGCCTGCAAGCTAGGTCTGAGTCCCCACCCCCACCTAGAAATAATAGTGCTGAGAAAGATCAAAGTCAGTGAAGGTCTGAGGATCTGCCTTAAACCACTCTAAACTGCTTTTGATAAGTTTACATAAGAACATAAGATATGCCATACTGGGTCAGACCAAGGTCCATCAAGCCCAGTATTCTGTTTCCAACAGTGGCCAAACTAGGTCATATGTACCTAGCAGTTTCCCCAAGAGACACAAGTTCCACAATGCTTGTACTGGGTCAAGCATTGATATCTTTGGTCACTTCTTAATAATGGTTTATGGACCTTTTCTCCAGGAACTTGTCCAAACCTTTTTTAAACCCAGCTACACTAACAGCCTTTACTACATCCTCCGGTAACAAATTCCAGAGTTTGATTACACGTTGAGAGAAAAAATATTTTCTTTTGTTAGTCTTAAATAGTTTACCCTGTAGCTTCATTGCATGTCCCCTAGTCTTTCTATATTCTGATAACGTAAACAATCGATCTACGTTTACCCGTTCCATTCCGTTTATTAATTTATAGACTTCTATCATATCTCCCCTCAGCCGTCTCTTTTCCAGTTTAAAGAGCCTAATCTTTTTAGCCTTTCTTCATAGGAGTATCCTTCCATCCCCTTTACCATTTTGGTGGCTCTTCTCTGAACCTTTTCTAAAATCGCTATATCCTTTTTAAGATACGGCGACCAGAATTGCACACAATATTCAAGGTGCGGTCTCACCATGGAACGATATAGAGGCATTATAATATCTTTTGTTTTATTTTCCATTCCTTTCCTTATCATACCTAGCATTCTATTTGCTCTCTTGGCCGCCGCTGCACACTGGGCCGAGGGTTTTAACATGGTATCCACAATGACGCCTAAATCTTTTTCCTGGGTGGTGGTTCCTAATGTGGAACCTTGCATTGTGTAACCATAGTTTGGGTTGTTCTTCCCTAGGTGCATAACCTTGCACTTGTCCACATTAAATTTCATCTGCCATTTTGATGCCCAGTCTTCCAATTTATCAAGATCCTCTTGCAATTTTTCACAATCCTCTTCGGTTTTAACAACTTTAAATAGTTTTGTGTCATCTGCAAATTTGATAACCTCACTCGTTATTCCACTTTCCAGGTCATTTATGAATATGTCAAAAAGCAGCGGACCCAGCACAGATCCCTGGGGTACACCACTATTCACCTTTCTCCATTGGGAAAATTGGCCATTTAGCCCTACCCTCTGCTTTTTATCTTTTAACCAGTTCCTGATCCACAATAGAACACTGCCTCCTATCCCATGACTCTTTAGTTTTGCCAAAAGTCTCTGATGAGGAACCTTGTCAAAGGCTTTCTGAAAGTCCAGATACACAATATCAACCGACTCACCTTTGTCCACCTGTTTATTCACTCCTTCAAAAAAACATAACAGATTAGTAAGACAAGATCTTCCTTGTCTAAAGCCATGTTGGCTGTCTCCCATTAGGTTGTGACTATATACATGCTGAGTAATTTTATTCTTTATGATGGTTTCTACCATTTTTCCCGGTACTGACGTCAGGCTCACTGGTCTGTAGTTTCCCGGATCACCCCTGGAACCCTTTTTAAAAATTGGTGTTACATTGGCGATCCTCCAATCTTCAGGTATTAGAGATGATTTTAATGATAGTTCACAGATTACTGATAGCAGGTCTGCAATCTCATATTTCAGTTCTTTCAACACCCTTGGATGTATACCATCCGGCCCAGGTGATTTGCTACTCTTCAGTTTATCTAATAGTTGTAAGACATCTTCCCGATGTATCGATATTTCCTTCAATTCTTCCACACCTTTAAATACCACTTCCGTCATGGGTAACATCCCTACATCTTCCTCAGTAAAGACCGAAGCAAAGAATTCATTCAGTCTCTCCGCTATCGCCTTGTCGCCTCTTAGTGCTCCTTTAACCCCTTTATCATCTAATGGACCAACTGACTCTCTCACAGGTTTTTTGCTACGAATGTACTTGAAAAGGTCTTTATTTCGCGTTATTGCTTCCGCAGCAAGCTTCTTCTCAAATTCTCTCTTTGCCTGCTTTATCAATGCCTTGTTTGTGTTAATCCTTATTCATTTGTGTTAATCCTTATTCAATTCTTTTATGCTGATAGATATGTTCCAGTGTTTTGCATTCTCACATTCTCTGAGCCTAGAAATGACCTTGTAGTAGGGATGTGTTTATGTCTAGAAACTGAGCCTTTGTTAGAATTAGCCTGAGAAGGGGGAACAGGGTGTTAGGCCCAGAGAGGGTCCCTAATTGGACAGGTGCAGGGGGCGTTGGAACCAATAGAAAGTCTGCATGTATCAAGCGGAAGAAAAATGTATAAATGAGTATGTCTCTGTAAGAATGTTGCTCAGTCCTTTTTGAAGCTTGACTCTCTGAGCCTGTGCACAATAAATTGGCTTGGATCTTTGAACTGACTCCTGGTATTATTTATTGCATGCTTATCAGCTGCTACAGTATGATGTGGTCATGCCATTTGCAAACCTCTATTAGTTATGCTCCAGCATTTTGAATTGGAGCTGGTGCAAACTTTGTGGCCTGACCAGTATGTAGGGCATTACAGTAGTCTGCCAGTGGTGATGGCATAGAATATACCACTGTCATGAGTCTTCATGCATCAAGAAGTCTGAACTGCTGCAGGTGATAGTTTTAAAGGTTGCCTGAATTTGTGGGCTCAGTGAATTCAGTAATATCCAGAGATTCTCGACCTGTGATTTTAGGTGACGTTAATGTTTCCCAAAGGAATTTTGATGTCGGAAACATGTCTGCCTCTGTTAGGAATTCACAGAATCTGTGTTTGGTTTGTTTTACCTATTCTTGAGTTGCTGTTAGTCAATTTGCCCAAGCCTGTAGGTAGATCAGGGTCAGTGGGTATGAGTAATTGTACCGCATCGGCATAGATATAAAATGTCTCGTCACTCGAAACAGCTCAGAGACTTGAGGTGAATATTAAATAATAGGTGATAATACTGGATCCCTTTGGTATCCACAGTTAAGTGCCCAGGGTAATGATGTAATGTTGAACCTAACAGACTTATGTTAAAACATGCATACACTGACACTTAAGCCTGTTTCTGCCAGCCGTGCAAGCATGATGATGTGGTCCACAGTGTCAAAGGCTGCTGAGAAATCAAGCAGCAGTAGTAGTATAGATTCCCCCCTGTCATGGTCCATGTAAATCATCAAGCAGGGGATACAAGAAATATCCTCTTTTCTTTACCCAGGTCTGAAGCCACATTGACATGGTGATGGTCCCCTTTCAACTCAACAAAAAGGCTAAAAGAAAAACTATCTTTTATAGGCTTTCTCAGAAAGGGGATACTGATCAGCAGATTTTGTCCTGTCAAGGAATTCTTCTTGGTAGGGAGGGGAGTACACAACAGCCCTTTTTAGTGCTGTTGGCAGCTGCCCTTCCACAAAAGAGGAATTAACCATTTTTGTGGCCCCTTCAGTTGGTCCTCTATTAGCCAGCTGTACAGTCTTGATGGCCAAGGGTCAAGGGAGCAGGTTCCAGGTTGCCATGGTGACTAAACAATCAGGTCTGGGGCTCAGAGTGCTGGGCAGAAGACTGAAGAGGCTGGGAGCGTCTGTCTACCTATGGGGGAAAATGGTCGTAGTAAATTGGGCCTTAAACCTAAACAAAGTAACTCTGATGCACCTTTTGGGGAGGTTGGGGGCATACATTGTGACCTAAATTTTAGACTGGTTCCTAGGTTACAAGAAAATTTGTCAAGGCTTGTTTTTAAGATGACTATTTTTTTGAGAGCTTCCTCTTACCTGGTTTGAATGAGTTCTAGATGACTGCTTGGTGGTAACAAGGAAGTATTCTTTTCTTTATCTGATGCTAGGTAGAACTGTCTGTAGACCCTGATGGGAGACTTTATTTTGTTTGCAAAGTATGTTGCAAAATCATTTGTCTGTTGTGATATGGAAAACTGCTTCTGTTGTGGGGGTTGGAGTAAACTGGTTTTGTTTTTAGTTGTTACTCGGTTAGGGATATAGTGGATCCAAGGTGGCTGCTTAGACTGTCGCTCCACTGGGTTGTTTTCTTGATATGCCTAAAAGGAAAGGGAAGACCAGCATAAGAACATAAGATATGCCATACTGGGTGAGACCAAGGTCCATCAAGCCCAGTATCATGTTTCCAACAGTGGCCAATCTAGGTCATACCTACCTAGCAGTTTCCCCAAAAGACACAGGTTCCACAATGCTTGTATTGGGCCAAGCATTGATGTCCTGGGTCCCTTCTTAATAATGGTTTATGGATCTTTCCTCTAGGAACTTGTCCAAACCTTTTTTTAAACCCAGCTACACTAACAGCTTTTACTACATCCTCCGGTAACAAATTCCAGAGTTTGATTACACGTTGAGTGAAAAAATATTTTCTTTTATTAGTCTTAAATAGTTTACCCTGTAGTTTCATTGCATGTCCCCTAGTCTTTCTATATTCTGATAATGTAAACAATCGATCTACTTTTACCTGTTCCACTCCGTACATTAATTTAATTTATAGACGTCTATCATATCTCCCCTCAGCCGTCTCTTTTCCAGGTTAAAGAGCCCTAACCTTTTTAGCCTTTCTTCATAGGGGTATCCTTCTATTCCCTTTACCATTTTGGTGGCTCTTCTCTGAACCTTTTCTAATATCGCTATATCCTTTTTAAGATATGGCGACCAGAATTGCACACAATATTCAAGGTGCGATCTCACCATGGAACAATATAGAGGCATTATAATATCCTTTGTTTTATTTTCCATTCCTTTCCTTATACCTAGCATTCTTTTTGCTCTCTTGGCCTCCGCTGCACACTGGGCCGAGGGTTTTAACATGTTATCCACAATGACGCCTAAATCTTTTTCCTGGGTGGTGATTCCTAATGTGGAACCTTGCATTGTGTAACCATAGTTTGGGTTGTTCTTCCCTAGGTGCATAACTTTGCACTTGTCCACATTAAATTTCACCTGCCATTTTGATGCCCAGTCTTCCAATTTATCACGATTCTCTTGCAATTTTCCACAATCCTCTTGGGTTTTAACAACTTTAAATAGTTTTGCGTTATCTGCAAATTTGATGACCTGGGAAAGGGAACGATTGAGGTTATTTATGAATATGTCAAATGAATGTCTAGTCGTCTTCACATCCGGAAGCCCCCTTACCTTTGGTTGCCTCAGGTTTATTGGATTGGTACTTGTCCCAGGGGAGTCAGTGAAGTAAGATTTGGTGGATTGCCAGCTTAATGACACTGGGGTTGGAGAGCTCGGCATTGTCTTCTGGCTCTGAGCTATTACCGGTGCTGCGACCATGTCCTCCTGTTGCCGGTTTGTCCACTACGGGAGTACTTAAGGCAGCTTGTCTGGCAAAGGAACAGGCTGTTGCCCTGGCAGAGGGCAGTTCTCTGACTCTGGCTGAATTACGGGCTGTTGCTATGCTTGAGCCTGCAATAGGAGTGTCATACCCCCCCATCGAGAGTATAGCAGCTGGCGGGACTGCTGAATCTGTGACTGGAATTTTACTGTTGGATTCTTCTGCCGAGGACCAGATGACTTTTGGGCAGGAATTTACTTTTTCTTTCTGCTTGGAGAAGCCTATTGTCGTCAATTCGGTTTGGATGGCCATTTCTTCTCTGGATAATGTTTTGGTGCAGCAATCTAATAAGTTAGCCTCTCAAGTTAATGCTGCTTCATTGATGGATGATAAGTGCCGTCGAGTGGGTGTCGACTCATGGCAACCCTGTGGATAGTTGTCCTAAATTGTGTTCGGTCTTCATTAACAGTGAAATAGTGCAAGTTAGGAATCCATTCAGATTTTGCAGTTGATGGGCCTAAAGCATGACAATCACTCTTCAGTTGTTAAATGTTTTCTGCAGTCAAAATTAAGTCAGAACCTTTGGAAAATAAGATTCGCTTCTCCAACCTTCATTTGAAGTTTCCTCGCTCTATTTTCATTACTGTGTTGGGTATTTCTTCAGAGTCTTTGCCCCCTTTATCTAAGGTGTACTACGTCCCCACTGGTAGGAAGAGTGCTACTGGTTCTCAGCTTCCCCTGGGGATTTCCTTATGGATGTGTTGAATCTTTTGGAGTTGTTGAAGCTACAGGGTAAACTATTTAAGACTAATAAAAAATATATTTTTTCACTCAATGTGTAATCAAACTTTGGAATTTTGTTACCGGAGGATGTAGTAAAGACTGTTAGTGTAGCTGGGTTTAAAAAAGGTTTGGACAAGTTCCTGGAGGAAAGTTCCACAAACCATTATTAAAAAGGGACCCAGGATATCAATGCTTGACCCAATACAAGCATTGTGGAACCTGTGTCTTTTGGGGAAACTGCTAGGTACGTATGACCTAGATTGGCTACTGTTGGAAACAGGATACTAGACTTGATGGACCTTGGTCTGACCCAGTATGGCATATCTTATGTTCTTATGACATCTTTTTCTGAGGCTAATGTCTTTCCAGCTACAATGTTTACCTTTTGCATTGCCCGCTGATAAGGAATGGCTTTTCGAATTATATTTTCGTAAACGTGCTTTATCTTTTAGGGGACTCTATGTGAGAATTTCCCCGATTTTGCTCGTGAGGCTCAAACATGAGTTTTTGCTTTACAAACCAGCTGTTGTCCAAATGGGAAGATTTTTTTTTTCAATTTCCATGTAAATGTTTAGGTTTTTTTTATGATCCCTCCCAACTTGATTTGTTCATTTCCCATTTGCTCCCGGCTCCAGAGGGGAGAATGAATGCAGCATTATGTTAGGCTTGTTGGAAAGGCAGACTGTATGGTTCTTTATCCATTTTAGTATGATGGTTTTCCTATCTTGTATTCTCACTATGTTGTTGAGCTAGCTGGCTATTGCAATTGTATTTGGTTGTTCCTTAGTTAATGTGTAATGTATTTTTCCCATTGTATAGTCCTTTTTCTTTACAAGTATATTTGCTTGTTTAATTTGTGGAAATTGCATAACTATTAAAATAATAATAAATGTAGTTACTTGGTTGAATTTGCAGGAAGCCTGCTCAGTGGTGTGAAGTATTTGTTTTCTGGCAATTGTTAAGACTTGGTGGTACATTGTCATATTTCCTAGAGCTGAGCCTGTCCTTGTCCAGGTGAGATTATGCTATCTCCTTTCCAATTTGTCCTTGATACTTAACTTGTAGTTCTAGGAAGAATCAAGTGGATCGTTTGTAAGACATAGCTCCTTCCCTCACCAAGTGCTATTTTTTTCTTTTAAGACCATTGCTAAGTATATATTTCAGATGTCAACCTGCTCTGATACTGCAGTCATATTTCCATTTACATTGAGAAATAAAAATTGAAAACATAAGCATCCCCATAAAAGGTGAAATAAGATACCTTGGCGTTATCATAGACAGAACGTTAAGTCTAACACACATCAGGAATACAACAAACACAATATATAATAAATTAAGATATCTTAAAAATCTAAAACCATTATTATCAAATCTGGACTTCAGATCAGTCCTTCAAGCCCTGATCCTGCCTCACTTAGATTTTAGTAACATAATTCTTCAAGGTATTCCAAAACATGCTTTACACCAACTAAAAGTAGCACATGTTGCTGCAAGAATGCTTATAAATGCAGGTCCAACTGAACACACAACCCCTATACTGTACAAACTTCACTGGTTACCTATACAAAGTAGGATAAAATATAAAGTTATCATAACGTTCAAATTGATAAGAGATATAGCCCCATCATATCTGATCTACTGACAATTCATTCAAGGACCAGAACAGTGAGACAAAGGAACCTGAACACACTACTTGTTCCAAACAACTTTTCAAAACTCAATAAAACTACAACAAATAGGGCATTCAGCTTCAATGCTCCTTTAATATGGAACGCTCTGCCGGATAAACTCAGAGGTATCACAGATCTTTCAGCATTTCGAAAAGATCTTAAAACTCACCTATTTATAGAGTACTTTGGAGACTCATTCCCAATAGATGAAATATTTCCCACTTAAACTCATGTATACTCATATTCATTAATTCACAACTTACTTTTTCCTTTTTCTTACTCTATCTTACAATACCCAATTCTCCTCCACATTATCACATTTACTCTTTACACTAATAATTCTAGTGAACTACAGTACATTTTTCCTTGCTCAAATAAGATTTTTGAAATTTGTAAATATTTAAATCTGTATATATGTTTAAACTATTTATATACCTAATCAGCATTTACTCAGCATTGTAACCCTCAAATTACCATTTTTATTATATACAATTTAATGTTCACTGTAATTTCAATTGTTTGAATAAGTTTCAATGTAATGTTCAAGTTTTGTGCTATGTAAACCGCTTTGATTTTTCTGAAAGGCGGTATATAAAACCGTTCAATAAATAAAATAAATAAATAAATAAATAGTAGAGAGTCTCTAGGAAATTCTCTCAGCTGTCCCTCTCGCTGTCTGCCCTCCCCAGTTTTCTGTCCCCAGACATTCCCTCTTTCCACCTGTACACAACAGTAGCTTGCTCCTTGCTCTTCTCTACCCGGTATTAACTTCTCCCTTTCTGTTTTAACCCCCACCCCAGCCCATAGCAGTAGTTTTGTTTCTCTTTCTTGTTCCTGTTCTCTGTTTTTTCTCCCCTTTCCAAGTGATGCAGTGGAGAAAGGAAGGAAATGCAGAAGCATTTGAGTTGCTGCTGATAGCTGCCTGTGCAGAATCCTGCAATGAGGGGGATTCTGTGTAAACTTCTGAAATGCACAGAATTTCCCAAAAGTAATTTGTGTTCTTTATAATTCTATAAAACATGCATATGCTGCATAGATCTCAAAGTGTGCTATTGACTAGCAGAATTTTGAAATTGGATGAAAGGCTCAAATTTTAATGGAAGTGGTGGAGCCCGCTTGAAAGGGCATGACAGATGAATTCTTACACCATGCTTTATGACTTTATGTGATGGAATTTATAAATATCTAGCATGCCATTCACTACTTGGCAGAGGAATAGGCTACTATTTTTTTTTAAATGAGGCCAGTTTCTTTCAGGGGGGATGTTCTTTAGTTTTGAAATGAAAGTAGGTATCTCAGTGAAACCAGAAATGATAAATGCATCATTTTCCGTCAATAGTGCACATGTCTGCGAGACTGCACACTATTGAGCAATAGGATGCACTGTTTGTGCATGTGTGAACAGTATGCCCTATTGCTCAATATTGTGCTGAATTGACGAGAGAGGGTGCAGCATTTTAAATAATATGAAGACGAAAAAGAAACAAAAACTTGAATTTTCTTTTTTCTTGGCTGGCACATCCCCCTAGTTGTTTTTTGTATTAGACTAGCATAAAACATATCCAACAAAGTTTTTAAGAACAAAATGCTACTGTATTTAAAACTCTTTTTTTTTAGAACTCTGTTCAAATTGATCTTTTTATAGGCTGAAGTCATTTGAAAATAACTCCTAAAGTACAGTACATCTGCATGTGTGGTGTGTGTTTTCTTCTCCCTCCCCCCTTTTATTTTGTAAGGATTATAATAGAACATTTTGGTGATAGCATCTCCAGATGGGTTAGTCGGGTACAAAACTTGATAGGAATGAACTTTTCTTCCTACTGGATGTGATCTTGGTCTCTGAAACCTATTGCTGGTGCTTGTTGTAACACCTGCATTGTGCCAAAGAACTTCCGTTTTGGATTTCAGAGGATGTGATGTGTAAACACAGGTCCTGATTTCCTGTGGCAAATTTAAAAGAGAAACTGTAGCAACAATGTGGTATGTTTTTTTTCCATAAATTAGAATTGGATCTACATATTAAATGGATGTACAGTATGTACAATTTAATTACCTGCTTTCATTTCCCTCCTCAAAAAGACCCATATTACTCTCTTTGGGGCAAAACAGGAGAGAATCCTTGAACACTATTTCCCCCCCCCCCCTGTAAATTCTGGTGTTGCTAGAGATCCTTGGGTGTAAGTTTGTGGGGTGAGGTTTTTCTTTTTCCCAGGTGTTAAATTCCTCTCCCTCCCCCCTTGTCCAGGAACACTGCCATCGGGGAGTAGGTTCATGTGGTGTGTTGTGTTCCTGTTGACTTTTTATTCTAAGACTCCTCTGAGATTTGATTTAGTTACCTATCTAGATGGAAACTGGAGTACAAATGGCAAAAGTAGTTCATTTTATATTTTTCTTTTAATATTGTGGTGGTCTCTTAGGTTCCTTTTTAAAGCTAGTTATGAGGTCGTGGTGGTGGTCAGTTTTGTTCCCATCTTTGTAGCTTTAATCAATTCTGGCTCTTTGACTAGAAAGTACTGCAAATAGTGTAGCCTGTTTGTTTTCACAGTGAGGCTATTCTTTGTGTTGCTTTTATTTAGTATAACTAACTACAGAGATCTTTTGCACCACCGCTGTACAATTGGCAGTGATTTGAGTTCAGGCATATCAAGATCCTCAAAATATTATCTCTTGATTTTTAATATGACAATCCTAGCAGAAAAATAACTGTTTACATTTTTTTTTCAAATTTCATATTTACCAGTATATCTTGTCTGTGTTCCATTTCACCACATCCACTTTACTGATTTCTGTGATGTCGCATTTAGTTCCATCGTTAATTCCAAGAGCTCATCTGTTTCCACTGTGATTAAATGTTAAGTTTTCTTTTAGGGTTGCCAGCCAGGTAATCACCATAAAAAAATATACCAAATTTATTGAAATGAAATATAGAAAATCGCAATCAAAGCAAAAAATGTCTAATTCAAACTTTTTACTTATACCCACCCTGATGTGGGAAGAATGAGTGTGGTGTATATCTTGGAATGTGTATGGACTTGGTTCTCCAGTGAAATGGTAAAGAAATATTACAATCCTTAGAGACATAATTCTATGGTAGCATTGTTTATAGGAAACCAATATGGGTCAGGTTGAACGCGCTAAATTGTGATGGTGGGTGGGACGCGTTTTCACTATTGCCGGTGCAAGAGGTGTATGTAGCAATCCTAATGTGTAAAGATGGTGGTGTTTGAGTGGGAAATACTGGATAGTATTGGATGCTATTCTATTGTAGGGAGAGTGTTTTGTGCTTTAGCCCATTGCCCTCTGCACCTTCTATATCTTGAATGTTTGTTTTCAACCCTGCATGTTTAATACAAGTAACCCACTTTCTTGACCAAGTCTGAGGTAGGCCACCTGTTCTCAGAGGTGACTTTGATGTTTTTAGATGACGAACTGGACAGGTCAGGTGGAAAAGTGTGAGGCCTAGACCTAGCTTCAAAGGGATTCCAGAAATTCTGTGAAACCTTTGGAACACATTTGTATGACATGTGGAGGGTATTGTATCCTCAAAAGATTATATACACACCTCCTGAATGTATGGCACAGGGTCTAGGATTGATTATTTTGTTAGCAATCAGCAATATGATTGCATATTTTCCAGTGGGTGGAAATTTGGCCCTTGGAGGTTGCAGAACGCATTTTAATACAGGCTGACCTTCAGTGGAAGGTGAGAATTGGGGGCACTAGCCCTGGAATCCTCAGTTCTATAGCAATGAGATGCTTAGTCGATATTTGACAGAAATGGATGGAGTATGAGCAACATAATGAGGTCCATAAAGAAAATGCTGTGTTCTTCTGGGAAGCTGCAAAGTCTGTCTTTAAGAGGAGACATAATTACTTTAGAGGCTGGCAGATGCTGAGCGATTTGTGCCCTGTTGAGATTGCAACAATAGGTACGTAATCTACAGGCATCCAATTAGACTAGGGCAGATCCATCAGCTGCACTGATGGTGTTGAACACTCATTTGTCAAAGGGCACATAATACAGAATTGACTTATAGATTGAAAATTTAGCAATATGAGGATAAGGTTTAGGGATATGTTTTCTCTTGTGAAATGCTGCAGCAATCCCCAATAAGTAGCAGAGCTGAGGAAGGCGAATGGAACTTGACCACTGTGTCTGAGGAATTTGGGGAGGAGTTCAGGGATATTTAGTCTGCTGTATGCTAAAGATCCTTAGGAAAAGAGTGGAAACTAATATCTGAGCCATGTATAATTCTGTAATTTAACTGCAGAACATCAGGAACTTTACAATGCCCCCATAACAGCAGACGTATAGCATGTTATAGATCGGGCAGTGTGACACAGAGCATCAGGCCTGGATGGCTTTGGCAGTGAACTAGATAACATCTTAATAAGGTTTGTCTCAGCACAGATTTTGAATAGCTTATTGCTGCTGAACCTTCTTGCCATTTATAAAAAAAAAAAATCATGCTTTTGATACAGGAGACTCCAAAGTCAAAGATCCACAATTTATGGGCCAGTAAGACTATCTTTGAATTTTGACCATAAGCTATTAGCAAATATATTGGCTGATTGATGTCTGGTGGGGATGATACCTCATCTTGTGTTGGTGGGGTAGCTGGGCTTTGAGAGGCCGATACCCAGAGCTTAATTTGCACAGACTTATTTTTACTTCAGTGGAATGTGGCTGAAGTAGAGAGGACCCACTTCTCCCTGCTGGTCAGCTTTGATGCTGGAAAAAGCTCTTGACTAGGTGGGTTTGGACTACTTATTGATGTGATGGGTTTGTGCAAGCTGTCAGATTTATAGTCCAACCTGGCTGCTTCTGTTGTGAATGGGTCTCTATCAGCTACTTTCACAGCAGAGTGGCACATGCCTTGTCTCCTTTGTCTGAGCATGCCTGGATTCTACAAAAGCAAGAGATCTAATTTGAGAACAATCAAGTGGTGGCGTTGCAAGGAATACATTTTAAAATAGCCTTTGCAGATGTTATGCTTCACTTTGGAGCTAGAAATGGTGGTATGAAACTTGATGGCTGACATTAAGAGCTTTGGGTCTTCTGGATATAAACTAAATTTTTGTATATCGGAAGCACCACCACTGGGTGATTCAGACAGTATTTATTTATTTATTGCTTTTATATACCGCGCTCTTTAAAATCAGTGCAGTTTACAGGTAACATCTATGCATTTCAGGATGTCTGTTATGCACTTAGTGAACGGGAGATACAACTTGGATTTCAAACTGGGGGAACTATTTACAGTATCTACAACTATGTACATTATAGCTATGAATTGTCTTGTGGTTTATCATTGTTAGCTGGGTGAAAGGTGGCTAAGGTTGGGCTGTGAGTAGTGTAGGAAAAGGTGGTGTGTTAGCGCTTTTCTGAATTGAGCAATCTCGGTAATTTCTCGAATGGAGGTTGGGAGCGCATTCCAGCAGATGGGAGCATAAAACTTAAAAGCTCTGCTCTTCATTGCTTGGGTGCGTTTAGTTATTTTGTTGGGGGTCTGAAGGGTATTGATGGCGAATGACGACCTTGCTCTGTTTGCCGGGGTAGGGTGGAGCAGATCCATTAGGGAGGAGGAGGACATGTTGATGGCCTTAAAAGTCATCAGGAGTACTTTATATGTGGTCTGACAGTAGATTGGTAGCCAGTGCAAGTCCTTTAGAATCGGGGTGATATGGTCTCCTCTGGAGGCTCCGTGTAGGAAGCGTGCCGCGGTATTCATTGCTAGTTGTAACGGGCTTAATGTGTTCTTGGGTAGGCCATGAAGGATCGCATTGGCATAGTCAAAGTGGGGGGTCACAAGGGCCTGAAAGACTGTCCTGAAGTCGTCTGGTTGCAATAGGGGTCGGAGATGTCTCAGTGTTCGTATTTTATGGTGGATCTGCCTGATGATGCTGATGTGCGTTTTGAACTCGAGCTGCTGGTCTGATGTGACACCGAGGTAGCGGATAGTGGGTTTTTCTTGTGAGCCCAGCGTCTCTTGTCTTTAGTGCCGGTGGAGGGGAGAAAGATAGATTGATTTCTTGTAATGAAGAGTACGTCTGTTTTGCTGAAGTTTATTTTGAGACCCTGTGCGTGGAACCAGTCCGTTACAGCCTCGAAGCATTTTATTAGTGGGGAGAAATCCGGATTGTCAATCGAGAATAGGATGAAGAGTAGTACATCATCGGCATAGATCAGACATGAGACGTTGAAGGAGCGGATTACTTCACATATGGGTTGCATGTATATGTTGAATAAAAGGGCAGAGAGTGAGGAGCCTTGAGGTACACCATGTTTTTGTTGGAAAGGTTCAGAGGTTGTAGTACCTGTACAAACCTGCTGCCATCTGATGGTTAGATACGATTTGCACCAGCTCAATGCTGAGCCGCTGATTCCCTTATCTTGAAGCCGTATCAGAAGTTGATCATGGTTTACGGAGTCAAACGCGGCGGCAATGTCCAGGAAAATCAATACAAATCCTTGTTTGTCGGTTCCTGTGATCAGTGTGTTGATTAGTGTGGTAAGGAGAGTTTCCACGCCGTGTGATTCTCGAAAGCCATGTTGGGATGGGTCCAGGGGAGCCGTGGAGTCAATGTGGTCCTGTATTTGGCGCTGAACGACCTTCTCGATTAGCTTTGCTAGCAGTGGGATGCTCGATATTGGTCGATATGATTCCACCTTCTGGGGATTTAGTTTGGTGTTCTCCAGAAGGGGCCCGATTGATGTATGCTTGAGGCATGATGGGAATAGACCTGTGGAGAAGGATAAGTCTATGATTTTGCATAGTATAGGGCTGATTTCCTTACGTAGTGCTCTTATCCAAAATGCTGGACAAGGGTCGTTTGGGGCAGTGGTGGCATTGACGATAGTGATGTCCTCAATTTCTGTAGCTGTTGGTGTCATGATAGTGGTAAGTGGCTTAAGTTGTGCTAGGCTGCTGCTGGAGCTGGACAGCGTGGCTTTGCTGACGTTATTGGGTTTGGCCAGTAAGTAATCTGCATAGTCCTGTGGGTGAATCATGGTCAGTTGGGGGGGGGGGCTAGGGTTCCTTAGTTAGGGTTTTTACAATATTGAAAAGCTCGTGGGGTTTGTTCAGGGTACGGTTCAGGAGTTTGGAGTGGTGTTCTCTCATTATCGCTGATATTGAATCCCGATGTTTCTTAAGGTGGGAGGTGTATGCTGTCAGGTCTGTTTGGGACCGTGTACGTCGCCATTTTCTTTCTAGTTTCCTTAGCAGAAGTAGTGAGGTTCTTAGTTCGGTGGTGTACCAATGTGCAGCTTTTCTACTTCCTGGGTGCTTGCCTGGGGCAAGTGGTTTGGTTTGGGCAGGTTTGCAGGCAAAGGAGCTCAGGCCGTTTGTTCCAAGAGGCCATCATCTCTTCGAGGTTCAGAGGTGCAGATATGATGTTAGGTAGGACCTCCTTTATGATTGTTTCTTTGTCAAAGGATCTGAAGCGTCCTGTGGGTGTTGCTGTTTTTTCGGTTAATCTCTTTGTTCATTATCCTGCTGAAGAGGTATTTGGAATTGGATTAGGTTGTGATCCGACCATGGGACGGGTGAGAACTGTCGTGATTGTATTTTGACTTCCCATCTGGTTGAGGGTTGAAGATGAGTTCTAGTTTGTTCCCTTTTTGATGGGTGGGGGCATCAACTATTTGTTCGTATCCTAGGTTGTTGAATACCTCAAGGAAGGCGTTGACGTGACTGTCTTGCAGGGCTGGCAGGTTAAAATCTCCCAGTACCCAGTTTGGCTTACGTGTGTTTTTGGGGTTGGAAGCTAGGTCAAGTATAGTTGCGAGGTCTTCAGGGGACGCAGTTGGGTATCTATAGATAAGGTTAATAGTACTATGGTTGTTGGATATGGTGATTACATCAAGATGAGCTGAGCTATTAGAGCTGATCGTTTGATATTGGAGATCCGCTTTTGCAAGAATGAGAGCACCACCTCCTCTGCGGTCCGTTCTATGGCAAGAATGTATTGAGAAGTCCGGGGGGATGAGTTGATTGAGTACTGAGTCTGAGATAGTGAGCCATGATTGTTAATAGCAGGATGTCTAGTTTGTGTTGTGTTATGAGGTCAATAATAGCTGGCCACTTTTTACGGACTGACCGAGCATTTATGAGTGCACATTTTAGGTTGCGCAGGTTTTGGTGCTGCTCCTCTTTGGGTTTTGTAGTGTATTGAAGTGGTATGTGGATTAAGTATGAGTGAGGGTTATGGGGGGGGTTCTGTCAGTATGTGGTGTGTTACTGTATTGGGTTTGCACAATTGGGATTGGGTTATGGGTAGAGGCGGATGATAGGGTGCCAATGAGGAGAATGCTGATGAGGTATAGACTAGATAGGGTTATAATGGATATGACCATGTTGAGCTGGTTCAGTGCTTCCTGTGAGTGGTGGGATTTCTTTGCTGAAGATGTGTATGATGGTGGGGCCTTCTTACCAGAGTGTGTGGTATGCCGTGTTTTGTGGTGGCTAACTAGTGGTTGAGGTGTGGATACTTGCAGCAACGATAGCAGCAGAGTACTGGCAGTGAGTAGCAGTGGGAAGCACAGTTAGCTGTTCAGGTCCACCGTTCAGATCACTGTTGCGTTTACTGCTTCTTGAGGGTGCTCCTACTGGGTTTGTTTCCACTTCATCTGGTATCGTTGAAGTTGGCAGAGAGACTTCCCTCTTCAATGGACGGAGTGGGCATTTTGCTATTTAAGAGTTCAGATCTGAGTAAAAATCTAAGCTGTATTGGCTCGATATAGAGCAGTGTCTTAATTTTATGAAAGAGAAACTAGAGATATGGTGCCTGACCAGTGGCAACTTTTGGTTTCTGCTTGGGGCATGGCCTTCAAATTTGTGCGGAAGGATAGCGATTGCCTGTGAGTGAGTGATTCCAAGATGGTGACCACTGAACTTCAAAGCCCGTGTTCTCCCACTGCATCTACAGGCATGGCAGCGAATGAAGTGATGGCTGCAGTTGTGAATGTGCTTGAAGGGAGGTTTGGGCGACTTTACTCTAAGATAGAAGAAATGACCAACAGTATAGAGTCCTCGGGGTCAGGTTTTGGCTCTGGAGCAACAGATGGAGGCTGCAGAGGAGATGACATGATAGACTGACAGTGAGCTCGCAACCCTGAAGGAGGCCTTGGCGCGGCATATGGAGAAATTTTTACGATTTAGCAAACCAATCCTGCCACAATAACTTCTGGCTTTTGGAGGTCCCAGAAAGTGGCAGATCAGGAGCTTCGGGGTTTTCTAGAGACTTGATTCACTTCTAGCCTTGCTCAAGATAAGAACTTAGCACAATAACTTAGGATCTCTATTGATTGGCTATGACCCAATGCGATGCGCTGCTCAGAGCAAGACCGGTGATAGCCTGCTTCCTTAATTTTGGGCATAAAGAGGCGGTGTTGAGAGAAGCTTGGAACAATTGAGAGCTGGCTCATGGAGGTCAAAGGCTCTTAGCATTCCAGGACTATTCTGCCATAGTGGTCCAGAAGCACAAGGAGTAGTTCTCAGCGGTGTGTTCATAGCTGTATTAAAAAAAAAAAACCAAAGTGTGAATTGCCTTAAAATTCCTGGCTAAGCTGAGACTTGTGCACTATGGTGTGGCCCATCTCTTCACCTTGCTGGAGGAAGCTCAAAGTTCTGCAAGGGTCAGAAGGTTGGCGCTGAGGGTGATACTGTGGCCTAGCTGGGCCATCATCATGTGGACATAAACTGTGCTCTCTGTGTGTGGCTGGAGGAGCCCTGTTGGGCTTGTACCTTTTGCTGATTTTGTTCAGAGCACAGGGCAGTCTCAGGTTGAGGATCTAGGTTGGCAGGCCTCTGGATTGGTCTTGTTTGATGTGGGGGGACTTGTGGCTGGGGTTTTGTTCTTTTATTTTGGGTTCTCTCATCACTTAGTGGGGTTGTCTGCTTGGGTGGATGTGGAGCCTTTGCGTTTTTGGCATTTGGAGGAAGCTTCTGCTTCATCACTTGAAGATTGACCAGCTGTGGGCTGTTCAGGAGCTGAACAGAGTACCCAAGTTCCAAGCTATGTGGGAGGATTATAGTCACACTCTGTTGTCCCCCTCCCCTCCCACTCCGGATGAGGAGCCTGGTTTTGAATAATCTCTAAGGCATTGAGTTTGTGGGCTCTGGGTCCACGGGTGGTCACAAAGAAGAGAGGATTAGAGTAAGGGCGGGGCATAGGCTGGTTGGGGAAGATTTGGCTATTAATGGTTGTGTGGGTGGATAGGGGATTGGGTGGTCACTGTTGTTCGGGAAGGGTTGGTGGGTGTACTGTTTTGAGTGTAGATGTACGCCTCAGCTGGTGCAACAGTGTCCCCGCACTGCTGGGGCGATCATTACATTTGCACATTTTTTTGTGTATTCTTCAGGGGGGAGGGGGACAGAGTTTGGGAGTAATGTGTAAAAAGTTAAAAAGGCTTTGTAATGGCGGTGTTACTTGCTTTGTATTTGTTTCTCTCTTTTTGGCTGCTTGTGGTGGTGATTTTTCAATAAAGATGACTTGAACTAAAATGACTGCTTACAATGCAAATGCTCCCCATTTGTTGTGTTAAACAGGGATATAGTTCAGATGGAGACAATGCTCTGGCCTGTCTTGTAGAAGGAATGGAGGAGTAGCCAGCTGCTTAGAGCACTGGCTTGCTAACCAAGAGATCAGGGTTGAGTCCCACTAGCAGTCCTTGTGGTCTTGGGCAAGTCACTTTAACCCTTCATTGCCTCGGAAGAAAGACATGGCAATCTACTTCAAGTCACACTGCCAAGAAAACCCAAGAGGTGCTAGGTCACCAGAAGTCTGCATTGATTTGAGGGCACGCAATGCATGCATGTCTTGTGGAAGGAGGAAAAGGCCAGAATACAGCTGGAAGTTTTGGGCCCCTGGGGTCTGTGGTGAATAGGCCTCCTGGATACAGGAAAATACAATCTGGCCTATTTGTTCGGGCATGTCTTTAATTGGCTGTTTGGAAAGGATTACTATAAACTACAGTCAGTGTTTCTTTCTATCCCTTGGTCCCCAGATTTTGTTCAGTGTAGTGTGTTTTAGGAGAGCCCCTGTAGTGTGGATGGAAGTACTTATGAATACTTCAGAACCACCTGATTCAGAATTAAGAACGTAAGATATGCCATGCTAGGTCAGATAGCTATATTCCTTCCCAAACAGAGTAATGCTGATTTTGAACCTCAGACTTCAAACTTTGGGACTACAAGGAGAGATTTTAACATACTTATGATCTTCTTTCCTTGAATCCAGTCGAGTGGAGTGGGGTTATGTTCCCCTGCCACTAGGTGGAGGCAGCTTTCAGCAACTTCCAATGATATCACCTCATAAATCCTTTGATACAGCGCTGAGTGAAGCTAGCATAGTACTTCCATACAGTAAACAAAACTGAAAAATGCAGAAAAAGCACTTGGATAATGTTGATAAATACAAACAATTTTGTCACTATGAGTGTGATCAAGTACTTGGCTTTCTTACTGTAAAAAAAAAAAAAAAAAAAAAAGTGGAGCCAGACCACAAGGCTGACTAGAACTTCCATGGCAGCCGGACTCCCCCACCCCCCAACTTGCAGAACTAGTCTCCTGGGCATTAGTATTGCTAACATGGCCAAAAGGTGGTAGGCTTTCCAACCTGCAGGAGTCATTTTCCAGGTAGTTCCTGGACTGGTTTAGGAAGATGCAAGGACAGGTTATCAAGTATGTTAAAATTTCTCCTTATCCTGCTAGACCAACCCAGATGAGTGGGATATACCCAAGCAGTTGGGATGCAGGATGGGTGGAAGACTACCAGCAGGATAGACTGCCCTGCAAGAGAATCATCTGCATAACTTCCAGAAGCATCCTGAGGGCCTCACAAAGATCATTTATGGCCAGGAGGATTATAACGGTCCTCGGGTGGAATCCACGTAAGTGTTCCCACAGAGGGTTGCACTCAGTGGAGGGAACTGCAACTCCTGAGTGCACTTTCTAGGTAGGTTGCTAGCAGGCTTGATGTCTGCCAGCAATTCTCTCAAACTGGCAAGAACGGAGAAGGTCCGATTGACAGGAGCATGAGAAACTGCGATGAACTCCAGCAACACCCGCTACCCATCCATGAGATACAGTGAGGAGTCTGAAGAGCCTTCTCTACAAAGGAAGGCAGGGCCACAATCCAGTCATAATGAATAAAGGGAGGCAGCTTCCTTGAAGAAAGATGGCAAAGGCTTTGCTGCAAAAAGAAGCCCTCAAAAGAATCAGAGAGGCATACTTGAAGCCAACAGTTGCCCTTTACTGGATGCCAGACATGTCAGGAATGGATTGCCAAGGACCCCAAGAAGTATCCTTGTAGGGCCCTCTGCCACAGGAGCCCCCTAAAGACCCAACAGAGCCTTCAAATAGGCAGAACTGCTTCACTCCTGCTGACAGAAGCCTTATCTAGATCCTCCCCCCCCCTCCCTGAAAGGAGTTCTTGGAGGCAAGGCCCATAGCAGAACAGGGCCACCAATGGATCACCCGCCCCTACCCCCCCCCCCCCCCGGGTACTGGGCCAAATTGTAGTCCACACTGAACTGCTAAAAGGCTCTAACATCTGCTAAGGGCACTGAGATCACCGGGTACAGATGCACCAGATACCAAGCAACTTAACCAGACCAGCTCACATCCCACCAACGGTTAGCTATGCTCAATCCTCTATTGTTAGGAAGTTTGTAATCTAGCAATGTTTTCCCCTCCTTTTCCAGCTGAAGAACATGAATGACTTGTACATCCTATGCTAGCATGTTTTCAGTTCTTTTTTTTAATGTAAAACTGTTACTGTTTTTTGTAAACCACTTTGACCTGGAGAAAAGCAGTATAGACAAATGCGCCTGCCAGAGCCAGGTCCTAAGTGAAAAGGTGCTGGAAACTGCCTTGCCAGGAGCCCCCATTGTGCTGCTTCTGTAGGCCATTACCTAGCAAGTGAGAGAGAACCACACCATTTGGCCCAAGAGTCCACAAAATGCATTGTGTGAGTTCAATCTGGGACCCTTTGGTCCTTTTCTAATGGTCCTATCAACCTGTGCAGAAGACTGCTTACCCAGGATCAGAGGGGAGACCACGTGGCTTTCCTCCCGTAAGCTGTTCCAAAAGAAGAGCCTCTTAGCCTGCTATCCACAGAATCCCTGAAGCCGCTCCTCAGCTGGCATCCACTGGAGAGGCCAACACGTGGGGTAATGAAAGGCCACATCTTCGCCCTAAGATATTTCTTTGTAGGATGGCTAAATTCTCACTTTGCCTGGACTTGCAGAGTTGAGACACAGGCCATATGCTTCTAGACCACATGCTAATGAAGCTTGTGATATGCGCTGCAGCTAGGCCCTAGACATATCCTAGTCCCCTAGCTGTTGTCTGTGTTGACTACCTTGTCCCTGCTCTTCAGAGCTTGCATTCTCTTACATGTCTTTGTACAGCGCTGCATACGTCTTGTAGTGCTATATAAATGATCAGTAGTAGAAACACAGGCCATGTGGTCTCTTTCTGCCGTCATGTTTCTATCTAGTCTGCCTTTCCATATCAACCACAACAGTCCCCTTTTTATCTTTAGAGATCCTCTGTTTGTCCCATGCATTTTTGAATTCAGATACTGTCCTCATCTCTTCCACCTCCACTGGAAGACTATTCCACACATCTACCACTCTTTCCGTAAAGAAATATTTCAGCATATTACTTCTGAATCTGTCCCCTTTCACCCTCCTCCTATATCCCCTCATATAAGAAATTGCTTTCAATCGAAAGAGGCTGCTCTCCTGTGCATTTATGCCATGGAGGTATTTAAATGTCTCAATCATATCACCTCTATCCCACCTTTTCTCTAAAATCTACATATTAAGATCCTTTAAGTTTGTCCTCATGCTTTATAACTAAGACCACTAACCATTTTAGTAGCCACCTCCTGCACAGACTCCAACCTGTTTATATCCTTTTGAAGGTGCAGTCTCCAGAATTGCACATAATATTCCAAATGAGGTTGCACCAAAAACTTATACGGAGGCACTATCATCTCCTTCTGCTGGCCATTCCTCTTCCTATGCACCCAAGCATCCTTCTAGCTCTCACTGTCGCCTTTTCTACCTGTTAAGCTACTTTAAGATCATCAGACACAATCATGCCTAGGTCCTGCTCTTTTGTGGACAGAAGTATTTCATCCCCCTATACTGTATCTCTCTCCCTTGGATTGCTGCAGCCCAAATGCATGACCCTACATTTTTTGACATTAAATCTCAGCTACCAAATTCTAGACCATTCTTCAAGCCTAGCTAGATCCCTCCTTATGTTATCTACACCTTCCTGGGTGTCTACTCTATTTAAGATTTTGGTATCATCCGCGAAGAGGCAAATCTTACCTGACAGCCCTTCCGCTATATCACTAACAAAGATGTTTAAAAAGAATCAAAGGACAGATCCCTGTGGCGTATTGCTGGTAACCAGCTGCTCCTCAGTTAGCTCCATTTACCTGTACCCTTTGTCGCCTCCCACTCAATGAATTTCTAACCCATATATAAACATAGGATATTCAGATGCCCTGCCACCCAACAGTGCAGCTGAATGGTAGCAAGAATTTCTCCTGGACCCACAAGTTCTGCTTCAGTAGAAAGCATGCATGACCATCAGAGCCACATTTGTGATCCACTCAGCTGCTTCCCTTAAAGGAGCTGCAAGCTGCCCCAGGTTGAAGATGACTGCTTTGGCCTCCATGCAGAAGACCCCTCCTTAGGGCCCTGTTAGGGGACAGTCCTTGGTCCAACTAGACCGGCTCTCTCATCTCTAGCTCTTCCAGCTGGAAGCCATGCTGACAAGCCTCTCTTTAAACAAAACATTGCAGAGCTACAGCTGTGCCAGGGACCAAGGGGACTAGTATGCTATCCTTGCCTGAAAGCTATCTCCAAAATCTATGAAGCCACTGTAATGTTCCTAAAGCCTTAATAGGACAGGGCTGAGGAAAGATGGGTCTTGCAGGGACCCCTCCTAGCCTATGGAGGAACAGTTACTATTCTGCCCTCCTCGTACTTACCATGTGGTGGCCGTAATGCCACTTGAGACCACCTTCAGCCAAACGTCATAGTGGAAGTCTGGGCTCACAGAGGAACAGAGGAGTGCAAGCCAGAAGCAGGGGCTGTGACCTTTCTAGCTGCCCATGAAAAGAGCACTTGTGGACTCGGTATTCACTTGGCTAGCTGCTTTTCAGACCTCCTATCTGAAGGCTCTTTCAAGAGCTGCAGCACAAGCCGGCCCATAAGTGGGCCCGTGGGCCCCTGGCACTCAGTGCCATCCTACTATGCTGTCCTCTTGTCGGTCCCACATAGTCCACCAAAGTGGCTGCAAAGTTCACTGGAGGCTAAGAAGAAAAAAATGGAGCATATTCACTTTCAGATGCGGTTGGTTATTCTCATCAGAAATAAATTAAGGCCCCGAGACTGATTAATCTTAAGGTGAACAAAGTCCATAAGACGTTTTAGGTATAGTTGTATAAGTATCCCCAGCAGACATGAGTAAGTAAACAAGTTAAGTTAAATACCTAAATAAGACCTTAAGACTAAGATGCAGACAGCAGTCCAGCAGCAAGATTGGGGCTTTCCCGTCTTTTGTATTGAGTGTTATATGTATGATTTTTCTCTGGTGAGGGAAGTGTGCACTAGGTGCAGTGAGCTCTCTGGGATCAAGTCCGATCTCTGGAGGCTAGAGTAGCAGACTTGGAGGACATAAGGAAGACAGAGGTATATAGATGAGACCTACAGGAACATAGTACTGAAGTCCTACCTCCAATCTAGCAGCCTCCTGGTTTCCATGGAGGAGAGTGCTCACATGACAGGAGAGCATCACCTTGGTGTGGCAGGAAGTGGTACTGTATAAGGGGTGTGAAATACTTATGCTCAGCCCTAAGTCCTGCTCTTCTTTTGTGGGCATATCTGATTATCTTAAGGTGGCCAAGTAAGTAGAAAAGGTGATGGCAAAAAAACAGAAGGATGTTTGGGTACAGTGGGAGAGCAATGACCATTAGGAAAAAAGTGGTAATCTCTGATATTTTGTACATGTGATGAGAGAGATCATTACAGACGACATGCTTGACAATGTTAAAGGTCCGTGCAAAAGAGGAAGGCCAGCATTGAGATGGATCGATACAATAACAGTAGCCATGGATGCCACTATATCAACAATGAGCCGCCTGACTGAATACAGAACACTGCTTAGGTCTCCATGAATCAACACAAACTTGATGGCACTTAACAACCATCACCACCTCTCAAAGATTTATACATAGGCACTGTGTACAAATCTGGGGACTACATTTTGGAAGATGTGAACAGGATGGAGTCTAGTCAGTGATATTATTCATATGGAGAGAGAAGAAATCTCAGTATGGAAGAAAGGCAAGGGGGGGGGGGGAGGATATGGTAGAGATGTTTAAAAGCCTCCGAGGCATAAATGCACAAAAGGAGAGTCTAGTTCACTTTGAAAAAGTTCTGGAATGAGGAAGAATAGGACGAAAGGAGAGAGGAGATTGACTAGGGACTAATGTAAGAAAATATTTCTTTATGGAAAGAGTGGTGGATGTGTGGAATAACTTCCCAGCAGAGATGGCAGAGACAAGGACTGTGTATTAATTTAAGAAAGCATGGGAAAAGTACAGAGTATCTCTAGAGTTAAAGGACTTGTAGAGTTTAGTAATTTAGTATGGATGGGCAGTCTAGTGTTTCTTTCGGTCAGTCCTCTGCAGCAAGATATAGGGAAGTTTAAAAATTACTACAAAACAATAGTTACAGTAGGAAGTTAAATTAATGTAGAGTGTGAGTAACCTAGTGGTTCAGCAGCAGGCTGAGAATAATGGAATTCAGCAATATAATAAGTGAGCTCTACTTTTTTACCTTCCTATGTAGATAACTAACTTTTTAAACTTATTCGAGACTATAGTAATCAGGTCTCAGAATTTAGACTGCTTATTCAAGTTGCTCATTAAAGGCAAAACTAAGCATCTGCTGTACATCAACGACCTGTATGATATTGCTAAATTTAGTCTTCCACTGATACTTAATGTTTTCTTTCTCTCATATCATTTTTTTGACTTATTTTTGAAGATTTTTTTAAATATTATTTTATATAAAGCTATCCATAACTCATATATAAAGCACATGCAAGAAGCCAGTGAAGATAGTGAAAGGTTACTTAGCTTTGCGCAATTTTAGAACTCACGATCCCCCTGTAACTTCACGTGAAGGGTGTTATCGTGACTTTTCATCCAGTTGGTCGAGCCAAGCTTTTCACTTTAATTCGATGCCGCACTAGTCATGTGGACATACGTATCTTTAAGAAGTATAATCAATGGCAAACCACAATATTTCAGAAGCCGACGGACCGTAATAGTCTGTTGCATTATACAAGCGCCCATCCTAAAAAACTCCGAGACAGTCTTCCTTTTTCACAGTTTTTACGCTTTCGCAGAAATTGTTCCAGTTTGATGGAATATAAACAGCAAGCAAAAGCTTTACAACAAAAATTCCTGTCTAGAGGATATCCCCAACACATCGTAAAAACAGCCTATAAACGAGCCTTATATTTGAATAGAGAGTTATTATTTCATCCATTGCCAAAACAAACATGTTCAGCAGGTAAAATACATTTCGTAACAAAATACTCTCCGTTCAGCTATCAAATTCAGTGAATATTAAGAAAACACAGCAACATCTTCAGTACCACACCAGGACTAGAAGATTTACAGATTCAATGTGTATGGAGACGTCACAACAATTTTAAAGAAATTTTCAGCCCTACCGTGTTGCGTACCTCTATTCAACCAAATCGGATTGAAACACCGGGCCACTATAAATGCGGTCAATGTGTAATCTGTGATATAACATTTGAGATACAACACTTTATATACGCTGACAAAACTTATCATTTACGTCATCACACTACCTGTAAATCCACGCATGTAGTTTATGGGATCCTTTGCCCTTGTTCGCTGCTGTACATTGGAAAAACTACTCGTGAATTTCAAGTCAGAATGCGAGAACATCGCAGCCGGATGAAGTGCAAAACATTACAAGCCCCCATAGTGTCTCACTGTCTGGACAAACAACATGATTTTACTACATTGAAATGTTTTTGTATCGATCACATCATTAGAGGATCAAAAGGAAAGTCTCGCGATCAGGTGTTACTTCGTAAAGAACAAGAATGGATCTTCCGATTAAACACTGAGTCCTAAAGGCCTTAACACTTCGATTGAATGGGGTGTATGCTAATCCGCACGCATCACTACAGTCTTTGGGTATATCTCACATGTTCCCTCCTACTGGTATTTAAATCCTAGCGTATGAGTCATTCCGCATGCGCGGCGTTTTTCTGAATGAAGAACACATTTCAAGGAGAGGAGCCGTGAGTAACTCATTTAAACAGCGTGTCTAACTTTTACTCTGTAGCTATCATACATTGATAAAGTTTTTTATCTTTATGAAGGCAATCCCCTGACGAAACATTATGAGTGAAACGCCACGGCGCCAAGTTGTAGTGTCGGGAGTCTGAACAGGGAATTTGAACATTTTGAGTTTTTCCCATAACCATATGCAGGTTCAGCGGAAATGATAACAGACCAATGTGGCAGCGAGTGAAAGTCGAAAACTTGAATTTCCAGCTGAAATAACACATGACTAGTGCGGCATCGAATTAAAGTGAAAAGCTTGGCTCGACCAACTGGATGAAAAGTCACGATAACCCCCTTCACGTGAAGTTACAGGGGGATCGTGAGTTCTAAAATTGCGCAAAGCTAAGTAACCTTTCACTATCTTCACTGGCTTCTTGCATGTGCTTTATATATGAGTTATGGATAGCTTTATATAAAATAATATTTAAAAAAATCTTCAAAAATAAGTCAAAAAAATGATATGAGAGAAAGAAAACATTAAGTATCAGTGGAAGACTAAATTTAGCAATATCATACAGGTCGTTGATGTACAACAGACGCTTAGTTTTGCCTTTAATGAGCAACTTGAATAAGCAGTCTAAATTCTGAGACCTGATTGCTATAGTCTCGAATAAGTTAAAGTTAGTTATCTACATAGGAAGGTAAAAAAGTAGAGCTCACTTAATATTATATTGCTGAATAGCATTGGGCTCTGAAAAGTGACACTTTTTAGTTTTTTGAGAATAATGGAAGCCAGGATTCAAATCCTCCCACTGCTGCTGTTCATGAAGCAAGTCACTTCACTCTGTTGCCTCTGGTACAACTAAGACTAGGGAGGAGTGGCCTAGTGGTTGGGGCAAGGTACCACAGGCCGGAAGGTCGGTGGTTCAAATCCCACTAGCGGACAGCAACCTTGGGCTGGAAGGACTGGGGTTTCTAGTCCCACAGGTGCTCCTTGTGGTCTTGGGCAAGCCACTTAACCCTCCATTGCCCATGTTCCCTGTAAGTATTAGTGTATGTGTCTCACATCCCCTCGTGTTAAATGTATCCCCCAATTGTGTTGTGACCACTTTGATTGAAGGATAAGGTGGTATACAAAACTGTCAAAATTAAATAAGGCTGAAATATGGGCAGGAAATATGTATCCAATTCTAACTCACTTTGGATTCAGACATAGAAATGTGAGTAATTTAAATTTGGGTTTTTAGATTTAATCTAGTACATGGCTATCTTTAAATCGTTTTTGTTAGCTATATTTGTACCTAAGTTCAAAGAAAGATGAAGCTTTCTCATATTGAACAATATTTTTAGTATTTGCAATGCAGATACAGAAGGCTTAGCACCTTTTTCTGTTTTGTTTAAAAGCAAAAAAACAAAAAACATAGCAACATAGCATAACACAACCATGTTGTGAATAGTTACTCAGATACTTGATCCACTCTGGCCTGCCTCCTTTAGAACAGCAACAACGAATCCTGACTGGGAAAACAGTTGAGAGTTGAAGGAGAAATGACGTGATTCTGCATGTGTTCTCTTTGATAAACAGCACAGGCTTCTAGGCATATTCAACAGCAGCAACAGATACAAATATACAGAGTACTAAGGGTATGGAAGTAAATGTTCACAATTGGTTTCCATCCTTTAAACTAGGCAAGCATTCCAAAACACAGAAGGAATGAGGAGGTATCCACCAGCACACATGGGAAAAGCAGTTACAGAATTTGCAAAACACACATGGGGGGAAAAACCCCTAAAAATGAGACTCTTTAACAAGGAGATAGTGGAAAATGCACAAATAAGAGCAGGAAAGACAGTTGAGCGACTATACCTAGCTCAGAAACTGACGCTGGAATGGTTAAAGGGAGCTTAATTTAAGGATGCGTGATAGCTGAAAAGTGGACTAGGCAGAAGGTGGTTCACTAAAGCATAGTGGAACAAGTGAAAGACAAATGCAGACTGTAAAATAGAACTGGAAATGGTTAAACTTCAGAGTCTGTATACAAAAGACTCCAAGATAGCCCAGTTTATCCATTGATAATTGTGTAAACATAAACTACCAGAAAAATGCTGGGATTACAACCTTTTTGTCATAGTACATTACATCTTGCTCACTGGCTATCTGAGAACAGAGTAAATTTGGAATACACTGACTAATTTCCTCTAGCCAAAACTGTTTAATATGCAAATTTTAAGTCTAAAAATAAGATGGGAGAGTTACAATATAAAGCAGTGAATGAAAAGTTAAATATAATTGGAATTTCAGAGACCTGCTGGAAGGAGGATAACCAATGGGAGACTGATACCAGGCTACAAACTATATTGCAGTGATGTGGTAGATCACATTGGTGGGGGGGGGGGGGTGACTCTGTTTGTTAGAAGGCATAGTCTAACAGGATAAAGGTTTTGCAGGAAAGGAAATACACAAGAATATCTATGGATAGAAATTCCATGCTTAAAAAAAAAAAGGAAGGGAATGGCAGTAGGGGTGTACCACTGTCCATCTGGACAGAATAAACAGACATGATGAAATGCTAACAGAAGTTAGGGAAGCTAGCAAGATTTACAACACAGTAATAATGGGAGATTTCAATTATCCTGGAATTGACTGGGCCAGTGTCGCATCAGGGAGAACGTTTTTAGATGAAGTAAATAACTGCTTCATGGAGTAGCTGGTTCAGGAATCAACATAGGGGAATGCTATTTAGTCCTCAGTGGAACGCTTGACAATAGTGCTCATAACATGATCAGATTAATAAATGGAGGTACAGCAAGGAAATTTAACTGCACTAGCGTTTAACTTTCAAATAGGAGACTGTTTATAAGTGCCATTGAGTTGGTGTCGACTCCTGGCGACCCTCTGGATAGTTGACCTAAATTTTGTTTGGTCTTCAGTAAATCACTTGGATCTTATACATCCCAGGGTGCTGAAAGAAATGAAATATAAGATTGTGGAACTTCTATTAGTAATCTGTGATCTATCATTAAAAGCACCTGTAGTACCCAAAGATTGGAGCGTGACCAATGTAACGCCTATTTTTATAAAGGTTCCAGGGTTGATCTGGGAAACTGCAGACCAGTGAGCCTGTCGTCAGTACTGGGCAAAATGGTAGTAATCATAAGAGGAAAATAAAATACTGAACATGTACTAGTCATAGTTTAATGGCAGAACAACATCATGGATTTTAGCCAAGGAAAGTCTCTTGTTACACCAATCTTAATTTTTTTTTGAAGGTAGATAAGTGAGCTGGTTGAAAATAGCTTGTGTTCAATTTTCAGAAAATCTTTGACCAGAGTCCCTTATGAGAGACTTTTGGGGAAATTAAAAAGCCTGTGAATAGGAGGCAATGTACTACAGTCAAACCTCGGTTTTCGTATGCCCTGGTTTTCGTACGATTCGGTTTTCGTTGACTTTTTTCTTCAAGATTTTGTTTCGGTTTTCGTACGTTGTCTCGGTTTTCGTACAGCATTTTACCCCCCCGTACCTGCCATGGATTAGCGTGAGCCAGCGATCTCCCACGGAGCTTGAGCCAGCGATTCTGCGGGACCTCTGGGGAGCCGAGGAGTTCAACGCTCCAGCGTGGCCTGCCCGAAACTGCTTCCTGCCCCGGACTCTCCCCCGATTGACGTCTGCCTGCTGCCTCTTCCCCTGCACATCCCTTGAACCGGGACAGGAGCTGGTGACCGAATCTGCTTCTCCTTGGCGGCCCAGTCTCCCGCCGGGGCCCCTGCCCTCCCGATTGGATTCTGGGTGTCCTGCAGGCCTGCACACGCGGCCTCTCCTTGAAACCTTGCAGTCTGCAGCTGCAGGCTCCTGCTGGCACAGCCCCACGCTGTTCTCTGACTCTCACCTGTGTCAGGCTGCTACCTTAGGGGGGCCGGAGGCAGCCTAAGACTCTCTGTCCCACTGTTTCTCAACTGCCTGCTGCTTGGCTGACACTGCCTCTCCACCTCTCCCGACACTGTGTAGGAGTGGCTGCCCTACAGGCTGGTGTGACTTCGGGCACTGTCCTCTTTCTGGTGCCCTTACTTTTGCTGACATTGGCACTACCTCTCCTGACACTGTGAGCTTGGTAACTGGGTGTGATGGCTGCTAAGTTAAAAGGCAGGCTGGAGCCCCGATTGTGCAGACGGCCAAGATGGCTGTTCCCACCTCCGCTGCTGGTGGTGATTGCTCGATCCCCAGAGGGGAGAGCAGCTGGAGCTGGCTGGAGTGCGTCCCATATGCCAACAAAAGTCTTCAATAAAGGTAAAAGTGATGTTACATGCTCATTTATCCATTTCATTAGTCATTTATATGTATTTCTCATTGTTTTCTGTATGTAAAAAGATAGTTATTCTCTATAAAATGTATTTTTTGTCAATATTTTTGGGTGTCTGGAACGGATTAATTGAATTTACATTATTTTTTATGGGAAATCTTGCTTCGGTTTTAGTCCGTTTCGGTTATAGTCAGACTTTTTTGAACGGATTAATCATGAAAACCGAGGTTTGACTGTACTGTGAATTAGGAACTGGTTGAAAGATAAAACAAATGGTAGGGCTAAATGGCCAATTATCTCAATGGAGAAAGGTGAATAGTGGAGCACCCCAGAGATCTATGCTGGGCCCACTGCTTTTTAACATATTTATAAATGACCTGAAAATGGGAATAATGACCAAGGTGATCAAATTTGCAGATGGTACAAGTTATTCAAAGTTATTAAAACACAAGAACATTCTGAAAAATTGCAAGAGGACCTTGATAAATTGGAAGACTGGCCATTCAAATGGCAGATGACATTTAATGTGGACAAGTGCAAATTTATGCACCTAGAAAAGAACAACCCAAACGACAGTTGCATGTTGCAAGGTTCCACATTAGGAGCCACCACCTAGGAAAATGATTTAGGTGTCATCTAGCATAATACATTGAAACTCTCTGCCCAGTGTGCAGCTGTGGCCAAGAAAGCAAATAGAATGCTAGGAATAAAGAATGGGGAATAAAACCAAAGATGATATAATGCCTCTGTATTGTTTCATGGTGCGACCACACCTGAATATTGCATGGTGGTCTGGTCACCATATCTTTAAAAAGATATAGCAGAATTAGGAAAGTTAGAGAATAGTGATTAAAAATGGTAAAGGGGATGGAAGGATTATCCCTATGCGGAAAGGATTAAAAGGTTAGGGCTCTTCAACATGGAAAAGATGGTGAGGGAAGATATGATGGAAGTCTATAAAATGACTGGAGTAGATCAGTTGTTTCTACTTTTTGAAGGAGTAAAGACTAGGGGACACCCCAATGAAGCTAGAATGTGGTACATTTAAGATTAATTGGAGAAAATAGTTTTTTACTCAACATGTAATCAAACTGGAATTGGTTATCAGAGGATGTAGTAAAAACTGTTAGTATAGCTGGATTTAAGAGGTTTGGACAAGTTCCTGGAGGAGAAGTCTATAAATCTTTATTAAAGAGGATCAGAGGAGTCCACTGCTTACACATCAGACAAGCAACATGGAATCTATATGCCTTTTTGGAACCTGGTAAGTACTTGTGACCTGGATTGCCCACTGTTGGGAGCAGGATACTGTGCTTGATGGACCCTTGTTCTGACAGAGTATGTCATATCCATGTTCTTATGAACTTTTAGCTCATACGAAACCCAGATAAAACAAAGGCTATTCTTTTTAAGCATGTTTTGCATTGGGTGAAATTATCTATTGTCAATCCATCTGTCCATACATATAAATCCCACTAAAGGACAGCAACCTTGGGCCGGAAGGACTGGGGTTTCTAGTCCCACAGATACTCCTTGTGGTCTTGGGCAAGCCACTTAACCCTCCATTGCCCATGCTCCCTGTAAAATAGTTATCTCCAAGTTATAATGCCCTGTTCAATGTAATTTCAGTTTGTTCAATGTAAACTGCCTTGATATCATGAAAGGCGGTATATAAGAAATGTTAAATTGGGTTTTCAGTTAACTGAAATACGTCTTTTTGTAATACTTAAAGCATGCACTTAATAGGAAGGCATTTTCCAACAATTCCAATTTTAACTTAATACGGAACGCCCTAACTCTAAAGTTGATGATCACCAATCTCTTGATCCATAGATCTCTAGACTTAAAATTTTGCACTAAGGCTATAATCTGTTTGTTTAATACTAGGAACGAGTATACTTAGAGGCATGGTAAATGATGGCAGATAAAAGCCATCATGGTCCATCCAGTCTACCCAATGAAGTTGTAAGGTTTGTAATTGCTCCTTGGCTTTTTATGAAAAGCAATTTCATTTTACTTTTGCTTTGAGTGGAAATGTTACAGTTGGATTCCATCTTTTTTGCCATTTAGGAATCCTCAGTATTCCCCTACCCCTCCCCCCCTTTCCCCACTTCCCCGGTGGTACTCATCAACCTGCCTAACTCCTGCGCTCTCTCCCTATTTTCTAACATCCTCTCTCCTATTCTAAAATATATTTGGCATTCTTTTCTTTTTCTAAGCAGCCTTTTTAATGTATTTTTTAAACTGCTCAGACGCTATTGTGATGGGCGGTCTATTAAGCACCCCAATAAACATAAACATTATCCTACACACTTCATAATGCCATCATTCAAATTTTTTTTCCACCTCCACCTCTACATTCCAGACATCCACTATCTTTTGCATGAAAGAGAATGTTTGTTTATTTCTTGATGTTTTAAATTTACCACCTTGCAGTTTCATTTCATGTTCTCTAATTCTATGGTTTTCCCTTCTTTGGGAAAGATTAAATTTAATAAATTTCAAGTACTTTAATGTCTACTACGCACAGACACATGTAAAAGACTGTCCCTGCTCATCAGAATTTATATTCTAGTCAAGACAGACAACACAGTAGCTGTAGACATGGGATGCAGCTAGAGGGAATGGTGAAGAGCTTACTTAACTCTCCCCTCACCAGCAACCTCACTGGGTTCTTGGAGCTACAGACTGCTACATTCAAAAGCAATGGGAAGATTATCAAGACAGCAATAAATACAACACAGTTCTATAGAAAATACACCAAAGCTTCAGTGGAGAGAAACTGAGAGACACACGTTCTCCCTGTTTGCTCTGACTTATTAGCCATGGTTCACTTTATAAGGTTTTTTTTAGATGATACAGCATAATTTCACTTTATCATTATATGTCATGTATGTTTATCATATTGTAGGTCAACTTATTCAGTGTGGGTCAATGTGGAGACATAAATGGAGTCCAAGACATAATTGTTTACTGCTACATGGCCATTATGAGGAGACATACAGGATTCCAAGATATAGAATGACCTAATTGACATAATTGTTTACTGCTGATAACTTGATATCTTCTAACCCTGAATACCTCTTGATATCTACTAATTACTAACCCTGAGAGTATTTTAGCTAATAACCCTGAGACAGAGAGGCTAGAAGTACAACCTGCCCTTTTCTTTATTTATGTAAACCTTCACTTAGTAAGCTAATATATGAAGTTTTTTTTCTAAGCAAGGTTCTGAACAGAATTAACTCTTTCTCAGGTTTAGTCAGTCTAATAGTGTACGGTACCCTGTACCAATATACATGCTTTCAAATGGTATGGAAAAAAAAAGATCATCAGGTGAGTCAAGATCCGAAAGCAGCAGCGAAGAAGTGAGTTTTCAGCCTGGATTTGAAAAAGATCAGAGAAAGGCGCTTGATGTACCGACTCGGGTAGTTCGTTCCAGGCATAAGGAACAGCAAGGTGAAAGGAGCGAAGTCTGGATTTGACAGATAGAAGCGATCTGCCAAAAGAGGAGTATTATTTGCAAATCTGGAGACCGCCCCTTCAGAAGGATATAGGAGGGTTGGAGTCAGTACAGAGGGTGGCTACTAAAATGGTTAGTGGTCTTTGTTTATAAAGCATATGAGGACAGACTTAAGGATCTTGATATGTACACCAAGCTCTGCTACAAGGGGACATGGGATGAGGATGAAAGGGGATAGATTCAGGAGTGATAAGTGGAAATATATCTTTACAGAAAGAGTGGTGGATCCGTGGAATAGTGTCAGTGGAGGTGGTAGAGATGAGGACAGTATCTTAATTCAAAGAAGCATGGGCAAACAGAGGATCTCTAAAAGAAAAAAGGGGACTGTTGTAGTGGTTGATCTGGAAGGGCAGACCAGATAGGCCATGTGGTCTTTTTCTGTCGTCATGTTTCTATGTTTCTATATTGTGGATTGTATGAATTGGGGAATGGCTTCATTGAAGAGTGTGTATGTGTTTCTCTGTATCCAATGTATTGCTACTTTATGCCTCTTGGGGGTTGGGATTTAGACATGTACATAGATTGTGTGAGGGGAGTTGTGTGCATGTGATCAGTGGATAGCCCTGGAGAACCATCCTATATCTCCTTCACATTAATCCTTTCTCACCACAATTGCTCCCCTCTCAACATCTGCTTGTCTCATGTTGCTCTCTTGCTCACTACCAACCAGCTTGCCCTCAATACTGATAAGACTTCAGCTATTGGCTGTCCTGTACGATTCCTCCTCCTTGGCTCTCCCATCTCCCTCATCACCTCTTTCTGCTACTTGGTGTGGTCCTTGTCTCGGCACTCACGTTAAACGATCACATTTCTTCCGTTGTCCACAAATCTCTTTTTACATTATGCAAGATCAGAGCTCTACATCCTTTTCTTTCCCTTTCTGCCATGACCACCCTGCTGCTTGTGATCTCCAGGTTGGACTACTGTAATATCATTTTTGCAGGTCTCCCTCGGTACCAACTTTGCCTCCAACTCATTCATAAGAACATAAGATATGCCATACTAGGTTAGACCAAGGTCCATCAAGCCCAGTATCCTGTTTCCAACAGTGGCCAATCTAGGTCACCAGTACCTAGCGGTTTCCCCTAAAGACATAGGTTCCACAATGCTTGTATTGGGGCAAGCAATGGATTTCCTGGGTCCCCTTTAATAATGGTTTATAGATCTTTCCTCCAGGAGCTTGTCCAAACCTTTTTTTAAACCCTTTTCACTCCATTAATTTATAGACCTCTGTCATTGCCCCTCAGAACTCCGCTGTCTGCTTTCTTGCTCATTGCCTTATTCTATGATCATGTTACCCCCCTCCTTATTCGTTATCACTGGCTCCCCATTCAATTTCGCATCCGTTTTAAGATTCTTGTGCTGGTTCACAAAGTCCTAACATAAGAATATAAGATATGCCATACTGGGTCAGACCAAGGTCCATCAAGCCCAGTATCCTGTTTCCAACAGTGGCCAATCTAGGTCACAAGTACCTAGCAGTTTCCCTAAAAGACACAGGTTCCACAATGCTTGTATTGGTTCAAGCAGTGATATCCTGGGTCCCTTTTAATAATGGTTTATGGACCTTTCCTCCAGGAACTTGTCCAAACTTTTTTTTAAACCCAGCTACACTAACAGGTTTTACTACATCCTCCGGTAACAAATTCCAGAGTTTGATTTACATGTTGAGTGAAAAAGTATTTTCTCTTATTAGTCTTAAATAAGTTACCCTGTAGCTTCATTGCATATCCCTAGTCTTTCTGTATTCTGAACACTAAATTCCTGGTGTTCCAAGAGATCGCCTCTTACAGGTGAGTAACTACGCTTTATCTGATTCATATAGGGCCTTATGAGAAGTAAGTAATAAGCTTCAATTGAGTGCCATTGGGTTGATGATGACCTTGTGGATAGTTGTCCTAAACTGTGTTGAGCCTTCAGGCATGCGGCTAATTGTGGATTAAGTGATATCCATAGCTACTGCTGTTGCATTGATCCATTGCATTACTGGCCTTCCTCTTTTGTGTTGACTTTCAACCTTGCCAATCATGATATCTTTCTCAAATGCTTTTTCTCTTTGCATGATGTTCTGATGTTTGAAAGTCGAAGGCTTATTTGAGCTTTTAAAGAAAGCTTAGCTTAGGTTTGATCTCCTGTAGTACAGACTGATTTTTTTTTTCTTTCGGCAGTCCATGGTATATATAGTATTCTTCGCCAGCACTATAATTTGAAGGCATCAGTTTTCTTCTTGTCCTCCTTCACTGTCCAACTTTTGCATTTTTATAGAATTGTAAATACTATGACTTGGACAAGTTAAATCTTTATATGCAAACATACGTTTCTGCACTTAAAAATCTTGTCTAGGTCCGTCATAGAAGTTTTGCCAGGAGCAATACATAGTCTGATTTCTTGACTGCTTGTTTATTGATTCAACAGGTTAAAATAGTGTGCCGTTTCTGTTTCTTAATCAGTGATGTAATTGATGTTTGCTGGTTGCATAGGATCTGTCTTCATCATGTTGAGGTACAGGCCCATTTTAAGACTGTTCTTTGATCTTAATAGGCAGATGTTTGTCTTCACTTTCAGCCAGTAATGTGGTGGTATCAGCATGGTGAAGACTGAGTTTTCTACCTATCTTCACACATTGGTTGTCTTCATACAGTCCTGCTTCTCTGATTTGTTCTGCATTTAAATTGATTTGGTATGGAGAAAGTACACAACTTTGTCGCTTGCAGTTTTTCATGATTTGCAGAATCGAAGACCTTGCTGAAGTCAATAAAACACACAAGTATCCTTTTGATATTCTTTTGTCATTTCAAGAATCCATTTCACATCCACAATGATGTCTCTTGTTCAACACCCTTTCCTGAATCCTGCTTGCACTTAGGCAGTTCTTGTTTCAGGTATAATTTTAATCTCCACTGAATCTTGCTGGCATGTGGGATCAGAGCAATTATGTGATAATTTCCAGAGTCAGTTGGATCACCAGTATGTGTATGGACATAGATCTTTTCCAGTCAGTCGGCCATGATTTCCAAATTTCCTGGTAAAGCCTTGTAAGTATTGCAACAGCTGCATCTGATTGCTGTAATACTTCAGTGGGAATGCCATCAATGCCTGGTGCTTTCTTATAGTTATCTCGTATTTATTTGACATACCTCCTAAGGCTAAAAGGCAGCTAGGTGGGCAACAATAACAAAATATATAATTAAAATCAAATCAGGGGAGACTGAGACAAGATGACAGGACAAGGGGCCAGATGAGGTTAGGAGGGCCTACTTTATAATTCCAGAAATGTTCTGCTAACAACTTCAAAAGGAATGATGGGGATAAACATAGATAAGGGCTGACCAGGGACTGGTGCTGTACTCGGACTGGCCAATGGGATATGACCAACGGCAGATAATAGTGAGCGAGAGTCAAGGTGAGGTCATGGAAAGGAAGGCTAAGAGAAAGAAAAGGGTTTCAGTTAAGATGTGAAACAGGTGAAACAAAGCAGGACTAAGGAGTTCCATTGGATTGGGGCGGTCACCCATAAAGAAGAGTGGGCTGTGGAAGAGTCTGAAGTGGGTGTTGACCAGAAGATGCTGAGAAGCTCAGCGAAGAGTATGCTGAGGGGCATATGGAACTAGGAATTGCGACAGAAAAGAGGGATTGCCAGAATGAAGAACCAAATGTGGTTGACAACTGTTTACTGATAAAAAGGGAAGTCACATGGTCATATTTATGGACACCATGGAGAGGTTTTATGACAATGTTCTGAAATTAGTTGTAAGGGGTGGATCTGATAGAGGGGGGAGGCCAGAGAATAGAGTTGGCATAATCAAGACGAGAGATGATCAGCAAAAGAATAAGTAGATGAGTGGATGATGAGACAAGCCGCTATGGAATGGATTTGGCAGAGTGAAGAAACAGCGCTGAACAGTGGGAGAAATATGGTGCAAAAAGGAGAGCTGGTAGTTAAAGGAGACACCAGGCATCTTAATAGTGTCACAGTAAGCGAGAGGAGCCCCATGAATGGAGGAAGGAAGAGTAAGCAAGGGGGAAAGGGCATTAGAGAAAGTCATGTTTTTTTTCATGTTGAGCTTTAGTCCGTGACTGGTGAGCCGGTCCGCAACAGCGTCAAGTTTTTGGGAAACCTCAGGGATCAACATGGTGGTGGTCTTTGATAATGCTTTCAATGCTGCTTTGACTTCTTTCATCACCAATGGTTCCTGATCATAAGGTTCAGGTTGAAATGGCTGTTCCACTTGATATTTATAGTGTTCATGGTGTGTCTCCCACTTTTTCTTGATCTGAGCATCGTTCAACATGGATCCTCGAACATTCCAATTAGAAGCTGGAATTTTCTCTTTAAATCTTGTATTTTTAGGAAAGCCGATATTTATTATTCTTCCTCTGTTTGATTCTATCGCCTTGCATGTGCCATTGTAGTACTACTTCGTCTCAACTTGCTGCCTATTGGAAATTTAAGTTCCATATTATCCTGCTAGACCAGTCCAGAGAAGTGAGTTGTTTCCTTATCGGCAGATTGGTGGCGATAAAGAACCAATGAAAAGCCCAGGTTTCGATGACATCACTCCCATGCCTCTATTCGCCTCTGCCACCAGAGGTCCCTTCAGTATTTCTTTGTCTCCAGCAGATAGTGTATGTTTTTTTTTCTTCTGAAGATTGAGAGGAAAAGATTGATTAAATATTTTTTGGTTACCCCTTCCCCCTCTTATCCTATTGGTCATATATTCATTTTTATCCATTTGTTCAGATTAGGAAGAGTGGTTTGTTCCACCCTTTAAGACGGCTTATCTCTTTGTACCCTCTGATAATGTGTTTTAATTTGTTTCTCTCTTATTTTGTATTATGATGATTTATATTTTAACTATATGTTCATGTCTGTTTTTAGACCCCCGACGAAGACCTAGGGCCGAAACTTGTAAAGTTGTGCCTACAATAAAGTTTCTCTGGTTTTATTGAAGTGTTTGTCCGTGGTATTTGCTCTCCGCTAGTTTTTCTGTCACGTATCATTACCTTCCCGTACCCAGAATTGTCACTTCCTTGGCATCTCATTTTTCTTGGGTTCCAGGTCCTTCCAGGACCTTGGAGTTTGATCTCACAGGTCTCCTTTTTCCTGCTATGTCCTTGGTGGTTTTGAAGAAGTGCAATAGTTGTGCCTACACTACGTCCCTAATGCACAACTGCTGCCTTCAATGACTCGGGGCCAACCACTACTACTCCACTTGCTTGCTCTGTGTTCAGATGACGAGCAGGGGTCAGAAGAATCACAAAAGGCAGCCGGAGGCACTGTTTGGCCTCAAGGCCTAGTCTTCAGCCCCAGCCTTGACCACAAACTTGATGCCTCTTGGGGTCATCGTAGAGTCTCCAGCCTCACATGGCCACCATGCCCCACTCTGAGCCCTAGGTTTGTGGAGCATTGGACCAGGAATTGTCTGTAGAAGACCGTCCCCAGAAGGACCGGGCTCTGCCTGAGTGAAAGTCAAAGGCCAGTGCTGGTATCAGGGATAAAACCCACAGTCTCCGGCACTGGGGGTAAAAAATGCGGTCACCGGCACTGCAGTCCTCTACACGATGCCAAGGAGAGTGGCCGGAAGCAGCACTCAAAGCTGTCCTGATGGGAGGAGCCTCCCTCAGAAGGCTGCAAGAAGCCCACCAAGGCCATCATTTGTGAGTTCCTACTGATGGAACTGGCGTCAGGCCCGTGACCATCTGACCCGCATCAGTGGTTGTGGAACCCTCTGCCCTCAAAGCCAGGATGGCTTCCTTGGAGCATAGACTTGTGGCTTTCCTCCAGCAGCATACTGCCTCGATGCCTGCCGCCTCCAGTTCCTCGGGTCCAGCCACTGGCTCCTCTACTGTGGGAGCATTGCTAGCAGAGATGCAGCCAATGTTGGAGTAGTTTGAGTTGCGTTACAATGCCAGGGCTTGATCCTCATTTCTGGTCTGCTCTCCTTTCCTCCCTGCTCAGCCTTTTGGGTTCTGAGTGCTAAGAGCCTCTGTGCCCAGATACCCCAACTGGGCATTGGCACAATACCTGGCAGTTCAAGCTCCTCTCAGAGGCCAATTTCCAAATGGGAGACAGAGGATGAATCCCCTGAGACCATTCAGCACTGCGATACTCCTTTGGACCCTTCCCTTCCACAGGAGCGCCAGCAGACCCTGCCTGAGGACATCTCCTACATATATACTCTCTGTATATATGTAAATACAAAGTTGACACAAGTTTGTTTCTACAATATGTTCCTTGTAAATAGTTAATACCACTCTTTCCATATAAAAGTTGTTTAACTGTTAACTGTAAACCACCCTTGATCTCTGGAAGAGGCGGTATAGAAGAAATATATAAATAAATCTCCTTCCTGGACTTTGTCCGGGACATGTCAAAGACACCGGCCTTCATGGTGGATTTGGAGGAGGAACCTCAGGTGGAAGACTAGAGATCCTCCAGTATGATAACCCTCCTACTCCTAAGGTGTCAGTTGCCCCTATACTGGAACTGCTCCTGTTCAGGATGTGGGAAGTCCCGGTTATGGTTCTCATTATGAGCAAGCAGCTTGATTCTATGTATCGAGTCTGCAAGAGCCTGGGGTTTCAGAAGAGACACATACATACCACACAATTTCATGGTGGTGGAGTTGGCCATGTGAGACACTCCTTGGTGCCCCCAGATAGGGAGGCTTGCACTATGGATGGCTTTGGTAGATGGTGCTTCCTGGACTCAATGCTCGTTGCCCATATCCAGGCATACCAGCTGTACATGGGCATGTACATCAGATACTTGGCAAAGGAGCTTGCCAGGTTCTCATCTGATTTTTGTCTGATCACCTCCAGCGTTTCAAGAGCCTGGTGGCAGTGGTCAAGGACTGCTTCAAGTATGTCACTCGAGCAGCCGATGATGGCTTAGAGTCTATGGCCATAGTGTGGCTGCTGTGGGCTTTAGTGCCCACTGCCTCGCATGGTTACAGTAATCTGATTTGGAGCAATGGGTCTAGGACAAACTGGTCAATGTCCCATGCTGAGGAGAGAACCTTTTTGGCAAGCCCATGACGGACAAGGCTGCCAAGCTGGAGAGATGTGCTGACCAGGACCAGGCTCTCACAGAAGACTGCTGATCCTTCCCAAAGGAAGGCTTTGGGGGGAAAAATCCTTTTACCTGAAGAAGGCAGCCTACAGATAATACCCCCTGTATTCGGCCTATCAGGCTTCTCCCCACAGGGGCAGCAGGCCAGGGGCAGGGCCCCCATAGGCCTAAGACCCCCCAAACCCCAGATAGCACCTCAGCCACAATCTGGTGGGGATTTTTTGCCTCCTTGGACATGGCCACTCTTCCCCAGGAGGGTCAGTATCCACTCCACAAGGGGGGGGGGGTGCGTCTGGTGCTTGCTCACCTGTGGCCCAGCATCATCACAGATGCCTGGGTTTTACAAGTAGTTTAGGACAGATATCTCCTCCACTTCGAGTAGGTGCTACTGTCCTTCTATCCAGGGGAGTTCCCAATGGACCCCCTCCATCAAGAACTCCTTCAATGGGAACTCTCCACTCTTCTCAATGAGGGAGTGGAGTTCATCCCCCGGTCTCAGATAGGAGAGGGATTCTATTCACGTTACTTCCTGATCCCCAAAAAGACCGGAGGGTTTTGACCCATCCTAGACCTGCAAGACCTCAGCTGCTTCCTGATGAAGTTCAAGATGGTCTCCCTTGGAAGGTTGCTGCCCTACCTCTAGTGGTGAGATTGGTTATGCTCCTTGGATCTAAAAGATGCTTATACCCGCATCCTGATCCATCCCGTGCACCCGACAGTACCTCCACTTTGTCGGAGGCTGCCACTACCATTACCGGGACCAGCCCTTCGGACTGGTGTCTGCTTCCAGCGTCTTCAGAGTACTTAGCAGTTGTCACTGCCTTCCTGTGGGTGCAAGGCATGTTTGTCTTCCTATACCTGGACGACTGGCTCATCTGAGGGAGTACACCTGATGAGGTCTCTCATGCAGTGCATCACACCATTCTCATACTTGAACACTTGGTTTGTCATCAACTATCGCAAGTTTCACCTGTAGCCCAGACAGCACCTCAAGTTCATCGGCATCCTACTCGACACTGTGCAAGCCAGAGCATTCCTTATGGCCGACAGGGCTCAAAGACTATCAGATCTTGCCTGGATGGTGAGAGCCAGCCCCTCTGTCTCGGCTCACCTAATGTTCTGCCTTCTGGATCACATGGCTTCCATAGTTTGTCACTCTGTATGCTCTCCTCTGGCTGCAGCAGGTCCAGTGGATCCTCTTCACTCAGTGGACTCGGGCAATGGGGTGCCTGGAGGACATGATCAGGTGACCCTCTACTTGCTGACTCCCTCATCTGGTGGCAGCAGCCATCAAATTTCCTAGTGGGCCTTCCTTTTCAGGCATCCCCCACATCAGCACATCCTCACCATGGATGCGTCCATGCTCGGATGGGGGGCCCATTGGGACAGCCTCCAGACCCAGGGCGTCTGGTTGTGGAACAAGACACTGCTACACATCAACCATCTTGAGCTCAGGGTGATTGCAAAGGTCCTGTGTGTGTTTCAAAACCTACCTAGCCAACCTAATTGCCACCTGATTGTCTTGGTACAGGCAATGTTCTACCTCAACAAACAGGGTGGAATTGGCATGGTACACTCTGTCAGGAGGCAGTGCACCTCTAGAACTTTGCCATCAGCTGGGATATGCTTCTCAGGGCAGGACAGTGCCTTAGCTGACAGGCTCAGCTGGGTACTCCAACCCCACAAGTGTCTGCTCAATCCACAGGTTCTGTGGTTCATCTTTAGCAGGTGGGGCATCTTGACAATGGACCTTTTTTTGCTAGCCCTAGCAATGCCCAGTTACCTCGTTTCTGCTCCAGGCTTCCGGCCTCTGCTCGGATGGCAGCCAATGCCTTTCTCCTGCCTTGGGGAGAAGATCTTCTGTATGCATACTCTCCCACCCTCCTAGTGGCCAAGACCATCTTCAAGGTACAAACGGACTGGGCCATGGTCATTCTCGTGACCTCTCACTGGCCCAGACAGCCGTGTTTCCATCTGCTGCTCAGTGTCTCTCAGGCACCCCCAATTTCTCTGGGCTGTGCCCTGGATTTGCTCTTGCAGGGAGAAGGGACCCTCCTACTTCCCAATCTCTAGTCTCTAGCTCTGACAGTGCGGCTGCTGAGTGGGTAGCCCTGGCTCAGATTCGCCTGCCCAGGGAGGTTGAGGATGTCTTCCTTGCATTCTGCAAGGATTCCACTAGTCTAGCATACGCCTTCAAATGGCATAGGTTTGCAGTCTGATGTGCACATAGAGATCTCGGTCCTTTCTTCTGCCTGGTGCAGGCGGTCTTCTGCTCCTCCACTTCTCCAGTACTAGTTTGAAGTTCAATTCTGTATGGGTACACCTCTGTGCCTTCATGGCTTACCATCGTCTGGTTGACGGCCAATCCTGATCCATTCACCCTCTCGTTGGCCACTTTATGAGAGGGCTGCTACTCGTGGCTTCCCTTCTGCCCACCTATGGTGGCATGGCAGTAGTGTGGTTCTTGGGAAGCTAATCGTGTCTGCCTTCAAACCCCTTGCCTCTTGTCATCTCAAGTATCTCACTTGGAAGGTAGTCGTCCTCGTGCTTGAATCTGCACACAGTCGGCAAGTTGCAGGCTTTAGTGGCCCCATGCCCTTTTACCAGGTTCGTACTTGCCCTAAATTTCTGCCCAAGGTGGTCTCGCTTCAACCAGGAGGTATTTCTGCCCACCTTTTTTCCCAGGCCTCACGCGAGCAGGACTGAGACCTCTCTTCACACTCTCGACTGTAAAAAGAGCTTTTGCCTTCTACATTGAACAGAGGCTCACTGCTGTTCTTCTCAGCTGTTTATCTATTCATCTATTACACCAAAAGGCTCAGCATTGTAGTTTCTAAACACACCCTTTTTACCTTGGTGCCCAATGTATCTCCTTAGCCTATCATCAGGCTGGTCTCTGGAGCATCATGTGACAGCCCATAATGTCTAGGCTATGGCCCACTTTTGGAGATCTGTTGGACTGCTACCTGATTTTCGACCCATACCTTTGCAGCTTACTATTGCCTTGATGGGGATTCCCATCATGATAGCGCAAGAGGACAGGCTTCTCTTCGAAGAGGACAGGCTTCTCTTCGAAGAGGACAGGCTTCTCTTCGAAGAGGACAGGCTTCTCTTCGAAGAGGACAGGCTTCTCTTCGAAGAGGACAGGCTTCTCTTCGAAGAGGACAGGCTTCTCTTCGAAGAGGACAGGCTTCTCTTCGAAGAGGACAGGCTTCTCTTCGAAGAGGACAGGCTTCTCTTCGAAGAGGACAGGCTTCTCTTCGAAGAGGACAGGCTTCTCTTCGAAGAGGACAGGCTTCTCTTCGAAGAGGACAGGCTTCTCTTCGAAGAGGACAGGCTTCTCTTCGAAGAGGACAGGCTTCTCTTCGAAGAGGACAGGCTTCTCTTCGAAGAGGACAGGCTTCTCTTCGAAGAGGACAGGCTTCTCTTCGAAGAGGACAGGCTTCTCTTCGAAGAGGACAGGCTTCTCTTCGAAGAGGACAGGCTTCTCTTCGAAGAGGACAGGCTTCTCTTCGAAGAGGACAGGCTTCTCTTCGAAGAGGACAGGCTTCTCTTCGAAGAGGACAGGCTTCTCTTCGAAGAGGACAGGCTTCTCTTCGAAGAGGACAGGCTTCTCTTCGAAGAGGACAGGCTTCTCTTCGAAGAGGACAGGCTTCTCTTCGAAGAGGACAGGCTTCTCTTCGAAGAGGACAGGCTTCTCTTCGAAGAGGACAGGCTTCTCTTCGAAGAGGACAGGCTTCTCTTCGAAGAGGACAGGCTTCTCTTCGAAGAGGACAGGCTTCTCTTCGAAGAGGACAGGCTTCTCTTCGAAGAGGACAGGCTTCTCTTCGAAGAGGACAGGCTTCTCTTCGAAGAGGACAGGCTTCTCTTCGAAGAGGACAGGCTTCTCTTCGAAGAGGACAGGCTTCTCTTCGAAGAGGACAGGCTTCTCTTCGAAGAGGACAGGCTTCTCTTCGAAGAGGACAGGCTTCTCTTCGAAGAGGACAGGCTTCTCTTCGAAGAGGACAGGCTTCTCTTCGAAGAGGACAGGCTTCTCTTCGAAGAGGACAGGCTTCTCTTCGAAGAGGACAGGCTTCTCTTCGAAGAGGACAGGCTTCTCTTCGAAGAGGACAGGCTTCTCTTCGAAGAGGACAGGCTTCTCTTCGAAGAGGACAGGCTTCTCTTCGAAGAGGACAGGCTTCTCTTCGAAGAGGACAGGCTTCTCTTCGAAGAGGACAGGCTTCTCTTCGAAGAGGACAGGCTTCTCTTCGAAGAGGACAGGCTTCTCTTCGAAGAGGACAGGCTTCTCTTCGAAGAGGACAGGCTTCTCTTCGAAGAGGACAGGCTTCTCTTCGAAGAGGACAGGCTTCTCTTCGAAGAGGACAGGCTTCTCTTCGAAGAGGACAGGCTTCTCTTCGAAGAGGACAGGCTTCTCTTCGAAGAGGACAGGCTTCTCTTCGAAGAGGACAGGCTTCTCTTCGGGGATTGATACAACTCCTCTTGTCATCCCTTTTATCTATCCAAACTACTAGAGCGTTTATTTTCTGCTTGAGACGGGGGCCGCATTCTGTCCTCCTGGCCTCTCAGCACTCCTCGCTGTCATTCATGGTCCGTTTTTTTTTCAGTCACCCATGGTTTTTACCGGTTCTCAGTAGCCTGTAGCTAGGGAGTCCCATATGTGGGGGACTGACCTCTTGCTTATTCCCGGAGTGTGTAGTTACTCACCTGTAGCAGGTTTTCTCAAGGAACAGCAGAAATTGGTCCTCACTACCTTCCCTCCCCCCCCATGGAGGAGGTGGTGTGTTTGGCTTTTTTTTTCTGCTTGATTAAGCAATGTCATCATACTGAGGTAAGATAGCACCCTTGGGGTGGGAAGGTGACAACGCATGCGTGGTACAACTGTTAAAAGCTGGAGAGTGGTTACTGCGTGGTGTGATAAGGAAGCTTATCATAGCTCAGGTAGGAGCTATAGAAAAGATGATGTGACTCTGAACAAGCAACCTGTCAGTTCTGGTAGAAGTGAGAAAACAGAGTTTTCACATAAAAGACTACCAGTCCCAGAATGCACCAGGTTTCCAGCAGCCATGAGAGGGGCTGAAGTGAGAAAATGTGTGTGCAATCAAGAGAGCTATGAGGTAATCCCTAAGCACTCATCTCAAAGGGCAGGGCCTGATTCAAGACAGCTGCGCTGTGTTAGGGAGCAGCACACATTAGAACAGGATAAGAGTAGAGCTTATTCTTCAGGAAACAGTTTCAGCAACGGTTGGAAGAACAGCTTCAGCAAAAGCCACGCAGATAGAGAGAGAAGGAAACTCTCTGGAAGGAAGAGAAGGAAGGCCATTGGAAGGTCTGGGAGATTCCAAGGCAGTACTCATACTGGGAGGTATTCCAAAAGCCAGCAGAGTCCATTGGACTGGATTCAGCCAGAGGAATGGAGTGGCAGAGATAGGAATCACCAGTGGCTACCTGGAAGAGAGAAGACTGCATGTGGAAGGGACTTTCAGACCAAGGCCAGAAGGTATGTGAGAGGAGATCCAGTGTCCAGGGATCAAGATTGGAAGGCTGGACATCAGAATTGGGTTACATATTGGCCAGGCTATACAGAGAGGAATAATGATAGCAGGAGAAGCTCAGGTATGAACACTGATCCAGACCCTATCTATAATAGAGAATGGCAGCAAGGGAATAAGCATTCTCATGATAGTGCCTTAATGAAAGACTCGTCTGTGCCAATGTATGATAATGACCCTATGCTGATTGATACAGCAGATGAAAGTACAGTTTATATGGACTGTTCTCTATCTAAATGCTATTATTAGCTTTCTCTGAGCAAACACATCAGCCATCACAAAGAAACCTAACTTTGTTCTTTATTTCCACTGCAAACAGCTCTTAAAGCAGGATTTGGGCTCACACAGTAGCAGCCAGCCAGCTAAAGGCTTTCAGCTGGTCCATTGATAGTAATTAGGGCTGCACCTGATTGTGTGTGTGAGCAAGGGAGAATCACTGCTGAGATCGGCGTGGAAAATAAGCAGAAGTTAACCTAACCAGCAAAGTTTATTCTTTACTTTGTGCCTTTGTATTTGGTAATTTGCTAAGAAAACATTAGCTAATTGCCTGACAAGCTGAAGGTTGTTTTCTGGTTTACTTTGTGACTTTTTGTTATCCATTTTTAAACACTGCAAGCAAGTAACCTCATTTATAGTGCTATCAAGCATACATGTGCTGGGTGAATTAAACCCCATCAATAAAAGAAGTATTTTATTGATCTTACCACTTGGTTTCACAACTCAAATTATTGTCATCAGCTGTGTTTGGGAGTGAATGAACTACAATACCCACAATACCTTGCAAGAATCATATGAATATATGCATCGTCAAGATTGTGTAAGTTCTCACCCTAGGCAGCCGTCTGACAGTGGGCTCTGTCGATGCCAACATTGCCCCATAATTGAGGACTGATTCTCACGGTTCCTGGAAAAGACTTGCTACTGTTGAATAACTATGCTGTTTGGCCTTGCCTGCCCTAAGAATAGGAGGTGGTGCAATTATGTTGGAGGCATCAGAAGTGACAGACCACATGTGCCAAAACACATGGCCTACCGCTGCCATCCAGCCACCCCGACTCTGCTGCCAGAATCAACAGCAATGGGGAGGGGGAGGGCAGCACAGAGGAGAGTGGCACGGCTGAGGTTTCTGCCTAGGCGCCAGAAACCCTTGGGCCAGCCCTGACGTCGGGCACCAGGTCGCCATGGTGACTAAATAAAAAAAAATTGGGGCTGGGAACACCTGTGCAGCAGTAGCATGAAGATTGCAGAGACTGCATTCGTGGGTGGTACCAGCCATGGCTCTCCACAGGGATCCCATCCCCTGTGGGTAATACTGCCAAAGACTGTAATCATGGCAGAGACAGGTTTGGTTGCCTATGTGGATCCAGTCTCCTGTGGGCAGAAGAGAGAGGGATAGCCACGATAATAGCAAAGATCCCTTCTCTCTGCCTATGGGAGATAGGAACCATGTGGGCAAAAAGGGAGGGAAAGCTGCAGTTGTGGTATGGAAGGCAGCAGGCTTGCCCACAGGGATTCCATCTCCCGTGGGCGGAAGAGGAGAGCTGATTGGGGCCTACAACTTTAAAAAAAAAAAAAAAATTGGGTTGGTGGGAGAGGGGGCGAACTACAAAAGTTTAAAGGGGTGGTGATGTGTGCTGCTTTTTTATGAAAGTCTGGATATAAATTTGCATTTAGGGAAAGAGTTGAGCTTTAGAAAGCATGTTAAAGCAACACATTTTGAGCTGGCATTTGCTGATTATAATGTATAGATTAGCAACATGTTTTATGGTCTGTGTCCAATGTGGACCTTTTGGATCTCCATTCTAAGTGATAAGTGTGGCATAAAACACAGCACAGCACATCACATGACATCCCTAGAGTAAAGCATGGTGGTGGTGGTAGCATTGTTAGGGATGCTTTGCCTCATTGGTGGTAGGGAGGCTTATGAAGACTAAGGGGAAGATGGATGCTGCAAAGTACAGTTAGATTGTGGCGGAAAGCGTGTTTGTCTTCCATAGACCTGGTACATGGAAAAAGATTAGCCGTTCAGCAGGGTAATGATTTTAAAGAACATAAGATATGCCATACTGGGTCAGAACAAGGTCCATCGAGCCCAGTATCCTGTTTCCAACAGTAGCCAATCTAGGTCATACGTACCTAGCAGTTTCCCAAGGTCAAGCAAAAGTAATAGTGTGACTTAGCAAGAAGAAAGTCAATATCCTCAAGTGGTCCAAAGTCCACACCTGAATCTGTGTGTGGTGGGTTTGAAGATGACAGTTCCAGGCAACCTGAAAGTGTTTGAGCTAGTGTGCCAAGAGGAATGGACAAAACAGCACCATCATACTATGCAAAGTTGATACAACTGGCCTAAACAACTCTTGGCTGTTAACTCAAATGTGGAAGTTGCTGTTATATCAAGAGGTCCGTTGGCCATGCAGACCAAGACATTTTGGTTTATTTACTGTTCAGATATTTCATTAATTATTTCATTTTGAAAACTGTGGTTTGTTAAACGATTGAATCAAAACTCCTACTTAAGACATCGTGAGTTGTCATTTAGATAGCAAAATGCAAACATACAAGTGTGTATGAAAACCTATTTACAAGGCAATGTATGAACTTAATTATCAACTTATTGTTGCTTTACTGTATTACTACTTTGAGTCTGTTTTTAAATGTCCTCATAATTTGCACTATATTTGTTTTCTACCATATCTTGTGCCTGAAGCATCTTATATCCATGTTTTCAGTGTGATGTCTGCCTTGGTTTCTCAGATCGGTTTAGATCTGTAATGTCTGTTGTGCTGAAATAGAGAACAAAATCAGTTAATATACCCTTAAACAAATTGGCATTAGAAGGTAATGTTAGTTTTTGTTGGCTACAACAATATAAAAAAAGCTGAAGGTGGTAGCTGCTTATTTTTATTTCTAGCTAAGATGGAACTAGTTTCCATTTGGATTTATGGCACCATGGGCTAAAGATGGTATATCAAGTGGAGAAACAACCCATAAACCATAACCATTCATGCTGGTTATTTGGAATTTTCCCTTCATTTCATGCTCTCCTGTCAAACTTTGGTATCAAAGCAATTGATGCCTGCCTGAGAAGTCTGCAGTGAATTTAAGTGTGGAATCCCGTACAGTTTTGATTTAATTAACCAAATGGTGGCTTTTGTTGTGCAATGGCTAGGGCTTCTTCACTGTCCCAAGGGTTAAGAACATAAGATCATAAGAAATGTCATGCTGTCAGACCAAAAGGTCTGTCAAGCTCAATATCCTGTTTCCAGTAGTGGTCAGTCCAAGTCACAAGTACCTGTTGGCTTTCCAAAAAGATACAGATTCAACATTGCTTATCTTGGGAGTAAACAATGGATTTCCCTGGTCCTCTTTAATAATGCTTTATGGACCTTTCCTCCAGGAATTTTGTTTAAACCTTTTTTTAAGCTCAGCTACACTCACAACCTTTACTATATCTTCTAATGAATTTCAAAGTTAGACTACATGTTGTGTGAAAAAATATTTTCTCAGATTAGTCTTAAATTGGCTACATTTGTAGATTCAATGCATGTCCCCTAGCTTTTCTACTTTTTGAAGGAGTAAACAACTGATCTACATTTGCCTGTTTCACTGTATTTTATAGAACTCTATCATATCTCCCTTCAGCTGTGTCTTTTTTCCCCCCCCCCCCCAAGTTGAAGAGCCTTAACCCTTTCCAGGCCGAGCCCAAAACTCTTGATCCAAAATTCTGACTAAATATTCCTATCAAATGGTATATAATACATGACCATAGCAGAAGGAAAATCACGATTAGAACATATTGAATAAGACGGGTACAATTTTCCTGAAATATGCAAAAATTAACGCGGCTGCAGAATGTGGATTAAAAATTTAAAGTAGGCCTTGAAAGGGTTAACTGTTTAATCCTTTCCTCATAGAGATCCTCCCATCCCCTCTACCATTTTGGTGGCTTTTCTCTGTACGTTTTCTAATTCTGCTATATCCTTTTTAAGATATGGCGACCAGAATTGCACACAATATTGAAGGTGTGGTGGCATCCTGATGTGATGGAGGCATTATAATCTTTTGTTTTATTCTCCATTTCTTTCCTTATGATTCCTAGCATTGTTTGCTTTCTTGGCTGCTGCTGCACACTGGGCAGAGGGTTTCAATGTGTTATCCATGATGCCGCCTAGATCATTTTCTGGCTGGTGATTCCTAATGTAGCACCTTAGTTTCTAGATGAAATAAATGACTGCTGCTTAGAACATCTGGTTCATGAACTGACAAAAGGGGAAGCTATTTTGGACGTAGTCCTTAATGGAACACAGGATCTGGTGCAAGAGATAAGGGTGCTGGGGTCACTTCGCAATAGTGATTGTAGCATGATCACATTTGATTTAATAAATGGAGGGAGGACGGCAAGGAAATCCACAGTGCTACCTTTTAACTTTCAAAAGGGAGACTATGATAAAATGAGGAAAATGGTTAAGAAAAACTATAAGGAGCAGCTGCAAAGGTTTAATGATTTACTTCAAACATGGGTGTTTAAAAATACTATCTTGGAAAGCACAGACTATATATATTCCATGTTTTAAGAAAAGTGGAAGGAAGGGCCAGAACCTGCCAGCTTGTTTTAAAGGTGAGGTCAAAAAGGCTGTTGTAGACAAACATCTTTTGGGAAATGGAAAAAGAAGCCAAATAATGAAAACTGGAAACGACAAAAGTACTGGCAAGTTAATGTGCAGTATTGAGAAGGCAGATAAAGAGAAAATTTGGAAAAAAAGCTGGCCGTTGAAGTGAAAATGCATAATAAAAATGTTTTCAAGTAGATTCTTAGCAAAAGACCTGTGAGAAGTCAGTTGGACCATTATTTAAAAGTGATTTATTGGAAGATTTGAAAGAAATATTGATAATCCAGGAAGATGTATTACAACTATTTGATATACTGAAGAGTAGCAAATCACCTGGGCCATATGATATATATCAGAGGGTGTTCTAAAGATTTAAATATGAGATTGCAGATCTGCTATTAGTAATCTGTGAACTATCATTTAAAATCATATGTAGTGTCTGAAGATTGGAGAATTGCCAATGTAATGCCAATTTTTAAAAAGGGTTCAAGGGGTGATTGGAACTACAGACTGAGCCTGACGTCAGTACTGGGCAAAATGGGAGAAACAATTATAAAGAATAAAGTTACTGAACATGTCGATAGCCATGGTTTAATGGGAGAAAGCAAACATGGGTTTAGCCAAGGAAAGTCTTGTTTTACTAAGAGTCTTCCGACTCATTGGGACCTGAAGCAGCACTCGCTGGACCCACAACATCTCCAGAGAAGTCCCCTGCTGCCCCCACAGAGGCCCAATTGAATAGCTGGCTGCAGGCAATGTGGAGGTAAGCCCCTCCCCTTGCAGCAGCAACATCCATCGGTGTCTTGCAGCGATTTAAAGGGCGGTCCTAGATTCACCTGCACCTGGCAGGGGACATGACAAAGAGCTCTTAGAGTGAACTAAAGCCAAGTTCACATCACAACAGATTAAGAAGGGTTACAGCAGGAAGCTGCCCCAGCATTCTGTATACCCATGCAGCACCAGAGCCCTACAATTCTTGCAAGTGGCCAAACCAAACTGTTCTAAACAGCTTCAATCAAGCTACAGAGACTCTGGTAAGCATTACCACTGGCCCACAGCATTCACATAAACTTGCCCTCATCCCAGGCGGACCCCCCCTTATCTAAGAACCCAGCCAAAGGACCCACTAGTGACATGGTAGTTTAGGATATATTTCTGCTCACAATGCTCCCAGACTAACCACCAAACATGCTCTACTGGAGCACGTCTGCAAAATCAAATTACCAACCAAGCCATTCTCACAAAACATGTCTACCTGTAACCTCATCTTCCACATTCTCATGTCTACTGTGCTACTACTCTCCCTGCCTCTTCAGATAGTATGCCTCGCTACCAGCCCAGGTCGCATCCCAATAATTGATGGATATGGTATTTAAGGATCAAAATGCCCACCCTACAGACTTAGAAGCAGAGCTCCATTCACCTTTGTGCACATTCCACTCCTTGACTTGACCACACCGGAACAAGACACAAATACTACAAAGCAAGCTTGCCTCCTAAAGGGCATTCTAATTAATGCACATTTCACCAGAAATAAAATCCAAATCCTTAACTACAATCTTGACATCGTGTGTGACTGAATCCTGGTTTGCTGAAACACCTAAACCAACTAAAACCACCAAACCGACATGTTTAACTGTCCTAGAGCTGGCCATATGGGTGATGGTGTATTCATTCTTGCTAAGAGCAACTTACTATTCAATCTAACATCTATAACCAGTATGGAAGCCATGGAACTAATCGTATTCTCTAACAAGCAGATATCCCTATGCCTCACTTACAGATCCCACATGGTAAGTAATGATGAGCTAGCTGCTCTCCTTGAAGTGGCATTCTTACTCATATCCAAATTGCCCATTCACACTAATGGGTGACTTTAACTTATCCTTCATATCACAGAAACAAGCTAAGCCTTCATGGATTCAATGGAGCATCTACATTACACACAAATAGTCCTCTGCCCTATGCATGTAAAAGGAAATATCCTGGATCTCGTATTTGTCCCATTCCAACTTCTTGAACTCTCTATTCCTAGCCTCCAGCTAGCACAGGTCCCATGGTCAGACCACTATACCATCACCTTTCAATTTCCTTACAAACTGCCACCTGCAACCACCATCCTCCATAACTCCAATTACCATCGCTTTAGACACTTTGAAAAGCCATCTTTCCAAGATAGTCATCCCCCTTCTGGGCACAGACTCCAGTGACCTAGATCTTAGTTAACTGGCAAAATATCATAAGCAAAAATGCCACTGTGCCTCCACCCAAATCAACAAGACCTCGACACTGCGACTGTACTGCTTGGTACACCCAACTCAAAATCGAATGCTGTTGGGGGGAGACCCTTGAGAAATAATTTGAGGACAGTTACTGCCCATGCTACAGTCTTATTGGGTTGAGATTAACAAGGCAAAAAGAGTACCATACAAAGTTGTTAATGAAATCTCTAAATAAACCTAGAGAACTGTATGACATAGTAAAATCCCTAGTAAAAGAATAACCAGGCAATGCCAACTACCACTCCTAGGCCACAGGACTTTGCCACATCCAATCAAAAATTCTCAGCTCACCTCTCACGTAACCTTACACATGTAAACCTTACAACCAATCCCTTACTGTCACCGCACTGCAGTCCTTTAGCCCAATCACCCCTGAAAATTTGGAGAACATCATCCTTAACCTCAACACTACTACTATTATTTAGCATTTATATAGCGCTACCAATTGTATGCAGTGCTGTATAGACATGTAAGAGAGACAGTCCCTGCTTGTGAGAGCTTACAATCTAGTCAAGACAAAAAACACACAGAGCAGCAGTCTAGTCTGGGCAAAGGCCATGTTGGCTGTCTCCCATTACCACTGCTACTACTACTACTGTGCATTTCTATTTAAATAGGAGACAGACAATCCCTGCTCATCGGAGCTTACAATCTAGTCAGGACAAGTAATAGAGACAGTTCCTGCTGATCAGAGCTTACAGTCTAGTCAATACAACACAGAGGAGCTTATGATCTGGTTGGAACAAACACAAAGATGTAGGAAGAGGTAGAGGGGGGGGGAAAGGAGATTAGGTGAGTCAATGGGTTACATTACATACTGGTCAATGGGTTACATACAACATCAACACAACATCATTCCTCTATGGTCCCTCGTCCAGTAAATCGCAAGAGCTGAGCTAGCCCCAATCCTATGCAAGATGCGTCTTTAGTTTACTCAAGGATACATGCCTACCAGACTAAATATTGCATCTGTTCACTCAAAAACTTCAAGCTAGAGCCACATACCCAAAGCTCTTATAGGTCAATCTCAAGTCTACCCTTCTTGGCAAAAATAATGGAAAAAGTGGTCCTATATCAGCTGCAGGATCACATTAACGCAAATGCCCCCCTTGACTTACAGCAGCATGGATTCCGGCCTGGTCATGGGGTTCAAACTCTATTAATCTCACTTAACGGCAGACTCATGAAAGGTATAGATTCCTAAGCAGGCCTTCATCCTTTTATTCCTGGACATAGCAGCAGAGTTTGACACTATATGTCTTGACATCTTCCTACAGTGCCTTCAAAACACTGGAATCTATAGTATAGCTTTGAACTGGTTTTGCTCCAGCTGATCTGGTCGTCGTCAGTTTGTACAGTCAGGACCCAACACATCTGATCCATACACTCAAATACAGGGAGTCCCCCAAGGTTAAGCATTATCAGCATTATTATTTAACATCTATATCCAACTGGTCTGTAACATCATACGTTCCCATAATATTTTCTATCATCTCTGTGCAGATGACATGATCTATGTGCCATTCTCTACCATAAGTACAACCTTTTGCAACAATAACTAATTGCTTCAATGCAATCACCCACAGGTTATCTCTATACCGACTCGCTATTAATTACAAGAAGACAGGTGCTCTTAAGATCAATCCGTCTCCCATCAGCATCACTGAAGGTTGAAAATTTGAACTAGGAGTAAACCCAGTAGTTCGCTACCTTGGTGTCACCATTGACCAACACCTCACACTGCAATCTCACATCAACAAAGCAACACATTTGCAAGAAAATAAGGGTCCTTCAACACCTATGGCCTTTCCTCGAGATACATGACTTCTGAACTGTCTTCCAGGCCATGATACTTCCACGCTTTTAACTATTGCAACACCATCTTCCAAGGAATATCTAAAATCTCTACACTCACTCCCTACAACTTGCTGAACCTGCAGCTGCGCGAATCTTCCTAGGTGCACCCAGAGTGCACCATATCACTCCATTCTAAAGGAGCTTCAGTGGCTACACCTGTCAATAGAAAAAAAAAAACAAAAGAAACCTCATAATCACATTCAAAATCTATCATCAGACAACGTGGTAGTGCTTAGACACAGTACAACCCCCAAACAGACACAAAGGAAGCTCTGTGCAAAATCTACTCTCCCTCCCACCTGAGTTAACCAAGTGCAACCAAACAACCTGTGCTCAGATTACACAAAATTATTCAAAGTTCTTAAAACAAGAGGACTGTGAAAAATTGCAAGAGGACCTTGATAAATTGGAAGATTGGATGAAATTTAATGTGGACAAGTGTAAAGTTACACACTTGGGGATGAACAGCCCCCAAACTATGGTTACGTGATGCAAGGTTCCATATTAAGAACCACCCCCAAGAAAAGGATTTAGGTGTCATTGTGGATAATATATTGAAACCCTCTGCCCAGTGTGCAGCGACAGCCAAGAAAGCAAATAGAATGCTAGGAAACACAAGATCTCCAGGAACAAGCAGGAATGTAGTCTTCACATATGGGTATCGTCGGTACCGACGGAGCCTGCGCGGGAACGCTCCCCAGCGTCCAATTAGAAAGCTTTTGGGAGCATCCCACAGTGCCTGCGTGCTGCCTTCCTGCCTTTCCTAACTGCCCCTCTCCAGTTCTTCGTTTTCTGCTGAGCCAGCAGGTTGTCATTCCTGTCACTGCAGAAAAGGTTTTCCTTATTCCTTCTTTTTTGTGGTCGCGTCTGCCTTCCTTGACGCTATACCGGTACCGCCGGTTCTTCTTTCTTTAAAAAAAAAATATCTATAGATATCTATATCGATAGACCAGAGGTTCCTGGCTATTGAATGCAGTCTGGCAGCTCTCCTTGTGCATCGACACCCTCGGAACCGCATCAGACAGTTCAACCGGTACTGGCACCGACACCGGTACCGACAGCATCGATATCGGTATCTGCTTTGCCGGCACCCAGTCATTCAATGCCTTCCGGTACCGATACACCGGTACCGATTCCCCCCCGGTACCGACTTTGGTCGGTACAGGTATCGGGCTCTTCAAGTTCATCTGGACAGAAGGTAATTAGAATCCTCGGAGGAGTCCGAGGATTCTGACAGCTCTGTCAGTACCGGAATACTTCTCCCGGAGGAGCCTTCCTCTCCTAAACGTATGATGTCTCTTCCAGAAGATATCTCCTTTCAGGATTTCATCAGGGAGGTGGCTCGAGGTCTGTACATTACTGTGAATCCTGAAACAGAGCCCAGGGCTAAGGAGTTGGAGATTTTACAGTGTCCCAAAGCTCCTAAGGAGGCAGCTACCTTGCCTATCCATGAGATCTTACATGATCTCATGTTGAGAATGTGGGAGACACCTCTTATCAGCTCTCCTCACTTTCGCAGACTGGATACCATGTATCAAGTCCCTCCTTGTCCTGGTTTCCAGAAAACTCTGCTTCCTCACCACTCTATTGTAGTGGAATCAGCTATGAGAAGGATCAGAAATGCAAAGAGGCATGCCTCTAATCCTCCAGGACGTGAGTGTAGAACTTTGGATGCCTTTGGACGTCGTACTTTCCAGGCTTCCATGCTGTCTGCCAGGATCAGTTCCTGTATTTTGTATATGGGCATGTTCCTTAAAGAAGTCACAGGAGACTTGGAGATTTTAAGCCCCCTCCTTCCTGATGACAAGAGGCAGGATTTTCTCATGCTGGTTAAACATGCCCAGGATGTTTCTAAGTTTGTCAATCGTGCAGCTTTTGACAGTTTTGAGTGCATAAGCAGAACCTCTGCCATTGCCATAGGTGCACGTAGAATTGCCTGGCTCCAGGCATCCTATTTGGAGCTCTGGGTGCAGGACAAACTGGGCAATATCCCTTGTACAGGTGAGAATCTATTCGGCAAAAAATGGCAAGAGAAAGCCAATGAGTTGGATGCTGGCAACTCCACTTTGGATAGGTTGTCCAAAGCCACAGCTGATCTGCAAGAAAGATATTTCAAGAAACCATTCTTCTCAAAAAAGAAGAGGTTTTATCCCTCTTATTCCCAGCAGGGAAGTTCTGCAGGTCAGCCTGCCCGAAAGAGTCAGCAACCACCTAAACAAAGGAAAGCAAAGACTGCTAAGCCTCAACCGTCTTAGCAGTCTCAGCCTCCACAAGGCCTTTGACTTTCATCTAGAGAACGTAGCCTTCCTGGCCCTCAATGGACCAGAGCCTTCCACCATTCCAGGAAGGTTGTGTCACTTTGTCCCCAGATGGGGGCAGATAACAGCAGAACATTGGACACACTCCATTATAAAAGAGGGGGTACAAGCTTCACTTTCTGGGCATGCCCCCTCCCGCAATGGTAAGACAGTTCAATTCTCAGACCTCTCTCATCAGCCTGTTAGATCAAGAGGTCACTATGCTTCTTGCCCAGGGGGCAATAGAAGAAGTACCCATTCATCAACAGGGTACAGGGTTTTACTCCCCTTATTTCCTTATCCCAAAGAAAACAGGGGGACAGACCTATTTTGGACCTCAGACTTGAACAAATTCCTGTTCAAAGAAGTTCAAGATGATTTCTCTGGGATCTCTGCTGCCATACCTTCAGAGTCAGGATTGGCTTTGTTCTCTAGATCTCAAGGATGCGTACACTCATGTTCTCATCCATCCAACTAACAAAGTTCCTTCGGTTCCTTTTTCAAGGAAAGCACTACCAATACAGGGTGCTTCCTTTTGGCCTGGCCTCAGCACCAAGGGTGTTCACGAAATGCATGATTGTGGTAGCAGCATTTCTCCGCACTCTAGGAATATTCTCTTCCCTTACTTAGACTGACTCATTCGAGCCCCATCAAAGTCAGAGGCCAGGACTTCTCTATCTTGCACAATGCGTATCCTTCAGTATGTGGGTCAAGCAAGGGCCTATCTTCCCCAGGCCCGTTGCTTTCGCATGGTGCAGTTAGCTTCTCAAGCAGTGCTAAAGCCTCACCTCAATGCTCGAGAAATGTTACAACTACTAGGCCACATGGCATCTACCGTGCATGTGGTTTTTATGCTTGCCTCCACATGAGAGCAGCCCAGTGGACTTTATCCACTCAATGGACCCAGGCATCAGGGTGCCTGTCAGACAAAATAGCAAACACAAATCACCTTATTTTGTCCCTCCAATGGTGGCAGTCCACTCGAAACCTGTTGCTGGTATCCCCATTTCAACAGCCTTTACCCCAGGCAACTCTCACAACCGATGCTTCTCCAGTGGTGTGGGGAGCTCATCTGCAAGACCTCTCCACCCAAGGCACTTGGACTCCACAGGAGACACATCTACATATCCAATCTCTTGGAGCTCAGAGCAATCTTCCTTGCTCTGCAAGTGTTCCACACCCTGCTCAGCTACAAGACAGTCCTCATCCATACGGACAATCAAGTAGCCATGTTCTACATGAACAAGCAGGGAGGAACAGGCTCTGTCGCTTTGCAACGAAGCTTTGCGACTATGGGCCCTCGCCAGAGAGCATCAGATTCATCTCCTGGCAGTGTATCTTCCAGGTATCCAAAACTCTTGGGCAGACAGACTCAGTCGAGTTCTGCTTCCACATGAATGGTCTCTACATGCAGACCAGGTGGCCAAGATTTTTCAAATTTGGGGAACCCCGAACATAGACCTCTTTGCAAGTCCGTTGAATGCCAAACTTCCCCGGTTCTGTTCCAGAATTCCAGCTCAGGGCTCTCAGGCCAAGGATGCTTTCCTCCTTCATTGGGGTCAAGACTTCCTTTATGCCTTTCCACCGATTCCTCTGATCCCCCAAAACCCTGTTCAAGCTTCAGAGAGACAGAAGCAGTATGATTCTCATAGCTCCACCTTGGCCACGGCAAGTGTGGTACCCTCTGCTTCTACATCCTCTCTCAAGCTCCCTCTCTGGAGTTAGGCTCTGCTCCAGATCTCCTGTCTCAGGAGGGCGGAATGTTATGGCATCCCAATCCCCAGTCTCTGCATCTCAGGGCTTGATTGCTGGAGGCCTAGATCTTCAAGATCTTAACCTTCCTCAGAAAGTAAAGGATATCCTTTATGCTTCTAGAAAACCTTCCACAAGATGCTCTTATGCTTTCAAGTGGAAAAGGTTTACCATATGGTACTTGCAGAGGGGTCTTAACCCCCTTGCGATACCTCTGGAATCATTGCTAGAGTATCTCCTTCATTTATCCAATGCAAGATTTAAAACTAACTCAGTAAGAGTCCATTTAAGTGCTATTGCGGCTTCTTTTAAGCCTTTAAATGGACAACCTATTTCCTCCCATCCTCTCATAGCAAGATTTGAGAGGTCTTCTTCAAACTAAGCCTCCCATTAAGCCAGCACCCCTTGGCATGGGACTTTAAATCTGGTTCTTGGCCAGCTCATGAAGCCACCTTTCGAACCTTTAGCTACTACCTCATTGAAATTCCTTTCTTGGAAAGTGATCTTTCTCATTGCAATCACATCAGCACGTCACATCAGTGATTTGCAGGCACTAGTGGCTGATCCACCTTATACAAGGTTCCATCATGACAAGGTAGTCCTTAGGACTCATCCACACTTTATGCCAAAGGTGGTCTCGCCTTTTCATTTAAACCAAGCGGTCTACCTGCCTATGTTTTTTACAAGGTCTCATGCATTTTACTTGCAAAGAACACAGCAACATAGGAAGTCCTCTCAACTCTGTTGCTTTTGATCCTTCTCATTTGGGACTTCCAGTCTCCAAGAGAACACTGTCCAGCTGGATTGCTCAGTGTATTTCCTTTGCCTATCAGAGTAAGAATCTTCCTTTGGAGGGCCATGTCACAGCTCACAATGCGAGAGCCATGGCAGCTTCAATGGCTTATCTGCACTCTGTGTCTATCGACGACATCTGTCGAGCAGCCACTTGGGCCTCGGTTCATACCTTCACAGCCCATTACTGCTTGGACAAGGACTCCCGCCGGGATGCCTTGTTTGGTCAGGCTGTTCTTCAACACCTGTTCCATACCTAATCAACTCCTACCCACCATCCCTGGTTGGATGCCAGAGATCCATGGGGGGAAGTGGAGCCCTTTCACAGGGACACACAACTTCTGGGGTCTCTCCCTAGCATCTAAAGCTAGGGAGTCCCCATATGTGAAGACTACATTCCTGCTTGTTCCTGGAGATATCATAGTTACTCACCTGTAACAGGTGATCTCTGGGAACAGCAGGCATTTAGTCTTCACAACCCACCCACCTCCCCTAGGAGGTGTATCTCTTTTTCTCTTTCTCTTTCTCTCTCCCTCTCCCTCTCCCTCTCTGTCTGAGCTTTAAACTCAACTGGAGAGAGGCAGTTGGGAAAGGCAGGAAGGCAGCACGCAGGCGCTGTGGGATGCTCCCTAAAGCTTTCTAATTGGACGCTGGGGAGCGTTCCCGTGCAGGCTCCGTCGTTACGACGAGACCCATATGTGAAGACTAAATTCCTGCTGTTCCCGGAGATCACCTGTTACAGGTGAGTAACTATGCTGAAAGGAATAGAGAACCAAGGATGATATTATGCTTCTATATCATTCCATGCTGCTGCTGCTGCTACTACTACTACTACTATTTCCAATCATTTTATATAGTGCTACAAAGCGTATGCAGCACTGTATAGACATTTATAAAAGGCGGTCCTTGCTGATCAGAGTTTACAATCTAATCAAGACAGGCAATACAGTGAGGGTACAAAAAGAAGGTGAGGAGTCAGAAGGAAATTAAGATCCAAAGGCAGCCTTAAAGAGGAGAGCTTTCAACATAGATTTGAAAAGGGTGTGTGTTTGTTCCTGGAGCAGCAAGGTGAAAGGAGCAGAGTCTGAAGTTGGCAGTAGAAGAAAATGGGATAGAGATAAGCAGGCCAGTAGAAGAGTGGAGTTCACGAGGAGGGGTATAGGGCAAAGTGAGAGGGAAAGGTGGTGAGCAGTAGAATAAAAATGCATTTATAGGTTAGAAGGAGAAATTTTAACTGGATATGGAAATGGAAGGGGAGCCAATGAAATGACTTGAGAAGAGGGGTTATATGAGTATAACGGGACTTGCGGAAGATTAGTCATGCAGCTGAGTTCTGAACAGATTGAAGTGGAGAGAGATGAGACAGAGGGAGACCAGCAATGAGGAGGTTGCAATAATCTAGATGGGAGGTGACTACCGCACCTTGAATATTGAGTGCAATTCTGGTCATCATATCTTAAAAAGGATATAGCAGAATTAGAAAAGATAGAAAAGAGCCACCAAAATGGTAAATGAGATGAAAGGATACCCCTATGAGGAGAGGCTTAAAAGGTTAGGGCTCTTCAACTTAGAAAAGAGAAGGCTGAGGGGAGATACGATGTCTGTCAATTATTGAATGGAATTCAATGGGTTAATGTTGATCAGTTTACTCCTTCAAAAAGTAGAAAGACTAGGGGTCGCTCACCAAAGCTACAATGTAGCCCATGTAGGTCTAATAGAATATATTTTCACTCCATGTGTAATCAAACTCTGGAATTTATCGGAAAATGTAGTAACAGCTGTTAGTGTAGCTGGGTTTAAAAAAATGTTTGGAGAGGTTCCTGGAGGAAAAGTCCATAAATCATTATTAAAGAGAACTAGGGAAATCCACTTGCTTGGGAATAAGCATTGTGGAATCTGTGTACCTTTTGGAAATCTGACATGTACCTGTGTCCTGGATTGGACACTGTAGGTAAACAGGTATACAGGCTTGATGGACCTTGGTCTGACCCAATATGGCATTTCTAACATTCTAATGTTCTTGCATTGTGTAACTGTAATTTGGGTGGTTCTTCCCTACATGCATAACTTTGCACTTGTCCATGTTAAATTTCTTCTGCCATTTAGATGCCCAGTCTCCCAATTTTTCAAGGTCCTCTTGCATGTTTTCACAATCCTCTTGTTTTAACAACTTTGAATAATTTTGTCTCCTCTGCAAATTTGATCACCTCACTCCCATTTCCAGGTCATTTATAAATGTTAAAGCAGTGGGCCCAGCACAAATCCATGGGGTACTCCACTATTCACCTTTCCTCCTTTGAGAAAATTGGCCATTTAACCCTACTCTCTGCTTTTTATCTTTTGACCAGTTCCTGATCCACATTAGTATGCTGCCTCCGACTTCTTAATTACTGCAAGAGTCTTTCATGAGGGACCTTTTGCAAAGGCTTTCTGAAAATCCAGATACTGTATCGACTGGCTCACCTTTATCTGTTTGTTCACACACTCAGGAAAAAAAAAAGTAAGATTAGTGGGACTTCCTTGACTAAATCCATGTTGGCTTTCTGCCATTAAACCATAATTATCTACATGTTCATTAATTTTTGTTCTTTATGATGGTTTATACCATTTTGCCCAGTACAGATGTCATGTATATTTCTTGATGTATTTTTTTGTACTGTTTTATAGTTTTCTATATGATAGCTCCCCTTGATGTGGACTATTTGATTTCTGTTTTATAATGTGTATTGTAATATTTAAATTTTATCAATTAAAAAACAATTGTGGAGAGTCAAGATGGACTCAGGAGGTTCTCGACTGAGCTGTTGTGCTGTGTATTATCTTTAACTTTTACCTATGGTACCTAAACATCAAGGGAAAGGCCAGGCCAAGTCTGCTAAGGCTGCAACCACTACTGCAGGACAGGAAAAAATTGAGGCTTACCCCCTGAAGGCTCTGGTATTTGAATTTGCTGCGAAGGAGAGCTCAGTTGCATGGGCCTCTGATGGGGGGGGGGGGATGTCGAGCAAATGCCATCTTCGTTGCTACGGTTGCTCCTGTTAGGTTCCCTCTAGAGCTTGGACCAGGTTGATCCGACTTGTATCTTTGCCAGTTCATAGTAACATAGTATATGACGGCAGATAAAGACCAGTATGGTCCATCTAGTCTGCCCAGCCAGGCGGTAAGAGTAGGTGCCCCTGCCGTTCCATGCAGGTCACCCTTCCCCCATGCCTTTGTTTAGGGGTGCACCCACCGCTCTGTGGAGTTCTCCCCTATTTGTTGAGATAGTCATGATTATGTTGTTTTTATCCTATTGCTATAAAGGGATCCACTGTGCCTGCCCCAAGACACTTTGAATTCCACTTCCATCAGGAGGGCATTCCAAGTATCCACCATCCTTTCAATGAAAAAGTATTTCCTTATGTTGCCTTTCATTTTACCCCCTTTCAGCTTCATGTTATGCCCTCTAGTTTTACAACTTCCCCGTCTTTGGAAGAGGTTTGTTTGTCCGTTAATACTCTTTAAGTACTTAAAGGTCTGAATCATATATCACCTCTCCCTCCTCTCCTCCAGAGTGTACATATTTAAGTCTTCAGGTCTCTCCTCATGTCTTCTGATGCAGGCTCCAAATCATTTGGTCACTCCTCTGAACCATTTCCAGTCTCTTTATATCCTTTGCGAGATATGGTCTCCAAAACTGAACACACTATTCCAAGTGAGGCCTCACCAGTGAAGTCTACAGTGGCATTAGTATCTCTTCCTTTCTGCTAGTAATTCCTCTCTGTATGCAACCCAGCATCCTTCTGGCTTTTGCCATAGCCTTGTCACACGGTTTCGCCACCTTGAGATCCTCAAACAGTCACTCCGAGGTCCTTCTACTGGTCTGTGCACACCAACCTCTCGCCCCCTATCGCATACAATTCCCTTGGGTTTCTGCTTTCCAAGTGCATGACACTGCACTTCTTCACATTAAATCTTAACTGCCAAGCATTAGTCCATTCTTTCAGCTTTTGTAGATCTTTCCTCATGTTATCCACTCCCTCAGGGGAGTCCACTCTGTTGCAAATTTTTGTGTCATCTGCAAAAAGACACTTTTCCATTCAGTCCTTCAGCAATATCGCTCAAATACATTGAACAGTACTGGTCCCAGGACCGAACCCTAGGACACACCGCTAATCACTTTCCTTTCATCTGAGTGAGTTCTGTTTACCATCACCTTCTGTCTGTCAGTCAACCAATTTCTGATCCAGTTCACCACCTTGGGACCCATCCCCAAGTTGTTGAGTTTATTGATAAACCTCCTATGAGGAACAGTATCATAGGCTTTGCTGAAATCTAAGTAGATCACATCCATTGCATGCCCTTGACCTAGTGTTCTGGTCACCCAATCAAAGAACTCAGTCAGATTTGTTTTGGCAAGATCGTCCTTTGGTAAAACCATGTTGCCTCGGATCATGCAACCTGTTGGTTACGAGAGTCCACTATTTGCTCTTTCATGAGCGCCTGTTACTTTTCCCACCACTGAGGTAAGGCTTACCAGCCTGTAGTTTGTCACTTCTTCCCTATCACCGCTTTTGTAAAGAGGTATCACATCAGCCCTTCTCCAGTCCTGTGGAACTTCTCGTCTCCAAGAATTTATTAAAAACATCCTTTAACGGCCCAGTGAGAACCTCTCTGAGCTCTTTCAGTATCCTGGGATGTATGCCATCCAGTCCCATGGCCTTGTCCACTTTAGGTTTTGCAAGTTGTTTTAACACATCTTCTGTGAATGGTGTGGTGTCTACTCCATTCCCATTTGTATACTTGTCAGTCGCAGGTGGACTTTTCGAGATGGGATTCCTCATACTCACGCCAGTACATAGAAACATGATGACAGAAAAAAAACACATGGCCTATCTAGTCTGTCGTTCCATATCAACCACTACAACAGTCCCTTTTTTTCCTTTAGAGATCTTCTGTGTTTGTCCCATGCTTCTTTGAATTCAGATACTGTCCTCATCTCTACTGGGAGACTATTCCACTGATCCACCACTCTTTCCTTAAAGAAATATTTCTGCATATCACTCCCGAATCTATCCCCTTTCACCCTCATCCCATGTCCCCTCATAGCAGAGTTTGCTTTCAATCGAAAGAGGCTCTCCACCTGTGCATTTAGGCCATGGAGGTATTTAAACGTCTCAATCATATCACCTCATCCGATTCTATCGAGGATGGAACTGGCATGAGTATGAGCAGCCCCACCTTCTGAAATATACTGCTGACCTTGGTTCCCGACTGCGCTGCAGGGGTCAGCTTGGTCTCCATGGAGGCTGGGACTGTTGCAATGGGGCCTATGACTCAGCTCTGACTTTGGAGAGGAAAGGAAGATGGGAACTCCTTCTGTTTTAGCAACACAAGAGGTTCCAGCTGAGGTATATCTATCTTCCATTTGGACCATGTTAATTAAATTAGATGGAATTGTTGCTAAGTGTTCTCAGGACATATCTGCCTGTACAAGCTGTTGGGCAGGTCTCTTGTCAGCAAGAGACTCTGGTTAAATAAACTCAAGAAATGATCTTTAATGGGAACCGAGGTTAAAAGAATCTAAAGCTGTGATTGAGCAGCTGGTGAAAGATAAAATTATAATCCATCAGAAATTAGAGCAATTTGAGAATAAAATGGTTTGCTTGGACTTGTGATTATTAAATTTCCCCAAAATGGCAAATATGTTACCGATGGCATGGTCAGCCTGTCCACTAGGTGGGCTAGCTGGCTGCCTAGGATGGCAGACCTCTGTGGGCAGCAGGCCATGTGCTTTGGCACACATGCACGCTGCCCTCCCCTTTGTGCTGAACTGCGATGCCACCCCCTGCTTCTGCTGATTCTGGTGTTGAGTAGGCTCAGTGACAGCAGCCCATGGCCTGCTGCTGCCAGTGAACTGTCAGCTGCTGGAATTAGCAGCATGGGATTGGAGGGTGGCATGGCCGGGGCTTCTATCTAGGGTGGCAGAAACCCTTTGGCCAGCCTTGTCCTGAGAATATGTTCAAAAAGTATCTGTAGGAAGTTTTACAGGTTCCTGAAAATCTTTTCTCTAGTAAACAAGTTTTATTTTTTGTGGGTGTTTTTTTTTAAATGTCTTGCAATGGGGAAAGTTATCTAAAACTTTAGAACAAATACCATTAGGATCTGATTTGCAAGATTTAAGTAATTTCTTAGAAACATTGTTTGTCGAGGTGAAAGAGTGAATCAGCTGGTTAATTTTTGTCTTTAAATCAGACTTATCCAGAATACTATCTCTGTACTTTAAGATGGATGTACCATTTTTGGGACAAACTATTAGGATTTATTCGGCTGTCAGCCGTTCTACTCGGGAGAAGAAATGTGTGTGTGTTTGTCCATGAGAGAGACAGCTTTGCTGGGAGCAACCTTTCGCTTGTGTTATCCCTGTAAATGTTTTGTTATTTGAATGTTATATATGTATGTTTTCTCTCCAGAACAGCTTTGTGCCGCCTTTGACCTTAAGAAGCTCTTGGTGCAGTGAATTTGGGGGGGGGGGGGGGGGGGGGGGGGTTGGGAGGGAGGAGTGGTGTTTGGGGGAGGGGTGGCAAATTTAAGTTAAGTGCTGGAGCATATGTGCCTATGCCTTTCTCTTATGTTTTGTAATTTCCTGTTTTATATTCACATTTTTATTTACCCCACCTCCTTGTTAAAATTGTGGTCTAATTCTATGGTGCTTCGTCTTTTTCAGTTACCTTTTGATGCACACGGATATTTTACTCTTTATTTTTGCACTCTAAATGTTACTATAGGCAAGTGGATACTTATGTAATTATTTCCAAATTTCATAAATAAGTTGAAAGAAAAATGAGAAGTATATTATTGGACATCACATGTTTAATTATATAACTTACTGTTGCCCTTGCTGTACTTTGTCTAATTTGTTCCTTTCACCTATTTTGTTTTATATGACTTTATGTAAATCACTTTGATGCCAACCATGCCATAGGTGGTATATCAAATCTGCTAATAAACATATACATATATAAAAACAAATGTTTAACAATTATATTTAACACAATAAAAGGCCTCTTTTGCTAGAGGAGTATAATCAGTATACAAAAAAACCTCTGCACTACACCTTGAAAGTATACAACGTAACTTTCCTAAGACTTGATACTATTTCATTAATCGAGTAACATTTTCATTATCCGTTACAAAACACTTATTTAGTTAGCAGAAGGTCTCAGCATATGTGGGCTGCCATTAGACTATCACTTTGTCATCTAATGGACTCACTGCCCTTTTAACATCAACGACCTTTTAAGGTTTGAAAACTGCTACCATAAGCATATGTAAAAAATTGGTTTGGAGAATAGTTCAAAAAACTGTTGTTAATTTGAAAGAATAAGTGCTTAACTTTCGAAGAAGACTTCAACTTGGAATTTCCCAATGCTGACAGACGCGCCACTTATTGCGTTTCACCCTCACAAGTTTCGTCAGGGGAATCTTGTAAAGCACTAAAACAATACACAAGATAAGTTCATGAGTTACCAACTTTCAATGACGATAAGCAAACACTGAAGATATACTATGTTACATCACCTCAAACCCGGAAAATCCACTTTCTCTCACAAACGATTTCTCAATGATGGTTGTAGGACGCCGCGCATGCGGAGTAGTTATATAGAGAGCGTTTTAAACTGACAGCCATTATCCCTAAGCAACCTCCTTCTCAAAGACACACCTCCCACTCAACCCGGGCATTCAACCCATCTGGGGCCACAGACTGCAACTTATGAATCCAACGTTCATTATATAGCAAAGTCTGCTCCATAGTTTTACCACTTCGCACTGCAGTAATGTGCATGATACAGAAACAGCACAGATTGAAAAAAGCATGATGATATTGAAGACAATGGTTCACCTTTGGTGGTGCTTTTCGCTGACATTTGAGTTTACTCTTATGCTCAAGCATACGTACTCTAAACGTGCGGCTGGTTTTCCCAACATATAATAGGGCACAAGGACATCGGACAGCATATACCACATGTGTAGAGGTGCTTTTTTCGATCTGCGCTGTTTCTGTATCATGCACATTACTGCAGTGCGAAGTGGTAAAACTATGGAGCAGACAACATTTTTGATGGCGTCTACTCAAAAACAGAACTACACCATGGTGAACTTGGAATATGTAATAGAGCAACTGAGAGAGTAAAACAATTACCAGACCATGATAGTATACACCTGTACTATACAAATGATCAATAGTAGTAGCTGTACAGAGAAATGTAAGATGGGTCCCTGCTTATCAGAGCTTACAGTCTAGTCAAGACAGACAACACAACAACTGGGGGATTGGGATGTGCTTAGGGGAATGCTAAGGAAACACATCCCTGGATCCAGGTCTTGTATAGCACTACAAGGCCTGGATTTGAAAAGGGCCTTGTAGCACTATACAAACGATCAGTAGTACTTTTTCTGCATATTTATAGTGGTATATTCTGGATCTATGATGCTAGTCAGGTATTTACTTCTGCATCTGGAGTTATATTGTCAGCAGAAATATAGCAACATAAACTAACCTCCAACTGTTAAGAGTGTCACATTCAAAAACAATTGCTTTTCTCCAGTAATCTGTCAAAGTTGTGGCATTTGTTTGAGGTATTATACAACTAATTCACATCTGGTATATGAAGAGTTTCCTGACAGCTGTGGTTTATCAGTGTATACAATTACATGAATAAGTTGTTTAATAATGCTAATGACAAAGCAAAATCATGCCTGAACATAACTACAAAACCAGCTGAACTTGTTGCAAGGATTTGGATAATCTATTCAGCTATGTATGGTATGTTGCCCTGTCATGTTGAATTCAATTTTTCAATAAGGTAGAAAGACAATCTGGCATGGAATGTGAATTTCATAGCTTTCATTTGAAATAAAAATATTTAATTTAAAATATAGTTCAATCTTTTAGAAACAGGGATAGAAACATGATGGCAGAAAAAGACTTTATAGTCTACCTAGTCTGTTCCTCCATATCAACTACTATAGTTCCTTTTTTTCCTTTAGAGATCTTCTGTGTTTGTCCTATGCTTTCTTGAATTCAGTTACTATCCTTATTTCTACTACCTCCAGTGGGAGACTGCCATGCATCTACCACTCTTTCTGTAAAGAACTATTTCTACATATTACTCCTAAGTCTATTTCCTTTCACCTTCATCCTATGCCCCTTATTGCACCGCGTTCTTTCAATTGAAAGTCTCTTCTCTTGTGCATTTTTGCCATGGAGGTATTTAAATGTTTCTATCATATCTCTTCTCTCCTGCCTTTCCTCCAAAATATACATATTGAAATCTTTAAGTCTATCTCCATATGCCTTATGATGAAGTCCACTGACCATTTTGGTAGCCACCCTCTGCACAAACTCTATCCTGTTTATATCCTTTTGAAGGTGTGGTTTCCATAATTGCACACAATACTCCAAATGAGGTCTTACCCAAGTCTTATACAGAGGCAATATTAGCTCCTTTTTTCTACTGGCCATTCCTCTTTCTAGACACACAACCATCCTTTTGACTTTCACTGTCACCTGTTCTACCTGTGTAGCCACTTTAAGATCATCAGACACAATCACGCTCGGGTCCTGCTCTCATGGACAGAAGTACTTAACCTTTCTCCAGGAACAAGCAGGAATGTAGTCTTCACATATGGGTATCGTCGGTACCAACGGAGCCTGCATGGGAACACTCCCCAGCGTCCAATAGGAAAGCTTTTGGGAACATCCCACAGCGCCTGAGTGCTGCCTTTCCCAACCGTCCCTCTCCAGTTCTTCATTTTCCACGGAGCCGACAGGTCGCACATCCTGTCGCCGTAGAAAAAATTCCCCTCTTCTTTTTATGTGGTCGCGTCTGCCTTCCCTCGACGCTACACCGGTACCGCCGGTGATTCTTTCTTAAAATAAAAAAAAACAACAAAACTTTCTGGAGTCTTTTCCAGTAATTTTTCTCCTCAGTTGCCACGTGCCATTTTGGGCACTAGGCCCAACTTTTTCCTTAAATGGAAAAGCCCGCTTCGGGTTTTAAAAAGTATTCTAAGTGTGGTGGTACCATCTCCGTCAGACACCCATGAGTGGTGCCTCAAATGTTTAGGTCCTGACCACTCTATTTCAGAGTGTGTTGCCTGTGGGATGATGTCAAAAAGGGGCCGGCAAAACCGAGCTGCTAAACTTAGCACCCTTTTTCCCTCCGATGCAGCCTCCGTGGCATCGACGTCTTCCAGGGCTTCGTCTTCCTCCCATGGGTCTCAGGTAACTAAACATAAATCTAGCCGGTTCTCAAAGGGCAGATCTCCTTCTAAACATCGAGATGCCTCTGGCGTTGCCCTTGAGGGACTTTCACCTGCAAAATTGCCCTGGCGGGAGGCTTCGGCTTCCAAAGCACTAACGGGGCTCCAGGGTGTTCTCAAGGCTTCAACCTCGGCAGAACTACTGGTGCCATGCTCTGGGGTTCTGGCTGCTTTATCCGGCACTGATACCCAAGCATTGGCAGTGTTGTTAAACCAGAGATTCTTGGCTATTGAATGCAGTCTGGCGGCTCTTCTCAAGGCCTCGATGCCCCTGAAACCGCTTCAGACAATTCAACTGGCACCAGCACTGGCTGCATCGATATCGGCATATATTCTACCAGGACCAAGTCACGCGTCTCTCTCCGGCATTGTCAAGTTGGTACCAGACCACTCCGATGCCGACTTCGATCGGTACCGGTACCGTGCCTTGGACGATCACCCGGATTGGAGATACTTCGAATCCTCAGATGAGTCTGAAGACTCTGAAAGCTCTGCCGATACCAGAGTACTTCTTCCTGAGGATTCCTCTTCTCCTCAGCGTAGGATGTCTCCACCAGAGGATATGTCCTTTCAGGATTTTATCCGAGATGTGGCCTGAGGTCTTTCCATGACAGTGGCTCCTGAAAAAGAGCCTAGGGCAAAGGAATTAGAAATCCTACAATACCCTAAAGCTCCCAAGGAGGCAGCTACCTTACCTATTCATGAAATCTTGCATTATCTTATGTTAAGGATGTGGGAAACACCTCTAACCACATCTCCTCACTCTCGAAGACACGACACCATGTATCGAGTTCCTCCTTGTCCTGGGTTTCAGAAGACTCAATTACCACACCATTCCATGGTGGTGGAATCAGCCATGAGACTGATAAAGAGTACAAAAAGGCATGCATCTAATCCTCCAGGACGTGAGTTTTCGACTCTTGACACCTTTGGACATCGATCCTTCCAGGCTTCCATGCTTTCTGCTAGGATCAGTTCCTATATCTTGTATATGGGAATGTTCCTTAAAGAGGTCACAGGAGATTTAGAGCTTATGAGCTCTCTCCTTCCTGATGATAAAAGGCAAGATTATCTCTTGTCAAACATGCTCAGGATGTTTCGAAGTTTGTGAATCGTGCAGCCTTTGACTGATTTGAATGCATAAGCAGAACCTCTGCCATTGCCATAGGTGCATGTAGGATTGCCTGGCTCCAGGCATCTGACTTGGAAATTTGGGTACAGGACAAACTGGGGAATATACCTTGCACAGGAGAGAATCTCTTTGGCAAGAATTGGCAGGAAAAAGCTAATGAGATGCTGACAATATCACTTTGGATAAATTGTCTAAATCTACAGCTGATCCTGCGAGGAAAAGATCCTCTAAGAAACCATTCTTCAGCAAGAAGAAAAAGTTGTATCCCTCCTATACCCAGCAGGGACATCGTTTAGGTCAGTCTGCCCAAAAGGGACAGCAACAGCAACCTAGGCAAAGAAAGACAAAAGCAGCTAAGCCTCAACCGGCTCAGCGGACTCAGCCTCCACAGGGGCTTTGACTCCTGTCTAGAGAACTTTGCTTTCCTGGCCCTGAAAGGCCCAGAACCCTCCACCATCCCAGGAAGGTTATGTCATTTTGCCCCCAGATGGGGTCAGATAACAGCAGAAAATTGGACTCTGTCTATTGTAAGAGAGGGGTACAAGCTTCATTTCCTCAGCATGCCCCCTCCTACAATGGTAAGACTGTTCAATTCTCAGACCTCTCTCAACGACTGGTTAGGTGAAGAGGTCACTGTGCTCTTTGCTCAAGGAGCAATAGAAGAGGTACCCATTCCCCAATGGGGTACAGGGTTTTACTCCCCCTATTTCCTTATTCCAAAGAAAACAGGACTACACAGACCCATTTTAGACCTCGGCGAATTGTTCAAAGAGAAGTTCAAGATGATTTCTCTGGGAACTCTGCTGCCCATACCTTCAGAGTCAGGATTGGCTTTGTTCTCTAGATCTCAAGGATGTGTACACTCATGTTCTCATCCATCCAACTCACTGAAAGTTCCTTCACTTTCTGTTTCAAGGGAAGCACTACCAATACAGGGTTCTTCCTTTTGGCCTGGCCTCTGCACCAAGAGTGTTCACAAAATGCATGGCTGTGGTGGCAGCATTCCTCCACACCCTGGGAATATTCATCTTCCCTTAGGTGACTGGCTCATTCGAGCCCCATCAGAGCCAGAGGCCAGGGTTGCTCTCTCGCACAATGCGCATCCTTCAGTATTTGGGACTTGTCATAAACTTCCCAAAATCCAACCTTGCTCCTACTCAGTCCCTAGAGTTTATAGGAGCTCTGCTGGATACCAGACAGACAAGGGCTTGCCTTCCACAGGCCCTCTGCCTTCGCATTGTCCAGTTAGCTTCCCAAGCAATGCTAAAACCTCACCTCACTGCTCGGGAAATGTTAGTTGCTAGGCCACATGGCATTCACCGTGCATGTGGTTCCTTATGCTCGCCTCCATATGAGGGCAGCCCAGTGGACTTTATCCATTCAGTGGACTCAGGCGTCAGGTTGCTTGTCAGACAAAATAGCAAACTCAGCTCGCCTTATTTTGTCCATCCAATGGTGGCAGTCACCCCAAAAACTTTAGGTGGGGTCTCTTTTTCAGCAACCCCACCCCAAGCCATTCTAACAGATGCATCACAGGTGGGTTGGGGAGGCCTTACTGCAAGGCCTCTCTACCCAGGGTACCTGGACTCCACAGGAGGCCTATCTCCACATCAATCTCCTGGAACTCAGAGCAATCTTCCTTGCTCTTTGAGTATTCCACACCCAGCTCAGCTACAAGACAGTCCTAGTTCAAAGAGACAATCAAGTAGCCATGTTCTATATGAACAAGCAGGGCAGAACAGGCTCTGTAGCTCTGCAGCGAAGCTTTGCAACTATGGGCCCTCGCCAGAGAGCATCTGATTCATTGCCTTGCGGTGTATCTTCCAGGCATTCAAAACTCTTGGGGCAGACACTCAGTCGAGTTCTGCTTCCACATGAATGGTCTCTCGATGTAGACCAGGTGGCCAAAACTTTTCAAATTTGGTGAACCCTGGACATAGACCTCTTTGTAGGTGTGCTGAATGCCAAACTTCCCCGGTTCTGTTCCAGAATTCCGGCTCAGGGTTGTCAGGCCAGGGATGCTTTCCTCCTCCATTGCGGTCAGGACTTCCTGTATGCCTTTCCACCCATTCCCCTAATTCCCAAAACCCTGTTCAAGCTTCAGAGAGACAGAGGCCATATGATTCTCATAGCTCCATGTTGGCCACGGCAAATGTGGTACCCTCTGCTCCTACATCTCTCTCAAGCTCCGCCTCTGGAAAGATCTGTTCCAGACCGCCTTTCTCAAGAGGATGGGGATGCTGTGGCATCCCAATCCCCAGTCTCTGCATATCAGGGCCTGGTTGCTGAAAGCCTCAGAACTTCACGGTCTTAACCTTTCCCAGCAGGTAAAGGATATCCTTTATGCTTCCAGGAAGCCTTCCACAAGACGCTCTTATGAATTTAAGTGGAAAAGGTTTACCATATGGTGCTCGCAGAAGGGTCTTAACCCTCTTGCGTTACTCCAGTAATGATTCCAGAGGTATCTCCTTCATTTATCAAATGCAGGGCTTAAGACCAATTCAGTGAGAGTTCATTTGAGTGCTGTTGAAGCTTCTTTCAAGCCTCTAAATGGACAACCTATTTCCTCCCATCCTCTCATAGTGAGATTTATAAGAGGCCTTCTTTAAACTAAGTCTCCCATTAAGCCACCACCGGTGGCATGGGACTTAAATCTGGTTCTTGGGCAGCTCATGAAACCACCCTTTGAACCATTAGCCACTATCTCTTTGAAATTCCTTTCCTGGAAGGCATCTTTCTCATTGCAGTCGCATCAGTGAATTACAAGCGTTGGTGGCCGATCCTCCTTATACAAGGTTCCATCCTTAGGACTCATCCACACTTTGTCAAAGGTCGTGTCACCTTTTCATTTAAACCAAGCGGTTTACCTTCCTGTATTCTTTCCAAGGCCTCACGCCTCAAATGCAGAAAGGAATCTTCATACTTTGGACTGTAAAAACTTTGGCCTTTTACTTGCAAAGGACACGGCAACATGGAAAGTCCCTCTGAACTCTTTGTTGCTTTTGATCCTAGTCATTTGGGACTTCCAGTCTCCAACAGAACACTGTCCAGCTGGATTGCACTGTGTATATCTTTTGCCTGTGAGAGTAAAAACCTTTCTCTTGAAGGCCATGTCACAGCTCAGAATGTGAGAGCCATGGCAGCCTCTATGGCTCATCTTCACTCTGTCTATCGATGACGTCTGTCGAGCAGCTACTTGGGCTTCGGTTCATACCTTCACAGCCCATTACTGCTTAGACAAGGGCTCCCGCCGGGATGCCTTGTTTGGTCAGGCTGTTCCTCAACAACTGTTCCGTACTTAATCAACTCCTACCCACCATCCCTGGTAGGATGCCAGAGATCCATGGGGGGAAGTGGAGCCCTTTCACAAGGACACACAACTTCTGGGGCCTTCTCCCTGGCATCTGCAGCTAGGGAGTCCCCATATATGAAGACTATATTCTTGCTTGTTCCTGGAGATAGCATAGATCTCCAGGAACAAGCAGGAATGAGTCTTCACATATGGGTATCATTGGTACCGACGGAGCCTGCGTGGGAACGCTCCCCAGTGTCCAAAAGGAAAGCTTTTGGGAGCATCCCACAGCGCCTGCGCGCTGCCTTCCCGCCTTTCCCAACCGCCTCTCTCCAGTTCTTCTTTTCCGCGGAGCCAGCAGGTCGTGTTCCTGTCACCACTGAAGAATTTCTTTTTCTTTTATTTCTTTGGTCGCGTGTCTGCCTTCTCGACGCACCTCCCCTCATTCTCGTAGGTTGGACACGATGTATCGTGTTCCTCCTTGTCCTGGCTTTCATAAGACTCAGCTTCCTCACCACTCCATTGTGGTGGAGTCTATGAAGAAGATCAAGAGTACAAAAAGGCACTCTTCTACTCCTCCAGGAAGAGAATGCAGAACCTTAGATGCCTTTGGCAGGAGAATTTTCCAGGCCAATATGCTTGTTGCCAGAATCAACTCCTATAGTCTCTATATGGGGATGTTTCTAAAAGAAGTTACAGATCATCTGCAAACTTTGTCTCCTTTTATTTCAGAAGATAAAAGGGAAGAGTTTCTCACCTGGCTCAAACATGCCCAGGATGTTTCCAAGTTTTCCAACCGTGCAGCCTTTGACTCTTTTTGAAGGTGCCAGCAGAGCCTCGGCTATTGCCATAGGTGCACGCAGAGTTGTTTGGTTGCAAGCTTCTGATTTGGAACCCTGTGTTCAGGATGGACTAGGAAACCTTCCTTGTACAGGTGAAAACCTTTTTGGCAAAGATTGGCAAGCAAAGGCCACCCAGATGGCTGCTGAAATTCTGCTTTAGATAGACTTTCAAAGTCTGCTTCTGCTCCTTTTAAGAAAAGGTTGTTCAAAAAGGGTTTCTTTCCCAAAAAAGGGAAATATTATTCTGCTTATGGTCAGCAGGCATCTTCTGCAGGTCGTTTTGCTACAAAGAGACAGCAACAACCGAAACAGGCCAAGCCTAAGGCTACTAAGACTGCTACGGCCCAACAGCCTCAGCCTCAGCCTCCTCAGGGCCTTTGACTTACAACTAGAGAACTTAGCCTTTCTGGCTCTAAAAGAACCAGAGCCTCTCACCATTCCAGGAAGGTTAGCTCACTTTGCTCCCAGATGGGAACAAATCACAGCAGAGCAATGGACCCTCTCCATCATAAGGGAAGGGTACAAGCTTCATTTCTTAAACCTTCCCCCTCACACCATGGTGAGACAGTTCAATTCTCCAACATCGCTCCTCGACCTTCTGGGTCAGGAGATTGCTACCCTTCTTGCCCAAGGGGCAATAGAAGAAGTACCCCATATTCAACAGGGCTCAGGGTTCTACTCCCTCTACTTTCTCATCCCATAGAAAACGGGGGGCTACAGACCCATATTAGATCTCAGAGAATTGAACAAGTTTCTATGCAAGGAGAAATTCAAGATGACTTCTCTCAGTACTCTCCTTCCATACTTCCAGAGTCAGGACTGGCTTTGTTCTCTAGATCTCAAGGATGCGTACACCCATGTCCTCATCCATCCAACACACAGAAGGTTCCTTCGGTTCTTTTTCCAAGGAAAGCACTATCAATACCGAGTGCTTCCCTTCGGTCTGGCCTCTGCACCAAGGGTGTTCACAAAATGCATGGCAGTAGTAGCTGCATTTCTACGCACTCTAGGAATATTTGTATTCCCATATCTGGACGACTGGCTCATCCGAGCTCCATCCCAGTCAGAGTCCCAGGCTTCCCTGGCCTGCACAAGGCGTATCCTTCAGTATCTGGGACTTGTAATAAACATCCCAAAATCCCATCTCACCCCTACTCAATCTCTGGAGTTCATAGGGGCCTTATTGGATACCACCACTGCAAGGGCCTATCTTCCTCAGGCCCGTTGCTACGCTTGGTGCAGTTAGCCTCCCAGATTCAGTTAAAGTCCCATTTAACTGCTCGAGAGATGTTACAACTGTTAGGCCACATGGCATCCACCGTGCATGTGGTCCCCTATGCTCGCCTTCACATGAGGGCACCTCAATGGACTCTGTCCACCCAATGGACCCAGGCGTCAGGGTGCCTGTCAGACAAAATAGCAACCTCCAGTCGCCTTTTTTGCTCTCTCCAGTGGTGGAAGTCCACCCAAAATCTGCTGCTGGGGTCCCCCTTTAAACAGGTGTTACCCCAAGCAATCCTGACAACAGATGCCTCCCCAAGGGGTTGGGGAGCTCATCTACAAGATCTCTCCACCCAGGGCATCTGGTCTCCACAAGAGACATCTCTACATATCAACCTCTTAGAGCTCAGAGCAATTTTTCTAGCTCTCAGTTTTCCACACCCTGCTCAGCTACAAGACAGTCCTCATCCACACGGACAACCAAGTAGCCATGTTCTATGTGAACAAGCAGGGGGGGACTGGCTATGTCGCTTTGCAACGAAGCTCTGAGATTTTGGGCCTTCGCCAGAGAGCATCAAATTCATCTCATGGCAGTGTACCTTCCAGGGGTTCAAAACTCTTGGGCAGACAGACTCAGTCGAGTTCTGCTTCCACACGAATGGTCCCTCCATGGGGACCAGATAGCCAGGATTTTTCAAATTTGGGGATCCCCAGACATAGACCTGTTTGCAAGTCCGTGGAATGCCAAACTTCCCCGGTTCTGTTCCAGGATTCCGTGTCAGGGAGTTCAGGCCAGGGATGCCTTCCTCCTTCATTGGGGGCAAGACTTCCTCTATGCCTTTCCACCTAATTCCCAAGACACTGTTCAAGCTTCAGAGAGACAAGGGGTCTATGATCCTCATAGCACCACATTGGCCATGCCAAGTGTGGTACCCTCTAATTCTGCATCTCTCTCAAGCTCCCTCCCTGGACTTGGGATCTGCTCCAGACCTCCTATCCCAGGAGGAGGGAACGTTTTGGCACCCAAATCCCCAGTCTCTTCATCTCAGGGCCTGGTTGCTGAAGGCCTAGACCTTCAAGATTTGCATCTTTCTCAGCAAGTGAAGTACATACATCCTTCATGCTTCCAGAAAGCCTTCCACCAGACGTTCCTATACTTTTAAATGGAAGAGGTTTACCATTTGGTGTGCAGAGAAGGGTCTTAACCCTCTTGCAATACCTCTGAATTCGTTACTAGACTATCTGCTGCATTTATCCCATGCAGGCCTTAAAACGAATTCCGTAAGAGTCCATTTGAGTGCTATTGCAGCATCCCTTAAGCCTCTCAATGGACAGCCTATTTCCTCTCATCCTCTTATAGCAAGATTCATGAGAGGCCTTCTTTTGACTAAACCTCAATTAGACCACCTCCAGTGGCATGGGACTTGAATCTGGTTCTTGGCCAGCTTATGAAGCCACCCTTAGCCACTACCTCCTTGAAATTTCTTTCCTGGAAGGTTATTTTTCTCATTGCAGTCACTTCAGCTCGCCGCATCAGTGAGCTGCAAGCCTTGGTGGCTAATCCTCCTTATACAAGGTTCCATCATGACAAGGTAGTCCTCAGGACCACTCCACACTTTATGCCTAAAGTGGTTTCACCTTTTCATCTGAATCAGGAGGTGTATTTACCTGTCTCTTTTCCAGGACCTCATGCATCAAGTGCAGAGAGGAGTCTCCATACCCTGGATTGTAAGAGCGCTCGCTTTTTACTTACAAAGGAAACAGCAACATAGAAAGTCCTCTCAACTCTTTGTTGCTTCTGATCCCTCTCATTTAGGACTTCCAGTCTCTAAGAGAACTCTGTCCAATTGGATTGCTCAGTGTATTTCTTTCGCCTACCAGAGTAAGAACCTTTCTCTAGAGGGCTCACAGCTCACAATGTGAGGGCCATGGCAGCCTCTATGGCTCATCTAAACTCTGTGTCCATCGACCAAATCTGTCGAGCGGCCACCTGGGCCTCGGTTCATACCTTTACAGCCCATTACTGTTTGCACAAGGACTCCCGCCGGGATGCCTTGTTTGGTCAGGCTGTTCTCAAACACCTGTTCCATACTTGAACAACTCCTACCCCCCATCCCTGGTTGGATGCCCGAGATCCATGGAGGGAGGTAGAGTCCTTCTCAGGGACTCACAACCTTGGGGATCTCCCTGGCATCTCTAGCTGGGGAGTCCCCATATGTGAAGACTCATTCCTGCTTGTTCCTGGAGATAGCACAGTTACTTACCTGTAACAGGTGATCTCTGGGAACAGCAGGAATAAGTCTTCACAACCAACCCACCCACCTCCCCTAGGAGTTGTATCTCTCTATCTTTCCTTTCCTCTCTCTCTCTTTGTCTCAGCTTAAAACTCGAACTGGAGAGAGGCAGTTGGGAAAGGCGGGAAGGCAGCGCGCAGGCGCTGTGGCATGCTCCCAAAAGCTTTCCTTTTGGATGCTGGGGAGCGTTCCCGTGCAGGCTCTGTCGGTACCGACTATACCCATATGTGAAGACATATTCCTGCTGTTCCCAGAAATCACCTGTTACAGGTAAGTAACTGTGCTTTACTCACCTGTAACAGGTGATCTCTGGGAACAGCAGGAATTTAGTCTTCACAACCCACCCACCTCCCCTAGGAGTTCTCTCTGTCTCTTTTGTCTCAGCTTTAAACTCAACTGGAGAGGGACAGTTGGAAGGCAGCTCGCAGGCGCTGTGGGATGCTCCCAAAAGCCTTCCTATTGGATGCTGGGGAGCGTTCCTGCGCAGGCTCCGTTGGTACCGACGATACCCATATGTGATTAAATTCCTGCTGTTCCCGGAGATCACATGTTACAGGTGAGAAGCTATGCTTTATACTGTTCTGCTGCCTTGGGTTTTTGCAGCCCAAATGCATGACCCTGCATTTTTTAGCATTAAATCTCAGTTGCTAAATTCTTGACCATTCTTCAAGCTTAGCTAGATCCCTCCTCATGTTGGCAGCAGGCTTTGAGAGTGATAGTAAATGAACTATCAGTATAAGTATTTCATTAGTGTTAATCTAAGACTACACAAAAAATGATATCCAGAAGGAAGGAAGAGAGCTTTTCAGAGGATATGAGGTGCTCAGTGCTTATTATCTAGACCTGAGTAAGATTTTCCCCTTGAATATTGCACTGAAAATAACATACTTAGTTTGTCTCCTTTTGAATGGAAACGGACCAAAACTGAGGTAAGAGTTAGTAGATAAGCAGAGGCAGGATCATACCAAGGGCTATAAGAGTGACACAGCCGCACAGGATGCAAGTGCAGAAGGAAAGCTAATTTTGTCACTGGACTTCCAGGAAGTGAGTTCTGCATGCGGTTAGAAGGGGGCACCCCCCACCCCCCCATCTCGTGCCAGGTTCACCAGTCACACAGGACATATTGCTAGCTTGGTATAGTCCTGAGCAGAGGCAGTCTTCATAGACAAACATGGAGGCCCATTTGTATATCTCCACTATGATAAAAGTAAATGACATCTGCATATGACTCTCCCCCTCCTTCCCCCAGAAAACTATACTAAGATATTAGCTTACTTGGTAGTGAGCTGCAGAGCACCATCGAGAGCTGGAGGCAGTACCATCTGAGTTCCTACATTAAAACTTGCTTTTAGCAAAGCCATACCACTTTCTGTAAGTGCCTGAGATCACTGGTGTCTCAAGAATGCTTTTGATAAGTAGCTATTCCTTTTTTTTCCTTCAAGTAATCTGTGATTGCTATAGGGCTGTAAGCCATAATGCCAGTAGCTGCAGGTTTATACAACTCTGCCCCAGAAGCAAGGGCAGCAGTTGCATTGAGGTGGGTTCTTCAATAGTAGTGGCAGACCTTTGCTTCAAGGGCAGCAGTGAGAGATGTATTGGAGGATCCAGGCAGCAGCAGCAGCACCACTAGCACCAGAGGGTATTATGGGAGTGAAAAGCCTTGCTTGTTTCATTTTTAGTAGACTGTGCTTTTCCTTTAATCTGAGAAACCTGAGAGTGCCGTTAAACACACATAGAAGACAGGTCTGGATGTTAAAGGTCAGGACAGATTTAATTTAAATAGAATTTATTTCAATTAAAATATAAATAACTAATCAGAAAATGTTTCCCAGTGAAAGTGTTGTTGTTTGATACAGTCTTTTTAATTTTACTTTTTCTGGGACTTTTTTTCATTACTTAATTAAACATAATCTAAACTGTTACGGATAAAATTTGTATACATGTACTTGATTTCCTTTTCTTGAATCCTGCTAGATCAGTCTAGATGACTGGGTTATGTTCCCATGCAGGCAGACTTGAGCAACTTTCAGTGATGTCATTACCGGATATATTTTCTCAAGCAGCACTGAGAGAAGCCAGTAGGACACTTCCCAAGCAATAGTCAAAATTGAACAAAAAACCTCAGGAGACTCGGAAAACTTTAAGTACAAGCAACCTGCTCAAAAATCATGAGCAAGCCTTTGGCTCCTTACCATGAAGAAACTGGGAGTCAGACCTTATGATTGACTAGGCTCGTTTTATGTCAGCTGGAACCCCCAGAACTGCAGAAAGTTACTTTTCCAAACACTGATAATATGACCAAAAGGGTAGCAGGTTCCTTATCGTCACTCCAGTCCAGTCCCTTACTTCCAGCAGCTTGGAGGCTGAGCTCATCCTTTTTGAGGATGGGACGGTATAAATACCGCTGGCACCACCCACAGAAACCAGTATTCTCAGCCTCCAAGCAGCTGGAGGGTTCCGTAAGCCAAGGGCTTACTGGAGTCTTCCTTTATAGGCTACCTTCATTTATTCTATTACCTTTGTTTTCATTTATTTCAATTTCTTACATTTATTTCCTTTATTTCCTTTGTGGCATTTGATTGCTCTTTGGGGAATCCCTTTAGGCTCTGTTCCTTTAAGTTGCCCCCCCTTCCCTCCCTCCGTCCGTTTCCTCTGGTACCTGACTGAGGAGGAGGTTGATCTGGGGCAGTAGCAAGCGTCCGGAGCCCAGGAAACCCTGCCGTCATTGGAGGAAAGGGACCACGTTCGTTCCCTCCTGCTGAGGCTATCGGCTCCACGGTCTTGTGCACAAACCTGCCCGACCTCGCGCCGAAGCCCTGTCGGCGGCTGAGCGCTTGAGGCGGCAGCCCTTCACTCCCCTGCTCCTCCGGCTTGGCACAGCAGCTTCGGAGCGTTAGGGGTTGTTGGACACCCCTCCATACCATTCCCGTTCAGGCCTAAGGGCCAGGGAAAAACGTCCGGCGATATCGCCGACCGGCAGTGCTCCACGTGGCTGAGGCCTTCCACGTGGGAGCCTCCGCCGCGGAGCAGCGCGTCTACAAAGCAACTCTTAAACGCAAGTACTGGGACATCTGTTTTTTAGCCAGTTTCAGGTGTAGTTGTTTAATTTTGAATTTCTTTAAGTTTGATTCAATTTGATTTCATTTAATTTGATTTCTGCAATCTTATAACCCAGGCTAGGAGAGGAGAGGAAGCATTTCTTTTCCCCTTTATTGCCCTTCCTGCCTGGAACTCCGGCAAATTCTTATTGTTTGTTCCATTTTTACAGGCTACAATAGGCTACTGATTTGCAGATCCCTTTAAGCTTGCCAAAAGGCCATGACTGGAAAGGCGCGGTGTCCGTCTTGTGGCACACGTAGAGGGACGGCCTCCGAGTCAGGAATCTGCAAGGGTTGTGCTGCAGAAGCTGCCTCAGTGGAGCAGGGCATCTTATTGTCCATGTCTCAAGCCGTGCAAGGGTCAGGGGACTCTCTGGAAGGAGCTAGGGAACCCCTCTCCCCTCCACCTTCGACCTCGGACTTACCTGCCTCTCCTCCCTCCCTTCCCCCTACCCTGGGGGAGGGGAATGCCAGCGACCTTTTCTCCCCCGATTTCGTCGTCCTACTGCACAAGGCCTACTGTATGCGCAAGAGGGGTCTTGGACCAGTTGAGCCGAGCACAGCCAAGGAAGGCCTGGGGTCCAGACCTTTGAGGGCCAGTTTCCCAGATTTCAGAGATACCACTCAAGCGCACGAGGCTGGTGAGTGGCGAGCCTCTCTCGGCCTTCCCACATGATACCCAGGAAGAGGAGGCCTCTGACAAGGACCTAGCGGAAGAGGAGGAGTTCGAAGAAGGGGAGATCCCTGAGGAGGATCAATCCCGCATAGTGCGGGTCTTTAGGCAGGAGGAGCTTCCGGCATTGATTAACGAGTCTCTCAAGGTACTCAATGTGACCTCAGACGCACCAATTGAGGAGGAAGCGCTAGAGGATCCTTTAATCCAAGCAGTGAGAAGGTCTCAAAAGGTCTTTCCCGTGCACAGGGTGGTGCGTCAGATGATCCAAGAGGAGTGGGACCAACCAGAATCAAGTTTGAGGGTGGTACGCTCTATGTCCAGACTTTACCCATTGCCGGAACCGGACAAGGAGCTGCTGAAGTCGCCCAGGGTAGATGCGGCGGTCTCTGCAGTGACAAAAGACTACAATCCCGGTCGAGGGTAGCGCGGCCTTGCGAGATTCTCAAGACAGAAAATTAGACACACTACTGAAGCAAGCCTTTGATATCAGTGCTCTTGCCCTCCAGGCCTCGGTTTCGGGAGCTTGGGTGGCTCGGGCCTGCTTGAGGTGGTCACAACAGCTTCAACTGGCAGAGACTCCCTCGGGAGATGCCCAGTCTATTACTGCTAGATTGGAGTCAGGCTCGGCCTACTTAGCGGACAGCCAATATGACCTCATCAGAAGCCTGGCTAAGAATATGGCCTCGGTAGTAGCAGCTAGGCGATACCTATGGCTGCGGAATTGGGCAGCTGACGCTTCTTCAAAAGCGCGCCTAAGTCGTCTCCCCTTTAAGGGTAAATTGTTTGGGGAAGACTTGGATAAGTTGGTTAAAGATCTTGGAGTCGAAAAGCGGCAGGCTCCCGGAGGACAGACCAAAACAGGGTCGCCCCCTAGCTCCGGTTCGGAGCCAGCCTAGGGACCCCCGGAGGTTTCGTCCAGTCAGATCGAATTCCTTTCCTAGGTGCTGTTTTCCCTCGAGGTCCCAAAGCTTCAGAGGCTTCCGGGGTGCGGGGAGAGGTTTTGGGACCTCCTCTTCCTCATCCGCGGGACCTAGAAAACCACAATGAGAAAGCGGGGGTCCAGGTGGGGGGTCAGCCGATTGGAGGGCGTCTGAAGCAGTTCCTCTCCGCCTGGTCCCGAGTCACATCCGATCAATGGGTCCTAGAGGTCATCCGAGAGGGTTATGCCCTCGAATTTGCGAAACAGATACGCCCAGCCTTCGTTCAGTCTCCCTGCGGATCTCCACTAAAGAGAGCGGCGGTAGATGCCACTCTCTCAAGACTCATAGACCTCGGGGCAGTGGCCCCTGTCCCGCCAGACCAATGCAGCTCCAGTCGATACTCGATTTATTTCGTAGTCCCAAAGAAGGAAGGTTCTTTTCGCCCGATCCTGGATTTTAAAGCAGGTCAATCGCTGCCTCAAAGTGCCTCACTTCCGGATGGAAACCCTAAAGTCGGTCATAGTATCAGTAAGGAAAGGAGAGTTCCTGACTGCATTAGATCTGACGGAAGCATATCTACATATCCCGGTTCGAAGGTCCCACCAACGGTTCCTGAGATTCGCGGTCCCGAGAGGTCACTTTCAGTTCCAGGCGCTGCCCTTCGGATTAGCTACAGCTCCGCGGATTTTCACCAAGATAATGGTAGTGGTCGCGGCTGCCCTGAGGAAGGAGGGAATCATGCTTCACCCCTACCTAGACAATTGGCTGATCCGGGCAAAGTCTGAGAAGGAGAGTCGCGCAGCCACAGCCAGGGTGGTAGACCTGCTAGAGGAGCTGGGCTGGGTCATCAATCGGGCAAAGAGCAAGTTGGTCCCCTCTCAAGAGCTCGAGTATCTCGGGGCGAGGTTCGACACCAGAAGAGGAAGTGTTTTTCTGTCCAAGAAGAGAGCAAGGGGCTTAAGGACCCTGGTGTCGCAGTTCTTGAACAGACTAATTCCTACGGCGTGGCATTACCTTCAATTGCTAGGAACCATGGCAGCAACAATAGAGGTAGTCCCGTGGGCCAGAGCGCACATGCGACCCCTGTAGAGGGCCCTGTTGCGTCGGTGGTCCCCTCAGCTTCACCCTTTGGCTATGTGGTTGCCCTGTGCTCCCCGAACCAGGAATGCCCTGCAGTGGTGGCGGTGCCCAGGGATCCTGGAGTGCAGGATATCTCTCGAGCCCCCACAGTGGTCACTCCTGACGACGGATGCCAGCCTGACAGGCTGGGGAGCGCATTGCGAGGACCAGTTCGTCCAGGGTTGGTGGTCCTTAACGGAATCTCACTGGTCCATCAACAGGCTGGAACTCCGTGCGGTAGCCTTGGCGTTCAGAACACTCGAGCCCCTAGTTCGTCAAAAGGCAATTCGCGTCTTCTCAATGTCACAGCGGTGGCTTACATCAACCGCCAGGGGGGTACATCCAGCCCCTCCTTGGAAAAAGAAGCGGACAGCCTGTTCCAGTGGGCCGAAGTCCACTTAGAGGCCCTATCAGCGCAGCACGTAGCAGGAACGGACAACTCCATGGCCGACTACCTCAGCAGGGTCAAGATCGACCACGGGGAGTGGGAACTGGATCAGGAGATCTTCTATCAGATTGTAGCTCGTTGGGGGCCCCCGGTCATGGATCTCATGGCACGATATGCCTCAGCCAAAGCAAGCAGATTCTTCAGCCGAAGGAAGGAAAGGATGTCCGAGGGCCTAGACGCATTAGCCCAGAGATGGCCCTCGGAGGGTCTCCTATATGTATTTCCCCCGTGGGCCCTCATTGGAAGGGTTCTACAATGGATAGAAGCCCACCGAGGTTTGGTTATCCTCATAGCTCCGGACTGGCCGCGCCGACCCTGGTACGCGGACCTAATAAGACTATTGATCGACTGACCTTGGTGGCTCCCCTGCCGGAAAGGTCTGAGGCAGGGACCGGTTCTGATGCCTCACGTGGATCGATTCTCGCTTACGGCCTGGCTATTGAAAGGGCACGGCTCCTGAAGCGAGGGTATTCGGGTTCAGTAATTTCTACTCTATTGAACGCTCGAAAGCGCTCGACCTTTCTTTCCTATGTTAGGGTCTGGTGCATCTTCGAGGCATGGTGTGCGGATCACCGAAAGATACCCCTGTCGGCCTCTGTTGCGGAGGTACTGGAATTCTTACAAGCTGGTTTCAAGAAGGACCTTTCTCCCAGCTCCTTACAAGTACAGTTAGCTGCTATCTCTTGTTATCGAGGTACGATTCGTGGTAAGCCCTTAGGGGAGCACGCGGATGTGGCCAGATTCCTAAGAGCAGTTAGGCGCCTGAGGCCGCAGCTAAGATCAGTGTTACCCCCTTGGGATCTCAATCTGGTACTAAATGCCCTAACCAGGGAGCCTTTCGAACTGGCAAAGAGAGCCTCCCTAAAGGATCTTACTCTGAAGACAGTCTTCCTGGTGGCCATTTGCTCGGCCAGACGCGTCTCAGAACTTCAAGCTCTGTCCTCTCAGACCCCCTTTATTACCTTTTTCAGGGAGAAGGTGGTCTTGCGGACAGTCCCCTCTTTCTTACCCAAGGTCATCTCCCCTTTTCATGTGAACCAGACGGTTTCACTCCCGTCCTTCCCGGCAGAAGAGCAAAGAGAACATGGGGGGGAAACTACATCTCCTGGACGTCCGCAGAGCACTGAAGATTTAACTCTCCCGCACGGCGTCCTTTCGGAAGTCCGAACTTCTATTCGTTCAGTTTGGAGGACCTCACAAAGGGGAGGCGGTGGCAAAGGCCTCTATCTCTCGGTGGATCAGGGAAGCTATCGCTTCGTCCTATATCCTGAAGGGAAAGCAGGTTCCAGGGGGTCTGCGCGCACATTCAACGCGGGCGCAGGCGACTTCTTGGGTGGAGTATAGCTTAGTTCCGCCGCTGGACATTTGCAGAGCGGCCACCTGGTCCACTCTGCATACCTTTACCAAACATTACAGGCTGGACATTCAGGGGTCTGCTGATTCTCGGTTTGGAGAGGCGGTTCTTCGGTCCGGGATAGCGGATCCCTCCCAGGCCTGAACTGCTCTGTTACATCCCAGAAGTAAGGGACTGGACTGGAGTGACGATAAGGAAGAAGTAATTAGATCTTACCTGCTAATTATTGTTCCTGAAGGAACGACAGTCCAGTCCCTGTTCCCTCCCAGATCCGTTTTATGCTCCAATAGGTAGGTAAAGCACAGCGGACCGAAGGCAGAGCCGAACCAGCATAGAAGGACCATTGGACCAGGGTCGGAGGCCCAGGGGGTGGAGAATTCGGGCAAATTTAGTCAAACTACCTTCCCCCCCCTCCTCCTTCCCACCCGTTTTCTTACCGTCTGCCTCTTACAAGTTTAAAAAAAAAAAAAAGTTAGTTTGGGTTTTTCGTGTGTTTCTTTGGACTAATCTTTAATATGTTGGTTTTCAGTTTAAGCCTACTTTTGCATTAGAATACTGGTTTCTGTGGGTGGTGCCAGCGGTATTTATACCGTCCCATCCTCAAAAAGGATGAGCGCAGCCTCCAAGCTGCTGGAAGTAAGGGACTGGACTGTCGTTCCTTCAAGAACAATAATTAGCAGGTAAGATCTAATTACTTCTTTCCAAACCTGCAATAGGAGCCTTCCAGGTGTATCCTGGACTGGTCTAGCAGGATTCAGAGGAAATTTTCAAGTATGCAAAGTGTTTCCTTCCTTATTCTGCTAGACCAGTCCAGACGAATAGATGTACCTAAACAGTCAGGATCCTGGGTGGGAGAAAGACTATGATCAGGACAGACTAGTCGCCAAATGTGTCAGCTGTACAACCTTCATGAGTACCCTGTAGGGCCTCACAAAGGATACCAATGAAGACCAGGAAGTCTTTTTAGAGATGTCATCTTGAGATATCAGAGTGGAGTCCACCTAGGAGGCCTGTGTCTAGTGGAGTGAGCACCAAATCCACTCTGGCAGACACTTGTTGGCCAGAATGCATACTGACCTAATGGCTTCTTGAGGCCAGTGAATAAAAGAATTGGTCTGTTAACTGTTTTTTCACACTACCAAGGAGATCCAGAAAGGATTCGGCCTGTGGCAGTGAGGGGACCTTTCACAGATTCTTTTCAAAGAAAGAAGGAAGGATAACAGCCTGGTCATGATGACAGAGGGGGACAGTACCCTTGAAAGTAGGACTGCATAGTCTTCAAAGCAGAAGATGCTGTCAAAGACCGGACTAATTACCTGTGATAAAAGTGCCACAGAGTAGATACCATTTGGTGGACCCTGGAGTCTCTAGGAAGCCACCTTGGGGAACAAACCTCTAGAGAGGCCTTACATCTGGACCCAGAGAGAGAACCTTTCCAATCATTAAACCTCTGAGACCCAATGAGGTGCATCTGAACACCCAGGCAGATGGAAGTGCTCCGCTTCTGAGGAAGTGGGTAATGCCAAGGTGTGGCACCAAGGATCCTATGGATGTGACCTCTAGCACCACAGGGCCACGTACCAAACCCTGAGTTCAGGGCTGAGCTCCAGGCCAGGCTGGACTACCCAAATAGGCTTCTGATAAGTAAAGACTAATCCTGCCACAGATCAGCCTTTCCTGGAAGCCTGCGCCCCCCACCAGGGCAAGGTCCCAAGTGAGCAGGGGTCAGGAACTTTTTATTTCCAGGAGCTCCTGCCATGGTAGGCCCATTCCTTGGGATAGCAAAAGAGAGAGGGCCATGTACCCTGGTCTGTGAGTCCTAATAAGGGCCACTATGAACCCCTCATCTGGATGGACCTGAAGCCTATGTAGACTGCAGCATCTCAAAAGCCAGAGAGGGAGATATTGAGCTGCTCCTTTTGGACCACACATGGAGTAGGGCAGCCAAGCCCACCATTCACAGAAATGCCCTTGGGCTGAAATGGCCACTTAGGTGGATGAAAAAAGGTGGTGGTATCAAGTGGAGTTCTGGAAGGCCCCATTTTCATATTTTGTGGCCATATGCAGGAGAGCAGGACTTGCTGCTTCTGCACCAACCACATTTCTATGCAGAAAGGCATCCTATAGGATGTTGAAGCTTGCAACGAGCACTGCAGACAAGACAGCCAGATGCCCTTCCACTTGACAATACTATGCTGTGACCTTTGGGTCCACTTCAGCCCTGTGAACTCTGCCTCATTGGTGGAGAATTTTTTTTTAGAAAAAGAAACCTGTGCTTATTGAACTTACCTTGTGTATCTACAATATCTCCAAAGGAGGAGTTCAATTCGTATGCCACCTCTATCCTGAAGATTCCACTGGAGTCATTGCCTCCTTTGTTCAGAATTTTCTATCTACCGGTGGCTGAGCAGAAGGAACCTGGATCATCCCCCAAGTCAGTAGATTTCCTTTGATTCTTTGCAACTGACTGCGTTTTTGGAGAGTTCTATTCCTGAATGTCATTTGAGAGCTACTCTCCTGATTATTGTCTGGAGCTGGATCAGAACTGATTGAGCGTTAAAATTATATTTCAAAGCAAAGGATGAAGTATTTATGGGTTCTCATGCTAGGATGTTCCCTGATGTATCAAAGATGACCCGGAAGCCTAGAAAACAGCTGCTGCTTCTGCATTTTAAGGTTATACAGTTGTGGGGTTGGTTCGTCTTGAGATGTCCATGTAAATGTTTAATTAAACTTCAGGAGGTTAGTTATATCTATCTTGATCCTAACCACCTGACTCAATTTATTGTTAGTAATAGTTTTAGAACAGTGATTCTCAACCTTTTTTGTACCGTGACCCCTTTACCATTGGTCAACTTGTGATGACCCCCACTGATAAAATCAAATGCGTGTCTCTTCCTTTACTGTTAATGCATTGTCGCTGTAATCATTTGTTGAAAATATTATAGGCCTTTGCAATGTGTGTGTGTTTATAAAATTTACTTATTTAAACCACAATAATTAATCACATTAACAAGTAACAATATTTGATTTCAAAATTATGATGATTTTGTAGTCAAATCACTAATATGAAATAAAATTATTTTTTCTACCTTTGTTGTCTGACCAATTTATTCTCTGATCATGCTGGTCCCGATCTGAATCTTCTGCTTTCCTGTCTTCTTTTAGCTTTCTGTGGTCTATGGTCCATCTGCCATTTCTTTTCTCCTTTTGTTTTCTTCACTTCTTTCCATTAGCCTATTTCCAGTCCCTTGCTAGTCCAAATACCATGGCAGCCCTTTCAGCATCACTCCCTTCCAGTCCCATTCTCCCATCCCCTCGCATCAGCCCATTTATAGCCCCAGTCCCCAGTTTTCTTCCAAGGCCAGCAGCTCTATCCTCCCCCTCCCCATCATCAGCCCATTTCCAGTTGAAGCCCCCCCCATCAGCTCACTTCCAGTGCTAGACCCCCCCCAAATCCCATTACCAGTGCTAGGCTCCACTAATCAGCCCATTACTAGTCCTACCACCCCCTCCCCGTCAGCCCATTTTCAGTCCTAACCTCCCCGATCAGCTCATTTCCAATGCTAGCCCCCTATCAGTCCATTACCAGTCCCAACCCCCCCATTGATCAGTCCATTCCCAGTCCTAGCCTTCCTTAATCAACCCATTACCAGTCCTAGCCCCCCCATCTGCCCATTACCAGTGCTAGTCCCCCCATCAGCCCATTATAAGCCTAACTCGCACTGTCTCTCCCCTCTGTCCAGCATTTATCCCCTGTCTCTCCCCTTTGTCCATGTCAGCTCCCCTCCTCCCTCCCTCCATCCATGTCAGCCCCCCTCCATCCATCCCCCCATGTCAGCCCCCTCCTCCCCTCTCCCTATGTCTGCCTACTACTGCCTTGTTCTTCTGCAGCCGTGGTTCCCTGTCTCTTAGGGAACCACGGCTATGCCGGTAAAGCTGTTGCGAAGTCTTCCTGTCTCTTGACGGGCTCCATGCAGCATTGTCCTGCCTTCAAAGGAAGTGGTTTACCACTTCCTTTGGAGGCGGGACAATGCTGCACGGAGCTCGTCGAGAGACGGGAAGGCTCTGCAGCATTTTCACAGGCACAGCTGTGGCTCCCTAAGAGGCAGGGAGCCGCGGCTGCAGAAGAACGGAGGCGGTGAGTTTGCCGCTGCCAAGAAACGGACTCGGCAGCGGCTGCAACTTGTGCGCTTTTTAATTTTTTTTAACTTGGTGGGGTGAGGCGACCCCTGCTAAATCCTGTGGTGACCCCCGTGGGGGTCCCGACCCACAGGTTGAGAACTGCTGGTTTAGAACATTCCCTGCAGTCTTTTGAGCCACTGTGATCTGCTTTAATAAGGGATGGAGCAGTCAGGCCAATAGAGTATTGTATTGGTTTGGGGGTCTTATTTCCTTAGCATTTTGCTTGTAATAATGGTTTTGACCCACCTTAATTGTGGGCTAGTGAATATTGCTTTGTCTTTTTGCTTTTGCTTATTTGGCATTTTTCTGCCTTAATTTCCTTTGTGTATTCTTTCCTGTAAGAAGTGTTTATTTTGTGTTTCTTTAATGCAGATTTTGAAAACAAAAGAATGTATGTTCAGTGTGCACTAGTGTTAGTGGAGTTCTGAATTTGTTTAGTTAAGAGAGGATCTCAGGCATGCAGTCATGCCCTGTTGCTGGTAACTGGGATGTATCCTTGTGCAGTAGAAGAACATGGTTGGTCAGTTTTCATGCTCAAAACTGCGAAGCACACTGAGGGAGCAGTCTGCCTCTTTGCGATGCTCTGTTTTCACCTGGAAGCTGCACACCTTAGGTATTACATATCTAGCAGATCTGGTAGTACTCTTCCTCATGTGCATGAACTTCTACCCTTTTTTAAAGGAGTGTATGCTTTGATCTGTGAGGATGTATTAGAACGGTTTGATAAACTGAAAAGTAGCAAATTACCTGGACCGGATGGTATACATCCAAGGGTGTTGAAATAACTAAAATATGAAATTGCAGACCTACTACTAGTTCACAGTTAACTATCATTAAAATCATCTGTAGTACCTGAGAATTGGAGAGTGGCTAATGTAACTTCAATTTTTAAAAAGAATTCCAGGCGTGATCCTGGAAATTACAGACCAGTGAGTACCAAACAAAATGATAGAAACCATTATAAAGAATAAAATTGCTGAACATATAGATAGCCAACATGGATTTAACCAATGAAAATATTGTCTTACTAATCTGTTATTTTTTTGAAGGTGTGAATAAACAGGTAGACAAAGGTGAGCTGATTTGATATAGTGTATCTGGGTTTTCAGAAAGCCTTTGACAAGGGTCCCTCATGAGAGACTCTTAGCGAAATTAAAAAGTCATGAGATTGGAGACGGTGCAGACTGTGGATCAGGAACTGGTTAAAAGATAGGAAGTAGAGAGTAGGACTACAGAAAAGGCATACATCCCATCAAATAAGGAAAATCCTCATTATAGAAACTACTTATGAAAGTGCCTATAGACCATATATGTAGGGAAGACAATGAGAAAAGCACAGTGGGCTAAGAATACCCACTGTATCATCTAGCTAACTGTATAAAAACTACATAACACTCACATACCACACACAAAACCTCTCTACTCTCTCCCTAACAATCCACACATCAGCCAATACTAAGAATCCACCACAGCATAGTGCAGCACCATAACACCTCTGGTTATTCCTCCAAAAAAAAAACCCCTCAAAACCCTACTCACTAACATCTGTATTACACAATTTCAATACGATATTCTTAGTAAAAACATGGCTGCAAATAACATATTAGCCCTTTGGTTACTCTGCATCTGCTACATTCTACTTACCATAATAGTAATAACCAATCCCTTATATCCTCACACCATACCCACCATTTACAATCCAAATAGATACCTATACATACCTTTCCACCATAGACAAGGGTACTCCCCCAAGCCAAACCACAACAGATTAATCTACATAAAGCCAACAACGATACCCCCCCCATCACCTCTGACCTGGACATCACCCCAGACCAATAACCTAAAATGCTATCTCGTCAATGCTAGATCGCTAAAAAATAAAATATCAATTTTTCATAACATGCTTACCGATAACTCTCCAGATATTATCTGCAATCTCCAGGAACAAGCAGGAATGTAGTCTTCACATATGGGTATTGTCGGTACAGACGGAGCCTGCGCGGGAACGCTCCCCAGCGTCCAATAGGAAAGCTTTTGGGAGCATCCCACAGCACCTGCATGCTGTCTTCCTGCCTTTCCAACTGTCCCTCTCCAGTTCTTTGTCTTCTGCGGAGCTGACAGGTCACATACCCTGTCACCACAGAAACATTTTCGTCTTTAATCTTTGTTTTTGTGGTCGTGTCTGCTGTCCTTTGATGCCATACCGGTACCACTGGTTCTTTCTTTAAAAAAAATTAAAAATAAATAAATTATAATTTCTGAGGTGTTTTACTTTAGAAACTTTTTTCCTTGGTGCTAGGTGCCATTTTGGGCACTAGGCCCAATTTTTTCCTTAAAAATGGAAAAACCCTACTTCAGGTTTTAAGAAATGTTCTAAATGTGGCGGTACTATTTCCGTCACCGACACTCATGATTGGTGTCTCAGATGTTTAGGTCCTGACCACTCTTTCAGAGTGCTACTCCTGTGGAATGATGTCAGAAAGGGGCCGGCAGAACCGAGCTGCTAAACTTTACCCTTTTTCCCTCAGACGTGGTGTCTGTTGCATCGACGTCCTCCAGGGCCTCATCATCTTCCCATGGATCTCAGATAACTAAACATAAATCTAGCCGGTCCTCAAAGGGTAGATCTCCTAAGTATCGAGAGACCCTGGCGTTGCCCTTGAGGAATTTTCACCGGCAAAACTGCCCCGGCAGGAGGTTTTGGCTTCCAAAGCACTATTGAGGCTCCAGGATTTTCTCGAGGCCTCAACTTTGGCAGAACTACTGGTGCCATGCTCTGGGGTCCCGGCCGCCTCTACTGGTACCGACACCCAAGCATCGGCAGCATCGATAGACCAGAGATTCCTTGCTATTGAATGCAGTCTAGCGGCTCTTCTGATGGCTTCGGTACTGTTGAAACCGCTTCAGACACCTCAACCGATACTTGTACTGACACCGGAACCGGTACAGACTGCATTAGCATCAGTGGGTATTGCACCCATACCGAGTCATGCCTATGTATCCAGCATCGACAGATCGGTACCGGAACAACCCGATACAGACTTCGATCGATCGATACCGGTACCGTGCTTTGCATGATCACTGGGATCGGAGGTATTTTGAATCCTCTGAGTCTTAAGACTCCGAAGACTCTGCCGATATAAGAGTACTTCTAACCGAGGATTCCTCTTCTCCTCAGCGCAGAATGTTTCCGCCAGAGGATATGTCCTTTCAGGACTTTATCTGTGATGTGTCCCGAGGCCTTTCCATCATAGTAGCTCCTGAAAAAAGAGCCTAGGGCAAAGGAATTGGAAATTCTCGAATACCTTAAGGCTCCCAAAGAGGCAGCTACTCTGCCTGTTCATGAGATTTTACATGATCTTATGCTAAGGATGTGGGAAACACTTTTAACCACATCTCCTCATTCTCGAAGACTCGATACCATGTATTGAGTTCCACCTTGTCCTGGCTTTCAAAAAAACTCAATTACCACACCATTCAATGGTGGTGGAATCAGCCATGAGAAAGATGAAAAGGGCAAAGAGACATGCATCTAATCCTCCAGGTCGTGAATGTAGGACTCTTGATGCCTTTGGGCATCAGTGCTTCCAAGCTTCCATGCTCTCAGCTAGGATCAGTTCCTATATCTTGTATATGGGAATGTTCCTTAAGCTCCAAGTCTCCTGTGACCTCATTATGAGCCCCCTCCTTCCTGATGACAAAAGGCAAGTCTATCTTACTCTAGTCAAACATGCTCAGGATGTTTCCAAGTTTCTAAATCGTGCAGCCTTTGACTGTTTTGAGTGCATAAGCAGAACCTCTGCTATTGCCATTGGTGCACGTCGGATTGCCTGACTTCAGGCATCTGACTTGGAAATTTGGGTACAGGATAAATTAGGAAACATTCCTTGCACAGGAGAAAATCTCTTTGGCAAGAATTGGCAGGAGAAGGCTAATGAGATAGATGCTGACAATATCACCTTGGATAGATTGTCGAAATCTAAGCTGATCCTGCAAGGAAAAAATCCTCTAAGAAACCATTTTTCAATAAGAAAAATGTTTTATCCATCCTATACCCAACAGGGACACCGTCCAGTTCAGACTGCCCAAAAGGGACAACAACAACAACCTAGACAACAAAAGAAGCCAAAAGCTGCAAATCCTCAGCAGGCCCAGCCTCCTCGGGGTCTTTGACTCCTTCCTAGAGAACTTTGCCTTCCTGCCCCTGAACGGTCCAGAACCCTCAACCATCCCAGGCAGGTTATGTCATTTTGCCCACAGATGGTACCAAATAACAGCAGAAAATTGGACTCTGTCCATTGTACGAGAGGGGTACAAGCTTCATTTTCACAGCATGCCCCCTCCTACAATAGTAAGACAGTTCAAGTCTCAGTCCTCTCTCGACAGTCTCCTAGGTCAAGAAGTCGCAATGTCCTTTCTCAAGGAGCAATAGAGGAAGTACCCATTCGTCGTCAGGGTACAGGGTTCTACTCCCCCTATTTCCTTATTCCAAAGAAAACAGGGGGGGACAGACCCGTTTTAGACCTCAGAGAATTGAACAAATATTTGTTCCGAGAGAAGTTCAAAATGGTCTCTCTAGGAACTCTGCTGCCATACCTTCAAAGTCAGGATTGATTTTGTTCTCTAGATCTCAAGGATGCGTATACTCATATTCCCATCCATCCAAATCACAGGAGATTCTTCCGAGGAAAGCACTACCAATACAGGGTTCTTCCCTTTGGCCTGGCTTCTGTGCCAAGAGTGTTCACAAAATGCACGTCTGTAGTAGTAGCATTTCTCCGCATTCTGGGAATATTCGTCTTCCCTTACTCAGACGAGTGGCTCATTCAAGCCCTTACAGTGCCAGAAGCCAGCTCTGCTCTGTTTTGCATAATGCGAATCCTTCAATATTTGGGACTGGTCATAAACCTCCCAAAATCCAATCTTGCTCCCACTCAGTCCCTAGATTTCATAGGAGCTCATCTGGATACCAGACAAGGGCTTTCCTTCCGCAGCCCCGCTTTCTTCTCATAGTATAACTAGCTTCCCAAGCAGTGCTCAAACCTTGTCTCGCTGCTCGGGAAATGCTACAATTGCTAGGCCACATGGCATCCACCGTGCATGTGGTTCCTTATGCTCGCCTCCATATGCGAGCAGCCCAGTGGACTTTATCCACTTAGTGGACACAGGCCTCAGGCTGCCTGTCGGACAAAATAACAAACTCAAATTGTCTTATTTCATCCCTCCAATGGTGGCAATCACCCAGAAACCTTCTGGTGGGGTCTCCTTTCCAGCACCCCCTATCCCAAGCCACCCTAACAGATGCATCACAGGTGGGATGGGGAGCCCACCTGCACGATCTCTCTACCCAGGGTACCTGGACTCCTCAAGAGGCCTGTCTTCACATCAACCTCCTGGAGCGCAGAGCAGTCTTCTTTGCTCTTTGAGTATTTCATGCCCAGCTCAGCTACAAGACAGTCCTAGTTCAAACGGACAATCAGGTAGCTATGTTCTAGGTGAACAAGCAGGGCGGAACAGGCTCTCTGTCGCTATCCAACGAAGCTTTGCGACTATGGGCCCTCACTAGAGAGCATCAGATTAATCTCCTTGCGGTGTATCTTCCAGGCATCCAAAACTCTTGGGCAGACAAACTCAGTCGAGTTCAGCTTCCACACGAATGGTTTCTCCATGCAGACCAGGTTGCCCAAATATTTCAGATTTGGGGAACCCTGGACATAGACCTCTTTGCAAGTCTGCTGAATGCCAAACTTCCCCGGTTCTGATCCAGAATTCTGGCTCGATATTGTCAGGGAAGGGATGCCTTCCTCCTCCACTGGGGTCAGGACTTCCTATATGCCTTCTCACCCATTCCCCTCATCCCCAAAACCCTATTCAAGCTTCAGAGAGACAGAGGTCATATGATCCTCATAGCTCCATGTTGACTACGGCAAACGTGGTACCCTCTGCTCCTACATCTCTCTCAAGCTCCGCCTCTGGTTAGCACCCCAGACTCTAGCCAACTACTACAAGGATAGACTAAAGCAACAAGTATCAATCACAATCAACCAGAACAGACTATACCACACACAATACCTCCTGGTCAACTTTCTACCTTACTACTAAGGACACCCTCAAAAACAACATCTCCAAACTAAATACTACTACTTCCTACCTTGATCCCTGTCCTGTAAACTGGATAAAAGAAACAAAATCTGAACTTTCATCATTTATCCTGCCCATTATCAACTTCTCACTTCAGAATGGCCATTTACCACCCTCTGTTAAACACACACTCATCCGCCCAATTTAAAAAAGATAATCCATGGATAAAACCTCACCAACATCACACAGACCCACCTAAAGTCTCCTTTTCATGACAAAACTAATAGAAAAAAATAGTACAAATCCAACTACAGGATCATATCAAATCCTATGCCCCCCTAGGCGAACTTCAATATGTTTTTTGGCCATTCCATGGAGTTGAGACTCGACTCTCAGTACTATTCGACAGCCTGCCCGAGGGAATGCCAACTCTGGTTTTCTTTTTCTTTTATTCCTGGACATTACTGCAGCCTTTGACAGCATAGTACAGTACAGTACAGATGGTACAAAACACTACAGCACGCATCATTACAGACACTCCAAGGACTGAGCACATTGCTCCCGTCCTACAACTACACTGGCTCCCAATGGTGGCAAGAGCTAAATACAAAACAATCATGATCATCTTCAAAATCATTCACCAGCGATCCAAGATGGCGTTTAGTCTGTGAGCTCTAGTGGTGGCGTTTTTTTTACCTTATATGTGATGGGTAAAAGGAAGGCGAAAGGGCTCAAGTCGTCCTCCAGCCCGGCAGTTCCCTCTGCCCTTCCCTCTCAGGTGGTTGGACCACTGGATTCTTTTGTTACGCCGCTACGGCGGTCTGCAGTACCAACGGAGGAGAGCCCCATTGTGTCACGGTCGGGGCTGGGTGGCTCGATGGGTGACTCAGGTCCTGAGATCTCTCCACCGGAGCAGTGGCGACCTCCCAAAGATCTATTGCTAAGGCGGTCTCTGGCGCGGGCTGAGGAGGAACTTCTTGCCGTTGTGGGGGATAGTTCTGGCCCTGGAGGATCGGCGGCGCAACGGAGAAGTGAGGCTTCTGGCTCCGCTCTACTTTCCAGCGCAGTGGATCCGGGTTTGTGGAGGTCTGCAGGCAGAATGGCGGCTGTCCTTTCTGCATCTGGGGATCCAGGAATTGAGTGACGGTCAATGGAGGAGCCCTTGGGGCAGTCTCAGGTTTTTTCATTGGAGCGACCAGCTGTTTTTACTTTGGAATCAATCTGGTCTGCCATAGTCAAGCTTGGAGAACGTTTAGCTCCCCAGGTGGTGGCTTTGGGCGCCCAAGTTCAGGTTCATACTAATTTACTTCAACATACTCTTGAAGTTACAGCTTTACAATCTTCTGTAACAACAATTGCAGCAGAAGGCTTCTACCTTTGAGGATGGTGTTTCTCTTCATCAGAAATATATGCTGGCTTTGAAAGCAAGGATTGAAATGCTTGAGAATTCCTCTAGATATTGTAACCTTCGATGTATAAATTTTCCTAGGTTGCCTTCTATCTCTGCTAAAAAAATGTTTAAGAAATATCTTTTGGAGGTGTTGGGGGTTCCAATAGTATCTCATCCCCCTATGCTTAAGGTTTATTATCTACCTTCTGGGAAGAAAGCCCCTGCTGAGGGAACTTTGGAAAGAGGGGGTCAGTTTGATGTATTAAATATCTCTGCTATTTTGGAATCATCCACAATTGAGGGTGTCCTACCTTCGACATTGATAGCTACGTTTGCGTTAGCTTCCGATAGGGATTGGTTTTTACGTATGTTTTTTAAGAAACGTACTGTGCAATTTTGTGGGTTAACTGTTCGTGTTTTTCCTGACTTGGCCAAAGAAACTCAAAAACGTAGGAAAGAATTTATTACGTCCTGGAGTATTATTGTTGGGGGTTTATATTTCTTAGTTTCCCTGTAAATGTATGGTTAGGCTCAATAATGAGTCATATATTTTCTATGAGCTGTCCCAGTTGGTGGGCTTTCTCAGTGTTCGCCGCCCTCCTGAGGTGTCCTCAGATTTGCTGCTGATAAGTTAGGCAAGATCGTTTGCTCACATTCTTTTTCTTTCTTCTGGTGGGTGTCTCTTTTTTTTTTTTCATTTTCCTTGGATTCCTTCTTATGGTGGGCTATAGTAAGCGCTGGAATTTGTTTTCTTTAATATTACCTTATTTCTCATTGATGGATGATATTGTTGTTTTTCTATACCAGTGTCTTAATTTCCATGAAGTTTTGGTATATGCTTCATTGTATGTAAAAATTGATAAAGTTTAAAAAACAATCATTCAACTCTCAGCAGACTCACTCCAAAATGTTATAACAAAGGGACATTAACAGACCAAGAAGATCCAATAACTACAACATGATCGGCACACCCGCAGGCTATCACAAAACCAAACAAACATCTTCAAAAAGAGCACCATTACTGCTGGCATCCACACTATGGAACTCCCTCCCAACGAACCTGAGGGCGTTAGATGACCTCACAGACTTTCACAAAGACCTCAAAACATTCTTATTTATAGAAACCTATGAGCATTCAGGCAACATCCCCTACCCAAACAATAACACTACTACCTCCACCAACTAAACACACATCCATACTACCCACACACGCAAATCTTTCATACCACGTTATTAAATACCTTCATGTTAAATGTTACCTCAATTGTGTAATCAAACTCTGGAATTTGTTACCGGAGGATGTAGTAAAGGCTGTTAGTGTAGCTGGGTTTAAAAAAGGTTTGGACAAGTTCCTGGAGGGGAAAGGTCCATAAACCATTATTAAGAAGGGACCCAGGATATCAATGCTTGAACCGATACAAGCATTGTGGAACCTGTGTCCCTTGGGAAAACTGCTAGGTACATATGACCTAGATTGGCAACTGTTGGAAACAGAATACTGGGCTTGATGGACCTTGGTCTGACCCAGTATGGCATATCTTATGTTCTTATGTACTGTCTAATTACTGTTAAGTAACTGTACTGTCTAAATGTTTACACGTACCCTAATGTTAAATGTAACCCTCCAATTGTGATGTGCTGTGACCACCTTGATTGAAGGAAAAGGTGGCATACAAATCTGTCTAAAATAAATAAATAAACCATCAGATCATGCTCAACAGGCTCCAACAGATAGGTATCAAGGATTTAGTTCTAAGTTGGTTCTCATGTTTATCTGATAGAACACAACAGGTAAGAATTGAACAGCAAATATCTGAACCCTACAAACAAGAACAAGGCCTACCACAAGGTTCTGTCCTATCGGCACTACTCTTTAACATTTATCTCCAGCCTATCTTCAAGTTATATCTCCCATTTAACACATCAAACCCAGCAATTCAACAACTTACCGATTTGTGATTTTCAAGCCAAACAATTATTTCAGAAAAACAATCTCAAGATCAACTTCACAAAAACGGAAGCCATGTACGTAACTAGAAACCATAACTTCATCCCCAACAACCGTCACACTGTAAAATATAAACATATCGGTCAAAAGTGAAGTAAAATACCTTGGGATGATCATTGACTGCACCCTCAACATGACATCACATATTAACCAAACAACTAAAAAGCTATTTTATAAGCTCAAAATGCTAAAGCAAACCCGCTAACTGCTTCACCACCATGATTTTAAATCAGTCATTCACTCAATCATTACTCCACACTTTGACTTCGCCAACACTATTCTACAAGGCACCACAAAACAGGCCTTAAGACGACTCCAACTAGCACAAAATGTTGCAGCAAGGATAACAATGCACATCAACTCAACGGAACACATCACCCCAACACTGTACAAGCTCCATTGGCTCCCCATCCAGAGCTGCATCAATTACAAAATAATTGTTACGATCTTCAAATTAATCAAAAATACAGCCCCCTCTTACCTATCCACCCTCATTACAAAAGAAGCCCAAAATCGCACACGAGACCTTAACAAAAATAAACTTACAATACCTATGGATTTCAGGCAATCAGAGACTACCAACAACAAAGCATTTTCTCACATTGCCCCCATTCTTTGGACTGCCCTTCCAACCCATCTAAGAAATAAATGATCTCATCACATTCAGAAAAAAAACTTAAGACTCGCCTATTTACTCTTTATTTTGGAACACAATAGCTCAAACTCCATACCAACCCCCCCCCAAACCTCCACATAACATTCCCCCCTTACATATCATCCAGAATGTATATAGTTTCATGCTAATTACTCACTGTTTATAATGCCTATAATCTGTGTTAATGTATTTACCCAGTAACCAATGCAGGCATCTCAACCACCTCACAGTTCTCCCAAAACCCCTAAGACAGAAACAAGAAGAGTTCATGATTATGTTATAAATTGTAAATAGTTACCCCTGTTATCCAAGTTGTTTATGCCTGTTCAACTGTAAACACAAAGTACCATCGGAAATGTGTAAATTCTTTGTTCACTGTAAACCGCGCTGATGCTGAATAGTGCGGTATAGAAGAGACTATAAATAAATAAAATAAATTTAGAAACATAGACCATGTGGTCTTTTTCTATCTAGTCTGTCCTTCCATATCAAGTTATAATACGTTTAATGTATTTAATATGTACCGGTTACAGTACTATTCAGCCTTTTGTTATATGTAAACTGCTTTTGATTGACTGGAAAAATGCAGTATAAAATTTTTTAATAAATAAAGAAATATAATAAAGAAAAGGGAAAACAAGATGAGTATGGGAGTACTGAGGTTCTCTTATAAATACACACATGGTAAAGTTATCCTACATCATCCAGTGGAGTCAATACAAAAGCTAAAACAGAAATGACCGGCTCTCTGGCATTAATTAAATGCTGACAAATCAGTAGGATGGAAAAAAACATATCTCTGAGAATTGTATATTAAGTATTTGCACAAAAATCTCAAAAGGTAGCCCCTAGTTGTAGGACCCAAGGTTTCAATATAAAAACTTGTCTACACTGCTTCTGAATTTCCCTAACGATAGTTGTTCATTTTATTTAAAAGGGTTTTTTAATACTGTCTTTCTATAAATCAAGATGGTTTAGTTAACAGTACAATAACCGGAAGGTAACAAACATTACATTAAACGTATTTTATTTAGTTATTTAGACAGATTTGTATACCACCTTATCCTACAATCAAAGTGGTTACATGACATCACAATTAGGGTTACATTTAACATGTGGATACTATACAACATTCAACATGAGGGTATTTAACAACATATAGACAGCACGGAGGGTTACATTTAGTGTGAGTGTCTTTTTGTGATTCTAGTTGGGCTGATTGGGTATTGAGTTGGCTGTGGTAGCTGCAATATCGCTCGAGTGGGTACTATTGTCTGTCTGCTCATAAGTTTCTGCAAAGAGCAGTTTTAAGGTTCTCCTCAAGGGAGGAGTGGTCTAGTGGTTAGGACAAGGTACTTCAGGCCGGAGGGCCGGTGGTTCAAGTCCCACCTGGGGACAGCAATCTCAGGCCGAAGGGACTGGGATTTCTAGTCCTGTAGGCACTCCTTGTGGTCTTGGGCAAGCCACTTAACCCTCCATTGCCCATGTTCCCTGTAAGTATTAGCGTATGTGTCTCATATCCCCTCGTGTTAAATGTATCCCCCAGTTGACCGCTTTGACCCGGTGAAAAGCGGGATATAAATACAGCTAAATAAAATAAATAAAAAAAATACTTGCGGAAGTCTGTGATGTCTTCTAATGCCCTTAGGCTCATTGGGAGGGAGTTCCATAGTGTGGTTGCCAGTAGTGATGGAGCTCTTCTTGAAGTATTTTGTTTAGTTTTGTGGTATACTGCAGGTGTGCCGATCATGTTGTTGTTCCTCCTTGGTCTATTAATGATATCCCTTTGTTATGATTTCTTTTAGAGCATCTGCTGATAGATGGTGGATGATTTTGAAGATAATCAGGATAGTTTTAAACTTTGCTCTGGCCATCATTGGGAGCCAGTGTAGTTGTTGTAAGACTGGGGTGATGTGCTCAGATCTTGGGGTGTCAGTAATGATACATGCTGTAGTGTTTTTGCACCATTTGGAGTAGGTGTAGGGTATGCTGAGGGAGGCCTTGATATAGCGAGTTTCCGTAATCAAGCAGAGGTGTGATGAGTGCTTGGCATACCGTGCGAAAGTTGTCTTGGCGGAACAATGTTTTTATTTTTCTTATGGTCCTTAGACGTTGATAGGTCTTGTTTGTGGTTTTAATGATATGAGATTTCAGGTTCAGGGCTCTGTCCATTGTGATGCTCAGGTATTTGACTTCATCTTTGACTACTATATGTTTAGAATGTTAATAGTCTGTGGTGGTATGAAGGTAGGGTTTTGAGTGATGAACATTGCCTCAGTTTTATCGTAGTTAGTTGTCAGGTTATTGGCTGCTAGCCAGGCATTCATGTCCTCAATGCATTTGTTTATAGTTCTGGTGTTAGGTGCTAGTAGGTTGATTGGAGTATACACCATGATGTCATCAGCATAGATGTGATAGTAGAGTTTGTGTCGTTTGTTGCAAATGGGCTGTATGTAAATATTGAAGAGCATTGATGATAGGGCTGGTCCCTGAGGTATCCCTTGCGTGACGGGGAACTGCAATGATTTCTTTTGGTCACATTTGACTTGTTGCGTTCGATCTTCCAGGTATGAGGTGAACCATTTCAGAGTGTTCTTGCGTAGTCCAATCTGATGCAGGCGCTGCAGAAATCTGGCATGAGACACTGTGTCAAAGGCTGCCGAGATGTCTATAAACACTAGCAGGAATCCATTTTTTATTCTATCTATACCTCTTATGAGGTTGTCAAAGAGGGATGTTAGTAGCGTTTCCACACCATACTGGTGTTTAAAGCCATGCTGATGAATGTCCAGGGAGCATTCATGTCAATGTAGTCTTGAAGTTGTCTTTACTGTCTTTTCAACGATTTTTGCAAGGAATGGTAGGCTGGATATAGGACGGTAGGATTTCGGTTCAGATGGACTTAGGTTATTGCCTTTAAGTATCAGTCGTATCATAGCGTGTTCGAGAGATTGCGGCATGTATCCTAGTTGGAGTGAATCTTTGACGATTTTGTGAATGTGCTGGGAGAGATGGTTTCTTGTGGCTTTGATCCAAGCCACTGGGCAGGGGTCAGATGGTGAGTTGGTTGTGTTGAGCCCTGTATTATGTCCTCTACTTGCTGTTTTGACGGTATGCTGAATTCTTCCAAGGTTTGATATTGCTCTTTCATTTCCTGGTCATCTTTTATTAGTGTGAAGGAGCATGTCTGGGTGGTATTTTTTGTTCTCATGTAGTCCACAAATTCCTGTGGGTCAAGATGGTGGGTGCAGTGCTGTGTGGTGTCCCTTGTGAGCTTTTGGACAATGCTAAAGAGTTCTCTTGGTTTGACAGAGTTCATGATTAAGTTGGTATGGTGATGCTGTTTACGCTCATTTATCAGATTGTTATATTCCAGTAGCTTGGCTCTGTATAGATTCAGGGAGTTATGCGGCTTGTTCCACCTCCATTTTCTCTCCAGTCTTCGGAGTATGCGATTTGCATTTCTGATGTCATTTGAATACCAGGGGGCATTGGGCCTCCTTGTTTGTGGTTTTATACTCCTACTTGTAGGGGCTGATGCTGCATTGGATATTATGGCGTTCCATTTATCCAAGTTGATACTCCTGTTATATGTAATACCAAACAGCCTGTTCTGGTTTCTTTATGTTATCTGTAAACCGCGCTGATGTCAGAGTGCGGTATATAAGAAGTTGAAATGAAATAAAATAAAATAAAAATAAAATTTGTCTATGCTTATGTCAAGTGTGTCGCATTCTTGCTGTAGTTGTGTGATGATTTCATCTATGAATGAGTTTTTATTGAAGGCTCTATATCGCCTGATTATATTCTCCTCTTCGATATGTTGGGTGGAGTTGATCAGTGTCAGGGTGAATTCTATCACGTGATGATCTACCATGGGACTGGTGTGATTGTTGGTGTTGTGGTCTTGCCTTGTTCCACCAAATGTATTGGAATAAAGACCATATCCAGAGTTGTGCCATGCTAGTGCATTGTGTCGTTGATCTGGCTGTATTTTATTGATTCCATGGCCTTTAAGAATGTTGTGGCATCCTTGATGGGCGCGGAGGTCAGGTTGTAGTCTCCTAGTACAATGAGGGGTTTGTTTGGTTCTATGTGCACATATTGTTTCAAGTACTGTGGATAGATGGTCAGTTGTGGTTCCAGGAGACCTGTATGTGAGGGAAATGCTTAAGTACTTGTTGGAAATGGTGATTTTGTTGGATTCATTCTTATTAGTGGTGGAGATTGTTTTAAATCTGTATTCCTTTCTAGCCAGTATTAACACACCACCTCCTCTCTTTTGTTCTCTGCAATTGAATGCTGAATAGTCTCTAGGGGTTACTTGGTTTAATATTACCTGATCTGATTCATCTAGCCAGGTTTCGGTGATGCAGATTATATCCAGTTTTTTTATCACGGATGACATCTAGGATGGTGTTTGGTTTGTTCCTGATTGATCTCGCGTTTATTAAAGCATACTTAATTTTGGTTTTTATGATAGGGTTGGTATGTACACTATTTGTGGAATTAGTTGGTGCAGTATGTGTGTTATGTGATTTGTAAATTGTAGGCTTGTTCTGCTTGTGTTCTTTAGGGAAGGATGAGCCTGGCGTCCATACTGGTTGGATGGTATATAGGTTAGGCAAGGGGATTTGTTGGTTGGAACCGATGGCCTGTGGGCAAGGTGTGAATGTGTGGAGGAGTGTAAGGTAGGTAATGAGGTGGTAGTGAGTGCATTTTTGTGAATTACTGATCTGGGATCTGATTGAATTGTAGCTGTGGTGGTAGTTGTATGACTTTTCTCATATATCTCTATCTATATACTTGCCTGTTCTCTTTGATCTGCGGCTCCAGACTGATGATGGATTCTGAGCGCTGTGCTATGTTATTTTATAAGCAGTAAGGTAGTTATCAGGCAAACAAGCAATGGGATATGATGGAAGTGGAGCAATGGAGTGGACAGGCTAAGCAGCATGTGTTATCCACATAGTGGAGAGTTATTAGTGAGGCAGCAAATAGGTGACATTAGAATACGCAGGCTAGACAGCATATATTATCTAAAGCAGCGGTTCTCAACCTTAGCAGGGGTCGCCTCGCTCCAAGTTAAAATAAATAAATAAATAAAGCGCACAAGTTGCTGCCGCTGCCGAGTCTGCTTCTCGGCAGCAGCAAACTCACCACCTCCCTTCTGCAGCTGCGGCTCCCTGCCTCTTAGGGAACCGCGGCTGTACCTGTGAAAATGTTGCAGAGACTTCCCGTCTCTCGACGGGCTACGTGCAGCATTGTCCAAAGGAGGTGGGACAATGCTACACGGAGCCTGTCGAGAGACGGGCTCTGCAATGGCTTCACAGGCACAGCCGTGGTTCCCTAAGAGACAGGGAGCCGCGGCTGCAGAACAGGGCAGTAGCAGGCAGACATAGGGAGAGGGGAGGAGGGGGCAGGGAACCTGCAATGGGGCTGACATGGGGGGAGGGAGGGAGGGGGCTGACATGGAGGGATGGATGGAGGGAAGGAGGGAGGAGGGGCTGACATGGAGGGAGGGAGGGAGGGGGGCTGACATGGTCAAAGGGGAGAGACAGGGGGACATACTGGACAGACGGGATAAATGCTGGACAGAGGGGGGAGACAGTGCGGGTTAGGATTATAAAGGGCTGATGGGGGGCTAGCACTAGTAATGGGCAGATCGGGGGGGGAGGCTAGGACTGGTAATGGGTTGATTAGGGAAGGCTAGGACTGGGAATGGACTGATCAAGGGGGGGTTGGGACTGGTAATGGACTGATGGGGGGGCTAGCATTTGAAATGAGCTGATCGGGGAGGTTAGGACTGGTAATGGGCTGATTAGGAGAGCCTAGCACTGGTAGTGGGGTTGAGGGGGGACTAGCACTGGAAATGGGCTGATGGGGGGGGGGGGTTAGGACTGGTAATGGGTGATGGGGTGGGGTAGGACTGGTAATGGACTGATGGGAGGCTAGTATTGGAAATGAGCTGATCAGGGGGCTATGACTGGAAATGGGCTGATTAGTGGAGACTAGCACTGGAAGTGAGCTGATTGGGGGGCTTCGACTGGGAATGGGCTGATGGTGGGGAGGGGAGGATAGAGCAGCTGGCCCTGGAAGAAAACTGAGGGCTAAGGCTACAAATGGGCTGATACGAGGGGATGGGAGAATGAAACTGGAAGGGAGTGGATCTGAGAGGGGCTGCCATGATATTTGTACTAGAAGGGACTGGTCAGTGGGGAAGGAAGGGGGACTGGAAGGGAATGGACACCAATGGCAGTCATGGGAATGCAAGTTGACATTGGAAGGTACTGGGAGTGAGGACTAGAAAGGGGCTGATACTGCAGAGGGTTACTGGGACTGGAAATAAGCTGATAGAAGTGAAGAAAACAAAAGAAGAGATAAGAAATGGCAGATGGACCATAGATCACAGAAAGAGAGCTAAGAGAAGACAGGAAAGCAGAAGCTTCAGATCGGGACTAGCATGATCAGAGAATAAATTGGTCAGATGACAAAGGTAGAAAAAATAATTTTATTTCATATTAGTGATTTGACTACAAAATCATAATTTGAAATCAAATATTGTGTTGTGATTAATTATTGTGATTTAAATAAGTAAATTTTATAAATAAAAACATATTTCAAAGGCCTATAATACTGTATATTCAACAAATGATTACAGCGACAATGTGTTAGCGGTAAAGGAAGAGAGACGCATTTGATTTTATCATTGGGGGTCATCATAAGTTGACCAATGGTAAAAGGGGTCACGGTACAAAAAAGGTTGAGAACCACTGATCTAAAGTGACTGAGCAGTATTTGTTATCTACAGCTTATGTTATTTACAGCATATGTTAATCTCCAGGAACAAGCAGGAATGTAGTCTTCACTTATGTGTATCATCGGTACCGACGGAGCCTGCGTGGGAACGCTCCCCAGCGTCCAATAGGAACGCTTTTGGGAGCATCCCTCAGCACATGCACACTGCCTTCCCGCCTTTCCAACTGTCCCTCTTCATTTCCTGCAGAGCTGACAGGACTCATACCCTGTCACCGCAGAAAATTTCTTCTTTAATCTTGTTTTCTTGTGGTCGTGCTTGCCTCTGCACGATGCCTACCGGTACCGCCGGTTCTTTTTTCTTTCTTTTCTTCTAAAAAAAAAAAATCGGAATTGTTTCTCTTCAGAAACTTACTTTCTTCGGTGCTAGGTGCCATTTTGGGCACTAGGCCCCATTTTTCCTTAAGGATGGAAAAACCAGCTAGTGGTTTAAAAAAAAAATGCACCAAGTGTGGCGGTACCATTTCCGTCACCGACACCAATGACTGATGTCTTAAATGTTTACGCCCTGACCATTCTCCATCTGAGTGCCTCTCTTGTATGGGAATGACTAAAAGAGGAAGACGGAACCGGGCTCTTTTCTTGGGATGCCAGGTCCATTGCATCAACGTCTTCAAGAGCCTCTTCTTCCTCCCATGGATCTCAGGTAACTAAAGATAAAAGCCGGTCCTCAAAGGGTAGCGCTCATGCAAAGCATCGAGAGGCCATTGGCATTGCCCTTGAGGGAACCACACCGGCAAAACAGCCCCGGCGGAGGCTTTGGCCTCCAAAGCATCAACGGGGTTCCAGGATGTTCTCGAGGCCTTGGCCTCGACAGAACTACTGGTGCTATGCTCAGAGGTCCCGGCTGCCTTCACCGGTACCGACGCCCAGGCATCGGCAGCTTCGATAGACCAGAGATTTCTCGCTATCGAGCGCAGTATTGCAGGTCTCCTTACAGCTGCGGTACCGTTGACACCGATGGTTCAACGGGCGCCGGCACCAGTACCTATGCCGGTACTGGCACCGACGGAATTCTTCCCATGCCGTCTTTGCCTGGCATCGAAAGATCGGTACCAGATGAACTTGGTACCGACTTCGATTGATACCGGGACCGTGCCTTACATGAACATTGTGATCAGAGATACTTCGAATCCTCCGATTCCGATGACTGATAATTCTGCTGGTACCAGAGTTTTTCTCCCAGAAGACTCTTCTTCTCTCCAACGCAGAATGTCGCCTCCAGAGGACATGTCCTTTCAGGATTTTATTTGTGATGTTGCCAAAGGCCTTTCAATCACAGTAGCTCCTGAAAAGGAACCTAGAGCAAAGGAATTGGAAATTCTCCAATATCCTAAAGCTCCAAAGGAGGCAGCCACTCTGCCCATTCATGAAATTCTTCATAATTTGATGCTCAGAATGTGGGAGACACCTTTGACCACATCTCCTCATTCTAGGAGGCTTGATACCATGTATCGAGTTCCACCATGTCCTGGATTTCAAAAGACTCAGCTGCCACACCATTCCATGGTAGTGGAGTCAGCCATGCGTAGGATGAAAAGTACAGAGACATGCATCTAATCCTCCAGGTCGTAAATGCAGGACTCTGGATGCTTTTCGGTGTCGAATTTTTCAAGCCTCCATGCTTTCAGCTAGGATCAGCTCATATATCTTATGGGTATGTTCCTCAAGGAGGTCACAGGAGATTTGGAGCTTATGAGCCCACTTCTCCCAGATGACAGACAAGACTTCCTTACGCTTGTCAGGCATGCTCAAGATGTCTCCAAGTTCGTCAATCGTGCAGCCTTTGACTGCTTTGAATGTATCAGCAGAACCTCTGCTATTGCCATTGGTGCATGACGGATTGCCTGGCTTCAGGCATCAGACTTGGAGATTTGGGTACAGGATAAATTAGGCAACATCCCTTGCACAGGAGAAAATCTCCTTGGAAAAAATTGGCAGGAAAAGGCTAATGAGAGAGATGCTGACAATATCACCTTAGATTGTCAGTCTACAGCCACTCCAGCCAGAAAGAAACCCTTTAAGAAACCCTCTTTCAGCAAAAAGAGGAAGTTTTATCCATCCTATACCCAGCAAAGCCAAGCTCACGGTCAAGTTGCCCAAAAGGGACAACATCAGCAATTCAAACAGCAGAAGAAGCCAAAAGGCCCGAGAGCTCAACCAGCTCCGCAGGTTCAGCCCTCTCAAAGACTGACTCCTTCCTAGAGAGCTTGGCCTCTTGCCTCTGAGGGGTCCAGAACCCCTAAATATTCCAGGCAGACTGTGTCATTTTGCCAACAGATGGCACCAAATAACAGCAGAAAATTGGACCCCCTCCTACAGTCTTAAGGCAGTTCAATTCTCAGACATCTGCAGACAATCTGTTGGATCACGAGGTCTCAACACTTCTTGCCCAAGGGGCAATAGAGGAGGTACCCATTCTTCAGCAGGGTACATGGTTCTACTCCCCCTTTTCTCTTATTCCAAAGAAAACAGGAGGACACAGACCCATTCTAGACCTCAGAGAATTGAACAAATACCTGTTCCAAGGGAAGTTCAAAATGATTTCTCTAGGAACTCTTCTGCCATACCTTCAAAGTCAGGATTGGCTTTGCTCTCTAGACTTAAAGGATGCATATACTCATATTCTGATCCATCCAAATAACAGGAAGTTCTTATGATTCCTTTTCAAGGAAAAACACTTCCAATACAGGGTTCTTCCCTTTGGTCTGGCTTCCGCAACAAGAGTATTCACAAAATGCATGGCAGTAGTAGCTGCCTTCCTGCGAACCCTGGGAATATTCGTCTTCCCTTACTTGGACGACTGGCTCATTCGAGCCCCCACGGTTGCAGAGGCCAGCTCTGCACTGTCTCGCACAATGCGAATCCTCCAATATTTGGGATTGGTAATAAACTTCCCAAAATCCCAACTTGTTCCTTCCCAGTCTCTGGAGTTCATAGGAGCCTGTCTGGTATCTAGACAGTCAAGGGCTTTCCTTCCACAGGCCCGGTGTCTTCGCATAATGCAACTGGCTTATCAAGCAGCAGGGAAATCCTCTCTAACTGCTCGAGAGCTTCTACAGTTGCTGGGACATATGGCATCCACAGTTCATGTAGTCCCATATGCTCGCCTCCACATGCGAGCAGCTCAGTGGACCCTATCCACACAGTGGACACAGGTCACAGGACATTTATCAGACAAAATAATAAACTCTCAGCGACTAATTTTGTCCCTCCAATGGTGGCAATCACTAGAAAATCTGACAGTGGGGTCTCCTTTTCGTCAACCCCTCTTTCAGGCCACCCTAACAGAGGCATCACAGGTGGGTTGGGGAGCACACCTGCATCATCTCTCTACCCAGGGCACCTGGACTCCACAGGAGGCTTGTCTTCACATAAACCACCTGGAATTAAGAGCAATCTATTTAGCTCTTCGAGTATTCCATGCCCAGTTCAGCTACAAGACAGTCCTAGTCCAAATGGATAATCAAGTAGCCATGTTCTATGTGAACAAGCAGGGTGGAACAGGCTCTCTGTCATTATGCAACAAAGCTTTGACTTTGGGCCCTCGCCAGAGAGCATCAAATCCACCTTCTCGTGGTATATCTTCCAGGCATTCAAAACCTTTGGGCAGACAAACTCAGCCGAGTATTGCTGCCTCACAAATGGTCTCTCCACCCAGACCAGGTGACAGATATTTCACATCTGGTGGACTCCAGACATAGACCTCTTTGCAAGTCCACTGAATGCCAAACTTTCTCGATTCTGTTCCAGGTTTCCGGCTCACAATTGCCAGGCAAGGGATGCCTTCCTCCTTCACTGGGGACAGGACTTCCTCTATGCCTTCCCACCCATTCCCCTCATTCCCAAAACACTTCAAGCTTCAGAAAGACAGAGGTCGTATGATCCTCATAGCGCCACGGTGACTACGCCAAACGTGGTATCCCCTGCTTCTACACCTCTCTCAAGCTACACCTCTGGAGTTGAGATCTGGAGCACAGCCTCTTTCCCAGCTTGAGCGGGACGCTATGGCACCCGAATCCTCAGTCCCTGCATCTCACGGCCTGGTTGCTGAGAGCTTAAATCTTCAGGATCTCAACCTTTCCCAACAAGTAAAGGATATCCTTCAGGCTTCTAGAAAACCTTCCACAAGACTCTCTTATGCTTTCAAGTGGAAACGTTTCACTATATGGTGTTCTCAGAAGGGGTTAAACCCCCTGGTGATATCTTTGGAGTCGATACTAGAGTATATACTTCATTTATCAAATTCTGGTCTAAAGACCAATTCAGTCAGAGCCCATCTTAGCGCAATTACAGCCTCCTACAAACCTCTAAATGGACAACCAATTTCCTCTCATCCCCTCATATCCAGATTTATGAGAGGTCTTCTTTTTAACAAAACCTCCCATCAAACCACCACCGGTGGCATGGGATTTAAATCTAGTTCTTGGGCAGCTCATGAAACTGCCTTTTGAACCTTTAGCCACTATTACCCTAAAGGTTTTGTCCTGGAAGGTCATCTTCCTAATTGCAATCACTTCTGCACGTCACATTAGTGAACTGCAAGCCTTGGTGGCTGATCCTCCTTACACTAGGTTTCATCATGATAAGGTTGTCCTCAGAATTCATCCACATTTTATGCCAAAGGTGGTTTTGCCTTTTCATTTAAATCAAGCAATTTATCTTCCTGTATTCTTTCCGACGCCTCATGCCTCTAATGCAGAGAAGAACCTTCACACTTTGGACTGTAAAAGAGCCTTGGCTTTTTACCTACAAAGAACACAGCAACATAGAAAGTCTTCTCAACTTTTTATTGCTTTTGATTCTAGTCATTTGGGACTTCCAGTCTCCAAGAGGACTTTATCCAAATGGATTGCACAGTGCATATCCTTTGCTTATGAGAGTAAGAGTCTTCCTCTTCAAGTCCATGTCACAGCTCATAATGTGAGAGCTATGTCAGCCTCTATGGTTAACCTTCACTCTGTGTCTATTGATGACATTTATCGAGCAGTCACCTGGGCTTCGGTACATACCTTCACAGCACACTACTGCCTAGATAAAGCCTCCTGTCGGGATGCCTTCTTTGGCTAGGCTGTTCTTCAAAATCTCTTTCAAACCTAATACAACTCCTGTCCACCAACCCTGGTGGGATGCCAGAGATCCATGGGAGGAAGCATGGCCCACCTCACCATAGGTGGCAGCTTCCTGGGGTCATCTCCCTGGCATCTTCAGCTAGGGAGTCCCCATATGTGAAGACTACATTCCTGCTTGTTCCTGGAGATAGTGTAGTTACTCACCTGTAAAAGGTGATCTCTGGGAACAGCAGGAATTTAGTCTTCACAACCCACCCACCTCTCCTAGGAGTTCTCTCTATCTGTCTCTTTCCTCTCTCCCTCTATCCTGTTCACTCAGCTACAAACATAACTGAAGAGGGACAGTTGGAAAGGCAGGCAGGCAGCACGCATGTGCTGAGGGATGCTCCCAAAAGTGTTCCTATTGGACGCTGGGGAGTGTTCCCGCGCAGGCTCCGTCGGTACCGACAATACCCATATGTGAAGACTAAATTCCTGCTGTTCCCGGAGATCACCTGTTACAGGTGAGTAACTACGCTATACAGCACATGTTAACAGCAGGTTAAGGAGTATGTTATTTACAATACATGTACATGTACATCTATGGTTATACATCATATACTATCTTCATAGCATGAGGTATTAGTGAGTCTATAGGCTATGCAGCAAGCAATGGGCAGTAGGGTAGTCCATAGAATAGTAGGAGATGCGGCTTGGAGGGTAGGATTTATTACATGCTACACCTACCATTTGAACTTATTACATTGAATATATTTAATACTTTGTAACAAAGCTGTTAACACCCTATCATAAGGGTAAAGGAACTTTGTATATAGTGAGGAAGTATTACAAACTGCATGAAGTCCATTGTGTATGCTACCTATGTGGAGTTAAGTGAAAGCTATTTATCTTTTGTTGCTGGTCCATAGTATTTTGATTTTCTGAAATCCTGTAATAGATGAATGTTTTTGTGGTGGGAGTGAGTGCCACAATGCAGGGGCATATAGCGAGTAAGCCCTGTTGCTGGTTCTTTGGCTGCATTTTGTTCTTTCAGTTGGAAGGTTAGTGTATTGGATGTGCTCTGTCTGTAGGGTCTGTTCCTGCTGCGGGTTGAGATTAAGGGGTGAAGATTGAGGACTGAGCCGATGTGGATGATTTTATGTGTGATGAGTACCTTATATTTGATTCTTTTGAGATATGGGAAGCCAGTGAAGTTGTTTGAGTGGAGTGATATGGGATTGACAGGCTTGACATAGGATGATACTTGCAGCGGTGTTCTGTGCTAGCTGCAGTGGGTATAGTGAGCCCTTTGGGATGCCGTGATATATTGAGTTGGCATAATTGAACGGTGGTGTTATTACAGCTTGACATACAGCATGGAAATTGGTAGGTGAAAGGAGTGGGTGCAGGTTCTTTATTATTCATAGCTTGTAATATATTGTAGAGGTTGTATGGTTTGTGTGGCAGTAGTGAGAGTTGTTGATCCAGTGTTATGCTGAGGTACTTAATCTCAGTTTTGACTGCAATTTGTATGTTATCCAGCGTGATGGTTGGTGGTGGTATGAAGCTCTGATCTCTCGTGATGTGTAGTAGTTTGGTTTTGTTGTGGTTTATGTTAAATTTGTGTGTATTGTCATGAAGCTGAAGCTACTGAGAGTGCAGACTTAGGAAAAACCCTGTCTTTCACAGAGCTGTTGATGTGCAGAGGATGCAATTACCTTGCAGCCCAGCTAGAGGGAGCAGGAGCAAAACTACTGAGGCTGAGTTAACACACCCAGCCACTGATTATGTAAGAGCTAATCAGCTGCACCTGACGACAACCCCGGGAAACTCAAAGGGAGAATGCCTTTATAAGAGAAAGGCAGTCCAGAGGAAAGCAGGAGGAACCAGTTCAGAGGGAACCGGTCCAGAGGGAAGCAGTCTGGAGGAAAGCAGTCCAGAGAGGGACAGTCCAGAGAGAGTCTATCAGGAGAAGCACTTCAGACGGAAGGAGTGACACCTCCAGCCCAAGCAGCGTAGCTGGATCAAGCAAAACACCCAGAACAGTAAGTGCTGGAAAAGGAGCAGAGAAAGTCAGAAAGAAAGACAGCTCGAGGAGAGTCAGTCTGGAGAGAGACTCGGTAGCAAAGGACCACAAAGGCAAAGAGCTTGGGAGGAGAAAGCCATGCTTGGAGAGAGGCCTACGCTCACCGGAGGAGTCTGAATCAGGATTAAGAGGTACAAGAAGGAAAGGTTCTGATAGCAGAGCTACCTTTACCCAGAAGCAAGGAAATCCGGATTCCTCACCAGGTTTTCCTGAACTACAGAAAGGTAAAGCACTGCTCAGAAGGTTCCAAGAGAGAGCCTGTCTCCAGAGAGAGGTGCCTCAGAGAGAAAGCTCCAGTTATACCGGCTACAGGAGGAAGCCCAGGTATGGTGCCACTTCATTTATAAAAGAAAGTTTATCTCCTAGAAGCTCTGGTGAAACAGATGCTCAGTGCAGGAGAAAAGGAAACAAGTCAGAGCTTTGCAAACCAGTATTTAAGGGCAGAAGAACAGGCCATGTTAGTTTGGGAGCCTTAGAACAGCCCTATTGGAAACAAGCAAACAGAGTCTGGGAAAGTATAGCAGCAAGGGAGACATCAAATTCATAGGGCGAGGCCAGTGACCCAGAGTCCATGGAAATAGACCTAAAGAATCCTATTCCCACGCCTCCAGATGAATTTATGGATTGTACCTTGTGTATTGCTAGTAGCCTTGAGTCATTAGCAGAACTGTGAATTGAACAGACCTTTTTTGCTTTGAGAATGCTCATGTTTTGTGCTAAATGCCAGAGAACTATTTTGCTTATTTAAGTTGCTCTGAAGTAAGAAAATCTTTCAGTTAATCTCTCCAATCAACTGTGAAACTTGTAACAGTTTTTCTTCTTGCTTATGTTTGGTGAAACCCTGAAAGAAAGGACTTTCTTTATTTCTGTGCCTTATTGAGCCTTTGCGTTAGAGGGTATTAAGGCTTTTATTTCCCCTTTATTTGGCTTCTACAATTTGTTCATACAAGGAGCTGGACTACAAAGACCAACCTGCACTTGGCCTTAAAGAGCCCTTTCCTCCTTGAAACAATAAAAATGCTCAGCCTACCCTTACAGCCACTGGCCACTAGGGAGTGCTGACGACAGTATAAAGCCATCTCTGGGAACATTGAACCTTAAAAGGGAACAGACCATTTTTTAAAATATAATTTTAAGAGCTAATCCCAATCTGACACTAGCATACAAATGACCAGAAATGTAGAAACATTCACAGAGTCTTGCTTAGGTGATTTTAATAAGTCAAACATTCAAAATTTACATATTGTCCACATCAGTAAGACCTGGCCCTTTCTTCCCTACTGGCAGAAAGAAAGCTTTAGAAATCGGTGACACCAGGCACTGTCAAAACATCAACAAGATATTTTTTAAAGAGATCAATAGGTTTAACACCCACAAGCACAGGAAAATTTAAGTCTCAAGTTCAAGGCCCACGTAGCATTTTCCAAACTTTCTATCTTATCTCACAAAACCACATTATTTTTTACTAGGTAGGGTCCTTGTATCTGATAGCAGACTCAAATTGGACGGTTTCTTCTACTTGCAACTTCATATTATCAGTCAGTGTCAAATATTTTTTCACATCTCCAGCTACCGTGTGTGTTGGGCAGAGATCCCAGCCGTTTGAGAGCTGGTGTCCGATAAAGAACTAATAGCATCCCAGATATTGTCCAAAGTGATCTTACTTGGTCGAAGCAACCTGAATGACGCTAATAAAGATTCAGCCAGGGGAGTGTCAGAAACTTCAGTGCCTGGCCCGCTGGGTCAATAGCTCCACTGATGCTCTAATCCACCTGGAGGGCCCCCAGAGATACCGAAAGCCACCGCTCCATCTGTTGTTGCCAGAACTCCCTGCTGTCGTGGATAATACCTTGAAACCCTCTGCCCAGTGTGCAGTGGCAGCAAAGAAAGCAAATATAATGTTAGGAATCATAAGGAAAGGAATGGAGAATAAAACATAAGATATTATAATGCCTCTGTATCATTCCATGGTGCCAACCGCACCTTGAATATTGTGTGCATTTCTGGTCACCATATCTTAAAAAGGATATAGCTGAATTAGAAAAGGTACAAAGAGCAGCTACAAAAATGGATTACCCCATGAGGAGAGGTTTAAAAGGTTGGGGCATTTCAACTTGCAAAAGCGATGGCTGAGGGGGGATATGATAGAGGTTTGTAAATTAATGGAGTGCAACGGGTAGATGTAGATCGTTTATGCCATCAAAAAGTAGAAAGACCAGAGGACACATAATGAAGCTACAATGCAACCCATTTAAGACTAATAAGAGAAGCTCGTAATCAAATTGGAATTTGTTAGAGGAAGATGTAGAAAAACTGTTAGTGTAGCTGGGTTTACAGTGGGTTGGACCATAAACCAGAGTACCTGGGAAATCCACTACTTGCCCCAGGACAAGCATTGTGGAACCTGTGTGCATCTTTCCAACAATGGCCAATTCAGACCACAAGTAACTGGCAGGTTCGCAAAGGATACTGGGCTTTGATGGACCTTGGTCTGACCCAGTAAGGCATTTCTATGTTCTTATGGTTCTTTTGTTGTATGCTCCAGGCCTTGTTCTGACCACTGATATGCTTGGTGCTTCTTTCTGGTTTGCTCTCTGGCTTGCTGTGCTGTTTGAATGCTTGTCTGTGTCCAGGTCTGGCTTCCCAAGTAGCATGGGGAATGGGTACTCAATACTTTTTTTTTCTTTGGGGGATGATGTTATCTGGGGGTTAAATACTTTGTTCTGGCAGTTTATACTTGGGGAAATTTTCCAAGGCTTGTTTTACCAGTATCGTCCCCTGGCACATTCCCTATTTTGCTCCAGTGGTGCTGTGTGCATTACATGCTGCATGTGGCCAGTGGTTGCATGACCTCCATCTAGGTTGAAGGGTTGCATGTTCTGTTTGCACCCATGTCTTGTACTGGAGAGAGCCCATTGTGGGTTAATTCTAGGTTTTGCTCTGGGTAGAGCCTGCTTTGTGCCCTTTACAGATCTTGCTCTAGAGAAAACCCATGCTGGGTGTGTGCCAGAGCCTTGCTCTGGAGAGAGCTGCTCTGTGTGTCTGCTCGGTGGGGTGTGCTGGAGAGGGTGGTCTTTTTGCACGCTCCAGATTGTACACTATACACTGACAGGGGAACAATTTTGTGCATGTGCTGGGTCTTTCATGTTTGTGCATCCAGGACATGTTCCCTGTTAGGTTTGGGCTGGGACCTGTTCTCTGAGTGACCCATGGCTTGTTCTGACTGGCATGTGTTTGCCTGGCTATGTTGGAGACCTGGGATCTTATTACCTGTGCTCTTCGTGGGCTCTTGCGCTTAGTGCATTGCTCCTTTAGTGGTGCATGCACGGTGCCTCATGCCAAATGCAAGGGGTGGCTTGTGCTGTGTCCATGCCTGTGGCTGAAGTTGGAAGTTGCATGTTTGGAACCTTCCTGGTCATCGTCTGTAGGCTATTTACTGTGTGCAAGTCAGGACATACTCTGGAATCCTGGTTTGTGTGCTGTGCATTTGAGCCATTGGAAGCAATGCAAATGGTGACTTGAGTGTCAAAGAACTCCTTTCTGCCTAGTCCTTGTCTTGGGGTGAATTCAAAGGTGCTGGGTCTTTATCCTCCCCATTCATTAGGGAGCTTGGCTAATACCAGTATATAGCAGAGCTGGCCATTTTTTTAAATTTTATTTTAGTGTGCCATTGCGTCCAATGGCTCAAATGTACAGCACACAATACACCTGAGAGAGGGAGAGTAAGCCATTTAGATTCCTAAAATACTTTCCATTATAGTAGAATCACCTTAAAAAGCTAGTAAAAAGCTCAAAAATCGGATAAAAAATTAGCAGTCATAAAACGGCAAATCAATAGACTGTTCAAATAATATAACAGTTCCCTGGAGGAAACAAGACCTTAGTGGTAGGAAAAAACTAATGCTGATGCAGTGGCTCACATATAGTGCATTTGGCAGCTATTACTTTTTCTGGGCCTGAAATGGCTCAACAGTGGTATCCAAAACCAACAACATAGGTCATAAAATCCTCCAGTTTAGTAAATACGTAATTCAATTGCAATAATCCAATCACCAAATAAGCTGGTATGCGTGATAAGTAGTTGCTTTTTGATAAGTTTAACTTAAACCAGTAAACGGCATGAACTGGACAGCCTTCCACCAACAATGTTGCCACTCCTACGCCAGGCATTTTGCCAAAACTGCATCAGGGAGATGGACAATCAGGCTTCATGTTTAATCTGCTGCAAAGAGATGTATTTAAAATGAACCAGTTAAATACACTCAAACATCCTACTTATAAACACAAACCACAGGCTACTATTTAACCATTGCTATTCAAATCATTATCTTTGTGAAGAAATCCCAATGTAGCCCTTGAGAATAAAACCACAGATATGTAATACTCCAGAATAATTCACTGCCCCGATAAATGAAATTGCAAAGCATAACTGGTTTACTGGTATAGCAAAAAGAGGCTGAGCTTGTGTATTTATTATCACAAGTATGCTGACGTTACTCCCCATGCCGGGGAAACCCTTACAAACCTGACAAAAGAATCAAGCCACCCACACCATCCCACATGTTTTACTGAATAACCTAACCAATAGTACGATCACACTACCAGCAGGCCCTGCCAATCAGTGTATTCATGCAAACCGCTGAGTTTTAAAGTGCCGAAACGGAAAATCCATTGCTGTTCTCGCCTAACAAGACAATGGTCCCGATCCCCTCCAAAACTAAAAGGTGGGGATATAGTCCAACACAAAACAGTTTAAATCTTCAAATGTGTGTGGGACATCAGAGCAGTGATTGACTAGTAGAGCCCCTGCAGTTTTATATTTCAATTTCTTGCGATGTTCCAAGTCTCACCTAAGCTGATGTGTTGTCTTACCGACATAAGCAAGCCCACAAGGGCATAAAATGGCATACACAACACATTCTTCTTGACATGTAGTGGACCAACAAAGTGTATTTGCGGGAATGGTAAGTAAACATTGTCGGGATCAACATCTTGCATAATGAACACTGGCCACATTCTTTATGTCCAGAGATGTACCTGACTTGTGAATGTGATGACTTGATTGATAGAGCTGTTGAACACAATAAGTCATGTAAATTGGACCCCGGGAATAAGCCATATAGGGATGTAAATTCTGCAAACCCAGTATGATCTGTAATACTCTAAAATGAGATTTAACAATACACTGGAGTTGATAGCTCCATGGAATGTGCAGAGTTATGAAGTGGATAAAATGAGACTCTGAAATGTTTTATGAGGACCGGTAGTGCTCAATAATCAACTTCTGTCATTATATGCCGCATGCTTGCAAGCTGTATATATTATATGCATTGGGTAACCTCTCATGAAAAGCAACAACTAAATGTTCAGATTGGCTTGCAGACTCTGCGAAGGAGCAATAGTTCCTCTGATACCTGAGAAACTGAGAAAATCAAGCTCATTCTTCAGAGCAATCAGATGAGCACTATCATAATGTAATAGAGCATTCCTATCTGTGTTCTTGTGAACCTAAGGTCTCAATCTCTCCAGTGTTTAGTAACTCGTACATCAAGGAAAGCAATTAAAAACTTGATTTATAAAACTGAATATACGAATTCAACAGATTTAACCAATTGAAAAAATCCAGAAGACCTTCTCTTGTACCAGCCCACAAGATGAAAACATTGTCTGTATACAGGGCCCACATTTTGACAAACTTCAAATGGTTATAATCTACTGGCCATTGAGATTCAAACTGGGCCATGTATACGTTAGCAATAGATGGTGCCATGGTAACCCCCATGGCTGCCCCAGATATTTGTTGATAAAGACCATAGTCATAGCAGAAAACTTTCACAGAGTGCTAATCCTGCTAGCTGACACACAAAGCTGATCTGAGGTTCACTGATGTCCTCTTTTACATAGTGCTTCTACCAAGACTTCCAGTGCCCCTTCTTGTGGTATGCTAGTATAAAGAGAGTTGACATCCAATGTCACTAGCCAACAGTCCTTAGACATCCTCTTCCAACCATAACTGATTCAAAAAATGGGTAGTGTCTTTAACAAAAGAGAGTATCAGGAGCATCAAGGTTCATAAAAATGAATCTAAATAAATCAATAGTGGTTCCAGCAGTGAGCCTCTTGAAGACACCGTAGGACGCACTGTAGGGTTATGTATTTGAGAGAACATAAAGATCTGTAGTTTTAGGAGCAGTTGTATTCAAAAATGTAAATTATCTTTTATTAATAAATCCACTGTTTAATTCCTGTGTTGTCAGCTGTTTGGTTTTTTTGTAAAAGTACTGTCTGATTCTCAGATAAGGGAGGGACGATAAGTACAGTAGTTTGGTCAGAAAACTGGCATTGTGCTTCACAGTAGTAGTAATCAGAATCAAAATCACCACGACGACTCCTTTATCTGCACATTTAATAGTTATATTTTTATTATCTTGTGATTATTGTAAAGCCAGTTGTTCAGCCCTGGATATACTGTGGTATTAGGGTGTGTCAATTTTGGAGATGTCGTAATTTTAAAAAGCAGTAGTAAAAAAAAAAAAATCAACTACTAGCTTTAGATTTTGTGTAATATGTTGTTTACCTACATGTAATAGGAAATTATGCAAAAACACATAAATTACTTAAATATGTTTAAGTGCTCTGATATAGTATTCATGTGTTTGCATTGCATATTAATGCCTTTTGTGCCTCAGTTATAAATTTATCTTACTTATTTCTGTGTTGAGGTTTACATGGTGAGCAGGTTCAATATAAAAATAGTTGGACATAAGGTCCCAGGCATCTCCTTTTCCAGCTGTTGAAAGAACAGTGAATCGGTAAGGAAGATAGTCATGCCTACAGTGAGAAGGTACTACAAGTCCTGTTCTGTGAGATATGTTGTGCAGTAAAAGAACAGGAGAGAGGAAATGCAGTGGAGGAGAGCTTGAAGATCAGAGGTGAAAGAGATTAGAAGACTCAGCTTGGAGACAGCAGTGTGAGACCCAGAGACATCATCAACACTGAGGCAACTACACTCACCCAGTTACTTGATTGGAGCTCCGGAGTCTCTGAGCCTCCTCTTACCTCCACATGACAACAGCAGAGTTAAGGCATTTCTGAGCCAAGCCCATGGTGGTTCCAGACTGGCCATCACACACCCAGTCCATAGAAAGGTGAATAAAAATGACAACTGAGGCTGCTGGTCATATGTACAATCAGGAGAGGAGGGAACATTATATTAGGGGTCAGATGGTCAGTGGGGAGCTCATGAGCTGTAACGAAAGCAAACAAGATGTGACTTCTTTCCTGTATTTTGTTAAATAACATTAAATTGCATAAATGGCATTTTAAAGACAATTATGTGGCTACAGGTGGTGTTTAGACTATTTGTATGTTCAAATATTACTTAATTTCCACATATTTCAACTTTGATTTGATTTAGGAAAGATTCACTTAAAGCAATTTCTGAAGATAGCTTTAGAATCAGCATGCAAAACTGCATAATTTGGTCACTAGTAGTTTGTAAAGCTTTTGGAAAAATAAATATCCACCCCTAAAATTGACATACCCTACTGTGGTTTTCTCTCAATCTATTAGAATTTTCCAAAACCTGTAAATCTTTCAAAACAAAGCTTTTAAATACCAAACTGGCTGGAAGCAGAGGATTTGGGGGCGTCTAGGTGAATTGGAAAGGCAATTTAATCTGATCAAAGGAAGGAGGATCTGTTGGAGTCATCGGAATGTTGCTAGAAAAATTTGCCTCAGTCGAGGGAAAAAAAAATGCTCTAAGATGAACTTTCCGCAAGAATATTTCAAAATCGATCCAAAATCAGAATGGGTCATATTTGATGTGCGGTACAAACAACCACCCCTTACTAAAACCTTAAATTGTAAATCTGTAAAGGCATCTGAAAATAAATTCACAACTAGGTCTCTTGACGTGGTTGAGACCGGGTCCATTGGAGTCGTGAGGGAAGGTTGTCTCCGGATTTCTAAAATACTATCTCCAGGAACAAGCAGGAATGTAGTCTTCACATATGGGTATCGTCTGTACCGATGGAGCCTGCGCGGGAACGCTCCCCAGCGTCCAGTAGGAAAGCTTTTGGGAGCATCCCACAGCACCTACATGCTGCCTTCCCGCCTTTCCAACTCTTCTTCGTCAGTTCTTTGTTTTCCACAGAGCCGACAGGACGTATCCCTGTCACTGCAGAAAAATTCTTTTTTTGGTTTTTTTTGTGGTCGCGTCTGCCTTCACTCGACACCGGTTCTCTTTTCTTCTTTTTAAAAACAAAAAAACAAAAAACTAGTTTCTAAAAATCTTTTTAGGAGCCTTCCCCTCTCGGGGTTAGGCGCCATTTTGGGCACTAGGCCCATTTTTTCTTCAAACATGGAAAAAACTACTAGTGGTTTTAAGAAATGTTCTAACTGGCGGTGCCATATCCGTCACTGACACCCATGGTTGGTGTCTAAAATGTTTAGGTCCTGAACATTGTCCATCGGAGTCTTTCTCCTGCAGAAAGATAACCAAGAGGGGCCTGCAGAATAGAGCTGCAAAACGGTGGTACCCTCTTTGCTGCAGATACAATGTCAATTGCATCAACGTCTTCCAGGCCTTCATCCTCCTCCCATAGATCTCAGGTAACTAAACTTAAGTCTTCTAAGACTGGCCGGTCCTCAAAGGGTAGATCTAAGTATCAAGATGCCACTGGCGTTGCCCTTGAGGAAAGTTCACTGGCAAAACAGCCCCGGCAGGAGTCTTCGGTCTCCAAAGCATTAATGGGGTTCCAGGATGTTCCAGAGTCTTCCACCTCTGCAGAACTACTGGTGCCATGTTCTGGGGTCGTGGCCACTTCCACCAGTACCGACACCCAAGCATCGGCAGGAGCGAAGGATAAGAGAATCCTCGCTATTGAACACAGTCTAGCGACCCTCTAAGACCGCTACAGATGGTTCCACAGGTATCTGTACCGACATCGGTACTGGTACCGAGTGCACCTGCTTCGGCAGGTATGCTTCCCCCCATGCCGAGCCTTGAGTTTATCTCGGGTATCGAGGGACAGGAACCGAGAAACTCCGGTACTGACTTTGAGCGGTACTGGTATAGAGCATTAAAGGAGCACCCGGTACAGAGTGACTTTGAGTCTTCCAATCCCAATGACTCTGACTCTACCGGTACTAGAGCGATCCTACTGGAGGATCAACTCCCTTCTCCTCAACACAGATGTCTCCTTCAGAAGACATGTCCTTCCAGGATGTCATATGTGATTTAGCCAAAGGTCTTTCAATCACGTTGATTCCAGAAAAGGAACCTAGGGTGGAAGAATTAAGAATTCTCCAATATCCTATGGCTCCTAAGGAAACGGCTACGCTTCCCATTCACAAGATCTTACATGATCTTATGTTAAGGATGTGGGAAACTCCTTTAATGGCGTCTCCACATTCCTGACGCCTCGATACCATGTACCGAGTGCCAAGCTGTCCTGGCTTTCAAAAGACTGTTACCACACCATTCAGTGGTAGTGGAATCGGTCATGCACAGAATTAAGAGTGCTAATACGCATTCTTCTAATCCTCCAGGCCGTGAATTGAGGACACTCGATGCCTTTGGGCGTCGATGCTTCCAATCCTCCATGTTATCAGCCAAGATCAGCTCCTACATTCTTTATATGGGAATGTTCCTGGAAGAGGTCACACAGGACTTAGAGCTCATGAGCCCTAATCTTCCTGAGGACAAAAGGGGAGATTTTCTTGCCCTAGTCAAGCACGCCCAGAATGTCTCTAAATTCATGAACCGTGAAACCTTTGATTGCTTTGAATGCATAAGCAGAACCTCTGCTATCTCCATAGGTACATGTCATATTGTCTGGCTTCAGGCATCAGACTTAGAGCAGTAGGTGCAAGACAAGCTGGGAAACCTTCCTTGTACAGGAGAAATTCTCTTTGGCAAGGACTGGCAGGACAAGGCTAATCAGCTTGAATCTGAAAATATTACCTTGAACACAGACTATCAAAGTCTACTGCCAACCCAGTAAAGAAAGTCATTCAAGAAACCCTTTTTCAACAAGAAAGAAGTTTTACCAATCTTACCTCCATCTGGGCCACTGTCCAGTTCATGGTCCCCAAAAGGGATAACAGAACAGACAGCAAAGAAAGCCCCAAGCTCAAAGAGCTCAACTGACCCAACAGACTCAGTCTCCTCAGGGTCTTTGACTCTTATCTAGAGAACTTAGCCTTTCTGCTCTTAAAAGGTCCAGAACCCTTAACCATTCCAGGCAGGTTATGCCATTTTGCCAAGAGATGGCAACAAATAACATAAAAAAACTGGACTCTGTCCATTGTACGACTGGGGTACAAGCTTCACTTAGCATGCCCCCGCCTACAATAATCAAACGGTTCAATTCTCAGGTCCCTGTCACCGATCTTTTGTGGCAGGAGGTCACATCACTCCTTGCTCAGGGAGCAATAGAAGAGGTACACATATCCCAACAGGGTACGGGGGTTCCCCCCCCCCCTATTTTCTTATTCCAAAGAAAACAGGGGAACACAGACATATACTGGACCTCAGAGAATTAAACAAATATCTGTTCTGAGAAAAGTTCAAACTGATCTCCCTCGGAACACTTTTACCATACCTTCAGAGTCTGGATTGGCTATGTTCTCTAGATCTAAGAGATGTGTATACGCATATTCTTATCCAAGCAAATCACAGGAAGTTCCTTCGATTTCTGGTCCAGGGAAGACACTTTCAGTACAGAGTTCTTCCCTTCTGTGTGGCTTCTGCCCCAAGAGTCTTCACAAAATGCATGGCAGTAGTAGCAGCATTTCTGAGAACTCTAGGAATATTTGTCTTCCCTTACTTAGACGATTGGCTCATTCGATCATCAACAGCTCCAGAGGCCAGCTTTGCTCTTTCTCGAGCAATGAAAATCCTTCAATACTTGGGACTAGTCATAAACCTCCCAAAATCTCATCTCATCTCACCCCTTCTCAATCTCTCGAGTTCATGGGGCTTGTCTAGACACACGGCAGTCAAAAGCTTTCCTGCCACAGCCGCACTGTCTGCGTATAATACAGCTGGCATCCCAAGCAGCTGTGAAGGTCTTCCTGACTGTTCGGGGCATACTTCAGCTTCTCGGGCATATGGCATCCACTGTCCATGTGGTTCCCTATGCTCGCCTTCATATGCGAGTAGCCCAGTGGACCCTATCCTCTCAGTGGACACAGGCCTCGGGTCGGCCAATGGACAAAATCAGAAACTTCACATGTCCCATTTCGTCCCTGCAATGGTGGCAGTCACTGGAAAACCTCCTCATAGGCGCTCCTTTCCAGCAGCCTCTATGCCAAGCCACCCTAACAGATGCGTTCAAGTTGGGTTGGGGGGCCCACTTGCACGATCTCTCAACTCAGGGTCTCTGGACCCCACAGGAGGCTTCTCTTCACATAAACCTCCTAGAGCTAAGAGCCATTTTCAATGCTTTTTGAGTATTTCAGGCACATCTCAGCCACAAGACAGTTCTGGTCCAAACCGACAATCAGGTAGCCATGTTCTATCTGAACAAGCATGGCGGAACAGGTTCTCTGTCGCTATGCACCAAAGCTTTGTGACTGTGGGCCCTCGCCAGAAAGCTTCAAATCCACCTTCTTGTGGTATACCTTCCAGGCATTCAAAATTCATGGGCAGACAAACTCAGTCGAATACTGCTGCCACACAAGTGGTCTCCCCACTCAGACCAACTTGCTCGAGTGTTTCAAATCTGGGGAACACCAGATATAGACCGCTTTGCAAATCCACAGAATGCCAAACTTCCCCGATTCTGCTCTAGAATCCCGGCTCACAACTGTCAGGCAAAGGATGCCTTCCTCTATGCCTTCCCACCCATTCCTCTCATTCCCAAAACTTTATTTAAACTTCAGAGAGACATATGATACTCATAGCTCCACGCTGGCTTCTACGTCTCTCTCAAGCCACACCTCTGGAGTTAGTATATGCTCCAGATCTTCTTTCCCAAGAGAATGTGACTCTACTGCACCCGAATCCCCAGTCCCTGCACCTCAGAGCCTGGTTGCTGAAAGCCTAGGATTCCTGGATATCAGCCTTTCCCAATAGTTAAAGGATATCCTTGTGGCTTCCAGAAAACCCTCCAGAAGGCGATCCTACGCCTTCAAGTGGAAAAGGTTCTCTTTATGGTGTTCTCAAAGGGGACTTACCACCCTTTCGGTGCCTGTGGAATTGCTACTGAAGTATCTCCTCCATTTATCAAATTCTGGTCTTAAAACCAATTCAGTAAGAGTCCATCTTAGTGCCATTGCAGCTTCTTGCAAGCCTTTGGATGGACAACGTATTTCCTCTCATCCACTAGTAGCAAGATTTATGAGAGGTCTACTCTTAACAAAACCTCCCATTGAGCCACCACCGGTGGCATGGGATCTAAATCTTGTTCTCGGGCAGCTCATGAAACTGCCCTTTGGAGCTGTAGTGGCTAAAGGCTCAAAGGTTCTCTCCTGGAAGGTCATCTTCCTAATTGCTCTCACTTCTGCGAGACGCATCTGTGAGTTACAGGCTTTAGTGGCAGATCCTCGTTATACAAGATTTCACCATGATAAGGTAGTTCTTTGGACTCATCCCCACTTTATGCCAAAAGCGGTTTTGCCTTTTCATTTAAACCAAGCAGTTTACCTTCCTGTATTTTTTCCTAGGCCTCATTCCTCTAATGCAGAAAGGAATCTTCATACTTTAGATTGTAAAAGAGCCCTGGCCTTTTACCTTCAAAGAACTAAGCAACACAGAAAATCATCACAGCTTTTTGTTGCTTTTGATTCTAGTCATTTGGGACTTCCACTTTCCAAAAGAACTCTCTCTAGGTGGATTGCAAACTGCATATCCTTTGCTTATGAGAGTAAGGGACTTTCTCTCGAAGGCCATTTCACAGCTCAGAATGTGAGAGCCATGGCAGCCTCTATGGCTAATCTTCATTCTGTGTCCATTGACGACATCTGTAGAGCAGCCACTTGGGCTTCGGTACACACCTTCACAGCCCATTACTGTTTAGACAAGGATTCCCGTAGGGATGCCTCGTTTGGCCAAGCTGTTCTCCAGCATCTCTTTCAGACTTAGTACAACTCCTACCTGCTGTCCCGGGTTTGGATGCCAGAGATTCATGGGAGGAAGCATGACCCATCTCTCCAGGGGTTAGCAGCTTCCTACGGTCATCCCCCTGGCATCTTTCAGTTGGGGAGTCCCTATATGTGAAGACTACATTCCTGCTTGTTCCTGGAGATAGCGTAGTTACTCACCTGTAACAGGTGATCTCCGGGAACAGCAGAAATTAAGTCTTCACATCTCGCCCACCTCCCCTAGGAGTTGTCTGTCTCTCTACCTCTCCCTCCCCCTCTCCTTTTGTCTCAGCTATAAACTCAACTGATGAAGGAGCATTGGAAAGGCAGGAAGGTAGCACGCATGCGCTGTGGGATGCTCCCAAAGGCTTTCCTATTGGACACTGGGGAGTGTTCCCGCACAGGCTCCATCGGTAGCGACGATACCCATATGTGAAGACTTAATTCTTGCTGTTCCTGGAAATCACCTGTTACAGGTGAGTAACTACGCTTTACCAGGCACTGTACATGGAACATGTTAAAATTGAATCTCTTGCCCAGGCTATTTTATCTTTTTGAGGATATCGATTCTGCTTGACCATGCCACTGGGATCTAGTCCCAAGATGATAGATCTGTAACAATTTGCTGAATAACAGAGGGGTAACGTTTCCTAAATGGGTCTTTGTAAGTACTGAGAAACTGCTATGTCCAAAGTCCACAGCCTAGCAGCTTGGAGCTTGAACTGGACAAGACATGGAAGGATTCAACGTCCCATACCCTTCAAACGTGTTGATTTTTAATTTTATAACCAGAAGCTGCTCCATATTTTTTTGCGAAAATCTTAAATTGCTGGAGCAGAGTGGCTGCATAACAAATTGCGGTATATCTGTATGCAATATTTTATGGGATATACCATTGACTATTGGATCCCTAACTGAAGTACTGTATTTTGCCAGATAAGTTGAGTCTTTAGTTCTATAACTAAGTTAAAAAGCAGGGGGGGACAATGGACACCCATACTAAATGGGAAAGAGTGGCAAGTGACATCTTGCTTCTCCCTGAGATCTTGAGTTGAGAGTGAGTCCTTGGCCATTGAACAAACCAGAGGAAACTGGTATTTCCATATTGTCCAGACAAATGGGTTGTGGTCTCCTACCATCAGACTGGTGGAGACAAATAAAAAAGCAAAAAACAATGAAATGTGCAGGTTTCAATAACATCACTCCTATGTCTCTATCTGCCTCAGCCACTAGAGGTCTCGTCAGTATTTCTTTGTCTCTTGCAGATTGTGGATGAATTTTCTATATTCTCTGAAGAACATCTGAATAATTAAGAGGAAAAGTTGAATTAAAATGCTTATGAGCGACCATCTTGAGGGCAACTCTCTCACTTGAACATGACTTGGGAGGTTTCACTAGACTGCAGCCTTTTCGTTAACAGGAGGAGGGAAAATTGATTCATCTCTGCACTTTTATCCTGTTAAGGGCCTATTGAGCAGCCAGAAAATTGGAAGGATCTGAAAGAGTTCAGCAGCCTCTCATGACCTCAATGCCTTCTCCCTCCTATCCCCCCTGCTCTCTCCCGAAGATTGCAGAAGGCTCTTAAAGGAATCTGCTTGCCAGCCACCTTAAAGGCAGTGCCTGCAAAGCAGAGGAACAGTTTCAGGGGCGTAGAGCTGAGTCCGGCACGGATTTCTGCCTGGGGTTCTGAGTGAGTACCAAGGCTTGATCTCATTGTTGGGGGCTTCCGATTCTGTCCATCTGAGGCACAATGCGGGTGGCCTGTTGGTGACCGTTGGCACATTGTGGGGGTTTCCTGCCATTTTCTGCATGCTTTAGAAGCATCCTTACTATAGTGTGCCTAGTGGTTGTGCAGTCTGTGTGCGTGTTCCAACCCAAACACCCATAAATGTACTTTGCTGTATAAGCACTGTTTATATGCACTTTTTGGGCCACTGCGACCTTAGCGTGCACTGTTGTAATACTTTGTCGTCTTCCAGGAAATGTTGTTTGGCCTATGGCAAGTGAGGCACTTCATCTCTGGCTTCTGGACTCTTCTCTTCTTGCATGGCAGTTTCCGAGTCGTCCCTGGAGGGCTTACTTCCCCTCTCCAGCAAGGGGATGCAGTTAATCCAACCTAACCTTGCCTGCCTGCCTTAAGGCAGGAGGTAGCAGATGGCTTTGTAAGTGAACATAGCTAGCTAGCTGGGGTTTCTGGCCACCATGCTGTGGGCCGCCCCTTCCTTTAGGGGCTTGGTGGTGGCTATGTCCTCTGGTGTATAGGTGTCATTTTCTGCAAAGAGAGCTTCTGGAGTCTGGATTTTTTTCCCTGGAATTCTTTCCTTTTTGCAACAGGCCTACTCTTTCTGGCATGAAAATTCAGAACTTGCAGCCTCTGGGTTCCCCCCAAGCATATCTCATGAGGGGCAGGTGGAGAGTGGAAGCCCTGTTTGATTACCTTTGGCCAAATGTCCCCAACGAAGGGTGCCCCTGAAGTTGAGGATCACCTGGAATCTGTTTGAGATTTGGACTATGACTTGGATTCATATGGCTCTGTTCTGGGCTCTGATGCAAACAAATAAGTACTCTCATCTTTTGGAGGATTGTGAAGAGGCCTTTCTTGCTCTTGCTTTGTTCCGAAAGGCAGAACTGGTGGCTTTGATTGCCCTGGGTATATCCCAGTATTCCCGCTCACTATCACCCATTTTCTAACCTTCCCTTTATTCTCAAATTCTTGAAAAGGCTGTGTTCTCCTAGCTTTCTTCATACTCGGACTCCACCCACTTTCTACATTCACGACTATCTGGTTTCTGCTCAGGACACAGCACAGACTATCCTATCTTTTCTTAACGAGCTTCACATCTTTCACGATCGGGGTGACATCTCTTTAGTCGTCTCTCTGGATCTCTCGACTGTCTTTGATCTTGACCATACTATTCTGTCTCGTCTCAGGGATGCAGGTCTCTGGGGAACTGTATTTCGTTGGTTTCACTCCTTTATGCTTGCTCTTTCTCTGTTCTGACTCCTGAACCTCTTATCCCCTGCCTCTGCACTGTGGGGTGCTCAAGGCTCTGTCCTTGCACCACTTGCCTTTAATATCTTTTTGGCCCTTCTCACTCTTCTGGTGCTGCAGTCTGGTATCTCAGCTTATTACTATGCTGATGATGATGATATTCTGGTCCACCACAATTCCCTTGTCAAGCCTGACCTCCGTCCTCCTTCCACAATACCTGCCTGTCTCACGTTGCTAATTGGCTGTCTACAAACCACCTTCATCTTAATTCTGCTAAAAGCTCGGCGATGTGGTTTACTTTCGGCAACTCCCTACCCACATTATCTGTCACTCTTCTAGGTGGCCGGAATCCACTGGTCTTGTCTTTTCACTACCTCGGGGTAATCTTGGATCTGGACTTATCCTTTAATGACCACATCTCTGTTCTCACTCGCTGCTCTTACTTCTATCTCCATCAAAACACACTCTCTCTCACACACTCTCTCTCACACACTCTCTCTCACACACTCTCTCTCACACACTCTCTCTCACACACTCTCTCTCACACACTCTCTCTCACATACTCTCTCTCACACACTCTCTCTCTCACACTCATCATTGTCTTTGGGGGCTCCCGATTCCATCCGTCAGGGGCACAATTCAGGATGGACCACTGGCAACTGTTGGTACAATGTAGGGATTTCCTGCCATTTTCTGCATGCATTAGTTGCATCCTTTACTATTGTGTGCCTGGTGGTCATGTGTTGTGTGGTGGATTTGGGTCCAACACTGGGTAGTGACACCTCTTTCAAATCCTGTTTTCCTGACTGGACTTTAAAGGGAAGTCTCTGTTTGGGGCCAGTTAGGAGCAGCTAGTGAATGATCTAGGTGAGGCAGAATCTTTTAATGCCTTCCAGAGGACAGGTCCAGGGGGCCTGTGAAGCAGGCAGGCGCCCTCTTTCCATCAGCCTTCACCCATGCTTCGCGGTCATACTGGTCAGATTGTCGGGGTTCTTGTGACTCTCATTGCTACTGACCTAGAAAGTCTTTCTTTCCCTCTGCTTCTGGATTTTGGATTCCTTCTTAATGCTTTCAAGGAGTTCATGGACCCAGAAATTCGGCCCCATCCAGAAGGGCTTCCTCCCAGACTGTGCAGTGAAGGTTTGGGGACTCATTCCCTGGTACTTCTGGTTGGAGGCAGGCTTTGCCTTTTCTTTCTGGAATGGGCCCAGGTCACACAGGATCGCTGGGTGCTAGATATCATTCAGTACAACTATGTCGTGGAATGCAGAGAGTTGATCCCGAATGCTTTTATCATTTCTCTCGTGGGTCTGCTAACAAACGGGCCTTTTGTGTAGATCACATTGGACAAGTTGCTCCTCTTGCATGCTGTGATGCCCGTTCCCCTGAATAACTGGGGAAAGAGCAGGCACTCCATATAATTTTGTGGTGCTGAAAAGATACATCATTCTGGCCCATTCTGGACCTCAAGGGTTTCAAGAACACTTGGACATCCTGCGCTTCCAGATGGAAACTTTGCGATCCATGATTCAAGCGGTGCACCGAGGAGTTTCTGACATCTCTGGATTTGGCCGGGACACATTTTCATATCCCAATCTGGGAGGATCAGCAAAGGTATCTGCATTTTGCTGTGCTTGGCTTTCACTTTCAGTTCACCACCCTCTTATTTGGCTCCTCCACTGCCCCAAGGATATTCTACAAAGTCACGGTGATGGTGGCTGTGGCGCTATGATGCCAAGGAATTTTGTGTGCAACCATATCTGGACAACTCGCTCATCTCAGCTGGCTTTCTTTCAGAGGTGTCTCGGGTAGCACCCTGAATGGTGTCCTTTTTAGAAAGCCTCGGCTGGGTGATCAGGTAAAGAGCCAGTTGATGCCTTCCTGGTCCCTAGAGTTCCTGGAAGACAATTTCAATATTCGTATGGGCAGTCTTCCTGCCAGAGGAAAAGGTCACAAGATTGTTGAATTGCCTGATTCTGTTTATTTCACAACAAACTTCCAGAGTTCAGGATTATCTTCAGCTCCTTGGATTGCTGGCAGCAGCAATCAAGATGTTACCGTGGGCGTGTGCTCATTTGCGGCTGCTCCAGTGGTCCTTGCTGACTTGGTGGTCCCTGAGTTCTCAGGAGTTTGATCTGAGGCTTCTGGTGATGATGAAGGCCAGCCTGCGATGGTGGCAGCAGCCCAGTCATTTGAGGAAGGGCAGGCCACTGGATGATTACTCATGGAACCTTCTGGTGACAGATGCCAGTCTCTCAGGCAAGGGAGCCCATTGCCAAGACTGAATGGCTTGGGGATGATGGAACCGCTTAGAGGCAAGGATCATTAGGTTGCTCTTCTGTGTTTCCAGCCCCTAGTTGAGGGCTGTCGGACAACACCATGGTGGTGGTTTGTCAGGCAGCACGAGGAGCATTGGGGTGGCCCTGTAGATGGCTCTCCTTTTTTGCCTGAGTGGAGAAGAACCACTTAGTCTTGTCGGCTCAGCACATTGCCAGGGTGGACAATGTGGAAGTGGATTGTCTCACCTGGTGCACTCTGGATACAAGAGAGTGGGAGGAGTTAGGAGGCATCTAAGCTGATTCTGCGCCGATGGGGTTGCCCCCAGTTGGATCTAATGGTGCCTGTTCCAATGCCAAAGTGAGCTGCTGCTTCAGTCACTACACAGAGACCTATCCCAAGGGCATTATGCCTTGGCTATGTCTATACCTTCTGTATGTGTTTCCTCAGTCCCCCCTGGTATGGCATGATATTAGGCATATAGAGAGCCACCAGGGAAGGATTGTTCTGGTGGCACCGGACTGGCTGAGGAGGACATGATTTGGAGACCTGATGTGGCTCCTGCAAGCGCTACCTCTTTGTTTGCCTCTATTACAAATTTCTTTATCACATTTTCCTAAAGATCAAATGTGGTTTACAATGAACAACAATTTTGAATACTACAACGAAAAGTACATCTTCAATTACAAAGAACTCTTTAACTGTATACATTAGCTGTCAAGGCTGATTTGCATAGCTCAATGTAAGTGTATATAGTTCTACAGTGCTGTGCAAAAGTCTGGAATCACTTGAGTGTTGCGTTTTTCATACTTTCTAACTTTTTTTTTTTTTTTTTTTAATTTTGCATTAGCCCAGCATATTCATCTTTCTACCACATTAAAAGGGATACATTTGGCTATTAGAGTTGACTTTTGCATTCCTTGCTTCCAATTTAAACACTGTACAGACACTGGGAGATAGCTACTGCAATATTTTTGGATCCTGCGTCAAAACTGGATCAAGATTATCCAATATGCACACATTATTTCTGACCAATCAGGAGGCTGGTTTCACTAACCAATCACAATGCAGATATCTAGCCAACAGCTATAAAAACGCACGGAATGTTTGAATTTCATACGCTTTCTGGATCGACCATGAAGATGACTTGGACCCTGACGTTGGAGGAGTGTGTTCATGTGTCCTTTATGAGCGAGGAAGGATTTTCAAGCTGTCAGCCAGGAAAGTTGGCTGGTCAGAGTGCTGCTGTTAAGATTGTACAGAAGAAGAAAGAAATGGGTTCAGTGGTGGACAAGCCTCGTTCAGGTCGTCCACTTGCATCAGCATCACGCCAGGACTGCACACTGATGCATTTCACTGACTAATCGCAAGTTGACCTCTCCTCACTACTTCAAGAGTGGTCAGACAAGAGTGAGGTCAGTGTCAGCTCATCAACAGTTTGTTGCCGGTGCCTGCAGTTTTATTCCATGCTTTACAGCCCTGGAGACCAGTCACTGATGACTGACATGCAAAGGTGCAACCGGATCGTGTGGGCGAGAAAGCACTCAACCTGGTCGACTGAAATGTGGGAAAAGGTGCTATTCAGCAATGAAAGCACCTTCTGCCTGTTTGGTAACCAGGCCCACACCTATGTGAGGAGATTTCCTGGAGAGGAATTCAAGCCTGAGTGTCTCAACCTCACTGTGAAGGATCCTTTGAAGGTCATGGTCTGGGGCTGCATGGCTGCCAGTGGCGATGGACGTCTTCACATCGTCAATGGAATGGTCAACTGGGCCAAGTACATCACCATACTGCAAAAGTGCATGGTGCCATCAGCACACCAGCTGTTTCCTGGCCAGTTTCTGTTTCAAGATGACAATGCACCCTGCCATCCCTCCAGACAGGTGATCAGCTGGAAGTAGCAGAACAACATCAAGTCAATGGACTGGCCTGCCCAGTCTCCAGATCTGAATCCAATCGAGAACCTGTGGCACAAGGTGGCCTTGGAAATATCCAGGAGGCATCCGACATCAAAGCGTGAGCTGATTGAGTCACTCATTGCAGCTTGGAACCGCATTGTCATCAATGATCATCTTGTCAGACTGGTTCATTCAATGCCGACAAGGTGCAGTCAGGTGATCAATCAAATACTGAGCCATCACCGACACACAAAAATGGCCTTTTTCAATGCCACATACATTAATTTGAAGGAAACCTGGCGTGCGTCCATAATAATTTAAAGCATACTTACAATAATATATCGTTGGCCAACGATGTACATTACGCGATTTTCACAGAAAATCTATCAACAGGACAACTATGGGGAACAAACTCAGAAAATAAGGGCCAAATCAATACTAAAAGTAGGCCCTAATAGCCGAATCTATCACTTATCATGAGATATACTGAAAAAACCACTGGGAGGAAAAAGAAATTAAGATATAAGGTCACGAAGTTGAAAAAACGTCAAATTTACAAGTGATTCCAGACTTTTTTGCACACCACTGTATGTACCATTTTGGTGTTAGATACGGGTGAGGACCGATACAGTATAAAGTAATGAAACATTCTTGAGGGTTATAGGGAGGGATGAGCAGCGACTTATGTAGAAGCGTTTAAGTGGAGGAGGATCAATGGAGTTGAGGTTAGTAGAGGATCCAAAATGAAGGGTAAATAGATGGGTTTTGAGGTTTTTTTCGGAAGGTGAGGAGGTAGTTTGCTTCTCTTATGTGTTCTGGGAGGTTATTCCAGAGTTTAGAGGCAAAGTGGGAGAATGCTTTTTGTAATTTTTCCTTGATTTCCTGAAGGAAGTCGGTATTGCTAGTTTGTTTTTATTGCCTTCATGCTGAGAGCGAGTGATAGTGTCCGTGGTAATGAGTGTGGAAAGGTATGATGGGGCGATTTCTTTGATTAGTTTAAAAGTTGTGGAGGAGTGGCCTAGTGGTTGGGTCAAGGTACTTCAGGCTGGAAGGTCGGGGGTTCAAATCCCACTAGAGGACAGCAGCCTTGGTCCGGAAGAACTGGGGTTTCTAGTCCCACAGGTGCTCCTTATGTGGTCTTAGGCAAGCCACTTAACTATTTTACAGGGAACATGGGCTATGGAGAGTTATCTCCAAGTTATAATGCCCTGTTTAATGTAATTTCAGTTTGTTCAATGTAAACCGCACTGATGCAGAATAGCGCGGTATATAAGAGAATGTAAATAAAATAAAATAAATAAATCATTTTAGTACTGTATCCTTCGTGCCTATATTTTATTTATTTAACAGTTTCTATACCGCTTTCTCATTGAATCAAAGCGGTTTACATTATAACATGTTTACAGGGAACTCTTTATAAAACACACATTTACACAAAACTTGTTATAAGGAGGGGGGAATGCGGGGGATGCATTGAGGCAAAATCTATTTACAGTGAGTTTTGCAGAGAACATATTTACATAGGTATGTTGTGCAATCTAATGTATTAAATGGTGGTTCAATTGTTCAAGAGTTAAGTGGTTCATTGAATTGATTAGAAAAGAAGAAGGTCTTTAGCTGTTTTCTGAAGTCCAAAAGCTGCAGTGTTGTCAATGAAAATAAAAAGAAAAGCCTGTTTGGCATGATCGATGCCACGAGTGAGTTTGTCTAGTACCGTGAGGGCCTATTGTGTCAACAAATGATTGTCCTGGAAAGCTTGGCTCTTGAAAGGGGATGACTAGCATGTCAAAGCTACTCTCCCGCTGTGGTTTTCACTCTTCTCTACTCTGATCCTGGAGGAAGTCAACCAACCTAGCATGGATGTGGGTTTGGTACCTTTTCCATGCATGGCAGCTGGTCCCTGAGGCAGCCAAGGTGCCGTCTCTGCTGGCCTTTCTACAGGAAGGTCTGGAAAAGGGCTCCTCTTAGCTCCCTGAAAGTTCAAGTGGCAGCTTTGGCCTGTTTCAGAGGTCTGGTGACTGGTAAGTCGCTAGCCTTACACCTGGATGTTATGCACTTTCTTCAGGGTGTTTGGCGTCTATGTCCTCCCCTCCGATCTATTGTCTCTTCCTGACATCTGGTTTTGGTGCTCAGGGCCCTCATGTTGGAGCCTTTTGAACTGTTGAAGCACTCTACTTTGAAGGATTTGATGCTCAAGACAGTTTTACTTGGTTGTAATTTGTTCTGCAAGGTGGATTTCCGAACTGCAGGCTTCTTGCCGGAATGCTTATCTGTCTTTTTTCCAAAGGAGGCCACTTCCATTCAGCCAGTACCTTCCTTCTTGCCTAAGGTGATTTCTCCTTTTCATGTGAACCAGGTGGTCTTCCTGTCGTCCTGCTCTAAGGACCAGTGTTGGTGGAAGGATAAGGATCTTTGCCTTGTGGATGTCTGAAGTGTGCTTCTCTGCTACTTGGAGGTTACAAATTCCTTTTGTAACTCTGATCATCTTTTTGTGCTTTTGATGGTCTCTGCAAGGGTGAAGTGGCTGCTAAGTTGACTGGATTAAGGAGGCCATTGCCTCGGCATATTTGGATCCTGGCACTAAATTGGACTCAAGTGCCACCCATTATTGCTATGTGCATCTATCAGTTTAATTTGAATTTGCACTGCAGCATGGCTTAACAATGCTGGTGGCTTAATCTTTACCCCTTTAATTTTCCTAAGAAGTTGTTCTGCCACCAGGAGAATTCATTCTGGTATACAGTTTAGACATTCAAGAATAATGTGTATATTCTTCCTCATTGGGACCAGGAAATCCATTTGTATTGGCATGATGTACAGATCTCCTTCACAGAGAGAAGTAGTGGACAGATTTAATAGAAAATATATAAAGTATTGCCATGAAGGGAGAAGTGCTACTGATAAATGATTAAAATATGCCGGATGTTGTTTGGCACATTCTTGCTGCAATGTCATCTACAGTAGGAGATCCTGCATTCTCTAAGGGGAAAACTATTCTGGCAACTGGTAACAGAGCCAACATGTGAAGGGGCCATACTGGACCTGGTGCTTACCAATGGGGAAAGTGTTTCTGATATTACAATGGGGATCATCTCTCATCCAGTGATCACCAGATGATGTGGTTCAGTATTAGGACTAGGGCTGATAAAATCCATTCAAAAGCAAGGGTATTAGACTTTAGGAAAACTAACTTTGCTAAGATGAGACAATAGCTCAAGGAGTTGTTAGTGGGATGGGAACAGCTGGGGGATGTAGAAAAGCAATGGGCAAAATTGAAAGGGGATGTTTTAAGGGTGACAAATCTTTGTTAGTCAAATGTAAAAGTAAAAGGAGGCCATTATGGTTCTCAAAAGAAGTATCTGAAAAGGTGAAGAAAAAGAGGGTGGCTTTCATAAAATACAAGAGATCACAGAAAGAGGAAAACGTGCATCAATATTTGGGGAAAAAAGAAGCTAGGAAAGTAATCAGGAAAGCAAAGATAGAAAAAGAAATAGTCAAGTCCAATGCAATAAAATGGGAGGACGACATTTTTCAGATATGGTAGCGAGTGGAGGAAGTGTAAAGGGTGAAGGGGAGGAATATGTAGAAGCTGATGAGGATAAAGCGGAATTGCTTAACAAATATTTTTGTTCTATCTTCACAGATGAAGGGCCAGAAGCAGGGCTTTAGAAAATACCCAAAACAGGAACAGAAGTGAAGGGGATTTTAAGTGATTTTCAGAAGACTGTTTGTGAGGAACTAGCTAAATTAAAAGTAGACAAAGCGATAGGGCTGGATAGGATATAGCCAAGTGTATTGAAGGAACTTGGAGACATTCTAATGGCTTCATTATCTGACCTTTTCAATGCTGCTTTAGAGTCGGGAGTGGGGACAGAGAGCTGGAGAAAGGCACATGTGGTTCCTTTTACACAAAAGCAGAATTAAGGATGAGGCTGAGAACTCTAGGCCGGTTAGTTTGACCTCTGTGCTGAGTAAATGAATGGAACCTCTGCTTAAAAAGAAGATAGTGAGGTTTCTGGAGTTCAATGGATTGCAGGATCCGAGGCAGCATGGATTTACTAGAGGCAAGTCTTGTCAGACAAATCTGATTGACTTCTTTGACCGGGTGACCAAAGAGTTGGACCAAGGGAGAGCCCTAGAGGTGGTGTGCTTAGATTTCAGTAAAGCCTTTAACACAGTTCTGCACAGATGATTTATAAACAAATTGAGTGCCCTAGGGATGGATCTTAAAGTGACTGACTGGGTTAGAAATTGGTTGACTGGGAGGCGACAAACTGTACAGGTAAATGGAGCTTACTCTGAGGAGAAGGATGTTACCAGTGGTGTACCTTTAAGGATCTGTCCTTGATCCAATTCTTTTTGTTAGTGATTATTGCGGAAGGGTTGTCAGATAAGGTTTGCCTCTTTGCTGATGGTACCAAAATCTGCAATAGAGTAGACACCCAGAAAGGAGAAGATAACATGAGGAGGGATCCAGCTAAGCTTGAAGTATAGTCAAGAATTTGGTAGCTGAGATTCTATGCTAAAAAAAATGCAGGGGCATAAATTTGGGCTGCAAAAATCCAAGGGAGCTGTATAATATAAGGGGTAAAGTACTTCTGTCTATGAAAGAGTGGGACCTAGACATGATTTGTTTTTTATGATCTTAAGGTGGTTAAACAGGTAGAAAAGGCAATGGTGAAAGCCAGAAGGATGCTCGGGTGCATAGGAAAAGGGATGGCCAGCAGGAAGAAGGAGGGGATTGTGCCTTTGAATAAGTCTTTGGTGAGACCTCATTTGGAGTATTGTGTACAGTTCTGGAGACCACACCTTTTTAAAAGGATATCAACAGGATGGAGTCTGCAGAGGATGGCTACCAAATGGTCAATGGTCTTCATTATATATGGGGACAGACCTAAAGCTTTCAATATGCTTACTCTAGAGGAAAGGTGGGATAGAGGAGATGATAGAGATGCTTAAATACCTCTGTGGTATAAATGCACACAGGGAAAGCCTCTTTCAATTAAAGTAAGCTCTGCAACGAGGTGACACAGGATGAGGGTGAAAGGGGGTAGAGACAGGAGTAATATACCAAAATATTTCTTTATGGAATGTGTGGTGGATGGGTGGAATAGTCTCCCAGATGAGGTAGTAGAGATGAGAACAGTATCTGCATTAAAGAAAGCATGGTACAAACAGAAGAACCCTAAACAAAAAAAGGACTATAGTAGATCTCCAGGAACAAGCAGGAATGAGTCTTCACATATGGGTACGTCGGTACCGACGGAGTCTGCGTGGGAACGCTCCCCAGCGTCCAATCAGAACGCTTTTGGAAGCATCCCAACACGCCTGCGTGCTGCCTTCCCGCCTTTCCCAACTGCCTCTCCTCAGTTTTCGTTTTTCCGCGGAGCCGACAGGACGTCCTTCTGTCACTGCAGAAAATTCTTCTTTTATTTTTTATTTTTCTTGTGGTCGCGGCTGCCTTCCCTGACGCCACCGGTACCGCCGGTGTTTCTTTTCTTTTTTCTTCAACTTATTCCTGTTAGGGAATATTTTTCCTTTAGTGTCTGACGGGGTTTCTCCCGGCCTGCTAGGCCTACCCCTTTTTTCCTCATGGAAGCGCCAGCCACTATTCCTAAGAAATGTTCAATCTGTGGCGGTACAAAACTTATTTTAGACACTCATAATTGGTGTCTGCCCTGCTTGGGTCCTGACCATTTTCCTCTGGAATGTCCCTCCTGTAACTGTATAGTGGGAAGAAGTCTTCATCATCGAGTTCCCCTCGATACTCAGTCCCCATTCAACGTCAGGGCACCGACCACCCCTTCTTCACAGGATCAGGTAACCCAAAAACAGTCTGTTAAGACTAGCCAGTCCTCGAGTGGTAGATCTCATGCACAGCATAGAGATGCCTCTGGCCTTGCCCTCGAACACACTGGCTTTACAACCCTGGTGGGAGTCTTCGGCCTCCAAAGCCTTAGTGGGGTTTCAGGTTGTTCCTGAGGTTCACCCCTCTCCGAACATACCTGAGCCATGCTCGGTGGTGGCATCCGCTTTGAGCGGTACCGATACCCCGGCATCGGCAATGGTGTTGGATGAAACATTCCTCACCACGGATCGTAGTCTGGCGTCCTCGGTACCTGCGGGCCCATTGGATACGCTGCAGACTGATCTTCCTGTATTGATTCCGGTACAGGTACTGGTACCGATGTCGGTACCCTCCAGATGTGCATCGATAGACTCGCTTCCTTCGATGCCGAGTCTGGAATCGATCTCCAGTCTGGAGGACTGGGTACCAACTCGCCTTGGTACCGACACCGGACGGTACCGAAGGCACGGTTCCTATGATCCATATTCGGCACTCTCGGTTCTTCCGATACCGCTAGAGCCGTCACCGGCTGGCTGCCTTCCACCGGTATTGAATACGGTACTGGAGACGGTACCGGTATCCATTTTACCATCGCTGTTGGTACCTTCCATGCTTCTTTCATCAGGCTCGCTTCCCTCGGTACCGAGTCTGGAATCGATCCCTGGTATGGACGATGCGCTACCGACTGTTGCTGGTCCCGACCTCCTACGGTACTGGCAACCATCCTCTAAGGATCCCATACTCCACCCTTTAGGATCTTCTACTCCTCTAAAATTGGATAGATCCCTGGGTGCCAATGCTAGTTCTTCAACAGATCTAGCCTGTCGTCCTCTTCCAAGAGGATTTCCCTCTGGAAATTTTTCTTTTCAAGCTTTTCTGCTGGATATGGCAAAATCACTTGCCATTTCTATACCTGGACAGGATCCTACACAGGGGAGTACAGAATCCCTGTAGATTCCTGGGAGTGCAAAGGAGAACACCATGCTTCCTTTGCATCAGTCCTTGCAGGATCTTCTCTTACAAATGTGGGAAGCTCCTTTAACGGTACCCCCACCTTCTAGGGCAACTGAACTTCTATATCAGGTGCCCCCCTCTCCAGGTTTTCAAAGGACTCAACTTCCTCCTCATTCCATTGTTGTAGAATCAGCAATGAGGTGTATTAAGAGTACTAAAAAGCACTCTTCTTATCCGCCAGGTCATGAGTCTAAGACTTTAGATTTATTTATTTATTTATTTAGCAAACACTTATATACCGCTGCTTCCTACGATCAGCTGCGGTTTTCTTTACAGAATCATCATGTATCGTACAATACAATGAATGCCTTTGGACGCCAAACCTTCCAGGCATCCATGCTTTCAGCAAGAATTCTCATATATATATTTTCTATATGGGATTATTTCTTGAAGAGGTCACAAAGAAATTACTGTTTTTGACTCCTTTTCTTCAAGAGCCCAAAAGAGCAGACTATTCCTTACTGGTTAGTCATGCTCAAAATATCTCTAGGTTCCTTACTCGTGCTTCCCTAGACTCCTTTGAGTCTGTTAGCAGAACCTCTGCTACAGCTATAGGGGCACGACGTAAAGCCTGACTCCAAGTTTCAGACTTGGACAAATGGGCACAAGAAAGACTGGGAAATACTCCTTGCACTGGAGAAAATCTCTTTAACAAGGAGTCTTTACTCCAAGTTGCTCAGTTAACCACTGATATTCCTGTTTCCAGAGGCTGTTCTACGCCTTCCTCTTTCCCAGTTGGTAGGAAATGTCCTACCAAACTTTCTTTCCCTAGGGGGAAAAGTTTTATCCATCTTCTGCCCATCATACAGATGTTCCCAAACAGACCAGGGCGATGTTTCCCCTAAGGGAACCACAATCTCAACAGGTTCAGCAAACCCAGCAGTCGCAGGGTATATATTTAGGAATATATATATATATATATATATCTACATACATATATATATTTATTTATATATCTGTTAAGATATATCTTTTAGGTAGATATGTATCTACATACTTATCTATCTCTTTGTTAGGTTCGGATATCCATATATTCCTATATGACCCTGACAGATTGGCACTGCCCCTATCAATGCTGTGCCAGCATGCTTAGGGTTCTACACATACAACCACTCCCTGTGGTAATTAACGATTTTTTTTTTCTTACCATAACCTTTCAGGGTTAGGTACCTCTGAAGCTCTCCATGTACCTTTTTTCTTTCCTAATTGACCCCATTTAGGAAAGACATTGCGGAACTTCAGTTAATCCAAAGCTTAACGCTTCCTAAGTCTGTCCTTACTTTCTTATCAGATACAGGGGTCTCCATACCCTTTCTCTCCTACATGGACTAACTCCATTGCCAGTCCAGATGGGTCAGACTCATTTTCCTTTTGGTCTTAGGATTGTACTGTTCTTGGGCCAAAAGAGCTTAAGCTTTGTCTAATAGTGCCTTCTGCGTTTTCCGCTGAAGCCCTACCTCTTCATACTACCCCAGTTTCCCTTGGGGCTATTTCTGACCTCCACTTGTTTTGTCTACAATTATTACCTCTACTTCTCAGTGAGGTACTCCTTGAGGATCTTCCACTGGCTCTTCTAACAGACCCATATGAACCTCAATAGACTTTTTACAATGCCACCAAAGGAGGCCCATATTAGAATATTGCATTCAATATTTTACTACTAAACACCCTCTATACAGGGTCTTCCTCTATAGAAGTCCTGTTCTAGTCCAGCTGTTTCACAGCACCTTTTCTGTAATTCAACTCCTACCTTCCATCCCCAGGATGCCTGAGGTTCTGAGGAGTAGCATGGCTCTTTCTAGATTCGCAACATGCTAGGACTCCCTCTGGGCATCTCAGCTTGGGAGTCCCCATATGTGAAGACTCATTCCTGCTTGTTCCTGGAGATAGCACAGTTACTTACCTGTAACAGGTGATCTCTGGGAACAGCAGGAATAAGTCTTCACAACCCACCAACCTCCCCTAGGAGTTGCATTTTTCTATCTCTTTCCCTTCCTTGCGCTCTCTCTCTCTTTGCCTCAGCTTTAAAACTTAACTGAGGAGAGTCAGTTGGGAAAGGCGGGAAGGCAGCACGCAGGCCTGTTGGGATGCTTCCAAAAGCGTTCTGATTGGACGCTGGGGAGCGTTCCTGCTCAGACTCAGTCGGTACCGACGTACCCAAATGTAAAGACTTATTCCTGCTGTTCCCAGAGATCACCTGTTACAGGTAAGTAACTGTGCTTTATGGAAGGGTAGACTAGTGTCGTTTTTCTATGTTTCTAGAGTGTTCTCCACAATGCAATGTTTCCAGCCATCTATTAATTCCAATTCCCTACATAAAAAGTTGATTCCCTTGCTATCCTTGTTACTTCTGGGTAACCATGCCAGTTTAGTCCATCACTGAATCTGCCACTATGAAGTCTCCCTATATAATCTTATAGTCAGATTGGCCTACTATTTTAGCAAGCAATACAAAAAAAATTACTCCATTTCCTCTCCCAAAAAATACAAAACTTTCTTTTTCTTTTTTCGTTTTTGTATTTTTTTAATCTATTTTTTATATATATAGGAACAGGTCTCAGACTTTAGTCAGGTAGGGTAGAACCCAGGAGGTATACCTCTGCTATGGTTCGTTAGCCCCGTCTTTGCATCAAGGACCCTTATGTTCCTGTTTTATCAAAAAGACTTATGGTAATGATATCATGAATGATGATTACAAGTATTATCTAGAAATAGACCAATATGTCTCTCGTCTCTGAGTTGCTCATGCCACCTGAGCTATATCTATGGTCTATTCCACTCATTACTTTATATGATGCTGGCATGACGAAATTCGGCACAAACAAGACTTATCTGCAATCCCAACGCCAATCCGGCGCGCTCATGCGTTTCACTGCATAAGCAGTTTCATCAGGGGATCCGACTTGAATACTGTGCCAGGTAAAGATATCTCCATGCAGCCTTAAAATTTTTTGTGCGCTATTCTGCTGCCCAAAGGATTCTAAAATCAAACAAATGAAATGTATTTAGTGTCTATGGGAAAGATCACTTTTGTTAAAAACAGTCACGTTCCTACCAATTCATTCTCCTGCACGGCTCCATGATCTTCAAAAAAAACGCCACGCATGCGTGGTTGCTTTGTCCCGGCTCTATTTATATGTTACTGCTACTGACGTCTCTGGTGAGGTTGAACAATGAATAAAAAAAAAAAAGTAATGAATGAAAAAAGACAACCAATAGAGACACTCCTATTAGAGGATGACATCACTAACTTGAACTTCATTTGTCGCTAACTTATTATTACTATAGCTGACTTGATAGTATAGTGCAATAATCGCTGCTAAAATTCGCTATAGTCATGGCCAGTGTGATATCTTTCTTTCTTTTTTTCACACATGGCCTGACATTTAGATACAAACAGTCCAATCAATTTGAGCATTCAAGCCACCCGGATGAACCGTGCCCAGAGTGTATATCCATCGTTGTTCTACTATCAGCAAGTGTTGCTCTCTTGTAACTTTAGCAGAACCTGCCAATATATGATCCACACAAAAAACCTGGAGCTGATCAAAATTATGAGAATGGTCCAAACAATGAGACACAATTGGTGCCTCTCTTCTGGCAACGTAGCTTGCTGCGATGCTCATTGATACGAACTCTCAGAGGACGAATGGTCTTACCTATGTATAATAAAGAACACGGGCATTGGAGGGCGTAAACTACATAACTAGAGCCACAAGTGGTGGAATTCCTCAACTTATATCGAATGTCATGATACACAAATTCAGATAGTTCCACTGTTACTGCACAGATGTTACATTCACCACATTTTTCATGTCCCTTTTTCTCAGGAGAACCGGCTTGAGAAAGCGGCCGCAGTACTGTAGGGCTAAGTAATTCTTTTAGATTCCTATGTCGCTGCCACACGCAGCGAACTGTTTTACTCTCTAGACCTGGAATGCCCTGCAATATATTGGAATAACGCTTGAGAATTCTATGAAGACTCCCACTGAAAACTGAATATCTTGTGATCAGGTTCACTTGCGACTCATTTTGAACAGTACTCGTTCCCCTAGAGGATAACAAATTATCTCTATGATTAAACCGGGCTCAAGTGTATGCTGTTTTAATGATATGAGCTGGATATCCCCTGTTCTTAAAATTGCACATCAAGCTCTTTGAATGTTGTTTAAAGTCAGATTCCTCTGAACAATTCAGATGGTACCGTAGAAATTGTGATAACGGCAGATTATTTTTTAGTTGGACTGGGTGTGCGCTACGGTAATGCAATAGCGCATTCCTATCGACTGATTTTCTAAAAATCGATGTCCTCCACTGTCCATCTCCTTTGACGATCTTCACATCCAAATAAGTTATTGCTGATCTATCATAAAGGGTGGTAAACTGAATATTGGAATCTTGCTGGTTTAACCACTGAAAGAATGTTTTTAAAAAAATCTCCTGGCCTGTCCAAATCATGAAGATGTCGTCAATATATCTGCCCCAAAAAGAAATATGTTGTTTAAAGGGGGAAGAATCCAACCAAAGCCGCTCAAACTCTGCCATATAAAGATTAGCTAGAGAGGGAGCGCAAGTAGCACCCATCGCTACCCCCGAGACTTGATGGTATAAAGTATCTTCAAACAAGAAAGAATTTTGAAAAAGCACCAAATCCAATAATTCAGAAACTCAAATGAGAATTGGATAGATCTCCTCTTGCTTGTAAAGCTGCATACGCACAAGAATGAGCCGCAGGTTGTGGAATGCTTGTATATAAAGAAGTGACGTCTAAAGTCACCAAAATCACATCAGAAACTGCCGCCAATGCAGAATGTTGTTCTAATAACTGCAAAAAGTGAGTTGTATCCCGAATGTAAGAAGGGATATTTACCAACAAAGGTCTCAAAAAGGAGTCGAGATATGTGGATAAGGGTTCCAAAATAGTGCCTCTGGTCGATACGATGAACATAAGGGTCCTTGATGCAAAGACGGGGCTAACGAACCATAGCAGAGGTATACCTCCTGGGTTCTACCCTACCTGACTAAAGTCTGAGACCTGTTCCTATATATATAAAAAAATAGATAAAAAAATACAAAAACGAAAAAAGAAAAAAAGTTTTGTATTTTTTGGGAGAGGAAATGGAGTATTTTTTTTTGTATTGCTTGGTTATTTACTCTACGAAACCCGCAAGTTTTGTTTGTTTGCTACTATTTTAGCATACAACTCGATCTAAGGTCTCTTTTGCCAGAGGAAATGTGATCAATGCTAAAAAAAATCTCTGCACTGCACCTTGAAAGTATACAATGTATTCTTCTTAAGACTTGATACAGTACTTTTTGAAAGTTACCTGAATATATCAGTTTTCAATATCAGTTTCAAAACAACTGCTGTTGATAGTAACTTAGCAGAAGGTCTCAGTAAACTTGGGCTGCCATTTGACTATCACTTTATCGTCTAATGGACTCATTGCCCTTTTAACTTCAACGACCTTTGTTTTGCTTGAACTGCGTAAGATAAAAAATAGTTTAGAAAATAGTTTAAAGAACTGATGCTTAATTTAAAGAACAAGTGCTTAACTTTCGAAGAGAACTTCAACTTTAAATATCCAAATTACCCCTGCCTACCGATAACCAGACTAATATGAATAAAATACGACCTCTAAAATGCTTGTATGCAAATGCTAGAAATCTAAGAAATAAGATGAGTGTTAGAATATATAGCAGTAAATGAGAGGTTAGATATGATTTGTATCTCAGAGACATGGTGAAAGGAGGACAATCAGTGGAACACTGGTACCTTGGTATAAATTATATCACAATGATAGAGTAGACCAACTTGGTGGAGGGGTTGTGCTCTGTTAGAGAGGGCATTGAGTCACACAGGATTAAAGTTGTGCAGGAAACAAAATACACTGTAGAATCTCTATGGATTGAAATTCATGTAAAAAGGGGAAGGCGAGGGCAGTGGGGAGGGGTTCTACCGACCTCCTGGCCAGAATGAACAAATGGATGATGAAACACTCAAAGCAGGGAAGCTAACATGTTACAATACAGTAATAATAATAATGGGTGATGTCTGTTACCCTGCTATCAACTGGGTCAGTGTCACAGCAGGACATGCTAGGAAGATAAAGTTTCTAGATGAAGACTGCTTTTTGGAGCAGCTTGTTCATGAACTGACAAGAAGGGAAGCCATTTTGAACCTAGTCCTTAGTGGGACACAAGATCTGGTGCAAGAGATAAGGGTATTGGTGCCACTTGGCAATAGTGATCATAGCATGATTGCATTTGATTTCATTAATGGAGGAAGGATGGCAAGGAATTCCTCAGTACTGCCTTTTAACTTTCAAAAGGCAGACTATGATAAAATGAAGAAAATAGCTAAGAAAAAAACTAAAAGGAGTAGCTGCAAAGGTTAGAGATTTACATCACACATGGGTGTTTAAAAATACTGTCTTGGAAGCCCAGTCCAGCTGTATTCCACACTTCAAGAAAAGTTGAAAAAAGTCCAAAAAACTACCAGCGTAGTTTAAAGGTGAGGTCAGAGAGGCTGCTCTAGCCAAAAAAACATCTTCAGGAAATGGAAAAAGGAGCCAACATAAGCACTGGCAAGTTAGATGCAAGGCATTGATAAGGCAGGCAAAGAGAAAATTTGAGAAGCAGCTTGCTGTGGAAGCAAAAATGCATAAAGACTTTTTCAAGTATGTTCATAACAAAAAGGTCAGTTGGACCATTAGATGATAGAGGGGTAAAAAGTACACTAAGAGTGGACAAAGTTATAGCAGAAAGACTGAATGAATTCTTTGCTTCGGTCTTTACTGAAGAGCTTGTAGGGTAGTTACCCATGACTGAAATAGTATTTAAAGGTGATACATCAGAAGAAAGAAATATCGATAAACCAGGAAGATATATTACAACTATTTGATAAAGAATAGCAAATCACCTGAACTGGATGGTATACATCTGAGGGTGTTGAAAGAACTGAAATATGAGATTGCAGACCTACTATTAGTAATCTGTGAACTATCCTTAAAATCATCTGTAGTACCTTAAGATTGGTGAATGGCCAATGTAATGCCATTTTTTAAAAAGGGTTCCAGGGGTGATCTGGGAAAGTAGAGGCCGATGAACCTGATGTCAGTACTGGGCAAAATGATAGAAATCATTATAAACAAAATTACTGAACATGTAGATAGTTATGGTTTAATGGGAGAAAGCCAACATTGCTTTAGCCAAGGAAGGTCTTGTCTTACTAATCTGTTATTTTTTTGAAGATGTGAATAAAAAGGTAGACAAAGGTCAGCCGGTTGATATAGTATATCTTTGACAAGGTTCCTGATGAGAGAGACTTGACTAAGTTAAAAAGTCATGGGATAGGAGTCAGTGTAGTAGTGTGCATCAGGAACTGGTTAAAATATAGATAGAAAGCAGAGCGTAGGGCTAAATGGTCAGTTTTCCCAATGGAGAAAATTGGTGAATAGTAGAGTACCTCTGGCGAATAGTAAAGTACCACTGTGATCTTTGCTGGGTCTGCTGCTTTTTAACATACTTGTAAATGACCTGGAAATTGGAGTAATGAGTGTTGTAGTCAAATTTGCAGATACAAGGAAACACCCCATCTGAAGTCGGAGACACGCAAACAAAAGCAAGCAAGTAAGTAACCAGTAACCCTTGGAAGGAAACCAATTTTGAGGAGATCCTCCCTACGTGTGTTTCGGACAATCAGGCCGCCTTCAGGGGACTGTGACCACTAAAAACATTTAAAAAAAAAAAAAAAAAAAAGTTAATGAAGGACAAAACAATTCTTCCACAGAATAGGCATTAGTAAATTCAAAACACATGCTAATGTAAAATAATGCAAATAGAAAAACAATATAGTTACCTTCATAAAAATATAATAAACTAAATATGTAATTCAATAAATATGTAAATAGTTAAAATGAATGAAAGAAGAAACCATAAGAACTTAATTAAAATCATCACATATACTGCAACCATATAAGAACTGCCGATAAGCCAAATCTATACCCACAAAGGGTACTAACAAAATGCTGGAACTAAAAACAGTATAACACAATATTAAATCAAATCTTATGCATAACATGAATATATCATGAGAAACATAAGGAACAGAAAGGAGGAGGGAACCCATGTAGTGTGTAACAAGGGATGTCTAAATGATGACTGCTAAAATGCATAAGATCACATCCAAGTGGAGGCGTCCAAGTGAAGGCATCCAAGATGGAGATGTCAACTTAGTTAAAACCCAAAACCTAAAGCCCATAACCTCATAATTTTAAGTTAGTGAATAGAGGTCTTGTAAAATCTATGCTAAAAAAATTGTATGATAAAGACCATATCACTTTCAACATGTAAATCACTAAGCATTAAGGAGGATGTATGCAAAGATGAGGAACATGCTGTACATGTTGAAAATAGGATAAAAATGGAATGGTACAAACATCATCAAATACACTCCGATGTATTGTTGCACCTATTCTTCTTATTGGACTGATCTGTGTTTAGTTCCAGCATTTTGTTAGTACCCTTTGTGGGTATAGATTATTTGATTCTCAGCTATTGGTAAGTTCATGACTTTCAATATGATTTTTATAATTATAATTTGTCATGTATATGATTTTATATTCTTACTTGCCATATCAGCAGTATTTATACGATTGCAGTATATATGATTATTTTAATTAAGTCCTTATGGGTTTTTATTCATTTTAGCTATTTATCTACATATTTATTGAATTACATATTTAGTTATATTTTTATGAATATAACTATATTGTTTTCCATTTGCATTATTTTATATTAGCATTTGTTTTGAATTTACTAATGCCCATTAGTAAGACAAGGCTGCATACTTTCCCCTTACCTGCATACTTCCCCCTATCTGTTTAATTTATATGCAGAACAAATCATCAGAGAAGCAGGCTTGTATGAAGACAACAGAGGTGTGAAGATTGGTGGAAGACAAATCAACAACCTTCGCTATGCTGATACCACATTACTACACCCACAACACAATCCAATAAAATTAGGGAAAACACAAGGCTGAAACCACTACATGTGTTGGAGTATGTCAGCCCAGTGTCAGGGAAGCATCCCGCAGACACCACTGTGACCACTCACTTTATTATAAATAATTTAAGCAACATGTTTTGTTTAAAAAAAATGTGCAAAAGTGCAAAAATAGAGCAATGAACTTAGCTTCTTAAATAGAGCACCGCCAAAGTGCCTTCATCAGTTAGATTGACAACATGGTCCACGTTTCGGGTTATAGCAATTCAAACACTGCTTCAGGTCCTGCTTCTCGGCAAATGGCGATTCAACTTACATAGCCCAGAAAACCCGTCTTTATCTTCGGCGGCGTCTGACGTCATAGGAGGAAAACAGATGATGAACCAATCACAGCAAAACATCCTCTGAGTCAATACATAGGGGAATCCCACAGCATAGGGAATACCTTGAAAGGCTCATCAGACTGGAGAAAAAAACGATCAAATAATCGTGTACCAGTCCAGTTGAGAGTTAAGCCCATTCGGGGCCACAGCATTCAAAGTGTAAATCCATCTCTGCTCGCGTAATTGGAGGCACTGTTCACGGTCTCCCCCTCGGGGATCAGGAGGAATATGATCCAACACACGCCAACGTAGTGAAGTGAAATCATGATCCCGTTGTAAATTATGCTCAACCATCGGGGCAGAAAGAGTCTTGGTACGTAAGCGTGAAGCGTGTTCTGCAAGCCGAAGTTTCACAGCTCGTTTTGTACGACCTACATAGTATAAAGAGCAGGGGCAGATCACCAGGTAAACTACGAAATCCGTAGAACAGTCGGTATGCCAATGAGTAGTGAAGGTCCGGGATGTGTGGCAATCGGTCCATTCAGAGCCCCCAATAGTGGTAGAGCAGTATGAGCATCGTCCACATGCTTCATGACCAAAATCCCCATGAAACCGTAAAGGGCGATCCACTTCAGAAACAGTAGACATGACTTTGTCCCTAAGGTTGGCAGATCGAGAATAGGCTATCCGCAGGGTACAATCACGAAAACAAGCATGTACACCAACTAGAGGCCAAAATTGGTGCAATAATTTTGTAACTGCTGTAATTTGTCGGGTGTATGGTAAAACTCCTGTGATTACAGAGGGGTCAGAGACTAAATTTGAAGATGTTGGAGAAGAAGTATACCATTCCGGATGCGTGAAATGCGCCCTCTTATACGCCCGTGATATCACCTGGGATATCACCCAGGTGATATCACGGGCGTATAAGAGGGCGCGTTTCACGCATCCGGAATGGTATACTTCTTCTCCAACATCTTCAAATTTAGTCTCTGACCCCTCTGTAATCACAGGAGTTTTACCATACACCCGACAAATTACAGCAGTTACAAAATTATTGCACCAATTTTGGCCTCTAGTTGGTGTACATGCTTGTTTTCGTGATTGTACCCTGCGGATAGCCTATTCTCGATCTGCCAACCTTAGGGACAAAGTCATGTCTACTGTTTCTGAAGTGGATCGCCCTTTACGGTTTCATGGGGATTTTGGTCATGAAGCATGTGGACGATGCTCATACTGCTCTACCACTATTGGGGGCTCTGAATGGACCGATTGCCACACATCCCGGACCTTCACTACTCATTGGCATACCGACTGTTCTACGGATTTCGTAGTTTACCTGGTGATCTGCCCCTGCTCTTTATACTATGTAGGTCGTACAAAACGAGCTGTGAAACTTCGGCTTGCAGAACACGCTTCACGCTTACGTACCAAGACTCTTTCTGCCCCGATGGTTGAGCATAATTTACAACGGGATCATGATTTCACTTCACTACGTTGGCGTGTGTTGGATCATATTCCTCCTGATCCCCGAGGGGGAGACCGTGAACAGTGCCTCCAATTACGCGAGCAGAGATGGATTTACACTTTGAATGCTGTGGCCCCGAATGGGCTTAACTCTCAACTGGACTGGTACACGATTATTTGATCGTTTTTTTCTCCAATCTGATGAGCCTTTCAGGGTATTCCCTATGCTGTGGGATTCCCCTATGTATTGACGCAGAGGATGTTTTGCTGTGATTGGTTCATCATCTGTTTTCCTCCTATGACGTCAGACGCTGCCGAAGATAAAGAAGACGGGTTTTCTGGGCTATGTAAGTTGAATCGCCATTTGCCGAGAAGCAGGACCTGAAGCAGGGTTTGAATTGCTATAACCCGAAACGTGGACCATGTTGTCAATCTAACTGATGGTCAATCTAACTGATGAAGGCACTTTGGCGGTGCTCTATTTAAGAAGCTAAATTCATTGCTCTATTTTTGCACTTTTGCACATTTTTTTAAACAAAACATGTTGCTTAAATTATTTATAATAAAGTGAGTGGTCACAGTGGTGTCTGCGGGATGCTTCCCTGACACTGGGCTGACATACTCCGACACATGTAGTGGTTTCAGCCTTGTGTTTTCCCTAATTTTATTGGATTGTGTTGTGGGTGTTTATATTATAATCCAATACGGTTCTTGATTTTTACACATGATACCACATTACTGGCTGAAAGTGAAAATGATCTGAAATATTTGCTTCTCATAATCAAAGAACATAGTCTCAAAATGGGCCTGCGCCTTAATGTAAAGAAGACAAAGATCATGACAATTGGTATAATCAACAGGTTCATCGTTGAAGGAGAAGAAATTGAAATCATGAACAACTTAGCATAACCCTATTTACCGCCACTTGTCTGTATATAGTTTAACCCTGTTTACCGCCAAGTTTTGTTCCCTGTTCATTGTAAAAAAAAACAAAACCATGCTGAATGTGTCATTGTGTTTAAATTTTGTTCATTTGTAAACTGCACTGATTAAAAGAGCGTGGTATATAAGAAATAAAAATAAATAAATAAATAAAATAAAATAAATAACTTTAACCTACTTGGATCAACTATCAATAAAGAAGCAACAAGCAGTTGAGAAATCAGACAACGCATTGCTCTTGGCAGAATGGCTATGAAAGACCTAGATAAGATTCTCAAGAGCAGAGATGTCTCTCTCCATACAGAGATGTGACTTGTTCAAGCCATGGTATTTTCAATAACATCATATGGATGTGAAAGCCGGACAGTGAAAAAGATAGGAAGAAAATTGATGCCTTTGAATTATGGTGCTGGCAGCGAATACTGTGTATACCATGGACTACCCGAAGAACAAACCAGTCTGTACTAGAGGAGATCAAACCTAAGCTTTCTTTAGAAGCTCAGATGACAAGACTTTGACTTTCATGCTCTGGACAGATCATGCGAAGAGAGAGATCATTAGAGAAAGACGACATGCTTGGAAAGATAGGTCAACGCAAAAGAGGAAGGCCAGCAATGAGATGTATCGATACAATAACAGCAGCTACAGGTACCAGTCTGTCGTCAATGAACCGCCTGACTGAAGACCGAACACAATTTAGGATAGCTATCCAGAGGGTCGCCATGAGTCGACTCTGACTCGACGGCACTTAACAACAACATTAGCTATTTATGTATTTTTATGTTTTTAGTGCTCAGTCTCCTGAAGAAGGCCTGATTGGCTGAAACACGTGTAGGGCGGACCACCTCATTAAAGTTGGCTCCTTCCCAGGGTTCCTTGTTGCTAGTCAAATTTGTAGATGACACAAAATTATTCAAAGTTTTTAAAACCAAGAGGGTTGTGTGAAATTGCAAGATGACCTTGATAAACTGGAATACTGGACATTCATATGGCAGATGAAATTTTATGTGGACAAGTGCAGAATTATGCACCTGGGAAAACAACCCAAACTATGGTTACACAAGAAGAAGAATTGAACCATCAGAAGAACTGAAAGAAATATTGATAAACTGGGAAGATATATTACACCCACCCAGGAAAAAGATTTAGGGGTCATTGTGGATAACATGTTGAAATCCTCCGCCCAGTGTGCACCTGTGGCCAAGAAGGCAAATAGGATGCTAGGAATCATAAGGAAAGGAATGGAGAATAAAACAAAGAATATTAAAATACCTTCGTCTCTTTCAATTGTGTGACTGCACCTTGAATATTGCATGCAGTTGTTGCTGTATCTGAAAAAGGATATAGCGGAATTAGAAAAGGTACAGAGAAGAGCCAAGATGGAAGGATACCCCTATGAGGAGAGACTTAAAAGGTTAGGGCTCTTCAACCTGAAAAAGAGATGGCTGAGGGGAGCCTTTACACCATCAAAAAGTAGAAAGACTAGTGGACATGCAATGAAGCTACAGTGTAACCCATTTAAGACTAATATGAGAGAGTATTTTTTCACTTGACATGTAATCAAACTCTGGAATTTATTACCAGAGGATGTAGTAAAAGCTGTTAGTGTAGCTGAGTTTAAAAAGGTTTTCGACAAGTTCCTGGAGGAAAGGTCCATAAACCATTATTAGAGAGGACCCTGGTAATTCACTGTTTGCCCCAATACATGCATTATGGAACCTGTGTGTCTTTTTGGGAAACTAAGTACTTGTGACCTAGATTGGCCACTGTTGGAAACGGGATACTGGGCTTGATGGACCTTGATATGACCCAGTATGGTGTTTCTTATATAGTTATGAGTTACAAAAGGAAGAGATTACTTTCACCCATCCTTTTCATGTTCTTTTTGTTAAGTGCATACCCCTATTGTGCAGTGCTATACGTAAAGATGCAAAATCCCTCTGCTGCGCCGCCACTCTTGTCGAATAATTGTTAAACAGGAATAGCCTTTTTCTGTCATACTTCATGAATTTCAGATGACTGTTTTCTGTCGGCAATTTCTCCTTTTCAGACCATACAGAGTACCTGGCAATGGGTGCTCTCTGTTTCATCTTGCTTTTTGGGACTATGACTTTCACGTTTCCACGTGACCTCTGTTACTTGCAGGCCCAACTATGGGGGTAGCGCTTTCTCAGTGAAATTGTACAGTTCTGATTTGGTTACTTTTTCTCCAGTCCCACCACACAAGTTATTTTGCTTCTGTTGATGCTCTTGATCTTTAATCCATTTGAGTAATGTTTCTTTTTCATGGTGCAAGCTTTCCACTTGCCATGCCATCTACATGTTTGTTTTATTTATTTATTAGGGTTTTTTTATACCGCTTTATCAATCAAAACAGTTTACATTGTAACTTAAACAGGGACATTGATAACTTGGATTTTTCTGAGCAATGGAGGGTTAAGTGACTTGCCCAAGGCCATAAGGAGTGCTAGTCGGAATCGAACCCTGGTCTCTGGGTTCCCAAGCCAGTGTTCTAACCACTAGGCTATTCCTCCACTCCACATGTTCACTGTGTCTTATGCTACTACTACTTTCCAACTCTACTACCTTTTACAGCGCTTCAGATTTTTTCCTGGATATCATCCACTGTATATTTCAGTTTATTTAAGCAGTCTTCCAGCACTGCAATAAGTCTTAGATGTTTCCAGTGCTAAATCTCCCACTTTGGCTCCTGTAGGTTGAGTTACATACATCACTGTGTTTTTCTTCCTTTGGCCTGCTTTCACACCCAATTTTCAGTTGTTTTCTTGGGCCTACCACTTTGCCATTATCTCCTTTCGCTACTCCCAGCTTAAATTGCTGATGTTTCACTGTCCTTTTTTTGCCATGCAAAGCTGCTTGCGGGCTTTGAGTAGCTGTGTTTATTTTTATTTTTTTTAAAGCGGACTTTTTTGGGTTCCTTTTCCATGTCCTCCCCTTTGCCCTGCGTCATATCACCCTCCCCCAGAAAACTTTCATATAAGCGCCAAGGAATAACACATTCTCTGGGAACAAGCAAGAAGTTGACCTTCACACATGAGTGATATCTGTGCCGACAGAGCCCGCTCGGAAGCTTCTCCCCATCTTTCAAAGGAAGCCTTTGGGAGATGCACCATGCATGCGTGGTCCCCTTCCCGCCCAAGGGTGCCATCTTGTCTGTCTCCTTTTTTCCACGGAGCCCATCAGACGTCTGTCTGCTTTCCCTGGAAAAAGTGTTAATTTTCTCTTAATTTTTCTCTTTAAATTTGCTTTTTCCAGTCATGTACTGGTTCCCTTTTCCGCTCCCAAGCCCGCTCACCTTGGCGTTGCATCTCAGGTACTTTTATTTTTCCTTTTATTTATTTTTTTGTCTCCTCAACTGTCACGGCTTCGTGCCTTTTTTTTTCTGGCTGGGCCTGAAGTCTTTGACCTTTTCCCCATGGCCTCTGCCAGCGGTTTTAAGAGGTGTGATCAGTGTGTTCGCACCTTGTCCCTCACATATTTCTTCCATTGTTAACTGACATCAGCATGGAGTTAAGTTATCTTCTCCATAATTTCACCCTTAATTGCATATAAGTCATGTTTAAGTCCATGGAACCATTCACTGATCTCAAATCCTCATCACCTTCTCTTAAGGGAATTTCAAATGTAGATCTTATCCCGTGCTTGTCTGATTGCTACCATATTGCTTGATCCTTGTGTTCAAATGAGAAATCTTTAAGTTCACACTATTTTTTTTTTCTTTGCCGTTATTGCTGCTACTGATTAGGGTGGATTTCTATAGTTCTGGGTAGCTTTATTTTGTTTAAAGACTTTGTGCTTTGTACCGGGCTGTGCAAGTTATTTAGATAACTGTGGTTAGGCAGCCAACCTGATCAATGATGCTGTTGTAATGATATACAGCAATGTTTGAAACAAACTATTGCCTCTCTCCTCCCCTCATAACATTGCAATGCAATGTGCGCCTTTGAGTCAATGATGATTCCTGGCGATCCCAGGGCCTCAACACTTCCAGCTGTGTTCTGGCCTTTTCCCCCTTCCACAAGACATGCATGTATGCACTGCATGCCTTCGAGTCCATGCTGACTCCTGCCGACCCAGCACCTCCCTGAGTTTTTTTAGCAGTGTGACAGGAAGTAGATCACCAGTCCTTTCTTCCAAGGCAATGGAGGGTTAAATGACTTGCCCAAGACCACAAGGAGCGGTAGTGGGAATTGAACCCATGCTGGTACACCTCAATATCTCTCCGACCTGATCCGCCTTCACACCTCCCAGTGCTCACTCAGGTCCATAGATTCAAACCGCATGTCCCTTCCCTCCCCCTCCCAGGCCCACCTGGAGTCTACCCGGTCCTCTGCCTTCTTTTTCCTCGGCCCCCAGACTCTGGAACTCACTCCCCCCAGCCCTCCGCCTAGAGCCCTCTTTCACCAATTTTAAAGCAAGACTGAAGACCCACCTAGCTTTTGACCTCCCTCCCCTGCCCTCTCCCTCAGCCCGCCCCCCCCCCCCCCGAGTAATGTTCTTACCCTCCTTCCGTTTTAGGTCTCTTCCTCTGTGTTCTCTTCTCTAAAACTATCCCTTTCCTGTTTATTTACTGGCGTGCTGTTTTGTTTCCTAGCAGTATTGGCATTTTATTGTAAACACCTCTGATGCTCACGTGTGGGTGGGTATATTAAAAGCTGAATAAAGATAAAGATAAACCCTAGTCTCTTGGTTACCAAGCCAGTGCTATAAACCTTAGGCTACTCCTCCAATCCCTTATAACATTAGGTGTATACATAGAAATGGCTAATAGCTGTGTCAGAAACTTGCATTTCATTTTGTGGCAGCCATTTCCTATGGATATCCACTAGATGTCATGTAATGCATGTAGTTGTATTTACTTTTACTAGTAAAATCTGAAACATGCTGAAAAAGCATAAGCAAAATTCATTGCTGCATTATCATGCTGTTTACATGCAGGAATGAGCCTCATTCTGTTTATTTCTTTCCACAGTTAGTGATCATTTTTGGTGACTCAAAACTTGGCTTTGTTGAAAAGCTGCTGCAAGTGTGTACTAAAATTCTGATTCAAGAAACACCACATGACAGTTGTTACTTGTCAAAGTGATAAAATGGTAAAGTGTGTTTTCCTTTGCTAAGCAGGATTGAGTTTGGCACACAGATGGGTAATGCCATCCAGTTGTGCTGGAATGCAATAGTTCTCCCAGAGCTAGAATAAAGTTCTGGGCACGCATTGCCCTTACTAAATGCAGTGCTTTTGACAGTCCCCTCAGTTTTGTTTTTCCACTTGACTGAAAGGATGCAGAAACAAAGCTCTTTCCTGTGTGTGGAATATTTTTTTTATAATGTTCAGTTGAAAAATGTGTGTTAAATTTGATGTCCTGCACTATTTGCCACCACACCTATAGGAATAATATAGGCATGGCATCAGATACCGCACACTAATGCCCACTAGTGTACACAAACACTCAGTAAACGGGCCCCTTGGAAATGTCCCAGGCAAAATCAGGGTTTTGGTCTCAACCTCAGTATAGGAGAGAAATGCTGATCGTTCCTAATTGTTCAGAATGTGTCATTTGTGCCGTGGGCTGTGAATTTAATCAGTTTGATTGCAAGCACTGTGAAAGGATGCCTGAGAGCCCAAAACATCTTCTTGAACTGGCTGTAAAATCATTACAAAGCAAAGAGACTTCTGCTTGCCCAGAAGGACAGGAATGTGTTCTTTGCAGAAATGGGCTGACGTGTGCTCTGGCAGATCCTTCTCAGTGTAAGTTGCCTTCGCCTCTGCAAAGAAGCAACACTAGGTCTTGTCCAGATTGTCATGAACCTCTTTGGAGGCTTCTAGGCCAAAAGCACAGCTCTCCTTGTAATGCTAGCATAGGCCTGAAGGGAAGGCATTTTAGTTTCCTTCTAAAATGCTGGAGAAGCACAGGCCACTCTAAAGACACTTCCTAAGCGTCCCTCCAGTCCATTCCCTTTCCACTAGGTTGTGCCCCTCTTCCAGCAGCCTGGGAGACTGAGCACATCATCTTGATTACCCTTCGGTATAAATACCTCTGGCACCACCCACCAGATTCAGTATTTGCTCAGTCTCCAAGCAGCTGCAGGGGGTCAAAAGCCAGTGCAGACTTTCTGGAGAGACACAGATAGGAGATTTTCTTCTTTAATTTCTTTTAATTGAATTGTGGGCTTCTGCTAGGGAGGGCTAAGGGAGAGATTTCCTTCCCTTTCCCTTTCCCTTTCCCTCTTCCTCTTCCTCTCCTCTCTTCTTCCTTTCCGTTTCATTAAAAAAAAAAACACAGAGGGGAGTGAATCGTAGCGCAAGTGGCAGAGTGAGGAGCTGCGGAGACAAGTTGGAGGAGCTCACTGCCGGCATTCTCTGCCTTGCTACTGAAGCCCCAGTGGTGGCTGAGTGCGAGGGCGGGAAGGAGCACCCTGTCGGAGAAGAAGCAAGGCCCGCTGATTCGGCCGGCGGGAGGAAGTGCGGGAACGGCGCAGCACATGACAGCAAACCCCGTGGAGGGTGTAAGTCACTGTGTTCGTCGACCGCGGGTGTTAGAGAGGCCAGCCACCTCCAGGGATGAACTCAGGAGTCGGAGGTGGGTGAGAGGCTCTGTTTCGTGTGCTTTTTGGCGCCGCAGCCATTTTTAGCCCTGAGTGTTAAGGGGCCCTTTTTGGCTGCATTCTGTCTGTGTGAAAAAAAAAAAGTGTTGCTTTGTTTGAGGTTTTGCTGAAGTTTAAAAAAAAGAAAAAAAAATAGAAAGGAGGAGGTGTCAACGCTATATCTGTTTAAGGTGCAGCCGTCATGCCAGCCAGACCACAGTGTCTAGTCTGCAGAACTCATCGGGGGATGGTATCTGAGGCCAGGGTCTGCAGAGGCTGTGCAGTGGTGGCCGTCTCTGTAGAACAGGGTATTCAGGCCAGTATGTCCCAGGACCCTCTACCCCCTGTTTCTCAGGAGACAGGAGACTGTCTAGGCACAGGTCTAGGGTCCGAATCACCATTGCCTTTGGCCCCAGAGCAGACAGTTCCCTCCCAGGCTCAGCCTGCTTCCTCAGCTTCCCTGGGAAACCTGTCAGGGGAGGCTTTGGGGGAGTTCTCCCCAGAATTTGTTTTGCTGCTGCACAAGGCCTTTTCCCTCCGGCAGCAGGGAGTGCTTGATCAGGGGGTAGCGCAAGGCCCTCTGGCCTCGAGGACAGTAAGACCCCAGGAGGAAGATGCGGAGGTTCCGCATAAATGGCCCAGGTTGGGGAGTGAGGTTGCTCTCCGCTCCTCTTTCTCAGAGGATCTGGAAGGGGAGGCCTCTGAGTTGGGGGAGGACGAGGAGGAGCTGGAAGAAGGTGAGATCCCTGAAGTGGAACACGTTGTTGAAGCAAGCGTTTGTTAGTGCCCTGGCTCTACAGACATCGGTGTGCGGCGCTTGGGTAGCCAGGGCGTGCTTGCAGTAGTCTCAACAGCTTCAGCTGTCAGGTACTCTGCCTAAGGATTCTCCTGGGGAGGCGGCCAGGATTGAGTCTGGTGCGGCCTACCTGGCGGACAGCCAATATGATCTCATCAGGAGCTTGGCTAAGAATAATGCGTTGGTGGGGGCATCGCGTCACTAGCTTTAGCTCCGAAATGGGGACAGCAGATGGTTCGTCCAAGGCTCGCCTGAGCAGGCTCCCATTCAAGGGAAAGTTTCTGTTTGGGGAGGAGCTAGATAAGTTAGTTAACGAGCTGGTGGAGTCCAAAGGGGGTAGGCTCCCGGAGGATAAACCAAAGCAGAGTCGTGCTCCTACTCCTGCAAGGTCCCAGCCAAGAGAGTTCTGTAAGTTTCGAACGGCTCGCTCGATGCCATTTCAGAGGGGTCGTTTCTCCTCCAGAGGTCAGGGCTTCTGGGGGTTTCAGGGGGCAGGTAGAGGTTTTGGGGCCTCTTCCTCCTCCTCAGGGCCTAGGAAGCCACAATGATACGAGGGGGGCTTAGGTGGAGGTCCTGCCAGTAAGGGGACGGTTGTGGCAGTTCCTCGCTGCCTGGGCTTGGGTCACGTCCCCTTAGTGGGTTCTGGAGGTGATTTGAGAGGGGTATGCCCTCGAATTGGCAAGACCGGCAGTCCCCATGCAGGTCTCCAGCCAAGAGGTTAGCAGTAGAGGAGACCCTAGCCCGATTTCGGTTGTTGGGGGCGGTTGTGCCAGTTCCCAAAGACCAATGCGGGTCTGGTCAATACTCCATATATTTTGGGGTGCCAAAAAAGGAGTGCTCCTTTCGACCAATTCTTGACCTAAAGCAAGTCAATCGATGCCTCGGTGTACCTCACTTTCAAATGGAAACCTTAAAGTCGGTGATAGTGAGAGGAGAGAGGGAGAGTTTCTAACCTCTCTCAATCTCATAGAAGCCTATTTGCATATTCCCGTCAGGACTCGCATCAACAGTTTCTGCAGTTTGTGGTGGCATGCGGGCACTTTCCGTTTCAAGCCTTGCTGTTCAGTCAAGCAATGGCGCCTTGAACCTTTACCAAGATGGTGGTGGTGGTGGTGGCGGTGCTTTGCAAAGAAGGGATCCTGGTACATCCGTACCTCGACGACTGGTTGAGTTGGGCCAAGTCCGAGGAAGAGAGTTGGAAGACAATGGACAGAGTGGTTGGATTCTTGAGGAGCCTGGGTTGGGTCATCAATTGTACAAAGAGCAGATTGGTTCCCTCTCAGTAACTCGAGTATCTTGGGGCGAGATTCGACACCTTCAAGGGCAAGGTGTTCATGCCGGAGCAGAGAGCGCAGGATCTTCGCTGCCTGGTGCGGCAGTTTCTAATCATGGGATAGGAGGCAGTGTACTATTGTGGATCAGGAACTGGTTAAAAGATAGAAAGCAGAGGGTAGGGCTAAATGGCCAATTTTCCCAATGGAGAAAGGTGAATAGTGGTGTACCCCAGGGATCTGTGCTGGGTCCGCTGCTTTTTGACATATTCATAAATGACCTGGAAAGTGGAATAACGAGTGAGGTTATCAAATTTGCAGATGACACAAAACTATTTAAAGTTGTTAAAACCCAGGAGGATTGTGGAAAATTGCAAGAGGATCTTGATAAATTGGAAGACTGGGCATCAAAATGGCAGATGAAATTTAATATGGAGAATTGCAAGGTTATGCACCTAGGGAAGAACAACCCAAACTATGGTTACACAATGCAAGGTTCCACATTAGGAACCACCACCCAGGAAAAAGATTTAGGCGTCATTGTGGATACCATGTTAAAACACTCGGCCCAGTGTGCAGCGGCGGCCAAGAGAGCAAATAGAATGCTAGGTATGATAAGGAAAGGAATGGAAAATAAAACAAAAGATATTATAATGCCTCTATATCGTTCCATGGTGAGACCGCACCTTGAATATTGTGTGCAATTCTGGTCGCCGTATCTTAAAAAGGATATAGCGATTTTAGAAAAGGTTCAGAGAAGAGCCACCAAAATGGTAAAGGGGATGGAAGGCTACTCCTATGAAGAAAGGCTAAAAAGGTTGGGGCTCTTTAACCTGGAAAAGAGACGGCTGAGGGGAGATATGATAGAAGTCTATAAATTAATGAACGGAGTGGAACGGGTAAACGTAGATCGATTGTTTACCTTATCAGAATATAGAAAGACTAGGGGACATGCAATGAAGCTACAGGGTAAACTATTTAAGACTAATAAAAGAAAATATTTTTTCACTCAACGTGTAATCAAACTCTGGAATTTGTTACCGGAGGATGTAGTAAAGGCTGTTAGTGTAGCTGGGTTTAAAAAAGGTTTGGACAAGTTCCTGGAGGAAAGGTCCATAAACCATTATTAAGAAGGAACCCAGGATATCAATGCTTGAACCAATACAAGCATTGTGGAACCTGTGTCCCTTGGGGAAATTGCTAGGTACGTATGACCTAGATTGGCCACTGTTGGAAACAGAATACTGGGCTTGATGGACCTTGGTCTGACCCAGTATGGCATATCTTATGTTCTTATGTAAGGCACTCTCAGCTTGGCATTATCTGCAGGTGCTGGGAACTATGGCGGCTACTATCGAGCTGGTTCCTTGGGCCAGGGCGCACATGCGTCAGCTTCAAAGGTTGCTTCTTTGTCGTTTGGTCCCATCAAAAAAAAGCCTTGTTGGTGCAGATCCCCTGTCCTCTAGCGGCCAGGAAGGTGTTGCTGTGGTGGCTTCGTCTGGGAAATCTGGCAAGGGGCATGTCCCTAGATTCTCTGGCCTGGCTACGGTTAACAGATGCCAGCATGACTGGTTGGGGAGCTCACTGCGAAGGTCGCTTTGCCCAGGGGAGCTGGAGTACCTAGGAAGCCCAATGGTCCATCATCAGATTAGAGTTGAGGGTGGTGTCTCGCTCTCAGGGCGTTTGAGCATTGGGTCCGCCGGAGGGCGGTCTGGGTGCTATCAGACAATGTAACCACAGTAGCCTACATCAGTCGGCAGGGTGGCACAAGCAGTCCTCCTCTGGAGGAAGAGGCAGAGGGCCTGCTAGTGTGGGCCGAATCCCATCTAGTGGCTCTGTTGATGCAACACGTGGCCAGAGTGGAAAACATCATGGCAGACTACCCGAACAGAGTCAGAGTAGATCACGGTGAATGGGAACTTTGTCAGGAGGTCTTCGAGCTGCTGGTGCGCAGATGGGGTCCTCCAGTCATGGATCTCATGGCTTGCTGGGAGTCGGCCAAAGCGAACTGCTTCTTCAGCAGAAGAGAACAGATGTTGGAGGGCCTGGATGCGTTGGTCCAGAAGTGGCCTTTGGAGGGGCTTCTGTATGTGTTTCCCGTGGGCTTTGATAGGCAGGCTCCTCAACTGAATAGAAGCCCACCGCAGACAGGTAGGTCTCAGCTCCGGATTGGCCACATTGTCCATGGTATGCCGATCTCATGAGATTGCTGGTCGACCGTCCATGGCATCTACTGGTAAGGGACGACCTCTTGCTCCAGGGACTGCTGCGGATGCTGCAGGTCGACCGGTTCTCGCTTACGGCCTGGCTCTTGAAAGGGCGAGGCTGCAAAAGCAGGGGTATTCCGGGGCAGTGATTTCAACGTTTCTGAAAGTCTGCAAGCGTTCGACCTGTCTCTCCTATGTGCGAGTTTGGCGCATTTTTGAGGGCTGGTGTGAGTTTCTGCAAAAGAGGCCTATGGCTGTTTTGATTCTGAAAATCTTGGATTTTTTGCAGGCAGGATTTGAGAAGGATTTAGTGGCCAGCTCCTTGCGGGTTCAGTTGGGGGTTATTTCCTGTTAACGGGTAAGGTTCAGGGTAAGACGATAGGGGAGCATGCCAACGTGAGTAGATTTCTGAGGGCGATGCGCCAACTGCGACCGCAGTGGAGATAGTCGGTACCTCCCTGGGATCTTAATCTCATTCTGAATTCTCTAGCGGGAGAGCCCTTCGAGCCACTGGGGTGAGCTTCGGTCAAGAATTTGACTCTCAAGACCGTTTTCCTCATTGCGGTTTGTTCGGCTAGCCAGATTTTGGAGCTTCAGGCTCTTTCCTGTTGTCCGCCGTTCCTTTTGTTTTTCAAGGAAAAGGTAGTTTTGCAAACGGTACCCTCCTTTTTGCCTAAGGTCGTATCTCCCTTCCATATGAATCAGTTAGTATCTCTTCCTTCCTTTTTCAGGTCGAGTCAATGTGCTGAGGATGCACGACTTCATTCTCTGGACGTGTGCAGGGTACTCAAGTGCTACCTGAAGCTTACGGCGACATTCTGGAGCAGTTATTTGTCTTGTTTGGAGGGCTGTGCAAATGCGAGGTGGCTTCTAAGCCCTCCATCTCCATATGGATTAGGGAGGCTATTGCTTTGGTGTATTTGCTGAAGGGAAAGCCGGTGCCAAGGGGGCTCTGGGCTCATTCTACATGAGCCCAGGTGGTCTCGTGGGCGGAGTTTAGTCTGGTACCACCGCTAGATATTTATAGAGCAGTGACTTGGTCTTCCCTTCATACCTTTGCCAAGCATTACCGTCTGGACGTTCAGGCAGCGGCAGATGCTGGGTTTGAGGAAGCAGTACTTCGGGCCAGCCTTGTAGGCCCCTCCCAGATTTGAACTGCTCTGTTACATCCCAGTGGAAAGGGACTGGACTGGAGGGACGCTTAGGAGAGAGTAATTAGTCCTTACCTGCTAATTAGTGTTCCTGAAGGAACTCCAGTCCAGTCTCTGATCCCGCCCAATTTGTAGTCTTTCAGGTGGAGGTGAATTCACTGTCCTGAAGCATCAGGTAAGCAAAGGAATAGCATAGAATTGCTGTGCTGCTGAGTGGAGTGGGATAGTGGGAGAGCGGTTGCGGGTAGGCTCTTCCTTTTCCTACTTTTTCTCCTCCTTTGTCTTCTCTTCTCTTCTTATCCTGGGGGAGGTGGGAGGTCTCTCCTCGGGTGTCGAAGAGGTGGGGAGCTAAAGTTTTTTATTATCTATTAAGTTAAGGATGTTGGTTTTCTTGTTTAAATTGTCTCTCTGTGGAGTCTGCTTTGTCAATAGGATGCTGAATCTGGTGGGTGGTGCCAGAGGTATTTATACCAAAGGGTCATCAAGATGATGTGCTCAGTCTCCCAGGCTGCTGGAAGGGGGGCACAACCCAGTGGAAAGGGACTGGACTGGAGTTCCTTCAGGAACACTAATTAGCAGGTAAAGACTAATTACTCTTTCCTTTAAGTGCAGACCTGCAGAGCTCTCTTCTGCAGTATTTGTGCCAAATATGCCACTGCTATGGACTGGCACAGGTTGTGAGCAATATCTAAAGGAGCAATTACACTTGCAAGACTCAAGAATACAGAAAAGTAGCAAGGTGACAAGTCCATAACAACCTGCCAGAGTGAATTGTAAAATAAATTTATTATTCTTTGGATACTTCATGCTACATGACGGTGTTCTGGGTGTGCCTTCATCAGGGTTATAGCCTGAAATATAAAACACAAAAAACACAATATATACAAATAAAATCACATGAAACAATAAATACAATGTACTAATGGTTATTCTAATCTTCCATGAGCATAACTCTTGTATATCTATATAAGTATCTCTGATATACTGTAACAAAGCCAAATATAAACTGTCTGGTTTGGTGCCATGATGAGAATAGTCCTGGCGGCCACAAACATAAGCTTCTTCCGGGTTGCAGGGTTTGTGGCTACCAGGGCTGTTATCATGGCACCCAAAGAAAGTGCCAGTTTACTGTTCAAGTTGTTTGCTTGGCAGTGATGACTTTGGTCGCTGCAGCATACACTGTAGCTTTATGATATACCAGGATAATGAGGGAAGAGCTTTATTTCTCAGCCACAGCCTTTTGTATCACCAAAGCTGTTAAACTATTTATCAGCATGAGTATTTTGGCAAAAGATTACCATCACAAGCATTAAAAGTCACTTCAGGCAAATTAAAGCCTCAGAAGAGGATAGTCAAAGGTTTTAGTTTCTTCAAATAAAAACATTTTCTTGCTGTCTGCAGTATTTGAGCCCAGGAACCCGTGGCCATCACCAGGCTCCCCCGATCAGGGTCGAGCCACTGAGCGGGCTGGCAGGCACTCCTGCTCAGGGACTCCAGCCCAATTGGGGCTGTGGGAGGAGCACAGAAGATTAAAGGAGGATGCCGCTGCTGCTGCCAGGTGGGCCTGTGCCTGAGGGCCCTTTGGTGTGGCCCTTAGGCACGGACCAAGTAGCGGCCAAAGAGCTACATTCCATGCCCTCATCGAAATTAAATCTGTTGCCATGCCCTGTCTGAACATTCCACTGATTGTAAGTTAAGCCTACTGCCTTACTCTGCCTGGACAATCCATTGCATGCCTACGTTAATGCTGTAATCCTGCCTGGACAATCCATTGCTTGTAGGACTAATTGCATAGAACCTACTACCCATTTCTGCATAGCTTAGTTTGCAAAACAACTCACGCTGCACAAGCCCTACATCAATTCAACTACCACCTCATAACTAACCTGCAAACTAACCATATGCAACACAAGACACGAGTAAAGATTCCACTACTACTAATACAAAATAACATCTATAGGATACAAATCAAGTTGAGCCCTGATCAGTAAACTACAAACCCTATGCCAGGTCAGTAAATACAAGTTATAAAATGAACTCCACTAATCACTACTTCATGGCCTACCTCACATTCCTACACATGTCTGCACTTTGCACACACAGCATCACTCAACGAACAAATCCCATTGATAAACCTATAAACCACCCAACCCATATCTACACCAGCATCACACATATCCAAAGAACGCCAACAATCAAAGAACACAGCACACAAACCGTACAATGCCACACATGACACACAAATAATGCACACACAAACCCAATCATCTCAACAAACATCAGGTGTGTTCTACTAAACACCAGATCTATCAGGAACAAACCAAATACTATCCTTGACCTAATCCATGACAAGAAGCTTGATTATAATATGCATCACTGAGATCTGGCTAGACGACTCAGACCAAGTCATATTTGAAGAAAACCCCGTGATCTGGCCACAATACCATGGCTCTTTCGGTCTCTGGTCCCTCAAGCAGTGCAAAATAAGCAGAGAGTAACACAGAACACAATCACACACAAAGTGCCACTTTCCTTGAGCTCAGAGGGAAAACAGACGGCCTATGGACTCTGCACAGTCCCACGTCTGTTGGATTCAAATTCTTCCTCCTGAAAAGCTTTTTATTGAAGAGAAAAGGGGAAGTAACCCAGTCATTAAGCATAAAAGTGGCATAACACAAGGTGTCGCTAGAGTTCTTTTTACAGAGTAAGAGCTGATTACAGTGTATTAGATGAAATTTACTTGATTATGACAAAATTATTTATAATTGCAGAGTTGCAAATATTACACTGTCAGCAGGGACCTATAGCTGACTGTACAGTGAACTATGGTTGCGCAGTTCATAGCCTATGTTTACTCTTTATACTTGCATTAACAATGTTCCCAAACTTTTAAAAGACAGTTACACAGAACTCATGATCATGATATCCTATTCTATTTAAGAGGAAGTAGGTAAAAGGACAAAGTTCTGAGCACATTTTAGAGATCTGCATCAAAAAATTAATCTATCTTTAATTACATATTGGGGATTCTGGTATCTCCTTTATCTGTCCATTTCTACAGTCCTCCCTGTGATTCTATAAAGAATCATTACAAAAGAGCGGTAGCTGAAACATGTCCAAATCCAGAATAAACCTTCTACAGTAGGCTTCATTTTGGAGCTGTTCCTTCAAAGTCTTAGGTACATCTGATCCATAGGTAAGCTCCATCTTGTTCATTGGAGGAAGTTATACAAAATCATATGACATTGTGTCTTTGCTTAGCCTCAGTAAGAATGTGTACAGAGAGCAAGACTTTACCAATTATTCTTGTAAGCACTACCTCATCTCCAGGAACAAGCAGGAATAAGACCTCACATATGGGTACGTCGGAACCGACGGAGCCTGCGCGGGAAAGCTCCCCAGCTTCCCAGAAAGGAAGCTTTTGGGGCCTCCCACTGCACATGCGTGCTGCCTTCCCGCCTTCCTGACCAGCTCTCCTCAGTTTCTCTTTTTCCGCGGAGCCAGCAGGTCGTGTTCCTGTCACTGCTGAAGAAATTCTTATTTTAGTTTGTTTCTTTAGACCGCGTACCTGCCTTCCCCATACTGGAACCGGTACCGCCGGTCTCTCTCTTTCTTTCTTTCTTTCAAAAAAAAAAAATCTTTATTTTTGCACAACTTGGTGACTTCGGTTAGGCCTTAGGCCTACACAAATTCTCCTCATGGAGAAACCAGCCCCTGGTTTCAAGAAGTGTACCAAGTGTAGTGCTGTTATTTCTGTCACAGACACCCATGACTGGTGTCTTAAATGTTTGGGACCTGACCACTCCATTCCGGACTGCCCATCCTGCTCCCAGATGTCTAAAAGTGGTTTGCAGAACCGGGCCAACAAATTCCATGTGCTGTTTGCTTCAGATAATCCAGCATCACAGTCATCCAGGTCTTCCTCTCCGGATGGATCTCAGGTAACCAAACCTTCTTCGGGCAGGTCCTCAAAGAGCAAATCTCCTTCAAAGCATCGAGAGACTCTCACTTTTGAATCTGAGGATCCTGCCCCAGCCAAACAACCCCGGCGGGAAGCTCTGGCTTCCAAAGCTCCATCTATGGGGTTACAGGTTGACATCGATGGCACGGCCTCGACCGATCACCTGTTAGACTGCTCTGGGGTACCGGGCCATACCGGTACCGACATCCAGGCAGCAGTGGCGTCTATGAGCAATACTGTTCAGACCATGCAGCAGGCCATGCTGGCTTTCATTAAAGCTGCGACGCCCTCGGTACCGCATCCAGCGGGTCCGGGTCCGGTTCCGGTATCGTTTCCCATATCGGAACCGAGACCATCGTCTTCCAAACGCAGATTGGTTCCACATGCCGGATCCGGGTTTTCACCCGATACTGATCCCATACCCGGTACGCCCGATGTCGATACCGAACGGTATGCGTATCGTGCGTTGGAAGCAAATAGAGGATATTCTGATTCTTCTGAGGATTTTGACTCCTCTGAGGACTCTGATGAGCTGTCTCTAGTTCTTCCTGAAGACCCTTCTTCCCCAAAGAGGAGAATGTCTCCACCAGAGGATTTGTCCTTTCAAGACTTCATTATAGAACTAGCTAAAGGACTTTCTATTACCACATCCTCTGAAAAAGAACCTAGATCAAAGAAACTGGATATTTTAGGATACCCTAAGGTTCCTAAAGAGGCAGTCACCCTGCCTATCCATGAAATCCTTCAAGAACACTTGATGGACTTATGGGAGGCTCCCCTAACGTTGTCTCCTTATTCTCGTAGGTTGGACACCATGTATAGGGAGGAGTAGCCTAGTGGTTGGGGCAAGGTACTTCAGGCCGGAAGGTCGGGGGTTCAAATCCCACTAGAGGACAGCAACCTTGGGCCGGAAGGACTGGGGTTTCTAGTCCCACAGATGCTCCTTGTGGTCTTGGGCAAGCCACTTAACCCTCCATTGCCCATGTTCCCTGTAAGTATTGGTGTATGTGTCTCATATCCCTGCGTGTTAAATGTATCCCCCAATTTGTGTTGTGACCGCTTTGATTGAAGGATAAGGCGGTATACAAAACTGTCTAAATAAATAAATGTACCGGGTCCCTCCTTCTCCTGGTTTTCAAAAGACTCAGCTGCCTCACCATTCCATTGTGGTGAAGTCTGCGCTGAAAAAGATTAAGAGTACCAAAAGGCACTCTTCTACCCCTCCAGGGCGAGAATGTAAGACCCTAGACTCTTTTGGTAGGAAAATCTTCCAGGCTAGTATGCTTATAGCCAGGATTAATTTATACAGTCTGTATATGGGCATGTTTCTCAGGGAACTTGCCCTAAAGGTACAGCATTTTGCCCCCTTTCTCCCTGAGGATAAAAAGGAGGAGTTCATTTCTATAGTGAAACAGCTTCTAGATGTTTCTAAATTCTCCAACAGAGCAGCCTTTGATTCCTTTGAAGGTGCCGGTAGAGCTTTGGGCATTGCCATTGCAGCCCGACGACTTGCTTGGCTCCAGGCCTCTGACCTAGAACCCTGGGTCCTGGATGGCTTACGGAATCTGCCCTGTACAGGTGAGAACTTATTTGGTAAAGACTGGCAAATTAAAGCCACTCAAATGGACGCAGAAAATGCTACCTTAGATAGACTTTCTAAGTCTACCTCTACTCCTGCCAAGAAAGTCTTTCAAGAGGCCTTACTACAAGAAGGCCAGATTTTCCACAAATACTGGCCAACAATCTTCTCAGCCTCGCTTTGCTGCTAAACGTCAGCAGCCTAAACAGGCAAGGTCAAAGCCTGCAGTGTCTGCCACTCCTCAGCAGGCTCAACCCCCTCAGGGGTTTTGACTTGCCCCTAGAGAACTTAACCTTTCTGGCTCTAGAACAACCAGAGCCCCTCACCATTCCCGGAAGGTTAGCTCACTTTGCTCCCAGATGGGGGCAAATTACATCAGAGCAATGGACCCTCTCTATCATCAGAGAGGGCTACAAACTTCATTTTTCCAACCTTCCTCCATATACCATGGTGAGGCACTTCAATTCTCCCCCATCTCTCCTGGGCCTGTTGGGTCAGGAAATCTCTTCTCTCCTTGCCCAAGGGGCAATAGAAGAGCTTCCTCTTCTTCAACAAGGGACAGGATTCTACTCCCCTTATTTTCTCATACCAAAGAAGACAGGGGGATTCAGACCTATCCTAGATCTGAGAGAATTGAGCAGATTTCTGTACAAGGAGAAATTCAAAATGCTTTCTCTAGGCATTCTCCTTCCATACCTTCAGAGTCAGGATTGGCTTTGTTCTCTAGGTCTCAAGGATGCGTACACACATATACTCATCCACCCATCCCACAGAAAATATCTAAGATTTCTGTTTCAGGGAAAACATTTCCAGTACAGAGTACTTCCCTTCGGTCTAGCCTCTGCTCCAAGAGTGTTCACCAAATGCATGGCAGTTGTTGCCGCATTTCTAAGAGGTCTGGGAATTTTTGTATTCCCATATCTGGACGACTGGCTCATCTGAGCTCCATCTCAGTCAGAGGCCCAGATTTCCCTGGACCGCACAAGGCACATTCTGCAGTATCTGGGACTGGTGATAAACCTTCCCAAGTCTCAACTTATCCCTACTCAGTCTCTGGAATTCATAGGGGCCCAGTTGGACACCACCACTGCAAGGGCCTACCTACCTCAAGTCCGGGGCCAACGTCTGGTGTGCTTGGCCTCCCAAGCTCAGTCCAGCAGTCACTTGACAGCCAGAGAAATGCTGCGACTTCTGGGCCACATGGCCTCCACGGTACACGTGGTGCCCTACGCTCGTCTTCATATGAGAGCAGCTCAATGGACCTTGGCCACCCAGTGGACTCAGGCATCAGGAGCGCTCTCCGACCAAATACTCACCTCAAAGCGTCTGTTTTGGTCCCTCCAATGGTGGATGTCCACCAAGAATCTGTTGTTGGGGGCCCCCTTCCAACCTTTGTTACCCCAAGCAACCCTCACAACAGATGCCTCCCAAACAGGGTGGGGAGCCCATCTTCAACACCTCTCCACTCAGGGTGCTTGGTCTCCACAAGAGACCACCCTTCACATCAAGCTCCTGGAACTGCGAGCAATCTTCTTTGCCCTCAAAGTCTTCCATACCCTCCTAGTCAACCTGACCGTCCTAGTCCATACAGACAATCAGGTGGCCATGTTCTACATAAACAAACAAGGAGGGACAGGCTCTCTGTCGCTTTGCAACGAAGCTCTCAGATTATGGGCCTTCGCCAGAGAGCATCAAATTCATCTTCTGGCAGTGTATCTTCCAGGGGTTCAAAACTCTCGGGCAGACAGACTCAGTCGAGTTCTGCTTCCACACGAATGGTCCTTGCATATGGACCAGATACGCAGAATCTTTCAGGAATGGGGAACCCCGGACATAGACCTCTTTGCAAGTCCGTGGAATGCCAAACTTCCCCGGTTCTGTTCCAGGACTCCGTGTCAGAGAGCTCAGGCCAACGATGCCTTTCTTCTACATTGGGGTCAGGAATTCCTATATGCCTTTCCACCCATTCCTTTGATTCCCAAGACTCTGTTCAAACTCCAGAGGGATCACGGATCGATGATCCTCATAGCTCCACGCTGGCCACGCCAAGTGTGGTTCCCTCTACTTCTGCATCTCTCCCAGGGACCCTCCCTGGACCTGGGAGTGGTGCCAGACCTTCTGTCTCAGGAGGAGGGGACTTTGTGGCACCCAAACCCCAAGTCCCTACACCTCAGAGCTTGGTTACTGAAGGCCTAAGCCTTCATGACTTCAATCTTTCTCAACCAGTGAAAGATATCCTTCATGCCTCTAGGAAACCCTCCATGAGGCGTTCCTATGCTTTCAAATGGAAACGCTTTTCCATTTGGTGTGCTCAACAGGGTCTTGACCCTCTAGCACTTCCTTTGAATTCTCTATTAGACTATCTCCTGCATCTTTCTAATGCAGGCCTTAAGACGAATTCAGTACGAGTCCATTTGAGTGCTATTACAGCATCTTTAAAACCTATAAATGGACAACCTGTCTCCTCTCATCCTCTTATTGCAAGGTTCATGAGAGGCCTGACTCTAACTAAACCTCCCATCCGGCCTCCTCCGCTAGCATGGGATTTGAACCTCGTTCTAGGTCAGCTTATGAAGCCACCTTTTGAACCGTTGGTTTCTACCTCCTTGAAATTTCTTTCCTGGAAGGTCCTTTTCCTTATTGCAGTCACTTCGGCTCGCCGCATCAGTGAACTACAGGCCTTAGTGGCTCATCCACCTTATACCAGGTTTCATCATGATAAGGTGGTCCTTAGGACGAATCCCCACTTTATGCCCAAAGTGGTCTCGCCTTTTCATCTTAATCAAGAGGTATATCTACCTGTCTTTTTTCCAGCTCCTCATGCATCCAGTGCAGAGAGGAACCTTCATACTCTAGATTGTAAAAGAGCTCTTGCCTTTTACCTCAACAGGACTCAGCCACATCGAAAGTCTTCCCAGCTTTTCGTGGCTTTTGATCCTTCTCATTTGGGACTTCCAGTCTCTAAACGTACACTTTCCAATTGGATTGCTCAGTGTATTTCCTTTGCTTACCAGAGTAAAAAATATTTCTCTGGAAGGCCATGTCACAGCTCACAATGTGAGAGCCATGGCCACTTCTATGGCTCATCTTCACTCTGTATCCATAGATCAGATCTGTCGAGCCGCCACCTGGGCCTCGGTTCATACCTTCACAGCCCATTACTGTTTGGACAAGGACTCCCGCCGGGATGCCTTGTTTGGTCAGGCTGTCCTCAAACACCTGTTCCATACTTGAACAACTCCTGCCCACCTTCCCAGGATGGATGCCTAAAAATCCATACGAAGATGGCGAACCCTTGGAAGGGGATCTCTCAGGCATCTTAGCTAGGGAGTCCCCATATGTGAGGACTTATTCCTGCTTGTTCCTGGAGATAGCACAGTTACTTACCTGTAACAGGTGATCTCTGGGAACAGCAGGAATTAGTCCTCACAACCCACCCACCTCCCCTAGGAGTTGTATCTTCTATCTATCTTCCTTTCCTCTCTCTATTGTCTCAGCTATAAACTCGAACTGAGGAGAGCTGGTCAGGAAGGCGGGAAGGCAGCGCGCATGTGCAGTGGGAGGCCCCAAAAGCTTCCTTTCTGGGAAGCTGGGGAGCTTTCCTGCGCAGGCTCTGTCGGTTCCGATGTACCCATATGTGAGGACTAATTCCTGCTGTTCCCAGAGATCACCTGTTACAGGTAAGTAACTGTGCTTTCTAGCAGTGGCCAACTGCTTCTCATAGATCTATCAATAATTCAGAGATTAGTTCCTCATATGACACCAGTCATCACTCCAGATTCTTCAGCAGCATCTTTTCGCACCATGGGCTGTGCCATGCACATATTAGATAAAGCTTTTTCAGTGACTGTCCACCCAGGCTTCACTGCAGCGCATACATGAGTAGTTCCGCTGGAATCGCTGATCTTTATCAGGAATCTCCATATTCAGTAGCATATCATTCACAGTAGTTTTCTTCTTCGGCCCATAGGATTCAGTGCATACAATACATAATTTGTAAAAATCCAACTCTCCACTACAGCATCTCTCTTGATTCCATACAATTGCAAACAAGCACAATTATTCATCTCTAATGACAGTCTTGAATAGTTGAACAGAATTATATTATATATTAATTACATCTGTTGCTAGTACTAAATTATTACATAAGCTAGCCTATAACATACTTATTTTTTTTTTTCATTTACATCCCTAAACTTATTCTGTCTACTTGCCAAACCAAATGTTAGCATGTGGCCTGATAGACACATTTCTTTTTTCCTGTCAAGGACACAATTGTACATATTCATATCACTAATTATATTTGTGATGTACTCTCCAGCTTTAACAGTATACAAGATATAGTCAATCTGGTTATTCAAGGGGTAACAAACATTAAAACATAACTAGCAGTTTATGACAAATAAATTAAACTCATTTCAATTGTTTGTCAACAATTATTAGTAAGGCTGTCTTAGGTGATGGTTCAACTCACATTACTTTAAACATTACCAGTAATATACCCTTTTCCTTTTTATGTTATTTTTTTTAATACTACTTTCCCCACTAGTCACAGCAGTTAACATTGCAACTAAAACTTGGTACAGCACATTAAACAGGAACATTGATAACTTGGAATTTTTCTTTGTAAGGCAATGAGGGGTTAAGTGACTTGTCCAAGGTCACAAGGAGTGCTAGTACTCTAGTCTTTAGACTACTTCTCTATTCCATTCTAATTCGCATAGACATTTAAGCTTACAAAGGAAGGAACATTTACATAAGGGTGTATACATTCATAAACTATAAAACTTTTTTAACACCAAATTTAAACCAATTAGAAAGTTAACTGCCACTTCTTAATGGCTTAACAGTTCTATCTTTGTTACACTGTTTTCAGAACAAAACAGCATAGTAGTAAAGTATTAGCACATAGAGCTCCTCATGCAAGAAGTGTGAGACAAAGTCAGTATTGATGATCAAGTGAGCAGATAACTCAAGAGCTCTAGAAAGAACAAACACTCCAGCTAGTTGAGCACTAGCAAATAGCAAAGCAGCCGACTCTGTCACAGAATCAACTCTTACAATTGCATCAATTTTCCTTATTCATTGCACAAAGCAGTACCATCAGTACATAGTGAGGTCAAACAGTAACAATCTAGAGCTGGAAGAAAGCTGTTTTTTTTTTTTTTTTTAAATTCCAAGTGTAGAAGATGCGAAAACTGAATGAGACATGTAGTAGTACTAGAAAATCAGTAATTTGGATTGCAAAGACTACTGCTGCCAGAGACTAAAAGCATGGAGGCATTCTTGCTACAACAGGGTCACAAAAGTCTGAAAAATAGCCCAGTGGCTTAAGTCCAGTGGGAAATTTCTGAGCGAGAACACAAACAGTAGCAATAGAAGAGGTAAGCATATTGAATCTTACTCAGTGATACTAATTTAAAACTATTCCACTAGCAACAAGGCATTTGCTTCACACTTACAATTAACAACATCAGTTCTGCAGAGGTCTTTCCATAATAACTAAAACATACATGACATTTATTACAATTTCTTATATACCGCACTATTGTCAGCGCGGTTTACATACAACAAAATGACCATAACAAACTGTTTGGCTTCACATAGAACAGGAGTAACAACTTGGATAACATGTTTTGCATGAGACATGAGACATGAGAATTTAAGATCACTTCTCCAATCGACTCTTGCAGATTAGTTTAAAAGACTAGGAGAAATATCAGCATTTTTTTTTCTGCAGACCTTGTTACTCATACACTATCATAGTTGTAATTTTCAACTAGTCTATTGTCACAAAGGAAAAATAAAACATACATGTATTTATTTATTTATAATTTCTTCTATACCGCACTATTCGGCATCAGTGCGGTTTACATGAAACATAACAATCAGACGGGTACATAAGTCTGAGTTTACAATTAACAGGAGAGCCAACTTGGATAACAAAGTAACTATTTACAAAACAGTGTCATATAAAAACAAAGAATGAGATTTAATAGTCAAGGACCTCTTGCATGGTGTGGTCCTCTGGCTGACAAGGTGTGTTGGAACAGTTGTAAGAAATTGAGTGGGAATGTGATTCATTGTTCTCTAGGAAGTATTTGAGGAAAAGGAAGTGTTTAAGGGCCTTCCTAAACTGGATTAGGTTGGTGATTGACCTGATGCTTGTCGGTAAGGAGTTCCAGAGTCTTGGGGTGCAGAGACTGAAGGACCTGTTTGCAGTTGCCGAGGTGCATCTTGTTAATTCTCTTGGCAATGTTAGCATATTTACTGCTGCTGATATATTTACCATATTGTTTTAATTGCTTAATTCACTTGTTTGAATGTAGTTGTATCATTCATTTTTCCCTTTAATTAAACAAACTTGCTTGACTTATCTGAAAAAAAAATTAAATTGCTTGTCAAGTTAAGTAACTTCTATCTTTCCTTTAAACACTTAATTTTTCTTAACCTTTGTCACATCACACAAATCCACACAACTTATCAAATATCTAAATACATCAAAGCACGGAAGATCTTCCCATTCATTCACATCAATTATAACTAGAAATACAATTTGGAGAATATATCATCAATCATTTTTCCCCAAAGTATCCAGAGACATAAGAAGCACCGATGAGTAGTGTTTCTAATAATATTTTTCAGCATTTGCATTATTACACATAGAATGGAATCAGTAGATAAATTCTCATAATCCAAAATAAGTTCAGATCCATGACCTAGAAAACAAAACTTATTTACTATACATAAACAAGTAAAAGAAATGGTTAATCACATTTGGAGGTTTTTTTTGTTTGTTTGTTTATTTGTTTTTACTTCCCCAATAAGGCTTATGATTAGTCTAACAAAAAAAAAAAAATCTTATCACAGTTGCTCAAGACTTTCTTCCTGCTAATATTGCAGTCATGCCAAGCTGTTAACTGGTGGAAACCTCCAAATTATTACTGCAGTATACTACACAGCACACTTCCCTAACCACTAAATTAGAGAAAACAAACTTCATACTAAAGTTATGACATGGAAATTAGTCCTTCAAAACTTTGCTTGATTTAATTCTATTTTGTCATAGAGGAATGATTTAAGTTTTTCCCCTGTAAGTTTCAGTTTCTTTCATTTTTACACTATCCATCCTAAACACTTGATTTTTAAAATTTTCAAAACACAGTGTCAGTGGCTTGCTGCACTTTTTCAGCAGCTCTAAACTGCCACCAACCATACATGACCCATTCGTGACTGGTTTGAGGTTGCCCCAAATCATTAAGAGCCATCTCGTACTGTAACCAGCACAGTTTGTCCTCCTGAAAAGTTCCACCAAGGGGGAACTGCAAACTGTGGTTACTGCCAGTCATCGAATGTCAACGGCCAACATAAGGGCGCTATCACCAAACCTGCGCCTCATTTCATAATTCGGGCTTCCCTTTTTCAGCCCTATACTGCAAGCATTTACTGCCCTATTCATCTAACAGAGTACTCTGTTTGATTTTACCTGCATTATTGCCCATTTTTCCAAAACACACAACAGAAAACCTGCCACACGTATCCTGGAGACTTGTCTGCTGTTTCCAACTGCTGAAGAACACAGTGATCCGAGTCACGGCACTAACTGAAGAAAACCCCGTGATCTGGCCACAATACCATGGCTTTTTCGGTCTCTGGTCCCTTAAGCAGTGAGAAATAAGCAGAGTAACACAGAACACAATCACACACAAAGTGCCACTTTCTTTGAGCTCAGAGGGAAAACAGACGGCCTATGGACTCTGCACAGTTCCACGTCTGTTGGATTCAAATTCTTCCTCCTGAAAAGCTCTTTTTATTGAAGAGAAAAGGGGAAGTAACCCAGTCATTAAGCATAAACGTGGCATAACACAAGCTGTTGCTAGAATTCTTTTTACAGAGTAAGAGCTGATTCGTGTATTAGATGAAATTTACTTGATTATGACAAAATTATTTATAATTGCAGAGTTGCAAAAATTATGCTGTCAGCAAGGACCTATAGTTGACTGTACAGTGAACTATGGTTGCGCAGTTCATAGCCTATGTTTACTCTTTATGCTTGCGTTAACAATGTTCCCAAACTATTTTAAAAGACAGTTACACAGAACTCATGATCATGATATCCTATTCTGTTTAAGAGGAAGTAGGTAAAAGGACAAAATTCTGAGCACATTTTAGAGATCTGCATCAAAAAATGAATCTATCTTTAATTACATATTGGGGATTCTGATATCCCCTTTATCTGTCCATTTCTACAATATTAAATCAAGTAACCCCAACAGGATACTCAGCATTTAACTGCATCAGAGCACAAAAGAGAGGGGGAGGAGTACTAATACTTACCAGAAAGGAATTCAGATTCAAAACAATCGCCACCACTAACACAAGCGAAGCCAACACACTAACTATAACCAACAAGAATCTAACCATCTCCCTCACGTACAGACCACCTGGAACCACAACTGAATACTTATCTACAGTAATTGAAACGATATGCGCACTTAACAGAAAGCACAAACCCCTCGTTGCACTAGGAGACTACAACCTAACATCCGCATCCACCAGAGACTCTGCAAAGTTCCTAAAAGCCATGGAGTCATTAAAATACTGCCAGACAATTAACGCCCCAACGCACCAACATGGTTCAACTCCGGACATGGTATTCATGCCAACACAACTAGTGGAACAGAACAAAACCACAAAACCAACAATCACCCCAGTCCCTTGGTCGGACCACCATGTAATTGAGTTTACCATGACCCTGAATAGCCCCACCCAACGCAAAGAAGAAGAAAGAATAGCCAGACGGTTTAAAACATTTAACAGAGACTTGTTCATAAACGACATCACCCCACAACTTCAACAGGATCACGACACCCTGGACTTAAACATAGAAGAATGGAACACAATAATATCCAGCGCAGCATCTGCCCCAGCCATTAAAGAACCACAAACCCGCAAAAGATCCAACACCCCATGGTACTCACACGAAGTCAGAGTCGCAAAGCGCACAATAAGAAGAATTAGAAAATGGAGATGGAACAAATCACACAACCTCCTAACACAATACAGAGACAAACAATGGGAATACAACAATCTAATAAATGAGCGTAAACAGCAACACCATACCAACCTAATCATGAAATCTACCAATAGATCAAGAGAGCTTTTCAGCATTGTACAAAAGCTCACCAAGGATGATGCGCAACAAAGCACCCACCATCTGGACCCACAGAAATATGCAGACTACATGAAGTCAAACACTAACCAAACATACTCTGCTTCACCACAAACAAATGACCACATGATAAAAAAGCAACACCAGGCATGGGAAAGTTTCAATATACCAACAAAACAGCAAGTAGAAGACGACATATCTGGACTAAACACAACAACTTCACCATCAGACCCATGCCCATTGTCATGGATCAAAGCCACAAAACGTCAGCTCTCTCATCACATTCAAAAAATCGTCAAAGATTCACTCCAACAAAGATACATGCCACAACCCCTAAAGCACGCAATGATATGACCAATACTTAAAAGTAGCAATCTGAGCCCATCTGAACCAAAGTCATACCGTCCTATCTCCAGCCTACCATTCCTTGCTAAAGTCATGGAAAAAGCAGTCCAAAGGCAACTTCAAGACCACATAGATATCAGTGCCCCACTGGACATACATCAGCATGGATTCAAGCCCCAACACAGTGGAAACACTACTCACCTCCCTCTTTGACAATCTCCTAAGAGGCATAGATAACATAAAAAACGGCTTCCTGCTAGTGTTCATGGACATCTCTGTGGCCTTCGACACAGTGTCACACCCTAAGCTATTGCAACGCTTACAACAGATAGGACTTTGCAAGAATACCCTGAAATGGTTCACATCATACCTGGAAGGGTGAATGCAACAAGTCAAATGCGATCAAAAGAAATCCCTACAATTCCCCGTCACGCAGGGAATACCTCAAGGCTCAGCCCTATCCTCAATGCTCTTCAACATCTACATACAGCCCATATGCAACATCATCAAGCACCACAAATTACACTACCACATTTATGCTGACAACATCATGGTGTATGCTCCAATCAACAATAACAAAATGCCTTGAAGACATGAATGAATGGCTCATAGCCAACAACTTAACGGTCAACTACGAAAAAACTGAGGCAATGTTCATCACCAGGAACCCCACCTTCATGCCTCCACAAACTGTCAGCATCCTGGACAAACACATAGTAGTCAAAGAAGAAGTTAAGTATCTGGCCATAACACTAGACAGAGCTCTGAACCTAAAATCCCACATCACCAAAACTGCAAACAAGGCATATCATCGATTGAAAATAGTCAGAAAATCAAACCAATGCTCCGTCAAGACCACTTCCGCACAGTGTGCCAAGCACTCATTACACCATTGCTTGATTATGGAAACTCACTATATCAAGGCCTTCCTTATCAGACACTACACCCACTACAGATGGTACAAAACACCACAGCACGCATCATCACAGACACCCCAAGAACCGAGCACATCACTCCCATCCTACAACAACTACACTGGCTTCCAATGGTGGCAAGAGCTAAATACAAAACAATCATGATAATCTTCAAAGTCATTCACCATCTCTCAGCAGACGTACTCCAAAACGTTATAACAAGAGACATCAGCAATAGACCAAGAAGAACCAATAACAACAACATGATTGGCACACCTGCAGGCTACCACAAAACCAAACAAACAACCTCAAAAAGAGCACCATCACTACTGGCATCCTCAATATGGAACTCCCTACCATTGAGCCTGAGAGCTTTAGAAGACCTCACAGACTTCTGTAAAGACCTCAAAACATGGTTATTTATAGAAACCTATGAGCATTCAAGCAACATCTCTTACCCAAACAGCAACACTACTACCTTTGCCAACTAAACACACCCATCCCATCCACACACACAAATTCAACACACCTCATTAGTAAATACTTTTATGTTAAATGTTACTTCAATTGTACTGTCTAAACATTGTCTGAATGTCTAAATACTGTTACGTAACTGTGCTGTCTAAATGATTACACATACCCTAATGTTAAATGTAACTCTCCAATTGTGATGTGACGTGACCACCTTGATTGAAGGAAAAGGTGGCATACAAATCTGTCTAAATAAATAAATAAATAAATAAACATGAATGTTAATGCATAAACTGGAGAAACTCCTCAATATTGATATTTTGTTGATGGATGAGAGACGCATTAAATATTCCTTAAAGGTTTTTACATAAACAAAGATGTGTTTAGAATGAGTTAGTTACATCACTTTATGGATTACAATTGTAATTATAAATGAGAATAATTTAGTTTTTCAGTATTTGCAGTATTTAAAAACGAATGGATGGTCAATCATATACCAGTGAGGATCTACATACAGCCATATGTGGATATATATATATTTTTTTTTTGTCAGTATCATCACTTCAGTAAATGACTCTTGGAATTGAGGATGCCACCTCATTATTTCAATTTAATTGTTCTACTTGGGTAATTTTTGTAATATGTCAATACTAAGGAGTTTTTCCTCTTTATGCATTAACATTAATGCATGGTTTTGCTATATCAGAGATACTTATATAGATATTCAAGAGTTATGCCCATGGAAAATTGTGTTTTATAAATAATTATTCTAATAGTTCTTTGCTTTATCAACATTTTGTATTTTTGTTTTATATCTTTTTCATGTTTTCATTACATTTTTTATTTCTGTATATGTTTATTATATTGAGTTATGTTGTATGTTTGAGGATATACACCTGATGAAGGCACATGCTGAAACATGGTGAACTGATTCAAAGAACAATAAATTTGTTTTACTGTTCACTTTGACGGGTTATCATTGACTAGTCGCCTCACAGATTGTGAGCAGGCAGACTCAATGTAAGGTTCATTTTGTACCAACAGTGCAGACAGGGTGGGGCAGTGAGTGCAGCTTTCCCTGGGTTCTGGCTGGGAGAGAGGTGCACCCCCACTGGGCCCATAGAGGTGGCATGGCAAAGTTACCATAAAGCTGGCTTGCTGCACTGTCTCTGCTCCAGGCCTGGCAGCTTTTCTCTCCAAGCTGAAGTCTCATGAATTGTGAGACTCTGGCCCAGGAGAGAAGAGTGGCTGGACCTGCAGGCAGTGAGGCAAGTCAGCATTATATTAAGTTTGCCATATTGCCTCTGTGGGCCTGGCAGGGTGTGTGTATGCATGCGGGCATTGCGATGCACAGCGCCGACTGTACACTTGAGGCGGGAGGGACTGGGAACGCCATGGAGTGCAGGTCAAGCACAGATGACCTGTTCCCTCATTGAAATGCTGTCATTCCCTGTGCAACAGTTGTCTGTGTGGCTGCAGAAGGCCTCTACTCCAGTGTTAGTCTACCTCACTGTCCCTTTTAGAGCAGCCTCATGCCTGCAAAAGATGTTTGATCTTTAAGAATATACAAAAGCTGCTTCTTTTTGGCTGCTTTAACCTTTTTTCATACTTTCAAGTCTACTAATATGGAGAACACGCTGTATCCCTCCAGGAAAAGTCAGTCTCTCCCTATACTCCAGTGCAATAGAACTAATTCTAGCCCAGGAAAAGAATCAAGGTTTTTTCACTAGATACTTGATTCCTAAGGAAACAGGAGGTTTGTGGCTTATATCAGGTCACATGGCTCTCAGCTTATTTTTGTGCAAAGATAAGTTCAAAGTGAAAACACGTCCCTCAATTCTCTTTTTTTTAAGGAAGGGAGACTGGCTGTGCTTACTGGCTCTCAAAGATTATGTACATTCCAATCCATCCATGTTGCAGAAATTACTACCAGTTCTTTCCTTTTCACTTCTCCGGGCCAGTCCAGGGAAACGCTAGGGTAGTCAATCCCCTTCAGCAGCTGAGGACTGAATACTTCAAGATTTCTTGAGAGCCTAAGCCACTCCCCCTGAGGTCAATGTTCCAGTCTTTCAGTCCTCAGCAGCTGAAGAGGATTGATGTTAGCCATCTCCCTGTCAGAGAATCATTTTGTTTTGTTTCCATAGGTTATATAGCACCTTGGCCCTAGCAGGGCTGATAATTGGCTATATTCTCAGGGGCTAATTAAGGATCTGTGTTAAAAATAAAAAGACAAAAAAAAAGAAAATAGGAACAGCTCCGAAGCGGTGTAGACGGCCTTTGCCTGCCTGTTTAGGGGCGGAGGAGGGTAGAGCCTGCCTTCTCTCGGGCGTCTGCATATTTCGTGGTAGATTGGTGCTGGGAGCCCCAGTTACCCTCTATCTGACTGTGCCACCGCATGATCGCATCTCCCGCTAGCAGCGGGACGGCGATCTCCGGTGCCACGCTGCTTCGTTCAGTTCAGGTGAGCTTGTGCTTGCAGGAGACGCTTGCCTTCCGTTCCGGTTCATTTTGCATCAGCGGCAGCTTGCGTGAGTGACTTCACCATTTTTTAAAGAGAGTTGGGCCGCGGTTTCATCTCTGCGGGCGTCTTTTCTTCTCGGGGGGTTCTGTGTTTAGCAATCGGGATGGAAGGCAAGCTCTCGTCTGATTCGGAGAGGCCCTTGGTAGCCTCGGAAAAGGCGGGAACGGCGGCCATTTTGAAGGAGTCGTCCGTTCCTCCCACGGGCCATCAGAAGCCAGGAAAGCGCAAATCTAAGTCTGTTAAGGAGTCTCCAGTGGCAGTTAAGGTTCCCAGAGATCTTCCTGAGGCTCAGGAGGGTGTGTCTACCTTTTTTTCGCCAGAATTTATTCTGGCGCTGCAAAAAGCTTTTTTTGTTAAAATCCTCTCAGTCAGGATCTGGGCACTCTGGTTTGCCGCCTTTGGAGATGCTTCGGCCAGCAGACTTGGCAGGGGACCCTGGTGAGAGTACTTCCCAAGCGGGGCTGGCGGCTCAGTCCAGTTTAGATCCCTTGGGGCCTCTTCTCACTGATGCCCAGCTAGGGGAGGACGGGGAAGTCCTGTCAGAAGCAGGCATCGATCCTTGGCCAGGGGAGCTTGAAGAGGGTGAAATTGCTCCAGGCGACGATCCTAATGTTTTTCGGGTGTTTCGGAAGGAAGAAGTTGGCGCTCTTATTTCTCAGTCCTTGGCGGCTTTGAATCTCCTCTTACCCTCGGGATCTCAGGAACCTCTTGAGGATCCGTTGTTGCAGGGCTTTAAGGCGGAACAGCGCTGTTTTCCTGTGCACCGTGTTATAAAGCAGATGATTGAATCGGAGTGGGAGTGTCCGGAGGCCTCCCTGAGGGGTGGTCGCACCTTAGCTCGCCTCTACCCCGTACCGCAGGAGGAGAGAGACTTGTTGCGGATGCCTAAGGTAGATGCCTTAGTTTCCGCAGTGACTAAAAAGACAACGATTCCGGTGGAAGGTGCGGCGGGACTTAAGGATCTGCAGGATCGTAAGTTAGAGGCTCTCTTGAAGCAAGCGTTTGATTCGAGCGCTCTTGCGCTGCAGGCTGCCATTTGTGGTGCGTATGTGTCCAGAGCTTCCATCCGTTGGCTCCAAGGGGAGGTTGCTGCGGATTCAGGGACGACTTCTTCGGCGGAAGGTGCGAAGTTGGAGTCGGCGGCGGCTTACCTGACTGATGCCTTCTATGACTTGGTGCGGATTGCTGCAAAGTCTATGGCTTCGCTGGTGGCGGCCAGGCGCTTTCTTTGGTTGCGTAATTGGTCAGCGGATGTTTCGTCTAAGTTGCGCCTCAGTAGACTCCCCTATAAGGGTACGTTTCTGTTTGGGTAGGCTCTGGAGAACATTGTTAAAGATCTCGGTGACTCTAAGGGAGGTAGTTAGGAGTGCCCGGGCAACGCGGTCAGGTTAAAGATACTCATAGGTTTCGAGGGGCCCGATTTTCTCCCTATCCCAGAGGCCGTTTCGGATCTCGTGGAAATTCCTTTCGCGGAGCTCGGGGATTCGGTAGAACCTACTTTAATGCTCAGCAAACCGCTACTAAGAAACCGCAATGAAGGTTTGCTGGTCCAGGCCCAGATTCCGGTCGGGGGTCGTCTTCAGGAGTTTTTCTCGGCCTGGACCGCTATAACCTCAGACAAATGGTTGCTAGAGATTATTCAAAAAGGGTATGCGCTAGATTTCGCTTACCTTTTGACAGACGCCTTTCTACAGTCTCCCTGTGCTTCTGGACTGAAGTCACAAGCAATCTCCGATACGCTGTCGCGACTGTTGCATCTGGAGGCAGTAATTCCAGTACCTCACGACCAGTACGGCTTCGGTCGGTATTCGATTTATTTTGTGGTTCCCAAGAAGGAAGGTTCTTTTCGTCCGATTCTGGATCTCAAGCACGTAAATCGCGCCTTACGAGTCCCGCATTTTCGCATGGAGACGCTGCGCTCCGTTATTCGGGTGGTTCGGCCTGGAGAGTTCCTCTCGGCCATAGATCTCGCAGAAGCTTATCTGCACATACCCATCAGGGAAGCTCATCGGCGGTTTTTGCGCTTCGCCCTTCCAATGTGTCACTTCCAGTTCCGGGCATTGCCCTTCGGCCTAGCCACTGCTCCTCGCACCTTCACGAAGCTGATGGTGGTAGTGGCGGTGGCTCTGCGGAAGGACGATGTTCGGGTACATCCATATCTCGACGACTGGCTGATCAGGGCGGATACTCAGGCGGCCTCAGTCGAGGTGACGGCTCGGGTGGTGCAGCTTGTGATAAGGAAGCTTATCATAGTTCAGGAAGGAGCTATAATAGAGGTGAATTGGCTCTGAACAAGCAACCTGTCTTTGCTGGTAGAAATAATAAAACAGAATGTTTCCATAAAAGACTACCAGTCCCAGAATGCACCAGGTTTCAAACAGCCACTAGAAGAGCTGAAGTGGGGAAACGTGTGTTCAATCAGGAGAACTATGAGGTAATCCCCAATCCCTCATCTCCAAGGGCAGGGCTTGATTCAGCACAGCTGAACTGTGCTAGGCTGGAGTGTCCCTCTAAACAAGTTAAAAGTAAAGCCTATTCTACACAGAATCAGAAGATGGAGCAGGAGCAGAGGAACCCAGAGCTCCAGGACAGAGAGAGCAAGAGGCAGCGTGGAAGAAAGAAAAGGAAAGCACCTTGGAGGTCTAAAGGAGTCCATAGCAGTACGTGTGCTGGGAGTCATTCCAGAGGCAAGCATACTCCATTGGACTGGAGGAAACCAGAGGGTGTGGTAACAGAGCCAGGAATCCCCGGACGGCACCTGTGAGGGAGACGGCTGCATTTGGAAGGGGCCCTAAGACCAGTGCAAGAAGGTATGTGAAGAGAGACCCAGTGTCCAGGGATCTTGATTGGAAGGCTGGACATAAAAACTGGACTACATACTGGCCAGGATATCTGGAGAGGGACTCTAACAGCAATGGAAGCTCAGGTATGAACACTGATCTATGCCCTAGCTATTCACCTGGAAGACAGCAGGGAAACAAGTATAGTCCTGAGAGTGCTCCATTAAGAAATTCCACTGAACCAGTCCATGATATTGATTCTATGATAGTTGAAGAAGGAGATATTTTACATCAGAGTGAATACATGGATTGCTCTTTATCTAGGCTTCTGTGGTAATATACTTTCACAAATACACCAACCATCAAAAATAAATATATCCTGTTCTTTTATCTACCAAGAAAAGTTTACAAGAAAGCTCTTGGGTAGGATTTGAGCCACGTATAGAAAGTAAACCAGCCAAGAGGTTTGCAGCTGGTTAATGGTTAGCAATTAAGCCTTGCATAATTGCACATGGGCTCTAAAAGGACACTTCTGGGTGTGTGTGAAAATACAAGAAGTTATCCTTGAAAAAGAACAGTTTTTGATTACTTTTTGGGTTTTGTTTTTGTTTTTGGAGCACTGCTAAAAGGTATTAGCAGGAGCCCACAGAAAGACCTTTCTGTTCCCATCGAGGTCTTTATTGTTTGATTGCTTAAGAAGTTCAGTTGTTGTTCCTGATTTGTTTTCCTAAGTATAATACTGAAAGCAAGTATCCTTCTTTTTGTGCTACCAAGTAAATCTGTGTGGGAGAAATAACCCCATAAATAAAATATATTTTCTTTGCTTAACACTCGAGCAAGCACAACTCATTTATTTGTGAATGGCTGAGTCTGGTATGAATGGACTACATTTCCCACAATCCTTTGCAAGTCATACTAATATTTGCCTTTGCCAAGACTGTGGACATTCTTACCCAGCGCCCCCGTTTACAAGCTGCTAGAGCGACTAGGTTGGGTCATCAACCATGCGAAGAGTCACTTGCAGCCAGTGCAGCAACTTACTTATCTCGGAGCTTTCTTCGACACAACACGAGGATTGGTCTTTCTGCCAGAGAGCAGGGTGTTGAAGATCTTGGAGCAGGTGCGAGCGTTTTTGCTGAGACTGGCTCCTTCGGCGTGGGCCTATTTGCGACTCTTGGGGTCCATGGCGGCAGCATTGGATCTAGTCCCGTGGGCCAGGTTGCATATGAGGCCTCTGCAGAAGGCGTTGCTTCCAGGTGGTCTCCACAGCTTCATCCTCTCTCGCGGAGGCTAGTCTGTCCGGAGCTCGTCCGTCAAAGTCTGGTATGGTGGTTGAATCCTGCACATCTCCGGGCAGGGGTGCCCTTGCAGGATCCTGCGTGGGTGCTAGTGACCATGGACGCCAGTCTCTCGGGCTGGGGAGCTCACTGTCAGTCTCAAGTCGCACAGGGTTGCTGGTCCGAGGAAGAGGCCTCGTGGTCGATCAATCGGTTGGAGCTCCGGGCAGTGCGTCTTGCTCGTCGTCATTTTGAGCGCTTGATCGAAGGGACGGCAGTCCGAATATTTTCCGACAATGCTGTGACTGTTTCCTATATCAATTGGCAAGGCGGTACCAGGAGTGTACCATTGCTCGTCGAATGCCAGGACTTGTTCATTTGGGCGGATAGCCATCTTGTAGCGTTATCGGCGGCGCACGTGGCAGGCAAGGACATCGTGCAAGCCGATTTTCTCAGTCATGTCCTCGATCCGGGAGAATGGGAGCTGAACACGGTGGTTTTTCACGAGCTGACGCTGCGCTGGGGGCAGCCGGTGATGGATCTCATGGCCACTCTCGGCAATGCCAAAGCTCCTCGGTTTTTCAGCAGGTGCAGGTAGCACATGTCGGAGGGACTGGATGCGCTAGTCCAGCCCTGGCCTTTGGACACTCTCTTCTGTACGTCTTTTCCCCCGTGGCCGATGCTGCGACGGATCATTCAGCGTATAGCGAATCACCAAGGCACGGTGATTCTCATTGCACCGGATTGGCCTCGTCGTCCTTGGTATGCCAATCTCGTGCGGCTCTTGATAGCTTCTCCTTGGCGACTTCCGGCTCGGGTCAATTTGTTGAGTCAGGATCCAGTACTCATGCCGCAGGTAGATCGCTTCTTGCTTACGGCTTGGCTCTTTTTTTTTTTTCCCCCCATTAATTTTTTATTAAGAAATCCACAGTGTGAAACAACAAGCATTAACACACAATTTCTTATACAGAACTAGCACACGCTAACATAGCTCAACTACTCACCCCAAAGACACATCGAACTGTATTCATAATAAAACAACCCTTTACACCCCCCCCAAAACCCCCCCTCCCCCCTCAGAGGCTGACTACCATGCTAGCATAATAAGTATACAGTCAAGAGGCATAAGTCTAACAATGGAACATTAATTATCATCAGCTTCATAATCAACATTAGAGTCAAAGGACAGAATCTAAACATCCTATCCTTGCAGGAGAAACTAGACCCCACCCCACTTCTTTTGCAGTGTGCCACAGTCTGATAAACCCTTTACCAAAAATACCCATCAGCGCATTAAGGGGTGGGACCACTAACCCATCTAAAATAAGGGCCCCAGATTTCCTGAAACCGTGCCAACCGCTGCTGACGGAGGGCAGTAAGGCGGTACATTAAGGAAAGATGCGCGACTCTCTGTTGAACTTCCTCTAAAGTGGGCGGAGACACAACCCTCCACTTCCTCACAATCAAGTGTCGCATTGCCCCACACACCACCTTACACCACTTTGATCCTCCTCCCACATTCAACAAGGCCAAACATGGACCAAGATCTATACATTCACCCAGGACCGCTCCCATCCACTCCGCAACCACACCACCTGGGCTGGAGTTTAGGGCATTCCCACCAGATGTGCATAACGGATCCCGACTCCCCACATTCTCTCCAACATAGACCCAGCCCCCCACTCCATTTCTGTATCCTTTGGGGTGTCAAGTGCCACCTATAGAGCACCTTATAGTTTTGCTCCAAAATAGAGCTAGATAGGATCCCCTTGAACAGCCCCTTGTAAACTGCTTCCCAATGGTCCTCATCCCAACACATATGTAAGTCTCGCTCCCACGCTTTTTTGTGGGCCCAGTCCCCCCTATCCCTGGTGTCCATTAGTCCGTATAACCGGGAAATCAGACCTTTGACCACCCCGCCCTCCACTAACCCGTCCAGAACGGCCCCTTGCCCCTCTCCCCCCCAACCTCCCAAACTGTTACAAAAATGACGCGCTTGCACGTATTGATACCTGTCCCCCTCCAGCACCGGGAATTTTCTGTAGATCCTCGAAGGTCACCCAATCCGCCCCATCTTTAAACTGCCCGACATGGCCCAGCCCCTGTCGTGCCCACCTCTGAAAAGTAGGATCACACCTCCCTGAAGGAAAATCGGGATTATCTAACAGGGGCATAAACCTAGAACACCCCCGGTTGCCATACCACCCGGATCGCCATTTCAGCCAATATCGCAGGGTAAGCACTACATAAGGGTTCCCCCCTCCCTGTACCACAGCTCCAACGGCCCTCACCCAAACAATATGAGATAAGCGTCTTCCCCCCCCCCCCTAACCCCAGCTGTTCCAACTCCACCCATTCAGCTGCATCCCGCAATATCCATTCAAAAACCGCCCGCACTCTGGCCGCTTCGTAATATCTACTCAATTGAGGCATCCCCATACCCCCCAAACGTCGAAGTGCATATAGGACGTTCCGGGCCACCCTCGGTCGCCGACCCTGCCACACAAAAAACAAGAGCTTATCCTGTAGCTTACGTAGGTACGACACCGGGACCTCGACTGGCAGGTTCATAAACAGATAAAGGAGTCGAGGAACCAAGATCATCTTAATCAAATCTATTCGACCTAGCCATGAGATCTCGAAGGCCCCCCACCTCTCAAGCTCCCGAAGTACCTTACCCTGAGCAGGCAGATAATTCTCCTGGAATAGATCCCGGCTCTGGCCGGTGAGCTGCACCCCAAGATACCGAATACTAGATTTGGCCCACCGGAAAGGGAAGGACTTCTTCAGAGCCTCCACGGTCTCTCCACCTATTGTGAGATTCAGTATTTCTGACTTCGTAGGGTTCATACGAAACCCTGACAAGGCGCCATAAGTGGTCAATTCCTCTAAAATTTCCGGAAAAGATCTCAAAGGGTCGGAGACAAAAAACAGGACATCATCGGCAAAGAGGGATATCTTATGGTGCTTCACGCCCGTCACTACGCCTCGCACCTCCGCACAGTCTCGTATCCTCTGGGCCAGCGGTTCCATGGCAAGTATAAAAAGCAGGGGGGAAAGTGGGCATCCCTGCCTCGTCCCCCTATGCAATTCAAAAGTTTGGGTGGTAGAACCATTAACTTTTAGGCAGGCTAATGGATGCCGATACAGGGCTCGCACCCAATCCAGAAATGGCCCCACTATCCCCACCCGCTCTAGTGTCACAAATAGAAAGGGCCAGCTCACCCTATCAAATGCTTTTTCAGCATCCACAGCTAGCAATGCCATCTCTGCCCCCGCCCTTCCCCCATGCCATACTAAATTCAACACTCTCCGAATGTTATCAGAGGTGTATCTCCCGGGCACAAAGCCGGATTGATGTGGGTGTACCAACTTCCCCATAAACGGAAGCAGTCTATTCGCTAGGACTCGAGTAAAGATCTTAAGATCGCTGCCCAAAAGGGATATAGGCCTATAAGAGCCACATTCTAAAGGATCCTTCCCTTCTTTATATAAAATACTGACCCCCGCCAACCTCAGGGAGGGTGGCAATATACTATCCCCCTTAACGGAGTTATACATTCTCACCAAAGGCCCAACTAAGCACCCCGCAAAGACTTTGTAAAAGCGATTGGGAAACCCATCCATGCCTGGGGTCTTATGGGCTCTCAGGCCTTTAATCACTGTCAGGACCTCATTCTCCCCAATAGGAAGTGAGAGACCCTCCGATTCCGCATTATACAAACTAGGCAATCGGACAGTATCTAAAAAATCCTTGATCGCGGCCTCTGGTACTACAGTTTCCGGCGTATAAAGCTCCCGGTAGTACTGGACAACCCGGTCTTCAATCTCTTTCCCTAGCCACAGCAGTCTGCCCTCTTTCCCTCTTACCTTCAATATAGCATTCCTGGCAGCCAATTTCTTGACCCGACGCGCCAACATCCTACCCGCCTTATTGCCGAATTCAAGAAACCTTTGCTGTAGCATGTTTAATTTGTGCCTGATCTCCTGCATATGCAATTCACTCAATTCCAACTGTGCCTTTCTCAACTGCCCTTTCACGGATACATCCTGCGACCCCCGCTTCAGACGCATTTCCAGCTCACCAATCACAGCCAACAATTCCGATTGCTTTTCCAACCGCAATTTCTTTTTAAGGGCACCTAGAGCTATCAACCTCCCGCAGACCACCGCCTTCAGACAGTCCCAAACAATTCCCGGTGAACATTCCCCATTATCATTCATGAGCAAGTACTCTTCTACGTCTCTCCGTATTTGTTTCACTACCTCCGCATCATCTAACAGGGACTCATTCAACTTCCACCACCGCTTTGTAGGTCTCGAGTTCCCAAGTTGTAAAGTACAAACAGGGGCATGGTCCGACCACGTCCGTTCTCAAATTTCACAAGCCGCCACTCCGGCCAGCAACGATTTATCAATAAACAACATATCAATCCGAGAATACACCCCATGCACGGAAGAGAAGAACGAATAGTCCCGCTCGCCATAATGCACCTCCTGCCAAAGGTCCACCACCTCCAGGGTTTCCATCATACGCTTCAAACGGAAGCGATGCTTCCGCGTCATGGACGATGCACCTCTTGAGGTATCTACTAAAGGATTGAGGGCCACATTAAAATCCCCCCCCTAAAACTAGCTGCCCTTCCCCCTTATTTACAAGAACTGCCTCCAGTTCCCCAAAGAAGGCTGCCTGGTCAGTGTTGGGAGCATAGACACTAGCCAAAGTATACAGCTGCTGTCCCCATCGTAACTTGACCAACACATACCGCCCCCCTTTGTCCCTAATCACCTCCTCAACCTTCCCCAGCACCCTGTTGGACAACAATAGTCCCACTCCTCTTTTTTTCTTTTCCAACTTATTGGAAGCAAAATATTGTTGTGGGAAGCGAGGGTGTCGCATGCGACCTTCGTCTTTAGGGAGCAAGTGGGTCTCCTGAACAAAAATTACATCCCCCTCCAATCTAGAACACTCTTTAAAAAGCAATTGTCTCTTATAGTAGGAGTTCAGACCCCTAATATTGATAGTCACCAACTTAAGTGCGGCCATAGACTCTCCCCTTCACTCCATAAGCCAGAGCCACCCCCGTCTCCCCGTTAACCCTTCCCCCCCTCCCCCTCCCCCCCTCCCCCATCGCACCACCCGATCCAGCAAGTAGATCGGTTCCAGGTCACGTCAATCAGGACAGCCACCCTGCTCACTGCTTAAACCCTTCCCCGGATACATATACACACCTCTATACTTACCCGCTTATTAATATAGTCATTCCATTCACTCACTCAATTCCCCCACCCTCGAACCTCTCACACCCCAGCAATAAAATACGAATAACCCCTGCAGCAGACACAATACTAAGACCCCAAAAGATTTACTTGGCAACAGATAAAATTCCAAATGTACCCCCTTTCTTTTTTTTTTTTAATTTGTGTTTGTATTCTTTGTATTTGTATGTGTATTACCCCTCCTCAGCATCCCCTCCCCACACCCTTCACACAGACCCAACCGGGTTACCAAACCAATATTTAGGTCCATCAAACTGGTACACCACAGTTCAGGTGGCCAACTCTGCAGGCTGCAAGGCTGGCTTCGTCTTCCGTAGCCTCCGCTCCCTGCCGGACACTCTACTCCAACTCGTCTAGGGTTGTTTGGAGGGGTCTCCACCCTCTCTCGCTCTCTGGTCGCCTGGTGCAGATGCCGGAAGATTGGTCCATCCCGCCTGCTTCAGTCCTGTAATGGCTGCCTCTACTGTGTGTGCCACATAGGATTTCGTGTTAATAGTAAACTGTAGGCCCACAGGAAACAGCCACCGGTAGCGCACATTCTCTTCACGAAGCCGCTTCGTCACCTGCTGGTATTCCCGGCGCTTTTTCATAGTGATACTAGATAGGTCAGCAAATACTTCCACATCTGCCCCATGCCAGTTGAGTTTCCCCAACTTCCGAGCCGCCTTGAACACCAGCTCTTTGGACCGATATTCATGCAGGCAGCAGACAATATCTCTGTCTCTATTATCACGCCTCGGGCCCAAAGACCGATGAGCCCGATCCACTCTGAGACACACCCCTTCTACATCCATGTCAGCAGCTTTCAGAACAGCGCTACAGAACTCTTCCGCTAGAGCAACATAGTTGACAGCTCCGTCCTCTTCCGGGAGGCCCCGTATTCGGATGTTCGAGCGGCGGGAGCGGTTTTCAAGATCCTCCAGTTTTTGTAATATGTCGCCGTGTGCTTCCTCCAGCACGGCGGTTTGCTGGGCCGCAACCCCGAGCTGTTCATCATGCTCCTCTGCTCTATTTTCCAGCTCTTCTAGCCGGGTGCCTAGTATTAGCATATCGCCTTTCAATTCCTTAAATCAGTTCTGAACCTCCAACTTAAAGGTGGATATCTCTGATTGTGTAGATTCAAACCAGCTTTTCAGATCTGCGTGCAAGCTCTGGATTTCACCAGCATTGCCCGTCGCGCCACCTCCAACTCCATCTCCCGCCTCCACCCCTGCACTGCCACCAGCCGCCATCTTGTTGACAGGTGTCTTCACTCCTACTCCCCCTTTGAAGGAGAAGGTTTTTAAGTCCATCCCAGTCTTTTTGCCAGCCATCCCTTCACAAAGGTGTGCCAGGTCAGCCACCCAGCACGGCGGCAAGGCCACTTAGTTATCTCCGCAGGGCCCACTCCTGTAATCCAAACCCTTAAGTTGTATTCCACTGCCCTATTTAGGGCTCAACTGATGGACAATCAGCGTAGCTTGGAACAGCCCTGAGAGTTCCAGAAGGGGCCAAAGTAGATGCTCAAGGAGAGAGGGCCGAAAGGTGTGCACAGTGGGTCATAAGCATATCATATACTGCAGTAACTGAGCTCCCTCTTGTTATATCCGGGGCCCTTACACTGATCTAGATTGCTAAGCTGCAGTTCCAGCTCTCGCAGGGGTCAAATCTGCACCAGGCCCGGTCTTCTCAGCTGCCCCTTACACCTTAGTGCTGCCACGCGGTCTGGTAGCGCCAACGCCACCAGAAACTCCGCTCTGATTCAGCCGCGAGGGAAAATCTTCGCCGCACCGTTCGCTCGCGGCCAGCCGCACAGCGCCCCACAACTCTGGGGCTCTCCCCCAAACAGACTGCACTTAAGCACTCCGGACTCCGCCGGTGTCTGTAGTGAGGAGAGGGGAGGAAGCACCTCAAAACCCGCCGCTGTTCACTGTGTTCACACTCTGTTGGCCTGAGTTGCGCTGCGTGCAGCTGCGGTTGGTTTAAACTCTGTCGGATTGCTCAAAAGGTGCCTCCGATCTCACTCCTGTCTCACTACCTTCTTTTTCTACACCGGGGGGATGCTTATTACTCCTTTTGCAGGGTAAGTCGGCAGAGCCTGTCTAGGACACCGCCATGCTGCCTGGTGACGTCACCGGAAGTCCTCTACGGCTTGGCTCTTGAAGGGAATTGCTTAAAACGCAGAGGTTACTCGGATTCCTTGGTGGCTACCTTGCTTCGGTCTAAGCGACCTACGACTTCGCTCGCCTACGTTTGCGTCTGGGTGTTTGAGGATTGGTGTACACAACGGAATCTTCGACCTATGTCTTCTACATTACCACAACTGCTCTTGTTTCTCCAAGATGGCTTAGATAAGGGTTTGGCTTTCAGTAGATTGAAGGTGCATTTGGCGGGATTAACTTGTTTTAGAGGACCGGTGCAGAGTCGCCGTCTCTCAACGCATGGTGATGATCAACGGTTTTTTCGGGCGGTCAGGCTTATTAGACCTCCGTTACGTTGGGTGGTACTGTCTTGGGATTTGAATCTGGTTTTGGAGGCTTTGACGCATCCGCCGTTTGCTTCGGCTTCCTCGGAACGGGTGAAAGAAGTTTCATGGAAAACAGCTTTCCTAGTGGCCTTGTGTTCGGCCAGACGGATTTCAGACTTGCAAGCTCTGTCCTGTCGCGAACCCTACCTTCAGTTCTTGCCAGAGAAGGTCCTATTACGGACGGTGCCTTAGTTTTTGCCTAAGGTGGTGTCTGCCTTTCATGTTAATCAATCGGTGGCGTTGCCAGTTTTCTCCAATCTCTCAGGTTCGCCGATGGATCGTTCTCTCCGTAAATTGGATCTGGGACACGTCTTGAAAAGTTACCTGAAGATTACGAAGCCTTTTCGCAGGTCCGATAGGTTATTTGTTCTGTTTGCCGGTCCGAGGAAGGGTCAAGCGGCTTCCAAAGCCTCGATTGCCCGATGGGTGAAGCGGGCTATTGGTGCAGCTTACGAAGCTGGAGGGAAAGCGCCTCCTGAAGGACTGAAGGCTCATTCCACTCGTTCTCAAGCCACTTCCTGGGCAGAGTATGCGTTTGTGCCTCCAGTGGATATCTGTAGGGTGGCGACGTGTTCATCTTTGCATACGTTTGCAAAACATTACAGGTTGGATGTTCAAGCCAGAGAGGATGCGAAGGTAAGGGCTTCAGCGATTATCGCAGGTCTTGCGGGTCCCTCCCGGATTTAGGTACTGCTTTGGTACTGCCCTAGTGGTTCCCTGGACTGGCCCGCAGAAGTGAAAAGGAAGGTGAAATTAGGTCTTACCTGCTAATTACCTTTCCTTGAGCTCTCTCCGGGCCAGTCCAGGGCCCACCCCTTCTTTGGTTTGTCTACCGGAGCGCAAGAGTGCTAAAAGATTCCATTTTTTTCTTCGGATAGGCGTAACTTTGGGGCTTCTTCAACTGTGTGCAAAGGAGGTGTTTTCCTGTTTTTTATTTCAATTTCCAAAAAGAAAACCCCCCCCAAAATAACAAAAACAAACCCATACAATCGTCTGTACGGGCTCATATGGGCGTGGAACTCACATAGCGTTTGGCGTGTGTAGTTCATTCCTAGAGAATATGGCGATTTATCAGTTCCTATGTTGGCCTTTTCGTTTCAGATGTTGCATTGGCTGCTTTGTCAGACGAAGACTGGAACATTGACCTCAGGGGGAGTGGCTTAGGCTCTCAAGAAATCTTGAAGTATTCAGTCCTCAGCTGCTGAAGGGGATTGATTACCCTAGCGTTTCCCTGGACTGGCCCGGAGAGAGCTCAAGGAAAGATAATTAACAGGTAAGACCTAATTTCACCTTCTGCACTCAGAATGCTATCAATACATAGTTGTTTCTTTCAGCCAATTTGGTTCCCAGTATTTTCACCAAATGCCTCTTGATGGCTGCTCACTTGCATGAGGAGTAATTTAGCTTTTCCATATCTCGGTGACTTCTGATTGTGAATCTAGCTCTAATGCTCAGAGCTGAATATGCTGCCTTCAGAGCCTAAGGGGTATGTTTACTAAACTGCGGTAATGTTACAGACCGCGCGGTAGGTAACAACCCGCGCGGAAGCGTTCCGCGGCGCGGTAAACACTGAGGAGGGAGGAGAGAGGGTGGAGAGCTAGGGTCAATGGGCGGGGAGTGGGTGTGGAGAGGCTCCCTGCACACTAACACGCTGAACTGAAGGGCTGAATCCTACCGCGAATGAAAACCTGCCGTTAGATGCACATTTGCAGGAGAGAGAAACCATTTCAGTGTCAGCAATGTAGGGCATAGGCAGGGAGCCCGAGAAAGGTGATAGTAGTGTTCCATCTGCAGCAACAGCATAGTAGCAGTGTACGAAGGGCCACTATGGTGATGGTGCAAATGGGGCATAGGGGGACTCCAGGTGGGACATGCAGTGGGGGCAACTGGGGCACAGGGTGGACTAGGCGGTTGCCTAGGTGGCACATAGGAACGCGGAAAATGGACACCAGCAAGACAGCAACAGACCAGGGTCAAACATGCCCATGAGTCTGTGTCCCACAGTGTCCCATCCATGGGACATTACCCAGCAGGAACCCCAAGGGGCACATAACATTGATAGGCAGTGCCGGGGGAAGCACCCCTATGTAGGCATCCCTACCCCAGAACTCACACCTTAGGCAGCCGCCTACCTGCCCCCTGGATGGCCTAGGACTGCACACCACCGGCACCAGCATATGGTCATGGTGGCATGGCAGGGAGGGGGTGTTTGTGCTGGAGGGAGTAGTGGCATCCACCTGCAGGGGACCTAGCCCATGCCCTGTACCAGTACGTGGTGTGCAGTGCAACAGAAGAGGTCTGGCTGGGGAATGTAAGGGTTGCCCCAGGGACCACTATGCTGCTGTGGCAACAGTGTGGTGCAATACACTCAGCCAGTATGTCCAAGAGCAAAAGGTTCAAGTCCCATCTGTGGATCCTGCAGAGCATCACCCCATAGTTTTATCCCACATTGCAGCCACAACATGTGCAAACCCCAATGCAGCGGTGCACAGGGGTACAAACACCCACTCACACAGGCTCCACTATCCACAGCCTCATGGAGTGTCAGGCTGTTGGCCCCAGCACAGAGCTGCAGTTATCACCAGAGCACTACTACTACCCCCTGCACAGTTTAGCAGTGTCGGCACTGTGCTCAGGACCAGTGTGGTGGGCAGGGTTGTCAACCACCTCTATCTCTGCACAATGCTGAGATAGGTGTGGGAGTGTGCATATGTCTATCCATTGTTTTGTTTCTGCCAACACCTCACTGAGCCCACATTTCTCACACTGTTTCCAGCGTTAGCCTGCAAATGTGCATAATGAGGAGCAAGGTATTGTGGGTATGGCCCAGACAGGGCGGATTGGCCAGGATGCATCTGCACAGGGTGGAGGGCAATGGCTGGGACACTGTAGTGCTCGACCAACACCTGCATGGGCAGGGTGGCCACAGCATGTCACGCTGGTAGGTCGCTCGCTCTCTGATCGAGCAGTGACCATGGCATGTCCATGTTCCCACTTAGTGCCGCACATTATTTGTCTCTAGTGATACCTGTGTGTTCCTGGTTCTGGGGCCCAATCACGGAGATACCTGCTTGGTGTTTGTGCTGTACATCCCACCTCTGGGTGCACAGGGTTCCCCCATGAGCATGCACTATGGACTGGCTAGTGGGCTGTCTGCAGTTAGTCTGTGCATGGTGGGGCCACCCTGTAGGATGCTGCAGGTGCAGTCTGATTGTGCTGGCGGATGGCAGACTGTGGCGTGGAGCCTTCCCCTGCCCACCCCAATCATCACTGCTGATCTGCCATGGTCACATGTATGGCTCTGGCCCATCAGCCCTGGAGGGCTGTCATCGGCCAGCAGGACTGTGGTTGCTGGTATTACAGCCATTCCGCAGGGTTCAGGCACCTGTCCTACCACACCCTCATCTACAATAGGGGTGATTGTGGGCCCCTTGGGGTATATAATGCATACCACTTAGACCCATAGAGGCAGTGCTGCCTAAACCTCATGCGAGTCTAGCCCCTCCCCCTTCAGCGCCGCACCCTGATAACAGATACCCATGGCAGCCAGACCTTGACACTGCGTACACACTAATCTGAGTGGTGTCCAGTCCCACAGGACCACATGTGACTGCAGAACCCAGATGGCAACAGAAGTACTTTCAGTTGCACTGGTGGGAGCACCTGTCACACACTGGTAGTGATGGGGATGTGCAGCAGGACCTATCTCTAGCACCACATGTACTGTGGACCTAGTGCTGGGCGCCCATCCTATCCCTCAGGGTGAACATGGAATCTGCACAATGGCATGGTCTGTAGCTACTCTGTGCCAGTATCACACACTGTCAGTCCATCTTACCACACTGCAGTACTGGTGAGGTGCAGACCCCATTTGGTGGTCAGCTGTAGGCTGCTGTTCTGTGTGTGCAATGCATCATGGGTGCTGGTGGGGTTACCCTATCCTGGCACACAGAGCAGACAGTTTGTGCAGTGACCTGCAGTCTGTCTGTACCCAGCCAGTGCTGTGCAACAAGCCATAGAGGTATAGCCTACTGGTTAGTACACTGATGTTCTAGGCCAGAGCTACTCACATCCAGTCCTGGAGGTCCGCAACCCTGCAGGTTTTCGGGATATCCCTAATGAATCTGCATGAGATATATATGCATTAGAGATATCCTGCCATCCTGACTGGTTTGTGGCCCTCCAGGGCTGGATTTGGAGACCCCTGCCTTACACCTCTGTCATTTACGATTGTGAGTGGGCAAGGTGCAGATGTCCAAGACATCAAAAAGGTTAGATAGAATTTGTCACATTCCTCCTTGCTTCTCACCACCACCCAAATATTGTCTATTAGACAACTTTATGGTGGTGGTGAGAATCGAGGAGGAATGTGACACATTCTGTCTACCCTTTTGATGTCTGACATCTGTACCTTGCCCACTCACAATCGTAAATGAGACGTGTAAGGCAGGGGTCTCCAAATCCAGCCCTGGAGGGCCACAAACCAGTCAGGTTGGCAGGATATCTCTAATGCATATATATCTCATGCAGATTCATTAGGGATATCCCGAAAACCTGCAGGGTTGTGGACATTCAGAACGGGAGTTGAGTAGCTCTGTTCTAGGCAGTGGTCATGAGGTTCGATTCCTTGTTGTTCCTTCCTGTCCATGTCTGATGTTTTGCATGCCTGTGACAGTCATCTCTTTGCAGATCTGTGCTGCCAGCCCATAATACCCTCACCACAGTTGCCATCACTCCCTATACGGCATTATAAGGCACCTTATTAAGCACAGTACAAGGCACGTCATAAGGCACCTTAGTAGGCACAGTACAAGGCACGTCATAAGGCACCTTACTAGGCACAGTACAAGGCACGTGTCTTGTACTGTGCCTACTAAGGTGCCTTGTAACGTGTCTTATGACGTGCCTACTAAGGTGCCTTGTGACGTGCCTTGTACTGTGCCTACTAAGGTGCCTTGTAACGTGCTTTATAACGCGCGTTAGCCTAAGGCGCCTTGAAATGCGTGTTAACTGACACAGCTTGCCATAATGATGCACCGCCCATTCCCTTATATAGGAATCCAGGGAACCTAACGCGGGGAACGTTACCGCAGTTTAATAAACATACCCCTAAGTTTCATTAACTTTAAAGTTAACACTCCTGCAGATGAACATTTTGTTAAGAGGCTATTCTAGACTTGATGCAAGCAAATGCTTTTCTGCCAAGACATGTTGCAAATATTAATGCTTCCTGACAAGAATATTCAATACTCTTCCCAGACGTGAAATTTTACTGAAACTGAGATTGGACTTCTGTGTGCACAGATGACAAAATAAGCTTACATTGCTCAATGGATATTGGCATGTCACAGAATTGTCTGCCAAAATCACGGTTCTGATTGGTTGAAATAAAGCATTGTAACACTGAATATTCAAAATCCAATGTATGGTAATAACTAGAATGCATAAGTGTAGTTTGGCGGGGGTATGGGGGGCAGTAGTCCTGCCAAATAATGATGATCTGGTACCCGTGCCCCCACTTTCAGTATGCTTTCTTACCCTTTGCCCCTCCAAAGTAAGAAGGCAAACTACACTGATGCTAGAATGATACTGTACCTGAATGTAACTCGCCTTGATCATCTTGAAAGGCATGAGCTAAATACTAATAATGTCTGTTTGATACCAAAATTTATAACTCATGCCTTGACAAATTTTCCTTGAATTTAGGAGTGAGCCTGAATACTTCCCCCCTGTGTCCACTGGAGTTGAGAATCGAGGGTGGGGGTAGGGGGTGGTGGGGGTAGTGGATGAGATCGCTTCTAAGGTGTACCACAGCGTTTAGGCTGTGCTTTGCTTCGCTTCATATGGAGCCATCGCACGTTATATTCAGATCCCAATGCAACACCCCTCTGTTTCAAAAAAGCCTTCAACCTCCCTTCTGCTTAACATTGCCACCCTCACCCACCTCTCTGCTTACTGCTCTGAGTTTTTACCTACTGTCCATGGTCTCTGCTTAAGAGTGCCTGTGCTTGTCCTACTCTTGACAATATGGTTCCTTTCACTCTTTTTTTTATTTTTTTTATGGGTTTTATGATATAAACCACTTTGCTACTGCTGTGAAGGGCAGTATATCAAATTTTAATAAACATAAATATAAGCATAAGGCCTTTTCCTCATCAACTCTATGCAGAAACTACGTGCTAGAGCCAAGTACTAAAGTTCTAGTGCAGGGTTTCCTAATGCAAGCTTAATGCAGACTTTTTGTGCAGTGATGCTCTAAGCAAATGGCTTGTAAATGAACTGTGCAAAAGTAAGCGCTGAACAGGAAGGGCATGCTAGGTATGTGCACAGGAATCTGTGTTAAGTCTGATACCTATGCACATAAACTAGATTGCTTAATTGTCAACTGTTGTGAAATTTGGCATTTCACCTCACATGACCAAGTCAGATTGCCCAGTCATGATTCCCAACCAACCCTGACACTATGGTGGCCAGGTCGCCCTGAATCCATTGTCCCACCCCCACACCAAATTACCTTGATGGCCCAATTGACCCTACACCCCCCACCTTGGAAGCCTTCAACTCACCCCCACTGGTACCATAACAGCTGGGGAACAGGAATGATGCCCACATGCTCCCTGCCCCCCCATACTGCCATTGTAGAAAATGTCAGCTCTTTACCCAATGTGGTGCATCCTGGGGTCAGATGTTGCCATTTTCTAAGATGGAAACATGAGGGTGGGGCGCCTGTGGACATCATTCCTGTACTATTTACATTACCAGATTTGGGGGGGGGGGATATTGGAATACTTTTGGGGGTTAGGAGTGGAACCACTGGGCCACCAGGATAATTTTTGGAGTTTTGGGGGGGGGGAGGGGGGAGGAAGGGGTTGGAGCTCACCGGGCATCCATAGTGTTGGGGTTTGGTAAAGGGGGCTGCAATTGGGCAATCTCTTGGTCATCTGATGTGAAGTTAAAACTTCACCTCAGATCTTTTTGCTCCCTACTGCTTCTTTATGCCTGTCCGAAGCTGACAAAGATTCAGTGTTGAGTAAAAACAACAAAACAACAAAAAACAAAAAACAACCCTTTGCTAATTCTCAAGGAATAAGCAAGAAGTTAGTCCTCACATATGGGTTAGGTCAGCACCGACGGAGCCTGCGCAGAGCATTTCTCCAGCTTTTAAAGAGAGCCTTTGGGATATGCTACCATGCATGTGTGATCGTCTTCCTGCCCAAGGGTGCCATCTTACTCAGTCTCCTTTTTTTTTCTGCGGAGCCCAACTGACATCTGTTCTGTTTCCCTGGAAAAATCCTTGCTAATTTTCCTTAAAATAGTTCCCTGGTTTGTGTACCGGCTCCTCTTCCTGCCTCGAGCCGGAACTGGAGCTGTTCTTGGCTCCTTTTGCCTCACCTAGCATTCATGCCCTTTTTTTTGCATGGGGGTAGTCAACCCCATCTGGATGTTCCCCACCATATTTTATATATTGTAAACCGCCCCGATGTAATGGGGGAGGGGTGGTATATCAAGTGTGAAATAAACAATAATTAACAATATATTCCCTGTTGGGTTCAAAAAATGCGACCGCTGCAGTCAAACCATGTCAATCATTGACACCCACCACTGCTGCCTGGGCACGGACCATGACAGCACGTCCTGCGACCTCTGCCAAGCTATGATGCCTAAAACTAATAAAGAGATCAGAATTGCAGGATAAACTGATCCCCAGGTCTGACTCGGCAACGGCCTCTCTGACGCCGAGCTCCAAGCCTAGCACTTCCTGTGAGGCCCGAGTGGTCTGGTTGTCAGTCGGGCCACAGAGCGTGCAACCCTCCTTTTGCAGCACCTGGGGTTCATCAACTACTCCAAATCCCATCTCTTTTGAGCCCAAAGCCTGGAATTCATAGGTGCTCAGTTGGACATGTTACAGGTCAAGGCCGTCCTTCCAGGAGAGAGGCAGAACACCTCAGGCGACTGGCAGGAGAGGTACAATGCTGCTGATCAGTGCCGGTTCGTCGTCTCTTCCTCCGCCTACTGGGCCATATGGCCTCAATGGTCCATGTCACGCCTTCAGCCTGCTTACACATGCGGACAGCCCTGTGGTGCCTATGCTTGCAGTGGACTCAGGCCACAGGGACAGGGTCAGGGTTACCCACCAACTGGCAGAGTCCCTTAACTGGTGGCAAAATTGTGCCACCTCCAGGCGAGAATGCGCTTCCAGGCACCTGTGCTGCAAAGGACCCTGATCTCGGATGCCTCCCTCCTGGATTAGGGGACACATTGTGGAGACCACCGCACACAGGGCAGATGGTCTCAGGAGGAGTCACTCCTACAGATCAGTCTCCTGGAGCTCAGGGCTATCTTCTTGGCCCTATGAGCATTCCGTCACCACCTGCGATGCTGGTCTGTGCTGATCCAGATGGACAACCAGGTCACCATGTTTTATATCAACAAGCAGGGGGCACAGGTTCATACTCTCTCTGCCAGGAGGCAGTGGCCCTTCTGTCCTTCGTAGTATGTAACAGCATGCTTCTGCGAGTGATGTACCTCCTGGGCCAGGTCAGCTGTCTAGCAGACAGGCTGAGCAGAGTCCTTTGCCCACACGAGTGGTGCTTAAACTCCAGAGTAACAAAGCAACTCTTCCACCTCTGGGGCAGGCCCATGATTGATCTATTCCCCTCTCCTGACAACATGTAGCTACTCTGCTTTTGCTCCCATCAGCTACACCCGGAGAGAGTGGTGGCAGATGCCTTCCTGATATCGTGGTCTGAGGGTCTAATCTATGCTTTCCCACCGACCTCCAGTTGCCAGGACCCTTATCAAGGTTCAAAGCGAAAGTGCATCAGTTATACTGATTGCCCCCAGGTGGTCCAGGCAACCTTGGTTGCCTCTGCTGCTTTCCCTGTCAGTGGCACTCCCAGTTCCTCTGGGCCGAACCCTGGACCTCCTATCTCAGGAGGAGGGATCCCTCCTGCATCCCAATCTGGGGTCACTAACACTAACAGCGTGGCTGCTGAAAGGGTAGCATTGGCCCCTTTTAATCTTCCAGGAGAAGTCTTGATCCTACTGGCTTCCTGAAAACCCTCTACTAGACGGGTTTAGGCCTTTAAGTGGAGAAGGTTCTTTGCCTGGTGTGCAGAAAGGGAGGAGATTCCCTTCTCCTGCCATGTGCAACTAGTACTTAATACCTATTGCATCTGTCACACAATGGGCTGAAATTTAACTTGGTGAGGGTACATCTGAGCGCCATAGCCACTCACTATCACCTTATCGAGGGAAAACCTCTCTCAAGCCAGCCCTGGTCTCCAGGTTCCTCCAGGGTCTCCTGTTATCCAAACCCCCTCTCCGCCCTCCAGCGGCAGTGTGGGACCTCAATGTGTTGCTCTCCCAGCTTGCCAAACTGCTGTTCGAGCCCCTGCCCACTTGCCACCTGTGGTACCTGTCTTGGAACGTGGCCTTTCTGGTGGCCCTCACGTTTGCTCGAAGAGTAAGCGAACTCCAGGCCCTGGTGGCAGATCCACCATATACAAGGTTCTACAAGAACGTGCTCCATACTCACCACAAATTCCTCCCAAATGTGGTATTTCCTTTCTACTTCAACCAAGAGGTGGTCCTCCCCACCACCTTCCTGCAGCCTCACGCCAGCAAGGAGGAACTAGTACTTCATACACTAGATAGCAAACAGGCCCTGTCCTCCCACTTGCAGCAGATTCAGGCCCATCAGAGCTCCTCAGCTTTTCGTGTCTTATGACCTCAGCAGACTGGGGCTCTCTGTGACTAAGCAAACTCTGTCCACTTGGGTGGTGGACTGTATTTGCCCTCGCCTATGAGTGAGCTGGCCTCTCCCTCAAGCACCAGATCACAGCGCATTGCATGAGGGCGATGGCCTTGTCGGTGTTCAACCTCCACTCGGTGCTGGTGATGGAAATCTGCAAGACCGCCACATGGTCTTCAGTTTATATGATCACAGCTCACTACTGCCTGGAGAGTGAGTCCCGCAGGGACAGTGTATTTGGCCAGGCAGTATTTTGTAATAATCTTGGGGTGTAGGCAGCTCTTGCCCTCTGACCCTTCTGTGTTCAGGCTATTGGAGTGATAGTATTGCTGGATGCTAGGGTCTTGCAGAGTCTCTCTCAGTGGGGACTCGCCACGATTTGTCACGATTGATGCTGTTGTGGTTTGATCCTTAGCAGCCTGGAGCTAGGGAGTCCCATATGTGAGGACTGACTTCCTGCTTTTTCCTGGAGAAAGCATAGTTATTCACCTGTAACAGATTTTTTCCAGGGACAGCAGGAATCAGTCCTCACAACCCTCCCTTCTCCCCTAGGAATTGCCTCCCTACCTTGTGTTAGTTTTTACTGCCATCCTTGCTATGTCATCTGACTGAGCAAGATGGCACCCTTGGGCAGGAAGGGGGACCACGCATGCGTGGTAGCATGTCCCAAAGGCTTTCTTTGAAAGCTGGAGAAATACTCTGCGGTCTCTGTCGGCATCAACATCACCCATATGTAAGGACTGATTCCTGCTGTCCCTGGAGAACATCTGTTACAGGTGAGTAATTATGCTATTTTTGCAAAGTTTTTTTTTGTGTTTTTGCTTACAGTTTTCCTGTGCTATCATCTTTTCTGCATCAGGGAGCAAAACTAGCATTGGAGAATATCTAAGAAAATGCTACGCAATAGCCCAATTTGCTGCATCGAATCCTATGTCCCTAAAGGAATCGAGAGCTTCGTAAATTACAGGCAAATAGAAACATAGAAACATGACGACAGAAAAAGACCACATGGCCTATCTAGTCTGTCCTTCCATAACTACAACAGTCCCCTTTTTACCTTTAGAGATCCTCTGTGTTTGTCCCATGCTTTTTTGAATTCAGTTACTGTCCTCATCTCTACCTCCACTGGGAGACTATTCCACGGATCCACTACTCTTTCCGTAAAGAAATATTTCCGCATATCACTCCTGAATCTATCTCCCTTCACCCTCATCCCATGTCCCCTCGTAGCAGAACTTGCTTTCAATTGAAAGAGGCTCTTTCCCTGAACATTTATGCCACGGAGGTATTTAAACATCTCAATCATATCACCTCTATCCTGCCTTTTCTCTAAGGTGTACATATTAAGATCCTTCAGTCTGTCCTCATATGCTTTATAATGAAGACCACTAATCACTTTAGTAGCCACCCTCTTCACCAACTCCATCCTGTTCATATCCTTTTGAAGGTGCGGTCTCCAGAATTGCACACTATACTCCTAATGAGGTCGCACCAAAGACTTATAGAGAGGCATTATCACCTCTTTTTTTCTGCTAGCCATTCCTCTCCGTATGCACCCAAGCATCCTTTTAGCTTTTGCCGTCGCCTTTTCTACGTGTTTAGCTACTTTAAGATCATCAGACACAACCACGCCTAGGTCCCGCTCTTCTTTAGTGGACAAAAGTACTTCACCCCTATACTATATTGCTCCCTTGGATTGCTGCAGCCCAAATGCATGACCTTACATTTTTTTAACATTAAATCCCAGCTGCCAAATTTTAGACCATTCTTCAAGCTTAGCTAGATCCCTCCTCATGTTATCTACCCCTTCCTGGGTGTCTACTCTATTGCAGATTTTGGTATCATCCGCAAACAGGCAAACCTTACCTGAAAGCCCTTCCGCTATATCACTAACAAAGATGTTAAAAAGAATCGGACCAAGGACAGATCCCTGGGGCACACCACTGATAACATCCTTCTCCTCAGAGTGAGCTCCATTTACTTGTACTCTGTCGCCTCCCACCCAACCAATTTCTCACCGAAGCAGTAACTTTAGGGTCCATCCCTAGGGTGCTCAGTTTGTTTATAAGTCGCCTGTGAGGAACAGTGTCAAAGGCTTTACTGAAATCTAAATACACCACATCTAGGGCTCTCCCTCGGTCCAACTCCCTGGTCACCCAATCAAAGAAATCAATCAGATTTGTCTGACAAGACCTGCCTCTGGTGAATCCATGCTGCCTCGGATCCTGTAATCCGCTGGACTTCAGAAACCTCACTATTTTCTCTTTCAGCAGCGTTTCCAATAATTTACTCACCACCGAAGTTAAACTAACCGGCCTGTAGTTTTCAACCACATCCTTACTTCGGTTTTGTGTAAAAGCACCACATGAGCCTCTCTCCAGTCCTTTGGCACCACTCCCGACTCCAACGAGGCATTCAAAAGGTCAGTCAGTGGAGCTGCTAGAACGTCCCCAAGTTCCCTCAGTATTCTCGGGTGTATCCCAACCGGTCCCATCGCTTTGTCTACTTTAAGTTGAGATAGTTTCTCACGAACAGTCTTTTGAAAATTGTTCAAGATGTCCATTGCTTCTGTTCCTATTTGTGGGTGTTTTCTGAGGTCCTGCTCCTGGTTCTTCATCTGTGAACACAGAACAAAAATATTTGTTAAGCAATTCCGCTTTATCCTTATCAGCTTCTACATATTCCTCCCCTGCACCCTTGAGTCTGACAATACAACTCTTGCCCTTCCTCTTCTCAGTAATATATCTGAAAAATGTCTTATCCCTCCATTTTATTGCATTGGCTATTTCCTCCTCCTTTTGAATCTTTACCTTCCTGATTACTTTGCTAGTTTCTCTAAGTTTTTCCAAATACAGATGCCTGTCTTCCTCTCTCTGTGATCTCTTGTATTTCATGAAGGCCTCCCTCTTTTTCTTCACTTTTTCAGCTACTTCTTTCGAAAACCATAGCGGTCTCCTTTTCCTTTTATCTTTATTTACCATTTTAACAAAAAGGTTGATTGCCCTTAAAATATCCCCTTTCAGTTTTTCCCACTGTGTTTCTACATCCCTCAGCTGTTCCCATCCAACTAACGACTCCCTGAGGTATTGGCCCATCTTCGCAAAGTTAGTCTTCCTAACGTCTAAGATCCTCGCCTTTGAATGGATTCTAACAGCCCTAGTCCTAATACTGAACCACACCATCTGGTGATCACTGGATGCAAAATGATCTCCCACTACAACATCAGAAACACTTTCACCATTGGTAAGCACAAAGTCCAGTATGGCCCCTTCACGTGTGGGGTCTGTTACCAATTGCCTGAATAGTTCTCCCTGTAGAGAATCCAGGATCTCCTTACTTCTAGATGATACTGCAGCAGGAATGTGCCAATCAACATCTGGCATATTGAAATCTCCTATCAGTAGCACTTCCCCTTTCCTAGCAATGCTGCGCATGTCTTCAATTAACTCTCTGTCCACCTCTTCCTCTTGTGAGGGAGGTCTGTATATGACACCAATGTAAATAGATTTCTCTTTCCCTCTTTCTAGTTTAACCCACAATGCCTCCCTTCTCCCTTTTAAGCTCTGTAATTCCAAAGCTTTAATAGTAGTTTTTACATATAGTGCCACTCCTCCTCCCCTACTTCCTACCCTGTCCTTTCTGAATAAAGTATAGCCAGGTATAGTTACATCCCAATCATGGTTTTCTGTGAACCATGTTTCTGTAACTGCCACTAAATCCAAGTCAGCCACTCCCACCAAAGCTTCAACATCAGGGAGCTTATTTCCCATGCTACGGGCATTTATACACACTGCTTTCCATATGCTACCCCTGTTACCCATTTCCATAAAGTTATTTAATGTATCACCTACCTGGGGGCTTTCACTTACCTGGGGGCTTTCTTTACCCATCCCCAACGAATCTAGTTTAAAGCCCTCTTCAGTAGATTAGCCAGTCTACAACTGAAGACGCGTTGACCTTTCTTGGACAGATGGATGCCATCTCTGCTCTGCAACCCTGGTCTAGGAAACCAAAACGCTCTCTGACACCATCCACGTAGCCATGCATTCATCTCCAGGATGCGAGCCTCTCTGCCTTGGCCTTTACCCTCAACAGGGAGGATTGAAGAGAACACCACCTGGGAGGCTCTGAGATCTGGAAAGTAAAAAGGTCTTCCACCTCTCCTGCCTTGAATTCCCATGCTTGTCTTCTCTCTTCTTTTCTCAGGCTACTCTGTACTTGACCTGCCCATTCCCTCACCTGCTTTTCACAAAATCCCATGCCTTATCACCAGCTCTTCTTTCAGAACCTCCACCCAAATCCCTGTTTCCTCTGTCACAGTCCCCCTCCTCAACCCCTCACCCATTTCACAGTGCCAACCCCACCACTACCATCAATTTAAAAAAAATCCCCATTTTTCAGCATTTCTGCATCCCACCTTCCTACACTCCCTTGTGCTGAACTGGATGATAGGAGACTAGAAGCAGTGCCTCAGCTTGTTTCAGACCTCTCTGCTGCCAGAACCCAACTGAACTGTCTGAACTCCATGGAATACCATACAATTGCATGGTTCAAAAAGTTAGGTTGAATTCAGTAAGCGCGGGAAGGTGGGAGGGAGTTAAAATGAGTGGCCACCAGAAACCTCTGTTCCCCTGACTTGATTCTGGCTCCTTGTTTCCCACGGCAATCTGCAGGCATCAGTCAATTCTACTGAAGGGTCAACATGGCTGCAGAATCATGAGAGATCAGGGATCGTGCTCATAAGTCATGCCACACCAACATTTTACAAATTTTAGTGCACCATAGAATTGGATGGAGATTAGGCATCTCAATGCTTACAAAAGAAATAAGTATTTTCCAAATGCCAAGGTAGGTATTTGACAATACCATAACACATTAAATTGAGAAATGGTCTATGTATGGCATATCAGAGAGCTGGCCAAATAAATACAAGAAAATAACAATAAAAAAAAAGGGTTACCCATGGCCACCTTCTTCCAGTAGCTCGCTGATCTGCGCATCCTTTTCTTTCAATAGTTCAAGTGTTTCATTACTGTTTAATCTAGTAGCTAATTCTTCTTTAAGAATCTTTACTTCCTAAAACCAAGATGAATAGGTCTTTGTAATCAAGAGTTGTAAATATTAGGGAACGTTTACTAAAGTGCATTGTTAGTGCAGGGCTTACCGCACACTAAATGGACTGCAGAAACTGTACTATGCACTGAAACAGCCAGCATGGTAAAAATCCTGTATTAACCATGTAGTGCGTGACAGAGCGGAGACTAGGTGGATTAGGGGCAAAGAGTGAGTATTAACTGCACATAGCATGCTGATGACCCCCACGCTAATTGCAAAATATCAATGTCAAATTAGACCTTACCTGCTAATTGTCTTTCCTTGAGTCCCTCCAGTCCAGTCCAGGACCTGTTGGTTCTCAGTCCACAGCAGCTAGGAAATGGGCATGTGAGATTTCTGATGTCACAGTACAAAAGCCCCCTCCCTAGGCACCAGAAACAAAGTACCCTGTTGACAAAGCAGATCTCTAGAGAGCACAGCAAGTTATACACGTGAAACAAAAAACATCCAGCACACACCAGAAAGGAGCAATAAACAGTGTCACCAAACAAAAACTCTATGAAACTATGCACATTATGAGAAGAAAGAAACAAGAAGCTAGGCACATACTTCCCCTTCCATCGATTCTATCCATGAGGTCCCCGGCGAGAAGAACAATGGCATTCTGCGTAGAGCCCTCCCATGCGAACAGTCAGACACATCCACTCCGCTCAACCCTAAAAAAGCAGAGAAAAGAAACAATGCCAAAAGAGGGTGGGTCCTGGACTGGACTGACACAAGGAAAGGTAATTAGCAGGTAATGTCTAATTTTGCCTTCCTGATCATCCCTCCAGTCCAGTCCTTGTGGGATGTACCGGAGCAGTTAAGACTAAGAATGGGAGGGACCTGTGAATCCGGCTTGGAGCACCGCCGCCCCAGAATGCATATCAGGAGACACCTGATCTTCTAGGCCAGGCATGTCCAACAGGTAGATCGTGATCTACCTGTAGATCGCGGAGGGGTCAGAGGTAGATTGCCAGCCCCACTTGGCTCCATCTCTCCAGCAACTCGCCCCGTCACTAGGAGAGAGCTTGTGCCAGCAGGTTGTCTGCCGATTGCTTGCCGCCGCTGCCGATTCCTTGCCTGTCTTTTTTCCCTGCCTGCGGGAATCTTGCCTGCGGGTGTATTGGGGGTGCTTGTTTTCGTGCCAATAGTTTGTTTGTACCCCAGGGGGCTGGTGTCATACCTGGTCTCCTGCCTCTCAGAATCACCCATTCCTGCCCCGCCCCAACACCCCTTAAAAGTGTGTTATATACCGGGCGATATCCATTCGCCTGGGCTTTACCTGAATACACTTACCGTATTAGTTGTGTTGTGTGCTGGTCGTTGGTCGCTTTATAGTTCGCTTTCATTAAACGTTTTCGGGCAGACACAACAAAGTGTCAAGAATTTGGTGATTTTGGCGGGCTTTTCCAAATTTTATTCTAACTTGCCTATGCCTTGCCTTCAAATTGGTTCAAACCATTGTGACTTTTGCTTGCCTCTGCAATTTTATTTTGCCTAGCCTTTGTGTTGATTCTACACTGTGTGCAGAATTTATTAAATCGCATGTGGTGGTATTTGAACTTGTTTGGCGGTATTTGATTTTATCTGGTTTGCTGGACAGGTGTTTGAGATTTTTTGACGATTGTTTGGTGGTATTTGATTATTGGTGCCAGTATGATGAATTCTTATTTTTACTTTTAGAACTGCATGTGTGGTTTTGGCATCTTTAGTCCTTGTATTGCACATCACACAGAGGTCTTCAGTTCCTGTTGATCTTTAATACTTTGGGACAGTGACAGTTTTGGACCAGATTCAGCCAGTGTTTATACTAACTTAGCAGATTTGGCCTTCTTACATCCAGCCACCCCAGTATAATGAAGATGAGTGTTTCAAAGAGCAAAACCTACCACTTTCATGATGAATGGGAAATGGACTACTTCATCATCATGGTGAAAGACATGGTGAAATGCACTCCTGCAAAGCACTGGCTAAAAGATACAGCCAGCAGATCCCCTTTCCCACCCACTCTCTATTTCCCATTCCCCCCAAAACCTGTTTTCACCTAGTCTCACTTTTATCCCATTTCTCCCCAGCAGTTTCTTCATCCCTCCCTTAAAATCAGCCAGTCTCCAGCTTCAACCTCCCAACTCCAGCTAGCCCTCATCCAAGAAGCTAGACAGCCACCTTTCCAGTTGTCTTTCACTGCCCAGGAAACCAGTCAAACCCCACCCTCCCAGCCCAGTTAGCCCTTGCCACCCACTAGTTCTCCTGCCATCTTGTAGTCTCTACCCTGCCCCAGTAAGCAAGCCAGTCAGCCACTTCCTCTCCTTCCCTTTCCCCCCAGCAAGAACATAAGATATGCGACACTGGGTCCGATCAAGGGTCCATCAAACTTGGTATCCTGTTACCAACAGTGGCCAATCCAGGTCACAAGTACCTGTCAGGTTCCCAAAAGGTATGGCAGACTGCCATCCCCCCACCCTCACCAGCTCCTAACCCCTGAAAGCAATTAAGTCTCCTTCCTCCTCCCTAGCTAGTCCACTGAAGGAAAATCTCACTGCATTGTCTGTGACTGTGGGAGTAACCGCCTCCATGAAATGTGGCACTATGTAAATATGAGCCCACATGGTTTAGGAACGTATGTTGATCTCCATTCTAAATTTTCTGAGACCAGCATAAGAGTTCCTGCACCGTGTGGCTAAATGTGACTATGGGGTCTGTTTACTAAACGGCGCACTTGTACGGGGCGCACATGAGCGCTCTAAAAGAGGTATTTAAGTGCTCTTAAGCGCCCCGTACGAGTGCGCGGCACATTAACGGGTCCCGCAAGCGTGCGCCGACAACGCGCACATTTGCGGGACGGTAATGTGCGAAACAGGCGTGGAAAGGAGAAATGAGGGCGGAGGAAGGCCCCCTAGGGGCGGAGAGACGGGGTCAGTGGGCGGAATGTGGGAGGGGGGAGACTCGCCGCACAGGAGCGTGCCCGAATCTCCAAAGAAATATACCGCGAGTCCAACAGTCGCGTTAGAGGTGCTGGGAAGGGAAAGGAAACCGTTTCCGTCAGCAATGTGCAGCACAATACTGGAAAGCCCAAATCCGTGAGCAGTGTGTCCCATGTGCACAGATCAACCTCGTTAATTGCACAGGGCACTAACCACACGGGCGCCGCGCACCTTCGCGCATCTGTCACTCACAGCTTCCCGACGGAACGCCCACTCCTTCTACGGCACCCGCTCTGCACCGCGGACCGCACACCACCGGCCTTTAGTAAACAGACCCCTAAGACTTTGACAGAGCTGCACAGGAATGTTCTGTTCCAGCAGCATTACTGCGATGAAAGGAATACATTTTTTTTTAGTCGTTTTAAAGGGCACAAGGTTAGAAACAGAGAAATATGATGACAGAAAAAGATCACTTGGCCTATCTGATCTGTCCTTCCATATCAACAACTACAACAGTCCCCTTTTTTCCTTTAGAGGTCCTCTGTGTCCCATGCTTTTTTGAATTCAGATACTGTCCTCATCTCTACCACCTCCACTGGGAGACTATTCCACGGATCCACCACTCTTTCTGTAAAGAAATATTTCTACATATCACTCCTGAATCTATCACCTGTGCACCTAACTGCTTCACCCTCTGTCCCAGAACCATGAAGTCACTTTTGATATGCTCAGAGGGATACCTGGGAGTATCATTTGTTCCGACATGGATTAGCAACATTGGGTAATAGTCAGTGGGCTTGATGAGTCTCGGCAAACTCTCTGTAACATCTTGGATTTTGGCACCAGGCAGACAGCATACTTCTCTGGACATCAAGTCTGGTCGGCAGATGGACGCCTCTGTACCCCTCAGAAGAGAGTCACCAACCACCACTACCCTTCGCTTCCTTGAGGTCACTGATTCTGCAACTTTGGGGTACTTGAGCTCTGGTTCTTCCCTTTCCAGGGATGCTTTCACCTTGTTCACTTCCAGGGTTGCATAATGGTTCTTCAGTTCAAGGGCTGGAGAAGTTGGATTGGTAATTCTGCAGGCCCTGGTGACTTGTGTCCAACCTTCGTCATTCTGTCGGCACCCATCTTCTCCTCTGCTGGAGAGCTTGGTTGCTGCCAAAAGCATCTCATCAATGTACTTCTCACTGTCTTGAATGCTCCTCAGCCTCGCCACCTCCTCTCTGAGTTCCTCCACTTGTTTCCTGAGAGCTTTAGCATGCAGGAACCCTGCACATGGAACCAGTCCTTCAACTGGCATTTGGACCTCTGGCCAGAAGCAGAAGCTGTAACGGGGCAGGAGCTTTAGCAATACGATTTTTCCCAGCCACTGTTCTGTTCGTGGAGCTTAGGTATCTGTTAAAGCACAAGAGAGAGATCTACCAAAGTACCAGCTGGTTTCCCAGCGTTGTTTGAACTGTATAGCCCCTGGCGCCTAGGATTTACTGAGTCTGGCTATGATTGTGTACTATCTGATCATTAAGAGAAACAATGGATGATAACATTATTCACGGGCAGAACAGCACTTTGTGTGTATACCTCGTTCTGTTGACTTTGATCTGATGCCCAAACATATGTGGCCAATGGGTCCTGTGAAATTATAGGACGCAATGCATTGCTGTCAAATTGAAGCCAATGAGAGAGAGCACACAGGATCGCTGCTCTTCTTCCAGTGGAAGGGAGAGAAGATAAGGTTATTGGTTTTCAAGAGGGTGAATCGGGGGCACTTGTTCCCTGTTGTCCCTTATGAGCCAGTAATGAGCAAATTGTTCATTTTGATGTATGGGGGAGGGGGACATGGGTAACTTAAGTGAACTCTCCACAGAAAATTGTATCTACTCAAACTATACTTAAAAGAATATGGTTTTATCATCACACAGTATTTTGAAGCCTAATACAGAAGCCTCAGGGCTGGTGGATGTGTTCGTCGTACAAGAGAATTAATTATGCACCAAAAAAAAAAGTCAGCCATCAGAAATCCAACTGTAGTTATGCTTGTTTAGAAATTTTGAACTAGGTTCCAGGGCATCCAGTTTACTCCAGGAGCTTGTACAGTTATTAAATTTCTGTTACATATTCTAGTTTGTTTTTTAGTGCTGTCAAGTCAGTGCTGACTCCTGGTTACTAAAGTGCAAATGAAATCCTTTTTTGGGTATGTTTTTCCTTAATCTTATTGGTCCCAGCCTCTTTTTGTGTTTTTTTTCGAATTCCTCCTCAAGGCTCTCCTTTCCATTTTACTTGGCTGTTTTCATCACTGCCTCCCTTACCCCTCCTCAATGACATCTGGTTTCTCATTTTCCTTCATTTCTTATTTACCTCAGTCTCTCCTTTTACAACATCTCTTCATTTTTCCAATTATACGTCTTTCCTTTAACCATATTTCACCCTCCTATTATCTCTCTCTCAACACCTGCCCCTCTCAGCTCTCCATCTCGCTTTGATGGAAGAGCAACCCTGTAAATGTCACATTTTATGGTTCTTTTCTTCCCCAACCACCACCCCCTGTCTAGCTTTCACTACTCCCCATCATCCCTATACTGACTGACTGCCCATAGCCTCGCCTTCTTACTCTCTCTCCCTGTCCTTGCCCCATTCCCCTAATTTCCAAGACACTGTTCAAGCTTCAGAGAGACAAGGGGTCTATGATCCTCATAGCACCACGTTGGCCACGCCAAGTGTGGTACCCTCTACTTCTGCATCTCTCTCAAGCTCCCTCCCTGGACTTGGGATCTGCTCCAGACCTCCTGTCCCAGGAGGAGGGAACGTTGTGGCACCCAAATTCCCAGTCTCTTCATCTCAGGGCCTGGTTGCTGAAGGCCTATACCTTCAAGATTTACATCTTTCTCAGCATGTCAAGGATATCCTTCATGCTTCCCGAAAGCCTTCCACTAGACATTCCTATGCTTTTAAATGGAAAAGGTTTACCATTTGGTGTGCAGAGAAGGGTCTTAACCCTCTTACAATACCTCTGAATTCTTTACTAGAGTATTTGCTGCATTTATCCCATGCAGGCCTTAAAACAAATTCAGTAAGAGTCCATTTGAGTGCTATTGCAGCATCCCTTAAGCCTCTCAATGGACAGTCTATTTCCTCTCATCCTCTTATTGCAAGATTCATGAGAGGCCTTCTTTTAACTAAACCTCCCATTAGACCACCTCCAGTGGCATGGGATTTGAATTTGGTTCTTAGCCAGCTTATGAAGCCACCTTTTGAACCCTTAGCCACTACCTCCTTGAAATTCCTTTCCTGGAAGGTTATTTTTCTCATTGCAGTCACCTCAGCTCGCCGTATCAGTGAGCTGCAAGCCTTGGTGGCTAATCCTCCTTATACAAGGTTCCATCATGACAAGGTAGTCCTCAGGACTAATCCACACTTTATGCCTAAAGTGGTCTCACCTTTTCATCTGAACCAGGAGGTGTATTTACCTGTCTTTTTTCCAGGACCTCATGCATCAAGTGCAGAGAGGAATCTTCATACCCTGGATTGTAAGAGAGCACTTGCTTTTTACTTACAAAGGACACAGCAGCATAGAAAGTCCTCTCAACTATTTGTTGCTTTTGATCCCTCTCATTTAGGACTTCCAGTCTCTAAGAGAACTCTGTCCAATTGGATTGCTCAGTGTATTTCTTTCGCCTACCAGAGTAAGAACCTTTCTCTGGAGGGCCATGTCACAGCTCACAATGTGAGGGCCATGGTAACCTCTATGGCTCATCTAAACTCTGTGTCCATCGACCAAATCTGTCGAGCAGCCACCTGGGCCTCGGTTCATACCTTTACAGCCTATTACTGCTTGGACAAGGACTCCCGCCGGGATGCCTTGTTTGGTCAGGCTGTTATCAAACACCTGTTCCCTACCTAATCAACTCCTACCCCCCATCCCTGGTTGGATGCCCGAGATCCATGGGGGGAGGTAGAGCCCTTCTCAGGGACTCACAACCTTGGAGATCTCCCTGGCATCTCTAGCTGGGGAGTCCCCATATGTGAAGACTCATTCCTGCTTGTTCCTGGAGATAGCACAGTTACTTACCTGTAACAGGTGATCTCTGGGAACAGCAGGAATAAGTCTTCACAACCCACCCACCTCCCCTAGGAGTTGTATCTCTCTATCAAAGCTTTCAACAAAGAACAATTCCTACAAGACACACTACCCTACCTCAACACAGACGAACTCAATCTGGACAAACAAGTGGACAATTGGAACAGCACCGTCAGTGCAGCAGCTAAAATCAAAGCATACACAACGACAAAAACCAGGAGACAGCACGCACCATGGTACTCCAAAAGCATACGCAAAGCAAAACGAGAGCTAAGGAAATCAGAACGCCGCTGGAGACGCACCAAATCTCCTTCCACACAGGCCTTATACATGGCTCAGCAAAAGAACTACAACGAACTCATCAACAAAACAAAAAGAGAGCACCACACAAACGCCATCCAGAAAGCACACAATAAACCCAGGGAATTCTTTGAGATAGTGAAGAATCTAACCAACGAACCAAGCCCCGACAAAGACATACAGATTGACCCACAAACCTTCGCTGATCATCTTCAAGGAATACTGGGCCGCTCTCCACCACAAATACCCACAGAAACCAACAGCCCAACCACACCCATCACAAGCTGGGACAAGTTCCACACGCCTTCCACACAGCAAATCTCAGAAGTCATCTCCGCTCTCAACACAAGCACCGCACCCTCTGATCCATGTCCAGCCCCATGGATCAAAGCAACCAAGCAGAGCTTCATAGGCCACATACACAACATGGTGAGCAACTCCCTAACCCTAGGAACCATGCCAGAACAGCTGAAACTAGCCACAATAAGGCTGATCCCCAAGAAAACCAACCTAGAAAAGAGCAACCCAGCAGCCTACAGGCCAATCTCCAGCATACCACTTCTGGCTAAAATCATAGAAAAGTCAGTGCAACAACAGCTCCAGGACCACATCGACGAGCACGCCCTGCTGGATATACATCAACATGGCTTCCGCCCAAACCACAGAGTCGAAACACTTCTACTATACCTTTTCAATGACATCATCCAAACCATAGACCACTACAATCAAGGAACACTAATGATCTTCATAGACATATCAGCGGCCTTCGACACAGTGGACCACAGAATCCTCCTAACCAGACTACGGAACATCAGAATAACCGGCACCGTCCTAAGTTGGTTCAACTCCTACTTAACCGACAGACAGTTCCAAGTCAAAATCGGAACCAAAACTTCACAACCCATGAAGATAAAGCAAGGAGTACCACAAGGATCGGCGCTATCCTCACTTCTATTCAACTTATACATACAACCGATCTGCCACATCATCTCCGCCCACGAAATAAACTATACCATCTACGCAGACGACATCATGATTTACACACCGATTAACCTCAACAGCCCCGACTACAACAATATAACAAACTGTCTAGACAACATATCCACATGGCTTAAACGCAAGAACCTAGCAATCAACTACAACAAGACAGAAGCACTCATCACACGAAACACCGACTTCAGCCCCCCCAACATTCATCACAACCAACAACACGACAATCCCACTAAAGGACGAAGTAAAATACCTCGGAATAACCCTCGACAAAGAGCTGAACCTACAATTACACATAAAAACCCCCGCCAGAAACGCATACTACAAAATGAAAATAACCAGACGCCTCAAGCCTCTACTCTCCGACGAACACTTCCGCACAGTCTGCCAAGCACTCATAACCCCCAAACTGGATTTCTGCAACCCGATCTACAACGGAATACCAAAACAATCACTCAAACCACTACAAATGGCCCAAAACACAGCAGCCAGGATAATTACCGGTGCAACAACCCAAGCACACATCACCCCCATCCTCAAAGACCTCCACTGGCTCCCAATCAGCCACCGCATCAAATACAAGATGATCTTAAACATATTCAGAATCAGACACAAGAGATCAGCACTCAGCCTCCAAGCCCTCATTCTCCCTAACACCAGCAACAGACCAAGAAGAAAAGCCACAACAGACACACTCAGCACCCCAAACAACTACATAAAAGCACGCAAAGCCACCACACAAAGGGCACTCTCCCTGGCAGCCCCATCAATATGGAACTCACTCCCTCACGACCTACGATCAACTGAAGATCTGAAGGACTTCCGGAAACACCTGAAGACTGTACTCTTCACAGATCACTATGGCCCAAATGCTTAACCTGAATCCACAAACCGGATCCAATCTGGACTAATGACAGCTCACGGAAACCACCAAGCCTGGACCCAGAACCCAATGTATATACTGTACATAGCGCATATGTAAATAGCTCACACAAATCAAAACACTCGCACCCACACTGTACATAAAGCTCACCTAACACACAACACTTACACTGATTGCTTGCTGTGCTCACCGCCTTTATTAAAGGATAAGGCGGGATACAAATACCCTTTAAATAAATAAATAAATAAAAATAAATCTATCTTTACTTTCCTCTCTCTCTCTCTTTGTTTCAGCTTAAAACTCAAACTGGAGAGAGGCGGTTAGGAAAGGCGGGAAGGCAGCACGCAGGCGCTGTGGGATGCTCCCAAAGGCTTTCTTTGTGGACGCTGGGGAGCGTTCCCGCGCAGGCTCCGTCGGTACCGACGATACCCATATGTGAAGACTTACATAAGAACATAACATAAGATATGCCATACTGGGTCAGACCAAGGTCCATCAAGCCCAGTATTCTGTTTCCAACAGTGGCCAATCTAGGTCATATGTACCTAGCAGTTTCCCCAAGAGACACAAGTTCCACAATGCTTGTACTGGGTCAAGCATTGATATCTTCGGTCACTTCTTAATAATGGTTTATGGACCTTTCCTCCAGGAACTTGTCCAAACCTTTTTTAAACCCAGCTACACTAACAGCCTTTACTACATCCTCCGGTAACAAATTCCAGAGTTTGATTAGACGTTGAGTGAAAAAATATTTTCTTTTATTAGTCTTAAATAGTTTACCCTGTAGCTTCATTGCATATCCCCTAGTCTTTCTATATTCTGATAACGTAAACAATCGATCTACGTTTACCCGTTCCACTCCGTTCATTAATTTATAGACTTTTATCATATCTCCCCTCAGCCGTCTTTTTTCCAGGTTAAAGAGCCCTAACCTTTTTAGCCTTTCCTCATAGGAGTATCCTTCCATCCCCTTTACCATTTTGGTGGCTCTTCTCTGAACCTTTTCTAAAATCGCTATATCCTTTTTAAGATACGGCGACCAGAATTGCACACAATATTCAAGGTGCGGTCTTACCATGGAACGATATAGAGGCATTATAATATTTTTCTTTTGTTTTATTTTCCATTCCTTTCCTTATCATACCTAGCATTCTATTTGCTCTCTTGGCCGCCGCTGCACACTGGGCCGAGGGTTTTAACATGGTATCCACAATGATGCCTAAATCTTTTTCCTGGGTGGTGGTTCCTAATGTGGAACCTTGCATCGTGTAACCATAGTTTGGGTTGTTCTTCCCTAGGTGCATAACCTTGCACTTGTCCACATTAAATTTCATCTGCCATTTTGATGCCCAGTCTTCCAATTTATCAAGATCCTCTTGCAATTTTTCACAATCCTCTTGGGTTTTAACAACTTTAAATAGTTTTGTGTCATCTGCAAATTTGATAACCTCACTCGTTATTCCACTTTCCAGGTCATTTATGAATATGTCAAAAAGCAGCGGACCCAGCACAGATCCCTGGGGTGTACACCACTATTCACCTTTCTCCATTGGGAAAATTGGCCATTTAGCCCTACCCTCTGCTTTCTGTCTTTTAACCAGTTCCTGATCCACAATAGTACACTGCCTCCTATCCCATGACTCTTTAGTTTTGCCAAAAGTCTCTGATGAGGGACCTTGTCAAAGGCTTTCTGAAAGTCCAGATACACAATATCAACCAACTCACCTTTGTCCACCTGTTTATTCACTCCTTCAAAAAAACATAACAGATTAGTAAGACAAGATCTTCCTTGTCTAAAGCCATATTGGCTGTCTCCCATTAGGTTGTGACTATCTACATGCTGAGTAATTTTATTCTTTATGATGGTTTCTACCATTTTTCCTGGTACTGACGTCGGGCTCACCGGTCTATAGTTTCCCGGATCACCCCTGGAACCCTTTTTAAAAATTGGTGTTACATTGGCGATCCTCCAATCTTCAGGTATTAGAGATGATTTTAATGATAGTTCACAGATTACTGATAGCAGGTCTGCAATCTCATATTTCAGTTCTTTCAACAGCCTCGGATGTATACCATCCAGCCCAGGTGATTTGCTACTCTTCAGTTTATCTAATAGTTGTAAGACATCTTCCCGATGTATTGATATTTCCTTCAATTCTTCCGCACCTTTAAATACCACTTCAGTCATGGGTAACATCCCTACATCTTCCTCAGTAAAGACCGAAGCAAAGAATTCATTCAGTCTCTCCGCTATCGCCTTGTCGCCTCTTAGTGCTCCTTTAACCCCTTTATTATCTAATGGACCAACTGACTCTCTCACAGGTTTTTTGCTACGAATGTACTTGAAAAGGTCTTTATTTCGCGTTTTTGCTTCCACAGCAAGCTTCTTCTCAAATTCTCTCTTTGCCTGCCTTATCAATGCCTTGCATTTGACTTGCCAGTGCTTATTCCTGCTGTTCCCAGAGATCACCTGTTACAGGTAAGTAACTGTGCTTTCCTGTCACTGCAGAAGAATTCTTTATTTTTTTCTTTATTTTTCTGTGTCGCGTCTGCCTTCTTCGATGTCAGACCGGTACCGCCGGTCTTTTGTTTTCTTTCTTATACAAAAAAACAAAACAAAACTTTTTTCTCCAGGACCAAGCAGGAAGTCAGTCCTCACATATGGGTGACGTCGGCGCCGACGGAGCCCTCGCGGAGCAATTTCCCCAGCTTTCAAAGAAAGCCTTTGGGAATTGCAGCACGCATGCGCGGTCCCCTTCCCGCCCAAGGGTGCCATCTTGCTCAGTCTTCTTTTTTCCGCGGAGCCCTACAGACGCTGTTTGTATTCACCGCTGAAAAAGTTGATTTTCTCTCTTATATATTCTTTTTCGGTTCGACGCCGGATTCTTTTTACCACCTGGACCCGTTATGCCGGTATCGGGTCCGTTTCTTTATTTTTCGTTTTTTTGTCCTTCGTGACAAGCGTTCGCGCCATTTTTTTCCTTTTCACTGGCAGCCCTGTCTTTTGACCTCGCAGGGGCCCTTTTTCCCTCGATGGCTGCCAGCGGGTTTAAAAAGTGTGATCGCTGTAAGAAACTCATGTCTCTTACCGACACACACGACTGCTGCCTCCGCTGCCTCGGACCCGATCATGACCCGATGATCTGTGGTCCATGTGGCAAAATGTCCTCAAAAGCGTTGAGTCGGCAGCATCAACGAGAACGAATCTTCTCTGACTCCGCGTCCGGCCGGTCCCGGACCTCGTTAGAGGCTTCGACGTCCCGGGACTCCGGTCCTGAGCATCGTCGGAGTTCCTCTGAGCGGGGGTCTCCTACCCGCTAACATCATAGTAAGAAAAAACCCGCGAGGGCGTCGTCAGTGGATGCTCCTGGTTCCTCGAGGGCCAGGTCGCATAGCCCCGACAGCCGTCCCGGGTCCTTGGAGTCAGAGAGGCCTTCGAAACATCCTCGTCTCGAGATGGAGTCGACTGGACACGTGAGTACTGTGGTCCTCGTGGACTCGCCTCCGAAGGAGTTGACGTCGGGCCCGACGCCGTCGGGGTCCGAGTCAGGGGCTGCTGGGTCTCCTTGGACTCAGGTTGACGGCCTTGGAGAGCAGTTTAGCTGCCTTCATGGACCAGCAGCGGGCATTGATCGCTGACCTTGCCAATGCGTCTGCCCCGGCCACCGGGACGTCGACGTCCAAGTCGACCCCGGAGACCGAGCCGATCCTTAAGTCCATCCGAGCTCGAGTCGATCCTCGGTCGCGGTCTCCCTCGGCCTCCCGTTCGGGACCGAGGTCGTCGACGCCGACTCCTTCGGCGTCGGAGCAGAGGGCATCGGTGCCCGCCCGACTGGAGCCACTCGATTCCTCCTCCGCGGAGTCCGACTGGGAATTGGAGGACGAAGAGTCCCCTGGTAGTTTTTGGACTCGGTGTGTCCCCTCGGACTCGCCCGAGTCCGAACCTCGGAGACGGTCCCCCCCGGAGGACACCCGGTTCTCGGATTTCGTGCGGGATATGGCCAAGGCCTTGGCATTCCCCGCGGATCCCGAGGAGGAGCCTCGAGCTGAGAAGCTCGATGCCCTCCAGTATGATTCTCCCCCGAAGGAGGCCTTTACTGTACCGGTTCCTCCGATGCTGGAACGACTTCTCTTCCGCATGTGGGAGAACCCGGCGTCGGCGCCGGTGTTAAGCAAGCGGGTCGATTCCATTTATCGAGTCCGCAAGAGCCCCGGCTTCCAAAAGGCACAACTACCGCACCATTCCATGGTGGTGGAATCGGCCATGCATAGACTGAAGAGTCAAAAAATGCACTCCTCGGTGCCTCCCGGTAGGGATGCCCTCGGTAGGAAGTGTTTCCAGGGCTCTATGCTTGCTTGTCGAGTCCAGACCTACCAGCTCTATATGGGCATGTATCTCTGAGATCTGGCAAAGGAAATTGCCGGGTTCTCGGCTGGTCTCTCCGAGGAACCTTTGCAGAGGTTCCAAGCCTTGTCCACTGGGATTCGAGAGTGCTCGAAGTTTATCTCTCGGGCAGCCTATGATGGCTTTGAAGCATCGGCTCGAGTAGCCGGAGCCGGCATCGGTGCCCGCCGACAGGCTTGGCTTCAGTCATCTGACCTCGAGCCATGGGTCCAGGAGAAGTTGGTCGATGTCCCCTGCAGAGGTGAAAACCTCTTTGGCAAACCCATGGCTGAAAAGGCTGCACAAATCGAGACCGAGACTCTGACCAGAACTAGGCTGTCCAGGAAAACCTCTGCCCCTTCTCAGAAGAAGAAGGGCTCGGGGAAAAAAAGCCCTTTTACCCGAGGAAGGCGGCTGCCTATAAATACTACCCTCAGTATCAGGCCTCAGCAGCTCCCCAAAAGGGTCAGCAGGCCAAGGGACGGGGTAATGGGTCCCGTAGGCAGCAAGCCCCCAAGCCCACTACACCGGTCCCTGCTCAGCAGGGTGGGGGTTGTTGACTCCATCAGCATAGCCTCTTCCCCTCAGCTGGTTTCCCTAAGCACAGGAGGCCGGCTGGTCCACTTTGCCCACAGGTGGTCAGCCATCACATCAGATATCTGGGTACTTCATATAGTTCAGAAGGGCTATCTTCTACACTTTCACCAGGTACCTCCCTCCTACTTTCCAGGGGAGCCTCCAAGACTCCCTCTGCACAGGGACTTACTCCTTCAGGAGTTGGCAAGTCTTTTTCAGGAACAGGCTGTGGAACCGGTGCCCCACCACCTGAGAGGTCACGGCTTTTATTCCAGGTACTTTCTGATACCAAAAAGAACAGGAGGCCTCAGACCCATCCTGGACTTGCGAAACCTCAACAAGTTCCTGGCAAGGGAAAAGTTCAAGATGCTGTCTCTTGGAATCCTGCTGCCCTACCTCCAGCGGGGAGACTGGCTATGCTCCTTAGATTTAAAGGATGCCTTTACTCACATCCTTATTCATCCAGACCACAGACAATATCTCAGATTTGTTGTGGGAGGAAATCATTACCAGTACAGGGTCCTGCCCTTTGGCCTATCCTCCGCCCCACGGGTTTTCACCAAATGCCTGGCAGTGGTGGCGGCCTATCTCAGACTTCAAGGCCTTTTTGTGTTTCCATACCTGGACGACTGGCTCATCCGGGCCCAGTCTTCCCAAGAGGCCACTCAAGCCACTCATCGCACTGTATCTCTGCTCCAGCACTTGGGCTTTGTCATAAACTTCGCAAAGTCCACTTTGCTCCCCTCTCAAGATCTCGAATTCATCGGCGCAAGGTTAAGCACACTTCAGGCGGGGGCCTTCCTGCCTCTGGACAGGGCCCACAGGCTCATGAATCTCGCCAGCCACTTTTGAAGCAATTCCCTGGTCTCTGCCAGGCAATTTCTGAGACTGATCGGCCATATGGCTTCCACGGTCCATGTGACCCCCAATGCCCGCCTGAACATGCAACCTGCCCAGTGGTGCCTTCGCAGTCAGTGGCAGTCAATGGCATCAGGCCACGGGGAGCCTGACGGACTCAGTATGAGTCTCGGACCTGCTGGTCTCTTCTCTGCGGTGGTGGCTTCATCTGCCAAACCTAGTACTGGGAGTGGATTTTCAATCTCCTCCTCCTTCTCAAGTACTAACAACCGATGCTTCTCTCCTGGGATGGGGAGCACATTGCCAAGGGACATGTACTCAAGGCCTCTGGAATCCTTGGGAGTCTGCGCAGCAGATAAACTTCCTGGAGCTCAGAGCCATCCGCCTAGCTCTGAGAGCCTTCTCCCACCTCACTTCTCACCAGTCTGTACTGGTCCAGACGGACAATCAAGTAGCAAAGTTCTACGTGAACAAACAGGGAGGCACAGGCTCCTTCCTTCTCTGTCAGGAGGCACGCCGGCTGTGCTCTTGGGCAGTCGGCCACGGCATACTCCTCAAAGCGGTCTATCTCCCAGGTCAAGAAAATTACCTGGCAGACAAACTAAGCAGGATCCTCCAACCACACGAGTGGAGATTGGATCCATTAGTGGTTCAGCAGATCTTTCTCAAGTGGGGACTCCCCACCTTGGATCTGTTTGCCAGTCCTCTGAACCGGCAACTACCCAGATTCTGCTCTCGACAACCGCATCCTCTCAGAGTAGCGCCGGATGCTTTTCTGATTCCATGGTCCACAGGCCTCTTGTATGCCTTTCCTCCCATGCCGCTGGTGTCTCGAACGCTCTTCAAGGTTCTCAGAGACAAAGCCTCGATGATCCTAGTGGCTCCCCGGTGGCCGAGGCAACGTTGGTTCCCGCTTCTAATGCAGCTGGCGGTGGACACTCCTCTTTATCTGGGGTTTCAGCCCGATCTTCTGACACAAGACCACGGGTCTCTCCTACACCCCAACCTCCGGTCCCTTCATCTGATGGCCTGGCTGCTGAAAGGGTAGTCCTTGCTCCCCTCCTACTGTCTCGGGAGGTGGAAGAGGTCGTCTTGGCCTCCAGGCGGCCCTCCACCCGGAAGTCCTACGCTCTTAAGTGGCGTCGCTTCTCCGTGTGGTGTGCTCAGCAGTCTGAGGATCCCTTCTCCTGCTTGGTGGCGGTGGTCTTGCAATATTTGCTTCACCTCTCCAATCTGGGCCTTAAGTCCAACTCTGTCCGAGTCCACCTCCGTGCTCTTTCTGCACATCACGCACCGGTAAATGGCAGGCCTCTGTCCAACCACCCTTTGGCTCGATTTCTCCGAGGCCTCCTTCTGCTTAAGCCTCCTTTGCGTCCAGCAGCCCCTGAATGGGATCTGAATGTGGTCTTGCAGCGGATTACCTGTCCGCCCTTTGAACCTATGGCTACCTGCCCTCTTCGTTTTCTTTCTTGGAAAACCTTGTTCTTGGTAGCCCTTACCTCTGCTAGGCCTGTTAGTGAACTGCAGGCCCTAGTGTCTGATCCTCCTTACACTGGGTTCTACAGGAATAGGGTGGTCTTACGGACTCACCCTAAGTTTCTTCCAAAAGTGGTTTCTCCTTTTCATCTCAACCAGGAGGTGGTTCTTCCGACCTTCTTTCCCAGGCCGCACTCCAGACGGGCTGAAATGGTCCTGCATACCCTGGACTGTAGAAGGGCTTTATCCTTCTACCTTGACCGTATGCGGGTGCATAGGAGGGCTGTTCAGCTCTTCGTTTCTTTTGACCCCAATAACTTGGGGCTCCCTGTCTCCAAGCGTACCTTGTCCATCTGGGTAGCTGACTGTATCGCCTGGGCTTATGGGGCAGCTGGCCTCTCGTTGGAGGGTCGCGTCACGGCTCATCGTGTTAGGGCGAAGGCTGCGTCAGTGGCACACCTCCGCTCTGTTCCGTTGGCAGACATCTGCCGGGCCGCTACTTGGTCTTCAAGCCAGACTTTTGCGGCACATTACTGCCTGGAGAGGGAGTCCCGCAGGGACAGTGCTTTTGGTCAGGCAGTCCTCCATAATCTCTTTGAGGTTTAGGCAACTCCTACCCTCCGGCCCTGGTGTTGGGCGACCGGTCGGGGGCGTTTTCAGAGAAGATTCCTTCCTTCTGTTCTGCTGAGCTAGAGGGAGCTCATTTTTGTGCTTGAGGTCTCCGGTAGCCTTAATCTTGGGAGTCCCATATGTGAGGACTGACTTCCTGCTTTGTCCTGGAGAAAGAGTAGTTACTCACCTGTAACAGGTGTTCTCCAGGAGCAGCAGGAATCAGTCCTCATAACCCTCCCACCTCCCCTTGGAGTTTCAGTCCTATCATTTCATTTTTGCTAATTGTTTTGCTGTCTTTTAGCTATGTCATCAGACTGAGCAAGATGGCACCCTTGGGCGGGAAGGGGACCGCGCATGCGCGCTGCAATTCCCAAAGGCTTTCTTTGAAAGCTGGGGAAATTGCTCCGCGAGGGCTCTGTCGGCGCCGACGTCACCCATATGTGAGGACTGATTCCTGCTGCTCCTGGAGAACACCTGTTACAGGTGAGTAACTACTCTTTCTTCAACTGTGCATTTGCGGTTTGGGCCTTAGGCCTGAACATTTTTCTCCTCATGGAGAAGCCCGCTTCCGGGTTTAAAAAGTGCACGAAGTGTGGCGGTACTATTTCTGTCACAGACACCCATGATTGGTGTCTAAAATGTTTGGGTCCTGACCATTCCATCACGGATTGTGTGTCCTGTACCATGATGTCTAAAAGAGGTCTGCAGAACCGAGCAGCCAAGCTCAGTACCCTGTTTCCCTCTGATGCAGCCTTGGTGGCATCGACGTCTTCCAGGGCTGCTTCTTCCTCCCATGGATCTCAGGTAACCAAACATAAATCTAGCCGGTCCTCGAAGGGCAAATCTCCCTCTAAACATCGAGATGCCTCCAGGCTTGTCCTCGAGGAATCCGCACCGGCAAAATTACCCCAGCGGGAAGTTCCGGCTTCCAAAGCATTATCTATGGGGTCACAGGTTGACATCGATGGCTCGGCCTCGACCGATCACCTGTTGCCGTGTTCTGGGGTACCGGTGGCCTCCACCGTTACTGACATCCAGACTCTGGTGGCGTCGATGGATCAGAAGATTCTGTCCATGCAGCGCACCCTAACGGCGTTTATGCAGGCTTCGACGCCTTCGGCTCTCAGGTACCGATTGCATCGACATCGGCTTCGGTGTCCTGTCCTATGATGCCCATCGGTACCGAACCAGTAACGTTTACTCCCGATGTCGATCCCACTCGGTACGCATATCGGGCTTTACAGGAGCATCCAGACAGGTGATACTTCGATTCCTCCGAAGACTCTGAGTCGGAGGCTTCTGTCGAGGCACCTGTACTTCTTCCTCAGGAGTCTGATTCTCCATAACGAAGAATGTCTCCTCCAGAAGACTTGTCTTTTCAAGACTTCATTAGGGAAGTGGCTAGGGGCCTCTCCATTACAGTGGCCCCTGAGTCAGAGCCTAGAGTCAAGCAATTAGATATTTTGCAATACCCTAAGGCTCCTAAAGAAGCAGCCACCTTAACTATTCATGAGATTCTCTGATTTCATGTTGAGCATGTGGGAGACTCCTCTTACTACCTCTCCTCATTCTCGTAGGTTAGACACCATGTACCGTGTCCCTCCTTGTCCTGGCTTTCATAAGTCTCAGCTTCCTCACCACTCTATTGTGGTAGAGTCTGCCATGAGGAAAATAAAGAGTTCAAAGAGACACTCATCTAATCCTCCAGGACGTGAATGCAGAACCCTTGATGCTTTTGGCAGAAGGGTTTTTCAAGCTAATATGCTTGCTGCCATAATCAACTCCTATAGTCTCTATATGGGGATGTTTCTAAAAGAAGTCACAGATCATCTGCAGACTTTAGCCCCTTTTATTTCAGAAGATAAAAGGCAGGAATTTCTCACTTGGCTTAAACATGCCCAAGATGTTTCCAAATTTTCCAACCGTGCAGCCTTTGACTCTTTTGAGTGTGTAAGTAGAGCCTCGGCTATTGCCATAGGTGCATGCAGAATTGCTTGGTTACAAGCATCTGATTTGGAACTCTGGGTCCAAGATGAATTGGGAAATCTTCCTTGTACAGGTGAAAACCTTTTTGGCAGGGATTGGAAAGCAAAAGCCACTCAGATAGATGCTGAGAACTCTGCTTTGGATCGACTTTCAAAGTCTACCTCTGCTCCTGCTAAGAAAAGATTGTTCAAAAAGACACCTTTTTCTAAAAAGGGAAGATACTATCCTGTTTATGGTCAGCAGGCATCTTCTGCAGGTCGTTTTGCTGCAAAGCGTCAGCAACCACCTAAACAGGCCAAGTCAAAGGCTGCCAGGCCTCCCACGGCCCAGCAGCCTCAGCCTCAGCCTCCTCAAGGCCTTTGACTTGCAACTAGAGAACTTAGCCTTTCTGGCCCTGGAAGAACCAGAGCCCCTCACCATTCCAGGAAGGTTAGCTTACTTTGCTCCCAGATGGGAACAAATCACAGCAGAGCAATGGACCCTCTCCATTATAAAGGAAGGGTACAAGCTTCATTTCTTAAACCTTCCTCCCCACACCATGATGAAACAGTTCAATTCTCCAACATCTCTCCTCAACCTTCTGGGTCAGGAGATTGCTACCCTTCTTGCCCAAGGGGCAATAGAAGAAGTACCCCTTCTTCAACAGGGCTCAGGGTTCTACTCCCCTTATTTTCTTATTCCAAAGAAAACAGGGGGCTACAGACCCATTTTAGATCTCAGAGAATTGAACAAGTTTCTATTCAAAGAGAAATTCAAGATGATTTCTCTCGGTACTCTGCTGCCATTCCTTCAGAGTCAGGATTGGCTTTGTTCTCTAGATCTCAAGGATGCATACACCCATGTCCTCATCCATCCAACACACAGAAGGTTCCTTTGGTTCCTTTTTCAAGGAAAGCACTACCAATACAGGGTGCTTCCTTTTGGTCTGGCCTCTGCACCAAGGGTGTTCACAAAATGCATGGCAGTAGTAGCTGCATTTCTGCGCACTCTAGGAATATTCGTTTTCCCATATCTGGACGACTGGCTCATTCGAGCTCCATCCCAGTCAGAGGCTCAGATTTGTCTAACCTGCACAATGCGTATCCTTCAGTATTTGCGACTGGTAATAACCATCCCAAAATCCCATCTCACCCCTACTCAGTCCCTGGAGTTTATAGGGGCCTTGCTGGATACCACAACTGCAAGGGCCTATCTTCCTCAGGCCCATTGCCTACGCTTGGTGCAGTTAGCCTCCCAGATACAGTTAAAGTCCCATTTAACTGCTCGAGAGATGTTACAACTATTAGGCCACATGGCATCCACCGTGCATGTGGTTCCATATGCTCGCCTTCACATGAGGGCAGCTCAATGGACTTTGTCCACGCAATGGACTCGGGCATCAGGTTGCCTGTCAGACAAAATAGCAAACTCCAGTCGCCTATTTTGGTCTCTCCAGTGGTGGAAGTCCCCTCCAAATCTGTTACTGGGGTCCCCTTTTCAGCAGTCGCTACCCCAAGCAACTCTGACAACAGATGCTTCTCCAATGGGTTGGGGAGCTCATCTGCAAGATCTCTCCACCCAGGGCATCTGGTCTCCACAGGAAACTTCTCTGCATATCAATCTCTTGGAACTCAGAGCAATATTCTTAGCTCTCAGAGTGTTCCATTCCCTGCTCAGCTACAGGACAGTCCTCATCCATACGGACAACCAAGTAGCCATGTTCTATGTAAACAAGCAGGGCGGGACTGGCTCTCTGTCGCTTTGCAACGAAGCTTTGCGACTGTGGGCCTTCGCCAGAGAGCATCACATCCATCTTCTGGCAGTATATCTTTCACGCATTCAAAACTCTTGGGTGGACAGACTCAGTCGAGTTCTGCTCCCACACGAGTGGTCCCTCCACATGGACCAGATAGCCAGGATTTTTCAAATTTGGGGAACCCCGGACATAGACCTCTTTGCAAGTCCGTGGAATGCCACACTTCCCTGGTTCTGTTCCAGAATTCCGTGTCAGGGAGTTCAGGCCAATGATGCCTTCCTCCTTCACTGGGGTCAAGACTTCCTTTATGCCTTTCCACCAATTCCCCTAATTCCCAAAACACTATTCAAGCTTCAGAGAGATCGAGGGACCATGATCCTCATAGCTCCACATTGGCCACGCCTATTATGGTACCCTCTACTTCTGCATCTCTCTCAAGCTCCTTCCCTGGACTTGGGCTCTACACCAGACCACCTGTCCCAGGAAGGGGGAACATTGTGGCACCCAAACCCCCAGTCTCTCCATCTCAGGGCTTGGTTGCTGAGGGCCTAGACCTTCAAGATTTTCATCTCTCTCAGCAAGTCAGAGATGTTGTTCATGCCTCTAGAAAGCCTTCTACTAGGCGTTCCTATGCTTTCAAATGGAAAAGATTTACCATTTGGTGTTCAGAGAAGGGTCTAAACCCTCTTGCAATACCTCTGAATTCTCTACTAGAGTATCTCCTGCATCTATCCCATGTAGGCCTGAAAACGAATTCAGTAAGAGTCCATTTGAGTGCTATTGCAGCGTCCCTCAAGCCTCTCAATGGACAACCTATTTCCTCTCACCCTCTTATAGCAAGATTTATGAGAGGCCTTTTAACTAAACCTCCCATTAGACCACCTCCAGTGGCATGGGACTTAAACCTGGTTCTTGGCCAGCTTATGAAGCCACCCTTTGAACCTTTAGCCACCACCTCCTTGAAATTTCTTTCTTGGAAAGTTGTTTTTCTCATTGCAGTCACCTCAGCATGCTGCATCAGTGAGTTGCAAGCTTTGGTGGCTAATCCACCTTATACAAGGTTCCATCATGATAAGGTAGTCCTCAGGACCAATCCACACTTTATGCCTAAAGTGGTCTCGCCTTTTCATCTGAACCAGGAGGTATATTTACCTGTCTTTTTTCCAGGACCTCATGCATCAAATGCAGAGAGGAATCTTCATACCTTGGATTATAAGAGAGCTCTCGCTTTCTACTTACGAAGAACACAGCAACATAGAAAGTCTTCTCAACTCTTTGTTGCTTTTGATCCTTGTCATTTAGGACTTCCAGTCTCTAAGACAACACTGTCCAACTGGATTGCTCAGTGTATTTCTTTCGCCTACCAGAGTAGGAACCTTTCTCTGGAGGTCCATGTCACAGCTCACAATGTGAGAGCCATGGCAGCCTCAATGGCTCATCTAAACTCTGTGTCCAGCGACCAAATCTGTCGAGCGGCCACCTGGGCCTCGGTTCATACCTTCACAGCCTATTACTGTTTGGACAAGGACTCCCGCCGGGATGCCTCGTTTGGTCAGGCTGTCCTCAAACACCTGTTCCATTCCTAATCAACTCCTACCCACCTACCCTGGTCGGATGCCAGAGATCCATGGGGGGAGGTAGAGCCCTCTGCAAGGGCACACAACCATGGGGTCTCTCCCTGGCATCTGCAGCTAGGGAGTCCCCATATGTGAAGACTCATTCCTGCTTGTTCCTGGAGATAGCACAGTTACTTACCTGTAACAGGTGATCTCTGGGAACAGCAGGAATAAGTCTTCACAGCCCACCCACCTCCCCTAGGAGTTGTATCTCTCTATCTATCTTTCCTTTCCTCTCTCTCTCTTTGTCTCAGCTTTAAAACTCAAACTGGAGAGAGGCAGTTGGGAAAGGCAGGAAGGCAGCGCGCAGGCGCTGTGGGATGCTCCCAAAAGCTTTCTTACTGGACGCTAAGGAGCGTTCCCGCGCAGGCTCCGTCGGTACCGCCGATACCCATATGTGAAAACTTATTCCTGCTGTTCCCAGAGATCACCTGTTACAGGTAAGTAACTGTGCTTTACAGACGTACAGTAAATTGCAGGGACATTTTATGAGGTACACGACACTCTTTATCTCACAATTAGAGTAACTATTCAAAAAATTTTTTTTAGTTTTGGGGTGTTCAAAATAATTCTTTGTCACCAGGGGGTTAGGGCAAGAACAACAGTGGTCACACATAGTGTCCTTTAACTTTGCATATTGTCCTTGGCTTAGAAAGGGCCAAAGGGACCAAAATATTTGCCAAATTACAGTTTTTGTATGCAACAGTAAATTGTCTTGAGGGAAAAGTAAGAATCAAAGAGAGAAGGTGCCATTCCTGTTTTAGTATTTGTACAATATCCTTAGAGAAGTTGAAAATGTGAGCGCGCAGATGAACTTGTTCTATGCTTGATAACTTCTCTCTTCAAGAAATGTAGAGCAAGTGGCATTCTTGGCTCTTTGGTATGCCTCGGTGATGCAATGTTGTGGGTAACCCCGCTGGGAAAATCTTTCCTTTTGTTAGTTGCATGAATCTCAAAGTCACGGTCAGACACACAGTCTTCTGATGCATTGAAACTGGCTTATGGAAAGATTGTTTTTTAATAATCTATTGTGAGAACTGCCATAGCTCAAAAAGGAATTCCTGTCTGTAGGTTTCCTGTAAAGACTGGTCAGAAAACCATTGGCGTCCTGAATCATTATGTCTAAATATGTAATCTGACTAAAGCTATAAGCATGGTCAAATTGTAAACTGTGATCCAGCGAATTCAGCCAAATTAATTTTTTAAAATCAGATTCTGTGCCATCCAAAATCATAAAAACATCTATGTATCATTTCCATAACTTAATCTGGGAATAAAAAGGATGTCCTGTAAGGACACCCACTGTCTATATACCTCACATGAGTGAGTAATTAGTAAACGAAGTAACAATTATTTTTTTTGTGTTTTTGTTGGATTGCTTGTTTTGAAAGGGAACCTGTCTTGTGAAAACCCCTCCAGTTTTCTCTATTTAAAAGGCACCTGATGCCCGTAACTCAAAAACAGCATGTAAATAACACATACAGCGAAACCCACGCTTCTGCTTAACTTATTCCAGAGAAGATTTTGTTTGAAGAATGGACAAAACCACATTAGGAGCACCAACACCGGCATCTGTGTGAGAGTCCCTATCAGTCCAGAATCCGCCACCGTTGATTCTCCTGTGGCTATAATTGTTGGTCAGAATTAAGCTGCAATTACCATAGTCTGGTGGTGGTCCCAAGAAACTTCCAAATCTATAAATCCATGCGAGACAGCGCCATATTTCGGGCCCTTGATAATTCAGAGCTCTTCCTCAAACAAAATGTGTGTCGAAAGATTCTCCCAAAGGAGGATGATTCAAAATCTTTTGGAGTTGAAAAATGGGTGGGCCGTTATATACAGCATCGGTCACGTCAATCATGAGTGGGCACCTGCCCATTATGGCCTAAAGCAAAGTGACTTATAAATTAATAGGCGGGTGCCCATTCTTAATGATGTGACTGACGCTGTATATAATGGCTCACCTATTTTTCAACTCCAAAAGATTTTGGAGCTTGACTTCAGTATTTTGTATCAACTGAAGATGTTTGAGTTGTAAAAGTCCAACCAAAGTGCATTACGATAATCTAAATAGTTCATAACATCAAGTTAGCATCCTTAAGGATTTCTTATCTAAGTATGGTTTAATTGATCTGATCATTTGTGAAGTATAGAATAGTTTCTGAATAAGGGAAGAAATATATGGTATAAATATTAGTTCTCTATCAAACAACGCCCAAGTTGTTTTGTCATGGGAAAACCAGATTGCTGATTTATTGATAAGAACAAGTCTGTGTGCTCTAATCCACTGAGTGATCTTTTTCCTCCACCCAAGTGTTCAGAAATGAAAATTCAGATCTTGGGCATCATGGTGGTTCTCCCTTTTTACTACCCTGCCTTTCTTAAATAAATTATAGCTTTGTGTATACTATCTACTTCCGGTTGCACCTTGCCAAGAAGACTCCTGGTGATGTAGCCCTTGGGTTATCATCGACTTGATGTCACACATTATGAATGTACATAGTTTCCCCCAGTTACTTCCAAGTTGATCTCCCTGTTTATTGTAAATACAACTCAAAGTTCCTTGTGTTGTATAGTTGATGTTAAATGTAAACCGCTCTGATCTAAAATAGAGCGGTATAGAAGAACTGTTAAATAAATAAATAAATAAATTTCCCAGTCCCAGTTCTCTGTGAACTATGTCAGACTGCCACTAAATCCAAGTCATTTTCTAAATCAGTGGTTCTCAACCCAGTCCCCTGGGACTCCCAGACCAGTCAGGTTTTCAGGATAGCCACAATGAATATGCACGAGATAAGATCTGCATGCACTGCTTCCGTTGTATGCAGACCATCACATGCATATTCATTGTGGCTGTCCTGGAAACCTGACTGGGTTGGGGATCCCAGAGGACTGGGTTGAGAACTACTGTTCTAGATCCATAATTTATTTTGCATATTATAGTTATTCACACTACTTTCCAGATGCTGCCTCCTTCCTATTTCTACAGAGGTATTAAATAATGAATTACTGGGAAAGGGGGGGGGGGTGCTTTTATCTGTCTGGGGGGTGCTTTTATCTTTCTGTAGTACATTATTGCTACACAATCTATACATGTGCAGAGGCATTTGTGCTCCTAGCAGGGTGAAAGGAATCCAGTGTTAAGTGTTTACCAGAAAAAATCATCTTAATGGCATTGATGTAGGCTATATCTTTCAGGCCAATATCTGGCATTGTGGTTAAAATAATTTTCTTGCATTTGAGTCTCTAACCACTTCCTTCTATAAAGGGGACGAGAGAAAAGAAAATTAAAATGTCAGTCTCTTGCTCCCTTGTGTTTGGCTGTCAGCTATTAGTACAGGCAGAGGCTTGTATGGGCTTCTAAAGTATGCAGTGTGTTTCCATAGCAGCAGTAGTCTGATTTTCACTTTTTTCTCCCTTCCGTTAGATTCTGTAATGCAGTACAAACATCAAACATTGTATTTAGGTCAAGAAAAAAGTGTTTTAGTATTAGTGCAAAGCATTCTGGGGGAGCTGTCTTGCAGCAGCTGCTGAAGATCTGTGGCTGGCAGCAGTGCCACTTTATCTTAAGCCCTTCAACCATCTATATCGAAGGAATTTATAACCAATTTCAATACCTCAATGAACAGCTGTAATGTAACATCTTTCTTGAACGGAGACTCTTCTACAGAAATGTTCTTACTGGGATTGTAGTGGAGGTGTATTGATCCACTGTTTGTATTGCTACTGTGCTTTTTTTTTTGTTGTTGTTTTTTTTGGGGGGGAGGGGATTTGATCAGTATTTTATCATTGCAAAATTGCAGTAGAGATGGCTGTTAATCTCTGTTCACTAGATATTACAATTTTGCATCTACTGAAGATATTAAAAAAGAAATGTTAATTTTGATGAACAGTGAAATTGTTTGCAGATGGAACAAGGATTGATAGCAATGCAAAATTCTACATATTTGGAATGGGTTGTACTACTAGTGTGATCCTATTTAAAGGCATTCGTACTGTTTTTGAAAGGAACTGCACTCATATCTGCAAACAAGGAGGAAATAATGATCTTGAATGTACAGCACACAGTTGCTTGAAAGAGGATTCAAGACTATTGATCCAGTCCTCCCTGGTAAACATGTTTTTTATTACAGCACATTATAACGTACAGCATGCATTAAGTTTGCTTGAATTCACTTAATGTACAACTATAAACAGATATTCAGTCATTATTGAAAATGTATTATGTATTTTAATACAGTGTATGCTGTAGCAATGTGTAGAGAAATACACATGCAGACGACATGAATTTGCTATCTAAATGTTCGAGACTTGCAAGCTGTAGGATGAAATGCTCTTATGGAGAATGTGCAGAGAAATTCTATTTAGTTTATGTATTGGTCCCTTTACAAATTTATACATACATTAAGAGATCTTATATCATTTAAATTAGTATAACTCGTGAAACAAGGCAATTAATAGTGCAGATAATGAGACTTATGGGCAAACTGGGATTTCTATGTTTTTTCCTTTGTGTTGCAGATGAGCTGCTAGAAATATTGTAACAAATATAAGATTTTCAGATTGCATATGTTTTTTTTTCTTTTGTGTATGTTTGGATGTTCGGTGCTTTCTCTATTTGATAAAATAACAAGTGGGAGTGAAACAGGTCAACAGGGAATATGCTATGAAACCAACCTATAACAGGATCAAAGCAGATTGTGTGTGGCGTGAAAATACTTGGATGAAGCAGTGACATTAGTTGCTTGAAAATATCATCAAGGTATCTGGCATAATTAGGTTTAATAGGGGTTTGACCAGTTTGCTGGAGGAAAAGTACATAAGGAAACATTTTTGTTATACTTGATTTAATTTATTTTCTTTAAATCCAGTTATACCAGCTCATTTGAGTTGGGTTATGCTTCCTTGCCAGCAGGTGGAGACAGTCTTGAACATCATTCAGTGATGTAATCAGAAGGTATAACACTGGTCTAGCATTGAAAGAAACCAGTAAGACACTTCTTAAGTAGTAAGCAGAAGATATAGAGGAGGCCCCATACTAGACATTGGGTTCTAGCCCCCCCCCCCCCTTAGGGGTGGTCTTGATTATGCTGAAAATTTTGGGCTCTTTGTGGAGGGTCCCTATGCCAAAAGCTTTAGGCTCCTTACATCCCCATTATACTAGGGGCAAAAGGAGCCTGCTATGCAGCTGACCCTACATGTGCTAAGTGAGGCATAGCGGTAGGCTCTTGGCATGCTTGCGAGGCTCTACACAACTGTAAGGAAAAATACTGTGGAAAAAAACTGCAAAAAAGGTCTGCCAAAGAAAACTATGCAGGCCACAAAAAAGACGTTTGTAAAATGGCCACACACATGGGAGGAGTCCCAGTGCCTGAAAGGCTGATTGGGGCAATATGATATGGGCTTCTCTAAATGCCTGCACAGTTCAGGGAGGCCATGCTGCCAGGGAAGGCCTGATCCTTTTTGATTTTGCTCTATAAAGCAGACCGAGTCAAATAGAGCCCAATGTCAATCATTTGGCAAAATCTTAAAAGGAAAAAAATTTAGGAAAAATGCTTGCATCCAGATAAGACAGCAAGAGGGAAGGAGGGCCTGGGCTCAACTTACTGGCTCCCTTCAGGGGTCCAATGGGGTCCTCCTGCTCTTGTTGGGCCACCATGTACTCGTAACCTGTGAAAATGGTGCTGGATATGGGATGACTGTCAACTTGAGGAGTCGAGGGTGTAGCTGCATTCTAAGCATAGGTGGGCCCTTCAGGACTCAGTAGTGAAAGATGCTCAAGTCTGCCTCCACATGCTGGCAAGGGACCATAATGAAGTCATCTGGACTGGTAAGAACATAAGAGATGCCATACTGGGTCAGATCACGGGTCCTTCAAGCCCAGTATCCTGTTTCCAATAGAGGCCAATCCAGGTTACAAGTACCTGTCAGGTTTGCAAAAGGTATATAGATTCCATGCTGCTTATCCCATGGGTAAGCAGTAGATTTCCCCGATCCTCTCTAATAATGGTTTATGGACTTTTCCTCCAGGAAATCATCCAAACCTCTTAAATCCAGCTATACTAGCAGCTGTTATTATATCCTCTCTACGAATTCCAGAGTTTGATTATACGTTGAGTGAAAAAATATTTTCTCAGATTAGTCTTAAATGTGCTACATTGTAGCTTCATTGTGTGTCCTCTAGTCTTTCTACTTTTTGAAGGAGTAATCAGGAGTGGAGGAGTAGCCTAGTGGTTAGAACACTGGCTTGGTATCCAAGCAACCAGGGTTCGAATCCCACTAGCACTCCTTGTGGCCTTGGGCAAGTCACTTAACCCTCCATTGCCTCGGAAGAAAGGCCTGGCAATCTACTTCCGGTGACACTGCCAAGAAAACCCAGGAGCTTCTGGGTCGCCAGGGGTCAGGACTGACTCGAAGGCACACATTGCATTGCAATCAGGATAATAAAATAGTTATTTGCCTCATTTTGGAGTATTGTGTGCAATTTGGAGATCACACCTTCAATAATGCAATGTGTGCCTTCGAATCAGTGCTGACTCCTGGCGACCAGGCAGCTTCTAGAGTTTTTTTTCAGCAAGGTGACTGGACGAAGATTGCAATGGAGGGTTAAGTGACTTGCCCAAGGTCATAAGGAGTGCTAGTGTGAATCAAACCCTAGCCTTTGGTTACCAAGCCAGTGCTCTAACCACTAGGCTACTCTCCTCAGACCACACATTCAGAAGTCTATAAGCAGAATGAAATTGGTGCAAAGGGTGGCTACCAAAATGGTCAATGGGCTTCATTATAAGGCATATGTGGACAGACTTAACGATCTCTATATGTATACTTTGGAGGAAGAGTGAGAGAGAGGAGATATGAAAGACATTTAAATACCTCTGTGGCATAAATGCACAGGAGGAGAGCCTCTTTCTCTTGAAAGCTCTGGTGACCATAGGATAAAGGTGAAAGGGGATAGACTCATGAGTAATATGTGGAAATATTTCTTTACGGAAAGAGTGGTAGATACATGGAATAGTCTCCCAGTGGAGGTAGTAGAGACAAGATCAGTATCTGAATTCAAGAAAGCATGAAACAAACACAGAAGATCTCTAAAAGAAAAAAGGGACTATAGAAGTTGATATGGAAGGGCAGACTGGATAGGCCATATGGTCTTTTCCTCCTGTAATGTTTGTTTCTAGATAGACTTGGACAGCCATTGCTTATCCTTAGTGCTCTTGATATGAATTGGCCACTGTTGAGACAGAATGCTGGGCTCAGAAGACCATTGGCCTTGACCCAGGATACTTTAGAATATAAATTGAATGCACATACAATTATAATTTTTATGCATCAGTTTTAGATATCACTTTTGATAATTCCTGCTGGTTTGGCTGCAGAGGAGTCCTTATGTCTGCTGTTTCCATCCTTCATTGCTGGTCAGCAATAACCAAGAACTGTTGCATAGGTTGATTGTAGTTATCTCCAGGAACAAGCAGGAATAAGTCCTCACATATGGGTACGTCGGTACCGACGGAGCCCGTGCGGGAAAGCTCCCCAGCTTCTTAGAATAGAAGCTTTTGGGACCTCCCACTGCACATGCGCACTGCCTTCCCGCCTTCCTGAACAGCTCTCCTCAGTTTCTCTTTTTCCGCGGAGCCAGCAGGTCGTGTTCCTGTCACCGCTGAAGAAATTGTTATTTTATTTGTTTCTTTAGACCGCGTACCTGCCTTCCCCATACCGATACCGGTATCGCCGGTCTTTTCTTTCTTTCTTTAAAAAATTATAATTCTTTTTTCTTATTTTTTAGCTTTTTGGTCACTTCAGAGAGGCCTCTCGGCCTACTCAATTTCTCCTCATGGAGAAGCCAGCCCCTGGATTTAAGAAGTGTACCAAATGTAATGCTGTTATTTCAGTCACAGACACCCATGACTGGTGTCTGAAATGTTTGGGGCCTGACCATTCCATACCGGACTGCCCATCTTGCTCCCACATGTCTAAACGTGGGCTGCAGAACCGGGCCAACAAATTCCATGTGCTGTTTGCTTCAGAGAATACAGCATCACAGTCATCCAGGTCTTCTTCTCCGGATGGATCTCAGGTAACCAAACCTTCTGTGGGCAAGTCCTCAAAGAGCAAATCTCCTTCAAAGCATCGAGAGGCTCTTAGCTTAGAACTTGAGGACCCTGCCCCAGCCAAACAACCCCGGCGGGAAGTCCAACTTCCAAAAACGCCAATTCAGGGGTCTCAGGTTGATATCGATGCTACGGCCTCGACAGATCACCTGTTAGCCTGCTCTGGGGTACCGGGTCACTCCGGTACCGACATCCAGGCAGCTATGGCGTCCATGGGCGATACTGTACAGTCCATGCAGCAGGCCGTCATGGCTTTCATTAAAGCTGCAACGCCATCGGTTCCGCTTTCAGCGGTTCCGGGCCCGATACCGGTATTGTCCGCCATGCCGGTATCGAGGCCGTCCACCTCTAAACGCAAGTCGGTACCGTATGGGCTTTCGCTCCATACCGGTTCCATACCCGATACGCCCGATATCGATACCGATCGGTACGCGTATCGTGCGTTAGAGGAAAGCACCGATTCCTCTGAGGATTTTCACTCCTCTGATGATTCTGCTGAGTTTTCACTCAACTTACCTGAGGAGCCCTCTTCTCCTAAAAGGAGAATGTCCCCTCCAGAGGATTTGTCCTTCCAGGACTTTGTTTTAGATATGGCTACAGCCCTTTCTATTACCACATCCTCTGAAAAGGAACCCAGATCCAAAAAACTGGATATTTTGGGATACTCAAAGGCCCCTAAGGAGGCAGTTACCCTGCCTATCCATGAAATCCTTCAAGAACAACTGATGGATTTCTGGGAAAATCCTTTGACTTTGTCTCCTTATTCCCGTAGGTTGGACACCATGTATAGGGTCCCTCCTTCTCCTGGTTTCCAAAAGACTCAATTGCCCCACCACTCTATTGTGGTGAAGTCTGCAATGAAGAAGATTAGGAGTACCAAAAGGCACTCTTCCACCCCTCCAGGACGGGAATGTAAGACTTTGGACTCTTTTGGTAGGAAAATATTCCAGGCTAGTATGCTTATAGCCAGGATTAATTCCTACAGTCTCTATATGGGCATGTTCCTGGAGGAACTTGCCAAAAAGGTGCGGCATTTTGCCCCCTTTATCCCTGAGGATAAAAAGCAGGGATTCCTTTCCCTAATGAAACAACTCTTAGAGGTTTCTAAGTTCTCTAATAGGGCAGCATATGATTCCTTTGAGGGAGCCAGTAGGGCTTCGGGCATTGCTATTGCAGCCCGACGTCTTGCTTGGCTCCAGGCCTCTGATCTGGAACCTTGGGTTCTAGATGGCTTACGGAATCTGCCCTGTACAGGTGAGAACTTATTTGGGGAAGAGTGGCAAATCAAAGCCACCCAGATGGATGCTGAAAATGCCACCTTGGAAAGACTTTCAAAGTCCACTTCAATTCCTACTAAGAAAAAGTCTTTTAAAAGGCCTTACTATAAGAAGGCCAGAGTTGCTTCAAATACTGGCCAGCAGTCTTCTCAACCTCGCTATACTGCTAAGCGTCAGCAATCCAAACAAGCACGAGCTAAGCCTGCAGCAGCTACTGTAGCTCAGCAGGCTCCAACCCCTCAGGGGTTTTGACTTGCTCCTAGGGAACTTGCCACTTCTGGTTCTAACACAACCAGAACCTCTCACCATACCCGGAAGGTTGGTTCACTTTGCTCCCAGATGGGAACAAATCACAACAGAACAATGGACCCTCTCTATCATTCGAGAGGGTTACAAACTTCATTTCTCCAGCCTTCCTCCCCATCATATGGTGAGACCATTCAATTCTCCCCCATCTCTCCTAACCCTGTTGGGTCAAGAGGTTTCCTCTCTTCTTGCCCAAGGGGCCATAGAAGAGGTTCCTCTTCCTCAACAAGGGTCCGGTTTCTACTCCCCTTATTTTCTCATTCCAAAGAAGACAGGGGGATTCAGACCAATCCTAGATCTGAGAGAATTGAACAAATTTCTCTTCAAGGAGAAATTCAAAATGCTGTCTCTCGGCATTCTCCTTCCTTACCTCCAGGGTCAGGACTGGCTTTGTTCTCTAGACCTACAGGATGCGTATACACATATACTCATCCATCCATCCCACAGAAAGTATCTTCGCTTTCTGTTTCAGGGAAAACATTTCCAATACAGAGTACTCCCCTTCGGTCTAGCCTCTGCTCCAAGAGTATTCACAAAATGCATGGCAGTCGTAGCCGCATTTCTAAGAGGCATGGGAATCTTTGTCTTCCCATATCTGGACGACTGGCTCATCCGAGCTCCAACTCAGTCACAGGCCCAGATTTCCCTGGACCACACAAGGAGCCTTTTGCAGTATCTGGGACTGGTAGTAAACCTTCCCAAGTCCCAACTCATCCCTACTCAATCTCTAGAATTCATAGGGGCCCAGTTGGACACCATCACTGCAAGGGCCTACCTTCCACATGTTCGAGGCCAGCGCCTCCTGAGTTTGGCCTCCCAAGCTCAGTCCAGCACTCACTTGACAGCCAGGGAAATGCTACGCCTACTGGGTCATATGGCCTCCACAGTGCATGTGGTGCCTTATGCTCGTCTTCATATGAGAGCAGCTCAATGGACCCTGGCCACTCAGTGGACTCAGGCGTCAGGAGCGCTCTCAGACCAAATACAAACCTCCGATCGTCTGTTTTGGTCCCTCCACTGGTGGACTTCCACCAAGAATCTGTTGTTGGGGGCTCCATTTCAACCATTGCTACCCCAAGCAACCCTCACAACAGATGCCTCCCAAACAGGGTGGGGAGCCCATCTGCAAACTCTCTCCACTCAGGGCACTTGGTCTCTACAGGAGGCCACCCTTCATATCAATCTTCTGGAACTGCGAGCAATTTACCTTGCCCTCAAGGTCTTCCACTCCCTCCTAGCCAACCTCACTGTCCTAGTTCAGACGGACAATCAGGTGGCCATGTTTTACATAAACAAACAAGGAGGGACGGGCTCTCTGTCGCTTTGCAACGAAGCTCTAAGACTATGGGCCTTCGCCAGAGAGCATCAGATTCACCTGCTAGCAGTGTATCTCCCAGGAGTTCAAAACTCTCGGGCAGACAGGCTCAGTCGAGTTCTGCTGCCACACGAATGGTCCCTACATTTGGACCAAATAAACCGAATCTTTCAGGAATGGGGGACCCCGGACATAGACCTCTTTGCAAGTCCGTGGAATGCCAAACTTCCCCGGTTCTGTTCCAGAACTCCGTGTCAGGGAGCTCAGGCTACGAACGCCTTTCTCCTGAATTGGAATCAGGCATTCCTATATGCCTTTCCACCCATTCCTTTGATTCCCAAGACTCTGTTCAAACTCCAGAGGGATCATGGAACTATGATCCTCATAGCTCCACGCTGGCCACGCCAAGTGTGGTTCCCTCTACTTCTACAGCTCTCCCAGGGATCCTACTTGGATCTGGGAGCTGCGCCAGACCTCCTGTCTCAGGAGGAGGGGACTTTGTGGCACCCAAACCCCAAATCCCTTCACCTCAGTGCTTGGTTACTGAAGGCTTAAGCCTTCAAGACTTTCATCTTTCCCAACCAGTGAAAGATATCCTTTCTGCCTCTAGGAAACCCTCTACCAGGCGTTCCTATGCTTTCAAATGGAAACGTTTTTCCATTTGGTGTGCTCAGCAGGGTCTTGACCCTCTGGCACTTCCTTTGAATTCTCTTCTTGATTATCTCCTGCATCTATCCAATGCAGGCCTCAAGACGAATTCGGTAAGAGTCCATTTAAGTGCTATTGCAGCATCCTTGAAACATATAAATGGACAACCTATCTCCTCTCATCCTCTTGTTGCAAGATTCATGAGAGGCCTGACTCTCACTAAACCTCCCATCAGACCACCCCGGTCGCATGGGATTTGAATCTAGTGCTCGGTCAACTTATGAAGCCACCTTTTGAGCCAATGTTTTCCACCTCCTTGAAATTTCTTTCCTGGAAGGTCATCTTCCTCATTGCAGTCACTTCGGCTCGCCGCATCAGTGAGCTGCAGGCTTTAGTGGCTAATCCACCTTACACAAGATTTCATCATGATAAGGTGGTCCTTAGGACGAATCCCCACTTTATGCCTAAAGTGGTCTCGCCTTTTCATCTTAATCAAGAGGTATATCTACCTGTCTTTTTTCCAGCTCCTCATGCATCCAATGCAGAGAGGAACCTTCATACTCTGGATTGTAAAAGAGCTCTCGCTTTTTACCTTAATAGGACTCAGCCACATCGAAAGTCTTCTCAACTTTTTGTGGCCTTTGATCCTTCCCATTTGGGACTTCCAGTCTCCAAGCGTACACTTTCCAATTGGATTGCTCAGTGTATTTCTTTTGCTTACCAGAGCAAAAACATTTCTCTGGAAGGCCATGTCACTGCTCACAATGTGAGGGCCATGGCAACTTCTATGGCTCATCTGCACTCTGTTTCCATAGATCAGATCTGTCGAGCCGCTACCTGGGCCTCGGTTCATACCTTCACAGCCCATTACTGTTTGGACAAGGACTCCCGCCGGGATACCTTGTTTGGCCAGGCTGTCCTCAAGCACCTGTTCCATTCCTAAACAACTCCTGCCCACCTTCCCAGAATGGATGCCTGAGATCCATACGAAGATGGCGAACCTTTACAGGGGATCCCATGCATCTAAGCTAGGGAGTCCCCATATGTGAGGACTTATTCCTGCTTGTTCCTGGAGATAGCACAGTTACTTACCTGTAACAGGTGATCTCTGGGAACAGCAGGAATTAGTCCTCACAACCCACCCACCTCCCCTAGGAGTTGTATCTTTTATCTATCTATCTTCCTGTCCTCTCTCTGTTGACTCAGCTATAAACTCGAAACTGAGGAGAGCTGTTCAGGAAGGCGGGAAGGCAGTGCGCATGTGCAGTGGGAGGTCCCAAAAGCTTCTATTCTAAGAAGCTGGGGAGCTTTCCCGCACGGGCTCCGTCGGTACCGACGTACCCATATGTGAGGACTAATTCCTGCTGTTCCCAGAGATCACCTGTTACAGGTAAGTAACTGTGCTTTATCTGAAAATAGTAGTAACCACGCATGGTAGGGAATAGTGCAGTTTGCTATAACCCACAGCGTTTATAATTCCAGTTTGCTTAGTTTAACTGTTTGTTTTTTCTATGTTAAGCCACTCTGTGCTTGTAAAGAAAAAACAGAGATTAAAGCAGAATACAATAGGAATAAATTCTTTCAGTCATGTACTTGGTAGAGGCCCAGCCCTGGAGGGATGTGGATTTGCCTTCATTCACATGGTTAGAGGAAATACCCAAGCTGCCACCATATGTGGTAGCGTGGTGTGCAGTGGGAAGGTGTTTTCTTTAAAACACAGGCCAGGCAGGAGTTCAGGAAAATAAAAGCAGTTTTTATTCTGTTCTAGCCTGTTAAACCTCCACAAACTGGATCTCCTGGCCCTTCCTCCAGCCCCAGCTAAAGTTCCTACCTCAAAACGCCTTTGCACAACTTGCCTTGGAAGGACTTCTGACTCCATGGGCTTCTCGCCCTCCTGCAGCCTGCTGGGTTCTTAACCTCTCCCTCTAAGCCATGCCCTCCAAACCCCGAACTCTGGGCTGCAGACTCTGTTGATAATCCCTTTGGAGAGGTACGGGTAACATTCTTTATACCCCATTACAGATCTCTAGTTCTGCAACTTCCCTGTCTTTGAAAAATGGTTTTTGTTCATTAATAGCCTTTAAGTATTTGAACGTCTGTATCATATCTCCCCCTCTCTCTTCTAGGGTATACATATTTAGGTTTTCAAGTCTTGTCATATGCCTTCTGGCACAGGCCCCAAATCATCCTGGTCGCTTTCCTCTGAATCATTTCAAGTCTCTTTATATCCTTTTAAGGCATTGTCTCCAAAACTGAACACAATCTTCTAAGGGAGGCCTCACCAACGACCTGTACAGGGACACTAATACCACCTCCTCCTTGCTGGTTATTCCTCTCTATATATAGCCTAACATCAGTCTGGCTTTGACACACACACAGACACACCCCTACCTTAAAGGATCAGTAGGGGTGACACACACTGACACACACACACTGAAACGCACCTACACACCTTAAAGGATCAGTAGGGGTGGTAGGAGAGGGAGGAGACATACTTGGGTTGACGGGAGCATGCACTGTTACCTAGGTTTTGGTGACTGGCCCTTAAATTTGTAGGCTGGCTCCTATTTTCCAAGAAAAGTTGTCAACGCCTGAGACACAGTAACCGTCCTTTCCCCAATGCCAATATGTGATTTGGAAGTGTTGTACAAATAATTTATGTGTACAGTGTACATCTTCCACCAATGTTTAGGAGAGTAAGCAACTGGCAAATTGTAAAAGCAGAACTTTCAGCCTCTCTCTCCTCCCCCCAACTTCAGAGAGACCCTCCCTGCATGAGGGAGGAAGGGGAAAGTCCTAGTCCCTACAAAATGTTTTTGTTTTCTTGTGGGTTCAGCTGCTAAGCTTCAGCATGCTTTCCTCACTACCTCAGTCAGACTCAAGCTGTTTTGTTTTTTTAAATCTTTTTTTCCTGCTTTCGTGCCCAGCAACCCTTACTTTCTGAAAGTCGGAGACAAAATGGTTTTCTGGGGGCTGGGCTGGGTTGTTTTTGAAACCTTGCTGTGGTGATAACCATTGTGATTTACATAACACAGGTGGGGATATGTTTCCGCGGCTGCTTTTCAATTTCCAGCATGATTGGCTGAAGTGCCTCATGTTGGCTGCTGATTACCTGCTGCTTAACCTTTATTTTCCCCTACCAGATTGGCTCCAGTGTCCTTGGCCTGCAAGCGCCCACAGCAAAAGCAAAGTTCACCAATGGTGATTTGGGAAAATAAGCTGAACATGTGCAATTGGTTAGTTATGGTCTGTGGTTTATTTCACTCCTTATACCATCTTTTATTGTTAGGCAAAGCGGTTTAAAATTCTAGTCAAAATATGAAAAAGAAAGGAACTACAAAGTAATTCACAGGAAAGAGAAAAAGGAAAGGACAAACATAAGACATTTGCAGCAGAAAAAGAAACACTACTGATCTGAAGATGGGAGGTCTTTTTAAACAGGTATGACTTCAGCTTTTGGGTGGAGGAATAGCCTAGTGGTTAGAGCAACAGCCTAATACCAAGAAGACTGGGGTTCAATTCCCACTGGAACTTCCGACCTTGGGCAAGTCACTTTACCCTCCCTTGCCTTGGAAGAAAAGGTCTGGCAGTCTATTTCTGGTCATACTTTGCCAAGAAAACCCAGGGGCTGTTGGGTCGCCAGGAGTCAGCCCTGACTTGACAGTGCTTTAAAGAAAAGAAAAGAAAACACACACACACACCTGGGCAGGCAGGCTGTTCCACAGCATTGGTGCTAGAAAGAAAACTATGGATGCCCTGGTGGATTCGTAATGAGCTTTGGTTAGGAAGGGCAGTTCTGGTTCTGTGAACCGACTGAAAGGGAGTAGGCTAGACACAGTAAGGAATAATTAGAGATGACAAATATTCCGGGGCAGTCTGATAGAAGGCTTTGTAGGTTAGGGTGAGGATCTTGTATTGGACCCAAGCTTTGACTGGGAGCCAGTGGTGCAATGTTAGCTTCAGAACTGGTGGTTTTTGTCTTGTTATAATACTGTCCAGCAATAGGCATAATTTGGCTGTTTAACTCGGAGAATAATAATTCTCCCAGACAAATTGCTTTTAAAGCATATACCTGGGGATTCTGATTTCAAGACAGTATAGGACAGGCCAGTAGTTTGCAAGATTTTATCTCTACAAATTTCTACTGTGATGGTAGTATCTAAAACAAAGCCATGGGGGCAATAAGTGTGGTTAGAAATTTGCCAATAAACACATTTTTAAGTTGCAAAAAAAAAATCCAAACATTTGTAGGTAGGTGTTTTTATAGTCAGCAAGGCTTTCAGACTGAGCAGGGTGGTGAAATGTACTTCCTAAGTGTTCATGTGTTAACAATAGTAATCTGTAAAACAGGAAAGTATGGTACAGAAGATAGAAGTGTTTGTTTGAAGGTCATTGCTACTGTTCCAGTCCTTGCACAGGAACTGGGAAGCGAAGCTACAGGATGTCTGCAGAAATATAGAATACGTTTGTTAGACTTTCCACAATGGAAAGTAGGGTAATTAGTACATATGCATCAATTCATATAATAAAAAGAAAATTGTTTGCACTATCACACACAGCATGCCAGATCCTGATTGCTACCCAAAAAAGAACACCATTAGTGCTTCATATGCAATCTGGCACCCCAGTTTTCATTATCCTTCTTGCCCCCTTCCCCCCCCCCGGTCTTGTGGAGGTGCTGAAGAATGAATGCTTGCTACTTTTCCACTGCAATCCAGATCTCTGCAAGCTTGAGCCATGTGGATGAGAAAGTTTAGGCTGGTCATGTGGCAGTTAAAAACATGAGATCAGCTTGAGTTTCTTCCACCATGCAGCTCAAACTTGCAGAGAGTCGGATCACAGTAGAAAATCAGCAAGTGTGTTTTCTTTGGCAGTAGCAGATACGGTGAGGGGAATAGGTAGAAGCCTACAGAACCCTGACAAGGAAAATGAGTGAAAGCTGGAGAGGACCCAAGCCATGGTGATAAGTGAAGCAAAGAAGTAATTGGGTGCTGACTGCATGCTTGGGGAAGAGACTTGTGGCTTTTGCCAGTGATGTGCAGTTACAATAAATGTGTATGGTCTTTTTGGAGCGAAGAACTCAATGAAAAAATATATCTAAATTGCTCCACTCTAACTTACAGCTAAAGCTTGGGTGTTCTTACTTGTATTTCCCATTGTATTTCTTATTATTAAGCTTATCTTTTGATGTTTCCAAATCCACTACTGTTTAGTGGTGCTACTTCTTCTCCTTGATGAAATGAAATGTTTTGTCTTTTCTCAACGCCTCACATGGCACCTATGTACATATGCATAGAGAGACAGTAGAATAAGGATAAAACAGATCTCCTGAGGAAACTCTCGCAAGAGAGTGAAACGCATAGGCGCCATGTGAGGCGTTGAGAAAAGACAAAACATTTCATTTCATCAAGGAGAAGAAGTAGCACCACTAAACAGTAGTGGATTTGGAAACATCAAAAGATAAGCTTATTAATAAGAAAATATTTTTGTCACAAGGGAAAAGAAAAATAGGGGGTGTTATTAGCATCACACAAAAAAAGTTATTTTATATACCCATAAAGAAGAAAAAAAGTAATTGACCCAGTAGTCATTGATGTTTTCAAGGCACGCCGATTTTCATTGAATCTAGTGACTATCAGTGCCGTGGTAATCTGAGACTACATATTGGGCAAGGAAAGTTCTATGGGAAATACAAGTAAGAACACCCAAGATTTAGCTGTAAGTTAGAGTGATGTGCAGTGGCAACTTAAGGGGCTGATTTATTAAACTCTATACCTGTAGACACAGAATAGGGAACACGTCTTAGTAAATCAATTTCTAAAAGAGCTGCAGTTGATCTGAGGGGATTCGCTTCCCCCACTTGAACTTGACTGGGGATAGTATTGAGAGGGGTCTTGGTTGCTGGCTCCTGGGTTCTGGGCTGGCTCCTAGATTCAATAAGAAATTGTTGAAACCTACCTTAGAGCATGGTTCCTAGCCTCAGACATTTTGTTGCAATGTTAAAATAGTGGCAAAATCCTTTGGTAGTTAGGAATGAAGGCTTATGGTACGGGAGTCCTAGAATTGGTTTTGATTGAGCTAAAAGAGGAGTTGCTGTTGGTTGGTCCCCAAAAATGCGTATGTTCTTGGTACATTATTCGTGTGAAAAATATTGCAGATATCCATTGTAATAATCGGATGTAATTTTGAAAGCAAAATGTGTTTTAGAAACTGTTCCTGTGCGGATATCCAGTTTAGTCCTCCACAATCGGGTACTGCCCCTCTCACTGCAGCCTGTAGACTGGACCAATCAAATCTTCTGTAGTACATATCCAGCAGGAGCTCCCAGAAGCCCCCCAGTGTGTCCAGTCTCGTTGCAGTGTGTAGACGTAAAAGTGTGTCCTCTGGGCACACTTAGTGACCTTTGCAGGAGCAACACTAGTTAGTTGTTTTTAGGGTTTGTTTTGGGGCATTTCTCTACTATTTTTGTTTTTGGTAGCTAGCTGTGCCTTTAAAAATAAGAAAGACAAAAGAAGCCTGTCTCCCTGGAGCTGTGCCACAGGAGACTAGGAGAAAGTCAGACCTGCTGGCTGCTGTTGCCTGCCTAGCACATTTATCAGCCCTGGGTGAGCTTCCCCTAGACAGGACGGGGAATTGCCATACCTATAAGGCAGTGCCTGGTACTGGGAGATTGTGGCTGAATCTTCTGTTCCTGAGCTGGTAGGAGTTTGCATTTCATTTTTTCTTTCTTGTGTGCAATGCTCTGTCTGGGATGCCAGCGTTTCTGTAGGCTCTCCTGAGACCATTTGGCAGTTTTTATTCAATCTGCTCGTGTGCCCTGTATTAGAGGGTCGTTTTATTTGTTTTCCATATTATTTGGTGGTTTTTATATTTTCGCGCCGTTTTTTACCGCGGGTGAAAAAGTGCGGCGGCCATTTTGGATTTTAAAAGTGCTTTTCCAGGCATTTTTGATCGCTGTGCACAGGTTCCCCTAGCGTTTTTGGGGTTCCTCTTTCTGGCGATTTTGCTCAGGGCCCCCCAGGGATCCTGGGATATATTTTGTTTCTTGTAAAAAAAAAAAAAAAAAGTTAAGTTACTTTTAAATCGGGGCTGATTTGCATAGGATTGCCCAGGTGGTGTGGGCTTTCCTGTGGCTGTCTTATTCTATTCCCCTGGGCAGAGGTGGCCTTGGGATGGCTTCCAAGCCCCAGTGTGTGATTTGTGGGTCCCGCAGGACGGCAGGGACTGACTCTGGCATCTGCAGGGTCTGTGCTGCAGTGCCCTCTGAGTTAGAGCAATCTGTGAATGTTCAGGAACAGGCTACCCCTGGGGATGCTTCTACTTCCGGGGACAGCGTTCTTTCTCCAAGCATCCCTCAGTCTGGCTCGGTTCCTCCGGCCAGCGGTTCAGTGGCTGCGCTCCAGCAGGCGGCTGTTGCTGCCTCAACTATGGACTTCTCCCCTGATTTTGTACTCCTCTTGCATCAGGCATTTCGCCTGAGCAGGTCCGGACAGTTGCCGGCTGTCTGGCCCCCCTCCCTCCCCTCGGGGTCCTTGGGGGCGGCTCAGTGTCCCTCACCGCCCGGGGGCAAGCGGCTTCGGTTGGGGGGACAAGAGCAGGACGCCCTGGGTCTCCTGGATTCCGAGGCAGAGGGCGATCCTGAGACTGAAGCGGAGGATTTGGAGGATGGGGAGATCCCTGGGCCGGAAGATCAGGCTCGGGTCATTCGAGTGTTCCGTAGGGACGAGCTGGTTCCTTTGGTCACGGAGTCCCTTCAGGCGCTAAACCTTTCGGCGGTGCGGTCCCTGGAGGAGGAGGGTCTTGAGGATCCTCTGATTCAAGCAGTCAGGGATGCCCAGGTGGTTTTTCCCGTCCACCGCGTGGTGGATCAGATGATCCAGGCGGAGTGGGAGCACCCGGAATCCGGTTTGAAGGGGATTCGGACCATGAATCGGCTTTATCCTCTTGCTGACAAGGACAGGGACTTGTTCAGGTCCCCCCGGGTGGATGCTGCGGTCTCCGCAGTGACCAAGAAAACCACCATCCCGGTTGAGGGGGCGGCGGCCCTCAAGGACGGGCAGGATAAGAAGGTTGATAACTTGCTCAAGCAAACCTTCGATACGGATGCCGTGTCATTGCAGGCCTCTATCTGTGGGGCTTGGGTGGCTCGGTCGTGTCTGCGTTGGTCACAGCAACTGCGCTCGAGCCCCGGACTAGACCAGCAGGGTCTGGTGGAGGTGACCCGGCTGGAGTCCGGCTCGGCTTACCTGGCGGATCTGTTTTATGATTTGATCCGCGCGTTGGCTAACAGTATGGCATCCGCGGTAGCAGCGCGCCGGTCCCTCTGGTTGCGCAGCTGGGCGGCGGACAGTTCCTCTAAGGCCCGCCTCAGTAAGCTGCCGTTTAAGGGCAGATTATTATTTGGGGAGGCTCTCGAGAAATTGGTAAAGGATCTCGGTGAGTCCAAAGGGGGCCGGCTTCCGGAGGATAAACCAAGGTCCAACCGGTCCACCTCGTCGGCGCGGGGATCCTTTCGGGATCAGCGCAGGTTTCGGCCCTCCCGCCAGTGGTCCTCGCAGCGGGGCCGGTTTGGAGCCCGTAGCCAAGGATTTCGGGCTTTCAGGGGAGCCGGCAGAGGCTTCTCCGCAGCCGGCTCTTCATCGGGTTCTTCCTTTGGACGCAAGCCACAATGACGCCAGGCAGGCTCTGGAGGGAGGACCGCTTGTCGGCGGTCGCTTGCGCGACTTTCTTTCCTCTTGGGCCCAAATAACGTCGGATCGCTGGGTGCTACAAATTATAGAGGAGGGTTACGCTCTGGAATTTGCGTTCCCACTTCCAGATTCCCTTGTTCTGTCTCCCAGCAGGGGCGAGCAAAAGACGAGGGACATCCGCGTGACCCTGGCTCGATTGTTAGCGCTGGGAGCGGTGGTTCCAGTGCCTCCCTTGGAAAGAGGCGCTGGTCGCTACTCCATCTATTTTGTGGTACCCAAAAAGGGCGACTCTCTGCGTCCGATTTTGGATCTCAAAGGCGTGAATCGCGCGCTCAGAGTGCCGCATTTCCGCATGGAAACCCTGCGGTCAGTCATTGTAGCGGTGCGAAAGGGGGAGTTTTTGACGTCCCTCGATCTTACCGAGGCCTATCTGCACATTCCGATACACCCAGCCCATCAGCGGTTTCTCCGCTTCGCGTTCCCGTGGGGCCACTTTCAGTTCCGGGCCATGCCGTTCGGCTTGGCTACGGCCCCGCGCACTTTCACAAAGGTGATGGTGGTGGTTGCGGCGGCCTTGCGCAAGGAGGGCATTTTGGTCCATCCTTACCTGGACGACTGGTTGATACGAGCAAAATCCGGTCGAGAGTGCCTGCGGGTCACGAGCAGGGTGGTAGCTCTGCTGCGATCCCTCGGCTGGGTGGTGAACGAAAGAAAGAGTTGTCTGCGGCCCTCGCAGGACCTGGAGTATCTGGGGGTGCGCTTCGACACTGCTCGGGGGCTGGTGTGCCTTCCCGAGCGCCGCGTCCTGACGTTGCGGGCTCTTGTCCGACTATTTCGGGGGATGCCCGCTCCGTCGGCGTGGTGGTACCTACGGCTTCTCGGAACGATGGCGGCGACCTTAGAGGTGGTTCCGTGGGCGCGGTTCCACATGCGCCCGCTACAGAGGGCGCTCCTTCGTCGCTGGTCCAACCAGTGCGATTCCTTGCGCAAGAGACTGCCCTGCCCGAAGGCAGTGCGGCGGTCGCTTCGGTGGTGGCTCTCCTCCGAGAACCTGACGCGGGGAATTCCCTTGGAGCCTCCTCTGTGGGTCCCCCTCACTACGGATGCGAGCCTAGTCGGCTGGGGAGCACACTGCGAGACCCGCTTCACGCAGGGGGTGTGGTCCTCGCAGGAAGCGTCTTGGTCGATCAACCGCCTCGAGCTTCGGGCGGTCCGACTAGCCCTGATGGCCCTGGAACCTCTGCTCCTGGGCCGGGCGGTCCGAGTCTGGTCGGACAATGCGACCACGGTGGCGTACATCAATCGCCAAGGGGGCACAGGGAGTGTGGCCCTGGAAACCGAAGCGACGGCCTTGTTCAGCTGGGTGCAGACTCGGCTGCCGGCGATCTCGGCGGCGCACATTGCAGGCGCGGACAATGTCCAGGCCGACTTTCTCAGCAGAGTGCGGGTGGACCCCGGAGAGTGGGAGTTAAATCCTCAGGTGTATGCGCAGATAGTTCGGCGGTGGGGTCCGCCCATCATGGATCTCATGGCGACCTTCCAGTCGGCCAAGACAAGTCGCTTCTTCAGCAGACGGCGGGAGCGGATGTCCGAAGGACTCGACGCTCTCATTCAGCCGTGGCCGACGTCCGGGATGCTGTACGTTTTCCCCCCGTGGGCCCTGATCGGTCGGGTCGTCCAGCGCATCGAGGGCCATCAGGGCCGGGTGCTGCTGGTGGCTCCGGATCGGCCCCGGAGGCCCTGGTATGCCGACCTCGTTCGGCTTCGAGACGGCGTGCCGTGGCGCCTTCCGGCGCTACCGGATCTTCTTCTTCAGGGCCCCTTGCGGATGCCCCAGGTGGCTCGGTTCTCGCTTACGGTTTGGCCATTGAGAGGGCTCGGCTGAAAAAGAAGGGTTATTCGCCCGCGGTGATTTCCACCTTACTGCGGGCAAGAAAGTCGTCCACTTCTCTTACTTATGTTCGAATTTGGAGAATTTTTGAGGACTGGTGCTCCCGGCGTGGAGTTCGGGCGGCGACGGTCTCGGTGCCCGTCGTGCTCAGCTTTCTGCAGGATGGCTTCGAGAAGGGTCTCGCGGCCAGTTCCCTGAAGGTCCAGTTGGCCGCGCTCTCTTGCTATAGAGGCAAGGTTTTGGGCCGCCTTCTTGGCGCTCATGCGGATGTGCGGCGTTTCTTGACCGCCGTGTTTCATTTGTGGCCTTCCCGCAGAGCGGTGATTCCTCCGTGGGATTTGAATTTAGTTCTGCGGGCCCTGGCTCGGGAACCCTTTGAGCCCTTGCGGAGGGCATCCTTGAAGGATCTCATGTTGAAGACGGTTTTTCTGGTAGCCATTTGCTCGGCACGGCGCATCTCGGATCTACAGGCCTTGTCATGCCGAGAACCTTTCTTGTCTTTTTCTGCGGAGCGGGTTGTGCTCCGTCCGGTTCCCTCCTTCCTGCCAAAGGTGGTGTCTCCTTTTCACCTGAATCAGGCAGTATTTCTACCAGTGATTTCGGCGGACTCGGTCGAGTCGGTGGACAAGGGGCTTCACCGGCTTGATGTGGGCCGCACGCTGCGTCGGTATTTACAGTCTACCGAGTCATTTCGGAAGACTGATCGGCTTTTTGTGCTCTTTGGGGGTGCACGGAAAGGGGAGGCGGCGGCTAAGGCCTCCATTGCTCGATGGCTTAAAGAAGCGATCGCCTCCGCGTATCTGTTGCAGCGGCGGCCGGTTCCGGAGGGGCTCCGGGCTCATTCTACTAGGGCTCAGGCGGCCTCTTGGGCGGAGCATGGTCTGGTTCCACCAGCGGAGATCTGTAGAGCGGCCACTTGGTCGTCTCTGCATGCTTTCAGCAGGCACTATCGCTTGGATGTGTCAGCGGCTCGGGATTCCTGTTTTGGTTCGGCGGTTTTGCGCGCCGGCCTACAAGGTCCCGCCCGGTCTTAACTGCTCTGTTACATCCCGATTGTGGAGGACTAAACTGGATATCCGCACAGGAAATGGAAATTACACTAACCTGGTAATTGTAGTTCCTGTAGGATCCAGTTTAGTCCTCCTTCCCTCCCGAATATCTGCATGATCTTGCGGCGCGCTATCCCGAGCGGGAGATTCTAAGATAGTTTTGCGTCCCGTTCGGGCCCTTAGCGGCAGTCGTGCTTATAGCTATGGCTCTTCCCTTTCTTTTGGGGTTCCGTAAGCTCCTTAGTACCTGGGGGGAGCTCTGTGTCAATTTAGGGGCGTCGATTCCGGCGCCGTGCAGTGTTCTGACTTCCTCGTTTGGGGAGGGAGTTGGTTATTCCAGGGGGGGAAGTACAAGGTTTAATGTTAATCTGATAATAATCTGATGTGTTGCTTCGTTCAGTATGCTTTGTTACTAGTACACTGGGGGGCTTCTGGGAGCTCCTGCTGGATATGTACTACAGAAGATTTGATTGGTCCAGTCTACAGGCTGCAGTGAGAGGGGCAGTACCCGATTGTGGAGGACTAAACTGGATCCTACAGGAACTACAATTACCAGGTTAGTGTAATTTCCATATTTTACATTTTAAATGATAGTAGAAAGAATTTTGATTCTGATATTACTATAGGGAGATATAGGGAATGTTTTATAAAGCTTTGTTTCAACATAAAGCTTGTTTTACATGTTGAAAGTGCCTTTTGTAAAATGCATGTGGGTATACAATCATGAAAAATACAGACCACAAGATTGTGCCTACTTTGACATTGTGACACATTTTCCAGGGTATAGTTTGGCCAGAGTTGTGAATGTACATAAGAACATAAGAGATGTCATACTAGGTCAGACCAAGGTCCATCAAGCCCAGTTTCCTGTTTCCAACAGTAGCCAATCCAGGTCACATGTACCTGACGGGTTCCCAAAAAGGCATACAGGTTCCACAATGCTTGTTCTGGGGCAAGCAATTTCTTGGGTCCTCTTTAATAATGGTTTATGGACCTTTTCTCCAGGAACTTGTCCAAACATTTTTTTTAAACCTAGTTACACTAACTGCTTTCACTACATCCTCTGGTAAAGAATTCCAGAGTTAGATTACGCTTTGAGTGAAAAAAATGTTTTGTCTTATTTGTCTTAAATGGGTTACATTGTGGCTTCATTACACGTCCCCTAGTTTTCCTACATTTACCTGCTGCGTTCTATTCATTAATTTGTAGATCTCTATCATGTCTGTATATGTGTGTGATTAAAATGTGCATGTACAAGCATACATTTACATCTTTAGAACAGGGGAGAATTTTTGTGGTATTAAGGGATAGTTCTGAGAGCCTGTCCTATAAAAGTATATAGGTGTCTGTAGCCTTTATGAAATAGCCTAGAATAGACCTATTCCCATAGTGCCCTATTATGAAATCAGCCCCACCATATGGAACTGCCATCCTGCAGTGACATCACAACTCAAATTATACAATATCCAGGGCATATTTGATTTAAATCTCTAGTAAATTAGATTTTGCATCATGTGAAACTGTAAAAGGAGTATTTGCTTGTTTATTTAAATGACTTAAAAATGATGGTTCTTATTTTCTGGTACTTTTTTATACAAATAAGAGAATTAAAATAGAAACTTCAGAAGCCTACCCAAAGTAGTTAGGGCCAGGAAAGGAAAGACAGTTGCTAAGGAAAGCATAATATAAAGCTGTTTACTGACCTGAACATCTTGCCTATTCAGTACCTTCTAAGCAGGAGCTCTTTCATTGTTGGCAGTTTGTATGCCAGGCTTTTTTTAACCAGTTTTGTCAGATCTCAAATCAATGGAGGGGTGCATACAATATAGAGTGGCTTAGTGGCTGGGGCAAGTTGCTTTGGGCTGGAGGGCCAGGGGTTCAAATCCTGCTGTAGAGCAGCAACTTTGGGCAGGAGGGACTGGGGTTTCTAGTCCCACAGGTGCACTTTGTGGCCTCGGGCAAGCCACTTAACCCTCTGTTGCCTCAGGTACAAAAAAACATAGATTGTGAGCCCTTCTGGGACAAGGAAAATATATACCGTACATAAATGTACACAGCTTTGACACGGTGAAAAGCGGTATATAAGCATTGCTAAATAAAAAAAAAAATTAAAATCAAATTACATGATTTGCAGGAATAGATCATGGTGCTCACATTTTGTTGTACTTTCCATTCTCCAGGAACAAGCAGAAAGTCAGTCCTCACATATGGGTGACGTTGGCACCGATGGAGCCCTCGTGTGGAGCAATTCCCCAGCTTTCAAAGAAAGCCTTTGGGACTGCATCGTGCATGTGCGATCTCCTTCCCACCCAAGGGTGCCATCTTGCTCAGTGTCCCTTTTTCCGCGGAGCCCAACGGACGTAGTCCAACTTCCCTCGTGGAAAAAGTGCGTCAAAACTCCTGAAGATTCTCTTCTTCGGCCCGATTCGACGCCGGTCCCCTTCCCACCTCAGTTCGGTGCACTGGTATTGATTCCAGTCACTATTTTTCGGTTTTTGCCCTTAGTGGCTAGAGTTCGCGCTCTTTTTTTTCTTTTTTACTGGCAGCCCGGTCGTTTGACCTCGCAGGGGCCCTTCTTCCCCGATGGCTGCCAGCGGGCTTAAAAAGTGTGATCGGTGTAAGAAATTAATGTCCCTTACCAACACACATGACTGCTGTCTCCGCTGCCTCGGGCCCAGCCATGACCCGAGGGTCTGTGGCCCATGTAGCAAAATGTCCTCTAAGGCACTTAGAAGTAGGCAGCAGCAGCGTGAGAGGATTTTCTCCGAGTCCGAATCCACCCAGGCCCAGACCTCTTCAGAAGCCTTGACGTCTCGGGAGCTATCTGACTCCGAGCATGAGCAGGAGTCTCCCTCACGGGAACATTGGAGGAAGAAGAAACCTGCGAGGGCGTCGTCATTGGATGCCTCTGATCGGCCTGGGCCCTCGCAGACCAGGTCGCAGAGTCCTGACTGCTGCCCCGGGTCCTCGGAGCCAGAGCGCCCTGCAAAAGTACCTTACACGGAGCCGGAGATGCTGATGAAGGTAACTGCTGTTGTCCTCGTTGACTCTCCTCCAGGAGAACCGGTGTCGACCCAAGCTGGAGGCTGCAGAGTCTTCTGAGCTCGGTCTCAGAATGATGGCCTTGTAGCGCAGCATGTCTGCCTTCATGGAGCAGCAGTGGGCGCTGATAGCTGGTCTCACTGGTCCATTCGCCCCGACCACCAGGACCTCGACGTCCAAGTCGACCCCGGAGGCTGAACCGATCCTCGAGACTCTTCAAGCTCAAGTCGATCCTCGGCTGAGGTCTCCCTCGACCTCCCGTTCAGGGCCGAGGTTGTCGACGCCGGTGCCCTCGGCATCAGGGCGGTCGAGATCGAAACACTCACGGCCGGAGCCCATCAATTCCTCCTCGGAGGATTTGGCATGGGAGACGGAAGATGAAGAGTCCCTGGACACCCACTGTACCCGGTGTGTCCATCGGACTCGCTGGGGTCCGAGCCTCGGAGAAGGCCCCCCCGGAGGATACTTGGTTCTCGGACTTTGTCAGGGACATGTCCAAGGCTTTGGCATTCCCAGCGGACACCGAGGAGGAGCCTCGAGCCGAGGAGCTCGAAGCCCTCCAGTATAACTTTCCCCCTCGGGAAGCCCTTACAGTACCAGTTCCTCCGATGTTGGAACGGCTGATGCTCCGCATGTGGGAGTCACCGGCCTCGATGCTGGTTCTCAGCAAGTGGGTCGATTCCATCTATCGAGTCTGCAAGAGTCCTGGGTTCCAAAAGGCACAGCTGCCACATAACTCCATGGTTGTGGAATCGGCCATGCACAGGTTCAAGAGCCAAAAGACGCACTCCTCGGGGCTCCCTAGCAGGGAGGCCTGGAACCTGGATGCCCTCGGCAGAAAGTGCTACCAGGGCTCGATGCTATCATGCCGTGTCCAAACATACCAGCTGTACATGGGCATGTACTTGCGGGACCTGGTAAAGGAGATTGCCAGGTTCTCAGCCAGTCTCTCTGAGGAACCCTTGCAGCGCTTCAAGAATTTGTCCACTGGGATTCGGGAGTGCTCGAAGTTTGTCTCGAGCAGCCTACAACGGCTTTGAGGCTTCAGCCCGGGTAGCCACGGCTGTCATCGGTGCCCGATGCCAGGCGTGGCTAATGTCATCGGACCTAGAGCCATGGGTTCAGGACAAGTTGGTCTATGTCCCTTGCCGAGAAGGCTGCTGAAATCGAGACCAAGTACTTGACCCGGACAAGACTCTCCACCCCTTCTAAAAAGAAGGGCTCGGGTAAGAAGCCCTTTTCCCGAGGAAGAGTTCTACTTACCGCAACTACCCCACTCACCAGGCCGCCCCGGCTCCCCAACAGGGGCAGCAGGCCAAGGAACAGGGGCATGGCCTGCGTAAGCAGAAGTCCCCCAAGCCTCAGGCCCCGGCTCCGACCCAGCCGGGAGGGGGTTTTGACTCCCAAAGCATAGTCTCTCTCCCACCAGTGGTGAGGCCTTGCACAGGAGGAAGGCTGACCCTGTATGCCCACAGGTGGCCAGCCATCACCACAGATACCTGGGTCCTATAAATAGTCCAAAAGGGCTATTTGCTCCATTTCAACCAGGTACCTCCCTCCTACGTTCCAGCAGAGCCTCTCAGACCCCCTCTACACAGGAACCTCCTCTTACAGGAGTTGACTGGTCTTCTAGAGGATCAGGCAGTGGAGCCGGTGCCCCACAGCCTGCTAGGACAAGGCTTTTACTCCAGGTATTTTCTGATACCAAAGAGAACAGGAGGTCTCAGGCCCATCCTCGACCTGCGAAACTTAAACAAGTTCCTGGTGAGGGAAAAGTTCAAGATGCTTTCCCTTGGAATATTGCTGCCTTACCTCCACCAGGGAGACTGGCTGTGCTCTTTAGACCTGAAGGATGCTTATACACACATTCTCATATATCCAGACCACAGACAATATCTCAGATTTGTAGTTAGAGGAAACCATTATCAGTACAGAGTACATCCATTCAGCCTAGCCTTTGCCCCCAGAGTATTTACCAAATGTCTGGCGGTAGTGGTGGCCTACCTCAGGAACCAGGGAATTTTTGTCTTCCCATACCTGGACGACTGGCTCATCAGGGCCCCGTCGCCTGAAGAAGCCCAACAGGCCACAGCTCACACTATCAGCATACTGCAGCATCTAGGCTTTGTCATAAATCAAGCAAAGTCCACTTTGCTCCCCACTCAAAACTTAGAGTTCATAGGGGCAAGGCTAGACACCCTTCAGTCGAAGGCTTACATGCTAGAGGGCAGAGCACACAGGCTTATGGAGCTAGTACACCAAATCAGCCACAAGTCTCAGATATCAGCGAGGCATTTTCTATGCCTTCTGGGACACATGGCCTCCACGGTTCATGTGACCCCAAACACCTGTCTCCACATGAGGACAGCTCAGTGGTGCCTCAGAGATCAGTGGACACAAGCCACAGGAAGACTACGAGACAGGATCAGAGTGTCAAAACGACTACTGAAGTCGTTGACCTGGTGGCTTCAGCCATTCAACCTGCTGGAGGGAGTGCCTTTCCAGCCTCCCTCGTACACAAGAGTGCTGACGACAGATGCATCTCTGCTGGGCTGGGGAGCCCATTGCCAGGACTTATGCACTCAAGGGTTGTGGTCTCCTCAGGAGAGGACACAACAAATCAACTCTTAGAGCTCTGGGCGATACGCCTAGCTCTTCAAACCTTTCATGTTCTCTCACATCAGTCTTTCTTAGTACAAACAGACAACCAGGTAGCTATGTTCTACGCGAACAAGCAGGGAGGGACGGTGTCCCGCCTCCTGTGTCAGGAGACACTGGACCTCTGTTCCTTTGCAAGCCGACAAGGTATGTCTCTCAAAGCAGTTTACCTGCCAGGTCAGGAGAACTGCCTAGCAGAATTCTCCAACCTCACGAGTGGCAACTGAATCCAGAAGTAGCCCAGCACATTTTCCATTGTTGGGGACACCCGGCCATAGATCTCTTTGCCAGTCCGCAGAATCAGTTGCCTAACTTTTGCTCCAGACAGCCACACCCCCAAAGGATGGCTGCAGATGCTTTTCTAATCTCCTGGTCAGTGGGCCTCCTGTATGCGTTTCCTCCCATGGCCCGAACTCTATTCAAAATCCTTTAGGACACAGCCTCGGTCATCCTGGTAGCCCCCAGATGGCCAAGACAACTTTGGTTTCTGCTTCTCCTCCAGCTGGCAGTGGAAACCCCACTTCCTCTGGGGATGCAGCCCGACCTTCTGTCCCTGAAGCCAGGCTCTATCTTACACCCCAACCTCAGGTCCCTCAACCTGATGGCATGGCTGCTGAAAAAGGTAGTGCTGGCCTCTCTCCTCCTGCCTAAGAACATGGAGGAAGTCCTACTGGCCTCAAGGAGACAGTCCACTAGGAAAACCTATGCTTTCAAGTGGTGTAGGTTTGAGGTGTGGTGTAACCAGCACAACGAAAACCCTTTCTCTTGTCGAGTACCAGTGGTGTTGCAGTACCTGCTGCACCTCTCAGAATTAGGCCTCAAATCTAACTGTCAGGGTCCACCTGAGTGCTTTGTCAGCACACCACTCTCCAATGGAAGGACAACCTCTTTTGGTTCACCCTTTAGTGTCCAGATTCCTCAGAGGTCTACTTCTACTAAAACCCCCGGTTCGTCCTCTGGCAACCGAGTGGGATTTGAATGTGGTCTTGAAACAGCTTACTCGCCCACCTTTTGAGCCGATGTCCGCTTGCCATCTGCGCTTCCTCTCCTGGAAGGTGCTGTTCCTGGTGGCACTCACATCTGCCAGACGAGTGAATGAACTACAAGCTCTTGTGTCAGAAAGACTGTGCACATGGTTCTATAGGAGCAGGGTGGTCCTGCGCACCCACCCCAAGTTCTTTCTGAAAGTGATCTCTCTGTTCCACTTCAACCAAGAGGTGGTTCTAAATATGTACACTTTGGAGGAGAGGAGGGACAGGGGAGATATGATTCAGACCTTTAAAATACTTTAGAGAAATGATGAACAAACAAACCTCTTCCAAAGACGGGGGAAACTGTAAAACTAGAGGGCATAACATGAAGCTGCAAGGTGGTAAATTGAAGGGAAATGTCAGGAAAGATTTTTTCACTGAAAGGGTGGTGGATGCTTGGAATGCCCTCCCGATGGAAGTGGTGGGGGCAAACACGGTGACAGAATTCAAAAAGGCATGGGACAAACACAGTGGATCCCTTTACAGCAATAGGATAAAAACAAAATAACTTCTGAACCATATAACGTTTCAACAAATAGGGGTGTCCTACCTGGAGTGGTGGGTTTACCCCTAAACAGACATGGGGAGGGGTGGCCTGCACAGAGCGACAGGTGCACCTACTCTTGCCATCTTGCTGGGCAGACTAGATGGACCATGCTGGTCTTTATCTGCCGTCATTTACTATGTTACCTTGTTCTTCCGACATTCTTTCCCAGACCGCATGCTAGCCGGGCAGAGGCGGTTCTGCATACCCTTGATTGTAAAAGGGCTTTAGCTTCTACCTGGAGCGTTCGTGGGGACATTGAAGGTCTATTCAGCTCTTCATCTCTTATGACCCCAGTAAGCTGGGGCTACCTGTCTCCAAACGCACGTTGTCCACCTGGGTGGCAGACTGCATTGCCTGGGCGTACAGGGCGGCTGACCTCCCGTTGCAGGGTCGAGTCACGGCCCACCGTGTCAGGGCTAAGGCCACATCAGTGGCTCATTTCCGCTGGCAGACATCTGCAGGGCCACAACCTGGTCTTCAAGCCAGACCTTTGCAACCCCTTAACGCTTGAATGGAGAGTCCCGACGGGACAGTGCTTTCTGCCAGGTTGCAGTACCTGCTGCACCTCTGTAACTTATTTGAGGTTTAGGAAACTCCTACCCTCCGGCCCTCTGGTGTCAGGCTACTGGGGGGGGGGGGGGTGTTGCGTCTCCGCTGAATTCCTATCGCAGCTGCTGCGGCTCTTCTAGAGGGAGCCATTTTCAGCTAAGGGTTCTCAGTAGCCTATAGCTAGGGAGTCCCATATGTGAGGACTGACTTCCTGCTTGTTCCTGGAGAAAGCGTAGTTACTCGCCTATAACAGGTGTTCTCCAGGGATAGCAGGAATCAGTCCTCACGACCCTCCCTCCTCCCCTGAAGTTGCAGTCCTATTATTGATTTTATTCTTTTTGCTGTCTTTTTAGCTATGTCATTTGACTGAGCAAGATGGCACCCTTGGGTGGGAAAGGTATCACGCATGTGTGATGCAGTCCCAAAGGCTTTCTTTGAAAGCTGGGGAATTGCTCCGCACGGGGGCTCAGTTGGTGCAGACGTCACCCATATGTGAGGGCTGATTCCCGTTGTCCCTGGAGAACACCTGTTACAGGTGAGTAACTATGCTTTCCTCTTCCATGTCCCTTGCATTTGTATTAAGATTCAACATTGCCCGTATTTGTTCCATTCTCCTAAATCTATTCATTGGTTTCTTTGTTGCTCTTTTAGAGATAAATGATTGACTCTGTGCTTGTACATCATTTGCAAGGGCTGATAGGGCTGTTATCCTATCTCATACACTAAGGGTGTGCATTTGTGTGTGTATATTCAGTTTGGGTGTTTAAAAATGTAAAATGCGCACAAATCGTTTGTATATGTATACCTATGAGTTACGGCATATACAATCCAGGGCGTGCACTTTACGTGGGAATTAATTCATCTAGTTTGAGCTTTGTGAAAATAGTTAAGGATGGAGAGAATTTCCTAGGAACATGTCTAGTTCCTTCTTGGGCACAGTTGAATGACTTCATTCTGCTTGGAAGAGTTAAACTAGTTCAGTCTTTACTTCCCTACTTGCATGGATTTGTAGGTCTTGTTTTCCCTCATGATTTCTCTAAGAAAAACAGGAATAAAGCATATGCATTCCATGGAGTGAAATAAAGACTGGACTGATCTGTCCTAATACATACCATGTCCTACTGGTTCCATTTTATTAGGTGGTGGCTGGTAGCCTATTGTATAGCTGGTGACTTAAAGCTCCAGGACCACAGTTGATCCCTTAACTTTGGGGCTTGATATTTTCTGCTAAGCTTGGGTGGAAGAACTACCACTGGAGTTTGAATAAGAGCTTGACAGAGGTGTCAGGGCTCAAGTTGGGCTGTTCTAGATGGAGGAGAACAATAATGGTAGAGGGAGAGGGGCTGAATGGGAAAGATCAGCCAAAAAACAAAACAAAACAAAACAGAGAAACAAGCAAAATGATGAGTAAAGAGCAGAAACCCCCCGTAAAATCCCTCCTATCTAAAAATCTTCATTGCCATCTAAATTTCCTAAAAATACAATTCCACTTATTGGTACGGTATTAATGTAATTTTTAAAATGTTTGGGCATTGATATTTCAATCTTCATCAAGTGTTAGTGTATATAAGAATGTAAGGGGATGAGATCTGTAAAGGAAAGGCAAATGCCCAACTCTGAGCAGGAGCTACTAATGTGGTGGTGTGTGCTAATACAGTTGATAATGCGTAGTATTAAATCTCCAGTAACAAGCGGGAATGTAGTCTTCACATATGGGTATCGACGGAGCCTGCGCGGGAAAACTTTCCAGTGTCCAATAGGAGAGCATTTGGGAGCATCCCACAGTGCCTGCGTGCTGCCTTTCCAACTCTCCCTCTTCAGTTCTTCGTTTTCTGCGGAGCCGACAGGACGCATAACCTGTCACCGCAGAAAATGTATTCTTTTGTGTTTTTTTGTGGTCGCATCTGCCTCCACTCGACGCAGAATGTCTCCTCCAGAAGACATGTCCTTCCAGGATGTTATATGTGATTTAGCTTGAGGTCTTTCAATCACTGTGACTCCGGAGAAGGAACCCAGAGCAGAAGAATTAGAAATTCTTCACTACCCTAAGGCTCCTAAGGAGGCAGCTACCCTTCCCATTCACAGAATCTTGCATGATCTTATGCTAAGATTGTGGGAAACTCCTTTAACGGTGTCTCCACACTCTCGATGGCTTGATACCATGTACAGAGTTCCAAGCTGTCCTGGTTTCATAAGATTGTTACCACACCATTCAATGGTAGTGTAATCGGCAATGCGTAGGATTAAGAGTGCTAAAACACATTCTTCCAAGCCTTCAGGCCATGAATCGAGGACACTCGATGCCTTTGGACGTCGATGCTTCCAGTCCTCCATGTTGTCAGCCAGGATCAGCTCCTACATTCTCTATATGGGAATGTTCCTCAAGGAGGTTGCAGGAGACTTGGAGCTCATGAGCCCTCTTCTCCCTGAGGAAAAAAGGGGGGAATTCCTTACTCTGGTCAAACATGCCCAGGATGTCTCTAAGTCTCTGAACCGTACAACATTTGATTGCTTTGAATGCATTATCAGAACCTCTGCTATTTCCATCGGTGCACATCGTATTGCCTGGCTTCAGGCATAAGATTTAGGACAATGGGTGCAAGATCAAGGAATGTTTCCCAGTTTAACAGGAGAAAATCTCTTTGGCAAGGATTGGCAAGACAAGGCCAATCAGATTGAATCTGAAAATACTCCCTTGAATAGACTATCAAAGTCTACAGCCAACCCAGCAAAGAAAGTCAGTCAAGAAACCCTTTTTCAACAAGAAAAATAAATTTTACCCATCTTACACCCATCGGGACCACTGTCCAGTTCATGCTTCCCAAAAGGGGCAGCAACAGACCAGACAGCAGAGGAAGCTACAAGTTCCAAGAGCTCAACCAGCTCAGCAGACTCAGCCTCCTCAGGGGCTTTGACTCCTTCCTAGAGAACTTAGTCTTCTGCCCCTGAAAGATCCAGAACCCCTAAGCATCCCGGGCAGGTTATGCCACTTTGCCAGAAGATGGCAACAAATAACATCAGAAAACTGGACTCTGTCCATTGTACGAGAGGGGTACAGGCTTCTTTTTCACAGCATGCCCCTTCCTACAATCATAAGACAGTTCAATTCTCAGGTCCCTGTCACCAATCTCTTGGGTCAGGAGGTCGCATCACTTCTTACTCAGGGAGCAATAGAAGAGGTACCCATTTCCCAACAGGGTACGGGGTTCTACTCCCCCCCTACTTTCTCATCCCAAAGAAAACAGGGGAACACAGGCCTATACTGGACCTCAGAGAATTAAACAGGTTTCTGTTCTGGGAAAAATTCAAGATGATCTCCCTCGGAACACTCCTGCCATACCTTCAGAGTCAGGACTGGCTATGTTCTTTAGATCTAAAGGATGCATATACGCATATTCTCATCCATGCAGATCACAGGAAATTCCTTTGATTCCTTTTCCAGGGAAGACACTTACAATACAGGGTTCTTCCCTTCGCTCTGGCTTCTGCCCCAAGAGTCTTCACAAAATGCATGGCAGTAGTAGCAGCATTCCTGAGAACTCTAGGAATATTTGTCTTCCCCTACTTAGACGACTGGCTCATTCGAGCATCAACAGCTCCAGAAGCCAGCTTCGCTCTTTCTCGCACTGTGCGAATCCTTTGGTACTTGGGACTGGTCATAAACCTCCCAAAATCTCACCTCACCCCTTCTCAGCCTCTAGAATTCATAGGGGCTCGCCTAGACACAAGGGCTTTCCTGCCACAGCCACATTGTCTTCGTATAGTCCAGCTGGCCTCCCAGGCAGCTATGAAAGTCTGCCTGACTGCTTTGGGAGATGCTTCAACTTCTGGGGCATATGGCATCCACTGTCCATGTGGTTCCCTATGCCCACCTTCATATGTGAGCAGCCCAGTGGACTCTATCCTCTCAGTGGACACAGGCCTCCAGTCGGCTAACGGACAAAATTAGAAACACCACACATCTCATTTCGTCCCTGCAATGGTGGCAATCACTTGAAAACCTTCTCATAGGCTCTCCTTTCCAGCAGCCCCTATGCCAGTCCACCCTAACAGATGCATCCAAATTGGGTTGGGGGGCTCACTTGCAGATCTCTTAACTCAGGGTCTCTGGACCTCACAGGAGGCTTGTTTTCACATAAACCTAGAACTCGGAGCCTTTTTCCATGCTATTCGAGTATTTCAGGCCCATCTCAGCTACAAGACAGTTCTGGTCCAGACCGACAATCAAGTAGCCATGTTCTATGTGAACAAGCAAGGCGGAACAGGCTCTCTGTCGTTATGCAACGAAGCTTTGCGACTGTGGGCCCTCGCCAGAGAGCTTCAAATTCACCTTCTAATGGTATATCTTCCAAGCATTCAAAATCTTTGGGCAGACAAACTCAGTTGAATACTGCTGCCACACGAATGGTCTCTTCACTCAGACCAGCTTGCTCGAGTGTTTAGAATCTGGGGAATGCCAGAAATAGACCTCTTTGCAAGTTGACAAAATGCCAAACTTCCCCAATTCTGTTCCAGAATCCCGGCTCAAAACTGTCAGGCAAGGGATGCTTTCCTCCTCCACTGGGGCCAGGACTTCCTCTATGCCTTCCCACCCATTCCCTTCATTCCCAAAACTTTGTTCAAGTTTGAGAGACAGAAGTCATATGATACTCATAGCTCCACGTTGGCCACAACAAACGTGGTATCCTCTGCTTCTGCGTCTCTCTCAAGCCACATCTCTGGAGTTGGGATATGCTCCAGATCTTTTTTTCCCAGGAGAACGAGACCTTATTGCACCCAAATCCCCAGTCCCTGCACCTCATGGCCTGGTTACTGAAAGCCTAGGATTCACAGATAACAACCTTTCTCAACAGGTAAAGGATATCCTTGTGGCTTCCAGAAAGCCCTCCACAAGGCAATCCTACGCCTTTAAGTGGAAGAGGTTCTCTGTATGGTGTTCTCAAAGGGGACTTAAGTGCCTGTGGAATCACTTCCGGAGTATCTCGTCCATCTATCAGCTTCTGGTCTTAAAACCAATTCAGTAAAGGTCCATCTTAGTGCCATTGGTGCTTTTCGTGAACCTTTAGATGGACAACCTATTTGCTCTCATCCACTCATAGCAAGATTTGAGAGGTCTACTCTTGACAAAACCTTCCATTAAGCCACCGCTGGTGGCATGGGATATGAATCTTGTTCTCGGGCAGCTCATGAAACTGCCCTTTGAGCCTTTAGCCACTACAGCTCTAAAGTTTCTTTTATGGAAGGTCATCTTCCTAGTTGCTCTCACTTCTGCAAGACGTATCAGTGAGTTACAGGCTTTAGTGGCGGATCCTCCTTATACAAGATTTCACCATAAGGTAGTTCTTAGGACTCATCCTCACTTTTATGCCAAAGGTGGTTTCACCTTTTCATTTGAACCAAGCTGTTTACCTTCCTGTATTCTTCCTTAGGCCTCATGCCTCTAATGCAGAAAGGAACCTTCATAGTTTAGATTGTAAAAGAGCCTTAGCTTTTTACCTTCAAAGAACTAAGCAACATAGAAAATCTTCTCAGCTTTTTGTTGCTTTTGATTCTAGTCATTTGGACTTCCAGTTTCCAAAATAACTCTCTAGGTGGATTGCAAATTGCATATCCTTTGCATATGAGAGTAAGGGACTTTCTCTTGAAGGCCATGCCTCAACTCACAATGTGAGAGCAATGGCAGCCTCTATGGCTAATCTTCGTTCTGTGTCCATTGACGACATCTGTAGAGCAGACACTTGGGCTTCGGTACACACCTTTACAACCCACTATTGCTTAGATAAGGACTCCTGTCGGGATGCCTCGTTTGGCCAGGCTGTTCTCCAGCATCTCTTTCAGAATTAGTACAACTCCTACCCGCGGTCCCGTGTTTCGATGCCAGAGATCCATGGGAAGAAGCATGACCCATCTCACCTTGGGTTTGCAGTTTGCTGGGGTCATCCACCTGGCATCTCTCAGCTGGAGAGTCCCCATATGTGAAGACTACATTCCTGCTTGTTCCTGGAGATAGCGTAGTTACTCGCCTGTAACAGGTGATCTCCGGGAACAGCAGGAATTAAGTCTTCACAACCCACCCACCTCCCCTGGGAGTTGTCTCTATCTGTCTCTGTCTACTTCTCTCCTTTGGTCTCAGCTATAAACTCAACTGAAGAGGGAGAGTTGGAAAGGCAGGAAGGCAGCATGCAGGTGCTGTGGGATACTCCCAAAAGCTTTCCTATTGGTCTCTGGGGAGCGTTCCCGCAACAGGCTCCGTTGGTACCGACGATACCCATATGTGAAGACTTAATTCCTGCTGTTCCCGGAGATCACCTGTTACAGGTGAGTAACTACGCTTTACTAGGCTCCAGCAGGACCTATAGTAAAATATTAGTGCATGCTAATGCTGTTTATACATCAGCACTTGTTAGTAGAGTGGAGGAGTAGCCTAGTGGTTAGAGCAACTGCCTAGTACCCAGAAGATCAAGGGTTTGATTCCCACTGGCACTCCTTGTGACTTTGGGCAAGTCACTTTACTCTCCATTGCCTTGGAAGAAAAGGCTGGCAATCTACTTCCGGTGATACATTGCCAAGAAAACCCAGAGGTAGCTGGGTTGCTATGAGTCAACACTGACTTGATGTCACTAAAAAAAAAAAAGAAAAAAAAAAGTTAGTAACTCCAGCCCTCTTGTATTTTAACTTTTAAACTTCTAGAGTTCATATGCCATTGTAGAGTATGATATTTCATGTTTGAGTATCTAATATTTTTATTGTATATATATTATTGTGAACAACTTAAATTTTATTTGTTTAGTAATGCTTATATACCTCTTTTCACTGGGTCAAAGTGGTGTACATTCAGGTACAGTATATATTTTCCTTGTCCCTAAAGGGCTCACACATGTACTATCTTGCACAAATGCCTTTTGTGCAAGGTAGTACATGTTAATAGACTCTATTGAACTTAATGGAAAAGATCATGTGGAAAGGTCTAATGTCTATTGTTAGAATAATTAGTAACACAGTGTGATTATAGATCAATAAAATAAGTTCATTATCCTCAAAGTTCTCTCTTTGCCTGATTATTACTAGTTGTGTGGAATGCAGGAAATGAAAGGTCTCGCAAAGTTGCAACAACATTTGGATAGTTCTAAAGTTTATTGCTTTCTGTTTAAAATTTTGCTGCTTCCATTTTTTTGTGTTGTAGCAGTAGTGTCAAGAAAATTCTTCTGACAAGTTTATGTAATTTTTGTGTTTTGATAACAGAACTGGGTATATATTGGCCACCTATGTCTACTACCCTGTTATAGTCTAGAGATGAGTAATCAATGATCCCTAAATTACATCATCTCCTTTATAGCATCTTTTTGCTTAGTAAGAGACAGCATAGTGTGTTACATCTAACAGGGTAATCCAGCTGCTCAGATCCGGTTTTTCTGCCCTTCCTCTTTCCCTTTTGACCCTTGAAAAGCTGCTGACTGGCAGTGCAAGTTTGTGGACCACATGGAGGCGCAAACCCACTGCAAATGGCGAGGTCCCATCCATTGCTCACTCCTGGGGCCATTTGACTGCTTCTGTAACTCCATGAAGTTTAGTCCCATTAGCTATGGACCTGGCCTTATGAACTGTTGACCAGGCTTGAACTGTCAGATGGGTCATTCTGAGCAAATTAAATCAGATCAGGGCATCATACCGGACCATCATCCCCTACAGTCTGCATCCTAAACGTTCTGCCCCTTGCCTGGCTCCAACTCTTCCCCCCTCCCACCCTAGTCAACCCTGCTCCGCCCCATTGTATATAGCTCTTTGAATAAAGCTCATCATGTAAATAGCGCATCATGAAATTATTTACATGTTATCTACACCTACACAAGCGCACCGAATAGCCACTGCATGCCTACACCCACATACAATGTAACATGATCTGGTTGAAGTGTACACCTCTTTGATTTACAGGATAAAGCGGGATATAAATCCTTTTAAATAATAAAAAAAATTTTGAATGTTTTTTTTTTCTATTACGTCCCTTCCAAGGATCAGGGGTGGTTTACATTGAACTAACCAGGTACAGAGAACATGGTGGCAAATAACTATTTACACAGTAACTTATTATTTACATAGTAACTTATCCAACATGGCCATTGTTGTTGGTTGTTAAAGATATAGCTAAATACAATATAACAACTTGTATGCATGTCGCTGAAAGAATGTGTCTAAATGAGAAGTAGCTGAGAGGAGAGTTACTGATTCTGGGAAGGAGGGTTAGGGGGGAGAGGTAAGAGTTAGTGTGACTGGTGGTGGTATTATAATATTGGGTGAAGAGCAAGGTCTTTCATTCTTTTTGGAAGATTTGAAGGTCTTTTATTGATCGGAGGTAATCTGGCAATGATTTCCATAGGGAGGATGCTATGTAAGTGAAGGCTCTGTTGCTGGTGGTTTGGTTTCCTCCCCTGTTTGGTGTATCTCATGTACAGTCTGCTGTTCTAGAATATTCCCCCATTCATTGTTCACATAATTGTCTTATATTTTTAGATATTAGTGTTAAACATCAAGGTCATTAACGGTTAAAAAAAAAAGCAACACAAATTGCAAGTACTGTGGCTAGATACCTTTTCTGGTTGAATCAAATACATATGTTTTTAGCCAAGGAACCATCAGCATGGAAACGGCATGTTTAAATCCAGTGTGCTCAGCAGTCCAGCCTTTCTTCTACTGACCTAATTAGCGGCACCAGAGGGGAATGGGTGAGAACTCCTCCTGTTCCACCCCGGCACAGCCAATCTGGCCAAGGCACCTCCTCCAGCAAGGTACTGTTTAAATCCGGCATGCACAGGCATGCCTGCACCTGTTGGGCCTTGCCAGAGGGCCCTTTGACGGGGAAATTAAGCTTAAATCCAAATAAATAAGAAAATAAAGTTTAGGTTTATATTACCCTTGGTTAAGTGGTTCGAGGCTTCGAGCTTGCAAATGTGACAAAAGGGGTGAAGGAATAATTAACTTAAAGTTTGTGGAACTAGGTGATATTACACATAAACAGCCACAGTTATGGGCTTAGAAAAGAAAAAGTGTGGAAGATTTAAGAGTATCTATGTGGGTTATAGGGCAAACTTAATTTAACACTTTCATGAAAAACTTGTGCCCAGTTGTAAGGTTACACAGTAACAGAGTAAGTAGTGTTCTTAAAAGGGAAAATACTGCGATACTTACAAGATACCGGTGGCAGTCTTCATCATAGGTTTTGCAAAGATATTGTAATATCATATAGTAGACTAACCATTGATTGCCACTGGTATCTTGTAAGTATCGCCGTGCATACAATATATAGTGTTGCAGCTAGGATAACTTTGAATGCCAGCCCACAGAACGCGCCACCTCAATATTGTACAATTTACACTGGCTCCCAATTCAGAGCCGCATACACTACAAAATACTAACTACCTTCAAACTAATTAAAGATATAGCCCCTTCATATCTTGCTACTCTCACCACCAAGGAAACAAACAATCAAACACGAGGTTGTAAAAACAAAAATTTTCTATCCCTTCAGAATTCAGAAAATCTATAAAAGTGGCAGAGTGTTCTCCCACTTTATCCCTACTCTCTGGAATAACCTACTAGATGATATAAAAGATATGAATGGCCTCTCTACCTTCCGTAAAAAACTGAAAACGTACCCGTTTACAACATGTTTTGGAACCCTACATGAATCCAATAATACCAATTCCACCAACCCTATACCATAAACGAACCTTCCCATTACTCCTTCCCCTCGCACTCCACTTGACCACCTATCTACTGACCATACAAATAGTCTAATAATCCTTCTTACTTAATTCACCAAAACCAAGCCAAGTGCACTTCATTTTGTGTAAAGTACATAACTTTGTCTGGCAATTGCCTAAGCGATGTTCCAACTCGAAAGTATTCACCACCGTCCTAAGACTAATTCTGATGTATATAGTTCAACTGTTTTATGTAAGCAACTGTTATATAATTAATTTTAATGTATACAGTTCAACAGTTTGATGTAGTTGATTATGCATTGTTTGCTGTGCATTTCAAAAGTTGTTTACTGTAAACCGCATTTGATCTTTTGGAAAAAGAGGTACAAAAATTTCTAATAAAAATAAAAACAATGTGGCAATGGGGAGGGTAAGAGTAATAAGGGAAATGGTGTTTTCTAGTGTTGCTCTAATAAACATCTATATTCATTTTTTTGATCAGGCGCCCTATCAGTGTTAGATTTAAAATCAGAATTCCTAATTGCATTATATTCAACATTACAATTCACATTGAGTCAGTCACTATATTGTTTGGTAGTCTAACTCTAATAGACATGTTAAGCTCTTATGCCTTTTTAAAAATAAAAAAATATTAAAATGAGGGTGGGTGGGAGGGAAATCAGCAGATGGGATGGAGAGGCAGAGGTGAAGGGGAAAGCTGGACACTATTTTTGATCTTTATAAATCTTCTGTCCATCCCTCCCTCAGCTGTCATTGCTGTGGCTGGTCCAGGCAAAGGATGCAGAGGGCTGGTCATGAGAGCGTGTTTTTTTGGAGGACATAAGGAAGACAGAGGTACATATGAGACCTACAGGAATATAGTACTGAAGTCCCACCTCCAGTCTGACAGCATCCCTGTTGCCGTGGAAGAGATGTCACGTGTCAGGAAAGCATCACCCTGGTGCAGCAGGAAGTGATCCTGTAGCTAGGACCTGTCATCCAGGTGATGTAAAACCCTCTCGCACTGAGGAGGTTTCTCCAGGGCCATGTTCCCTTGAGGAAAGGGTTAGGACAGCTGTTATAGTTGGTGATTCGGTCATTAGACATGTAGATAGCTGGGTGGCTGGTGGATGTGAGGATCGCTTGGTAACATGCCTGCCTAGTGCGAAGGTAATGGACCTCATGTGCCACCTAGACAAAGTCTTAGATAGTGCTGGGGAGGAGTCTGCTGTCTTGGTACATGTTGCTACCAATGACATAGGAAAGTGTGGTAGGGAGGTTCTGTATGCTAAGTTTAGGCTTTTAGATGGGAAGTTGAAATCCAGAACTTCCAGAGTAGCATTCTCCGAAATGCTTTCTCGTTCCATGCACAGGACCCAAAAGGCAGGCAGAGCTCTGGAGTCTTAATGCATAGATGAGACAATGGTGCAACAATGAAGGTTTTGGATTTGTTAGGAACTGGGGAGCATTCTTGGGAAAGGAGTAGCTCTTCCGAAGATATGGGCTCCACCTTAACCAGAATGGAACCAGGCTGTTGGCATTAACCTTTAAAAAGGAGATAGACCAGCTTTTAAACTAGATAATAGGGGAAAGCTGACTGTTGTCCAAGAGCGCATGGTTTGGAACAATGTATCCTTGAAGGATACGAGCAAAGGTTTGAAGTTAGGGCATATATATTAGAGAGGTTCCAATAAAGACAAAAGTAGTCCAAATGCCTTTGAGTACAGAGCAGACAGAGCTTAGGGATTCCAAATTACCCCTGCCTACCGATAGCCAGATTAATATGAATAAATTGCTCTAAATTGCTTGTATGCAAATGGTAGAACACTTAAAAAAAAATAAGATGGGAGAGTTAGAATATAAAGCTCTAAATGAGAGGTTAGATATGATTGGTATCTCAGAGACATGGTGGAAGGAGGACAACCAGTGAGCCACTGTGATACCTGGATACAAATTATATTGTAATGATAGAGAAGATCATATTGGTGGAGGAGTTGTGCTCTGTTAGAGAGGGCATTGAGAGGCACAAAGGATTAACGTTTTGCAGAAAAAGAAATTCACTGTAGAATCTCTATAGATTGAAATTCCATGTAAAAAGGGGAAGGCAATGGCTGTGGGTGTGTACTATCGACTGCCTGGCCAAAATAAACAAATGGATGATGACATGCTCAAAGAAATCTGGGAAGCAAACAAAAGTTACAAACAGTAATAATGGGTGATTTCAATTACCCTGCTATCGACTGGGTCAGTGTCACGGCAGGACATGCTAGGGAGATAAAGTTTCTAGATGACATAAATGACTGCTTCTTGGAGTAGCTGGTTCATAAACCAACCAGAGGGGAAGCCAATTTGGACGTAGTCCTTAGTGGAACACCAGATCTGGTGCAAGAGATAAGGGTGTTGGGGCCACTTGGCAGAATTGGTCATAGCATGATCACTTTTTGATTTAATAAATGAAGGAAGGACGGTAAGGAAATCCACAGTACTACCTTTTAAATTTAAAAGGGAGACTATGATAAAATGAGGAAAAAGGTTAAGAAAAAACTAAAAGGAGTAGTTGCAAAGGTCAAATATTTACATCAAGCTTGGGTGTTTAAAAATACTATCTTGGAAGCCCAGACCAGCTGTATTCCACGCTTTAAGAAAAGTAGAAGGAAGTCCAAAAAACTGCCAGCATGGTTTAAAGGTGAGGGCAGAGAGGCTGCTATTGCCAAGAAAGCATCTTTCAGGAAATGGAAAAAGGAGCCAAATGACAAACTGGAAACAACACAAGCACTGGCAAGGCAGTGATAAGGCAGGCAAAGAGAGAATTTGAGAAGAAACTTGCTGTGGAAGCAAAAACGCATAATAAAGACTTTTTTTCAAGCACATTAGTAGTGAAAAACCTGTGAGAATCAGTTGGACCATTAGATGATAGAGGGGTAAAAGGGGCTCTTAAGAGGGCACAAGGCCATAGTGGAGAGACTGAATGAATTCTTTGCTTCAGTCTTAACTTAGGAAGAAGTAGGAATGTTACCCATGACTGTAATGGTATTTAAAGGAGATGCTGTGGAAGAATTGAAAGAAATATCGATACACTGGGAAGATGTATTACAACTATTTGATAAACTGAAGAGCAGCAAATCACCTGGACCGGATGGTATACATCCAAGGGTGTTGAAAGAAGTGAAATATTAGATTGCAGACCTATTATTAGTAATCTGTAATATATCATTAAAATCATCTGTAATAACTGAAGATTGGAGGATGGCCAATGTAATGCCAATTTTTAAAAAGAGTTTGGGGGGTGATCCAGGAAAACTACAGACTGGTGAGCCTCACGGCAGTACTAGGAAAAATGGTAGAAACCATCATAAAGAACAAAATTACTGAACATTTAGATAGTCATGGCTTAATGGGAGACAGCCAATATGGCTTTAGCCAAAGAAGGTCTTGTCTTACTAATCTGTTATTTTTTGAAGAAGTGAATAAACAGGTAAACAAAGGTGAGTTGGTTGATATAGTGTATCTGGACTAGCAGAAAGCCTTTCACAAGGTCCCTCATGAGAAACGTTTGGCAAAATTAAAAAGTCATGGGACAGGAGGCAATGTACTATTGTGGATCAAGAACTGGTTAAAAGATAGAAACCAGAGAGTAGGGCTGAATGGCCAATTTTCTCAATGGAGAAAGGTGAATAGTGGAGTATCCCAGGGATCTGTGCTGGGTCCTCAGCTTTTTATCATATTAATAAATGACCTGGAAAAGGGAATAACTAGTGAAGTTATCAAATTTACGGATGACACAAAACTATTCAAAGTTGTTAAAACCCTTGAGGATTGTGGAAAATTGCAAGAGTATCTTGATAAATTGGAAGGCTGGGCGTCCGAATGGCAGATGAAATTTAATGTGGACAAGTGCAAAGTTATGCACCTAGGAAAGAGCAACCCAAACTGTGGTTACACGATGCAAGGTTCCACATTAGGAACCACCACCCAAGAAAAAGATTTAGGCGTCATTGTGGATAACATGTTAAAACCCTCTGCCCAGTGTGCAGCGGCGGCCAAGAGAGTAAATAGAATGCTAGGTATAATAAGGAAAGGAATGGAGAATAAAACAAAGGATATTATAATGCCTCTCTATTGTTCCATGGTGCGACCACATCTTGCATATTGTGTGCAATTCTGGTCGCCGTATCTTAAAAGGGATATAACGTTATTAGAAAAGGTACAGAGAAGAGCCCCCCAAATAGTAAAGGGGATGGAAGAATAACCCTATGAAGAGAGGCTAAAAAGGTTAGGGCTCTTCAACCTTGAAAAGAGATGGCTGAGGGGAGATATGATAGAGGTCTATAAATTAATGAGTGGAGTGGAACGGGTAAACGTAGATTGTTTACGCCATCAAAATATAGGAAGACCAGGGGACATGCAATGAAGCTACAGGGTAACCTATTTAAGACTAATAAGAGTATTTTTTCACTCAACCTGTAATCAAACTCTGGAATTTATTACCATTGGATATAGTAAAAGCTGTTAGTGTAGCCGGGTTTGAAAAAGGCTTTGACAAGTTCCTGGAGGAAAGGTCCATAAACCATTATTAAAGTGGACCCAGAATATCCACTGCTTGCCCCAATACAAGCATTGTGAAACCTGTGTCTTTTGGAGAAACTGCTAGGTACTTGTGACCTTGATTGGCCACTGTCGGAAATAGGATACTGGGCTTGATGGACCTTGGTCTTAGCCAGTATGGCATATCTTATATTCTTAAGCAGCCTACTGGGATTCATCCTGAAGTAGTATGCTGGAATTCTGCACACAATAATTCTAAATGTTGCACTTTTTTGTGATCTTTTTCTGTATTGTATTATAAATTAAGTAGCACTCAAAAACAATATGCTTTGTTTGGACGAAAAGCATGTAGAATTTTGCGCAATTAAGGCCTTATGACAAAATTTAGAATTTTGTGTGGAGAATTCCAGCAGAAGCAGTAGTCATTTGGCAATGTGATCCCGGCTGCCAAAGTGTGTGTTGGGGAAGAGGGGGTACAGAACATAAAAATTCCCTTACTTCTCATCCTGCCACACCAGTCTACAAATGAAATATGTGCCATTGAGTTAATGCTGACTCCTGGTGATCTAGTCTAGTCTAGATGCATGGACAATGCTCCTCAACCAGCAGATGAGGCAGCACATGACCAACTTCAGTGATGTCATCACTTGGATAAGTAGTGGGGCATCTCTGAAAGTTGCTTGTATTTTTTGCCTGTAGTAGATGGTTGCAGTGTTCTCTGGTACAGCAGTCTGATGCTCTGCCTAGCTCTCTGGGCCTAGGTTGCGACCTGTATGCCCTGTGGTTGAGCTACTTAATCCCAATGTAAGTTCTTAAGACCAGAGTTTACAAACCTCTGCCTTGTTCAGCTAGGACATCCAATTTCCAGCACTGTGGCCTGCGGGTTCCAGAATTGGTGGGCTTAGGAGAGATAGGTGTAGACCCTTTAGGGCACCTACCAGGGCCACTCAGACCCCTTTCCTGCTCTCCCTCTCCTCAGTCTTATCCTCTTTCCTCTTCCTCCCCTCTTCTGGGTGTTAAGACTTTTTTTTTTCTTCAGGAAACCCAGATTCTATTTAATAAATCTGATTAAAAAATTAGTGCAGTGACTGTCCCTGGTTCTGTGGGAGTAGCCTAGTAAGGGTATTTCCTAGATTGGCAGAAGATGGAGAATGCCTTGCCTGGTATGCCTTGACATTGTCAGCACTGCGATGCCGGGCCCCTGGCACTGTGCATAATGTAGCATCCTTTATATTCTGTGCCTGATTTTCTTCTGCCCTGAGTGCGATGGGGGAAGCCTTTGGGCAGGGTTTTACCATTGATTTAGGACCTCCTTTGGGGAGATCTGGGGCCTGAAGTTGAGATTGCGGTGAACACTGAGCCTCCCACAATTTTTCCCACCAGCAGGAATGCTAGCCATCTTGATGATTGTGTGGGGAAGAGGAGACTGGGGGAGGTAGAGGAGCCACTGTACCTCAGGGCATATAGTTGCAGAAGACCCCATCAAGTCCCCCTTTTTTTCCAGTTTGGTTTGAGCAGCAGCTGCTGAAGCACTTTACAGACTGCTTTCAAGTAGTGCTGATGTTCTGTCAGTCAACTGTACTTAATCCCTGTGCTCCAGAGCCCTCTATGGGGGCCTCGGTGGCTCCAGAGCCAAAGCCTGCAGATGCAAGGATGCCAAATGCCCCAGATTTTTTTCTCCCAGGGGGAGAGGTTTAGAGAACCGTGCTTCCAAGAATTAGCAGCTCCAATCTTGAGCTCTGTTCTTTCTTGTCCAACTTGGAATGGACATTTCATTTACCTATAAACCTCCTTTTTCAGAGTCCAGGAAAGGCTTCCTGGTCCTCCACTCTCTCTGCCGCTCTTGACACTATAGCCCCCCTTCGTCCCGTATCTCTCCGCCCCTCCTCCCATCACCCCTGGTATCACCCCGGGCTTTTCCTTCACTGTGCTCACCTTCGCCGTGCGGAGCATCTCTGGAGGAAGCATCGCTCCACTGCTTCCTACTCAGCTTTCCGCCAGGCTCACCTCTCCTACCGTTCCATGATAACTTCGGCCAAACATTCCTATTACGCTCGCCTCATGGCTTCCTCCTCTAACTCCTCTAGATGCCTTTTTCACGTCCTCAAATCTCTCTCTTCCACTTCCACTTTTCTTCCCCACCCCTTTGACTCCTCTCCCAGCCCTTCTACCCTCACCTCCTTTTTCACCGATAAAGTCCTCTCTCTTCGCTCTTCCTTCCCTGCTTGCCCTCTTCCCCTCTCCCCCCTCCCCGACTCCCCCCCCCCCTAATTTCCCCTTTGCCATTTCCACACCCCCTTTTCGTACCTTTCCCCACATCTGGCATTTCTTCTCGTCCGTCTCCTCACCTGAACTTATTAAGGCCATTTCATCCGCTCATCAGACCACTTGTCCCCTTGATCCCCTGCCCTCTTCTTGGCTGCTCAGCCCAGATCTTGCTCTTGTGCCTTACATTCTCTCCATCTTTAACTCTAGTCTTTCCTCCAGCCTCTTCCCTTCCAGCTGGAAACATGCAATCGTCTGCCCTCTCCTGAAGAAGCCCACCCTTGATTCTGCCTCCCCCGCCAATTGGTGGCCAGTCACCAACCTTCCTTTTCTCTCAAATGTCCTTGAGAAACTTGTCCTCTCCCAACTCGCCACTCACCTTGACTCCACTTTTGCCCTTCACCCTCGTCAATCCGGCTTCTGTGTAGGCCACAGCACCGAAACTATCCTCACAGTGCTGCTCTCTGAACTTCACCGCGCCCACGACCGTGGTGATTTCTCTCTCGTGGTGTCTCTGGATCTGTCCTCTGCCTTTGTTGTTGATCACCGCACTCTCCTGTCCCGTCTGTCTGATTTCAGTGTTCATGGAACTGTTCTGCAGTGCTTCCGTTCCTTTCTCTCTTCCCGCACTTTCTCTGTTCATTCCGGCCCCTCCGCCTCCTCCCCATCCCATAAGAACATAAGATATTTTATTTATTTATTTAACAATTCTTATATACCGCACTATTTGTTATCAGTGCGGTTTACATTTAACAAAGATTTTTCAGATCAGAGAAGACTGACTGAATTTACATTATAACAAGGAATAAAACTTGGAGAACATGGGAAACTATTTACATATTGACATGTATCAGGATGATTGAGGAATACATGAAACTATGTACATAAAGATATGGCATAATAGTTGATACTTGATCTGAAAGGACGTAGGTAGCTTCAGGACTGACAAGTGAGTACTTGGGGCTTGAGCGTTATGTTGTCTAGGAGTCTATAGTAGGGGAAGGGGGATGGTTTCTTAGAGTCGGGGTGGCGGCTTGGGCAAAATGGAGCAGAAAGAGGTGATGTTTTATCGCCTTCCGGAATTGTAGAAGGTCGCGGATTGCTCTGATTTCTGGGGGGAGGTCGTTCCAACATTTTGGTGCACAGTAGGCAAAGGTTCTTCTGGTGGTTTGGGAGCATTTTATGGAGTCTTTGGGAATAGTCAGTGTTGTCTGTTGTTGTCCTTCTGGTTCTAGTTTTTGGAGTAGGTGTGATAAGTTCCTTGAGAGAATTGGGGGCGATGTTGTTGATAATCTTGAATATTATTAGCAGAATCTTATATGTTAGCCTGGAGTATATCGGTAACCAATGGAGATCCTTGAGTATAGGTGTGATGTAATCTGATCTGGCTAGACCACAGAGGACACGTGCAGCGGCATTCATGGCTTGTTGGAGAGGATTGAGAGTATTCTTTGGTAGGCAGATATGCCAAGATATGCCATACTGGGTCAGACCATGGTCCATCAAGCCCAGTATTCTGTTTCCAACAGTGGCCAATCTAGGTCATATGTACCTAGCAGTTTCCCCAAGGGACACAGGTTCCACAATGCTTGTATTGGTTCAAGCATTGATATCCTGGGTCCCTTCTTAATAATGGTTTATGGACCTTTCCTCCAGGAACTTGTCCAAACCTTTTTTAAACCCAGCTACACTAACAGCCTTTACTACATCCTCCGGTAACAAATTCCAGAGTTTGATTACACGTTGAGTGAAAAAATATTTTCTTTTATTAGTCTTAAATAGTTTACCCTGTAGCTTCATTGCATGGCCCCTAGTCTTTCTATATTCTGATAACGTAAACAATCGATCTACGTTTACCCGTTCCACTCCGTTTTAATATATAAACTTCTGTATCTCCCCTCAGCCATCTCTTTTCCAGTTTAAAGAGCCCTAACCTTTTTAGCCTTTCTTCATAGGAGTATCCTTCCATCCCCTTTACCATTTTGGTGGCTCTCCTCTGAACCTTTTCTAATAACGCTATATCCTTTTAAGATACGGCAACCAGAATTGCACATAATATTCAAGGTGCGGTCTCACCATGGAACAATATAGAGGCATTATAATATCTTTTGTTTTAATTTTCCATTCCTTTCCTCATGATACCTAGCATTCTATTTGCTTTCTTGGCCGCCGCTGCACACTGGGCCGAGGGTTTTAACATGTTATCCACAATGACGCCTAAATCTTTTTCCTGGGTGGTGGTTCCTAATGTGGAAGTAAAATGCCCGCCCGCAGGAACTTGTTCAGCACCTTGGACAGTTCCTTTGAGGTTTAAGGGGGTGCTTGAGCCTTTTTTTCCCCCCTCTGATTTCATATTGTGTCTGCATAAATCTTACTGCCTCAAGAGGAAACGGGCAGAGTCCTTACTGTAGATCCTCCCTGCAAAGTTCCTGTTCTCCTTTATCCAGCTCCTGTCTGTCCTCCTCAACAATTTATCCACCTTCCCATTGTGAGTTCTCTATATATCTGGGATAGCACTCCTCTCTTACCTAGTGTGCATATGCTAACAAGATGTAGCACCACAGAGCATGTATTTATTTATTTATATTCTCTTATATACTGCGCTATTCTGCATCAGTGCGGTTTACATTGAACAGGGCATTATAACTTGGAGATAACTATTTTACAGGGAACATGGGCTATGGAGGGTTAAGTGGCTTGCCCAAGACCACAAGGAGCACCTGTGGGACTAGAAACCCCAGTCCTTCCAGCTCAAGGTTGCTGTCCTCTAGTGGGATTTGAACCCCCGACCTTCTGGCCTGAAGTACCTTGCCCCAACCACTAGGCCACTCCTCCACTGCAGCGCTGAGATTAGCATAAGGACACAACAGCACTACCAAGTGACCGGTTTTCCCATCAAACTAGATTTCCTTTTTATTTTCACCGTGACTACCAGAAAGTAAGAAAGTGAAACCAGTGCCTTCTGCTGCTTTTGACACTGTCCTTCTCCTCGATACCCCATCCTCACTTGGATTTAGGGGCTCTGTTCTGTCCTGGTTTTCTTCTTTTCTCTATGTATGTTCTAGAGGTTCCTCCTCTACCCTAATCCCGCTTTCAGTTTGTATACTTCAGGGCTTGGGACCTCTCCTTTTCTCTCTACACTCGGTCTCTTAGTGCACTTATTTCCTCTCATGGTTTTTGGTACCATCTTTATCCCGATGATTCTCAGATCTACTTTTCTGTGCCTGAAATCTCTCCAGGAATCCAGGCCCAGATCTCTGCCTGCTTATCCGACATTGCTGTCTGGATTTCCCACTGCCTTCTGAAACTTATGGCCAAAACTCAGCTCCTTCTCTTTCCCCCTAAACTCACCTCCCCCTTCCTCCCTTCTCTATTTCTGTGGATAATACTACACTCCTCCCTGCTTCCTCAGCTTGCAATGTTGGGGTCATCTTTGACTCTACTCTCTCTATCTCCAGGAACAAGGAGGAATGTAGTCTTCACATATGGGTATCGTCGGTACCGACGGAACCTGCGCGGGAATGCTCCCCAGCACCAATTAGAAAGCTTTTGGGAGCATCCCACAGCGCCTGCGTGCTGCCTTCCCGCCTTTCCCAACTGCCTTTCTCCAGTTCTTCGTTTTCCGCGGAGCCAGCAGGTGGTTGTTCCTGTCACCGCAGAAAATTTTTCCCTATTCTCCTTCTTTTTTGTGGTCGTATCTGCCTTCCCTATACCGCTGGTTCTTTATTTCTGTCTAAAAAAAAAAAAAAAAAAAAAATACATATATATATATATATAGTATCTTTTTCCAAACTTTTCTTCCTCAGGTGCATGCGCCATTTTGGGTCTTAGGCCCAAAACTTCCTTTACCATGGAAAACCCGCTTCGTGTTTTAAGAAGTGCGCCAAGTGTGGTGGTACCATCTCCGTCACCGACACCTATGAGTGGTGTCTTAAATGTTTAGGTCCTGACCACTCCATCTCCGAGCTGCTAAGCTCAGCACCCTGTTTCCCTCCGATGCAGCCTCTGTGGCATCGACGTCGTCCAGGGCTTCATCATCTTCCCATGGATCTCAGGTAACTAAACATAAGTCTGGCCGGTCCTCAAAGGGTAAATCTCCTTCCAAGCATCGAGATGCCTCTGGCATTGCCCTTGAGGGGTCTGTACCGGCAAAATTGCCCCGGCGGAAGGCTTCGGCTTCCAAAGCATTATCGGGGCTCCAGGATGTTCTTGATGCCTCAACCTCGGCAGAACTACTGGTGCCATGCTCTGGGGTACCTGCTGCTTTCTCCGGTACTGATACCCAGGCATCGGCAGCGTCGATAGACCAGAGGTTCCTGGCTGTTTAACGCAGTCTGGCGGCTCTCCTTGCGGCATCGACACCTTCGGAACCACGTCAGACAGTTCAACCGGTGCCGGCACCGACTCCGGCACCAGCATCGGCACCAGTACCAACAGCATCGACATCAGTGTCTGCATTGCCGGCACCCAGTCATGCTATGCCTTCTGGTACCGATACACCGGTACCGACTTCGGTCGGTACGGATATCGTGCTCTACAAGAGCATCCGGACAGAAGGTACTTCGAATCCTCGGAGGAGTCTGAGGATTCTGACAGCTCTGTCGGTACTGGAGTACTTCTCCCGGAGGAGCCTTCCTCTCCTAAACACAGGATGTCTCCTCCAGAGGATATCTCCTTTCAGGACTTTATCAGGGAGGTGGCTCGAGGTATTTCTATTACTCTGGCTCCCGAAACAGAGCCCAGGGCAGAGGAGTTGGAAATTTTGCAATATCCCAAAGCTCCTAAGGAGGCAGCTACTTTGCCTCTCCATGAGATCTTACATGATCTCATGTTGAGAATGTGGGAGACACCTCTTACCACCTCTCCTCACTCTCGTAGACTGGATACCATGTATCGAGTGCCTCTGTGTCCTGGCTTCCAGAAAACTCGGCTTCCTCACCACTCTATTGTAGTGGAATCAGCTATAAGAAGGATCAGAAGTGCAAAGAGGCATGCCTCTAATCCTCCAGGACGTGAGTGTCGAACTTTGGATGCCTTTGGACGTCGTACTTTCCAGGCTTCCATGCTTTCTGCCAGGATTAGTTCCTATATTTTATATATGGGAATGTTCCTTAAGGAAGTCACAGGAGATTTAGAGGTGCTGAGCAGGATTTTCTCACACTGGTTAAAAATGCCCAGGATGTTTCTAAGTTTGTCAATCGTGCAGCTTTTGACTGTTTTGAGTGCATAAGCAGAACCTCTGCCATTGCCATAGGTGCACGTAGAATTGCCTGGCTCCAGGCATCCAATTTGGAGCTCTGGGTGCAGGACAAACTGGGCAGTATCCCTTGTACAGGTGAGAATCTATTCGGCAAGAATTGGCAAGAGAAGGCCAATGAATTGGATGCTGACAACTCCACTTTGGATAAACTGTCCAAAGCCACAGCTGATCCTGCAAGGAGAGAATCTTTCAAGAAACCATTCTTCTCCAAGAAGAAGAGGTTTTATCCTTCTTATTCCCAGCAGGCACGTTCTGCAGGTCAATCTGCCCGAAAGAATCAGCAACCACCTAAACAGAGGAAAGCAAAGACTGCTAAGCCTCAACAGTCTCAGCCTCCCCAAGGCCTTTGACTTCCATCTAGAGAACTTAGCCTTCCTGGCTCTCAATGGTCCCGAACCTTCAACCATTCCAGGAAAGTTGTGTCACTTTGCCCCCAGATGGGGGCAGATAATAGCAGAGCATTGGACTCTCTCCATTATAAAAGAGGGGTACAAGCTACACTTTCTGTGCATGCCCCCTCCCACAGTTGTAAGACAGTTCAATTCTCAGACCTCTCTCATCAAAATGTTAGATCAAGAGGTCACTATCCTTCTTGCCCAAGGGGCAATAGAAGAGTTACCGATTTTTCAACAGGGTACAGGGTTTTACTCCCTCTATTTCCTTATCCCAAAGAAAACAGGGGGACACAGACCTATTCTGGATCTCAGAGAATTGAACAAATTCCTGTTCAAAGAGAAATTCAAGATGATTTCTCTAGGAACCCTGCTGCCATACCTTCAGAGTCAGGATTGGCTTTGTTCTCTAGATCTCAAGGATGCGTACTCATGTTCTCATCCATCCAACTCACAGAAAGTTCAATCGGTTCCTTTTTCAAGGAAAGCACTACCAGTACAGGGTGCTTCCTTTTGGCCTGTCCTCAGCACCAAGGGTGTTTACGAAATGCATGTCTGTGGTAGCAGCATTTCTCCGCACTCTAGGAATATTCGTCTTCCCCTACTTAGATGACTGGCTCATTCGAGCTCCATCAGAGTCAGAGGCCAGGATTTCTCTATCTTGCACAATGCATATCCTTCAGTATTTGGGTCTGGTCATAAACATCCCAAAATCCAGTCTAACTCCCACTCAGTCTCTAGAGTTCATAGGAGCTTTGCTGGATACCAGGAAAGCAAGGGCCTATTTTCCCCAGACCCGTTGCCTTCGCATGGTGCAGTTAGCTTCTCAAGCAGTGCTAAAGCCTCATCTCACTGCTCGAGAAATGTTACAACTACTAGGCCACATGGCATCTACTGTGCATGTGGTTCCTTATGCTCGCCTTCATATGAGAGCAGCCCAGTGGACTTTATCCACTCAATGGACCCAGGCATCAGGGTGCCTGTCAGACAAAATAGCAATCAGAAATCACCTTATTTTGTCCCTCCAATGGTGGCAGTCCACTCAAAACTTGTTGGTGGGGTCCCCATTTCAACAGCCTTTACCCCAGGCAACTCTCACAACAGATGCTTCACCAGTGGGTTGGGGAGCTCATCTGCAAGATCTCTCAACCCAAGGCACTTGGTCTCCACAGGAGACTCATCTACACATCAATCTCTTAGAGCTCAGAGCAATCTTCCTTGCTCTGTGAGTGTTCCACACCCTGCTCAGCTACAAGACAGTCCTCATTCATACGGGCAATCAAGTAGCCATGTTCTACATGAACAAGCAGGGAGGAACAGGCTCTGTCGCTTTGCAACGAAGCTTTGTGACTATGGGCCCTCGCCAGAGAGCATCAGATTCATCTCCTGGCAGTTGTCATGGTGTAGATCGATCAGAGCCTATGGAGATAGGTAAATCTGAGGAAAACAGATCTGACATTGACAGCTCAGTGCAGCACATGGCCCAGAGTTGCTATAGGCAACATACAGACTACGTCACAAGGTGTGAGAGCACGCCCGAATAGCAAGCTAGCTCACAGCTCATTAGGTAATGAGGGGCAGCTGGGAGGGGGCGGAGCCCAAGCAAACACTAAGACACCCGCAGATAAAACTCACTTACCGGAGGTTAGTGAGGAGAGACCACCAGGGAATTCCAGAGCCGTTGGTAGCTGGGAGAGAACAGCTGGTAACTGGAGGATGGGAGGAACTTGGAAACCCGGTAGAACCAGGGCAGCTGAAAGAACTCAGAAGAATTGCTTCAGAGAGCAGGGCACGGCTAAACAAAAGCCCAGTGAACTTTACCAAAAAGGGGGCAGAGGAGACATTCCTGGACCCAGGCTTAGGATAGCCAACCTACCAAGTAACAGGTACAAGGAGGGAGAGAGCTTCTACCCTGAAGGGAGTTTCAGGCCCAAGGGAAAACAGAGAGAGAAAAGCAGAAAAACGCTTTCGTCTTGGCCAGGCTCTGCTGTACCGAGAAACTGAGCAGAGAGACTGTGAAGGTAGGGGTATTACTTCTAATAGAAGAGACATAGAAATTGAAGACTTTCCCTGTACTTACCAAGAGTTATGTGACTCTCAAAATAGCAACTCCAGAGAGTGTGGTAATTTCCCATTCTACTCTAGCTGTGAGGAGGAGAGAAACTCTTAGCCACCTCTCCTTATCCATCTGCAATGGTTACCTATCAAATTCCGTATCCACTATAAAATCCTGGTACTTCTTCACCGAGTCATTCACACCCGCACACCTCGGTATTTGTCCAATCTTGTACGCTTACATGCCCCCGCTCGCTCCCTCCGTTCTTTTCACCTCAACCGCCTCTACCTTCCCTCACCCTCCGCTGCTCGACTCCAGTCCACCCGCTCATCTGCATTTTTCTTCCTGTCCCCCGCCCTGTGGAATTCCCTGCCTTCCTCTATCCGACTTGAATCTGAACACTCTACTTTTAAGAATAACCTCAAGACTCACCTCTTTGCCCGTGCCTTCGACCTGTCCGATCCCTTTGTGTGACCCGCTCTTCTCTGTCCTCCCCTCCTCTCCCCGTCCTGTCCTGTTGTATGACTCTGCTCATTTGCTTTCCTGTCTCATATTGTAACTTCCTTTCCTTTCTGAGCCTATTTTTACTATGTAAACCGCTGTGATGTACTTTCCTCAGCGGTATATCAAATCTAATAAACATAAACATAGAGAGAGACTTTAAGAATAACGTGAGTTACAATCCAAAAGGACTTTATTCAGAAGAGGAATGTGAAGAAATGCAATGTGATTTATATGAGGAACCTGCTTCTGATAATTGTATGGATTGTACATTTATTTATATATTCTCTTATATACCGCGCTATTCTGCATCAGTGCGGTTTACATTGAACAAACTGAAATTACATTGAACAGGGTATTATAACTTGGAGATAACTATTTTAAAGGGAACATGGGCTATGGAGGGTTAAGTGGCTTGCCCAAGACCACAAGGAGCACCTGTGGGACTAGAAACCCCAGTCCTTCCGGCCCAAGGTTGCTGTCCTCTAGTGGGATTTGAACCACCGACCTTCCGGCCTGAAGTACCTTGCCCCAACCACTAGGCTACTTTTTACATTGACTTTGTCTGATGAAATCACTTCTTTATGCTGAAGAGGTTTCTGGAAGTTTTTGGCTAAGGAAAGGAAGTGAAGAAACTTACCTTGAGTGAAAAGGACTGTTTAAATTACCTTTTTCTGTTCCACTGTAAGCTGAAGATAAGCAGTATTTTTGTTCCGGTTGTTCCTTTTATTTTGTACCAGCTGTATGGTCCTTTTGTCCTTATTTCCATTGTTTTGAAAATCCGCCCGGGAAGGGGAATAAAAAGTCCTGTCTTAAACCTTACTGCTCGACTACAACTTAATTCTTTCGTTAGCTTGGCGGACTACAACTCCCAGAGGGCACTGTAACGCCTTTTGCACCACTCCCCTTGCTGCTTAAGAAGACGCCCCGTGAAATACCCCCGCTTTTAGCCTCTGGGGACCTTCACGGGTGACACAGTGTATCTTCCAGGTATCCAAAACTCTTGGGCAGACAGACTCAGTCGAGTTCTGCTTCCACACGAATGGTCTCTACATGCAGACCAGATGACCAAGATTTTTCAAATTTGTGGAACCCTGGACATAGACCTCTTTGCAAGTCCGTTGAATGCCAAACTTCCCCGGTTCTGTTCCAGAATTCCGGCTCAGGGCTCTCAGGCCAAAGATGCTTTTCTCCTTCATTGGGGTCAAGACTTCCTTTATGCCTTTCCACCTATTCCCCTGATTCCCAAAACCCTGTTCAAGCTTCAGAGTGACAGAGGCCGTATGATTCTCATAGCTCCACATTGGCCACGGCAAGTGTGGTACCCTCTGCTTCTACATCTCTCTCAAGCTCCCTCTCTGGAGTTAGGGTCTGCTCCAGATCTCCTGTCTCAGGAGAACAGAATGTTATGGCATCCCAATCCCCAGTCTCTGCATCTCAGGGCTTGGTTGCTGAAGGCCTAGATCTTCATGATCTTAACCTTTCTCAGCAAGTAAAGGATATCCTTTATGCTTCTAGAAAACCTTCCACAAGACGCTCTTATGCTTTCAAGTGGAAAAGGTTTACCATATGGTGCTCGCAGAAGGGTCTTAGCGCCTTTGCGATACCTCTGGAATCATTACTGGAGTATCTCCTTCATTTATCCAATGCAGGACTTCTTCTAACTAAGCTTCTCATTAGGCCACCACCGGTGGCATGGGACTTAAACCTGGTTCTTGGCCAGCTCATGAAGCCACCTTTCGAACCCTTAGCTACTACCTCGTTGAAATTCCTTTCTTGGAAAGTTATCTTTCTCATTGCAATCACATCAGCACGTCGCATCAGTGAGTTGCAGGCACTAGTGGCTGATTCTCCTTATACAAGGTTCCATCATGACAAGGTAGTCCTTAGGACTCATCCACACATTATGCCAAAGGTGGTCTCGCCTTTTGATTTGAACCAAGCGGTCTACCTACCTGTGTTTTTTCCAAGGCCTCATGCATCAAATGCAGAAAGGAATCTTCATACTTTGGACTGTAAAAGAGCTTTAGCTTTTTACTTACAAAGAACACAGCAACATAGAAAGTCCTCTCAACTTTTTGTTGCTTTTGATCCTTCTCATTTTTGATTTCCAGTCTCCAAGAGAACACTGTCCAACTGGATTGCTCAGTGTATTTTCTTTGCCTATCAGAGTAAGAATCTTCCTCTGGAGGGCCATGTCACAGCTCACAATGTGAGAGCCATGGCAGCTTCAATGGCTCATCTGCACTCTGTGTCTATCGACGACACCTGTCGAGCAGCCACTTGGGCCTCAATTCACACCTTCACAGCCCATTACTGCTTGGACAAGGACTCCCGCCGGGATGCCTTGTTTGGTCAGGCTGTTCTTCAACACCTGTTCCATACCTAATCAACTCCTACCCACCATCCCTGGTAGGATGCCAGAGATCCATGGGGGAAGTGGGGCCCTTTCACAGGGACTCACAACTTCTGGGGTCTCTCCCTGGCATCTAAAGCTAGGAAGTCCCCATATGTGAAGACTACATTCCTGCTTGTTCCTAGAGATAGCATAGTTACTCACCTGTAACAGGTGATCTCCGGGAACAGCAGGAATTTAGTCTTCACAACCCACCCACCTCCCCTAGGAGTTGTATCTCTCTCTTTTTTCTTTCCTTTCCCTCTCTCTCTCTTTTTCTCAGCTTTAAAACTCAACTGGAGAGAGGCAGTTGGGAAAGGCGGGAAGGCAGCACGCAGGCGCTGTGGGATGCTCCCTAAAGCTTTCTAATTGGACGCTGGGGAGCGTTCCTGTGCAGGCTCCGTCTGTACCGACGATACCTATATGTGAAGACTAAATTCCTGCTGTTCCTGGAGATCACCTGTTACAGGTGAGTAACTGTGCTTTCTCTGCACACATCCAACAGATAACTAAAACCTGTTGCTTCTTTCTCTATAACATTGGCAAAATTCGTCCCTTCCACTAAGTCACTTATCCAATTTTTAGTCGCTTCCCATTGCAACCTCCTCCTTGCTGATTTCGCTCTCCAATATGTTCAAAACTCAGCTATGCTGCTAATCCTCTGCCAGCCTCTACATGCTCATATAACCCCCAAGTCATTTCAGTGGCTCCCTATCCATTTTCGTATCCAATTAGTGCACTCATTCTGCTGCTTCTCACTACCTTTCCTCTCTTATCTCTCCCTACACCCCTCCTCAGTGCTACACTCTTCTGGCAGATCCCTTCTATCTGTGCCTTCTCTTCTACTGCCAACTCCAGACTTAGATTCTTCCACTTTGCTATTCCTTTCGCCTGGAACAAACCACCTGAGTCTGTGCATCAGGCTTCATCTCTGGCCCTTTTCAAATCCAGGCTGAAAACTCACCTCTTAGTCTGCTTTTGGATCCTTATCTTCTAGGTCTCCTGTGTCTTTTCTTACCACTCCTCTAGATGTGTCCTTGTCCTCGGTGGTTGTGTTGACTAGATTGTAAGCTCTGATGAGCAGGGGCTTTCTTTTACATGTGTCTGCACAGCGCTGCGTATGCCTTGTAGCACTATATAAATGATAAGTAGTAGTAGAGAGGGAACATCCCAGGTGGGAAAAAGGGGAAGTGAGATAGATGCCTTGTTGGGTCAGGATTCTCCGCGGACGCATGTTTCAGGAGAGTTGAGGGAAGGCACTTCTTTTATTTGGGACAATCTGGTGGCCCTGAGTTGGAGGAGGGAGAGATTTCCCTATGGAAAGATCTGAATGTGTTCCACATATTCCACAGAGAACTTGTGGCATTCATTGGACATTCGCTTTCAGCCCTGAATATTGTGCAGTCACCAGCCCTGGTGGAGGAGCCTCTGGAGGATACCCTGCTTCATGGGTTCAGGGGGGCGCCGGTGTGCTTCCTGGTTCACAGAGTGATCAAGAAGATGATTGAGTCAGAATGGGAATTTCCGGAGGCTACCTTGAGGTAGATGGGCCATGGGGCACCTATACTCTATCCCACAGAAGGAGCAGGAGCTCCTGAGGATGTTGAAGGTGGATGCCTTGGTCGCGGCAGTGACTAAGAAGACCATCATCCTGTGGAAGGCGGGGCGGCCCTTAAAGATCTGCAAGATAGGAAGCTGGAGTCTCTCATTAAGCAGGCCTTTCATTCTAGGGCCTTGGCCCTGTAGGCCTCCATTTGCGAGACCTATGTGTCCAGGGCCTCCATTCGCTGGCTCTAGAGCTCCCCCCCAACCTGGATGGCCAGGCAACTTTTGGAAGGGGCAAAGCTGGAGTCTGCCGTCACTTACATGACAGATGCCTTCTATGATTTGGTTTGGGTGTCCTCGAAGACTATGGTCTCTGTCATTGTGGCCCAGCATTTTCTCTGACTTCGTAACTGGGCTTCAGGCGCTTCTTCCAAATCTCGGCTCAGTAAGTTCCCCTTCAAGGAAGTTGCTGTTTGGTGAGGCACTGGACAAGATTGTAAAGGATTTTGGCAACTCTAAAAGGGGTGTTTGCCAGAAGATTGCCCTAAGGGGCTAAAACCAGGGGGGGGGGGGCAGGGCCCCACTGAAGGGACATTCCAGAGATTTCCAGAAGTTCTGGGCTGTTTGTTTCACTCCTTATCAGCGGGGTCACTATAAAGGAAGGGGGCAACTATTTTGGGGTGCCCGGGGCGCCAGTCAGAGTTATTACTCTGCTCCGCCGGCCCCAGCAAAGAAACCCCAATGAAGCCATGGAGGCCCAGACGGAAGTGGCGATCAGAGGTCGGTTACAACACTTTTTTATTCCATCTGGGCTGCCATTATGACCGACCAGTGGGTCTTGGAGATAATCTGTGAAGGTTATGCGCTGAAGTTTGCTAGGCCCTGTCCAATGCTTTTGTTGCCTCGCCCTGCAGGGCTCCGGAGAACATGGAAGCAGTCTGCTCCATGCTTCATCACTTGTTACAACTAGAGGCAGTGGTACTGATGCCCCGCAGCCAGTACAGCTCCTGTTGATACTGAATTTATTTTGTGGCGCCCAAGTAGGAAGGGTCTTTTCCAACTCATCCTTGATCTTAAGCATGTAAATCGGACCTTGAGAGTGCTTCAGTTCCAGATGGAGACGTTGCATTCAGTCATTTTAGCAGTGAGACAGGGCAAGCTCCTGTCTGCGCTGGATCTTACAAAGGCCTTTCTGCATGTTCCCATCAGGCCGGACCACCAGCAGTTCCTGTGGTTCGCCTTGCCCATGGGACACTTTCATATCTGGGCATTGCTTTTTGGCCTCACCACTGCGCCACATACTTTTACAAAGGGCATGGTGGTGGCGGCGGCGGCGGCGGCGGCGGCGGCATTATGACAGGAGTGCATCTGAATCCCCTCCTATCTCGACGATTGGCTCATCTGAACAGTCGGAGGCAGAGGCTACCTCCACTATGTGGTGGGTGTTGGAGTTTTTCCAAAAGCTGGGTTGGGTGGTCAACCTCATCAAGAGCCAGCTTCAGCCCATCCAATATCTGGTTTATATCGGGGCCCAGTTTGATATGAGGGCAGGGGTTTGTGTTTCTGCCCTTAGAATGGGTGCAGAAGATATTGGCGCAGGTGCAGTGATTTCTTTGCATAAAGGCATCAACAGCTTGGTACTACCTTCAACTGTTGGGCTTGATGGTGGTGGCGCTGGACCTTGTGTCATGGGCCTGGGCCCATATGTGGCCAGTGCAACAAGCGCTCCTCTCGCGTTGTTCTCAGTTGCACCCATTATCTCAAAGGTTGCAATGCCTGGAGGGGGCAAGAGCAAGTCTGGAATGGTGGCTGGAGGCTGCTCAGTTGTTGTCGGGCATGCAATTGGAGCAGCCGCAGTGGATGCTAGTGACCACGGATACAGCTGTGGGGAGCGCATTACCTTTCTCAGGTCACACAGGGCTGCTGGTCTCCGGAAGAAAGCTCTTAGTTAATCAATTGACTTGAGATGAGAGCAGTGTTCTTGGCCCTGCAGAATTTCCATCCGTTGGTAGTGGGGAAGGCCATCCACCTCTGCGACAATGGTGGCCTACATCAACCAACAAGAGGGCATGGGCAATGCGACTCTGGTTGATATGAATCAATCCCCCCTGCTGTGGGCAGAAGAGCATTTGATAGCCTGCACATTGTCCTTCCTGGCCACATGAGCCACTGACAGGGCCATCTAAGCTGCCACAGGTTGGATCCCAGCGAGTAGGAGCTCAATGAGGCGGTGTTCCACAACATCATCGTGCATTAGGGGGAACTGGTCATTGCCTTATGGCCACCTTTACCAACGCGAAGGTGATCGGTTCTTCAGGCACAGAGAACACATGTCCGAGGGGCTCAATGCCCTCGCCCAAGCCTGGCCTGCAGAGGGGCTCTTGTATGTCTTTCCGCCATGGGCGCTCATTGGGTGCCTTCTGCAGGTGATAGAGACTCACAGTGGTCCGGTGATCCTCATCGTGCTGGATTGGTCTCTGAGGCTGTGGTATGCAGATCTCACTCATCTGATCGATCGTCCTTTGTGGTTGCCCGATAGGGTAAACCTGTTGTCTGAGGGGCCAGTTCTGATAGTGCAGGTGGATCTATTCTCGCTTACAGCTTGGTTCTTGAAACGGCGTGGCTGCGTCATAGGGGCTACTCCCTAGCAGTCATTTCAACTGTGCTGAAGTCCAGAAAGCATTTGCCCACGTTTGCCTGTCAGAATCTGGTGCATATTTGAGGATTGGTTGTCTCACCAGGAACATGAGCCCTTTTGCTTGATTGTTTCTCGACATTTTGATGTTCCTCCAACACGGTCTCAAGAAGGATTTGACTTTCAATTCCTTGAAGGTGCAAGTGGCAGCCTTGGCCTGCTATCGGGGGTGAGTGCAGGGTCATTCCCTGGTGGCCCATCTGGACGTGGTCCAGTTCTTTAGGGCAGTAAAGCTTGTCTGTCCACCTTTGCGACCTGTGATTCCACTGTGGGACCTGAACCTGCTGCTGGCAGCCCTGGCAGGGCCACCTTTTAAGCTTATCTCTAGGGCGTCTATAAGAGATCTCACCCTGAAAAAGGAATTCTTGGTGGCACTCTGTTTCGCTTGGCGAGTTTCCCACCTTCAGGGTCTCTTGTGTAGAGACCCTTTCTGCAATTTCAGCACTCTGCTGTGCGGCTAATCTTCTGCTAGCCTCGTCATGTGCATATTACCTCTCCTAAGTCTCTTCACTGGCTTCCTGTGCATCTCCTCATCCAGTTCAAACTTCTCCTGCTGACCTATAAGTGCATTCACTCTGCAGCTCCTCACTATCTGTCCTCTCTCATCTCTCCCTACACGCCTCCTTGGGAACTCTGCTCTTCTGGCAAATTGCTCCTATCTGTGCCCTTCTCTTCTGTTGCCAACTCCAGACTTCGCTCCTTTCACCTTTTGCCTGGTACAAACTACCTAAGTCTGTACATCAGGTGCCTTCTCTGACCTTTTTCAAATCCAGGCTGAAAACTCACCTCTTTTCTGCCGCTTTAGTATCTTGACTCGCCTATGTCCTTTCCTTACCATTCCCCCTAGCTGTATCCCATGTCTTCAGCTACTGTGATGTCTGTCTCAACTAGATTGTAAGTCTCAGTGAGCAGGGACAATCTTTTACATGTATCTGTGCAGCGTTGTGTACACCTTGTAGCGTTATACAAATAGTAGTAGTAATTTACCAAGGAGAAAGTGGTATTGTGGCCCGTGCCATTCTTTCTTCCTAAGGTAGTGTCTTGGTTTCGCCTCAATCAATCCATTTCCCTGCTTGCCTTTCCTGCCCTCGGAAGCTCTGAGGAGGATCGTCTGCTTCATCTGCTTCATCTGCTGGATCTCCACAGGGTGCTGCGAAGATACCTCAAGGGGACAGAGGCCTTTCATATGTCAAACTGGTTGTTTCTTATTTGGTGGTCCTTGCAAGGGGGAAGTGGCCTTCAAAGCTTTGATTGCCCGATGGGTGAAGCAGGCCATTTGCATGGCTTACGTAGCATGTGGCCCAGGCAACGTCTTGGGAAGAGCACGGTCTGGTTCCCCCCCTCCCCCAGCGGACCTTTGCAGGGTGGCAACCTGGTAATCGCGTCATACCTTCTCGAGGTATTATCATCTGGATGTGCACATGGCAGGGGGCGCGGTGGTTGGGACCTTGGTGCTTCAAGCTGGACTTGCAGATCCCTCGCATGTTTGAGTACTACTCTGGTACATCTCATTCGTAACTGGACTGGCCTGGAGAGACATTAAGGAAGGTGAAATTAGACCTTACCTGCTAATTCCCAGGCCAGTCTAGGACCCTCCCTGGTTCTTTGCTTCTCTATTAAGTGTACATGTATGCAAGTAAAGTGCGTCAGGCCCATGTGACTGGATTCAGTTTTCAGTAAGGACTTATGTAAAGACACAATATCTGAAGGAGGGATGCGTCCCCAAGCACAGTATGGCCCTGGCTCACCTGCCTTGTCTTTACTGTCTATATACTGTAAATAGTGTCCATGCTGTAAATAGTATATTATGAGAGCTAGGATGGGCGTGTGCTCTCCATACCTTCTCCTATTCCCTCTCTTCCGATTTGACACACTCAGGGGGCAGAGGAGGTTTTTAAGTGTCTTTAAGTGTTTTCGTGTTGCTATCTGCTTTGTCAGTAGGAAACTGGATTCTGGAGTTGTAGAAGGAGCTCTTGTATTGGTTTATCAAGAGACTGTCATGCTCAGTTCTCAGCTGCTGGAGGGGGCTGACTACCATTTGTAACTGGACTGGCCTGGAGGGAACTCGAGAAAAGACAATTAACAGGTAAAGTCTAATTTTGCCATTCTTATGCCAACATGTTGAATAAATCTGAGACAGCAATACTAGTTAGTAGAGGCTTTCTTCATACACTCCCCCTGTAACAAACTAGTGATTATTTGATTGATTGTTTGTTTACTACATTTGATATACCGCTCAGGCCGAAGCATAAGATCTTACTTTTAATTGACCATGAAAAGAAACTGCTAGAATTCTACTCTCTAGATCGGTGCTTCTCAGTCCTTTCCTGGAGGCACATCTAATTAGATGTGTTTTCAGGGTTACCATGTTGAATATGAATTAAATATCTGTATAAATTGGAGATAGATTTGCGTACAGTGAATGACCACTAAATGCAGATTTACAGTGTATTATGCATTTTCAGTGTGATAATTCTGAAAACTTGACTGAGCTAGGTGTACTACCAGGAGAGAATCACTGATCCTAAAGAATAAATTCTTGGGGCTTTTTGTATATTGTAAGATGGTTTATCAAGTAAAATAGCCTAAATTAAAACAATTGTGGGGTTTAGGCCAGCTGTATCCTCCAGGCTTGGTGTTAAATCTCTTATTTTTGTGCATCTGTTAACCTGAACAATATGAACCAGTGGTACGATGACTGAGGGACCTATATTTACTCACCACTAAATATACTTCTGTGTCATGGTCTGACCAGCTGCTTATCTCTATAGGTCCAAGTCCTTCCTTATGCTCCCCATCCACATCTTTCGTTGTCAAATGGTCTGTTAGGCTGACATCATGGAATCTCCTTTGTTTTTTAGCTGATGAGCTCCATTTCCCTTCCCTACCTATTGAGACCCAATTGGCATTCATTTTTCTGCAGCTTTAGATAAACATGCTCTTTAAGAGGGTTCTGCTTGCTCTCGTATGAACTAGAAATTAAGTTTCTGAAAAAAGAGAAAAAAAAATGGTCTGTCGATCAGAGCACCTATGTTGCAGTTGTAATGCCTTAATAAGGCACTCTGCACACATCAGTGGAAATGTTGTTTATGTTGGATTCCTGAATTAATAGCCTATCTCCAGGAACAAGCAGGAATGTAGTCTTCACATATGGGTATCGTCGGTACCGACGGAGCCTGCGCGGGAATGCTCCTCAGCATCCAATTAGAAAGCTTTTGGGAGCATCCCACAGCGCCTGCGTGCTGCCTTTCCCACCTTTCCCAACTGCCTCTCTCCAGTTCTTCGTTTTCCGCGGAGCCAGCAGGTCGTTTTCCTGTCACCGCAGAAATTATCCCATCTTTTTCATTCTTTTTTGTGGTAGCGTCTGCCTTCCTCGACGCTATGCCGGTACCGCTGGTTCGTTCGTTCTTTCTTTCTTAAAAAAAAAAAAAAAAAAAATTAATATTTTTTTCTGGACTTTCTAGTCTTTTTTTCTGTCGGGGTGCCACGCGCCATTTTGGGCACTAATCACAACTTTTCCTTCAGAATGGGAAAAACCCGCCTCGGGTTTTAAAAAGTGTTCCAAGTGTGGCGGTACCATTTCCGTCACTGACATCCACGAGTGGTGCCTTAAATGTTTAGGTCCTGACCACTCCATATCGGAGTGTGTTGCCTGTGGGATGATGTTGAAGAAGGGTCGGCAAAACTGAGCTGCTAAGCTTAGCACTCTTTTTCCCTCCGATGCAGCATCCGTGGCATCGACGTCTTCCAGGGCTTCGTCTTCCTCCCATGGATCTCAGGTAACCAAACATAAATCTGGCCGGTCCTCAAAGGGTAGATCTCCTTCCAAGCATCGAGATGCCTCTGGCGTTGCCCTTGAAAGACTTGTACCGGCAAAATTGCCCCGGCGGGAGGCTTCGGCTTCCAAAGCACTATCGGGGCTCCAGGATGTTCTCGAGGCCTCAACCTCGGCAGAACTACTGGTGCCATGCTTTGGGTACCGGCTGCTTCGTCCGGTACCGATACCCAGGCATCGGCAGCGTCAATAGACCAGAGGTTCTTGGCTATTGAACGCAGTCTGGCGGCACTCCTTGCGGCTTCAGTGCCTTCGGGACCGCTTCAGACAGTTCAACTGGTATCAACACCGGCTCTGTCACCGGTACCGGTACCGACAGCATCGACATCGGCGACTGTGTTACCGACACCGAGTCATGCTGTTTCCTCCGGTATCGACAGGCCGGTACCGGACCCCTCCGATACCGACTTTCATTGGTACTGGTATCATGCTTTACAAGAGCACCCGGACAGGAGATATTTTGAATCCTCCGATGAGTCTGAGGATTCTGACAGCTCTGTCGGTACCGGAGTACTTCTCTCTGAGGAGCCTTCCTCTCCTAAACATAGGATGTCTCCTCCAGAGAATATATCCTTTCAGGATTTCATCCGGGAGGTGGCTAGAGGTCTGTCCATCACAGTGGCTCCTGAAGCAGAGCCCAGAGCAAAGGAATTGGAGATTTTACAATATCCTAAAGCTCCCAAAGAGGCAGCCACTTTGCCTATTCATGAGATCTTGCATGATCTCATGCTAAGAATGTGGGAAACACCTCTTACCACCTCTCCTCATTCTCGTAGGCTTGATACCATGTATCGACTACCTCCTTGTCCTGGATTTCAAAAAACCCAGCTACCACATCACTCCATGGTAGTGGAATCAGCTATGAGAAGGATCAAAAGTGCAAAGAGACATGCATCTAATCCGCCAGGACTTGAATGTAGGACTCTTGATGCCTTTGGGCGTCGAACCTTACAGGCCTCTATGCTTTCTGCCAGGATTAGTTCCTACATTCTACATATGGGAATGTTCCTTAAGGAGGTTACAGGAGATCTAGAGCTTATGAGCCCTCTCCTTCCTGATAAGAGGCAAGATTATCTTACACTTGTCAAACATGCCCAAGATGTTCCCAAGTTTGTTAATCGTGCAGCTTTTGACGGCTTTGAGTGCATAAGCAGAACCTGTGCCATTGCCATAGGTGCTCGTAGGATTGCCTGGCTCCAGGCATCTGACTTAGAACTCTGGGTACAGGGCAAACTGTGGAATATCCCTTGTACAGGCAAAAATCTCTTTGGCAAAAATTGGCAAGAGAAAGCTAATGAACTGGATGCTGATAACACCACTTTGGATAGACTATTCAAGGCTACAGCTGATCCTGCAAGGAGAAAATCCTACAAGAAACCATTCTTCTCTAAAAAGAAGGTTTTACCCCTCCTATACCCAGCAGGGGCATTCTGCAAGTCAGTCTGCCCGAAAGGGACAGCAGTCACCAAAACAAAGGAAAACTAAGTCTGTTAAGCCTCAGCCGGCCCAGCAGACTCAGCCTCCACAGGGGCTTTGACTCCCTTCTAGAGAACTTGGCCTTCCTGGCCCTCAACCGGCCAGAGCCCTCCACCATTCCAGGAAGGTTGTGTCATTTTGCCCCCAGTTGGGAGCAGATAACAGCAGAAGAATGGACTCTCTCCATTGTAAAGGAGGGGTACAAGCTTCATTTCCTCAACATGCCTCCTCCTACAGTTGTAAAAGGGTTCAATTCTCAGACTTCACTCGAAAATCAGTTGGGTCAAGAGGTCAATTTACTTCTTGCCCAGGGGGCAATAGAAGACGTACCCATTTCCCAACAGGGTACAGGGTTTTACTCCCCCTATTTCCTTATTCCCAAGAAAACAGGGGGGGGGGGAACAGACCCATTTTAGACCTCAGAGAATTGAACAAATTCCTGTTCAAGGAGAAGCTCAGGATGATTTCTCTAGGAACTCTTCTGCCATACCTTCAGAGTCAGGATTGGCTTTGTTCTCTAGATCTCAAGGATGCGTACACCCATGTTCTCATCCATCCAACTTACTGAAGATTCCTTCAGTTTCTATGTCAGGGGAAGCACTACCAGTACAGGGTTCTTCCTTTTGGCCTGGCCTCAGCACCAAGGGTGTTTACGAAATGCATGGCTGTAGTGGCAGCATTTCTTCGCACTCTAGGAATATTCGTCTTCCCCTACTTAGACGACTGGCTCATTCGAGCCCCGTCAGAGTCGGAGGCCAGAATTTCCCTATCTTGCACAGTGCATATCCTTTAGTATTTGGGCCTGGTTATAAACATCCCAAAATCCAACCTAACTCCCACTCAATCTCTAGAGTTTATAGGAGCCATACTGGATACCAGGAAAGCAAGGGCCTATCTCCCACAGCCCTGCTGCTTTCGCATTGTGCGTTTGGCTTCCCAAGCAGTGTTCAAAACTCATCTCACTGCTCGGGAAATGTTACAATTGCTAGGCCACATGGCATCTACCGTGCATGTGGTTCCCTATGTTCGTCTCCATATGAGAGCAGCCCAATGGACTCTATCCACTCAGTGGACTCAAGCATCAGGCTGCCTATCAGACAAAATAGCAAACTCAAGTCGCCTTATTTTGTCCCTACAATGGTGGCAGTCAACCCAAAACCTGTTGGTGGGGTCCCCTTTCCAACAGCCCGCACCCCAAGTCACTCTAACAGACGCCTCACAGGTGGGTTGGGGAGCTCACCTGCAAGATCTCTCTACCCAAGGCACCTGGACTCCACAGCAGACCCATCTACACATCAGTCTCTTGGAACTTGGAGCAATCTTCCTTGCTCTTCGAGCTTTCCACACCCAGCTGAGCTACAAGACAGTCCTAATTCAGATGGACATTCAAGTAGCTATGTTCTATCTGAACAAGCAAGGAGGAACAGGCTCTCTGTCGCTTTGCAATGAAGCTTTGCGACTATGGGCCCTCACCAGAGAGCATCAAATTAATCTACTTGCGGTGTATCTGCCAGGCATTCAAAACTCTTGGGCAGACAGACTCAGTCGAGTTCTGCTTCCACACGAGTGGTCTCTTCGTGCAGACCAGGTAGCAAACATTTTTCAAATTTGGGGGACTCCGGACATAGACCTTTTTGCAAGTCTGTTGAATGCCAAACTTCCCCGGTTCTGTTCCAGAATTCTGGCTCGGGGTTCTCAGGCCAGGGATGCTTTCCTCCTCCATTGGGGTCAGGACTTCCTATATGCCTTTCCACCCATTCCCCTAATTCCCAAAACCCTATTCAAGCTTCAGGGAGACAGAGGCCATATGATTCTCATAGCTCCACATTGGCCACGGCAGGTGTGGTACCCTCTGCTCCTACATCTCTCTCAAGCTCCATCTCTGGAGTTAGGATCTGCTCCAGATCTCCTGTCTCAGGAGGACGGGATGTTGTGGTATCCCGATTCCCACTCCCTGCATCTCAGGACCTGGTTGCTGAGGTCCTAGACCAGGGGTCTGCAACCTTTAAGACATAAAGAGCCACTTGGACCCGTTTCCGAAGGGAAAAAAAAACCTGGGAGCCGCAAAACCATTGCGACATTTAAAACAAATCTAACACTGCATATATTGTTTCTTACCTTAATGCTATATACGACCCCCTACTTTTCCTGTTAAAATATAGGTGTTTGGCCTATACTCGCCGTATAAGACTACCCCTCTTCCTTCGCACACCAAAAAAAATACGCCAGAAAATATCACAACAACAAGTAACAATATTTGATTTCAAAATTATGATGATTTTGTAGTCAAATCACTAATATGAAATAAAATTATTTTTTCTACCTTTGTTGTCTGACCAATTTATTCTTTGATCATGCTGGTCCCGATCTGAGGCTTCTGCTTTCCTGTCTTCTCTTAGCTCTCTTTCTGTGGTCTATGGTCCATCTGCCATTTCTTATCTCTTCTTTCGTTTTCTTCACTTCTTTCCATCAGCCTATTTCCAGTCCCAGTAACCCTCCCCAATATCAGCCCCTTTCCAGTCCTCACTCCCAGTACCTTCCAATGTCAACTTGCATTCCCATGATTGCCACTGGTGTCCATTTCCTTCCAATCCCCCTCCTTCCCCACTGACCAGTCCCTTCTAGTACAAATACCATGGCAGCCTTAGCCCCCAGTTATCTTCCAGGGCCAGCAGCTCTATCCTCCCCTCCCCACAATCAGCCCATGCCCATTCAAAGCCCCCCAATCAGCTCGCTTCCAGTGCTAATCCCCCCTCAACCCCATTACCAGTGCTAGCCTCCCCTAATCTGCCCAATACCAGTCCTACCCCCCATCAGCTCATTACCAGTCCTAGCCTCCCCTAATTAGCTCATTTCCAGTGCTAGTCCCCTCAACCCCATTACCAGTGCTCCATCCCTCCATGTCAGCCCCCTCCATGTCAGCCCCCCTCCCTCCATCCATATCAGCTCCCTCTCTCCATCCATATCAGCTCCCTCCCTCCATGTCAGCCCCCCTCCCTCCATCCATCCATATCAGCTCCATCCCTCCATGTCAGCCCCCTCCATGTCAGCCCCCCTCCCTCCATCCATATCAGCTCCCTCTCTCCATCCATATCAGCTCCCTCCCTCCATGTCAGCCCCCCTCCCTCCATCCATCCATATCAGCTCCCTCCCTCCATGTCAGCCCCCTCCATCCCTCCATGTCAGCCCCCCTCCCTCCCTCCATCCATATCAGCCCCCCTCCCTCCCTCCATGTCAGCCCCCTCCATCCCTCCATGTCAGCCCCCCTCCCTCCATCCATATCAGCTCCCTCCCTCCATGTCAGCCCCTCCTCCCTCCATGTCAGCCCACCTCCCTCCATCCATGTCAGCCCCCCTCCATCCCTCCATGTAAGCCCCCCTCCCTCCATGTCAGCCCCCCTCCCTCCATCCATCCATATGAGCTCCCTCCCTCCATGTCAGCCCCCTCCCTCCATCCATCCATATCAGCTCCCTCCCTCCATGTCAGCCCCCCTCCCTCCCTCCATGTCAGCCCCCCTCCCTCCATCCATCCATATCTGCTCCCTCCCTCCATGTCAGCCCCTCCTCCCTCCCTCCATCCATGTCAGCCCCCCTCCCTTCATGTCAGCCCCCCTCCCTCCATCCATCCATATCAGCTCCCTCCCTCCATGTCAGCCCCCTCCCTCCATCCATCCATATCAGCCCCCCTCCCTCCATGTCAGCCCCCCTCCCTCCATGTCAGCCTCCCTCCCTCCATGTCAGCTCCCCTCCCTTCTTCTGCAGCCGCGGCTCCCTGCCTCTTAAGGAACCGCGGCTGTGCGTTTAAAATCATCGCGGAGCCCATCCTGTCTTGAAGGGCTCCGTGCAGCATTGTCCCGCCTCCAGACTTCCTTTAGAGGCGGGACAATGCTGCACGGAGCCCGTCAAGACAGGAAGGGCTCCGAGATGATTTTAAAAGCACAGCTGCGGTTCCCTAAGAGGCAGGGAGCCGCGGCTGCAGAAGAAGGGAGGGAGCTTACAACACTATTGCCTGTCACCGGGCGGGCAGTGTGCTCCGGAGCCGCGGCAAAGGTGAGAAAGAGCCGCATGCGGCTCCGGAGCCGCGGGTTGCCGACCCCTGTCCTAGACCTTCATGGTCTTAACCTATCTCAACAAGTAAAGGATATCCTTTGTGCTTCTAGAAAGCCTTCCACAAGATGCTCTTATGCTTTCAAGTGGAAAAGGTTTTCCATATGGTGTTCGCAGAAGGGTCTTGACCCCCTGGCGATACCTTTGGAATCATTATTGGAGTATCTCCTTCATTTATCTGATGCAGGGCTTAGGACTAACTCAGTACGAGTCCATTTAAGTGCTATTTCAGCTTCTTTCAAGCCTTTAAATGGACAACCTATTTCCTCTCATCCTCTCATAGCAAGATTTATGAGAGGCCTCCTAACTAAGCCTCCCATTAGGCCACTACCGGTAGCATGAGACCTAAATCTGGTTCTTGGACAGCTCATGAAAGCCGCCTTTTGAACCTCTAGCTACTACCTCCTTGAAATTCCTTTCCTGGAAGGTTGTCTTTCTCATTGCAATCACATCAGCATGTCGCATAAGTGAGTTGCAAGCATTAGTGGCTGATCCTCCTTATATGAGGTTCCATCATGATAAGGTAGTCCTTAGGACTCATCCACACTTTATGCCAAAGGTGGTCTCACCTTTTCATTTAAACCAAGCAGTTTACCTGCCTGTATTTTTTCCAAGGCCTCATGCTTCAAATGCAGAAAGGAATCTTCATACTTTGGACTGTAAAAGAGCACTTGCTTTTCACTTACAAAGGACACAGCAACATAGAAAGTCCTCTCAACTCTTTGTTGCTTTTGATCCTTCTCATTTGGGACTTCCATTCTCCAAGAGAACATTGTCCAATTGGATTGCACAGTATATTTCTTTTACCTATCAGAGTAAAAACCTTTCTCTGGAAGGCCATGTCACAGCTCACAATGTGAGAGCCATGGCAGCCTCAATGGCTCATCTACACTCTGTGTCTATAGACGACATCTGTCGAGCAGGTACTTGGGCCTCGGTTCATACCTTCACAGCCCATTACTGCTTGGACAAGGACTCCCGCCGGGATGCCTTGTTTGGTCAGGCTGTTCTACGACACCTGTTCCATACTTAATCAACTCCCACCCACCATCCCTGGCTTTCCTAACCAGGGCTCTACAGATCAACAAACAGTAAGGATTTGAGGGTTTGTTTGTTTGTTTTTATTATATTACATTGCTAGCTCTCTGACTGGGAGCTCTTAAAAGGGTTTTTTGTATATTTTTTAAAGCAAGGTTGCTTTCTTTTTGGTGCTTTAGGGGACCTTTTGCTGAACTCTAGTAACCTCCTCAGGTTTAGAAACTGCTAACACCTAATCAGGTGTTAGTTCCCTCCCTACCCACCCCTACTCCCACCCACCCCTAGTGAGCAGCCTTGCTTTATAGGGCACCTCCCCCTTTAACAAATCACAGAGAATTGGACCAGCACATTTTGAATATAATTAAAGAGATTTAACTGATTTTTCTCTGAAAGGACAGCTGCGAAACCGGCTGGTACTTGGTAGATCTCTCTCTTTTGCTTTAACAGATACCTAAGCTCCACGAAGAGAACAATGGCTGGGAAAAATCGTATTGCTAAAGCTCTTGCCCCCGTTACAGCTTCTGCCTCGGTCCAGACAGAAGTCCTAATGCCAGTTGAAGGACCGGTTCCATGTGCAGGGTGCCTGCATGCTGAAGCTCTGAGGAAACAAGTGGAGGAACTCAGAGAGGAGGTGGCGAGGCTGAGGAGCATTCAAGACAGTGAGAAGTACATTGATGAGATGCTTCTTGCAGCAACCAAGCTCTCCAGCACAGGAGAAGATGGGTGCCAACAGAATGTCGATGGTTGGACACAAGTCACCAGGGCCTGCAAAATCACCAATCCAACTTCTTCAGCCCTTGAATTGAAGAATCATTATGCAGCCCTGGAAGTGGAGGAGGTGAAAGCATACCTGGAAAGGGAAGAACCAGAGTTCAAGTACCCCAAAGTTGCAGAATCAGTGACCAGAAGGAAACGAAGGTTAGTGGTGGTTGGAGACTCTCTTCTCAGGGGTACTGAGGCGTCCATCTGCCGACCAGACTTGATGTCCAGAGAGGTATGCTGTCTGCCTGGTGCCAAAATCCAAGATGTTACGGAGAGTTTGCCGAGACTCATCAAGCCCACTGACTATTACCCAATGTTGCTAATCCATGTTGGAACAAATGATACTGCCAGGTATACCTCGGAATGTATCAAAAGTGACTTCATGGCTCTGGGACAGAGGGTGAAGCAGTTAGGTGCACAGGTGGTGTTCTTTTCAATCCTCCCTGTTGAGGGTAAAGGCAAAGGCAGAGAGGCTCGCATCCTGGAGATGAATGCATGGCTGCGTGGATGGTGTCATCGAGAGCGTTTTGGTTTCCTAGACCATGTGATGTTGTTCCAAGGGTTGCAGAGCAGAGATGGCATCCATCTGTCCAATAAAGGTCAGCGCATCTTCGGTAGTAGACTGGCTAATCTACTGAAGAGGGCTTTAAGCTAGATTCGTTGGGGATAGGTCAGGGGTCTGCAACCTTTAAGACATAAAGAGCCACTTGGACCCGTTTCCGAAGGGAAAAAAAAACTGGGAGCCGCAAAACCATTGCGACATTTAAAACAAATCTAACACTGCATATATTGTTTCTTACCTTAATGCTATATACGACCCCCTACTTTTCCTGTTAAAATATAGGTGTTTGGCCTATACTCGCCGTATAAGACTACCCCTCTTCCTTCGCACACCAAAAAAAATACGCCAGAAAATATCACAACAACAAGTAACAATATTTGATTTCAAAATTATGATGATTTTGTAGTCAAATCACTAATATGAAATAAAATTATTTTTTCTACCTTTGTTGTCTGACCAATTTATTCTTTGATCATGCTGGTCCCGATCTGAGGCTTCTGCTTTCCTGTCTTCTCTTAGCTCTCTTTCTGTGGTCTATGGTCCATCTGCCATTTCTTATCTCTTCTTTCGTTTTCTTCACTTCTTTCCATCAGCCTATTTCCAGTCCCAGTAACCCTCCCCAATATCAGCCCCTTTCCAGTCCTCACTCCCAGTACCTTCCAATGTCAACTTGCATTCCCATGATTGCCACTGGTGTCCATTTCCTTCCAATCCCCCTCCTTCCCCACTGACCAGTCCCTTCTAGTACAAATACCATGGCAGCCTTAGCCCCCAGTTATCTTCCAGGGCCAGCAGCTCTATCCTCCCCTCCCCACAATCAGCCCATGCCCATTCAAAGCCCCCCAATCAGCTCGCTTCCAGTGCTAATCCCCCCTCAACCCCATTACCAGTGCTAGCCTCCCCTAATCTGCCCAATACCAGTCCTACCCCCCATCAGCTCATTACCAGTCCTAGCCTCCCCTAATCAGCTCATTTCCAGTGCTAGTCCCCTCAACCCCATTACCAGTGCTCCATCCCTCCATGTCAGCCCCCCTCCCTCCATCCATATCAGCTCCCTCCCTCCATCCATATCAGCTCCCTCCCTACCTGTCAGCCCCACTCCCTCCATCCATCCTTATCAGATCCCTCCCTCCAAGTCCGCCCCCTCCATCCCTCCATGTCAGCCCCCCCCTCCCTCCCTCCATCCATATCAGCCCCCCTCCCTCCCTCCATGTCAGCCCCCTCCATCCCTCCATGTCAGCCCCCTCCCTCCATCCATATCAGCTCCCTCCCTCCATGTCAGCCCCTCCACCCTCCCTGTCAGCCCCCCTCCCTCCATCCATGTCAGCCCCCCTCCCTCCATGTCAGCCCCCCTCCCTCCATGTCAGCCCCCCTCCCTCCATCCATCCATATAAGCTCCCTCCCTCCATGTCAGCCCCCTCCCTCCATCCATCCATATCAGCTCCCTCCCTCCATGTCAGCCCCCCTCCCTCCATGTCAGCCCCCTCCCTCCATCCATATCTGCTCCCTCCCTCCATGTCAGCCCCTCCTCCCTCCATGTCAGCCCCCTCCCTCCATCCATCCATATCAGCTCCCTCCCTCCATGTCAGCCCCCCTCCCTCCATCCATCCATATCAGCCCCCCTCCCTCCATGTCAGCCCCCCTCCCTCCATGTCAGCCTCCCCTCCCTCCATGTCAGCTCCCTCCCTTCTTCTGCAGCCGCGGCTCCCTGCCTCTTACGGAACCGCGGCTGTGCTTTTAAAATCATCTCGGAGCCCTTCCTGTCTTGAAGGGCTCCGTGCAGCATTGTCCCGCCTCCAAACTTCCTTTAGAGGCGGGACAATGCTGCACGGAGCCCGTCAAGACAGGAAGGGCTCCGAGATGATTTTAAAAGCACAGCTGCGGTTCCCTAAGAGGCAGGGAGCCGCGGCTGCAGAAGAAGGGAGGGAGCTTACAACACTATTGCCTGTCACCGGGCGGGCAGTGTGCTCCGGAGCCGCGGCAAAGGTGAGAAAGAGCTGCATGCGGCTCCGGAGCCGCGGGTTGCCGACCCCTGGGATAGGTGAAGAAAGCCCCCAGGTAAGTGAAAGCCCCCAGGTAGGTGATACATTAAATACCTTTATGGAAATGGGTAACAGGGGTAACATATGGAAAGCAGTGTGTATAAATGCCCGTAGCATGGGAAATAAGATCCCTGATGTTGAAGCTTTGGTGGGAGTGGCTGACTTGGATTTAGTGGCAGTTACAGAAACATGGTTCACAGAAAACCATAACTGGGATGTAACGATACCTGGCTATAGTTTATTCAGAAAGGACAGGGTAGGAAGAAGGGGAGGAGGAGTGGCACTATATGTAAAAACTACTATTAAAGCTTTGGAATTACAGAGCTTAAAAGGGAGAGAGGAGGCATTATGGTTTAAACTAGAAAGAGGGAAAGAGAAATCTATTTGCATTGGTGTGATATACAGACCTCCCTCACAAGAGCAAGAGGTTGGACAGAGAGTTAATTGAAGACATACGCAGCATTGCTAGGAAAGGGGAAGTGCTACTGATAGGAGATTTCAATATGCCAGATGTTGATTGGCACATTCCTGCTGCAGTATCATCTAGAAGTAAGGAGATCCTGGATTCTCTACAGGGAGAACTATTCAGGCAATTGGTAACAGACCCCACACGTGAAGGGACCATACTGGACTTGGTGCTTACCAATGGTGAAAGTGTTTCTGATGTTGTAGTGGGAGATCATTTTGCATCCAGTAATCATCAGATGGTGTGGTTCAGTATTAGGACTAGGGCTGTTAGAATCCATTTCAAGGTGAGGATCTTAGACTTTAGGAAGACTAACTTTGCAAAGATGGGCCAATACCTCAGGGAGTCGTTAGTGGGATGGGAACAGCTGGGGGATGTAGAAAAACAGTGGGCAAAACTGAAAGGGTATATTTTAAGGGCAACCAACCTTTTTGTTAAAATGGTAAATAAAGGCAAAAGGAAAAGGAGACCGCTATGGTTTTCTAAGGAAGTAGCTGAAAAAGTGAAGAAAAAGAGGGAGGCCTTCATGAAATACAAGAGATCACAGACAGAGGAAGACAGGCATCTGTATTTGGTAAAACTTAGAGAAGCTAGCAAAGTAGTCAAGAAGGCAAAGATTGAAAAGGAGGAGGAAATAGCCAATGCAATAAAATGGGGGGATAAGACATTTTTCAGATATATTAGTGAGAAGAAGAAGGGCAAAAGTGGTATTGTCAGACTCAAGGGTGCAGGGGAGGAATATGTAGAAGCTGATAAGGATAAAGCGGAATTGTTTAACAAATATTTTTGTTCTGTGTTCACAGATGAAGAACCAGGAGCAGGACTTCAGAAAACACCCACAAATAGGAACAGAAGCGAGGGGCATCTTGAACAATTTTCAGAAGACTGTGTTCGTGAGAAACTAGCTCAACTTAAAGTAGACAAAGCGATAGGACCGGATGGGATACACCCTAGAATACTGAGGGAACTTGGACGTTCTAGCAACTCCACTGACTGACCTTTTCAATGCCTCGTTGGAGTCGGGAGTGGTGCCAAAGGACTGGAGAGAGGCTCATGTGGTGCCTTTACACAAAAGCGGAAGTAAGGATGTGGTTGAAAACTACAGGCCGGTTAGTTTAACTTCAGTGGTGAGTAAATTATTGGAAACGCTGCTGAAAGAGAAAATAGTGAGGTTTCTGGAGTCCAGCGGATTACAGGATCCGAGGCAGCATGGAATCTCCAGGAACAAGCAGGAATAAGTCCTCACATATGGGTACGTCGGTACCGACGGAGCCCGTGCGGGAAAGCTCCCCAGCTTCTTAGAATAGAAGCTTTTGGGACCTCCCACTGCACATGCGCACTGCCTTCCCGCCTTCCTGAACAGCTCTCCTCAGTTTCTCTTTTTCCGCGGAGCCAGCAGGTCGTGTTCCTGTCACCGCTGAAGAAATTGTTATTTTATTTGTTTCTTTAGACCGCGTACCTGCCTTCCCCATACCGATACCGGTATCGCCGGTCTTTTCTTTCTTTCTTTAAAAATTATAATTCTTTTTTCTTATTTTTTAGCTTTTTGGTCACTTCAGAGAGGCCTCTCGGCCTACTCAATTTCTCCTCATGGAGAAGCCAGCCCCTGGATTTAAGAAGTGTACCAAATGTAATGCTGTTATTTCAGTCACAGACACCCATGACTGGTGTCTGAAATGTTTGGGGCCTGACCATTCCATACCGGACTGCCCATCTTGCTCCCACATGTCTAAACGTGGGCTGCAGAACCGGGCCAACAAATTCCATGTGCTGTTTGCTTCAGAGAATACAGCATCACAGTCATCCAGGTCTTCTTCTCCGGATGGATCTCAGGTAACCAAACCTTCTGTGGGCAAGTCCTCAAAGAGCAAATCTCCTTCAAAGCATCGAGAGGCTCTTAGCTTAGAACTTGAGGACCCTGCCCCAGCCAAACAACCCCGGCGGGAAGTCCAACTTCCAAAAACGCCAATTCAGGGGTCTCAGGTTGATATCGATGCTACGGCCTCGACAGATCACCTGTTAGCCTGCTCTGGGGTACCGGGTCACTCCGGTACCGACATCCAGGCAGCTATGGCGTCCATGGGCGATACTGTACAGTCCATGCAGCAGGCCGTCATGGCTTTCATTAAAGCTGCAACGCCATCGGTTCCGCTTTCAGCGGTTCCGGGCCCGATACCGGTATCGTCCGCCATGCCGGTATCGAGGCCGTCCACCTCTAAACGCAAGCCGGTACCGTATGGGCTTTCGCTCCCATACCGGTTCCATACCCGATACGCCCGATATCGATACCGATCGGTACGCGTATCGTGCGTTAGAGGAAAGCACCGATTCCTCTGAGGATTTTCACTCCTCTGATGATTCTGCTGAGTTTTCACTCAACTTACCTGAGGAGCCCTCTTCTCCTAAAAGGAGAATGTCCCCTCCAGAGGATTTGTCCTTCCAGGACTTTGTTTTAGATATGGCTACAGCCCTTTCTATTACCACATCCTCTGAAAAGGAACCCAGATCCAAAAAACTGGATATTTTGGGATACTCAAAGGCCCCTAAGGAGGCAGTTACCCTGCCTATCCATGAAATCCTTCAAGAACAAATGATGGATTTCTGGGAAAATCCTTTGACTTTGTCTCCTTATTCCCGTAGGTTGGACACCATGTATAGGGTCCCTCCTTCTCCTGGTTTCCAAAAGACTCAATTGCCCCACCACTCTATTGTGGTGAAGTCTGCAATGAAGAAGATTAGGAGTACCAAAAGGCACTCTTCCACCCCTCCAGGACGGGAATGTAAGACTTTGGACTCTTTTGGTAGGAAAATTTTCCAGGCTAGTATGCTTATAGCCAGGATTAATTCCTACAGTCTCTATATGGGCATGTTCCTGGAGGAACTTGCCAAAAAAGGTGCGGCATTTTGCCCCCTTTATCCCTGAGGATAAAAAGCAGGGATTCCTTTCCCTAGTGAAACAACTCTTAGAGGTTTCTAAGTTCTCTAATAGGGCAGCATATGATTCCTTTGAGGGAGCCAGTAGGGCTTCGGGCATTGCTATTGCAGCCCGACGTCTTGCTTGGCTCCAGGCCTCTGATCTGGAACCTTGGGTTCTAGATGGCTTACGGAATCTGCCCTGTACAGGTGAGAACTTATTTGGGGAAGAGTGGCAAATCAAAGCCACCCAGATGGATGCTGAAAATGCCACCTTGGAAAGACTTTCAAAGTCCACTTCAATTCCTACTAAGAAAAAGTCTTTTAAAAGGCCTTACTATAAGAAGGCCAGAGTTGCTTCAAATACTGGCCAGCAGTCTTCTCAACCTCGCTATACTGCTAAGCGTCAGCAATCCAAACAAGCACGAGCTAAGCCTGCAGCAGCTACTGTAGCTCAGCAGGCTCCAACCCCTCAGGGGTTTTGACTTGCTCCTAGGGAACTTGCCACTTCTGGTTCTAACACAACCAGAACCTCTCACCATACCCGGAAGGTTGGTTCACTTTGCTCCCAGATGGGAACAAATCACAACAGAACAATGGACCCTCTCTATCATTCGAGAGGGTTACAAACTTCATTTCTCCAGCCTTCCTCCCCATCATATGGTGAGACCATTCAATTCTCCCCCATCTCTCCTAACCCTGTTGGGTCAAGAGGTTTCCTCTCTTCTTGCCCAAGGGGCCATAGAAGAGGTTCCTCTTCCTCAACAAGGGTCCGGTTTCTACTCCCCTTATTTTCTCATTCCAAAGAAGACAGGGGGATTCAGACCAATCCTAGATCTGAGAGAATTGAACAAATTTCTCTTCAAGGAGAAATTCAAAATGCTGTCTCTCGGCATTCTCCTTCCTTACCTCCAGGGTCAGGACTGGCTTTGTTCTCTAGACCTACAGGATGCGTATACACATATACTCATCCATCCATCCCACAGAAAGTATCTTCGCTTTCTGTTTCAGGGAAAACATTTCCAATACAGAGTACTCCCCTTCGGTCTAGCCTCTGCTCCAAGAGTATTCACAAAATGCATGGCAGTCGTAGCCGCATTTCTAAGAGGCATGGGAATCTTTGTCTTCCCATATCTGGACGACTGGCTCATCCGAGCTCCAACTCAGTCACAGGCCCAGATTTCCCTGGACCACACAAGGAGCCTTTTGCAGTATCTGGGACTGGTAGTAAACCTTCCCAAGTCCCAACTCATCCCTACTCAATCTCTAGAATTCATAGGGGCCCAGTTGGACACCATCACTGCAAGGGCCTACCTTCCACATGTTCGAGGCCAGCGCCTCCTGAGTTTGGCCTCCCAAGCTCAGTCCAGCACTCACTTGACAGCCAGGGAAATGCTACGCCTACTGGGTCATATGGCCTCCACAGTGCATGTGGTGCCCTATGCTCGTCTTCATATGAGAGCAGCTCAATGGACCCTGGCCACTCAGTGGACTCAGGCGTCAGCAGCGCTCTCAGACCAAATACAAACCTCCGATCGTCTGTTTTGGTCCCTCCACTGGTGGACTTCCACCAAGAATCTGTTGTTGGGGGCTCCATTTCAACCATTGCTACCCCAAGCAACCCTCACAACAGATGCCTCCCAAACAGGGTGGGGAGCCCATCTGCAAACTCTCTCTACTCAGGGCACTTGGTCTCTACAGGAGACCACCCTTCATATCAATCTTCTGGAACTGCGAGCAATTTACCTTGCCCTCAAGGTCTTCCACTCCCTCCTAGCCAACCTCACTGTCCTAGTTCAGACGGACAATCAGGTGGCCATGTTTTACATAAACAAACAAGGAGGGACGGGCTCTCTGTCGCTTTGCAACGAAGCTCTAAGACTATGGGCCTTCGCCAGAGAGCATCAGATTCACCTGCTAGCAGTGTATCTCCCAGGAGTTCAAAACTCTCGGGCAGACAGGCTCAGTCGAGTTCTGCTGCCACACGAATGGTCCCTACATTTGGACCAAATAAACCGAATCTTTCAGGAATGGGGGACCCCGGACATAGACCTCTTTGCAAGTCCGTGGAATGCCAAACTTCCCCGGTTCTGTTCCAGAACTCCGTGTCAGGGAGCTCAGGCTACGGACGCCTTTCTCCTGAATTGGAATCAGGCATTCCTATATGCCTTTCCACCCATTCCTTTGATTCCCAAGACTCTGTTCAAACTCCAGAGGGATCATGGAACTATGATCCTCATAGCTCCACGCTGGCCACGCCAAGTGTGGTTCCCTCTACTTCTACAGCTCTCCCAGGGATCCTACTTGGATCTGGGAGCTGCGCCAGACCTCCTGTCTCAGGAGGAGGGGACTTTGTGGCACCCAAACCCCAAATCCCTTCACCTCAGTGCTTGGTTACTGAAGGCTTAAACCTTCAAGACTTTCATCTTTCCCAACCAGTGAAAGATATCCTTTCTGCCTCTAGGAAACCCTCTACCAGGCGTTCCTATGCTTTCAAATGGAAACGTTTTTCCATTTGGTGTGCTCAGCAGGGTCTTGACCCTCTGGCACTTCCTTTGAATTCTCTTCTTGATTATCTCCTGCATCTCTCCAATGCAGGCCTCAAGACGAATTCGGTAAGAGTCCATTTAAGTGCTATTGCAGCATCCTTGAAACATATAAATGGACAACCTATCTCCTCTCATCCTCTTGTTGCAAGATTCATGAGAGGCCTGACTCTCACTAAACCTCCCATCAGACCGCCCCCGGTCGCATGGGATTTGAATCTAGTGCTCGGTCAACTTATGAAGCCACCTTTTGAGCCAATGTTTTCCACCTCCTTGAAATTTCTTTCCTGGAAGGTCATCTTCCTCATTGCAGTCACTTCGGCTCGCCGCATCAGTGAGCTGCAGGCTTTAGTGGCTAATCCACCTTACACAAGATTTCATCATGATAAGGTGGTCCTTAGGACGAATCCCCACTTTATGCCTAAAGTGGTCTCGCCTTTTCATCTTAATCAAGAGGTATATCTACCTGTCTTTTTTCCAGCTCCTCATGCATCCAATGCAGAGAGGAACCTTCATACTCTGGATTGTAAAAGAGCTCTCGCTTTTTACCTTAATAGGACTCAGCCACATCGAAAGTCTTCTCAACTTTTTGTGGCCTTTGATCCTTCCCATTTGGGACTTCCAGTCTCCAAGCGTACACTTTCCAATTGGATTGCTCAGTGTATTTCTTTTGCTTACCAGAGCAAAAACATTTCTCTGGAAGGCCATGTCACTGCTCACAATGTGAGGGCCATGGCAACTTCTATGGCTCATCTGCACTCTGTTTCCATAGATCAGATCTGTCGAGCCGCTACCTGGGCCTCGGTTCATACCTTCACAGCCCATTACTGTTTGGACAAGGACTCCCGCCGGGATGCCTTGTTTGGCCAGGCTGTCCTCAAGCACCTGTTCCATTCCTAAACAACTCCTGCCCACCTTCCCAGAATGGATGCCTGAGATCCATACGAAGATGGCGAACCTTTACAGGGGATCCCATGCATCTAAGCTAGGGAGTCCCCATATGTGAGGACTTATTCCTGCTTGTTCCTGGAGATAGCACAGTTACTTACCTGTAACAGGTGATCTCTGGGAACAGCAGGAATTAGTCCTCACAACCCACCCACCTCCCCTAGGAGTTGTATCTTTTATCTATCTATCTTCCTGTCCTCTCTCTGTTGACTCAGCTATAAACTCGAAACTGAGGAGAGCTGTTCAGGAAGGCGGGAAGGCAGTGCGCATGTGCAGTGGGAGGTCCCAAAAGCTTCTATTCTAAGAAGCTGGGGAGCTTTCCCGCACGGGCTCCGTCGGTACCGACGTACCCATATGTGAGGACTAATTCCTGCTGTTCCCAGAGATCACCTGTTACAGGTAAGTAACTGTGCTTTCACCAGAGGCAGGTCTTGTCAGACAAATCTGATTGATTTCTTTGCCTGGGTGACCAGGGAGTTGGACTGAGGGAGAGCTCTAGATGTGGTGTATTTAGATTTCAGTAAAGCCTTTGACACTGTTCCTCACAGGCGACTTATAAACAAACTGAGACCCTAGGGATGGACCCTAAAGTTACTGCTTGGGTTAGAAATTGGTTGGGTGGGAGGCGACAAAGAGTACAAGTAAATGGAGCTCACTCTGAGGAGAAGGATGTTACCAGTGGTGTGCCCCAGGGATCTGTCCTTGGTCCGATTCTTTTTAACATCTTTGTTAGTGATATAGCAGAAGGGCTGTCGGGTAAGGTTTCCCTGTTTGCTGATGATACCAAAATCTGCAATAGAGTAGACACCCAGGAAGGTGTAGATAACATGAGGAGGGATCTAGCTAAGCTTGAAGAATGGTCTAGAATTTGGCAACTGGGATTTAATGTTAAAAAATGTAAGGTCATGCATTTGGGCTGCAGCAGTCCAAGGGAGCAATACAGTATAGGAGGTGAAGTACTTTTGTCCACTAAAGAAGAGCGGGACCTAGGCGTGGTTGTGTCTGATGATCTTAAGTAGCTAAACAGGTAGAAAAGGCGACGGCAAAAGCTAGAAGGATGCTTGGGTGCATACGGAGAGGAATGGCTAGCAGAAAAAAGGAGGTGATAATGCCTCTGTATAAGTCTTTGGTGTGACCTCATTTGGAGTATGGTGCGCAATTCTGGAGACTGCACCTTCAAAAGGATGTGAACAGGATGGAGTCGGTGCAGAGGGTGGCTACTAAAATGATTAGTGGGCTTCATTATAAGGCATATGAGGACAGACTTAAGGATCATAATATGTACATGTTAGAGGAAAGGCGGGATAGAGGTGATATGATTGAGATGTTTAAATACCTCCGTGGCATAAATGTTCAGGGAGAGAGCCTCTTTCAATTGAAGGCAAGTTCTGCTACGAGGAGACATGGGATGAGGGTGAAGGGAGATAGATTCAGGAGTGATATGCGGAAATATTTCTTTACGGAAAGAGTAGTGGATCCGTGGAATAGTCTCCCAGTGGAGCTGGTAGAGATGAGGACAGTAACTGAATTCAAAAAAGCATGGGACCAACACAGAGGATCTCTAAAGGTAAAAAGTGGACTGTTGTAGTTGTTGATATGGAAGGACAGACTAGATAGGCCATGTGGTCTTTTTCTGTCATCATGTTTCTATGTTTCTAGGATGCCAGAGATCCTTGGGAGGAAGTGGAGCCCTTTCACAGGGGCACACAACTACTTGGGTCTCTCCCTTGCATCTGTAGCTAGCGAGTCCCCATATGTGAAGACTACATTCCTGCTTGTGCTGGAGATAGCATAGTTACTCACCTGTAACAGGTGATCTCCGGGAACAGCAGGAATTTTGTCTTCACAACCCACCCACCTCCCCTAGGAGTTGTATCTCTTTTCTTTTCTTTCCCTCTCTCTCTCTCTCTCTATGTCTCAGCTTTAAAATTCAGCTGGAGAGAGGCAGTTGGGAAAGGCGGGAAGGCAGCATGCAGGCGATGTGGGATGCTCCCAAAAGCTTTCTAATTGGACGCTGGGGAGCGTTCCCGTGCAGGCTCCATCCGTACCGACGATACCCATATGTGAAGACTAAATTCCTGCTGTTCCCGGAGATCATCTGTTACAGGTGAGTAACTATGGTTTATCTCCCACCTCTGTTGACGTCCTGGGAATCCCCCCCCCCCCACCTTTTAGAATAGTCCCCCACTTCATCTGATTCACAAGACCCTCACCCCCAGGTTTCGCCTTCAATGCTATTAAATCTTACTTTGTTTGGAAAATTCATAATCTTCAATCCACGCATCCTTTTTCTGGCTATCATCTCACTGTGGTCATAGCTTTTCTCCTCTGTCCCTTCTTATCCCTCTTCAGTAGGATCAGTGCAGCAATGGTCTCTCTCCCCGTGGTTACTGTGGTGTGTGAATAAAATGCTCTTCCATGAATCTTTTTCATGTGTGGACTTTTTCCAATCCTTTGGCTCATGGATTCCACTCTTAGGGGCTTGTTTATAAAGCCGTGGTAGCGGTTCGCGATCGTTATCAGAGCCGTGGCCCCATTGATTTCAATGGGGCCGCGGCTCCGATAACGATCGCGAACCGCTACCACGGCTTTGTAAACAAGCCCCTTAATCTCTTAGCAATAATTAATGCTAGCTTTTCTCAATTTGTCATACCATCTTCCTAGAAGATTGCTTATGTCAGATCCTTGCTAAAGAGAAGTTGTCTTGATTCCCTTTGCTTTTCTGTTGCAAACTTTTTCAATATTCCATTTAATTTTCACTGTGCTGAATTTCTTCGGGGAAAAACGCTTTTTATCCCAAGCAGTGTGGCTTTGGTTTCATGGTACTGAAACATCCCTTGTGGTCTGTCTGCCTTAAATATGAATGCCCTTTTGATTTTGTAGAGTACTCCTTATTAGTACTCTACCCATTAGCCACACCACAGTACCAAAAACACAAAACGATGCTTGAATTATACATACCTTGTATATAATTAATCCTGTTCATTGTATATAGTTACAACTGTTAATTGTAAGTTTTGAGTTGAATCTTTGTAGCTTCTCATTGTTATATGTAAAAACAGCATTGCCTTGTTTACTGTTGTTCAATGTAAACCGCAACTGATCATTGGAAGGTGCGGTATATAAAAACTTGCTAATTAAATTAAATTAATTAGCAAGATTATTTGAACTTGGTAATAACTGCTTGTTAGTTAGTTTAATCTTTCCTCTGACCATTCTTTCTGAGTGTATTACCATGATACTCTCCAGCCCAGCTCCCCTTTCCTGTAGAGAGCCCCAGCGCTCTATCCTTGCTCCCCTCATTACTATTTTTCTGTCTCCCCTAGCAGTTCTTATACAAGATTTTGGGTTCAGTTGTTTATATAAGCAATGATATTGGGCTGCTTTGCTGTTTTGACAATATTACTTCTTCCCATCTTTCAAACTTAAGCATTGCTTAGATGCCAGCACTCAATAGCTTACATTTCACAGGCTGAAAACTAACCAGATATGCTCATGTTTTATCAGCGTTTTCTCATATGCCCTTCAGTATCACCTTTCCCCCATTATCACAAATATCCAAGTCCCAGTTGAAGCCTCCATGGAATTTCTTGATCTGTTCTTGAAAGCTCACTTTTTAGAGATGACCTAGAAATCCTTTCATGCCTTAAGGAAAATTCATTCCCTAAGATAGGTCTTGACAAATTTTCTTGGAATCTAGGAGTCAGCTGTTGAGACCTATATCACAGTGTGTCCCCAAAAGGTGTATCACATTTCCTTTATTGGGGCCTGATTTACTAATACTGTGTTAACATTTTTTATGGGAAAAGAAAGATTAATATGTACTGCACAGTGCCAATAGAATACAGTGGCCTCCCCATTCCACCACCCTCTAGTGACCCTTTATAGCTGCACCTAAGGCAACTTTGCTTTTTTGCTTCACATATCACCATGGCTTGGTGATATGAGACACTTTTGCTTCACACCTTGCCTTCACCCAATCTGTCTCTTTGGCTGACTTCCTCTCTGCCCTCCCCCCCCCCCCCCAGCCTTTGTTCCGTCTGTCTTTCTCTCTCATATGACTTCATTAGCCTTCACCCAGTTTCTCTGACAGATTATTGTTCATGGTTGCAGCTCCTGAAAAACACAGCATTTCAGACGTCCACATCACAATCAACTCTTTGAATGCTTGAGCTGCATGGTGGAGGAAGTTTGGGCTGATCTCGTGGTTTGAAGTCTTAAGAGACTTGAAACTGAAAGACCATCCTAAACTTCCTCTATTGCACAGCTCAAACATGCAGAGAGCAGATCGCCTTGGGGCAGTCTGAAACGCTGCATCTTTCAGAAGCTGTGGCCAACCATCTCTGGTTTGCTATATTTGAACTTTCTCCTCATCCATACTATCCTTCACAGCCTCTTTGCTCCTCGCAGAATCATCTTTTAAGCAGCCCCCCCCTTGTGCAGTAGGCTTTTAGTCCCCCCTCCTGGGTTACCCCTGCCCTCTGGAACTTGTTGCCGCTAGACCTTTAAGAGAAACACCTGAAGTCCTGGCTTTTTATTTTATTTATTTATTTAACAGTATTTCTAAACCACCTTATCTTATTAATCAAGGTGGTATCACAGCAAACAATCGGGTAAAGTGAGCTGCTTGTTCATGCAGTGAGGGTGAATCTTCGACTTGAGTGTATGTTGTGTTGTGTGCGAGATTAGTTTGAGCTATGTACAATGTGCGCTATATACATTGGGGCTATAAAACATTTTCTATACATACAGTGTTTTAGCTTGATATTTTAATTCCCCTTAATTGTCCCTCCCTGCTGCTGCAATTGGACCCATCTCTGTCTTTGTTTTTGGCCTCTATTTTATGACCATTATGCTGCCACCTTCCCAAACTAATCTCAATCTTTTTGAATTCTCTTTGTACCCTCCTCCTTTCTCAGACTAGCTACCCAGACTTATTGTAACCTGCTATGATAGCCTTTTTTTGAATGGCGGTGTATCAAATCCTATGAAATAATCAAATAAACCTGTATTTGTCAAATCAAATTGTCATTGAGTTTCTTACTGCATAACTATGGCAGCTGTTTAAAAATGAAATTAATTAGATGGCTTCTTGCAGCATTTATTGAATACCTTTACCCAAAGACATATTAAATTTTGTCTGCATGACACAGTACAGTACATAGTATAAATTGAGTTAACTGCCAAATATGGCAGCTGATTAATTAAAAACAAAGCTGAAGATGAACTTGTGGGTTGTGTTTAAAGTAGCACGAACTTTGTATTTCAGACTGAAGGATTATTTGCCACGAAGCAGTGGGATGAGTCAGTCACACAAATAGGTGATGTCTTTTTCAGGCATAATTGTGTTCTCAGAAAAACTAAAGTTCTTTCTACAGGTACAGGATTTGCCCTGCAGCAATCATTGCACATGCTCTTGGTGGTACTTGATTTGCTTTGCTGATCAGATACTTTTAACCATGTCTCCTTGAATTGTGTTTTTATTCAAATTTTTTTCATTTTTACCACAATCTGTTTCCACTTTATTTCTTTAATTTTTTTTTTTTACCTGCATGTTTATTTGTGCCCCTTATACACGTCTATCTGTTGTCCCTCCCCCCCAATCTGAATAGGTGGGATTTTAGCTTTTCTTGAATTCTGAGATATTGGCCTTTAATCGTATTTCAGGTGGAAGAGCGTTCCACTGTGTGGGAGTATATATTTCAAAGGCTCTCTGGCAGGTTGTTTGGGAGCTTCTTGTCTTGTAGTTTCTTATAGCGAGGATGTTTTGGTGCAGGTGTCTTCTTCTAGTGTCTGGAACCACCTGGATAGTGGTTGCAGGTTTTTGGCTGGTTGTGAATAATTTTAAATGTCGTCATTACTGCTTTATATTTGATGCGTGATTGTATAGGTAGAGCCAGTGTAGGGCTTTGAGTATTGGTGTGATATACTTTAGATGTGGAGTTTGTGTGATCAACTGGGCTGCGGTGTTTTGTGCTAGTTGTAAGGTGTGGATGATATTCTTGGGGGAGACCATGAAATATTATGTTCCCATAGTCCAGGTGAGGGGTGATTATGGACTGGCGTACCGTGCAGTAGTGGTGGGGGTCTAGCAGAGGGCGAAGGCTCTTCAACATCTTCATTTTGTGGTAGGCTGAGGATATCTTGATGTGAGATTGTAGGTTGAGCCTGTGATGTAGTGTCAATCTGATGTATTTGACTTCCTTTTTAACCCTCGGATACACTCGGTAAATCGACTGACACGTATACACTACCCCCGGGTCACCCCTGACCCATATGTAGAAATATGGTAAAACATCTACTTTTGTTTGTAAAACATGGTTAAATTGTGAAGAAAAAGACATACTTTTATTTATTTTTTATAATACTTGTTATTAATTCACCCTTTCAAGTGAATAATGTGCAATGCTAGCCAAGATCAGGCAGGACAAGTTGTACAAGGTCAGATATATGCTGCATAATGTCAATACCTGTTAACTATTCAGTTGCAAGCTTAAAAATGGTGTGCAGCACTGCACGCTTTGCAAACTACAATAGTTCTATATTTATTCGCTAGGTGGACAGCAACAGTCAAAGTATGGTGCCATTATGTCAAGTAATGGCATGATGCAAATTGTGACAAAAAAATTACCGTGTTATAAAAAATTGACAACGGTGCATTGTAAACAGAAAACTAGTAAGCAATACATGAAGTACATTGACTGTTTTTTTCAACAACAGTTTATGCACAATGTGCTAGTAGTTGTTCTTGAATGTTCAGGACACACTCGCTTCAGACAGATTTCACATTCGGTAAATACTTTTCGATCTCTGTCACTTGGACAAAAGGAGCATCTTTTTCTTTTCTTTGCTGATGCCCGTGTGGTCAACGGTCTTGGTGGCTTAGGCATTTCAAGGCAAGGATAGCCAACATTGGCCATGGATTGACGTGTATGGCTTGTCAGACCTTCTGGATGGCTTTGACGATTTTGTAGCTGAGGCTTCATGAGATTCAAAGCGAGTTCCTCCAGAAAAAACCTTCTCTTGCAGTTTTCCTTGTGATGAAACATAGGATTGTTGTACATAAATATTATGAATGAATTTACAGCCGCGATATCAAGCAGTCCATAAAACAGGCAAAGTGGCTATCGACGAGTTGATCTGTTCACACTGTATGTGTGGCACAACTGATCTACTGTGTCAACACCCCCTTTCGTTCTGTTGTAGTCAAGTATTATTTCTGGCTTCTTTGATGTTTCATCAATTTTATTATCATGGTGAAGTGTTGACAGCAGCATAACTGATTTGTTTCGTTTTGGGACGAATGACACCAAAGTCTTGTCTCCACTGAAGCCAAATATCGAGGATCCCACAATTCTTGAGCGATTTGCCTGGAATTCTGAAGGTATGTCACGGTTGCAACGTCTTACAGTGCCCAGTAGTGTCAAATTCTTGCTAAGAAGAACATCAGCCACTTGTACGTTAGTAAAGAAATTGTCGCAAGTAATGTTCCTGCCAGACCGTTCCAGAGGTTCAATAAGCTTCAAAACATCAGCTCCTAGAGATACTGTTTTGTCACGAGTAACTGACTCTTCACGCCCTAGGTATGGCTTCATGTTGAATACATAATACGTTTTGGCATCTGCACACACCCATAACTTTATACCGTATTGGTCTGGTTTAGACTTGATGTATTGACGAAACGGACACTTGCCTCTGAACCCCAACAATTGTTCATCAACAGTCAAGTATGCAGATGGTGTGTACATTTTCATGCACTGAGAAATGAATAAATTCCAAACATCTCTGACTGGAGTAAATTTGTCATTGGCCCTTCGTGATTCACGGGTTTGTTTGTCATCAAATCGAAGTAAACTCAATATTTCTGCAAACCTTTTACCTGACATAACAGCTGGAAATATAGGATTCTGGATAGGACTTTTAGCCCAAGTTCTGCGTACAGATAGTTTGTTCAACCTGAAAACACCACTCATGTACAGAAGACCCAATGTTGCTTGGAGCTCTTCCATTGTTACCTGCTTCCAGTCAGTACATGGTGGCTGCATTGCTTCAGCTCTACGTATGCCTTCAGAATTTGTGAAATCTAACACTGCTGACAATATATCTGGAGTTACAAACATGTCAAAAAATATCCTTAGCATTAGTTATACCTCTGATCAGAGCAATTGGTCCAGAAGATTCTCTGACTATATTTGCTTCCCTTGTTCTTGATGTTGGCGGTACAGTTTTATTCCAATGCATGCCAGAACGAGCTGTGTAATGACTGTCAGTAACTTCCTCATTTTCAGAATGTGATTCAGATGTTTCAGAATTGCTGTATGAACTGCTATCGTCATCACTTGTTTTATTTTCTTCGACAGCATCTTCCGCTTCACTGCCGCTATCATCAAGATCAAGCTGATCGGACTGGGCGGGAACGACTGCACTATCCGTATCAGCACCTTCAGTATCATTACTCAAACTATCATTACTGTCACTTTCTTCATTCAACCAACGTCTAATTTTTTCAGTTGCTGCACAGCTGCTGAAGCGTTTCGGGAGTGGCATGTTTACCTTTGTCGTAAAAAATTTTAATCCACAGAAACAAACAAGGAACTGACGTCAGGTGACGTCATAAATGTAAGCAAGACGTTAGAAAACACAGGATTGTAATGTGGACTTGGAGTGGTGACTTTCTTTGCTGCTATAAAACAAAGGAGTGTTATTGTGCGAGTGTCGAAAATCACCCCTTGTTTGTTCAGCAGCATGCAGTACTGTATAAAAACGTTATTTTTGCAAACCATATGTATGAAAATACTTAAAAATGGTTCGTTGAGGAATACCTAGAGTACCAAAATACAATTCCTTACCATTTTGAAGAAAAAACACAAAAACCGACACCTGGGTCACCCCTAACCCGGGGGTAGTGTATCCGAGGGTTAACTGGGATGGCAGACTTGTCTATTTTTCTCTCTTCTGGTGGGGAGTAGGTGGGGTCTGTCGTTATGGTAAGGATCTCTGATTTATTGTAGTTGATTGTCAGATTATGATGTTGTAACCAATTTGACTGATCTCATACAGGAGATTATGGGAGAGTAATTTGGTCTTGTAGTTTCGAATGGACTGCATATCATCATGTCATCAGCATAAATGTGGTAATGTAAGTTATGTTCTTGTATGAGTGCGCATACTGGTTGAATATGTTAAATAGAAGGGCTGAGAGTGAGGATCCTTGTAGTTTAATTGGTCTTGAGGTACTGTTCTCCATCTTGACTTGGCATTTATTTAACATTTTTTATATACCGCTTTTCAGATTTATCCTAGTGGTTTAGTGAAACAGATCAATGTTTTACATAGAACGGTACAACATCAACTATTTATATTTAACAATTGTCATAATCTTGCAACATTCTTATAACTATTTACAGTAGCTTGGTACATTGTATTGTACGTCAGCTTGTTATGGAAGGGGCTATTGGTCAGAGATTTTATTGTTATGGTTGTTTTTCTATAGTGTCAAAGTGTTTGGAAAATAAGTTTTTAGAAGCTTTCTGAAGTTAGTGATGTCTGAAGTTGCTGTAAGATGATGTGGAAGCGAGTTCCAAAGACATTGTCTGTTAAGTATGAGCAGAACCATGAGAGGGGGTATCTCTGATTCCGATCTCAGTAGTCTCTTTAATAGGATGGTATGGTTTAGTAAGTCGAATGCGGCTGATATGTCTATGAAGATAAGGATGAAGTCTTGTTTTAGGTTCTCAATTCCTTTGATTAAGGTGTCGGTTAGTATGGCGAGTAGTGTTTCTGTTCCATGATTTTGGCGAAACCCATGCTGTTAGTTTAGTGCACACCTCCTCCCATAATTGCCCTCTAGCTATCACTTCCTCCCATAAGACTACCAAACCTTCTGATCCTATACTCCTCCACTGGCTCACTGAGCCCTCTTTTGCATTACTTCCATTCATATTAACCATTTTCAATTGCAGTCCCTCATCTGGTATTTTCCCCTGCCTATGGAATCGTGCCACCATCCACCCTATATTGAAAAAGCCCACCCTAGACCCTGCTATCCTCGCTGCTATCCTTCCAAATCTGCTGCTATCTGGTTTACTTTCCTTACACCACCTCACCTCACCCCTCAGATTGCTTGCACGTCCATCCCTCTTGTTCAGTCATTTAGATATCTTGGGGTCTATCTTGATTCCTCCCTTTCCTTCCATGATCACATGTCTTCCCTGGTTCAGCGCTCTTTTTTTTTCTTTCTTCAACAGATTTGTGCAGTTCGCCCCTTCCTCGCAATACCTTCACTCATGACCCTTCTCCTCTCATTGGTCAGTTCTAGGTTGGCAGAGGAAAAGATGGCTAAAGATATTAAGGGTAGCAGCAAAACTTTCTTCAGGTATATTCGGGAAAGAAAGATGATCAGAGATGGAATTGCAGCACTCAGAAGTGCTGGGAAAGGACTCGTGGAAAGTGACATAGAAAAAGCGAAATTGCTAAACAAATACTTCTGCTCTGTTTTTACTAAAGAAAATCCTGGAGATGGACCAGCTGTAACTCCCAAATATAAAAATGGGAATGTAGTAGATACCACACCATTCACAGAAGATGAGGTGTTGGAACAACTTGCTAAACTGAAAGTGGACAAAGCCATGGGACCGGATGGGATACATCCCAGGATACTGAAAGAGCTCAGAGAGGTTCTTGCAGGGCCGTTAAAGGATGTATTCAACAGATACTTGGAAACAGGAGAGGTTCCTCAGGACTGGAGAATGGCTTTTGTCGTACCTCTACACAAAAGTGGTGACAGGGAAGAAGTGTCAAACTACAGACCCGTGAGCCTTACCTCAGTGGCGGGAAAAGTAATGGAGGCACTCCTGAAAGAGCGAATAGTGAACTTTCTCAAAACCAACAGGTTGCAGGATCAGAGGCAACATGGTTTTACTGAAGGACGGTCTTTCCAAACAAATCTGATTGAGTTCTTTGACTGGGTGACCAAGGAACTAGATCAGGGGCATGCGATGGATGTCATCTACCTGGATTTCAGCAAAGCCTTTGATGCTGTTCCTCATAGGAGGCTTGTCAATAAACTCATTAACTTGGGGATGGGTACCAAGATGGTAAACTGGATTAGAAATTGGTTGACTGACAGACGACAGAAGGTGATGGTACATGGAGCTCACTTGGATGAAAGGAAGGTGATTAGCGGAGTGCCCCAGGGTTCGGTCCTGGGCCCGGCACTGTTCATTGTATTTGTGAGTGATATTGCTGAAGGACTGAATGGAAAAGTCTGTCTTTTTGCAGATGACACAAAAATTTTCAATAGAATGGACTCTGAGGGAGTGGATAACATGAGGAAAGATCTACAAAAGCTGGAAGAATGGTCTAATGCTTGGCAATTACAATTTAATGCGAAAAAGTGCAGTGTCATGCACTTAGGTAGCAGAAATCCAAGGGAAATGTACGAGATATGGGGCGAGAGGTTGGTGTGCATGGTTCAGGAGAAAGATCTTGGTGTGATTATCTCTGATGATCTCAACGGGGCAAAACAGTGCGACAAGGCGGTGACAAAAGCCAGAAGGATGTTGGGCTGCATACAAAGAGGGATTACCAGGAGAAAGGAAGAGGTACTTATGCCACTGTACAGGTTGCTGGTGAGGCCTCACTTGGAATACTGTGTTCAGTTTTGGAGACCATATCTTGCAAAAGATGTAAAAAGACTGGAAACTGTTCAGAGGAAGGCGACCAAAATGATTTGGAGCCTGCGTAAGAAACCTTATGAGAAGAGACTTGAAGACCTAAATATGTACACTTTGGAGGAGAGGAGGGATAGGGGAGATATGATTCAGACCTTTAAATACTTAGAGGAACGATGAACAAAAAAACCTCTTCGAAAGACGGGGAAGCTGCAAAACTAGAGGGCATAACATGAAGCTGCAAGGTGGAAAATTGAAAGGCAATGTCAGGAAATATTTTTTCACTGAAAGGGTGGTGGATGCTTGGAATGCTCTCCCGATGGAAGTGGTGGGGGACAAACATGGAATTCAAAACAGCATGGGACAAGCACAGCGGATCCCTTTACAGCAACAGGATAAAAACAAAATAAACTGAACCATCTAACTTCTCAAAAAATAGGGGTGTCCTACATGGAGTGGTGGGTCCACCCCTAAACAAAGACATGGGGAGGTGTGGCCTGCACAAAGCGACAGGTGCACCTACTCTTGCCGTATTGCTGGGCAGACTGGATGGACCATGCTGGTCTTTATCTGCCGTCATTTACTATGTTACTATGATTCCAAAAAAGAGGTAAAGTAGCCCAAATGCCCTTGAGTATGGAGCAGACAGAGCTTAAAGATCTCAAATTGCCCATGCCTACCAATAGCCAGATTAATACGAATAAAATACAGTCTCTAAAATGCTTGTATGCAAATGCTAGACGTCTCAAAAATAAGATGGGAGAGTTAGAATATATAGCACTAAAGGAGAGGTTAGATATGATTGGAATCTCAGAGACATGGTGGAAGGAGGACAACCAGTGGGACACTGTGATACCTGGTACAAACTATCTCCAGGAACAAGCAGGAATGAGTCTTCACATATGGGTACGTCGGTACCGACGGAGCCTGCGTGGGAATGCTCCCCAGCGTCCAATCAGAAAGCTTTTGGGAGCATCCCTCAGCGCCTGCGTGCTGCCTACCCGCCTTTCCAACTGTCTCTCCTCAGTTTTCGTTTTTCCGCGGAGCCGGCAGGACGTCCTCCTGTCACTGCAGAAAATATTTTTCTTTAATTCTTGTTTTCTTGTGGTCGCGGCTGTCTCCCCGACTCCACCGGTATCGCCGGTGTTTTTTCTTTTCTTTTTCTTTAATCCAGGGAATTTTTTTCCTCAGTTTCAGTTTTAAACTTTTGGGCCTTAAAGGCCTCTCCATTATGGAGCTGCCACCTTCTTTTCCTAAGAAGTGCCTTAACTGTGGCAGTGCAGTATTGTTTTTAGACTCCAGGTTCTGGTGTCTAACCTGTTTGGGTCCTGACCATTTTCCTCCGGAGCCATTAGGCTACAATATTATGAGAAGAGATTTTCCATTTTGAGTTTCTCTCGATACCGAGTTCCCTTCCAGTGGCAGGGCACCGACCTTTTCTTCTTCTCTACAGGATCAGGTAACCAACAAACAGTCTGTTAAGACTAGCCAATTCTTGAGTGGTAGGTCTCATGCACAGCATGATGACGGCTCCGGCCTTGCCCTCAAGGGTCCATTGGCTTCAAAACCCCAGCGGGAGTCTTCGGTCTGCAAAGCCTTTCAGGGGTTTCAGGTTGCTCCTGGGGCTCACCCCTCACAGAACATACCTGAGCCATGCTCGGTGGTGGCATCCGCTTCGAGCAGTACCGATACCCAGGCATCGGCACTGGTGTTGAGCGATCCACTCCTCACCAGGGATCGTCATCTGGTTTTCTCGGTACCTTCGGGACCGGTCGATACATCCCAGATTGACTTTCGAGTATAGGCATCACCGCCGATACTACCACCGACGTCGGTACCTTCTAGACATGCATCGATAGACTCGCTTCCTTCGATGCCGAGTCTGGAATCAATTTCCAGTCTAGAAGACTGGGTACTGACACGTCTCGGATCCGACGCTTACCGGTTCCGGATGCTCGTTACCGAGGGTAATTACCAAAGGCCTTTGGTTTCCTCGGTACCACTTGAGCAGCCTCTGATGACTGCTTCGATGTCGGTATCATCTTCGATTCTGGCACAGCTACAGGTATCGGTATCGGTGCTGGTACCTGCAGTAACATCGGGGCCAGCTCCTTCCATGCTTCTTTCACCAGGGTCGCTCCTTTCTATACCTAGTTTGGAGTCGATACCTGGCATGGACGATGCAGTACTGACTGTCTCGCGTCATGACCTCCAGTACCAGCATACATCCCTTAGGGATCCTTTTCTGCACCGGGCAGGATCTTCTATTCCTACATTCTCAAGTAGCTACTCCGGTGCCCAGGCTAGTTCTTCAGATCTAGCCTGTCCAGGGACGGTTCCTGTTGGAGATCTTTCTTTTCAGAATTTTCTCCTGGATATAGCAACATCCCTTGCTATTCCTACCCCTGGCTATGATCCTGCACAAGGCTCTCTTTTTTCTGCAGAAAAGGAAAATATAATGCTTCCTTTACATCATTCCTTGCAGGATCTTCTTCTAAGAATGTGGGAAGCACCTTAAGGGGTTTCCTCACCTTCTGTATCAGGTGCCCCCCTCTCCAGGGTTTCAAAAGACTCAACTTCCCCATCATTCCATTGTGGTGGAATCAGCAATGAGGAAGGTGAAAAGTAAGAAGCAGTACTCTTCTTACCCACCAGGTCGTGAGTCTAGAACACTGGATGCCTTTGGATGTCAAACCTTCCAAACATCTATGCTGTCAACAAGGATTCTCTCATATATTTTTTATATGAGTCTATCCCTTCAGGAGGTCACAAAGAAATTATCTCTTTTAACTCCTTTTCTATCAAAGCCCAAGACTGCAGACTATTCCTTACTACTTAATCATAGTCAAAATATCTCTTGGTTTCTTACTTGTGCTTCCCTAGACTCCTCTGAGTCTGTTAGCAGAACCTCTGCTATAGCCATAGGAACACGACGTAGAGCCTGGCTCCAAGCTTCAGACTTGAACAAATGGGCCCAACAAAGACTGGGTAATACTCCTTGCACTGGAGAAAATCTCTTCAATAAGGAGTCTTTACATCAGGTTGCTCAGTGCTCCACTGACTTCCCTGTTTCTGAAGGCTATCCTAAGCCTTCTCCTTCCCCAGTAGGTAGGAAATGCCCTACCAAACCTTCTTTCCCTAGGAGGAAGAGGTTTTACTCTTCTCCTGCCCATCATACAGATGTTCCCAAGCAGGGGAAACCTCGCCCTGGTCTGAAGAATCCAAACCCTAGCCAGGCTGAATAAACCCAGCAACCATAGGGTTCTGATTAATCTCTTTATAGCCTACAGTTAACTTCTTTTCAGCAGAAGTTTTTCACTGTTTTTCATCCATTTGCTCTTCGGTATGCTGAGCTGTCAGGATATTCATGTCTATGGGTCACAGGGTTTTCCTCCTCTTCCTGTTAAGAAGAGAGGTTTAACAACTATCACATGATAGTTTTTCTGTACCAAATGAATTTTTTCCTTCCAGTGACTTACCATATGGTAAGTCATTCTTCAGCTCTTGTATCTCTACGCTCTTCTCCAGGTTTTCTCCTGTAAGAGTGGTACCATACCACTGAAAGACTTTCTTAGCCTTTCTTGTCTTTCTTTCCACTGTGGAGTTTTTTCTCTTGAGTAAACTCCCTTCTTTTGTCTGGGCAGCTCATCAGACAGGGACAGGATTTTCTCTCCTTGTTCAGTCTGTTCTCTATGTTTGACACAGAAAGATCTCTCTGCTGTCCTATTCAGTAGCTGCCCATGCAGGAATTCCAGTGATTTGACTACTGGTACTTTTCCACAAGTTCCAGTCTTGTCTTCCACTACTTTCAGTCTGGCCTTAGTAGTGATTCCAAGACAGTACTTACATCTTTCTTGGATAATCCTTATCACTACAGGCTTATCAAACTATCTTCTATTCTTGCCTTCTCCAATCCTTTGGGTTTGGCAACATAGTTGACGTGGCTGCTGGTTTTTCCAACAGCCAGTTCTATCTCCCAATTCTCCTGCATAATGCTCTCTGCAATCCTACTGAGAAGCTTTCCACTATGGGCCCTTGCTAGAGAGCATGGGGGTTTTTCTCTAATGACTATCCATCATGGTTGAAAAAGGCTTCCTCAGTCATGCCCCATGACTGTGAGGGTTCTTCACACCCTACTATCTCCTTTTAAAACAAAGGACATAAGCCTTCTCTACGTGAAAGTCTAAAGAGTTCTCCAATTCCTACAAGGAATATGCTCTTTTTTACTTGTAGCTTGTCCTCATGGTATCCTAATCCTTCATGGACAGCACATATTAAACTAAAAGACGCATGATACCCCTTTTTGTCCCTCAAGTGGGTCAACCGGGTATCTCATCCTATGCGTTTCTGTCCATTTACCATGCTCGAGTTCTGCAGGACTCAGGACTTGCTATTTACAGACTGATATTATCCTCTGTTTTTTCACGTAACCATCCGGGTTATTTCACTGGATAGCATTCCTGCACCATTATAACCTTGAGGAATAGATTCTCTATATATCTTCTCAAGTAAGTTCCACCTTCTTGTTCTTAGATGAATCTTTCCTCTTCACATCTTCCATGTGAATGTCCTAATATGCATAGCTCTGTCTGCTTAATTGCAGGCATCTATCTTTAAACCTATATATTCATATATATATCTATATACATCTCTATAGATATATCTGTCTGTCAGCTAAGTGTGCATATGTTATGCCCTTCTAGATGTCACTATATATATATATATATATATATATATATACACAATATATATACACCAATATATATATACACATATATATGTGTATCTGTCGAGATACTTTTTTATAGGTAGATATGTATTTACATACTTATCTCCCTGTCTATGCTCATAAAGGTTTTCCCTTCCTATATGTTCCAGACAGTGGATTTTGCCCATGTTCATGCTGTTCCACAGTATTTTTGGGATGTTATGCGCACAACCGCTGCTGTGGTACTGACAGCTCCTACCATAACCCTAGGTTTAAGTATCCCTGAAGCTCCATGCTCCAATATCTTCCTATCTCTCACCAGTTAGGAAAGACATGATGGATCTTCAGTAGATCTGAGGTTTAAACTCCTCAGACACCTGTCCGTTCTTTGGGAATACTGGGTTTTTTCCATATCCTTTCTTCCCTCAAGGACTAGGCCAGTTTTGTCCAAATCGGTCAGTCTTCCTCTTTTGCTCCTCACTGTGAATAACTCTGTAGCCAAAAGAGTTTTCAGCTTTTTCCATAAAGCTTCTCACTAAAGACCTACTGTTTTTGTACTACCCCAGTTAAATCCTGGGGTCACCTGTCACTTCCAGATTTTGACCTTCACCTTCACTTCAGTGAGGTCACCTTGAAGAATCCTCTACTGGATCCCCAGTAGACTCCATCAGCCTCTCTACTTCCTGCAATCCAGTAGGTGAGGTTTATATTGCAATTGTTTATTTCAATATGTTGTTGTTAAGTGCCGTCGAGTCGGAGTCGACTCATAGCGACCCTCTGGATAGCTATCCTAAATTGTGTTCGGTCTTCAGTCAGGCGGCTCATTGTTGACAGACTGGTACCCGTAGCTGCTGTTATTGTATCGATCCATCTCATTGCTGGCCTTCCTCTTTTGCGTTGACCTTTTATCTTGCCAAGCATAATGTCTTTCTCTAATGATCTCTCTCTTCGCATGATGTGTCCAAAGTATGAAAGTCCAAGTTTTGTCATCTGAGCTTCTAAAGAAAGCTTAGGTTTGATCTCCTCTAGTACCGACTGGTTTGTTCTTCGGGCAGTCCATGGTATACACAGTATTCGCCACCAGCACCATAATTCAAAGGCATCGATTTTCTTCCTGTCTATCTTTTTCACTGTCCAGCTTTCACATCCATATGATGTTATTGAAAATACCATGGCTTGAACAAGTCGAATCTTTGTATGGAGAGAGACATCTCTGCTCTTGAGAATCTTATCTAGGTCTTTCATAGCCATTCTGCCAAGAGCAATGCGTCGTCTGATTTCTTGACTGCTTGTTGCTTCTTTATTGATAGTTGATCCAAGTAGGTTAAAGTTGTTCACTATTTCAATTTCTTCTCCTTCAACGATGAACCTGTTGATTATGCCAGTTGTCATGATCTTTGTCTTCTTTACATTAAGGTGCAGGCCCATTTTGAGACTATGTTCTTTGATTGTGAGAAGCAAATGATTCAGATCATCTTCACTTTCAGCCAGTAATGTGGTGGTATCAGCATAGCGAAGGTTGTTGATGAGTCCTCCACCAATCTTCACACCTCTGTTGTCTTCATACAATCCTGCTTCTCTGATGATTTGTTCTGCATATAAATTAAACAGGTAGGGGGAAAGTATGCAGCTTTGTCTTACACCTTTGCTTATTTTAAACCATTCTGTTTCTCCTTGTTCCGTTCGAACTGTTGCTTCTTGATCAATGTACAGATTGCTCAAGAGAACGATCAGGTGTTCTGGTATACCCATGCTTCTTGATTTCAATATATTTCATGATAATTATCATACATACAAGGACTCCTTGCCTGTAGTCCTATCTTACGTTAGCTGTTTTCTACAGCTCCTCTCTTTTCAACTCCTACCCTCCATCCTCAGGATGCCTGGCCATATGAGGTATAGCATGTTTCAGTCTCCAACATGCTAGGGCTCCAGGCATCTTAGCTTGGGAGTCCCCATATGTGAAGACTCATTCCTGCTTGTTCCTGGAGATAGCACCGTTACTTACCTGTAACAGGTGATCTCTGGGAACAGCAGGAATAAGTCTTCACAACCCACCCACCTCCCCTAGGAGTTGTATCTCTCTATCTTTCCTTTCCTCTTTCTCTCTCTTTGTCTCAGCTATAAAACTCAACTGAGGAGAGACAGTTGGAAAGGCGGGAAGGCAGCATGCAGGCGCTGAGGGATGCTCCCAAAAGCTTTCTGATTGGACGCTGGGGAGCGTTCCCGCGCAGGCTCCGTCGGTACCGACGTACCCATATGTGAAGACTTATTCCTGCTGTTCCCAGAGATCACCTGTTACAGGTAAGTAACTGTGCTATATCGTAATGATAGAGCTGATAAAATTGGTGGAGGGGTTGTATTCTGTTAGAGAGGGCATTGAGTCAGAAAGGATTAAAGTTTTGCCGGAAACAAAATTTGCTGTAGAATCTCTATGGATTGAAATTCCATGTAAAAAGGGGGAGGCGATGGCAGTGGGGGTGTACTATCGACCGCCTGGCCAGAATGAACAAATGGATGATGAAATGTTCAAAGAAATCAAGGAAGTTAACAAACATTACAGCACAGTAATAATAATGGGTGATTTCAATTACCCTGGTATTGACTGGGTCAGTGGCAGGACATGCTAGGGAGATAAAGTTCCTAGATGAAATAAATGACTGCTTCTTGGAGCAGCTGGTTCATTAACCGACCAGAGGGGAAGCCATATTGGACCTAGTCCTTAATGGAGCACCAGATCTCGTGCAAGAGATAAGGGTGTTGGGGCCACTTGGCAATAGTGATCACAGCATGATCATGTTTGATTTAATTAGTGGAGGAGGGATAGTAAGGAAATCCACAGTACTACCTTTTAACTTTCGAAAGGGAGACTATAATAAAATGAGGAAAATAGTCAAGAAAAAACTAAGAGGAGCAGTTGCAAAGGTTAGACTTACATCAAGCTTGCTTGTTGCTGAAGAATACCATCTTGGAAGCCCAGACCAGCTGTATTCAGTGCTTTAAGAAAAGTAGAAGGAATTCCAAAAAACTGCCAGCATGATTTAAAGGTGAGGTCAGAGAGGCTGCTGTTGTCAAAAAAAGCATGTTTCAGGAAATGGAAAAAAGAGCCAAACGACGAAACCTGGAAACAGCACAAGCACTGGCAAGTTAAATGCAAGTCATTGATAAGGCAGGCAGAGGGAGAATTTGAGAAGAAGCTTGCTGCGGAAGCAAAAACGCGTATTAGTCTTTTTCAAGTACATTCGTAGCAAAAAACCTGAGAGAGTCAGTTGGTCTATTAGATGATAGAGGGGGGTTAAAGGGGCACTAAGAGGCGACAAGGCGATAGCGGAGAGATTAAATGAATTCTTTGCTTCGGTCTTTACTGAGGAAGATGTAGGGATGTTACCCATGACTGAAGTGGTATTTAAAGGTTGTGATAAGGAAGCTTATCATAGCTCAGGAAGGGGCTATAGAAAAGGTGAAGTGTCTCTGAACAAGCAACCTGTCAGTGCTGGTAGAAATGAGAAAACAGAATTTTGCCATAAAAGACTACCAGTCCCAGAATGCACCAGGTTTCCAACAGCCATGAGAGGAGCTGAAGTGAGAAAACTTGTGTTCAATCAAAAGGGCTATGAGGTAATCCCCAAGCACTCATTGCAAAGGGCAGGGCTTGATTCAGCACAGCTGCGCTGTGCTAAGGTGGAGCACTCATCAAGGCAGAATAAAGATAGTCTATTCTACAGAGAATCATCCAGAGCTGGGATGTCATGATCATTGGTATCTTGATCATCCACGGGATCCTGATCTTCATTCTCATCAGAAGCAGAGGTCAGAACGGACGGACAGAGAGAGCAAGAAGCCCTTTAAAAGAAGGAAGAGAAAAGCCTCTGGGAAGTCTACAGGAGTCCAGCACAGTACGTATACTGGGAGACAGACAAGAGGTCAGCATACACCATTGGACTGGGGAAAACCAGAGGAGTGGTATTGCAGAGCCAGGAATCTCCAGACGGCACCTGTGAGGGAAACAGCTGCACGTGGAAGGGACCCTGAGACCCATGCCAGAAGGTATGTGAAGAGAGATCCAGTGTCCAGGGATCTAGATTGGAAGGCTGGACACAGAAACTGGACTACATATTGGCCAGGCTATTTAAAGGGGAACTCTAACAGCAATGGAAGCTCAGGTATGAACACTGATCTATGCCCTAGCTATTGCTTTGAAAGGAAGCAGGGAAATGATTATTCTCCTGGTAGTGCTCCATTGAGAAATTCCTTTGTGCCAAGCCAAGATATTGAACCCATGATTATTGAAGAAAGGGGAGAGGTCTTAGAACCAGAATGTGAATATATGGACTGCTCTCTGTCTAAACTCAAATGGTAGTTTTCTGTTATAAAGTACAACAACCATCACAAAGAAATACCAACTTGTTCTTTAATCTACTCAGAAAACCTCCTGAGTAAGATTTTGAGCTACACAGTGAAAGCAAGCCAGCTAAGGGGTTTCAGCTGGGTGATTGCTAGCAATTGAGCTTACCTAATTGCTTGTGTGCTCTAAGGGAATCACTTCTGAAGTTATATGTAAAGATATAAGAAGTTAACCTGAAGAAAAGAACAGTTTTCCTACTTTGTGGGTTTATTTGGTTGCTTACTGCATTGCTAAGACATTATTTGCTAAAGCCTACAAGAAAGACCAGTTTGTTGCCAACCAGGTCTTTAATCCTTTGCTTTAATTACCTGACCAGTTCAGATGTTGTTTTTTTCCTGATTTTGTTTTCCTAACTTTAAAACTGCAAGCAAGTATCCTGAGTTCTGTGCTACCAAGCATTATCTGTGTTGGGAGAAAACCTCATAAATAAAAGCCTTATTTGCTTTACCCTTGAGCAAGTATAATTAATTATTGTTCACGGCTGTGTCTGGAATGAATGGACTACATTACCCACAAATCCTTGCAAATCATATAGAGAGATGCTTTTGCCAAGACTGTGAACATTCTCATCCAGGCAGCCGTCTGACAAGGTGCAGAAGAATTGAAGGAAATATCAATACATCGGGAAGATGTATTACAACTATTAGATAAACTGAAGAGTAGCAAATCAACTGGGCCGGATGATATACATCCAAGGGTGTTGAAAGAACTGAAATATGAGATTGCAGACCTGCTATTAGTAATCTGTGAACTATCATTAAAATCATCTGTAATACCTGAAGATTGGAGGATGGCGAACGTAACGCCAATTTTCAAAAAGGGTTCCAGGGGTGATCTGGGAAACTACAGACCTGGGAGCCTGATGTCAGTACCGGGAAAAATGGTAGAAACCATCATAAAGAACAAAATTGCTGAACATATAGATAGTCATGGTTTAATGGGAGACAGCCAACATGGCTTTAGACAAGGAAGATCTTGTCTTACTAATCCACTATGTTTTTTTGAAGGTGTGAATAAACAGCTAGATAAAGGTGAGTCAGTTGATATAGTGTATTTGGACTTTCAGAAAGCCTTTGACAAGGTCCCTCATCAGAGACTTTTGGCAAAACTAAAGAGTCATGGGATAGTAGGCAGTGTACTATTGTTGATCAGGAACTGGTTAAAAGATAGAAAGCAGAGGGTAGGGCTAAATGGCCAATTTTCCCAATGGAGAAAAGTGAATAGTGATGTACTCTAGGGATCTGTGCTGGATCTGTTGCTTTTTGACATATTCATAAATGACCTGGAAAAGGGAATAACGAGTGAGGTTATCAAATTTGCAGATGACACGCAACTATTTAAAGTTGTTAAAACCCAAGAGGATTGTGCAAAATTGCAAGAGGATCTTGATAAATTGGAAGACTGGGCATCAAAATTGCAGATGAAATTTAACGTGGACAAGTGCAAAGTTATGCACCTAGGGAAGAACAACCCAAACTATGGTTACACGATGCAAGCTTACACATTAGGAACAACCACCTAGGAAAAAGATTTAGGCGTCATTGTGGATAATATATTAAAACCCTCGGCCCAGTGTGCATTGGTGGCCAAGAGAGCAAATAGAATGCTAGGTATCATAAGGGAAAGGAATGGAAAATTAAAACAAAGGATATTATAATGACTCTATATCGTTCCATGGTGAGACCACACCTTGAATATTGTGTGCAATTGTGGTCGCTGTATCTTTAAAAGGATATAGCGTTATTAGAAAAGGTTCAGAGAAGAGCCACCAAAATGGTAAAGGGGATGGAAGGATAGCCCTATGAAGAAAGGCTAAAAAGGTTAGGGCTCTTTAACCTGGAAAAGAGACGGCTGAGGGGAGATATGATAGTGCGGTATATAAGAAATGTAAAATAAAATAAATAAATAAATAAAATAAATGATAGAAGTCTATAAATTAATGAACGGAGTGGAACTGGTAAACGTAGATCGATTGTTTACGTTCTCAGAATATAGAAAGACTAGGGGATATGCAATGAAGCTACAGGGTAAACTATTTAAGACACATAAGAGAAAATATTTTTTCACTCACCGTGTAATCAAACTCTGGAATTTGTTACCGGAGGATGTAGTAAAGGCTGTTAGTGTAGCTGGGTTTAAAAAAATGTTTGGACAAGTTCCTGGAGGAAATGTTCATGTACCATTATTAAGAAGGGACCCAGGATATCAATGCTTGACCCAATACAAGCATTGTGGAGCCTGTGTCTTTGGGGGAAACTGCTAGGTACGTATGACCTAGATTGGCCACTGTTGGAAACAGGATACTGGGCTTGATGGACCTTGGTCTGACCCAGTAGGGCATATCTTATGTTCTTATGTAATGTCACACTCGCGGGTCTTCCTCAGTGCCAGCTTCATCACCTTCAATTTCTACAGAAGACTGTTGCATGTATACTTACTCATTCCTCTCGGCGCGATCACGTCACCCCTCTTCTTATTCACCTTCACTGGCACTCCCTGAAATACCATGTTGATTACAAAATTCATACCCTAGTTCGCAAAACTGTTCACACTGGCAACCCATAGTATCTCTCAAACCTGCTCTTGTTCCACATACCTTACCGTCTCCTTAGATCACTTCATTTCAACTGTCTCGTGCTTCCATCAATCACTTGATCACATCTGAAACAAACTCTGGAATCTGCGCTGTTCTATCTGGGCCCTGCACTATGGAACTCTCTGCCTCCCTCGCTGCGCTCCGAAATGTCATTTTCCAAGTTTAAAGCACTGTTAAAACCCCACCTTTTCTATCTTGCTTTTGATCTCCCTTTCCCTTATTCTCAGTAGGATATCTGTAGGTCTTCCATCCCATCCTTGACCTGATGTATCTCTCTTGCTTCTACTGTTCACTTCCTGTTTTTTTCTACTGTCTTTTTCTCCACTGTCCTGTCAGTATTTTGGCATTCCTTTAACCTTTCCTACAGCCATCAGTTTTGTTATTGTAAACTGCTCTGATGCCTGGGCTAATAAAGATAGAGATAGTGAAGTAGCAAGGTCAGTGTGGCTTTGTAATTGTAACTGTACAGCTTTTTCAATTAGCTTGGCAAGGAGGGGGATGCTGGATATAGGCCTGAAGGAGGGTGGTGAGTTAGGCCTGAAGGAGGGTGGTGAGTTGGGGGTGTTGCTTTTTAGTTGAGGTCTGATTGATGTGGTTTTAGGATGGATGGCATGGTACCCTATGAGAGAGAGAGATTTATTATTATTTGTAGTGTGGGTGTGAGTTCTTCACTAGACATCTTTATCCAGGAGGTGGTGGTGTTTAATTGCTTTAAGATGTGTCTGTATTGTTCTTCTGTTAGCAGATGGAATGAGGACCAGGTGTTAGTCCTTTGATTTGTTTGAAGGTGGAGGATCAATTGTCGGGTTATCCTCTTTAGAGGCAAGTTTTTGCTCTGCAGATATGATGCATAGGTTTCTGGGTGTAGTGTTGATTTTTTCCTGGATTTTTTGGAGAACACGTAAGGTATTTTATTATGGTGAATAGCATGCGGGCTGCCCAGACTGACGGAAGATCAGTTGGTGGTCTTGAATGATTCCATCACACCCCGTGATGTGCAGCAGGGTATCAAGGGCTTATGGAATGGCTGGACTCCCGACCCGGGTGGGTTTGAGTGGGTTTTACAAATTTTAGAGCAAGAAGGTAGCGGTTCCCCTGGTGGAGAACTATACTGACTTAGTTGGTCAGGGGCACTTTCCCTTTGAACCCACCAAAGTGTTGATTACTCTGTTGCCAAAACCTGTTCGGGATCCCTCGCTGCCGGGGTCGTACTGCTCTATGTCAATGCTCAATATGGATGTTAAATTGCTGGCTAAGGTCATGGTGGACCGCTTAGCTTAATTCTTGCCGGGGTTGACAGCTTGGTGGGCTTTAAAGGTAGAAGCATTGTAATGAATATGCAGCATGTCCTAGTGTCAGTCTGCCAGCTTGCATGAGTTGCGCTCTTCTGTGCTTATTAATTTTGATGCTGAAAAAACATTTGATGAAGTTAACTGGGACTTCATGTATATATGTGATGGGTTTGCGGGGGGGGGGGGTTTGTTCATGTGCGCTTGCTTTACTCTGACTCTTGGGGGGCTGTGATGGTTAATGGTACTGATTTCCCTTTGTGCCAGGGCACCCGTCAGTGCTGTCTGCTGTCTTTGTTGTTCATCCTGACCCTGGAGCCTTTGCCTTGTAGAATTCATGGGGTGCGGTTGGGGCTGGTGGAGTTCTGTATTGCTGCTTTTGTGGACGGTGTTTTGGTGCATCTTGAGGACCCAGAAACTCTGTTGCACTTGTTTGAGGACTTTGGCCACTTGTCGGGGTTGAAACTGAATCTTGATAAGTCCAAGGCTCTCACTTGAACCTGAACTCTGGCGTGGCTGGCGGGGGGCTTTCCTGCTTAAATAGGCAGGGGGTAGTCTAAATATCTTGGAATCCAGCTCACCACTCAATTAACTGATTTGTTCATAGTGAATGTTTCCATCTTCTGGCGGACCTTGAGTGGCGGGTGCAACATTGGCGGGACCTCCCGTTATCTTTGGAGGGCTGGTTAGCGTTGTTCAAGATGATTATTTTTCCAAAGTGGCTTTATGCTTTACAAATGATTTCTTTGGCACTTAAGAAGAAAGACGTCCAGCTCCTCAAGAAGCAAATTAATATCTTGCCCAGAGTGTGGCTTTCTGTACTTCAGCGTACCTCGAAACTAGGGGGGATGGGGCTCCGGGATCTGGGGTGTTACAACATGACATGTGTGCTACGCCATGTGAGAGGTTCGCTCTGGGATATGTCTGATTACACACCTGGATTGGGAGCGGGCCCTGGCAGTCCTGTTAAATTTGCTGTCTATCTTGCATGCTCGGCATCCTCGCTGTCTCTCTGTGGCGTGTCGTAGTATTTTGTTCCAACCTGTCTGCCATGCATGGTGGTAAGATATGCCAAGATCCATCAAGCCCAGTATTCTGTTTTCAGCAGTGGCTAATCTAGGTCACAAGTACGTAGTAGTTTACCCAGAAGACGCAGGTTCCACATTGGTTGTATTGGGACAAGCATTGGATTTCCTGGGTCCCCTTTAATAATGGTTTAAGGACCTTTCCTCCAGGAACTTGTCCAAATCTTTTTTAAACCCAGCTACACTAACAGCTTTTACTAAATCCTCCAGTAACAAATTCCAGAATTTGACTAAGCGTTGAGTGAAAAAATATTTTCTTTTATTAGTCTTATATGGGTTACACTGTAGCTTCATTGCATGTCCCCTAGTCTTTCTACATTTTGATGGCGAAAACAATCGATCTACGTCTAACCATTCCACTCTGTTGATTAATTTATAGACCTCATATCATATCTCCTCTCAGCCGTCTTTTCCATGTTAAAGAGCCCTAACATTTTTAGCCTTTCTCATAGGAGTATCCTTCCATCCCCTTTACCATTTTGGAGGCTCTTCTCTGTACCTTCACTAATTCCGCTATATCCTTTTTTTAGATACGGTGACCAGAATTGTGCACACTATTCGAGGTGCGGTTGTACCGTGGAACGATAGAGGCATTATAATATTCTTTGTTTTATTCTCCATTTCTTTCCTTATGATTCTTAGCATTCTGCGCACTGGGCTGAAGGTTTCTTTATGGAAATGGGAGTTTGCTCCCGGGACTTGAGGAGGTAAGCTTTGTGTGGGGTGAGGGGTTGGGTATTGTTAATTTGGAGCAACTGGGGTTGGAGATTGGCTCCATGTTGTTGTTTGGTGAGCTACAGCAGCATTATGATCTTTGGGGGATTAATGTCTTTCTCTAGGACATCAGTCCTCACATATGGGTGGCATCAACGTCGATGGAACCCCTGCGGAGCATTTCCCCAGCTTTCTATGAAAGCCTTTGGGAATACTGCACGCATGCGCGGTCCCCTTTCCGTCTAAAGGTACCATCTTGCTCAGTCTCTCTTTTTCCGTGGAGCCCGTCGGATGTCTGTCCTAGTTCACCCGGAAAACAGTTAGATTTTTCTTGCTATTTCCTGCGATTCCATTGCGGTTTTTTGTCCGGTTCGACGCCGGTTCCCCTTCCCGCTGGGTTCGGTACACCGGTATCGGGCCCGTTCTCTTTTTTCGTTTTTTTGCCCTTCGTGGCTGGCGTTCGTGCCCTTTTTTCTTTTTCCCTGGAAGGCCGGTCCTTTGACCTCGCGGGGGCTCTTTTTTCACCGATGGCTTCCAGTAGTTTTAAAAAGTGTGATCGGTGCAAGAAACTAATGTGTCTCACCGACACACACGACTGCTGCCTTCGGTGCCTCGGTCCTGATCATGATCCTAAGATCTGTGTACCGTGTGGCAAAATGTCCACTAAGGCACTTTGAAGTCATCAGCATCAAAAGGAAAGGCTTTTCTCTGATTCAGCTTTCGGCCGGGCCCGGACCTCGTCTGAGGCCTCGACGTCTCGGGAGTCTGACCCCGAGCATCGTCGGGGTTCCTCGGACAGGGGGTCCTCCGAGTGGGAGCGAAAGAGGAAGAAGCGGCTCGTGAGGGCGGCGTCGGAGGAGGTCCCTGGCTCTTCGAGGGCTAGGTCTCGGACCCCCGACCGTCGTCCCGGGCTCGTGGAACAGGAGAAGCCGTCAAAAGTGCCTCGTGTGGAGCCGGAGTCTGCTGGACACGTAATTTCTGTTGTCCTCGGGCTCTCCTCCCAGGGAGCCGATGTCGGGCCTGGCGCCACCGGGGCGCAAGTCGGTGGCTGCTGAGTCTCCTGAGCTGGGTCTCAGGCTGACAGCCTTGGAGTGCAGACTCTGCCTTCATGGATCAGCAGCAGGTGCTGATGGCCAGCCTTGCTGGCGCATCTGCCCCGACCACTGGGACATCGATGTTGAAGTCGACCCCGGAGACCGAGCCGATACTCGAGACCATGAAGGCTCGAGGTCGTCCTCGGTCACGGTCACCCTCGACCTCCCGGTCGGGACCGAGGGCGTCGACGCTGGTGCCTTGGGTATCGGGGCGGGTGCTGCCGGGCCCCGCGTGGTCGGAGCCCGACTCCTCTTCGGACGAGTCCGCCTGGGAGATGGAGGACGAGGAGTCCCCTGATACCTTCAAGACTTGGTGCGTCCGGTCGGACTCACTGCAGTCTGAGCCCCGGAGTAGATCCCCTCCGGAGGATACCCGGTTCTCGGAGTTCGTTCGGGATGTGGCCACTGCTTTGGCGATCCCTGCGGACCCTGAGGAGGAGCCTCGAGCCGAAGAGCTCGAGGCCCTCCAGTATGACTCTGCTCCGAAGGAGGTCCACAAAGAAACAGCGCTAGCCGCTCAAACGAGCAGAAACAAAAACAGGAAGCGGCAGATTCAACACCCAATAAATTTATTATAACCAAATAAGTGGCCTAAGCCCAACACAGGCCGTGTTTCGTATACAAACTTCCTCAGGGGCTATCAGGACACACTAAAAAATAAATTGTAAAACCATATTAGTATGAACAAACAATAAATATACCAAAAAAGAAGGGTTAAAAAATATATGAAAAATAGAAAATTATAGCACGAATATACAATATTCATAAAATAAAGGCGAAATGGACTACATCAAATGACTTGCTAAAAAAACTCATCAATAATAATCAATTAAAATCATAGAAAACCATATACAGTCACTGAAAACAAATCCTAATCTATTCAATAAACTGTACTATGGATCTAATGATATATAAGTCTATACAATGAACTGTTCTACAGATCTGATGACATATAAATATGTATACATACATATGTAAAAATACATAAATAGAATAAAATAAATAAATAATTAAAAATGCTAAATGGAATCCAATAAAAAATTAAAAAATTAAAAAATTATTAAATTATCAGGCAATTTGTAATCATACAAACATATACAACAGAAAATATAAAAAAATGCCATATACAAACATTAAAAATTGAATCCTCACATATTAAATAAATTATACTATAAGTCAGTTAACATACATACATATACCTTAAGTATATAAATAAAAATAAAAAAATTATCAAATAAATAAACAACTAAAAATACTGAGAGGAATACAAAAAATGAAATCAAACATTTATAATTGTACATGAATATACCAAAAATGTGAAAAAGTAAAAAACAACTATGTACAATCAAAGATGAGAAGGGATGAGGAGACTAGAGGAGTAGGTCTAATTAAATAACAATTGTCTCTTTTGAGCTTGGTGTAGTCTATGCACATCACACCCACAGGTAATGTTCAATTTTACATATAGTTTTTTAGTATTAACATAATTGTTATTTAATTAGACCTACTCCTCTAGTCTCCTCATCCCTTCTCATCTTTGATTGTACATAGTTGTTTTTTACTTTTTCACATTTTTGGTATATTCATGTACAATTATAAATGTTTGATTTCATTTTTTGTATTCCTCTCAGTATTTTTAGTTGTTTATTTATTTGATAATTTTTTTATTTTTATTTATATACTTAAGGTATATGTATGTATGTTAACTGACTTATAGTATAATTTATTTAATATGTGAGGATTCAATTTTTAATGTTTGTATATGGCATTTTTTTATATTTTCTGTTGTATATGTTTGTATGATTACAAATTGCCTGATAATTTTTTAATTTTGTAATTTTTTAATTTTTTATTGGATTCCATTTAGCATTTTTAATTATTTATTTATTTTATTCTATTTATGTATTTTTACATATGTATGTATACATATTTATATGTCATCAGATCTGTAGAACAGTTCATTGTATAGACTTATATATCATTAGATCCATAGTACAGTTTATTGAATAGATTAGGATTTGTTTTCAGTGACTGTATATGGTTTTCTATGATTTTAATTGATTATTATTGATGAGTTTTTTTAGCAAGTCATTTGATGTAGTCCATTTCGCCTTTATTTTATGAATATTGTATATTCGTGCTATAATTTTCTATTTTTCATATATTTTTAACCCTTCTTTTTTGGTATATTTATTGTTTGTTCATACTAATATGGTTTTACAATTTATTTTTTAGTGTGTCCTGATAGCCCCTGAGGAAGTTTGTATACGAAACACGGCCTGTGTTGGGCTTAGGCCACTTATTTGGTTATAATAAATTTATTGGGTGTTGAATCTGCCGCTTCCTGTTTTTGTTTCTGCTCCGAAGGAGGCCTTTACTGTGCCGGTTCCTCCGATGCTTTAACGGCTCCTCTTCCAGATGTGGGAGGCACTGGCCTCGGCGCCGGTTCTGAGCAAGTGGGTCGATTCCATTTATCGACTCCGTAAGAGCCCTGGTTTCCAAAAGGCGCAGATACCACACCATTCCATGGTGGTGGAATCAGCCATGCATCGTCTGAAAAGTCAGAAAATGCACTCCGCGGTGCCCCCTGGCAGGGAGGCCCGGAACCTGGATGCATTTGGTAGAAAGTGCTTCCAGGGCTCGATGCTTGCTTGCCGTGTCCAGTCTTACCAGCTGTACATGGGCATGTACTTGCAGGACCTGGCGAAGGAGCTTGCCGGGTTCTCTGCTGGTCTCTCCGGGGAACCTTTGCAGAGGTTCAAGTCCTTGTCCTCGGGGATCCGGGAATGCTCTAAGTTCATGTCCCGCGCAGCCTACGATGGCTTTGAGGCCTCGGCCCGTGTTGCGGCAGCCGGCATCGCTGTTCGACGCCAGGCATGGCCACAGTCATCGGATCTCGAGCCCTGGGTTCAAGACAAGTTGGTCGATGTCCCTTGCCGAGGTGAGAACATTTTTGGCAAGCCCATGGCCGAGAAGGCTGCACAGCTTGAGACCGAGCACCTCATGGGGACAACGCTGTCTAGAAAGACTTCTGCCCCTTCTCATGAAAACAAGGGCTCGGGTAAGAAGTCCTTTTACCCGAGGAAGGTGACTGCCTACAAACAGTTCCCATCTTACCAGGCCTCCCCAGCTCCCCCACAAGGTCAGCAGGCCAAGGGGCAGGGACATGGGCCCCGTAGTCAGAAGGCCCCCAAGCCTCAGGCCTCTGCTCCCACTCAGCAGGGTGGGGTTTTTTGACTCCCAAGGCATAGCCTCTCCATCTCTGCCGTCCCATCCCTGCACAGGAGGTCGACTAACCCTGTTTGCCCACAGGTGGCCACCCATTACAGGAGACAGTTGAGTCTTAAGCATAGTCCACATGGGCTATATGCTTCATTTCCATCAGCTGCCGCCTCCTTACTTCCCTGGAGAGCCTCCAAGGCCTCCTCTCCACACAGACCTCCTCCTTCAAGAGCTTCAGGGTCTGTTGTGAGACAAGGCGGTGGAGCCTGTGCCTCCCCACCTCCAAGGTCACAGTTTCTACTCCAGGTATTTCCTCGTACTAAAGAGAACCGGAGGTCTCAGGCCTATTCTCGACCTCAGAAATCTCATCAAGTTCCTAGAGAGAGAAAAGTTCAAGATGCTTACTCTTGGAACACTTCTGCCCTACCTCCAGCAGGGAGATTGGCTATGCTCCTTAGATCTAAAGGATGCGTACACTCACATCCTCATTCATCCAGACCACAGAAAGTACCTCAGGTTCATTGTGGGAGGAAACCATTATCAGTACAGAGTGCTGCCTTTCAGCCTCACTTCCGCCCCCAGGGTCTTTACCAAATGTCTGGCAGTGGTGGCGGCCTACCTGAGAAATCAGGGTATCTTTGTCTTCCCCTATCTGGACGACTGGCTCATCAGGGGTCAGATGTGCCAGGAGGCCAGGCAAGCCACCCTCTGAACTATTTCTCTTTTTCAACACCTGGGGTTTGTCATAAACTTCTCAAAGTCCACTTTGCTCCCCTCCCAGAACTTGGAGTTCATAGGAGCAAGGCTGGACTCTCTGCAGGCAAAGGCTTTCTTGCCAGAAGACAGAGCCCAAAGACTGATAGACTTGGCAAACCAATTTCTCCACAGGCCACTGGTTTCCGCCAGACTCTGGCTGCGGCTTCTGGGCCACATGGCTTCGACAGTTCATGTGACTCCCAATGCCCAACTCCGTATGAGGCCTGCACAGTGGTGCCTCAGGACTCAGTGGACACAGTCCACAGGTCACCTCAGAAACAGAGTAAGGGTGTCCAGACCATTCCTGAACTCCCTACGCTGGTGGCTGCACCCCCCCCCCCCCCCCCAATTTACTGCAAGGGGTGCCTTTTCAGATTCCTGGGTTCACAGTGGTGTTGTCCACCGATGCCTCTCTGCAGGGCTGGGGAGCACATTGTCTGGGCAAGTGCACCCAGGGCCTGTGGTCTCCCTGCGAGGCCACGCAACAGATCAACCTACTGGAACTCCGGGCTATTCGCTTAGCCCTCAAGACTTTCTCTCAAAACCTGGCTCACCAGTCTGTCTTAGTACAGACGGACAACCAAGTAGCCATGTTTTATGTGAACAAGCAGGGCGGCACTGAGTCTAGGCTCCTTTGTCAGGAGGCACAGGACCTGTGCTTGTTTGCGCTCAAGCACAACATGTTTCTCAAAGCTGTTTACCTCCCTGGCCAGGAGAACTGCCTGGCAGACCGGTTGAGCAGAGTTCTGCAGCCCCACTAATGGCAACTCCACCCATTAGTGGTTCAGAAAATTTTCCTGAAATGGGGACTTCCATCCATAGATCTCTTTGCCAGTCCCCTGAACAAGTAGCTGCCCAGGTTCTGCTCCAGGCACCCGCATCCCATGAGGTGGGCAGCGGATGCTTTCCTGGTCTCAGGGCCTCCTATATGCGTTTCCTCCCACGCCTCTGGTGGCCCGAACCCTTCAAGGTTCTAAAGGACAAGGCCTCGGAACTACCAGTAGCTCCCAGGTGGCCGAGGCTACCTTGGTTTTCACTTCTGCTTCAACTGGCAGTGGACCCCCCACTGCCTCTAGGGTTGCAGCCCGACCTTCTCTCTCAGGATCAAGGTTCTCTTCTGCACCCAAATCTCAAATCTCTCAATTTGATGGCCTGGAGGCTGCAAGGGTAGTTTTGGCTCCTTGGGGCCTACCTCCAGAAGTTGAAGAGGTCGCCCTGGCCTCTAGGAAGCAGTCCACTAGAAAAACCTATGCCCTGAAATGGAAGAGATTTTCTGTGTGGTGTCAGCTGCGTACAGAGGATCCTTTCTCCTGTGCTGTACCAGTAGTGCTTCAGTACCTGCTGCACTTGTCCAATCAAGGCCTTAAGTCCAATTCTGTTCGAGTCTACCTCTCAGCTCTGGCAGCTCACCACTCTCTGGTAGAAGGACACTCTGTCGGTTCACCCCTTGGTGTCCTGGTTCCTCAGGGGTTTGCTCTTGCTCAAGCCTCCTGTCCGTCCTCCAGCCCCTGAGTGGGAGTTGAATGTGGTCTTGCAACAACTGACTCGCCCACCTTTTGAGCCGATGGCTTCTTGTCCTCTCCGCTTCCTTTCCTGGAAGACACTCTTCCTGGTAGCCTTAACCTCGGCCAGACGAGTGAGTAAGCTTCAGGCCCTGGTCTGTGACAGGCCTTTCACCCGATTCTATAGGAACAGGGTAGTCCTTAGGACTCATCCAAAGTTCCTCCCAAAAGTTGTCTCCTCTTTCCACCTCAACCAGGAGGTGGTTCTTCCAACATTCTTCCCTAGGCCTCATGCAAGCCAGGCTGAAGCGGTCCTGCATACCCTGGACTGTAGGAGGGCCTTATCCTTTACCTTGACCGTACGCAGGAACATAGAAGGGCTACTCAGCTCTTCATCTCTTTTGACCCTAATAATTTGGGGTTAGCTGTGTCCAAGCGTACCTTGTCCATATGGGTTGCTGACTGTATCACCTGGGCTTACAGGGTGGCTGACCTTCCCTTGCAGGGTTGGGTCACGGCCCACCGTGTGAGGGCTATGGCTGCCTCAGTAGCTCATCTCCACTCTGTACCGTTGGCAGACATCTGCAGGGCTGCAACTTGGTCCTCAAGCCAGACTTTTGCGGCCCATTACTGCCTGGAGAGGGAGTCCCGTAGGGACAGTGCTTTTGGCCAGGCAGTACTCCGGAATCTCTTTGAGGTTTAGGCAACTCCTGCCCTCCAGCCCTCCGTTGGGCTACCGGTGGAGGTTCTTTCAGTGCAAAGCCTTTCTTTGATGCTGGGACTAGAGGGAGTTCTCTTGTTCAGCCTGGGTTCCTGGTAGCCCACAGCTAGGGAGTCACCCATATGTGAGGACTGACTTCCTGCTTGGTCCTGGAGAAAGAGTAGTTACTCACCTGTAACAGGTGTTCTCCAGGAGCAGCAGGAATCAGTCCTCACAACCCTCCCTCCTCCCCTGGGAGTTGCAGTTGTACATAGTTTATTCTTACATTTTTTGCGTGCTGTTTTTTAGCTATGTCATTTAACTGAGCAAGATGGCACCTTTAGGCGGGAAGGGGACCGCGCATGCGTGCAGTATTCCCAAAGGCTTTCATAGAAAGCTGGGGAAATGCTCCGCAGGGGCTCCATTGACGTCGATGTCACCCATATGTGAGGACTGATTCCTGCTGCTCCTGGAGAACACCTGTTACAGGTGAGTAACTACTCTTTCCATACATGCAAGTTTGTAGCTATATATGAAGTCTGTTACAGACATTGCTGGAGGTCATTATCTGTTCACGGCTGGAAGAGTTCCTTGTGAGTCGGGGCCAATGGATTTGCATCATGCATTTACATGCAGCCTTGGTAGGGGTGCTCCCGCCACCTCAGGAGTGCCTGTCCTTGGTCTGGCTGCTGGATCTTGGGTTTCCTGTTTCTGGAGGAGATTTTGCAGTGGCGCTTGGAAGCATTTTAATGTTAATCCATATGGAATTTCGTGAAATGCAATTTAAGTTAGTGCACCGCTTATATTTTACCCCTGGAGGGCTGGAATAATGCAGACGAATGCATGCCCTTGATGTGGAGCAGTTGTGGCGACATATTTTGGCATTGCCTGGTTATTGTGGTGCATCCCCTTGGTTTTGTCCTGTTTTGTCACATTACATACAACCTAGAATGGAAAAAGGAGGTTCATTTGGATGTATGTTAAGGGACCTAACAATATTGTCCAAATTGATGAAGTGAAATGACCAAAAAATATCTTGTATATATAAAAAAACAAGTAAAAACGGAAAAGTTGTGAGTGCATATATGTATTCATCCCTTTTGCTGTGAAACCCCTAGATAAGATCTGGTCCAGCCAATTAACCTCAGAAGTCACATAATTAGTTGAATAGAACCCACCTGTGTGCAATCAGTGTCACATGATGCTTGTATAACTATACTTATTCTGAAAGGCCCTCTGACTAGGCAACACCACTAAGCAAGCAACATGAAGACCAAGGAGCACTCCAAGCAGGTCAAAGTTGTGGAGAAGTATAGATTAGGGTTGGGTTATTTAAAAAAAAAAAAAATTTTGAATATAACAAAATAAAAAGAATATGGCACTACTGAAAACCTGACAAGAGAAGGATGCCCACCAAAAACTCACAGACCAGGCAAGGAGGGCATTAATCAGAGATGCTACAAAGACACCAAGGATAGCACTGAAGGAGCTGCAGAGATCCACAGCGGAGATGGGAGTATCTGTCCATAGGACCACTTTAAGCCATACACTCCACAGAGTGGGGCTTTGTGGAAGAGTAGCCAGAAAAATGCCATTGCTTAAAGAAATAAGAAAACACGTGACCCCTGAAACACATGGAAGAAGCTTCTCTGGTCAGATGAGATAAAAATTGAACTTTTTGGCCATCATGGGAAACTCCATGTGTGGTGCAAACCCAACACTTCCCATTGCCCCGAGAACACCATTTCCATGGTGGCAGCATCATGCTATGGGGATGGTTTTCATTGGCAGGGACAGGAAAACTGGACAGGTTTGAAGGAATGATGGATGGCACTAAATACAGGACAATTCTTGAGGAAAACCTGTTAGTCTGCCAGAAATTTGAGACTGGGATGAAGGTTCACCTTCCATTAGGACAATGACCCTAAACATACAGCTAAAGCTGGTTTAAAGGGAGACATTTAGATGTCTTGGAATGGCCTAGTCAAAGCCCAGACCTCAGTCCAATTGAGAATCTGTGACATGACTTGAAGATTGCTGTACAGCAACGCAACCCATCTAACTTGAAGGAATTGGAACAGTTTTGCTTTGAGGAATGGGTCAAAATCCCAGAGGCTAGATGTGCTAAGCTAATTGAGACATACCCCAAGAAACTTGCAGCTGTAATTTCAGCAAAAGGTGGCTCTACATTGTATTGACTTTGGGGGGGGGAGAAGGTTGAATACATGTGCACACTCCTGCTTTTGTTTTTTTTGTCTTAATTATGGTTTGTGTCACAATAAAGGATATTTTACACCTACAAAGTTGTAGGCATGTTGTGTATGTCACAAAGTGTTAACCCCCCCCCCCCCCCAAAACTCCATTTATTTCCAGGTTGTAATGCGACAAACAGAGGGGATGAATACTTTTGCAGTGCACTGTATATTGGGCCAGGGTATTGCGGTACTTGGATGGACTTGTCCGTGGAGCGGTTGTGCTCTCGCCCTTTTCGGCCATCTTAGATATATGGTCTGGACACGTTCACCCCAGTGGTGCAAATAGGATCTGGATATGGTTGGCTCTTTTATTAATTTGGAAGGCAATTTTGAAGGCTTGGTTGTCTGAGGAGGGTCTGACATATTGGCAGTGGCGGACTGGCCTGGATGGTGTCTTGCTAACGGAAAGGGAGAGGGTGTGGGGACACATAGCATGATGGGCTTTTTTCATAGAAGTTTGGGGCTCCTACCTTCAGTCTCTTACCCCTAGGGCTTGTAGCTGCGTGCTCAGTCACTGTGTGCGATTGCAGAGGAATGTGGTGGTGAGTGCTTGTGTTGGGCTTCATGTGGGTGGGGGAAAAGGGGGGAGGGGGAAGGGGGAGATGGGGGGGAAGGAGGGGGAGGGTGTGTGTGGGGGGAGGCTTAAGGGTGGGTGCCTCAGCTCTTCTTTGTTGGTTGCTGGGCAAGCTCAGAGTGCCGCAAAGGAACCATACGTGCACTCCAGGGGCCTTGTGCTCTATCTTGGAGGGACTGGCTATGGTATTTGGATGGGAGTAGGTGATGGGGCCGAGTGGACTTGTATCTGGGAGGGTTCATTGGCTCTGTATTATTGGAGCAGGGTTTATTTTCATGTAAGGCCTCTCCTGTCTTGGTGCTGCTGCTGTTTCCAGGGGTACTATTCCTCCGCTGTTTTGATAGTTTCTTGATGTTTTGGGGTGGGTGAGGGGGAGAGAGTTTTTGCTTTCATAAACCTCAACCATGTTGCACAATTGTTTGAATTTGCACAGATGGTGTTTGAACACTCTGTATTGTATTGTTTTGTTGTATGTGTCTTATTTGTCATTCAATAAGTGTTCTTCCTAAAGGATTTGACACTCAAGACAGTCGTCTTGGTCATGATTTGTTTCACAAAGTGGGTTTCCGAGCTGTAGGCTCTGTCTTGCTGAGATCCTTATCCCTTTTCAAAGGAGGCCATTTCCATTCAATCTGTGCCTTCCTTCTTGCCTAAGGTGCCTTCTCCCTTTCACATGAACTAGATGTCTGTCTGCCCTCCTCTTTCAAGGAGCAGTGTCGGGGCAAGGATAAGGATCTCTGCCTTGTGGATTTCTGGAGGGTGCTTCTCTGGTATTTGGAGGCTATGAATTTCTTTCGTAAGTTCGACCATCTTTTTGTCCTATTTGCTGGCCCACGCAATGGTGACATGGTGGCTGTGTTGCTTTTGGGGCACTGGATTGAGAAGGCCATGGCCTTGGCATATCTGTTTCAGAGGGTTTGCGCACCAATTCTACCAGAGCACAAGTGTCCTCGTGGGTGGCGCGGAGCTCAGTAGCCACTGCAAACATTTGTCTGGCAGCAATGTGGGCATCACTTTAGAATTTTGTCAAGCATTACCACTTGGATGTCCACGCGTAGGTGGACATGGCCTTGGCTCAAAGTTTTTGCAAGCTGCTGTATTTCCTTTCTGCCCATTGGAATTGTAGCTTTGGTACATCACATTTGTCTGGATTGTTCTAGCAGGATGATATGGAAGGTGATATTTTACTTACCAGTCAGTCTTTTCCTTGAGTCCGGCTAGACCAGTCCAGGGTCCGCTCCTGAAACTGCATTTGCTTTGTTCAGCTGTGGTATCCTTGAGTCCACTATTATTTTTATACTTGGCTCTGCAGGTTCATTTTCTACTGACATCTTCTGTTTATGCTTTCCTGTACATAGTTCTCTACTGTTGCATATGCATTTTTGCACACAGTTGAGGTTGTGTGAGACTTGCCATGTTTCTTCTATATACTTTGGGATGAATACTGAGACGACCTCTGTTGGATGAGGCAAATAGAGGCATAGGAATGATGTCATTGAAACCTGGACTTTTCATTGATTCTTTGTCTCCACCAATCTGCTGGTGGAGGAATACAGCCCACTTTTCTGGGCTGGTTTAGCAGGACTCAAGGAAGGGACATTGACTGGTAAGTAAAATGCCGCCACTTAGCTAGTATTTACAATTAACTCTTAAGCAACAGCTCTTGAAGCGAAATTGCTGTTTATGCTTGAATAGAACTGATTTTTACACAAGGATTTGGCTCTTGGCCAAGTATGAATCCCAAATGGCTGGTATTTAAAACAAGTGGAAATTCTGACTCTGCACAGATGTTTGTTTTTTTCTGTAAACTTCAAAATGGTCAAAAGTTCAAGCCAAACAGTAATGGTCATAATCTGAAAACAAACTATCTTTTCCTGTACTTTGGTGGTTGTGACTTGTAAGATCTTAACTTTAGTTCACGATGCTAGCTAAGTCTATATGCTTATTTTATCCTTTTATGATTTTAGTCTGTTGCTCCCTTCTTATAAAGTAGTGGAGTATGAGTCCCCATGCTGCTGAGAGCTATAGGGAATGGGGGGAGCAGACAAATGCCTGCTCATACAACTTGCACTTCTGGGTTGAAGTGCAGAGGTGCATTGGAGTGTGCTGTCTGTGGTTCCCACCAAGTGAGCTTCACGACTGGCTCGGTTTACTCTAACTGTAATGGAGAAGCCTCATGACACATTTTGTTGGCAATGTTGGGACCCACAGTGAGTGCTTGGGGTCTGGTATTGATTTTGCTGCCACCTCTTCGTCTGGCATGATTTTCCCACTGGTGGGACCTGCAGCCATCCAAGATGGCCACATAGTATGGACAGCCAACTGATCATCAGTCAGCACTCTACCATGTCAAATGCATCTGAGAAACTAAGAAACATGAGCAGGGCCTGATTACTGTTACTCTAGGCAGGGGGCTGGATATTTCACTGTCACGGTTTCAGAATTGTGCCAAAGGCTCAATTTTAGAAACTGCCTGGTACATTTGCCGCCTCTAAGAACATTTGCTGTTGGGAGCAGGACCATAGCAAGCTAGAAATGTACCTTGTGCAACTCGTGAACCTGGTGCCCCCAGTTTCTCGGCTACATGCAGGAACTCTGTCTTATTAGGTTTCTTGAAAGACTAATGATGTTGAAACCCCTTCTGCATTTGTGCCCTGTGTGACCACACCACTTGCAAAGCACTTGGCAAAGTTCTGGTTGAGAGAGAATTGTTTTATCAGTGAGGCAATAGTTTAAGCCCCCGGGGTCTAAACTGGACTTTAACAAATTTTATTATGCATGGTTTTCAGTGAACCTGACAAAACTCATTTAGACTGATTTTTTTTTTTGGCTCTTTCTCCATTAATTAGCTCAGATGAACCCATAATGAGTGGTATCTTAAGGATTACCTTCATGTTCTGCAAACTTCCTGAAAATCCCAACACACTCACTATGCTATAGAGAAATTTACAAATGACTCAGAATGTTTTCTTATTTTTCAGCATTCAGCATTCTTCCATTCGTCAGGATACCATGCAAAAGTAATCCGATTTTGTTCTTAGAAATACTTTTTGTTTTACATAATTCTAAATGTATACGTACAAGTAAAAACTAAGTAAAAGTGAAAAATTAATTTGTTTATTGACCCTTCTATACTGTTAATCATTGTTTTTATAACTTTCACATTCCACCATTCAACTTGTATTGTTGTATGTATAGGTGTGAATTATATTTATTTTGCAGACCAGTTTTCCATGTTAATCTTGGAATGCTGAAGAATTGGACTACTGTGCAGTCAGCTGTTCCTCTTTGTTCTTGCCAGACCAGCCCAGACAAGAGGATAGTTCACTCTATTAAGTAGAGGCAGGGCAAGGCTGTTTAGTTCTTATGAGGGCAGTTACAGCTAGAAAGCCAGACTATTTTCCCCAGCAGGAAGGTACTGCAAAGGAGCAGTATAGAGCTCTGTTTGGAGTTGGTTTCTGGGATGCTTTGGCCGTGGATCAGGGTTGGGTCCTGGGGAGGGGAGAAGAAATTAGTCAACAAGCTGACTCTCTTTGACTCAGTGTTCAGCAGGAAGTAGCTTCCTGGAGGCTGCCCGACTATCCTTTATAGGGTGCTTGAGAGGCATAAAGATGTGAATCTGGCCTTTATTTTGGCAGGTGGAAGCTTCCAAGTTTGGCAGTTTGACATCCATGCTGATTCTGCCATGGCTTGGCCCTACAGTATTTTATTTTACTGCTATTGGAAAGGTTCCCCCTCCCCCCAGAGCTATTGGCTACAGTTCATATCATGGGGAACTCTAGGAGAGTATAGAGTAGTAAGAGCTTCATTCCTATGGTCATATGTGGAGGTAGCACTGCAGCAGTTAAAGGGATACCTGCATAAAGCCTCAGAACTCCAGGTGGAAGGAGTTTGTTGAGGCATCGTGCCTATTGCTGAGAGCCAAGGTGACCGGGCAAATTTTGGCCCCCATAAACATTTTTATTTGCGCCAATTAACATGTGTACACTAGCCACCAGTTTGGCTTCAGTTTCTGAAAAACACTGTGATTCACCCCCTCCACCCCCACACACCGCCATCAGCTCTCCGCATCATCGAGATACATGGTGGAGAAAGTTTGGGCTGATCTCATGGTTCCAAATCTTGCGAGACCTGAAACCAAGATCAGCCTGAACTTCCACCACTGCACAGCTGAATCGTGCAGAGCCGATAGTAAGTTAAAGGGCCCCTTGTAGCTGTAGGGACCCAGGCAAATGCCCTGTCCCACACCTCCCCACCCTACAACCTCCTAACGCCAGCCCTGGATCCAACTTTCTGGTCACCTAGTCAAAGAAATTAACCAGATTTGTCTAACGAGACCTGCCCTTTAGTAAATCCATACTGCCTTGGATCCTGCAATCCATTGGATTCCAGAAATTTCACTGTCCTCTATTTTAGCAGTGTTTTCATTGATCTACTCACCAGAGAGGTCAGATAAGCAGGGTGAGTGAGCTTCAGGAGCTAGTAGTACATCCGCCTTATACCAGATTCTACCATATACCAGATTCCATCATAATAGGGTGGTTCTCCGTACTCATCCTAAATTCCTTCTGAAAGGGATTTTGTTATTTCCACCTTAATCAGTCGATTGTTCTGCCAACTTTTTTTCCAAGGCCTCACGCCCACAAAGGAGAAGCTGCATTTGGACATGTTGGACTGCAAGCGATCCTTGGCTTTCTACTTGGAGCGGACAATGCCCATCGGAAGGCCTTCCAACCTTTTGTTTCCTTTGACCCCAGAAAGCTAGGGGTCAAATTTGGTTGGCAGACTGCATTTCTTTGTCTTATGCCCAGGCAGGCCTGAGTCTTGATGGCTATGTGTCAGCTCACAATGTCAGAGCTATGGCGGTGTCAGTGACCAACTTACGCTCAGTCTCCATGGAAGAGAACTGCAGAGCTGCAATGTGGTCTTTGGTCCACACCGTCACATCTCACTATTGCCTGGTTGGTGATTCCCGATGTTACAGCAGCTTCAGCCAGTCTGTACTTCGGCATCTGTTTGGAGATTAGGATTCATCTCTCTCCTGCCTAGGTTCTTTCTATCAGTCCAGGCTTCCAAGAGAAGGGACTCTTGCCACTAATGTACATAGTTGTTTTTTTTAATTCTTTAGTTGAATATTGCCCCTTTTGGGCTTCTCAGTGGTCTCCTCTGTTTTCAGTAGCCTGTAGCTTGAGAGTCCCATACGTGAGAACTGACTTCCTGCTTTTCCATGGAGACAAGTTAGTTACTCATCTGTAGCAGATGTTCTCCATGGACAACATGAATAAGTCCTCCTAATCCTACCACTTCCTCCAAGAGTTGTTTTTTGCCACAGCTATGTTATCAGACTGAAGAAGATGGCTCCACAGCAGGAAAGGAAGCGCGCAGGCATGGTAGAGCCTCCCAGATGCTTCCAATGGAATCTGGGGAGTGTTCCCGCATGGGGCTCTGTTGGGGATGTCACTCATACGTGAGGATTTATTCCTGCTGTCCACAGAACACCTGCTACAGATGAGCAACTACCTTTTCCTCTCACAGCTAAAACGCTGTACAAGTTTCAGCAAAGCTGAAGCAGCATGATTCTCATAGTACTATTTTGTCATCAGCAGAATTGGTAACGTCTTTTGAAAAGGCTAGTGCCTCTACCTTCATGCAAACTCAACTAATTCCCAATATCAATAACTCAACAGGAGGGCAGTTGTCTTCATCCAGATTTAGTCTCTAGCCTTCATAGTGTAGAGACTGAGCAGCAACTAGTTTCTACTGTTGACTTAGCAGAGCCTATCCAACACATTCTGATAGCTACCAGGAAACCATCTACTAGACATACATGCTCAAGTGGAAAAAGATTTTCAGTCTGGTGTTTCACTAATGATCACAACCCTGTCATGTCCATCTTCTACTGTACTGTAGAATCTATACCATTTGTATCATCTAAGCCATTGGTTCTCAACCCAGTATTCTGGGACCCCTAGTCCAGTTGGGTTTTCAAGTATCCACAATGAATATGAATGAGAGAGATCTGTATACAATTGAAGCAGTGCATGCAAATCTATCTCATGGATATTGTGGCTATTCTGAAAAACCTGACTGGTCTTGGCGTCCTGGAGGACTGGGTTGAGAGCAACTGATCTAGGCCTTCAGATGTCCTCCATTAGACTACACCTCTGTGCTTTGGTTGCTTATCATGCTCTGGTGCTTCCAGCATCTGTCACTTATTGCTCAGTTCATGAAGGGTCATCTTCACTTAAAACTTCCACTGCAGGAGCCTTTGTACCTTGGAATCTTAACCTGGTGCTAACTTCACTTATGAAGCTATCCTTTGAACTACTGGATTCAACTGTTCTTGAGGTTTTCTTTTACCTAGAAAGTGCCCTTCTTACTAACTATTATGTAGGCTGAGAGAGTTGGTGAACCTCAGGCATGGGTTTATCATTTATAGGCCACCAAATCTGATCATCATAAGGTGGTTTTCTGAATGCATCCTAAGTTTTTTACCTAAGCTGATCGCACCTTTTCACATAAATGAAGAAATAGTACTTCCCATATTTTGTCCAAAATTGCATTCAAATCCATGTGAGAGAGCCCTACATACTCTAGACTGTAAACGACCTCTTACTACCTTAAAAGAACTGAATCATTTAGGAAGTTCACACAACTTTGCATTTCCTTTGATTCCAGCATATCTGGCATACCAGTCTTGAAAAGAACTTTAGCAGATTGGCTGGCGTCCTGTATCCAATTATGTTATGAACAAGGGGATGCTCCTCTTGGCTCCAAAGTAAAGTCTAACTTGCTAGATATGATCTGTAGAAGAGCTGCATGGTCCTCCCTTAATACTAATATTGTGCATAACTGGATCAAGCCTCTGCAAGGGACTGTCTTTACGCAAAGCTCAATAAATCCCAGGTGCCTGGTGAATGGGATTTCATACTCTTAACCTTAATTGCTGGTGCTGCCTCACTCCGCCATCGTGATCCTCTCTCTGCATGTAGGCTGAGCCGCATGGTGGGGGAAGTTTTCTGATGCGGTTTGAAGTCTCTTGAGCAAATCACGCTATCAGGAAACATCCTCCACTGCACAACTCAACCTACATACAGAGTCGATTGCGATAGAGGAGTGATACAACACTGGTTATTGCATTTTCAGTGCAACAATGTTGAGGCATACTGGGTAATTGCTGTGGGGGGGGGGAGGCACAATGAGAGAGACACACAGTGATGGCATGGGGAAAGGCAATGAGAGAGACACTGAGTGAGGGTGGGGGGAGCTGTGAGAGAGAGTGAAGGCAAAGTGTGGGAGCTGTTTTATTCTTTTTGCTTCACGTATTACTAGGCCATAGTAATATATGAAGCAAAACATATTGCCTCAGTTACAGCTTTTAGAAGGTCACTAATATGCTGCTGACGGTGTATTCACTGGGGTTAGTGGGGGGGGGGTGGAGAAGGGTGGATGCCTTCTGTTGGCACTATGTTGGTTTGTTAAGGGCCTAATTTATTAAGTTTTCTTTTCACACAGAAAATGGGAAAATAGTACAATACAGCTTTTGGAGGTAGGGGAGCACTGTGATGGAGGGAGGCTGGCCCCTAAATGTTTATGCTGGCTCCTAGATTCCAAGAAAATTTGTCAAGGCCTGACCTTAGGTCAAACTGTACTGGCCACTCTGTCCATCTGAACAGACACTTTATTAATGCAGGCTGCTCTTAAGACTGAAACAATATGAAAATAATGAGCAGCCCTAAGCTTGGCAGTCACTTATTTGTGTGCCTTATGCAGCGTTGCTCACCTTTAACAGGTGTTCATTGACAGCAAAATTAAGTCACATAGTCACTCCCATCTCCCTGAGTGTTGCCTATGTTCTTGAACTTTGGAACTAAATGAGGAGCTGAGGAGGCTGTTGTACATGCTCAGAATTTTATACTAAGTTCTGAACTATGGGAAAGCAGTTCTGTCCTGGTGGGTGACATGACCCACTTATGTGCCTTACCAATACTGTTGTCTATGGAAAAAGATCTTTTATGGGGGAGCAACATTGCTATCTCAAACTGTAGATAAACAAATCAAATTTCTTTATTTCCTTCTGATAACAGTGTATTAGTTGGATTCTTTGCAGTTCATTCGTAAGCAGGTTTGTAAGTAGGGATTTTTCTCTTGCATGGTTCTTTTCTTCTCTAGGCTTTTATTTTCTTTTTGCATAGCTGAAAACTTTATTGCTCAGTTTTTGATGAGCATGTCTGCAGATTTTGTTTTCCTGCAAAGTTATCTCTTGTTTATTGGCTAAACTCTATCTACAGTATTTTTAGTAGCTTGGGTAGGTACTATCAATTTCAGCTATATAAGAAGGTTAATCAGCACCTTCATTTTACTACTTGAATAAGAGCCAAAATTATTCACAGGTTAGAAGACCAATCATAAATATGTTGGTGTAGAGTTGATCTCAGACCACCTCATTTAGGAAGCAGGCCTTATGAGGTGACTTCATAAACTTTCTCCTCTGGAATTGGTTTCCTCCTGATATTCCAAATGCACTCACTGTTTTTGAAAAACTTAAAAACTCATTGTTTTGTGTTTTCAACTTACCCAGCAATAAATCTGTTTCTACCTTTGTCACTAGATGATTACTATGTTTTGTAAGGCGCTCTGAATAACAGTCTGTTCCCATACATTGAGTAATTTCTTACATAGCTGTTTTTTGCTATTGCTGCTTTATGATATGATACAAGTGCCACTGTTGGTCATAGCTCCTCAGTTTGGCAGTACCTTGAGTTGGATTTCATGTTGGTGTAGGTTGAAAGAATTATATTCATATGGGGAAAATTTAAATGCTTCTATTTTGAAGAGGAAAATGTTTTTGGTGGTTGTGTCTTTGAAGTTGCATATAAATGATGGATCTGTAACCACTATTGGAATTTTGTTGAACAATAAAGAGATGTGAACATAAAACAAAACTACTTTTGTGATACTAATTTTGGGCCAACTAGCATATTTCATTACCTAAGCTTTTTGAACCTTTTCAAAAGTTTCTTTTTGATTGAGCAATTGCACAGAAATGGAAGAACTTTGAATTAAATTGCAGTCTGCCTAGTTTTATGGCCATGTGTTAAAGCTAGAAAAACTAGGGCAAAAAGCGTATGCTGTATGGCCAGAAACAAAAAAAAAGGGGGAACAATGACAAAGTATTCACTTACAGATAATTAAGATGCATGATTCTCAGTCCTTTACAAGAATGTTCAGTCATGTATTTATGCATGCTTGTATTATTTTGCATTGGAATCTAGTAATGTCTTTTTAATAGTGCTTACATAAATATTTTTCTAATAGAATAAAAAGTCATAGAAAATGTGGCTGGTTGAAAAACAGCATGCCAGGCTATTGCTGTTTAGGTTTGTAGCCTGAGAAGCGGACCTTCCCTATAAGGCTAAAGTACTCCCTTTAGAGGCTGGACTTCGTCTGCCATGCATTCCCACCATGACAGACTATGCAAACTGAAGCTTAGTATTGTAACTTGCTTCAGCTATATGAAACTTAATCCCTAGGAAAGCTTTTATTATTCCTTCCCCCCCCCCCCCTTTATTGCAAAGTTGACGTATAGTGTAGAATCTTGGTAGCAGAAGATTTAATGATTTCTGAAGATCGTGAGGCACACTGAAATTCATTCTCGTTAGAATGCAAGGAAGAACAACTAATAAAAGCATAAAGAAAGAACTTGTGATTGAGTCTCCGCAGCAGTACAAGGATGTTGGTCATACTGAGTTGGAAGCAGATACTCCATTTCTCAAGCTGGTAAGGATGTAGAAGCCTAATGTTGAATCTCTTTCGCATGTTAGTTTGTCTGGGAGACAGCTTTCCAAGTAAAAAAAAAAAAGTACTTTTCCTTTTGGCTTTGATGCAAAATGTTGCATGATTTTTTTGATGTTTGACTGAAGTATCTTTGTAAATTGATGATGTGGAGAGTACTGTGTATGAGATGACATGTCAATTGTCCCCATGTCTGTCAGATATGTATTGCCGTCCTTGCTTTGATTAAATTGCTTTTGTTCAACTGGTTTTGTGTAGGCTTTCTGTTTAAGTGCACGTAAGTTTTAATGCTGGTATGAAATTTTCAGAATAAAGTTACATATGAGGCCAAAATCATCGCTCATTGTTTAAACTACTGATTTTTCAGTTTAAATTCATTTTCTAATGCTCTTTGAATAGCATTTTACAGAGATTGTGTGGAATTTTCTTCCTTCAGTTTTGGCTTAAAAGTTCAGTTGCACTATAAGCTCATTCAAAATTGCTACCCAGGGTAAGTTTAGCCATTTTACACTTCCCTGCTCCCTTCTCACCTCATCTAGCTATTGTTGCAACAGTGTACGTCTACTTCAGGAGCCTGGTGAATGTGGATGCTAAATCTAGCCATGTAGTGTCTCTATTTTGCGATGGCTGAGACACTTTCCCTCCAGGGATTAAATACTCCCTCTGCAGCATTCAGACCTCTAGCCATTCCCAAAATGCAGTGGCTAAGCTTGGAGATACTGCGAGCATGCAGGCAATGTATGTCTCAGATTTTGTGCCTTTACAATTTGTGGTACTTGTTGCTTTTTGTATCACTGTTCGATTTAGCTATGTCTAATCTGGTGAGCACTAGAACTAAAACACTTGTCCGCAGTTTGATGGAGGCATGCAACAGAGTTCTGTTGATTTGAGCAGACTATATGTCAGGCAGTATCCCTTTTACCTAAAGCGCCCTTATTAACTATGTGGTGTAGGTGTGGAAATGGAGCCTAAATACATTGCAACAACAAAAACAAACAAACAAACCCACAACTGTAAAGCTCTGCTGAATTAACAAGATGAAAAAAATATTTAGCTATCAATTGCACTTAAAATGACTTTACTCCTTTATTCTCCCAAGAAGGTTTAGTTATTTTCATTTTTAATTGGATTTGGTATTTTAAATGGAGAATTTCTTAAAGTTCTAATGCCCTTGATATGCGGCAGTCTATAAAGTGGTTAATATTAAGTATATTTTAATGGCATTCAGAACAAATTATAAGGCTATTCCAGAGTACAGCATACACAGACATTACAGGAATGCCAAGAAAAAAAGAATCCTGTAACAGAGGATAGGCAGAAAAAGTAAAATTGATTATTAGACCAAATACCAGTTTGAGTGCTGGATGTTTATTGCAGAAAAGACCCAGTTAGGCTCATTGCTTATGCACACGTTTTTCTGCATTTAGGGGCTCTGCTTTGTTTTTGTGTGAACAAGGCAACAGAATGGTGGTTATAAATGTTTTGCTGTTGTAGTGTCTGTTCAATTGCATGTATCCCCTGATGAATTCGAAATAATATAGGCAAGTTTGTTACAAATGGTCCAGCTGCCAAACTTCATTTAAAAAAAGCAGTAAAAGACCATATAGCCTATTTACTCTGTACAGACCAGTGCTGGCCCAACCACTAGGCACTAAAGAGTAGTTAGTCCAAAGCAAAGCAATGGTTTCTAGTAGCAATGCAAACTTGTCATCAATGCATACCTTTACCTGTAGGAAGAATGGGCAATATGCAAATAGCAACAAATCAGTGAAATAGCACATTGCACCTTGGAAAGGGAAGAATAAAAGGACCTCAGACTGTCCGAATTCTTGAGAACTCCGACCCAGAGGGTTAGCGACCATCCTCATGGGTCAAGGTGCGCTTTACTAAAGTTGCCAGCAGTTTCACCTGTATATCATGGTGAAAACCAATACATTATTGCCTCAATGGGAAGATGCTTCAAATTACAGGTCGATAGAACACTTGCCTAGAGGGCAGCCCAAGCTCATTTAGGCAATAATGTTAGTTTTCACCATGAACTGCTGGCAACTTTAATGCCGTGCACCCTATGAATAACAAGACACTCCTGATGCAGCAGATTTTCTGAGAAACGCTAGCCATGTTGAATGTACTAAATGCTGGAAAATAACAAGTTGGGTTGAATGTGTCAGCATGTATAGTGGAATTAGTAAAAATTAGTGAAAATGTATACGAATGAGAATGATGTAGTTATAACACTATATTATAATATTGAATAGGGCTTTTTTTGGACCCATGAAGAGTGATCCTTTACCTCCTGACAGCTCTTTGAAGGAGTGTCTGGGTTGGAGTGGACAGACTGAGGTTCTTTTTTCCCCCCTTTCCAAGGTGCAGCATGCTATTTCAGTGCTTTGTTGTGAGATTGATTTTATTTATCCCCATGAGTGTCGTGTGATAGGTTATCTGCATATTGCTACCAATTTACCCTCTTAAGTAGCTTTTCAAAATCTCCCTCGTTAGGTGTATATTTATAAAATAAATTTTAATGTTTAAAAGTGTTATGTTCAAATATGCATTATTATAGGATTGTTCAAAATTTAGCTTGTGTGTGCTGGGGTCTAAAAGCTAATTGCAAGGGTGTGCAAAGCTGAAGTTTCATCTAGGGTGCCCTTCTTGCAACGGCCCTGATACAGCCCCTTCTACCTCAGAGATTCTCTGTACTTGTCCCATGCTTTTTTGAATTCTGATGCTGTCGACTCCTCCACAACCACTGGGAGGTTGTGCTGCATGCCCATTTACCCCTTTTGTAAATACATATTGCCTAAGATTATCCCCGAGTTTGCACTCTTTCTCCCTTTTCCTGTGGATCCTCATTCCAGAGTCGTCTTGTCATTGAAAAAGGCCTGATTCTTGTATATCTATACCCTGGACTTATGTAAATCTGTTTCCCCATCATGCCTTTCTTTCATAGTATACATGTTTAGCTCTTTACTTCCATATAGTGTGATGGCTAATGACTATATCAGTAGCCAGTCTTATTCTCACTTTTGTCTCTGCTGATGGAGAAGTCTTCCTGATAGATGTGCTAGAGAAGAGGTCTGCCTGAAATTCTTTGTGCCATGCTTTAAATGTGCACTTTAAAATTTGCTGCTCTTTCATTCTGGGGCCTTGTAACCATAGGTGCCAGCTCTATGGGTGCTTGAGCACCTGCAATTTTGAGCAAACCTTTCCATTGTGTTGAGGGAATGGTAACTTATGTTGAGTTTAACACCCCAATTCTGAAAATTAGTTCCTGTGTTGGCAACCATCTATAATTCTGCAGAGCTCCCAGTGTGACCCTTAAACCATTACCTTTTATTTATTTTTTAAAGAACTTTACAATCAGTAGAACTTTGTTATAATGGCTCTTCCGTACTTGATTAGCTGTAACATGACGTATTGAGTGACAGAACTGTGTTCTGAGAACCTAATAACTCACTGGTTTGCTCAAAGCAGCAAGTTTGTCTTTATGTAACACAGGTTTTCTTTAACTAAGATAAAACAAGACTGAGGCATCAAGGACCACTGAATTTACCTTTCCTTAAGCCTAAACATCCCCATCTTGGAGAGTTAGGAGGGCCCTTAATAATTCACTGGGCTACAATTTTTTTAAAAGTTGTCTGCTTCAGAGACCAAATTTGCCCATTCTTATGGATTTTGATGAGCTGAATTAAAAAATGACATCAAAACAGCTGATTGGCTACTGCTTCCGAGATATCTACGCTTATCCATTTTATTTATTTTATTTATTTATTTAACAGTATTTCTATACCACCTTCTCCTTCAATCAAGGCGGTCTCACAGGAAACAATCATAAGTGTTCATGTGCTCTCATGCAGTGATGCGTGTTGTGTGTTTGAGGTGGTGTTCATTTGATTTAATTTACTCTTTCTACAATGTGCGCTATTATACATTTTGAGCTATTATACATTCTTATATACAAGGGTCAGGGTGTGGGTAGGTCCGTTGTTCTTGCTTGATTAGTATGTCATGTGACGTGTCCATAGTGTTCAATGAATATAGTTGTCTTCAGCTGTTTGCGAAAGTCTTTGAGGTCTGTCGTTAGTCTTAGCTCGTCTGGGAGGGTGTTTCAGATTGTTGGGGCGGTGTTCCAGATTGTTGTTTACGTGTATATATAGCGTGTGGTAGAGTTTTAATCACAAATTATTATAAACCTAGGTTTTTTCATGTGTGTGTTTGCCATGTATATGACTTTGATAATATTTCACCTGCCATCTTTGTTTAAAAGTTTAAAAATCAGCCGAAGGATTATTTAGATAACATTTATCAGTTAGTATGAAACAGAAAGCAAGAAATAACTATGGTATGCATTAGTATTCATTTTGGACTTTATTCAGTGTCTACTCGGTGTTTCTTGGCTTGTCTCTTGTATTCTGTAAATGGAGTATCTCTTGTCACTGTCCAGCAATAGTCTGCAAGCATTGACGGGCTCCATTTGCCTTTATCTTTTTTCCATCACTGCAATGTCCTGATGAAATCGCTCGCCATGCTCATTGCTCACTACTCTGCAGTTTGCTGGAAAACAAATAAAGATGAGCATGCAAAAAAAATGTATTTTTAGTGACATGTTGCTGCCAAGACTTTTGTATAGGAACATACAAACATAGGCCATGTGGGCTTTTTCAGCCATCATGTTTCTATCTAGTCTGCCCTTCCATAGTAACCATTACAACAGTCCCCTTTTTTCCTTTTGAGATCCTCTGTATTTGTCCCATGCTTTTTTGAATTCAGATACTGTCCTTATCTCTACCACCTCCACTGGGAGACTATTTTACGCATCTACCACTCTTTCCGTAAAGAAATATTTCCGTATATTATTCCTGAGTCTATCCCCTTTCACCCTCATCCTATGTCCCTTGATAGCAGAGCTTGCTTTCAATTGAAAGAGGCTCTCCTCCTGTGCATTTATGCCACGGAGGTACTTAAATGTCTGTCATCACCTCTATCCTGCCTTTCCTCTAAAGTATACATATTAAGATCCTTAAGTCTGTCCTCATATGCTTTATAACGAAGACCACTAACCATTTTAGTAGAAACCCTCTGCAACGATTCCATTGAGGAGTTTTTCTACCAACTCCCTATAGTTGTTTGGCTTTTTGTTTCTGAGAAAACTTATTGCCTGGAAGGCTTTCCATGCTGTCTTTTCTTTGCCACATATAGTGCCACTGTTAAAGGCATCATCTTGAAGTTCACGAATCTGAGGACCAACAAACACCTTTATTTTAGCTTCGGAAATTTCCTGCTGAGATATTTGAAAGCTGATTTTGTTTTGTCCATGGCCTTGACAACATTTGTCATTAGACCCAGCTTAATATGTAAGGGTGGTAACAAAATCTTCCTTGATTGAACAAGTGGTGGATGCTGCACACTTTTCTTTCTAGGCTCCAATGGCTGTCGAAGTGGCCAATCTCTCTTGATGTGGGAATCTTTTGCACTACTATCCCATTCACAGAGAAAATAGCAGTACTTCGTGTATTGAGGCTGCAGAGCAAGCAACAGAGCAGTGACTTTCAAATCACCACAAAGCTGCTACTGATGTTGGTCATAGTGTATGCATCTCGACAGCTGGTTTATATTGTCATAAACTTCCTTCATATGGACTGTGTAACTAACTGGAATCTATGGCAAAACATTACCATTATGCAAGAAAGCAGCTTTAAGACTTGTCTTCGATGAGACCATTGATGTTGCAGGCTACAAGATCACCTTCCATGAAGAAGAATGTAACCAGATTCTTTTGATGTTCATGGAACATGGAAACCCTGACATCACCTGACAGAAGATTCCACTGCTGTAGTCTGGAGACCAACAGCTCTGCCTTACTCTTAGGTAGTTCCAAATCCCTGAGAAGATAATTCAGTTCACCTTGTGTTATGACATGTGGTTCAGAGGAGGAGGATGGCAGAAAATCTGGGTCATGTGGCATTGATAGTTGAGAACAGAAGTTTCATCTCCTTCCCCTTCCTCTTCCTCGTCTGACTCAAGTGAAAATGATTCTGGAGCATCAGGAACCAGCAGCCCTCCTTGTGGGGTTCGACAAACCTTTCCCAACAGGGGGCATCATGCGGAAGTAACAATTGCTGATATGATATGTCGGCTCTCTCCAAATCATTGGCACCTCAAAAGGCATAGATTTTATTTTTCTGTTCAATCACTGATGATTTGTTGCACAAGTGTTGCAGCATAAGTGTGGGGCCCAGCTCTTGTCCTGATCTCCAGTTTTGCAGCCAAAGTAAAGATGGTAGGCTTTCTTAGTCAAAGCAGTTATACTGTGTTTTGGTGATGCAAAAGTCACTTCACCCCAAATGAAGCAGAAGTGATTTGCATTGTTCAAACAATTATGAGGTATCTCTCACTTTGGCTGAACGGAAAAAATCAAGCACTAAAAAGACTGGTCTACAGCCAAAATACTACTGACTCATCATGTTCTTTTAAAAAATGTTGTGCAATTTGTTCTGCAGAGTGATGTAATTAAGCTGAGTTAGGATTTCATCATCTATGACTTCTAGAAATAACATGATGCAAATCATATTATGTATGATGCAATAGTACCTTCAAATTGCATCATTCATTAATTGTTTTGCCTGAAAAGCAAGTACTCTCCAAACAAAAGCATTGATTTATCACAAATATAATTGAAGATGTGCATGTATTTTAGTAATTTGTTTTAAATTGAGATCCCTTCCCATTATAACTCACATATCCTTAGCACTTCCGAAGTAGAGGTCGTATGTACTGACCTAGTAGTGTAAATTGAAAACTAGAGCCAATAAACAATTTTAAGCATCATTTCCATTCTCCGAGATCCAGACTTAGTAAAGTGAGACTCAGTTTATTTCGGAAGCATTTTGGCTGTAGTCTAATGCCTGCTCCTGTCTAGCAACAACAGGGCTGCTGGGATTCTTAGTGCAAACTGCCTGAAATTTTAAGAACAGTTGTTTGAGTAATGCTGTAGTCTCTGAACACCTGGTCAGGCTATCTGACAGTTTAAATTAAGGATGTGGGAGCACAGCTGAAAAGGACGTTTTGGTAGGCAGCATGACAGGACAGCCTTTTGGTTGAATTTATTATGCTGGATAACAAAATAACATGTGCAGCAGTTTAGAATACTGCAGAGGAAAATGATCTGCATGCCTTTCCTTATGTGTTTAAATACAATTGTTAAAATGTTGAGTAATAGTTGCAGTCTCTAGCATATATTAGCAGGGGTGTATAAAGTTATTGGATAGGTTGACCTGAAGCAATAATTTTGACTTTTAGTTCTCTCTTTTTTAAATCTCAACATGTATAAATAACTAAAGTAAACCACAAAAGGTCCATATTTATTCTTTCCAAGATATTGGGGATGTTAAAAAAAATAAAAAAAAAATTATTTATTTACATTCTCTTATATACTGCGCTATTCTGCATCAGTGCGGTTTACATTGAACAAACTGAAATTACATTGAACAGGGCATTATAACTTGGAGATAACTATTTTACAGGGAACATGGGCTATGGAGGGTTAAGTGGCTTGCCCAAGACCACAAGGAGCATATATATATATGTATATATATATATATGTAAGGGATCAATGCCTATCTGCAAAATAACTTCCTGCAAATTTGATGGAACTGGATCAAATTTGCCATGGGGGAAAATCTGGTGAAGACACAGTGAGATTCAACATGGGACAAAGCAGACTGAGATTCCAGAGAAATAACTCCCCTAAAATGGCCTAGTACATTATAAAATTATTAAAAACGTTTTGGTGAAAATTGGGTATTATAAAAGTATTTTTTAATATATTAAAAATAGTAATTTATAAGAGAACCTGGAGTTTTTTAGGCCGATGTTGGCTAGCTTTCTTTAAGAGTGGTTTTGGAGATCTGGAGCATTTGAACTATTGTAGGTGTATGGATTAATTGGTGAAGATATGGTCTGGGAGTGTATTAGTGGTGTTTGATAATACTTTACTCTGTGTGGTTTTTGGTTTTATAGTGCATTTCTATAGGAGAAGCAGTTCCAGCTGCTGCTACATAGAAACTTTGATACACTGAACCATAGCAGTTAGGGAATTACTTTTTAACTACCTCCTGTGTCCTCTGTTCTCCCAGTCAGGCATACAAACACACCCATCCACCCATGCACTCATACAAATATACATGCAGATGCAAACGAATGTCTACACATACACAGACTGGAAATAATTTCATGAGGCATGCTCCTTGTGCTTTCCCCACTAAGCATCCTTCACTGCTTTTCAACTATTCCTGATGGGTTGGTTTTTATGATTAAGATGTGTATTTCATTTTCTTGTCTGTAAGTTTCTGCTGTGAAACCTAGAGACTAATCTGTGCAGCTTTCTTAACGGTTGCTATATATGGTAACACACAGTGACTTAAATGCATAATTTACTACTAGTTGCTATTTGCATGGAGAAGCACGGCGATACCTGTTTAGGGATAGACTGTGGCACCCTGTGGTTCTTTATCTTTATTTATCGCTTGATATACTGCCCAAGTGTATGTGTCAGGGCGGCGTACAATAAAATCCATTGGAAAGTAGAAAAAGAAAGGAACGCCATTGTTTAGACAGGACAGAGGGGGACAGGAAGAGACAGAAGAGAACAGTTAGGCAGGGTAAAGGAGGGTGGAGTAGAGGCCTGGGGGGGGGGGGGGGGGGGAACTGGTGGAGTGTGGCAGCCTTAAGGATCCGGGAGGTCAAATGCTTGCTGAAAGAGGTGGGTTTTGAGTGAACTCTTGAAGTGTGTAGATAAGAAAGTAATTTTATAATGTCATCTAGATATGAAGTCAGAGTAGGTGCCGTCTCTGTATAGAAATTTCCTTGTCCTGCTAGACCAGTCCAGACTTCTGGGTTATGCTCCCTTGACAGCAAGAGAAGGTAGATTTGAACAACTTTCAGTGATGTCATCACGAGGTATATCTGCTGGAAAAGGACTGAGAGAAGCCATTATTTGTCTCTAGCAAGTGGCAAGATATGTGGACTGCTGCATCAATACAGAAAGGCTTGGCTCCTCTGGCCCAGACTTATGGTCCTGTGGCCTGTGTGCAGTCCGATAGGCTCAATGTTGCTTGGAGCTCAGGTATGCCTCTGTCTCCTAGAGCCACCAGTGACTCTATGCCCAGTGCCATTTCAATGGGTTCCAGCATTGGTGAGCCATAGAGCAGACAGGAGGACCCCTGAGTGAGATGGCGCATTTGGGCCCATACCCCTTCCCTCTTGCTGTCCTATATCTATTTGCTGATTTATTTTTTGTATATTTTTTTCTTTCCCCATTGATTTCAGTGGGGATGTCTATTGCTTGCAGTAAACAGCTATAAATTAACAAAAATAAAGCCCAAAAACTCCAGCAGCTAGGCCTCTCAGACTTGCATGGGTGTCTGGGGCCTCCCTTCTTTCAGGATTCCTTGGTTGGCCTGGCAGGTATGGAAATCTCTTTTGGAGATCCTTTATCACCATGGTTCTTGTCAGTGTTCTAGCAGGCTTTTTAAAATTGTACTCTTGCTGTACTTCATCATAGCCTGATGTATCCTGGACCTTTAGTGTCTGTTTTTCCCCCCGCAGCTGCAGTTATTTGCTCTGGGTACTATAGGATTGCCTCGGGGCTTCATCTTCAATCTGTGTACTTCAAAATACGCACGCTCAGACACCTACGTCCCCTACTAGACCACGAAGACTTCAGAACCATCTACCAAGCTCTGATACTATCGCATTTCGACTTCGCCAACTCCATTCTACAAGGACTCCCACAATCCACCGTAAGCTCCTTACAGCTTGCCATGAACACCGCTGCCAGGGTTCTTCTAGGAGTGCCCAAAAATGAACACATCACACCTATCCTCAAACAGCTCCATTGGCTGCCTATACACGGAAGACTTACATTCAAAACCCTTATTCTGACTTTTAAGGCCATAAATGGTTTATCGTCCACATCACTTTCTAAACTCATCCAAACTGTCCCATCAAACAGAAATAGGAGACAGGCAGCATTAAACTCACTAACAACCCCAAAGGCTATAACATGCAGCCTATCAACGTCAAACAGAGCTTTCATGTTTAGCGCACCAAAATGCTGGAATTCTCTCACACCTGATCTCCGCGCCATAACCGACCTAACCCAGTTCAGAAAGGCCCTTAAACTGCACCTTTTCATCAAATACTACCCCACATGAAGCGTAACATAATAGCCCCACCCTAATACAATCCACATGAAGCGTAACATAATAGCCCCACCCTAATACAATCCACAGTCTCTCTCCTTGTTCCAAGCATTCCTGCTAATTTTATGTAAATAGTTTGAGCATGTTATCTAGTTAATAGATTATATACTCCATGTAAATAGTTCTCCCATGTTATCCAAGTTGATACTCCTGTTATATGTAATACCAAACAGCCTGTTGTTCTGGTTTCTTTGTTATCTGTAAACCGCGCTGATGTCAAAGAGTGCGGTATATAAGAAGTTGAAATAAATAAAATAAATCTTGTAGCATCTTCAGGATGCTCCATAGGGGATGCGTGGGGCCTGATGCCATGATGTTTAATACCTTTGCTGCATGTTTCCCCCCCCCCCCCCCCGTTTTTTTTTCTGCTGGTGGGCTCTGAAACCTTTTCTAGGATGCCATCGTCCCTACTTAAGAACACGAGAGATGCCATACTGGGTCAGACCAAGGTCCGTCAATCCCAGTATCCTATTTACAACAGTGGCCAATCTAGGACACCAGTACCTAGCAGTTTCCCCAAAAGACACAGGTTCCACAATGCTTGTATCTGGTCAAACAGTGGATTTCCCGGGTCCACTTTAATGATTAATTGACCTTTCCTCCAGGAACTTGTCCAAACCTTTTTTTTAAACCCAGCTATACTAACAGCTTTTACTACATCCTCTAGTAATGAATTCCAGAGTTTGATTATGCGTTTTATTAGTCTTAAATAGGTTACACTGTAGCTTCATTGCATGTCCCATAGTCTCTCTCTTTATTTATTTATTTATTTAACAGCTTTTATATACCGCGTTCTTTATTATCAGTGCGGTTTACAATTAACAATTCTTGCTCAATTCAGTCGAAACTGTTTTGTGCTTACATTTTAACAGGATATGTAACTTGGAGCATTAACTGGGTAAACTATTTACATATTAGACATAAAATATGGTATTCCATCATTGATCTAATATATACACCTCCAGTTGGTATTGTTGCGCATACCAATGGATAGTTCTGCTATTAAGTCTGTCCTAATTTGTTTGTGTAGTGTCAAACGCTGCTTGAAAGGATTGGGGTGTGTTAAGTGGGGAGGGGTTGTTTGGTTGCGAGACGTATAGGAAGAATAGGTGATGTATGATTGCCTTCCTGAATTGTGTAAGGTCTCTGATCGATCTTATTTTCGATGGGAGGTTATTCCAGCACTTTGGGGCGTAGAAGGCGAATGCCTATATTTTGATGGAGTAAACAATTGATCTACGTTTATCCGTTTCACTCCATTCATTAATTTATAGACCTCTATCATATCTCCCCTTAGCCGTCTCTCTTCCAGGTTGAAGAGTCCTAACCTTTATAGCCTCTCCTCATAGGGGTAACCTTCCATCCCCTTTACCATTTTGGTGGCTCTTCTCTGTACCTTTTCTAATAACGCTATATCCTTTTTAAGATATGGCGACCAGAATTGCACACAATATTCAAGGTGCGGTCGCACCACGGAACGATACAGAGGCATTATAATAGCCATTGTTTTAATCTCCATTCCTTTCCTTATGATTATAGCATTCTTCGTGCTTTTTTGGCTGCCGCTGCACTCTGGGCAGAGGGTTTCAACATGTTCGCCACAGTGATGCCTAAATCTTTTTCCTGGGTGGTGGTTCCTAATATGGAACATTGCATCGTGTAACCATAGTTTGGGTTCTTTCCTAGGTGCATAACTTTGCACTTGTCCACATTAAATTTCATCTGCCATTTGAACATCCAATCTTCCAGTTAAGATTCTCTTGCAATTTTTCGCAATCCTATTGGGCTTTAACAACTTTGAATAATTTTGTGTTATCTGCAAATTTTATTATCCAGGCTGGAAACTCACCTGTTCGCTGCTGCTTTTGGATCTTGACTCACCTGATCTCCTTGTTTTTTTTCCCTTTCCCTCTTATTTTATCCTTGTCTACACCTTCTATGTTGTCTGTCTTGACTAGATTGTAAGCTCTGATGAGCAGGGAATGTCTTAATGTCTGTGCAGTACTGCACATGACTTGTAGCGCTATACAAATACTCAGTAGTAGTAGTAGTCACATTTGCAGGTCATTTACGAATATGTTAAAAAGCAGCAGACCCAGCACAGATCCCTGGGGTACTCTACTATTCACCTTTCTCCATTGGGAAAATTGGCCAGTTAGCCCTACCCTCTGCTTTCTATCTTTTAACCAGTTCCTGATCCACAATAGTACACAGCCTCCGATCCCATGACTTTTTAATTTCACCAAGAGTCTCTCAAAGGGGACCTTATTAAAGACTTTCTGAAAATCCAGATACAGTATATCAACCGACTTACCTTTGTCTACGTGTTTATTCATACCTTCAAAAAAACATGACAGGTTAATAAGACACGACCTTCCTTGTCTAAAGCCATGTTGGCTGTCTCCTATTAAGCTATCGCTATCTGTATGTTAAGTAATTTTGTTCTTTATAATAGTTTCTACCATTTTTGACAGTACTGACATCAAGCTCACCGGTCTGTGGTTTCCCAGATCACCCGTGGAACTCTTTTTAAAAACTGGCATTACATTGGCCATCCTCCAATCTTCAGGTATTACAGATGATTTTAATGATAGATCACAAATTACTAATAGTAGGTCTACAATCTCATATTTCATTTCTTTCAACACCCTCTGATGTATACCATCTGGTCCAGGTGATTTGCTACTCTTCTGTTTATCAAATAGTTGTAATACATCTTCCTGGTGTGTGAATATTTCTTTCTGTTCTTCTGCGGCTTCACCTTTAAATACCATATCAGTCATGGGTAACATCCCTACATCTTCCTCAGTAAAGACCAAAGCAAAGAATTCATTCAGTCTCTCCGCTATGGTCTTATCTCCTCTTAGTGCCCCTGTTGTTCCTCTATCATCTAATGGTCCAACTGACACTCACAGGTTTTTTGCTACGAATGTACTTGAAAAAGTCTTTATTACGCGTTTTTGCTTCCACAGCAAGCTTCATCTCAGTCTCTTTGCCTGCCTTATCAATGCCTTGCATCTTACTTGCCAGTGCTTATGTTTCCAGTTTTTGTCATTTGGCTCCTTTTTCCACTTCCTGAAAGATGCTTTCCTTATCACTCCAGTCCAGTCCCTTTACTTCTGGGTTGCATAACCCTTCCAGCAGCTTGGAGGCTGAGCCCATCCTTCTTGAGGATGGTGCGGTATAAATACCACTGGCACCACCCACAGATCCCAGTATTCTCAGCCTCCAAGCAGCTGGAGGGTTCCGTAAGCCAAGAGCTTACTGGAGTCTTCTGTTTTAATTTCCCTGTTAGTTCAAGTTAATTTCAATTTAATTTTTAATTTATTTAGCTTTATTTAGCCTTACTTTCTTGCATTTGATTTGGGTATCCACATTAGCCTCTGCACCTTTAAATTTTCTTATCCCCTTTCTCCCTCCCCCCCCCCCCCCCTGTCCGTTGCCAAGCTCCACAGAGGAGGAGGTTTACCGGCAGCAATGAGGAGGATCGCGAAGGCTCCTCTCTCCTTCCAGGTCGGCCGGCTCCCCGCAGACCTACTCATAGGCCTGTCCTGCCTCGTGCCGAAGCCCTCCGGTGGCTGAGCGCTTGAGGCAGCAACGCGTGGCTCCCTCACATCCTTCGTCTTCGCGGATCAGCACTGGGAGCCTCGGGTTTTAAAGCCTGCTCCGGAGCCCGGTTCCTCCGCCGATCAGGCTTCGGCGGTGTGAATTTGTTTGGCGGCGAGAGCAGAGCCACCGACTGCCGGATAGGACTCCACGTGGCTGCGGCCTACCACGTGTGAGCCTCCGGAGTGCTTCTGTCTTCCGCGGAGCATCGCAGTGTAGGAGCAACAAAACCGCAAGTACTGGGAAGCGATTTAGTGACTGATTTCTTCCTATTTGGATGCTTGTCTTTAATTTAATTTCTTTCTTTCATTTCTTTCTTTATTTCCTTGCTGGGTTAGTTAATAGTTTGGGGGTTGATGAGGGCACTATTGTGTTTATTACCTAGAGGCCTCTCTCTTTATTCCCATTGGGATTGAGGGCATCTTTGAAAGTATATTTTATTGTAAAGTTGCATACTGTTTATCAGGCAGAAAACTTGCCTTTGAAGTGGACATGACTGGCAAACCACAGTGCCCGTCTTGTGGCACTTGTAGAGGCACTGACTCAGAATCAGGAATCTGCAGGGGTTGTGCTGCAGAGGCTGCTTCGGTGGAACAAGGTATTCAATTGTCCATGTCCCAAACTACTCAGGGGTCAGGGGACCTTTTGGAGGGGGTAAGGTTCTCCCATCCTCCCCCCCTTCTACCCCGGTTTTGCCGGTCTCTTCTCTTCCCCCCCCCCCCCCCCCCCCTGCAGTGGAGGAGGAGAGTACTGGGGACCCGTTCTCCTCCGAATTTGTTCTTTTGCTGCACAAGGCCTATTGTTTGTGCAAGCAGGGGCTTGAAGCTGGTGAGTCGAGCGTGGTGAAGGGGAGTGAGGGGTCCAGACCATGGAAGACAAGCTCCCAGGACTCAGATGTCCCTCTCAAGCGCGCAAGGCTGGTGAGTGAGGAGCCTCTCACATCCTTTTCGCAGGATACTCCGGAAGAGGAGGTCTCGGACAAGGATTTAGGTGAGGATGGGGAGGAGCTTGAAGAGGGAGAGATTCCAGCGCAGGATCAATCCCGCATAGTACATGTTTTTAGGCGAGAGGAGCTCCCAGCGCTGATTAATGAGTCCCTCAAGGTACTCAATGTGACTTCGGACGTTCCAACAGAGGAGGAAGCGTTGGAAGATCCTTTAATCCAAGCTGTGAGGAAGTCTCAAAAGGTCTTTCCTGTTCACAGGGTGGTGCGTCAGATGATCCAGGAGGAATGGGATCAACCAGAATCAAGTTTGAGGGGAGTACGTTCTATGTCACGGCTGTACCCTTTGCCAGAACTGGATAAAGAACTGCTGAGGTCTCCCAGGGTGGATGCAGCGGTATCTGCAGTGACAAAGAAGACGACTATTCCGGTCGAGGGTAGCGCGGCTTTGAGGGACTCTCAAGATAGAAAATTGGACACACTGCTGAAGCAAGCCTTTGATGTTAGTGCTCTTGCCTTACAGGCCTCAGTTTCGGGGGCTTGGGTGGCTCGGGCCTGTTTCAGGTGGTCCCAGCAACTTCAACTAGCGGAGGGTTCCTCAGGGGATGCCCAATCTATTTCAGCTAGGTTGGAGTCCGGGGCTGCCTACCTGGCGGATAGCCAGTAAGACCTCATCAGGAGCCTAGCTAAGAACATGGCCTCTGTGGTAGCAGCTAGGCGATATTTATGGCTCCGTAATTGGGCAGCAGATGCCTCCTCAAAGGCACGCCTGAGTCGTCTCCCCTTTAAGGGGAAGCTACTATTTGGTGAAGACCTAGATAAGTTGGTAAAAGACCTTGGCGAATCTAAGGGAGGCAGACTCCCGGAGGACAGACCAAAACAAGTTCGCTCTCTAGCTCCAGTGCGCAATCAGCCAAGGGATCCCCGGAGATTTCGTCCAGCCAGATCAAACTCCTTCTCTAGGGGCTGTTTCCCTTTGAGGGGTCAAAACTTCAGAGGGTTTTGGGGGGGCAGGGAGAGGCTTTGGGACCTCCTCCTCCTCCGCGGGACCTAGAAAACCTCAATGACAAACCGGGGGTCCAGGAGGGTGGCCTGCTGGTGGGGGGCCGTTTAAGGCAGTTTCTTCCTGTTTGGTCCCGGGTCACGTCCGATCAATGGGTCCTGGAGGTGATCCGAGAGGGTTATGCTCTCGAATTTGCAAAGCAAATACTTCCAGCCTTTATTCAGTCTCCCTGCGGTTCTCCAGTAAAGAGGGCGGCGATAGAGGCAACTCTTTCACGGCTCATAGCGCTCGGAGCTGTGGTCCCTGTTCCGCCAGACCAATGCGGTTCCGGTCGGTACTCGATTTATTTTGTGGTACCAAAGAAGGAAGGCTCCTAACGCCCGATCCTGGATCTAAAGCAAGTCAATCGCTGTCTCAAAGTGCCTCATTTCCGGATGGAAACTCTAAGATCGGTCATCGTGGCTGTAAGGAGCGGGGAGTTCCTGACTTCATTGGATTTGACGGAAGCCTGTTTGCATATACCGGTCAGAAAGTCCCGTCAACAGTTCCTGAGATTCGCGGTGCCAAGAGGTCATTTTCAATTCCAGGCTCTGCCCTTCGATCTAGCTACGGCTCCAAGGACTTTCACCAAGGTGATGGTGGTGGTGGCTGCGGCCCTACGAAGAGAGGGAATACTAGTACATCCCTATCTGGACGATTGGCTGATACGGGCAGAGTCAGAAGAGGAAAGTCGCTCGGCCACTGCCAGAGTGGTAGAAGTTCTGGAAGAGTTAGGGTGGGTCATCAATCGGGTAAAGAGCAGGTTGATGCCCTCCCAGGAGCTCGAGTATCTCGGAGCGAGGTTCGACACCAACAGAGGCAGGGTGTTTCTGTCCAAGACTAGATCAAGGGACCTAAGGATCCTGGTCACGCAATTTCTGAGCAGGCGAAGTCCTATGGCGTGGCATTACCTTCAATTGCTGGGAACCATGGCTGCAGCAATAGAGGTAGTACCGTGGGCCAGGGCTCACATGCGGCCCTTGCAGTGGGCCCTGTTGCGTCGTTGGTCCCATCAGCATCATCCTTTGTCCATGCGGCTGCCCTGCGCTTCTCGAACCAAGAAGGCCCTCCAGTGGTGGCAGTGCCCAAGGAATCTGGATTGCGGGATGCCTCTCGAACCTCCGCAGTGGTTACTGTTGACGACGGATGCCAGTCTAACAGGCTGGGGAGCTCATTGCGAGGACCAGTTCGTCCAGGGACGCTGGACGTCGTTGGAGTCACAATGGTCCATCAACAGACTGGAATTATGGGCGGTAGTCCTTGCGCTCAGGGCACTCGAGTTCTTAGTGCTACGAAGAGCAATTCGCGTCCTCTCCGACAATGTCACCGCGGTGGCTTACATCAACCGCCAGGGCGGCACAAGCAGTCCCGCCTTGGAGAAGGAAGCGGGCGGCCTATTCCAGTGGGCCGAGGTCCGGTTGGAGGCTCTTTCAGCTCAGCACGTGGCCGGCACGGACAACATTACGGCCGATTACCTCAGCGGGTTCAAGATAGACCACGGGGAGTGGGAGCTGGAGCAGGAGGTCTTTGACCAGATAGTAGCCCTTTGGGGCCCACCAGTCATGGATCTCATGGCACGGTATGCTTCCGCCAAGGTAAGCCGATTTTTCAGTCGAAGGAAGGAAAAGATGTCCGAAGGCTTAGATGCTCTGGCCCAGAAGTGGCCTTCGGAGGGTCTCCTGTATGTGTTCCCCCTATGGGCTCTCATCGGAAAGGTTCTTCAGCGGGTGGAGGCTCACCAAGGTTTGATAATCCTCATAGCTCCGGATTGGCCTCGCCGCCCCTGGTATGCGGACCTGGTGAGGTTGATCGCCGACCGGCCTTGGCGGCTTCCCTGCAGAAGGGATCTGCTGAGTCAGGGTCCGGTTCGGATGCCTCACGTGGATCGATTTTCGCTTACGGCCTGGCTATTGAAAGGGCGCGGCTCCAGAAGCGGGGTTATTCGGGATCGGTAATCTCGACTCTGAGTGCTAGAAAGCGCTCGACCTGTCTCTCCTATGTAAGAGTTTGGCGCATCTTCGAAGCATGGTGTGCGGAGCACCGGAGGAAACCTCTTTCAGCCTCTGTTCCGGAGGTTCTGGAGTTCTTGCAAGCAGGTTTTGACAAAGGCCTAGCGCACAGTTCCTTACAAGTCCAGTTGCCAGCCATCTCTTGCTATAGAGGTAAGGTCCGCGGAAAGTCATTAGGGGCACATGCGGACGTGTCCAGGTTCCTAAGAGCGGTTAGGCGTCTACGTCCCCAGCAGAGATCGGTCATTCCCCCTTGGGATCTCAACCTGGTGCTAAATGCCTTGACCAAGGAACCTTTTGAGCCGGCAAAGGAAGCCTCTCTAAAGGATTTGACACTGAAGACGGTTTTTCTGGTTGCTATTTGCTCGGCCAGACGTGTCTCCGAACTTCAAGCGCTGTCCTCCCAGCCCCCCTTTCTTTCATTCTTCAAGGATAGTGGTCTTGCGGACGGTACCTTCTTTCTTGCCCAAGGTCATCTCCCCCTTTCATGTGAACCAGATAGTTACGCTCCCGTCATTTTCTGCAGAGGGGCAAGAGGGGAGGGACAGGAAGCTGCGCCTTCTGGACGTTCAGAGAGCCTTGAAGCGTTACCTCTCCCGCACTGCGCCTTTTCGAAAGTCCGACCGTCTGTTCATTCAGTTTGGAGGGCCGCACAAGGGGGAGGCGGAGGCCAAGGCTTCCATCTCCAGGTGGATCAGGGAAGCTATTGCTTCCGCCTATATCCTCAAGGGCAAGCAGGTTCCAGGGGGGCTGCGCGCTCATTCAACTCGGGCGCAGGCTACCTCTTGGGCAGAATATAGCTTAGTTCCGCCGCTGGACATTTGTAGGGCGGCTACGTGGTCCTCGCTGCATACCTTTACCAGACACTACAGACTGGACGTTCAGAGTTCAGCTGACTCTCGGTTTGGGGATGCGGTACTTCGGTCCGGGATAACGGATCCCACCCAAGCTTGAACTGCTCTGTTACATCCCAGAAGTAAAGGGACTGGACTGGAGTGACGATAAGGAAAAAGTAATTAGACCTTACCTGCTAATTAATGTTCCTGAAGGAACGACAGTCCAGTCCCTGATCCCACCCAGTTTTCTTCGATTGGCATAATGTCCTAGTGGATATGTGAGGATCAGCGGACCGAATTCAGGGCCAGGACAAAGTGGAAGGGTCCCTTGGTGCAGGTCCGGCGGGCCGGGGTGAAGGATGGCTCGGTCAGACTCAGGTAAACCTCCTCCTTCCCTCCCCCCTTTTTTCCTCCTTGCCCTTTTTAAAAAAAAAAAAAAAAAAAGGAAACATTGGGAGAGTTAGTTGTGTGGTTTGTGGTGTTATTTTTATATAGGCTATTAATTGAATTTTCGTTAAGTCTGCTTTTTCATTAGATTGCTGGGATCTGTGGGTGGTGCCAATGGTATTTATACCACACCATCCTCAAAAAGGATGGGCTCAGCCTCCAAGCTGCTGGAAGGGTTACGCAATCCAGAAGTAAAGGGACTGGACTGTCATTCCTTCAGGAACATTAATTAGCAGGTAAGGTCTAATTACTTTTTTTTGGCAACAGCCTCTCTGACCTCACCTTTAAAGCATGCTGGCAGTTTTTTGGACTTCCTTCCACTTTTCTTAAAGCATAGAATACAGCTGATCTGGGCTTCCAAAATAGTATTTTTAAACACCCATGCTTGACAGCAAAATTTTTAACTTTGCAACTGCTCCTTTTTAGGGTTTTTTTTTTTTTAACTACTTGGGGGGAACCTGGTGGGGTGGCTGCATCTGCAAACATATGGGCCCCTTTAGGGCCCCGGGGCAGAGACCTTTCTAATGGCTTGTGTTGCAGCTACTGAAGCAGCTCATCGGCTGTTTTCAATCCCTGCTATCTATTTGGCAGCCACCTCCCTTTTGTGAACTGTGGGGTTAAGTTCCCCTGCTGCATCCTTTCACCTGCCCATTTCTCCAGGACCCCAATCTTATCCCCTGCAGCCGTTGCTTGGGATGCAGAAGAGAAATCCTTTCACTGGAAGGGGGAGTCTGAGAAAGGAGGAGAAATTCCCCTTTGGAAAGGTGAAAATCCCTCTGTGATATGGCTATTCATCTCCTTATTTCAAGATGTTATGGTGAATTTATAGCTTGCTGAGCTTGCATCTGCGCAAGTCTTGTCAGTGGACCCCATTTTGGAGGGTGTTGCGCATTTTTGCTTTTTTTCCCCTCCCACATCCTATGTGGCAGTTTGTAGTCTTAGTGGGAGACTCCTGATCTGGGCCTTCGGGGCCCTTCTAGGCTGTACCCTGTTTCCTAGAGCAAACTGGATCAGTTTTTCAAGCTCCCACGACTGGATGCCCTGTTCACGACTGTTACAAGTGCATGACCATCCTGATGATGAGGGATGCTGCATTTAAAGACCCTCCTACAGAATGCCTTTATGCCTCCGTCTCAGGCTCTCAAGCTTCACTGTTTGCAGGTTTGATGGCTTGCGCTTTCTTATATTGGATACAGCTGTTATCAGACATCCCAGAGGTGTTGAGATTGGCCACACACACATGGCTGATCCCTGTACTAATTTGTTCTAAATCCATGGTGTTGATAGTAGTGGCCAGTCTGTGACACTGGCTCCACAGTTGGTCAGCCTATGTGGCCTCCAAGTTGCAACTGAGAAACCTTCACTTTAAGGGCCGCTTGCTCTTTGGGGAGGACCTGGAGAAGTTGGTCAGAGACCTTAGACGTGTCCACAGAGATTCACATAAGTCTGGCCTAAAATGCTCCAGGAGCTGTGTGGGGAGCCTGGAGATGCCCTCAGACTTCTGGGAGTCTGAGTGGGGCCTATTTCTCCTATTGTCTGAGCCCAATAAGGGAGAGATCTTTCAGACCTCTCAGCATGCTTGAGACTCCACTGTGGATGCATCCAGAGCCGGTAAACTCTACCGTGAGATCCAGACGGTCCCTTCCCAGGGTCTACTCTGGCTGTTTTTCTCAGAATAGGCCCTATCATGTCAAACTAGTGGGCCCTTGAGATTCTCGGTCAGAGTTAAGCATTGGCATTTGCATAAGATATTCCATACTGGGTCAGACCAAGGTTCATCAAGCCCAGTATCCTGTTTCCAACAGTGGCCAATCTTGGTCACAAGAACGTAGCAGTTTCCTTAAGACACAGGTTCCACAATGCTTATATTGGGGCAAGCAGTGGATATCCTGGGTTCCCTTTAATAATGGTTTATGGACCTTTCCTCCAGGAACTTGTCCAAACCTTTTTTTAAACCTGGCTACACTAACAGCGTTTACTACATCCTCCGGTAACAAATTCCAGAGTTTGATTACATGTTGAGTGAAAAAATATTTTCTCTTATTAGCCTTAAATAGGTTACCCTGTAGCTTCATGGCATGTCCCCTAGACTTTCTATATTTTGATGGCGTAAACAATTGATCTATGTTTACCCATTCCACTCCATTCACTAATTTGTAGACCTCTTTGCAGATCCGCTAACGGACGCCTTTGTGGAGTCTCCCTGTGGGTCCCCACTCAAGTGCATGGTGATCAAGGAAACTCTACAGTGCCTCCTACAATTGCAGGCTGTTGTACCCATATTCTCCGCAGAGAAGGGTTAGGGAAGGTATTCCATCTTCATGGTACCTATGAAGACAGTTCGCTTCGACCTGTTGCTCAGGGTCTCTCATTTATGCTTGGCAACCATCAGGTCTGACATTGCGTTGACCATGTTCCTTACCCTCCATAGGTCTTCCTGAGACACTTTCATATTCCCATCTGGGATATCTGCTTTTGTGTTCTGGGCTGCCATTTTAAGTTCTATGCCTTGCCCTTCAGCCTGTTCATGGTGGTGGCAGTGGCGGCAGCATTTCTGTGCAAGCAGAGCATTCAAGTTCACCTGTATATGGATGATTCAGTCAGATTTCATGGAGAAGTCCAGGGATGACATGACCTTTGATTTGTAGGCTGGAAAGGCTGGGGTTGGTGATCAACTATCTCAAGAGCAGCCTGAATCTTGGAATGTTTTGGAGCATGGCTCAATACTTGTGTGTTTTTTTTTCTGATGGAGTGGTCCCTCAAATTTTAGAACCAACTCGGAGCTTTTTGCTCCCCATCAGCACCACAGGCCTGGAACTGTCAGTGCAGATCCATATCATCAACCCTGGAGCTGGTTCCGAGGACCAGTGTGCACATGTGCCGCCTTCTGACATCTCTTAGATCTTTGGTCTTCCTATTCTCAATTGTTTAACCAGACTCTTCCTTGCCCTGTGGAGATCAGGGAGCAGCTGATGGTGGTGGTTGCAATTCCACTATCTGATGGCTGGAATGTCACTGGAAGCACCAGATTGTGTGATTCACATTGGATGCCAACCTGAAGGACTAAAGGGCTCACTGTCTAGGCCAATTTGCCTAGGGGCTTCTGGCCTCCTAGGAGGACAACTAGTTGGAGGCCAGAGTGATCTGCCTGGCTCTGGAGAGGCTCTGGCCTCTCTTGGTGGGCAAAACAGTCTAGGTGTTTTCAGACGATGCCACAGTGGCAGCGTGCATTAGCACACAAGGCAGAACTCCTGTGCTGCAATGGCTGTTGAAGTAACACAGCTGTCATTGGGTGGAGGGGTTATCTCATTGCCCTGTCAGCAGCACACATCACAGGCATAAATATGCAGGCTGACTTCATGAGTTGGAACATTGTGCTCCCTATTGAATGGGAGTTAAGACCTCGTGCATTTGACCTCATAGTAACTTGGAGGAAAGTGGGGATGTGAAAGGATTGCTTTTTTTCCTTTTTCTGATCCCAGATCCCCATCCCCACTCAAGTCCTTTTTATTCTCCACCCCTCTGTGATTCCCCTCTTCCTCCTTCTCTCTTAAGAAGACGACCAAGGAAAATGAGAATGATTCTCCCTTTCTTTCCCTCCCTCTCTATTACTGTTTTGCCATCCCACTATCCATCTTGCCTGAGATTTCTTCATTTCCTTTCTTTGAAATCCTCTCCTCCTCAATCCCCTGCATCCTTCCCCTAAAAAAAACCAGACCAAATTGGACACACAAATATCAGAAAATGAGAATTGTATAATCTAATTAGAAACATAGGCCATTTGGTCTTTTTCTGCCGTCATGTTTCTATCCAGTCTGCTCTTATATAGCAAGTACTACAATAGTCCCCTTTTTTTTTTCTTTAGAGATCTTCTGTGTTTGTCCCATGCTTTTTTGAATTCAGATTATGTCCTTATCTCTACCACCTCCATCGGGAGACTATTCCATGCATCTACCACTCTTTTCGTAAAGAAATATTTCCGCATATTACTCCCGAGTCTATCCCCTTTCATCTTCATCCTATCTCCCCTCATAGCAGAGCTAGTCTTCAATCAAAAGAGGCTCTCCTGTGCATTTATGCCACTGAGGTATTTAAATGTCTCTATCATATTTCCTGTATCCTGCCTTTCCTCTGAAGTATACTTATTACGATCCTTAAGCTTGTCCTCATGTGCTTTATAAGGAAGACCACTAAACATTTTAGTAGCCACCCTCTGCACAAACTTCAACCTGTTTATATCCTTTTGAAGGTGTAGTCTTCAGAATTGCACATGCTACTTCAAATGAGGTTGCACCAAAGACATACAGATGCACTATTACCTCCTTTTTTCTGCAGGCCATTCCTCTCCCTATGTACCCAAGCATCCTTCTAGCTTTCGCCATCGCGTTTTCTACCTGTTTAGATACTTTAAGACCATCTGACACAATCACACCTAGGTCCCGCTCTTCTTTTGTGAAGGGAAGTACTTCACCCCTACACGGTACCGCTCCCTTGGATTTTTGCAGCCCAATACTTGACCCTACCTTTTTTAGCATTAAATCTCAGCTGCCAAATTCTCAACCATTCTTCAAGCTTAGCTAGATTCCCTCTCATGCTATCTAGTCCTTCCTGGGTGTCTGCTCTATTGCAGATTTTGGTATCATCTGCAAAGAGGCAGACCTTACCCGACAGCCCTTCCGCAATATCATTAACAAGGATGTTAAAAAGAATCGGACCAAGGAAAGATCCATGCGGCACACCACTCGTAATATCCTTCTCCTCAGAGTAAGCTGTATTTACCTGTACCCTTTGTCGCTTCCCACTCAACCAATTTCTAACCCAATCAGTAACTTTAGGATCCATCCCTAGGGTGCTCAGATTGTTTATAAGTTGCCTGTGTGGGGATCTGGGATCAATAAAAGGAAAAGTAAGAGCAATCCTTTCATATCCCCACTTTCCTCCTAGTTACTTTGAGGTCAAATGCAAGAGGTCTTAACTCCCATTCAATAGAAACCACAATGTTTCAACTCATGAAGTCGGCTTGCATATTGTTTATGCCTGCGATGTGTGCTGCTAACAGGTGTCAAAGGCTTAACCGTAATCTAAGTACACCACTTCTAGGGCTCTCCCTCAGTCCAACACCCTGGTCACCCAGTCAAAGAAATCAATCAGATTTGTCTGACAAGACCTGCCTCTGATCCTGTAATCCATTGGGCTCCAGAAAGCTCACTATTTTTTTCTTTCAGCAGTATTTCTAATAATCTGTTCACCACAAAGGTTAGACTGACTGTAGTTTTCAACCACATCCTTACTTTTGCTTTTGTGTAAAGGGACCACATGTACCTCTCTCTAGTCATCTGGCACTATTCCTGACTCCCAAGAGGCATTGAATAGGTCAGTCAGTGGAGCGGCTAGAATGTCCGCAAGCTCCTTCAGTATTCTCAGATGTATCCCATCTGGTCCCTTCATTTTGGCTACTTTTAGTTTAGCTAGTTCCTCATGACACAATCTTCTGAAAATCGTTAAGAGATCCCCATTGCTTCTGTTCCTATTTTTGGGTGTTTTCTGAAGTCCTGCTCCTGGCCCTTCATCTGTGAACACAGAACAGAAATATTTGTTAAGCAATTTGGTTTTATCCTCATCAGCTTCTGCATATTCTCCCCTTTACCCTTTATGTCTGACAATACCACTTTTGCCCTTCCTCCTTTCACTAACACATCTGAAAAATGTCATCTCCAGGAACAGCAGGAATGAGTCTTCACATATGGGTACGCCGGTACCGTCGGAGTCTGCGCGGGAACGCTTCCCAGCGTCCAATCAGAACGCTTCCCAGCGTCCAATCAGAACGCTTTTGGAAGCATCCCAACACGCCTGCGTGCTGCCTTCCTGCCTTTCCCAACTGCCTCTCCTCAGTTTTCGTTTTTCCGCGGAGCCGACAGGACGTCCTTCTGTCACCGCAGAAAATTCTTCTTTTATTTTTTATTTTTCTTGTGGTCGCGGCTGCCTTCCCTGAGGCCACCGGTACCGCCGGTGTTTCTTTTCTTTTTTCCTACAATTTATTCCTGTTAGGGAATAACTTTTTCCCTCTTAGTGCCTGACAGGGTTTTCCCGGCCTTCTAGGCCTACCCCTTTTTTCCTCATGGAAACGCCAGCCACTATTCCTAAGAAATGTTCAAACTGTGGTGGTAAAAAACTTATTTTAGACACTCATAATTGGTGTCTATCCTGCTTGGGTCCTGACCACTTTCCTCCGGAGTGTCGCTCCTGCAATAGTATTGTGGGAAGAAGTCTTCAGCATCGCGTTCCCCTCGATATGCGGTCCCCATCCAACTTCAGGGCACCGACCACCTCTTCTTCTACACGGGATCAGGTAACCCAAAAACAGTCTTTTAAGACTAGCCAGTCCTCGAGTGGTAGATCTCATGCACAGCATAGAGATGCCTCTGGCCTTGCTTTCGAGAACACACTGGCTTTAAAACCCCGGTGGGAGTCTTCGGTCTCCAAAGCCTGTGTGGGGTTTCAGGTTGTTTCTGAGGTTCACCCCTCACAGAACATACCTGAGCCATGCTCGGTGGTGGCATCCGCTTTGAGCGGTACCGATACCCCGGCATTGGCAATGGTGTTGGATGAAACATTCCTCACCAAGGATTGTAGTCTGGCATCCTCGGTACCTACGGGGCCTTTGGATTCGCTGCAGACCGACCTTCCAGTATCGGTATCGATCCCAGTACCGGTACTAGTACCGACGTCGGTACCCTCCAGATGTGCATCGATAGACTCGCTTCCTTCGATGCCGAGTCTGGAATCGATCTCCAGTCTGGAGGACTGGGTACCGACTCGCCTTGGTACCGACACCAGACGGTACCGAAGGCACGGTTCCGATGGTCCATGTTCGGCATCGACGGTTCTTTTGATACCGTTAGAGCCGTCACCGGCTGGCCTTCTTCCACCGGTATTGGATACGGTACCGCAGTCGGTACCGGTATCCTTTTTACCATCGTTGTCGGTACCTTCAATGCTTCTTTCATCAGGCTCGCTTCCCTCGATACCGAGTCTGGAATCAATTCCTGGCATGGATTATATGCTACCGACTGTTGCTGGTCCCGACCTCCTACGGTTCCGGCAACCATCCTCTAAGGATCCCATACTACACCATTCAGGATCTTATATTCCTATAAAGTTGGATAGATCCCTGGGTGCCAATGCTAGTTCTTCAACAGATCTAGCCTGTCCAAAAGGATTTCCCTCTGGGGATTTTTCTTTTCAAGCTTTTCTCCTGGATATGGCAAAATCACTTGCCATTTCTATACCTGGACAGGATCCTACACAAGGGAATACAGAATCCCTGTATATTCCTGGGAGAGCAAAGGAGAACATCATGCTTCCTTTGCATCATTCCTTGCAGGATCTCCTTCTACGAATGTGGGAAGCTCCTTTAATGGTACCCCCACCTTCTAGGGCAACTGATATTCTGTATCAGGTGCCCCCCTCTCCAGGTTTTCAAAGGACTCAACTTCCTCATCATTCCATTGTTGTAGAATCAGCAATGAGGCGGGTTAAGAGTACTAAAAAGCACTCTTCTTATCCACCAGGTCGTGAGTCTAAGACTTTAGATGCCTTTGGACGCCATACCTTCCAGGCATCCATGCTTTCAGCAAGAATTCTCTCATATATTATCTCCAGGAACAAGCAGGAATGAGTCTTCACATATGGGTATGTCGGTACCGACGGAGCCTGCGCGGGAACGCTCCCCAGCGTCCCAAAAAAGGAAAGCTTTTGGGAGCATCCCACAGCACCTGCGCGCTGCCTTCCCGCCTTTCCTAACTGCCTCTCTCCAGTTCTTCTTTTCAGTGGAGCCAGCAGGTCGTGTTCCTGTCACTGCTGAAGAAGTTCTTTATTTTATTTTATTTCTTTGGTCGCGCGTCTGCCTTCTTCGATGTCAGACCGGTACCGCCGGTCTTTTCTTTCTTTTTCTTTAAAAAAAAAAAAAAAAAGGATACTTTCTGTTCCACTTCAGTGTATTTTTTCTTCGTTGGGCCTTAGGCCTAACAGAAAATTCCTCATGGAAAAGCCCGCCTCCGGGTTTAAAAAATGCACTAAGTGCAGCGGTACCATCTCCGTTACCGACACCCATGACTGGTGTCTTAAGTGTTTGGGTCCTGACCATTCCATCACGGATTGTGCGTCCTGCTCTATGATGTTTAAAAGAGGTTTACAGAATCGAGCAGCCAAGCTCAGTACACTGTTTCCCTCTGATGCAGCTTCGGTGGCATCGACGTCTTCCAGGGCTGCTTCTTCCTCCTATGGATCTCAGGTAGCCAAACATAAGTCCAGCCAGTCCTCGAAGGGTAGATCTCCCTCCAAGCATCGAGATGCCTCCGGGCTTGCCCTCGAGGATCCTGCACCGGCAAAAGTACCCCGTCGGGAAGCTCCGGCTTCCAAAGCTCCTCCTATGGGGTCACAGGTTGACATCGATGGCACGGCCTCGACCGATCACCTGTTGCAATGTTCTGGGGTACCGGTGGAATCTGCCGGTACCGACCTCCAGACATTCATGGCGTCGATGGATCAGAATGTTCAGACCATGCAGCGTGCCATTACGGCATTCATACAAGCTGCGACGCCGCTGGTACCGCAACAAGCTTCGTTGTCGGTACCGGCTCCGACACCGGCTCCGATATCGGTTCCGGTGCCGGTACCGGTTGCATCGACATCGGCTTCAGTGTCGACTGCAGCGGTACCCTGTCCGATGATGCCTATCGGTACCGATTCGGTATCGATGACTCCCGATGTCGATACCACCCAGTATGCGTATCGGGCTTTACAGGAGCATCCAGACAAGCGATACTTCGATTCCTCCGAAGACTCTGATGCATCGGAGGCCTCTGTCGAAGCATCGGTACTCCTTCCTCAGGAGCCTTCTTCTCCAAAAAGAAGAATGTCCCCTCCAGAAGACTTGTCTTTTCAAGACTTCATAAGGGAAGTGGCCAAGGGGCTTTCTATCTCAGTAGCCCCTGAGACAGAGCCTAGAGCCAAAAAATTGGATATTTTGCAATATCCCAAGGCTCCTAAAGAGGCAGCCACTTTGCCAGTTCATGAGATCCTTTATGACCACATGATAGGCATATGGGAGACTCCTCTCACCATCTCTTCTCATTCTCGTAGGTTGGATAACATGTATCGTGTCCCTCCTTGTCCTGGATTTCATAAAACTCAGCTTCCTCACCATTCTATTGTGGTGGAGTCTGCTATGAAAAAGTTAGAGTGCAAAGAGGCACTCATCTGCTCCTCCAGGAAGAGAATGTAGAACCTTAGATGCTTTTGGCAGGAAAATTTTCCAGGCCAGTATGCTTGTTGCCAGAATCAACTCCTATAGTCTCTATATGGGGATGTTTCTGAAGGAAGTTACAGATCATCTGTAAACTTTCCTCCCTTTTCTTCCAGAAGATAAAAGGGAAGACTTTCTTACCTGGCTTAAGCATGCCCAGGATGTTTACAAATTTTCTAACCGTGCAGCCTTTGACTCTTTTGAGGGGGCCAGCAGAGCCTCGGCCATTGCCATAGGTGCACGCAGAATTGCTTGGTTACAAGCTTCTGATTTGGAACCCTGGGTCCAAGATGGATTAGGAAATCTTCCTTGTACAGGTGAAAACCTGTTTGGCAAAGATTGGCAAGCAAAGGCCACTCAAATGGATGCAGAAAATTCTGCTTTGGATAGGCTTTCAAAGTTTACCTCTACCTCTAATCCTGTCCAGAAGAGGTTGTTCAAAAAGGCATATTTTTCCAAGAAGGGAAGATGATATCCTGTTTATGGTCAGTAGACATCTTCTGCAGGTCGTTTTGCTGCAAAGCGTCAACAACCTAAACAGGCCAAGCTTAAGGCTGCAAGGCCTACTGTAGCCCAACAGCCTCAGCCTCCTCAGGGCCTTTGACTTGCAGCTAGAGAACTTAGCCTTTCTGGCTCTAAAAGAACCAGAACCTCTCACCATTCCAGGAAGGTTAGCTCAATTTGCTCCCAGATGGGAGCAAATCACAGCAGAGCAGTGGACCCATTCCATCATAAGGGAAGGGTACAAACTTCATTTCTCAAACCTTCCTCCTTACACCATGGTGAGACAGTTCAATTCTCCAACATCTCTCCTCGACCTTCTGGGTCAAGAGATTTCTACCCTTCTTGCCCAAGGGGCAATAGAAGAAGTACCTCTTCAACAGGGCTCAGGGTTCTACTCCCCCTGCTTTCTTATCCCAAAGAAAACAGGGGGCTACAGACCCATATTAGATCTCAGAGAATTGAACAAGTTTCTATGCAAGGAGAAATTCAAGATGATTTCTCTCGGTACTCTCCTTCCATTCCTTCAGAGTCAGGATTGGCTTTGTTCTCTAGATCTCAAGGATGCGTATACCCATATACTCATCCATCCAGCACACAGAAGGTTCCTTCGGTTCCTTTATCAGGGAAAGCACTACCAATACAGGGTGCTTCCCTTTGGTCTGGCCTCTGCTCCAAGAGTGTTCACAAAATGCATGGCAGTAATAGCTGCCTTCCTACGCACTCTAGGAATATTCGTATTCCCATATCTGGACGACTGGCTCATCTGAGCTTCATCCCAATCAGAGGCCCAGACTTCCTTAGCCTGCACAATGCGTGTTCTGCAGTATCTGGGACTGGTGATAAACATTCCAAAGTCCCAACTCACCCCTACTCAGTCTCTAGAGTTCATAGGGGCCTTGCTGGAGACCACAACTGCAAGGGCCTATCTTCCCCAGGCCCATTGCCTACGCTTAGTGCAGTTAGCCTCTCAGATTCAGTTAAAAACCCATCTAACTGCTCGAGAGATGTTACAACTGCTAGGCCACATGGCATCCACTGTGCATGTGGTCCCTTATGCTCGCCTTCACATGAGGGCAGCTCAATGGACTTTGTCCACCCAGTGGACCCAGGCATCAGGGGGTCTGTCAGACAAAATAGCAACCTCCAGGCGCCTCTTTTGGTCTCTCCACTGGTGGAAGTCCACTCAAAATCTGTTGCTGGGGTCCCCCTTCCAACAGTTGTTACCCAAGCAATCCTTACAACAGATGCCTCTCCAAAGGGTTGGGGAGCTCATCTTCAAGACCTCTCCACCCAGGGCATTTGGTCCCCACAGGAGACCTCCCTACATATCAACATCTTAGAGCTCAGAGCAATCTTCTTGGCTCTCAGAGTCTTCCATACCCTGCTCAGCTACAAGACAGTCCTCATTCATACGGACAAACAAGTAGCCATGTTCTATGTGAACAAGCAGGGAGGGACTGGCTCTGTCGCTTTGCAACGAAGCTCTGAGATTGTGGGACTTCGCCAGAGAGCATCAAATTCAACTTCTGGCAGTATACCTTCCAGGAGTTCAAAACTCTTGGGCAGACAGACTCAGTCGAGTTCTGCTTCCACACAAATGGTCCCTTCATATGGACCAGATAGTCAGAATCTTTCGAATTTGGGGAACCCCGGACATAGACCTCTTTGCAAGTCCGTGGAATGCCAGACTTCCCCGATTCTGTTCCAGAATTCCGTGTCAGGGAGTTCAGGCCAGGGATGCCTTCCTCCTTCATTGGGGTCAAGACTTCCTGTACGCCTTTCCACCCATTCCCCTAATTCCCAAGACCCTGTTCAAACTTCAGAGAGATCGAGGGACTATGATCCTCATAGCTCCACGTTGGCCACGCCAAGTGTGGTACCCTCTACTTCTGCATCTTTCCCAAGCTCCCTCCCTGGACTTAGGGTCTGCTCCAGATCTCCTGTCTCAGGAGGGGGGAACGTTGTGGCACCCAAACCCCCAATCTCTCCATCTCAGGGCTTGGTTGCTGAAGGCTTAGACCTTCAAGATTGGCATCTTTCTCAGCAAGTAAGGGATATCCTTCATGCTTCCAGAAAGCCTTCTACTAGACGTTCCTATGCTTTTAAATGGAAAAGGTTTACCATTTGGTGTGCTGAGAAGGGTATTAACCCTCTAGCAATACCTTTGAGTTCTTTACTAGAGTATCTCCTGCATCTTTCCCATGCAGGCCTCAAAACAAATTCAGTAAGGGTCCATTTGAGTGCTATTGCAGCATCTCTCAAGCCTCTCAATGGACAACCTGTTTCCTCTCATCCTCTTATTGCAAGATTCATGAGAGGCCTCTTTTTAACTGAATCTCCCATTAGACCACCTCCAGTGGCATGGGACTTGAATCTGGTTCTTGGTCAGCTCATGAAGCCACCCTTTGAAACCTTAGCCACCACCTCCTTGAAATTTCTTTCCTGGAAGGTTATCTTTCTTATTGCAGTCACCTCAGCTCGCCGCATCAGTGAACTGCAGGCCTTAGTGGCTAATCCACCTTATACAAGGTTCCATCATGATAAGGTAGTCCTTAAGACCAATCCACACTTTATGCCTAAAGTGGTCTCACCTTTTCATCTTAAGCAAGAGGTGTATTTACCTGTCTTTTTTCCAGGTCCTCATGCATCAAGTGCAGAGAGGAATCTTCATACCCTGGATTGTAAGAGGGCTCTTGCTTTTTACTTAAAGGACACAGCAACATAGAAAGTCTTCTCAACTCTTTGTTGCTTTTGATCCCTCTCATTTGGGACTTCCAGTCTCTAAGAGGACACTGTCCAATTGGATTGCTCAGTGTATTTCTTTCGCCTACCAGAGTAAGAACCTTTCTCTGGAGGGCCATGTCACAGCTCATAATGTGAGGGCCATGGCCACCTCTATGGCTCATCTAAATTCTGTGTCCATCGACCAGATCTGTCGAGCGGCCACCTGGGCCTCGGTTCATACCTTCACAGTCCATTACTGTTTGGACAAGGACTCCCGCCGGGATGCCTTGTTTGGTCAGGCTGTTCTCAAACACCTGTTCCATGCTTAATCAACTCCTACCCTCCATCCCTGGTTGGATGCCTGAGATCCATGGCAGGAGGTAGAGCCCTTCCCAGGGTCTCACAACCTTGGGGATCTCCCAGGCATCTCTAGCTGGGGAGTCCCCATATGTGAAGACTCATTCCTGCTTGTTCCTGGAGATAGCACAGTTACTTACCTGTAACAGGTGATCTCTGGGAACAGCAGGAATAAGTCTTCACAACCCACCCACCTGCCCTAGGAGTTGTATCTCTCTATCTATCTTTCCTTTCCTCTCTCTCTCTTTGTCTCAGCTTAAAACTCGAACTGGAGAGAGGCGGTTAGGAAAGGCGGGAAGGCAGCGCGCAGGCGCTGTGGGATGCTCCCAAAAGCTTTCCTTTTTTGGGACGCTGGAGAGCGTTCCCGTGCAGGCTCCGTCGGTACCGACATACCCATATGTGAAGACTTATTCCTGCTGTTCCCAGAGATCACCTGTTACAGGTAAGTAACTGTGCTTTCTATATAGGTTTATCTCTTGAAGAGGTCACAAAGAAATTACTGTTTTTGACTCCTTTTCTTCAAGAGCCCAAAAGTGCAGACTATTCCTTACTGGTTAGTCATGCTCAAAATATCTCTAGGTTCCTTACTCGTGCTTCCCTAGACTCCTTTGAGTCTGTTAGCAGAACTTCTGCTATAGCTATAGGGGCACGATGTAAAGCCTGGCTCCAGGTTTCAGACTTGGGCAGATGGGCACAAGAAAGACTGGGAAATACTCCTTGCACTGGAGAAAATCTCTTTAACAAGGAGTCTTTACTCCAAGTTGCTCAGTTAACCACTGACATTCCTGTTTCTAGAGGCTGTTCTACGCCTTCCTCTTTCCCAGTTGGTAGGAAATGTCCTACCAAACTTTCTTTCCCTAGGGGGAAAACGTTTTATCCATCTTCTGCCCATCATACAGATGTTCCCAAACAGGAGAAACATCGACCTGGTCTGAAGAAACCACAACCTCAACAGGATCAGCAAACCCAGCAGTCGCAGGGTTTCAAATAGATCATCATTACCTCCCTTGGTTGGTGGTTAGAGTGGCAGTCTGCTTCTTTTCACTTGAAGTATCTGCACTAATCTTATCCTAACCTTTTCTAGATATCTCTTCGAGACATCTTTTCTTTTACTCTAAGAGTCTTTATGATGATCATGCCCATACTTAACAGGTTTCTCTTCCTCTTTGGGTAAAAGAGAAGTGACAACTATCAATAAGACAGTTTTTTCCCTGTACTGGAATGTATCATCTTACCTTTCAGAGACTTCCTGCATAGTCAGTCTCCTTCAACTCTGTCTTACCTCCCTCTTACTACAACATTCGGTTTGTAAGAGTGGCTCTTTTACACTGGTAAGCCCCTATGGTCCACTACCTATTCCACAGGGGGATTCTCACTTCCAGAGTTGTCTCCCCCTTTATTATCTTACGGCAGCTCATCAGACAATAGGAAGTCCTACTATGTCTGTTTTTTCTTTTTCCCAATCTAAGAAAGGAGGGGGAAATAAATTTTCTTCCGCTGCCCTGGTAGTTGCTGCAGATACAGCAATTCCTAGTGGTTAAGCCACTGGTTCTGTTCACCACACAACCAGGATTTCCCCTCCACTAGCAATCCTCCTAGCCTCAGTGCTAAACCCCAGACAGGTTATTAACCTTGTTTGGAAACCTTATTATCACAGACTGGTTGGTTAACTTCTATTCTTTGCCCCCTTGTCCTTGGCAGAATAGTTAAGTTACCCACTGGCTTTAAGCAGTCAGTTTTCTCTTCTAACCAACCTGCAGTATGCTCTCTGCAACTCTACAGAGTAGCTTTGCACTATGGGCCCTTGCTAGAGAGCATTAATATTCTGCCTAGCAGATAACCCCAGATGGTTAGGAGGGTTTCCCCCAGTCATGTTCTCATGGCTGGTAGATGTTCCCTACCCTTACCATCTCATCTAAAATCTCTTTTGAGACATAAGACACAGGCCTTTCATCACGTGAAAACCTAAAGAATGGCCAATTCCCTGTCTTGGCCCATATCTCCTTTGGACTCTCGCCAGAGATAGTTTTCTTTCAGTGGCAGCTCAAGGACGCCTGATACCCATCTTGCCCTTATAGGCAGGTCACTATGGTATCTTATTCCGCTGGCGCCCTCCATCCAATCACCATACTGCAGTTCTGGAAAGATCTGGACTTGCTGCCTGCAGACTGAAGTTATCCTCTGCATTTTTCACGTAGGCCATCCTGGTTATTCAAGAGTTTGATTTCTGAAAGGAATCTAGATTCCTTCTTGTCAGGGAGACCATTCCTTTGACTCTGTCACTCATAACCAGGGAAAGAAGATTCTCTATGCATCTATTCAAGCAGGTATCACCCTTCTTGCTATTGGATGAATCTTTCTCTGTCCCCATATTCCTAGGGGGATCTAGTTCTATAGCCATCTCTCCATCCACATACCTGGAGACATGTGTCTATATGCCTACATATTCATAGGGTTCTACACATATATCCACTACCTGTGGTAATTAACAAACTCTTTCCTTACCATAACCTTTCAGGTTTAGGTACCTCTGAAGCTCTCCATGTACCTTTTTCTTTCCTAATTGACCCCATTTAGGAAAGACATTGCGGAACGTCAGTTAATCTAAAGCTTAGCGCTTCCTAAGTCTGTCCTTACTTTCTTATCAGATACAGGGGTCTCCATACCCTTTCTCTCCTACATGGACTAATTCCATTGCCAGTCCAGATGGGTCAGACTCATTTTTCTGTTGGTCCTAGGATTGTACTGTTCTTGGACCAAAACAGCTTAAGCTTTGTCTAATAGTACCTTCTGCGTCTTCCGCTGAAGCCCTACCTCTTTATACTACCCCAGTTTCCCCTGGGGCTATTTCTCACCCTGACCTTCAAGATTTGCATCTTTCTCAGCAAGTGAAGGACATCCTTCATGCTTCCAGAAAGCCCTCCACTAGACGTTCCTATGCTTTTAAATGGAAAAGGTTTACCATTTGGTGTGCAGAGAAGGGTCTTAACTCTTGCAATACCTCTGAATTCTTTACTAGAGTTTTTGCTGCATTTATTCCATGCAGGCCTTAAAACGAATTCAGTAAGAGTCCATTTGAGTGCTATTGCAGCATCCCTTAAACCTCTCAATGGACAGCCTATTTCCTCTCATCCTCTTATAGCAAGATTCATGAGAGGCCTTCTTTTGACTAAACCTCCCATCAGACCACCTCCAGTGGCATGGGACTTGAATCTGGTTCTTGGCCAGCTTATGCAGCCACCTTTTGAACCCTTAGCCACTACCTCCTTGAAATTTCTTTCCTGGAAGGTTATTTTTCTCATTGCAGTCACTTCAGCTTGCCGCTTCAGTGAGCTGCAAGCCTTGGTGGCTAATCCTCCTTATACAAGGTTCCATCATGACAAGGTAGTCCTCAGGACTAATCCACACTTTATGCCTAAAGTGGTCTCACCTTTTCATCTGAACCAGGAGGTTTATTTACCTATCTTTTTTCCAGGACCTCATGCTTCAAGTGCAGAGAGTAATCTTCATACCCTGGATTGTAAAAGAGCTCTTGCTTTTTACTTACAAAGGACACAGCAACATAGAAAGTTCTCTCAACTCTTTGTTGCTTTTGATCCCTCTCATTTAGGACTTCCAGTCTCTAAGACAACTCTGTCCAATTGGATTGCTCAATGTATTTCTTTTGCCTACCAGAGTAAGAACCTTTCTCTGGAGGGCCATGTCATAGCTCACAATGTGAGGGCCATGGCAGCCTCTATGGCTCATCTAAATTCTGTGTCCATCGACCAGATCTGTCGAGCGGCCACCTGGGCCTCGGTTCATACCTTCACAGCCCATTACTGCTTGGACAAGGACTCCCGCCGGGATGCCTTGTTTGGTCAGGCTGTTCTCAAACACCTGTTCCATACCTAACCAACTCCTACACTCCATCCCTGCCTGGATGCCTGAGATTCATGAATGGAGGTAGAGCCCTTCCCAGGGACTCACAACCTGGGTGATCTCCCAGGCATCTCTAGCTGGGGAGTCCCCATATGTGAAGACTCATTCCTGCTTGTTCCTGGAGATAGCACAGTTACTTACCTGTAACAGGTGATCTCTGGGAACAGCAGGAATAAGTCTTCACAACCCACCCACCTCCCCTAGGAGTTGTATCTCTCTATCTTTCTTTCCTTTCCTCACTCTCTCTTTGTCTCAGCTTTAAAACTCGAACTGGAGAGAGGCGGTTAGGAAAGGCGGGAAGGCAGCGCGCAGGCGCTGTGGGATGCTCCCAAAAGCTTTCCTTTTGGACGCTGGGGAGCGTTCCCGCGCAGGCTCCGTCGGTACCGACGATACCCATATGTGAAGACTTATTCCTGCTGTTCCCAGAGATCACCTGTTACAGGTAAGTAACTGTGCTTTACAGGTAAGTAACTATGCTTTATCTCCCCCCCCCCATTTTATTGCATTGGCTATTTCTTCTTTTTGTATCTTTGTTTTCCTGACTATGTTAGCTTATCTACATTTTTCCAAATATAGATGCCTGTCTTCCTCTCTCTGTGATGGCTTGTATTTCATGGAGGCCTCCCCCTTTTTTTTCACCTTTCCAGCTACGTCTTTTGAGAACCATAGTGGCCTCCTTTTACTTTTATGCTTAATTAGCTTTCTAACAAAAAGGTTGGTTGCCCTTAAAATATCCCTTTTCAGTTTTGCTCACTGTTTTTCTACATCTCTCAGCTTTTCCAATCCCGCTAACGTCTCCCTGAGGTATTGGCCTGTCTTGGCAAAGTTTGTTTTCCTAAAGTCTAAAACCCTCGCTTTTGAATGGATTTTATCAGCCCTAGTCCTAATACTGAACCATACAATTTGGTGATCAGTGGATGCGAGATGTTCTCCCACTTATAACATCAGAAAGAGGTTCACCACTGGTAAGCACCAAGTCCGATATTGTCCCTTCACGTGTGTGTTCTGTTACCAGTTGCCTGAATAGTTCTCCCTATAGAGAATCCAGGATCTCCATACTTCTAGATGACACTGCAGAAGAGATGTGCCGGTCAACATCCGGCATATTGAAATCACCTATCAGTATCACTTCCCCTTTCCTGGCAACGCTGTGTGTCTTCTTTTAAATCTTTGTCTGCTTCTTCTCACAGCGAGGGAGATCTGTATATCACGCCAATGCAAATAGATTTCTCTTTACCTCTTTCTAGTTTAACCCACAGTGTGTCCTCTTCCTTTTAAGCCTTGTAATTCTAAAACTTTAATATTTTTTTTACATATAGTGCCACTCCTTCTCCCCTTCTTCCCACCCTGCTCTTCCTGAATAAATTATAGCCTGGTATAATTACATCCCAGTCATGGTTGTCCGTGAACCATGTCTCCTTAATTGCTGCTAAATCCAAGTCAGCCTCTTCCATTAAAGCCTCAACATCTGGGATCTTATTTCCCATGCTACGGGCATTTATACACACCGCTGTCCAGATGTTGCCCCTTTTACCCATTTCTATAGAGGTATTTAATGTTTCACTTGGGGGCTTTTGTCACTCATCCCCGATTGAATCTACCTAATTTAATACACAGATTTATGAAATGTGCTAAGTAATTGCTGTGGAAATTTGAAAAATCTGTCAGGAAACTTGTGGCTATGCATATGATGACCTTTAGAGGGATATGACATTTGGCATCTAGGTCTAGGAGTCTTCTGGGTACTTGCTAAGAATTACGTGGTAGCTGTGAGACCCAAGACGTTAATAATGTATCTGAATGAATTCTGAGGTTAATGACAGTTTCAATGATGCTTTTGCAACAAGGTGGAAAAGTTAAATGCAAGTGAACAGGGTACTTGGACCTTGACAAATTTTCCCTGAATCTGAGAGCCAGTCAAAAAAAAAGTAGGAGCTGGCAGCTGAGACCTTTTTACCTCCCCACCAACAAAAGATGAAGAGGCGTAGGGGAGGGGGGTTAAAGATGTTGTGTAATTCCTTTGGCATCTCATATACTAATAATGTTTTCCTGTTTTGTGTCTAAAGGAGTTGGGGTGGAAAGAAAGCCTACTTCAGACTTAGTGCATCATTATACAGTATTGGACAAAGTAAACAGGAGAAAATTTCTAGTCACTATGGTGACCTGGTGCCTGGGATTTGTCAAGCCTTGATAAGTCATTTTGTTGGAAGAAATTGCCAGGATGTCATATTTCTGGAATATTTTTCACCTGATTCCTAATATTGCAGTATTAGAGTTAGAACTGAGATAATGTCCTAAGAGCACCATGTGTTGTATCCATGTGTTTAGTTTTTGCTATAAGCCATTTCTGGCAAGAGGTAGAAGGGCCAGTTAAATCAAAATCTGGTGGTAGTAACAGCATGTTGAAATTTGAATTGCTCTCTAGGAGTGGGTTTGGATATGCTGATCCTGCTATCTTTTATAATAGAACTAGATGCACCACTTGGAACTCTGAATTCCCTCTGCATTTTGTGAAATATTTGTTCAAAGATTCTACACCTAATGATAAGGTATAAATGCTATGATTATTGGGAATGTGCAACTTCGTGGCTTCAAAGCTCTGCTTGCACATCAAACAGATAGGAGATCCATTGGTAGGACTGTGGGGCTCTGCCTCGTTGCTGTGGAAACAACCCGGAGTGGAGGAGTAGCCTAGAGTAGCCAAGAAACCAGGGTTTGATTCCCACTAGCACTCCTTGTGGCCTTGGGCAAGTCACTTAACCCTCTGTTGCTCTGAAAAATCCAAGTTATCAACGTCCCTGTTTAATGTACATTACCAAGTTTAAGTTACAATGTAAACCGCTTTGATTGAAATGATAAAGTGGTATAAAAAAGACTGTTAAATAAAAAATAAACCCTTGTAGTTGGAGAAGCCTGTCGCAGGATCCATGAGAACTGCTGACTATTTGTTTTCCACATTATTCTATGCTGACAGTTATTGCTTCTCAGTATTCTACATTCTCATAGTGAAAATGGTCAGAAGAAAAATTATATTAGATTTTAAGAAGGTGGGTGATAGGCATAGAGAATCATTAACATTGGGTATGCAAGACTAAAGTTGGAGATTGTGCATGGTTGGTAGCATTTTAGGAAGAAGGGAGAATGACCATACCTTGACTGGCTGCCTGGTCTTAACCTGACATCTTATTTTTCCTAATTGTCCCTCCAGACCAGTCCAGGTACGTGTGGGTAGTCGCAATCCAGGTACGTGTGGGTAGTCGCGAAATAAAGACCTTTTCAAGTACATTCGTAGCAAAAAACCTGTGAGAGAGTCCGTTGGTCCATTAGATGATAAAGGGGTTAAAGGAGCACTAAGAGGCGACAAGGCGATAGCGGAGAGACTGAATGAATTCTTTGCTTTGGTCTTTACTGAGGAAGATGTAGGGATGTTACCCATGACTGAAGTGGTATTTAAAGGTGCGGAAGAATTGGAGGAAATATCGATACATCGAGAAGATGTCTTACAACTATTAGATAAACTGAAGAGTAGCAAATCACCTGGGCCGGATGGTATACATCCAAGGGTGTTGAAAGAACTGAAATATGAGATTGCAGAACTGCTATCAGTAATCTGTGAACTAATACCTGAAGATTGGAGGATCGCCAATGTAACACCGATTTTTAAAAAGGGTTCCAGGGGTGATCCGGGAAACTACAGACCGGTGAGCCTGACGTCAGTACCGGGAAAAATGGTAGAAACCATCATAAAGAATAAAATTACTCAGCATGTAGATAGTCACAACCTAATGGGAGACAGCCAACATGGCTTTAGAGAAGGAAGATCTTGTCTTACTAATCTGTTATGTTTTTTTGAAGGAGTGAATAAACAGGTGGACAAAGGTGAGTCGGTTGATATTGTTTATCTGGACTTTCAGAAAGCCTTTGACAAGGTCCCTCATCAGAGACTTTTGGCAATACTGAAGAGTCATGGGATAGGAGGCAATGTACTATTGTGGATCAGGAACTGGTTAAAAGATAGAAAGCAGAGGGTAGGGCTAAATGGCCAATTTTCCCAATGGAGAAAGGTGAATAGTGGTGTACCCCAGGGATCTGTGCTGGGTCCGCTGCTTTTTGACATATTCATAAATGACCTGGAAAGTGGAATAACGAGTGAGGTTATCAAATTTGCAGATGACACAACTATTTAAAGTTGTTAAAACCCAAGAGGATTGTGAAAAATTGCAAGAGGATCTTGATAAATTGGAAGACTGGGCATCAAAATGGCAGATGAAATTTAATGTGGAGAAGTGCAAGGTTATGCACCTAGGGAAGAACAACCCAAACTATGGTTACACGATGCAAGGTTCCACATTAGGAACCACCACCCAGGAAAAAGATTTAGGCGTCATTGTGGATACCATGTTAAAACCCTCGGCCCAGTGTGCAGCAGCGGCCAAGAGAGCAAATAGAATGCTAGGTATGATAAGGAAAGGAATGGAAAATAAAACAAAAGATATTATAATGCCTCTATATCGTTCCATGGTGAGACCGCACCTTGAATATTGTGTGCAATTCTGGTTGCCGTATCTTAAAAAGGATATAGCGATTTTAGAAAAGGTACAGAGAAGAGCCACCAAAATGGTAAAGGGGATGGAAGGATACTCCTATGAAGAAAGGCTAAAAAGGTTAGGGCTCTTTAACCTGGAAAAGAGACGGCTGAGGGGAGATATGATAGAAGTCTATAAATTAATGAACGGAGTGGAACGGGTAAACGTAGATCGATTGTTTACCTTATCAGAATATAGAAAGACTAGGGGACATGCAATGAAGCTACAGGGTAAACTATTTAAGACTAATAAAAGAAAATATTTTTTCACTCGACGTGTAATCAAACTCTGGAATTTGTTACCGGAGGATGTAGTAAAGGCTGTTAGTGTAGCTGCGTTTAAAAAAGGTTTGGACAAGTTCCTGGAGGAAAGGTCCATAAACCATTATTAAGAAGTGACCGAAGATATCAATGCTTGACCCAGTACAAGCATTGTGGAACTTGTCTCTTGGGGAAACTGCTAGGTACATATGACCTAGATTGGCCACTGTTGGAAACAGAATACTGGGCTTGATGGACCTTGGTCTGACCCAGTATGAAATATCTTATGTTCTTATGTTCAATCCTCCAACAGCTGAGAACTGAGCATGACAGATTTCCATTGATGCAGTATAAGAGCTCCCCCTTCAGCTCCCTGCACCAGTCTCTCAGTTCTCAGCAGCTGAGGTGTCCCTAGGTAGTGGACTCTGTGACAGAGGCCTTCGTCCTTTCCCCATGCAAAGCCTGGGTCAAATCGCAGGCGGTCCAGGAGACACTGCAGCGTCTGATTCAGCTGGTGGCCATCGCCCTGGTACTGCTGGACGAGGGCGACAGGGGTCTATATTCCATATATTTCGTGGTTCCCAAAAAAGAGGGGTCGTTTTGGCCCATCCTGGACCTCAAGCAGGTCAACCAAGCCTTGCGTGTGCCAATTCTGGATGGAAACCTTCAGGTTGGTCATCCTTATTGCAAGGCAGGGCAAGTTCTTGACCACTCTGGACCTCATAGAGGCATATCTGCATATTTCAATCCAACCAGACCATCAGCAGTTTCTCTGTTTCGCGGTGCCGTTTGGCCTAGCCATGGTTCCTTGTACCTTCACTAAGATCATGGTGGTGGTTGCAGCGACGTTGCGCAGTGAAGGTGTACAGGTACATCCTTATCTGGACGATTGGGTCATTCGGTCAAAGTTGGAGGATGCACCGAGTGGTGGAACTCCTGCAGAGTCTGGGATGGATAGTCAATCTGGCCAAGTGTCAGCTTCAACCCACCCAGTGGTTGGTCTATCTTAGGGCGCAGTTCGACACCAAAGATGGAGTCATTTCGTTATCGGCTGAGCGTGTATGCAAGATTCAGGGTCAGGTGCGGGGTTTTCTATGGAAGCAACACCAGCAGCATAGCTTTACCTGCAACTACTAGGATCCATGGTGGTGGCACTGGATTTAGGACTATGGGCACAAGCTCATATATGGCCTCTTCAGAAGGCGCTAATGACGCATTGGTCAACCATATGCCGCTCCATGTCCAAGCGGCTTCCGTGTCCAGAGACCGCACATCGGCGTCTCGACTGGTGGCTGCAGACCCGGCACCTCACAGTGGGAGTGCCATTGGAACAACCGCAATGGGCAGGGGCAGTGGACTTGAGAAGAGAGCACCTGGTCCATCAAACGGCTGGAAATGAGGGCAGTGTTCCTAGCCCTGCAGTTTTTCTCTCTCTGAATATCGCAGAAGGCAGTCCGGGTGTGTTCCAACAATGTGACCACAGTAGTGTACATCAACCAGCAGGGCGACGCGGGCAGTGCAGTTCTCCTGGAAGAGAGTCAGGCTCTGCTTCATTGGGCAGAGGAGAACCTCACGGCGCTGTTGGCAATGCATGTTGTAGGCAAGGACAATGTTCAGACAGATTTTCTTAGCTGACACTGGTTAGATTCGGGCGAGTCGGAGCTCAATGCGGTGGTGTTTCATGACCTCATTCGGTGGTGGGGGCAGCCAGTAGTGCATGTTATGTCCACTCTGGGCAACACCGAGGCAGACCATTTTTACAGTTGGCGCAGAGAGTATATGTTGGAAGTCATCGATGTGCTGTCTCAGGTCTAGCTGACAGAGGGGGCTCCTTGTATGTCTTCCCACCATGGGCGATGATTGGGTGCCTGCTGAGGAGGATTGAGAGGCACAGAGGACCAGTGATCCTCATAGTGCTGAATTGGCCTCTCAGACCATGATATGCGGGTCTCACACGACTACTAGTATCTCAACTGGTCTAGTTTCTGAACAGGATCAATTTGCTATCCCAAGGACTGGTCCTGATGCTGCAGGTGGAGAGAGTTTCGCTTATGGCCTGGCTCTTGAGCAGGTGCAATTACGATGTTGGGGCTATTTCCCCGTGGTCATAGCTACACTACTGAAGGCGCAGTAAAGGTCTGCTGTGGTAGCTTACATTAGGATTTGGCAGATGTTCAAAAGCTGGTGTGTGTCCCAGGACATTTGTCCTTTTTCATGCTCATTATCAGTTCTTTTGCTCTTCCTGCAGGAGGGCCTAGATAAAGGGTTAGCGCTTAACACCATAAAGGTTCAGGTCACAGCGCACTTGTTTATCAGGGGCATGTTCTAGGTCGGTCCTTAGTAGCACACTGTGATGTAATGTGGTTTCTCCTGGCAGTCAAGCAGGTGCGGCCACCCAGGCAGCAGTGGATTCCCCCGTGGGATCTGAACTTGGTGTTGGGCGCTTTGAGAGTGCAGTTTGAGCTTCTCATCTCTGCTTCTTTGCGTGATCTCATGTTGAAGACAGTATTTTTGGTGGCGATCTGTTCCATGCATCGCTTCTCGGAACTTCAGGTGCTTTCCTGCAGGAAACCCTTTCTGGTCCTGTTTAAGGAGAACATGGTCTTAAGGACGGTTCTGTCCTTTCTTCCGAAGATAGTCTCAAAGCTCCACTTGAATAAAGTTGTTTCATTGTCCATGTCCACAGGGTACTTCAGAGGAAGACAGATTGTTACATCTGTTGGATTTGCGCAAGGTGCTACGGAGGTATCAGAAGGAGACGGCCTCCTTGAGAAGGTTGGATCACTTATTTGTGCTGTTTGGCGGCCCTCATAAGGGGGAGGTGGCCTCCAAAGCTTCCATCGCCCGCTGGCTGAAACAGGCCATTGGTGCAGCCTCTGTGCACATGGCTGGTGGCTGCTGCTTGGGCTGAAGGCACATTCGACACAGGCTCAGGCAACTTCGTGGGCCGAATGCAGTCTAATGCCTTTGGCTGATATTTGCAGAGCGGCAACTTGGTAGTTGCTCCAAACCTTCACCAGACATTATTGCTTGGATGTTCAGGTGGGTGGGGATGTGTGGTTTGGGGGCTTCAGTGCTTCAAGACTGTCTTGCTGGTCCCTCTTGTGTGTAAGCACTGCTTTGGTACTTCCTATACGTACCTGGACTGGCCTGAAGGGACGATTAGGAAGGAGAAATTAGACACTACCTACTCACCTGTAGCAGGTGATCTCCAGGAACAGCAGGAATCAGTCTTCACAACCCGCACACCTCCCCTTCAAGTTGTTCCTTTATTCTTTTGATATTTTTCTCCACTATTCACCTGAGTGAGGAGACCAGGAGGAGGGAAGGCAGACATGCATGCGTGGAGCAACATTCCCAAAAGCATTCCTTTTGGATGCTGGGGAGTGTTTCCGCACTGGGCTCTGTCGGTGCCGACGCCATCCAAATATGAAGAGTTCCTGCTGTTCCCGGAGATCATCTGTTACAGGTGAATAACTAAGCTTTTCTTTGCATATTGTCCTGTAAGTGTATACTCAAGGTCACAAATAGTGGTAGAAATGGGATTTGAACCCCGATTTTTCTGGTTTTCAGCTCCTTGCTCAAACCTCTAGGGCACTTCCTCTTTCCACTATAAGAATTGAGTAAAAGAACGAAATGGTCCTCATTGGCAGGATTTCAGAGTTTGATTATGTCTGGTCTTTAAATACAGCTGAGCTAGTGTTAGGCCGCATGCGCGGCGTCTTTTTGCATTGGCGATGATTACTATCAGTGAAGGAAGCAAAATTGAAGAGATTCAGCTTTAGACGTGGGCAGCTTTCTTAGTGAGTATGTTAGCCTGCGATTCAGTATAGGCTTTTGAAGAGAGTTGAGATGGAGAGGTAATGGAAATAATTCATTGTGTCTATCTGTTTGTTCACAGGATCTATCATAGATCCCCTGAAGAACCCAATTAGGTGAAACGCTACGAAGGCGCTGGGGGAAAGCGTCGGGATCTTTTCTATGATGATTCAAGAGAATTGCCGTGAAGATTAGTATTGAGGAAAGTTGATTACATTTATTTACTTTGGAGTTGTCTTTCAATGCCATTTTTTGAGAGTCAATATTACTCCCACTAATCTCACGAGCTGTAGTTTTGCTACCGTGGAGGTCGTTGATGTGTTTTAGCATTCCTCTTCCTTTTATGACGGTTACGTCTCAGGAATTGGAGCTAATCTGAGGCCTCCCGGTTGCTTTTAAAGACATGAGTAATCCACTTGTTGAACATAAAAGAAGAGAGGACTAAGTGATTATTTTTCCATATGTTATATTGAACGTAAGAGTAACATTTTTTGACAAGAGGATTTCAGAAAATGCATTTAGTCATTTACCTGGGCTAGATGCATGTTTTGAATTTTCCCAACAACCAGGGGATTGAGAGGTGGCAAAATTTAGCTTTTTGGTTTTCAGCTGGGACTAGAAAGTGAGAAGAGGTGTGGCAAAAATATCTTCACCCCAGTTATAGCCTGGAGAACAATAGAGAATAGAACTTCCTTGGGCCTTCTGGGGAGCTGGAAGAGGAGGAAGAATCTGAGCTGGGTAGAAGAGTAAGATGCAGGGATGAGGGGGTGGTTTGAGAAAAGTGAAGGATAAGGGGGGGGGGGGGGTAGAAGAAGAAAATGAGAAGACAGGAGGTAACAGATCTGCACCTGAGTGATGGAGGAATAGTTTGCAGAGTGGATTGGCGGGGGGGGGGGGGGGGAGACAGAGGTGTACTAACCAGAGAGGAAGTTCTGATCATGCACTCCTATTGCCTACCCACAAGGGAAAGTCAGGGAGAAGTTTTAAAATCCCTGCTAACAAATCATGTTGAGACACACAGATTGGACAACAGTCCTTGACTGCAAGGGATCACAGCTAAAATTATAGCGTGATGTGAAACAAAAAAGTCCAACTTGATGGCAGGAAGGAGCTTGAACAGTTTCTGCATCCTTGTGCTCCAAAGCCTGGCTTAACTACCATGGGAAAGGGAAGATCAATGTACGTATCCTCCCATCCTGAGACTGGCTCAGTATGCATGGTAACTTTCAACGGTGGTGGCACTCAAGAGATGGGTGGATTCCTCTTCAGAGTTGCAGGCATCTTTGATCTCAGGGAAGATTTCTTTGCAACCCCCACAAATAGTCTGCTCCCAACATTCTTGCTGTGGCTGTGCTGACTGCTGCACCTTTTTCTAACTCAAGCCATGGAAGAGGAGGAGAGCTTACAGAGCAGTGTGGGGATCAGTGAAATAACCCTGCAAATTGTTTCAGGACAGTGGTCAGGAACAATTATTCAGTTCAGAGGGTAAAACAAGATTTGGTGAAAGAGGAAATGATTGAAAGCCAACCTGGAATAGTTGGTGTTGCTAATGACTCTATATAAGAGGTAGAGGTGACTGGAATTTGTTCCAGCACCAGTTCAGTTTTCTTTGCAGCCTCTCCCATCCCCCTCAAAAATTCTAATTCTTGGACAAGTATGGTCTCTGGTCTTGCGAGTGGAGGCATCTTTGGAGGCAGCTTTGTTATTTTTGCGAGGAAGTGCAGTTAAATTAATTGTGCAGGACACTTACTCCAAAAACAAGATAACTGTAAGGTTGTGAGACAAAGATTGAGTCCCTTATGGGTATTTATTTATTTTTATTTATTTATTTACATTCTCTTATATACCGCGCTATTCTGCATCAGTGCGGTTTACATTGAACAAACTGAAATTACATTGAACAGGGCATTATAACTTGGAGATAACTATTTTACAGGGAACATGGGCTATGGAGGGTTAAGTGGCTTGCCCAAGACCACAAGGAGCACCTATGGGACTAGAAACCCCAGTCCTTCCGGCCCAAGGTTGCTGTCCTCTAGTGGGATTTGAACCACCGACCTTCCGGCCTGAAGTACCTTGCCCCAACCACTAGGCTACTCCTCCACTCCAAGGGTATGAATATGGCCCTAATGAAAGATAATGTTTTCCCAGAGAATAAGGTGGAAAATTTGGGAAACTAATAGAGAATTTTTATTTATCCTAAATCTCCTTACATATATTGCTTTTGGATATGTTGAATTTTTTTTTTGTTTGCAAGTATCCTATATAAGCATTTCCTCCTTTACTTGTTTATTTGCCCTAAAGAAAAAGTGTAGCCTTGGAAGATTATTCTCAGGGATGATACCTCAGTGGTGGATAGCTTGTAAGTAACTTCATTCTTGGAGATTTTGTTGGAGCTACTATGTTGGGCTCTTAAATCTTTTTAATGCAAAGAGTCTTTATGATAAATTGAGTCTCTTCAGATTTCTCAAGAATGACTCAACCTAAATGCCAAGGTGTGTTAAAGCTCAAACACCCTGTGTTGGGCTTGGAAGGTTCTTTTTTTTTTTAATTTCCAGCTAAATATTTGTCTTTTAAGGAGGGATGACCACTTTTTCTTTTTTGATCCAGATCAACTAAAGAACTTGTTGGACTCAAAGGAACAATCTGCTGAAGATTTATAGATATTGGGTGGGCTGTATTGCAGTGTTTTGCTTTAGGTTAGTGGTTCTCAACCAGTGTGTTGTAACACACTGATGTGTCATGGGGCCAGCATGGGCACGTCAGCAGTTTCAGAGAGACAGAAGCAGTGAGAAGCAAAATAGTACATAACCAGGAGGCAGGAGACGTGCCCATAGAAGCCGCAAAATTCTCCTTCATTTTGCTCAAAGCTGTTCTTCTCAGGGTTGCGGCATCATGAGGCACTTATTCACCGGAAGTGAAATCATATTAAATGCTGCTTGCCACTGTAACCCTGGGAAGGAGCACAGCTTTGAACAAAGTGAAGAATGCTACTGCTTCTATGGCCGCATCTTCTGCTGCCCCTAAGAGAAAGCAGTTACTGTACATAGGGGCGAGAGGGTAAAAGGGAGAAGGCAACTATTGGGTTGGTGAGGAAGGAGATGGGCACATGCTGTACTGTTGGAGGGAAAAGGAGGGGGGTAGAGGGGGGAAATGTTGGAGTTACAAGGGTGGGGTGTGGGGGGAGAACGTAAGCAGGGGTGTTGCTTTGAGCATGTAAGGAGAGGCCATGGAGGTGGTGTCAAGGAGATGAATGAAAGGAGAATGTTGAATGTAGAGGACAAAAATGTGGTAATGGAAGATCCTAGAAAGATGGCCTGGGTAGAAGGTGAACGGAGATGGAAAATTAAAATGGAGATTGTGGGTGAAGTGTGAATGGACAGAGGCAGAAAAGAGAAATGGAGGAAAGGGCTTAAAAGGAAAGATCTTATGTGAGAGAGAAATGTAGGGAGGGAATGTGAAAACATAGGAGGAGAGGAGAAACAACAAAGGGACAGTAGCTTTGGAAGAGCATTAGAAGTCAAACAAAAGCAGAGAAGAGAGACTAGGATGAACATGGTTGGGGAAAATAAAATGCTTAGACAACAAAAGTAGAAAATATTTTATTCTGAATGTATTAGAACATAAGAACATAAATGCCATTCTCCAGGACCAAGCAGGAAGTCAGTCCTCACATATGGGTGACATCGACGTCGATGGAGCCCTTGCGGAGCATTTCCCCAGCTTTCTATGAAAGCCTTTGGGAATGCAGGCACGCATGCGCGGTCCCCTTCCCCCCTAAAGGTGCCATCTTGCTCAGTCTCTCTTTTTCCGTGAAGCCAGTCGGACGTGTGTCCTAGTCCTCTTGGAAAATAGTTGGATTTTTTCACGATTCCTTCGCTATTTTTCCTCCGGTTCCCCTCCTGCCGGGTTCGGTACACCGGTATCGAGCCCGATCTTATTTTTTCGGTTTTTGCCCTTCGTGGCTGGTGTTCACGCCCTTTTTTTCTTTTTCCCTGGAAGGCCGGTCCTTTGACCTCGCGGGGACTCTTTTTTCCCCGATGGCTTCCAGTGGTTTCAAGAAGTGTGATTGGTGCAAGAAACTAATGTCTCTCACCGACACACACGACTGCTGCCTTCGGTGCCTGGGTCCTGACCACGATCCTAAGATCTGTGGACCATGTGGAAAGATGTCCTCCAAGGCGCTTCGAAGTCGTCAGCACCAAAAGGAAAGGCTTTTCTCCGACTTGGCCTCCGGCCGGACCCGGACCTCGTCTGAGGCATTGACATCTCGGGAATCTGATCCCGAGCACCGTCGGGGCTCCTCGGACAGGGGGTCCCCCGACCGGGAACGAAAGAGGAAGAAACGGCTCGCGAGGGCGTCGGAGGAGGAGGTCCCTGGCTCTTCGAGAGCTAGGTCTCAGACCCCCGACTGCCGCCCCAGGCCCGTGGAACAGGAGAAGCCTCTAAAAGTACCTCGTGTGGAGCCTGAGTCTGCTGGACACGTAAGTCCCGTAGTACTCGTGGACTCTCCTCCCAGAGAGCCGACGTTGGGCCCGGCACAGCCGGGGCCCGAGTCGGTGGCTGCTGAGTCTCCTGAGCTGGGTCTCAGGCTGACAGCCTTGGAGTGCAAATTGTCTGCCTTCATGGAACAGCAGCGGGCGCTGATGGCCAGCCTATCTGGCGCATCTGCCCCGCCCACCGGGACATCGACATCGAAGTCGACCCCGGAGACTGAGCCGATACTTGAGACCATGAAGGCTCAAGGTCGACCTCGGTCGCGGTCTGCCTTGACCTCCCGCTCGGGACCGAGGGCGTTGATGCCGGTGCCTTCGGCGTTGGGGCGGGTGCTCACAGGCTCGCGCGATCGGAGCCAGATTACTCATCGGACGAGTCCGCCTGGGAGACGGAGGACGAGGAGTCCCCCGACACCTTCTGGACTCGGTGCGTCCCGTTTGACTCACCGCAGTCTGAGCCCTGGAGTAGATCCCCTCCGGAGGATACCAGGTTCTCGGAGTTCGTCCGGGATATGGCCACTGCGTTGGCTATCCCTGCGGACCCCGAGGAGGAGCCTTGAGCCGAGGAGCTCGAGGCACTACAGTATGACTCTCCTCCGAAGGAGGCCTTTACTGTTCCGGTTCCTCCGATGCTGGAACGGCTCCTCTTCCGGATGTGGGAGGCACCGGCCTCAGCGCCGGTTCTAAGCAAGGGGGTCGATTCCATCTATCGACTCCGAAAGAGCCCTGGGTTTCAGAAGGCGCAGCTACCACACCATTCCATGGTGGTGGAATCGACCATGCATTGCCTGAAAAGTCAGAAGATGCACTCCGCCCGGAACCTGGATGGTTTTGGTAGAAAATGCTTCCAGGGCTCGATGCTTGTTTGCCGTATCCAGTCTTACCAGCTGTACATGGGCATGTACTTGCGGGACCTGGCCAAGGAGCTGGCCGGGTTCTTTGCTGGTCTCTCCGGGGAACCCTTGCAGAGGTTCAAGTCCTTGTCCTCGGGGATACGGGAATGCTCCAGGTTTATGTCCCACGCTGCCTACGATGGCTTCGCGGCTTCGGCCTGTGTTGCGGCAGCCGGCATCGCAGCCCGGCAGCCGGCATCGCAGCCCGACGCCAGGTGTGGTTGCAGTCATCGGACCTCGAGCCATGGGTTCAGGACAAGTTGGTCGATGTCCCTTGCCGAGGTGAGAACCTTTTTGGCAAGCCCATGACCGAGAAGGCCGCACAGCTCGAAACCGAGCACCTCACGAGGATAAGGCTGTCTAGAAAGACTTCTGCCCCTTCTCACAAAAAGAAGGGCTCGGGTAAAAAGCCCTTTTACCCAAGGAAGGGCACTGCCTACAAACAGTACCCACAGTACCAGGCCTCCCAGGCTCCCCCACAGGGTCAGCAGGCCAAGGGGCAGGGTAATGGGCCCCGTAGGCAGAGGACCCCCAAGCCTCCGGCCCCTGCTCCCACTCAGCAGGGTGGGGGTTTTTGACTCCTTAGGCATAGCCTCTCCGTCCCTGCTCTCCCAACCCTGCACAGGAGATCGACTTACCCTGTTTGCCCACCAGTGGCCACTCATCACTGGAGACAGTTGGGTGCTAAGCATCGTCCACAAGGGCTATATGCTACACTTCCAACAGCTGCCTCCTCCATACTTTCCAGGGGAGCCTCCAAGGCCTCCCCTGCACACAGATCTTCTCCTTCAGGAGCTCCAAAGTCTGTTGCGAGACAAGGCAGTGGAGCCTGTGCCTCCCCACCTCCAAAGTCAAGGGTTCTACTCCAGGTACTTTCTCGTACCCAAAAGAACCGGTGGCCTCCGGCCTATTCTCAACCTCAGAAATCTCAACAAGTTCCTAGAGAAAGAGAAATTCAAGATGCTTACTCTTGGAACACTGCTGCCCTACCTCCAGCAGGGAGACTGGCTATGCTCCTTAGATTTAAAGGATGCGTACATTCACATCCTCATTCATCCAGACCACAGAAAGTACCTCAGGTTCATTGTGGGAGGAAACCATTATCAGTACAGAGTACTGCCTTTTGGCCTCACCTCCGCTCCCAGGGTCTTTACCAAATGCCTGGTAGTGGTGGCGGCCTACCTGAGAAATCAGGGTATCTTTGTTTTTCCCTATCTGGACGACTGGCTCATCAGGGGTCAGACGTGCCAGGAGGCCAGACAAGCCACCCTCCGAACTATTGCTCTTCTTCAAAACCTGGGGTTTGTCATAAACTTCGCAAAGTCCACTTTACTCCCCTCCCAGCACTTGGAGTTCATAGGGGCAAAGTTGTACTCTCTGCTGGCAAAGGCGTTCTTGCCAGAAGACAGAGCCCAAAGACTGATCAACTTGGCAAACCAGTTTCTCAGCAGGTCACTAGTCTCCGCCAGACTTTGCCTGAGGCTTCTTGGCCACATGGCTTTGACAGTACATGTGACCCTCAATGCCCGGCTCCATATGAGGCCTGCACAGTGGTGCCTCCGAACTCTGTGGACACAGGCCACAGGCAGCCTCAGAGACAGAGTAAGGGTGTCCAGACAATTTTCTGAACTCCCTCCGCTGGTGGCTGCACCCACCCAATCTTCTGCAAGGGGTGCATTTTCAGATTCCTGGGTTCACAGTGGTGTTGACCACGGATGCCTCCCTGCAGGGCTGGGGGGCTCATTGTCTAGGCAAGTGCACCCAGGGCCTGTGGTCTCCCTGGGAGGCCGCACAGCAGATCAATCTACTGGAACTCAGAGCTATTCGTTTAGCCTTCAAGACTTTCTCTCAAACACTGGCTCATCAGTCAGTGTTAGTTCAAACAAACAACCAAGTAGCCATGTTTTATGTGAACAAGCAGGGCGGAACTGGGTCCAGGCTCCTTTGTCAGGAGGCACAGGACCTTTGCTTGTTTGCTCTCAGGCACCACATGCTCCTCAAGGCAGTGTATCTACCTGGCCAGGACAACTACCTGGCGGACAGGTTGAGCAGGATTCTGCAGCCCCACGAATAGCAGCTCCATCCCTTAGTGGTTCAGAAGACTTTCCTGAAATGGGGACTTCCAACCATAGATCAGTTTGCCATTCCATCGAACAAACAACTGACCAGGTTCTGCTCCAGGCAACCGCATCCTCTGCGGCTGGCAGCAGATGCTTTTCTGATTTCCTGTTCCCAGGGCCTCCGGTATGCGTTTCCTCCCATGCCCCTGGTGGCCCGAACCCTGTTCAAAATTCTTCAGGACAAGGCCTCGGTCCTGCTGGTAGCTCCCAGATGGCCGAGACAGCCTTGGTTTCCACTTCTGCTTCAGCTGGCAGTGGATCCCCCATTGCCTCTGGGGTTGCAACCCGACCTTCTCTCTCAGGATCAGGGTTCCCTTCTGCACCCAAATCTCAGAGCTCTCAATTTGATGGCATGGAGGCTGCAAGGGTAGTTTTGGCTCCCTGGAGCCTACCTCAGGAAGTTGAGGAGGTTGTCCTAGCCTCTAGGAAGCAGTCCACTAGAAAGACCTATGCCCTGAAATGGAAAAGGTTTTCTGTGTGGTGTCAGCTACGTACAGAGGATCCTTTCTCCTGTGCTGTACCAGTAGTGCTTCGGTACCTGCCGCACTTATCCAATCAGGGACGTAAGTCCAATTCTGTTCGGGTCCACCTCTCAGCTCTAGCAGCTCACCACTCACTGGTGGAGGGAAATTCTCTGTCGGTTCACCCCTTGGTGTCCAGATTTCTTAGAGGCTTGCTCTTGCTGAAGCCTCCAAACTGTCCTCCAGCTCCTGAGTGGGAATTGAATGTGGTTTTGCAGCAACTGACTCGCCCACCTTTTGAGCCGATGGCTACTTGTCCTCTCCGCTTCCTTTCTTGAAAGACACTCTTCTTGGTAGCCTTAACCTCGGCCAGGCGGGTGAGTGAGCTTCAGGCCCTAGTCTGTGACAGGCCTTACACCCGCTTCTATAGGAACAGGGTAGTCCTTAGGACTCATCCAAAGTTCCTCCCAAAGGTTATCTCCTCTTTCCACCTCAACCAGGAGGTGGTTCTTCCGACCTTCTTCCCTAGGCCTCATGCAAGCCAGGCTGAAGCAGTTCTGCATACCCTGGACTGTAGGAGGGCCTTATCCTTCTACCTTGACTGTACGCAGGGGCATAGAAGGGCTAATCAGGAAGGAGTGGTCTAGTGGTTAGGACAAGGTACTTCAAGCCAGAGGGCCGGGGGTTCAAGTCCCACCTGGGGATAGCAATCTCAGGCCGGAGGGACTGGGATTTCTAGTCCTATAAGGTACTCCTTGTGGTCTTGGGCAAGCCACTTAACCCTCCATTGCCCATGTTCCCTGTAAGTATTAGCGTATGTGTCTCATATCCCCTCGTGTTAAATGTATCCCCCAATTGACCACTTTGACCCGGTGAAAAGCGGGATATAAATACAGCTAAATAAATAAATAAATAAATCAGCTCTTCATATCTTTTGACCCTAATAATTTGGGCTTAGCTGTGTCCAAGCGTACCTTGTCCATCTGGGTAGCTGACTGTATCACCTGGGCTTACAGGGCGGCTGACCTTCCTTTGCAGGGTCTGGTCACAGCCCATCGTGTCAGGGCAATGGCTGCCTCAGTTGCTCACCTCCGCTCTGTACCGTTGGTAGACATCTGCAGGGCTGCAACTTGGTCCTCAAGCCAGACTTTTGCGGCCCATTACTGTCTGGAGAGCGAGTCCCGTAGGGACAGTGTTTTTGGCCAGGCAGTACTCTGCAATCTCTTTGAGGTTTAGGCAACTCCAGCCCTCCGTTGGTCTACCGGTGGAGGTCCTTTCAGTGAAAAACCTTTCTTTGATGCTGGGACTAGAGGGAGTTCTCTTGTTCAGCCTGGGTTCCTGGTAGCCCAGAGCTAGGGAGTCACCCATATGTGAGGACTGACTTCCTGCTTGGTCCTGGAGAAAGAGTAGTTACTCACCTGTAACAGGTGTTCTCCAGGAGCAGCAGTAATCAGTCCTCACAACCCTCCCTCCTCCCCTGGGAGTTGCAGTTGTACATAGCTAAAAACAGCACACAAAATGTAAAAATAAACTGTTATTTGACTGAGCAAGATGGCACCTTTAGGCGGGAAGGGGACCGCGCATGCGTGCCTGCATTCCCAAAGGCTTTCATAGAAAGCTGGGGAAATGCTCCGCAAGGGCTCCATCGACGTCGATGTCACCCATATGTGAGGACTGATTCCTGCTGCTCCTGGAGAACACCTGTTACAGGTGAGTAACTTCTCTTACTGGGTCAGACCCAAGGTCCATCAAGCCCAGTATCCTGTTTCCAACAGTGGCCAATCTAGGTCATATGTACCTAGCAGTTTCCCGAAAAGAGACAGGTTCCACAATGCTTGTACTGGATCAAGCATTGATATTTTTTAATAATGGTTTATGGACCTTTCCTCCAGGAACTTGTCCAAACCTTTTTTAATCCCAGCTACACTAACAGCCTTGACTACATCTTCCGGCAACAAATTCCAGAGTTTGATTACACGTTGAGTGTAAAAATATTTTCTCTTATTTGTCTTAAATAGTTTACCCTGTAGCTTTATTGCATGTCCCCTAGCCTTTCTATATTCTGATAACGTAAACAATCTATCTACATTTACCTGTTCCACTCCGTTCATTAATTTATAGACTTCTATCATATCTCCCCTCAGCCGTCTCTTTTCCAGGTTAAAGAGCCCTAACCTTTTTAGCCTTTCTTCATAGGGGTATCCTTCCATCCCCTTTACCATTTTGGTGGCTCTTCTCTGAACCTTTTCTAATAACGCTATATCATTTTTTTTTTCCATCTCTGTTTATTAAAGTTTACAAGGTACAAGCAGCAAACGACAAAGCAACTGTAACAATTTTTCAAAAAAAAACCTAAACAGGTCCCGGGCGGGGCTGTGTCTTGTCCACCGCCCTGGGAACACAGCAGAAACAAACAGAGAACAGTCCTAACAACCAGCATATCCCAAACCCCCCCCCCCCATCCCCTCCCCAACCCCTCCCCCCCCCATCGCAGGGAGCGCAGCACCACCGCGACCAACCAGAGACAGCCAACCTTCCAGGCCACCGTCAACCAATTTTAAGCACTTCGCTACGAGCCTTAGGGCCCAAACGCTGGATATAGGGCATCCATATCAACAGGAAAGTAGCCCATGCCCGAGGATGTCTTAGCGCAGCTCTCCTCTCCAGTAGCATGAGTTGATGTAGGCTATTTCGCCACTCACAAAAGGTAGGGGCCTTAGGCTCCCTCCAATGGCTGAGAATAGGGCCCTTACCCACCAGACAGGCCTTACGAACCAATACCCTCTCCCATCTGCCCTTCGGGTGGAGTGGTCCCAACTGATCCAGTACTACCAAGGTCCCTGACCAGCAAAGCCTCTGACCCAGTAGACCGCTCAAATAGGTCTCAATGCGCCGCCAGTATCTGCGAACAGAAGGGCAACCCCACCACATATGACCCAAATCTGCCAAGGCACATGAACATTTAGGGCACCTTCCGTGTGAGGCAATATGGCTGTGAAACGCCCGCCTCGGGGAGAAATGAGCACGAAGAACACACTTATACTGCATCTCCCGCCAACGAGCTCCACCCATGAGTTGCAGAATCCGACCCAAGGCCGCCCGAACGGAACCCGGGGCAATGTCCCGATCCAACTCTCGCGCCCAAAGGCTTTCCAGCGCCGAGCAATCCGGGGGCGTATCCAACCGATCCAAACGTTTCTTCAAATCAGCTATCGTCGGTGGGGACTCCGCCCCTATCGCAAGGAAATCCAGAACACGCTCTGAATGTTCCACAGTAAGCTCGCGTCTCGGCAGGGAGCCGACATAATGGGAAATCTGAATATGCGCGAAAAAAGAGGCGCCCATAGGCAACCCATACTCCCTACAAATCACCCCCAAAGCCTTACAGCAACCATCCCGGTCCACCACATGTCCCAAACGCCGTATACCTACCCGCCACCACTGACGGAAGGGGGCCAAATCGGATCCAGGCAAGAAACGGGCATTACCATGCAGGGGCAGCCAACACGACACCGCAGCATCACTACCCCACCGTTTGTTCAACTGCTGCCACGTACGCCGCGTTGCCTGTAACAAAACACTGCTCGTCAATCGAGGCGGCAAGGCGGTCCGCGGGAGATGTAACATCGCTTCCAACGAGTGGGGCGCCACAAAGGCTGCTTCAAGCCCTCGTGGGGTATAAGTCTCAGTATCCCCCAGCCAATCACTCAAATGCCGTGCTTGACACGCCAGCGCATATTTCCAAAGATCGGGCACCCCAATTCCACCTAAGCGCCATCCCCCACGCAACCTCGCCAAAGGGGGGATACGGGCCTTACGACCTCTCCAGAGAAACCCCCGAATCTCCTTTTCCAAACGCATCAAATCACGCTTCAAAAGCCACACAGGGAGCGTTTGCAGCCAATACAGCACGCGCGGAAAAACCACCATCCCCAAGGCGGCCACTCTACCTAGCAAAGACAACGGGAGGGGGGCCCACGCCCGCAACTGCACTCGTACCTTAGAAAAAATCCGTTCAAAATTAGTTTTGTACAACATTGTCGGTTTCCTGGTTAACAAAATACCCAGATAAACAATAGATTCATCCGCCCAGCGGAGTGGGAAACTCCCAAGCCAGCTCCCCGTAGCGCGCCCCCTACATCCAAGGCCTCCGATTTATCCATATTGATGCGCAGCCCCGCAAACTGACCATAGGAGGACAACTCCTCCAGCAACCGCGGAAGAGATTGCTGGGGGGAAGAGAGGTGTACAAGTATGTCATCTGCGAAGGCCGCCACCTTGAAGCCATAGGAACCAAGACGCACACCCCCTATACCAGGGGAGTCCTCAATCCTCCGTATCAGCGGATCCAGGGACAACACAAAAAGTAAAGGGGAAAGCGGGCAGCCCTGGCGCGTGCCTCGCTCCAAGCGAAACGCATCCGATTGCACCCCGTTACATAAAACCCCTGCCGTAGGGTCCGAATAAAGCAGTGCCACCATCTGACAAAAGGGAGCCCCCAGCCAGTAATATGACAACAGAGACTGCAAGTACTCCCACTGAACCTGGTCGAACGCCTTTTCCGCGTCAAAACTAATAACCAGGGACTGGAGGTCGCGGTCCCGGACGCACTCCAAGGATGCCAACAATCGTCTTAGATTCCGTACGGCATAACGCCCTTTAACAAATCCGACCTGCGATTCATGGATCAGACTCCCCAACACCAAAGCCAACCGATCGGCCAACACCTTCGCCAGTATTTTCAGATCAAAGTTCAACAAGGAAAACGGCCTATAAGAAGCTGCTTGGGTGTGATCCTTTCCCGGTTTAGGAATTAAGGTGATGTGTGCGTGGTTGGCACCCCAGCCAAATTTCCCCTGAGCCACCCGACGCTGATACACCGCCACTAAGGTTGGAGGTACTAGTGCACCCAACAATTTATAAAACTCGGCCCCGAACCCGTCCGGGCCGGGTGCCTTACAACAATCAGCTTTCTGTATCACCCTATGAACTTCATCCACCGTCACCGGAGCGTCAAGGCAAGCCCTCTGTTCTGCCGACACCTGTGGCAAGGATAGACCCTGCAAGTACTTCCGCATTTCAACCGGCGCTCCCTCCCTCCAGGCATATAATTTCTGGAAAAAAGAACGGAATACGCGAGCTATGCTGACATTGTCCTGATGCAAGTCACCGTGATCATCTCGTAGCGCTGCCACCAACCGAGGGCCCCGACGGCCCTGTAGGCACCGCGCCAGCAGTTTCCCGGGCTTATCACCAAAGCGGAAAAGTTGGTAGCGATAATACATATACGATTTCTTCGCCCGCTGATGTAACAGTTCGTTAAGGGACGTTTGCAGCTCCCAAAGTCGTCGCTTATTATTCGCACTAGGATCCCCTGCGCACCGCCGCTTTGCACGCACCACTTGCTTTTCCAACTGAACAATTTGCCCAGCCAAAAGCCTCCGCTTCCTTGCCATATAAGCAATTATGTCCCCCCTCAACACGACTTTCGCCGTCTCCCAAAGCAGCTCCGGGTCATCCTGATGTCGCTCATGACGACTCATAAACTCCTTCCAGTGATTTGCCAAAGTTACACGAAACTCCGCATCATGGTACAATCCCAGGGGAAAGCGCCAGAACCTCATCATTACCGCCGAGCCCCCCCAGGCAAGGTCAACCCAAACTGGGGCATGATCGGATATCGCGGAAGGGCCAATCTGCGCGTCCTCCACCTGCACAAACAACCTGTCCGAGACTAAAACATAGTCCAATCTAGCACTAGTACCATGAGCTCTTTATTGATGGGTAAAATCGGTCTCAGCTGGATGCAACAATCTCCAGGGGTCAACCAGGCCCAAACGTGTACAAAGGCCCTTCAATGCCCTGGTAGTCGGGATGCGCAGGTGAGCCCCCCCCCCACCGGACACATCTAATCCCACATCCAACACCCCATTCAAATCACCAGCCAGTATCAGGGGGACATCTGGCAATTGCTCAATTTTAGAAGCTAATCGGTCATAAAATGACCGGTCCAAAACATTGGGGCTATACAAACAGCCCAGCACGACAGGCCGACCGTCGAGATTGCCATATAGCAAAATATACCGGCCATCTGGATCAGGGTATTCCTTTAGTAGCTCAAAACGGATCTGCTTACTGATCAAAATGACCACTCCACCCTTTTTCCCCTTAGCCGGAGAACCCCAGCCTTGCCCCACCCACATTTTCTGCAGTTTAAGATGTTCCTCAGCCGTCTGGTGGGTTTCCTGCAACATAGCTATGTCGCATTTCTGCCGGGCTAGGGCCTGCAGCACTTTATATCTCTTGATAGGATTACCCATCCCACAGATATTCCAAGAAATAACCTTCAGGGTGGATCATAAAGAAACAAGCATTCTGTAGCACTTCCACCAAAACAAGAGGGCGAGACCCCCCCAGCCTGGGGCCCCCCCCGTAACAATATTGTACCCCCACTTAGTCCATCTGCACCCGGGGATCTGTGGCGCTGCGCTCCCCGCGAGACCTCCCCCTTCCCCTATCACCAGTCCACCCAATTGCCCTTCCCTCCCAGCCCCAGCCCTCCTCTATGTCCGTATCACCTACACCCACCCCTACCCCCCCTCCCCCACTCCCAATCACTATCCTCCCCCTCCCTCCTCTACCCCTCCGTCCACACCCCCCCCCCGTGTGGTCTCCACTCCTCGCCCACTGAGACACTAGGGATGTGAGCAGGCCCGCCCCTCCCATATCCACTATAGGCACTATTCCGGCCAAAGAAATAACTGATACCGGGCCACAGCTAAAAGCCCCTCAGCACCTGACGGAGCAGACCTTACCCCAGAAGGGCCCCAGCGGAGGAAAGCCTCCCTCCCAACTGCACCCCCCCCCAACCCCAACCTTCACCCTCACCTAACTAAAACATCCCAAGGGGGGAAGGAAGGAGATTATACAAACCAAACCCAACAACATGTGGACTAACAGACAGTAAACCTGCACGCACACAGCGGGTAAGCAGCACTCCATGTAAGGTGTTAAGTCAACGAGGAGCCGCAGCGGCACACTGACCCAACAACTGCTATACCATACTGCTCAGAGACCGCAACAGCAGCCTCTAGGCGCTCTACTGGGAGACACCCCCCCCTCCATCTCCCAAATTTCCGGGCTGCGTTTTGCCTAGCAAGGGGGTCATGGAGTGCACCACACCAACACCCATCAATATAAGAACCACACATGTCCACAAAATGCAACAACCGTATGGGATTGTAGCCACAGTAAAACTTCAGGCCTGCATAGGGCGACTCTCTCACACCTTGCCGCTGCCAGGCCTCCGCCCCGCCATTCACCAAGAAGGCAAGGGCACCGCAGCAAACAGTCCATTGAAGGTCCATACTCTGCAACCGTCGCTTCACATTAGCTGTCCCCAGCCACTCTCCTTCGTCACTCATCCTTGCTCTGCACCTCCTGCGCCGTGAGTTGTTCCACGTGAGGGGCCGCCTCCCCTGCTGACTCAAAGATCCGGCGCGTGCCCTGATGCCACACCACCAGCCGAGCTGGATACTGCACGCTAAATGTTTTATCCAAGTTCTCTGACCTTGTTCTCTGTAAAACCTAACAGTTTGTTGTTATGGTATGTTGTTATATTGTGAACCGCGCTGATTCTGAATAGAGCGGTATATAAGAGCCTGTAATAAATAAAATAAATAAATAAAGCGAATATTCGCCCCGATCAGTTTTTGGCATAGCGTAGCATAGCTTTTACGGCGGTGGCTCAGAGCAGCAGAATAGTCCTGGGTGGCTCGAATACGCATATTATCATACTCAACAATTCCTTGCTACCGCGCTGCTTTTAGCAACGCATCCTTCTGCGTGTAGCACAAGAACCGTGCCAGCACTACTCGTGGTCGGCGGTCGTTAGCAGACTGCTTGGGCCCTATTCGATGAGCGCTCTCAACCACAGCTGGGCCGCTCGCATCGTCCCCCGCACGCAGGGACATCGCCAGAGCCTCCACAAAGTGCCTGAGGTCTTTGTCCAAGACAGTGTCTGCAATGCCCAAGAAGCGCAAATTATTACGCCTGGACCTGTTTTCCAGGTCATCCAATTTAAGCACGTGCTCTTGGGCGATCTTCTGCGCTGCTCGGAGCTCCTCTCTTAAGCTCGCCATGTCATCCTCGGCCTGGGAGAGACGAGCCTCAGCCTCTTGCACGCGGGTCCCCAGCGTACCCAGGGAGCTCTGGATAGTATCCATTTTTGTATGTAAGGCATCGAATTGCAGAGTTAATGCACTGGTGACTGTTGCTGAGATTTCCTCGATCATAGTTGGGGAGGCCGCCGTCCCCTGCTTCGGGGGGGAATCCGCCATTTTCGACGGTCCCACAGCCCGGTCTTTTTCGCGTCTCCCCAACTTCACCGCAGACGCCATCGCAGCTCAGCAAGGAAACCGGGCTTCTCCCACTTCGCCCGATCTGCTAGGCAACTTTTGGCCCCAGGTTAAGCCACTTCACGGCTCCGAATCAACGGTGAAAGGAGAGGGGGGCCCGGAGCTCAAGCTGCACACATCCGCTCAAGCTCACCACATCACGTGTCTCTCCCGCTATATCATTTTTAAGATATGGTGACCAGAATTGCACACAATATTCAAGGTGCGGTCGTACCATGGAACGATATAGAGGCATTATAATATCCTTTATTTTATTTTCCATTCCTTTCCTTATAATACCAAGCATTCTATTTGCTCTCTTGGCCGCTGCTGCACACTGGGCGGAGGGTTTTAACATGTTATGGTGGTGGTTCCTAATGTGCAACCTTGCATCGTGTAACCATAGTTTGGGTTGTTCTTCCCTAGGTGCATAACTTTGCACTTGTCCGCATTAAATTTCATTTGCCATTTTGATGCCCAGTCTTCCAATTTATCAAGATCCTCTTGCAATTTTCCACAATCCTCTTGGGTTTTAATAACAAATAGTTTTGTGTTATCTGCAAATTTGATAACCTCACTCGTTATTCCCTTATCTCCAGGAACAAGCAGGAATGTAGTCTTCACATATGGGTATCGTCGGTACCGACGGAGTCTGCGTGGGAATGATCCCCAGCGTCCAATAGGAGCGCTTTTGGGAGCATCCTTCAGCACATGCGTGCTGCCTTTCCACCTTTCCAACTGTCCCTCTTCAGTTCTTCATTTTCCGCGGAGCCGACAGGACCCATACCCTGTCACCGCAGAAAATTCTGTCTTCAAAATTGTTTTCTTGTGGTCGTGTTTGCCTCCGCACGACGCCTAACGGTACCGTCGGTTCTTTTCTTTAAAAAAAAACAAAAACTTCGAACTGTTTCTCTTCAGAAACTTTTCTTTTTTGGTGCTAGGCGCCATTTTGGGCATTAGGCCTCATATTCCTGAAACATGGAAAAACCAACTAGTGGTTTCAAAAAATGTACTAAGTATGGCGGTACCATTTCCGTCACTGACACCCATTGGCATTGCCCTTGAGGGAACCACACCGACAAAACAGCCCCGGCGGGAGGCTTCGGCTTTCTAAGCATCAATGGGGCTTCAGGATGTTCTCGAGGCCTCGACCTCGCAAGAACTACCTGTGCCATGCTCAGGGGTCCCGGCTGTTTTCACCAGTACCGACACCCAGGTACCGGCAGTGTCGATAGACCAGAGGTTCCTCGCTATCGAACGCAGCATTGCAGCTCTGCTCACAGCTGCGGTACCGTTGACACCTATGGTTCAACGGGCACCGGTACTGACATCGATACCAGTACCGACCCCGGTGGGAATTCTTCCCATGCCATCTTCGGCTGGAATCAACAGATCGGTACCGGATCAACTTGGTACCGATTTTGATCGATACCGGGACCGTGCTTTGCATGAGCGTCATGGTCAGGAATACTTCAAATCCTCTGATTCCGAAGACTCTGACAATTCTGCTGGTACCAGAGGGTTTCTCCTGGAAGATCCCTCTTCTCCCCAACGCAGAATGTCACTTCCAGAGGACGTGTCTCTTCAGGATTTTATTTGTGATGTGGCCAAGGGCCTTTCAATCACGGTAGCTCCTGAAGAGGAACCCAGAGCAAAGGAATTGGAAATTCTTCAATATCCTAAAGCTCCAAAGGAAGAAGCTACTCTGCCCATCCATGAAATTCTGCATAACTTGATGCTCAGAATGTGAGAGACGCCTCTGACTACATCTCCTCATTCTAGGAGACTTGATACTATGCATCGAGTTCCGCCATGTCCTGGATTTCAGAAGACTCAGCTGCCACATCATTCAATGGTGGTGGAGTCAGCTATGCGTAGGATGAAAAGTGCAAAGAGGCATGCATCCAATCCTCCAGGTCATGAATGCAGGACTCTGGACGCTTTTGGGCGCCGAACCTTTCAGGCTTCCATGCTTTCAGCTAGGATCAGTTCATATATACTATATATGGGAATGTTCCTTAAAGAAGTTACAGAAGACTTATGTGCCCATTTCTCCCAAATGACAAGACAAGACTTTCTTGCTCAAGATGTCTCCAAGTTTGTGAATCGTGCAGCCTTTGACTGCTTTGAATGCATCAGCAGAACCTCTACTATTGCCTTTGGGGCACGACGGATTGCCTGGCTTCAGGCATCACACTTGGAGACTTCGGTACAGGACAAGTTGGGCAGCATTCCTTGCACGGGAGAGAATCTCTTTGACAAGAACTGGCAGGAAAAGGCTAAAGAGTTAGATGCTGACAATACCACTCTAGATTGTCAAAATCTACAGCCACTCCAACCAAAAAGAAGCCTTATAAAAAACCCTCTTTCAGCAAAAAGAGGAAATTTTATCCTTCCTATACCCAGCAGAGTCAAACTCAGGGTCAGGTTGCCGAAAAGGGACAAACTAGACAGCAAAAGAAGCAAAACGTCCCGAGAGCCCAACCAGTTCCGCAGGTTCAGCCCCCTCAAGGGCTTTAACTCCTTCCTGCCTCTGAGGGGTCCCCAACCCACCAATATCCCAGGTAGGTTATGCCACTTTGCCAGCAGATGGCATCAGATAACAGAAGAAGATTGGACTCTGTCCATTGTAGGAGAGGGGTACAAGCTTCATTTTCACAGCATGCCCCCTCATACAATTCTAAGGCAATTCAATTCTCAAACCTCCGCAGACAATCTGCTAGATCACAAGGTCTCAACACTTCTTGCCCAAGGGGCAATAGAAGAGGTACCCATTCTTCAACGGGGTGAAGGGTTCTACTCCCCCTATTTTCTTATTCCAAAGAAAACAGGAGGACACAGACCCATTCTAGACCTCAGAGAATTGAACAAATACCTGGTCCGAGAGAAGTTCAAAATGATTTCTCTAGGAACTCTTCTGCCATACCTTCAAAGCCAGGATTGGCTTTGCTCTCTAGACTTAAAGGATGCATAACACTCACATTCTGATCCATCCAGATCACAGGAAATTCTTACGATTCCTTTTCAAGGGAAAACATTTCCAGTACAGGGTTCTTCCCTTTGGTCTGGCTTCAGCACCAAGAGTATTCACGAAATGCATGGCAGTAGTAGCTGCATTTCTGCGAACCCTGGGGATATTCGTCTTCCCTTACTTAGACTGGCTCATTTGAGCCCCTACAGTTGCAGAGGCCAGCACTGCACTGTCTCGCACAATGCGAATCCTCCAATACTTGAGGTTGGTAATAAACTTCCCAAAATCCCAGCTTGTTCCTTCCCAATGCCTGGAATTCATAGGGGCCTGTCTAGATAAGACAGGCAAAGGCATTCCTTCCACAGGCCCGGTGTCTTCGCATAATGCAACTAGCTTCTCAGGCAGCAGGGAAATCCTCCCTAACTGCTCGGGAGCTACTACAGTTGCTGGGACATATGGCATCCACAGTTCATGTAGTCCCATATGCTCGCCTCCACATGCGAGGAGCTCAGTGGACCCTATCCATACAGTGGACACAAGCCACAGGACACTTATCAGGCAAAATAATAAACTCTCAACGACTAATTTTGTCCCTCCAATGTTGGCAATCACTAGAAAATCTGACAGTGGGGTCTCCTTTTCATCAACCCCTCTTTCAGGCCACCCTAACAGATGCATCACAGGTGGGTTGGGGAGCACACCTGAATCATCTCTCTACACAGGGCACCTGGTCTCCACAGGAGGCTGGTCTACACATAAACCTCCTGGAATTAAGAGCAATCTATTTAACTCTTCAAGTATTCCACGCCAGCTCAGCTACAAGACAGTCCTAGTCCAGACGGACAATCAAGTAGTCATGTTCTTTGTGAACAAGCAGGGCGGAACAGGCTCTCTGTTATGCAACGAACCTTTATGACTGTGGGCCCTCGCTAGAGAGTATCAAATTCACCTTCTAGTGGTATATCTTCCAGGCATTCAAAACCTTTGGGCAGACAAATTCAGCCGAGTATTGCTGCCTCACGAATGGTTTCTCCACCCAGACCAGGTGACAAAGATATTTCACATCTGGTGGACTCCAGACATAGACCTCTTTGCAAGTCCACTGAATGCCAAACTTCCCCGGTTCTGTTCCAGGTTTCCGGCTCACAATTGCCAGGCAAGGGATGCCTTCCTCCTTCATTGGGGTCAGGACTTCCTTTATGCCTTCCCACCCATTCCCCTCATCCCCAAAACTCTTCAAGCTTCAGAGAGACAGGGGTCGTATGATTCTCATAGCGCCATGATGGCCATGCCAAGTGTGGAATCCCCTGCTTATACATCTCTCTCAAGCTACACCTCTGGAGTTAGGGCATGCTCTAGATCTCCTTTCCCAAGAGGATGGGACACTATGGCACCCGAGCCCCCAGTCCCTGCATCTCACGGCCTGTTTGCTGAAGGCTCAGAACTCCAGGATTTCAACCTGTCCCAACAGGTAAAAGATATCCTTCAGGCTTCTAGAAAACTTTCCAGAAGAAGGTCTTATGCTTTCAAGTGGAAACGTTTTACTATATGGTGCTCCAAGAACGGATTAAACCCCCTTGTCATACCTTTAGAATCGATACTAGAGTATCTCCTTCACTTATCGAATTCTGGTCTAAAGACCAATTCGGTAAGAGTCCATCTTAGTGCAATTGCAACTTCTTATAAGCCTCCGAATTGACAACCAATTTCCCTTCATCCACTCATATCCAGATTTATGAGAGGTCTTCTATTAACCAAACCTCCAATTAAGCCATCACCAGTGGCATGGGATCTAAATCTAGATCTCCAGGAACAAGCAGGAATGAGTCCTCACATATGGGTACGTCGGTACCGACGGAGCCTGCGCGGGAAAGCTCCCCAGCTTCCCAAAAGGAAAGCTTTTGGGGCTTCCCACAGCGCATGCGCGCTACCTTCCCGCCTTCCTGACCAACTCTCCTCAGTTCTTCTTTTTCCGCGGAGCCAGCAGGTCGTGTTCCTGTCACCGCTGAAGAATTTCTTATTTTAAAAAGTTGTTTTGACCGCGTATCTGCCTTCCCCGATTCCGAACCGGTACTGCCGGTCTTTACTTCTTTAAAAAAAAAAAAATATATATATTTTTCTTTTTCCACACTTGGTGTATTTCTTTTTGTAAGGCCTACTGGCCTTTACAAATTCTCCCTCATGGAGAAACCATCTTCTGGTTTTAAAAAATGCACAAAGTGCTCTGGTACTATTTCAGTCACAGACACCCATGAGTGGTGTCTTAAATGTTTGGGCCCTGACCATTCGGTTCCGGATTGTCCATCCTGCTCTCTGATGTCCAAACGGGGCTTACAGAACCGAGCAGCTAAATTTCATGTGCTGTTTTCTGCAGATAATCCAGCATCAGCATCATCCAGGTCTTCATCTCCGGATGGATCTCAGGTAACCAAACATTCCTCGGGCAAGTCTTCAAGGGGCAAATCTCCCTCAAAGCAGAGAGAGGCCCTTGGGTTCGACCCTGAAGACCCTGCCCCAGCCAAACAACCCCGGCGGGAAGCTCCGGCTTCCAAAGCTCCTCCTATGGGGTTACAGGTTGACATCGATGGCACGGCCTCGACCGATCACCTGTTAGACTGCTCTGGGGTACCGGCTCAAACCGGTACCGACATCCAGGCAGTTGTGGCGTCAATGGGTACTATGGTACAATCCATGCAGCAGGCCATAATGGCTTTTATTAATGCTGCGACGCCCTCGGTACCGCAACCGTCGGTTCCGACCCCGGTTCCGGTACCACAACCGATACCAGTACCCAGAGCATCTACTTCCAGTAGAAGGCCGGTACCGATTTTTGCTTCCCGCGATATTCTCGGTACCGACCCGGCTCCCGGTACGCCCGAGGTCGATACCGGTCGGTACCCGTATCAATCTCTGGAAGCAAGTAGGCGATACTTCGAGTCTTCTGAGGATGCCGATACCTCAGATGATTCTGATGAAGCATCCCTTATTCTTCCTGAGGAGCCTTCTTCCCCAAAGAGAAGAATGTCTCCTCCAGTGGACTTGTCCTTTCAGGACTTCATCTTGGAAGTTGCCAAAGGACTTTCCATTACAGTATCCTCTGAAAAGGAACCTAGAGCTCAAAAATTAGACATTTTAGGATACTCTAAGGTTCCCAAAGAGGCAGTCACCTTACCCATTCATAATATTCTCCAAGAACATATGATGGATTTATGGGAGGCTTCTCTTACACTATCTCCACATTCTCGTCGGTTGGATACCATGTATCGGGTCCCTCCTTCTCCTGGTTTTCAAAAAACCCAGCTTCCTCACCATTCTATTGTGGTGAAGTCTGCTATGAAAAAGATTAAGAGTACCAAAAGGCACTCTTCTACCCCTCCAGGAAGAGAATGTAGAACTTTGGATGCTTTTGGCAGGAAAATCTTTCAAGCTAGTATGCTTATTGCCAGAATCAACTCCTACAGCCTCTATATGGGCATGTTTCTAAAGGAGCTTGCTCTTAAAGTACAAGATTTTCTCCCCTTTATTCCGGAGGATAGAAAAGAGGAGTTCCTGCTTCTGTTAAAGCATATCCAAGATGTGTCAAAGTTCTCCAAAAGGGCTGCCTTAGACTCTTTTTGAGGGTGCTAGTAGAGCATCTGGCATAGCCATAGCTGCTCGTCGAATTGCTTGGCTCCAGGCCTCTGACCTGGAATCCTGGGTGCAAGATGGCCTAGGCAATTTACCTTGTACAGGTGAAAATCTCTTTGGCAAAGAGTGGCAAGTCAAAGCCATTCAAATGGATGCAGAGAATGCTGCTTTGGATAGACTCTTTAAGTCTACTTCACTCCCTGCCAAAAAGAAGTCTTTTAAGAAGTCTTTCTACAAAAAGCCTAGATTTGGTTCCAATGCTGGCCAGTCATCTGCTCAAGCTCGCTTTGTTCCTAAGCGACAGCAGACTAAACAGGCCAGAACAAAGCCTGCAGGAGCTGCTACGCTTCAACAGTCCCAACCCCCTCAGGGTTTTTGACTTACTTCTAGAGAACATACCCTTTCTGGCTCTGCAGCAACCAGAGCCTCTCACCATTCCAGGAAGGCTGACTCATTTTGCTCCCAGATGGGAACAGATTACATCAGAGCAGTGGACCCTCTCTATCATCAGAGAGGGATACAAACTGCATTTTTCCAGCCTTCCTATCTATCCCAGGGTGAGACATTTAGTCTCTCCCCCATCTCTCCTACACCTGTTGGATCAGGAGGTGAATACCCTGCTTGCCCAAGGGGCCATAGAACAGGTTCCCCTCCTCCAACAGGGCTCAGGGTTCTACTCCCCCTATTTTCTGATACCAAAGAAAACAGGACGACACAGACCCATCCTAGATCTGAGAGAATTAAAAAAATTCCTGTGCAAGGAAAAATTCAAAATGCTCTCTCTGGGTATTCTCCTTCCTTACCTTCAGAGTCAGGACTGGCTTTGTTCTCTAGACCTAAAGATGCGTACACACATATACTCATCCATCCATCCCACAGAAAATTCCTTCGATTTCTGTTCCAGGGAAAACATTTCCAGTACAGAGTACTCTGCTTCGGTCTAGCCTCTGCTCCAAGAGTGTTCACAAAATGCATGTCAGTAGTGGCTGCATTTCTACGCTCTCAGGGAATCTTTGTCTTCCCATACCTAGACGACTGGCTCATCCGAGCTCCATCTCAGTCTCAGGCTCAGACTTCCCTGGACCACACCATCTGCATTCTGCAGTATCTGGGACTTGTCATCAATCTGCCAAAGTCTCAACTCACCCCTACTCAATCCCTAGAATTCATAGGGGCCTGGTTAGATACCACCACAGCAAGGGCCTATCTTCCCCAGGCACGTTGCCACCGGCTACTGCACCTGGCCTCTCAGATTCAGTCCAGAACTCACTTGACTGCCCGAGAGATGTTACAATTGCTAGGCCACATGGCCTCCACAGTTCATGTGGTGCCTTATGCTCGCCTGCATATGAGAGCAGCTCAATGGACTCTGTCCACTCAGTGGACCCAAGCATCAGGAGCTCTCTCCGACCAAATAGAAACCTCCAAACGTCTCTTTGGGTCTCTCCAGTGGTGGATGTCCATTCAAAACCTGTTGCTGGGGTCCCCCTTCCAACCGCTACCACCCCAGGCAACCCTCACTACAGATGCCTCCCAGACAGGCTGGGGAGCTCATCTTCAAGACCTCTCCACTCAAGGCCTTTGGTCTCTGCAGAAGACTGCCCTTCATATCAACCTTCTGGAGCTTCGAGCAATTTTTCTTGCTCTCAAGGTCTTTCATACCCTCCTTTACAACATGACAGTGCTTGTTCATACCGACAATCAAGTAGCCATGTTCTACGTAAACAAACAAGGAGGGACTGGCTCTCTGTCGCTTTGCAACGAAGCTATCAGACTGTGGGCCTTCGCCAGAGAGCATCAAATCCATCTCCTGGCAGTATATCTCCCAGGAATTCAAAACTCTTGGGCAGACAGACTCAGCCGAGTTCTGCTTCCACACGAGTGGTCCCTGCACATGGATCAGGTACTCAGAATCTTTCAGAAATGGGGAACCCCGGACATAGACCTCTTTGCAAGTCCGTGGAATGCCAAACTTCCCAGGTTCTGTTCCAGAACTCCATGTCAGGGGGTTCAGGCCAGGGATGCCTTCCTCCTTCATTGGGGTCAGGGCCTCCTATATGCCTTTCCACCCATTCCTTTGATTCCCAAGACTCTGTTCAAACTGCAGAGGGATCACGGATCTATGATCCTCATAGCTTCACGCTGGCCACGCCAAGTGTGGTTCCCTCTACTTCTGCATCTCTTCCAGGGTCCCTCCCTAGACCTGGGAGCTGCTCCAGACCTTCTGTCTCAGGAGGAGGGGACTTTGTGGCACCCAAACCCCAAGTCCCTCCACCTCAGAGCATGGTTACTGAAGGCCTAGACCTTCAAGACTTAAATGTCTCTCAACAAGTGCAAGATATCCTCCATGCTTCCAGAAAACCTTCCACAAGGCGTTCTTATGCTTTTAAATGGAAAAGATTTTCCATTTGGTGTGCTCAAAAGGATCTTGATCCTTTTGCTCTTCCTATCAATTCTCTATTGGAATATCTCCTGCATCTCTCCAATGCAGGCCTTAAAACGAATTCAGTAAGGGTCCATTTGAGTGCTATTGCAGCATCCCTCAAGCCTTTCAATGGACAATCTATTTCCTCTCATCCTCTTATTGCAAGATTCATGAGTGGCCTAACTTTAACTAAACCTCCCATTAGGCCTCCTCCAGTGGCATGGGACTTAAACTTGGTTCTTGGTCAGCTTATGAAGCAACCTTTTGAACCCTTAGCCACTACCTCCTTGAAATTTCTTTCCTGGAAGGTTATTTTCCTCATTGCAGTCACTTCAGCTCGTCGCATCAGTGAGCTGCAAGCCTTAGTGGCGAATCCACCCTATACAAGGTTCCATCATGATAAGGTAGTCCTTCGGACAAATCCACACTTTATGCCTAAAGTGGTTTCACCTTTTCATCTTAATCAAGAGGTATACCTACCTGTCTTCTTTCCAGCTCCTCATGCATCCAGTGCAGAGCGGAACCTTCATACTCTAGATTGTAAAAGAGCTCTTGCCTTTTACCTCCATAGGACTCAACCACATCGAAAGTCTTCCCAACTTTTTGTTGCTTTCGATCCTTCTCATTTGGGACTTCCAGTCTCAAAACGAACACTTTCCAATTGGATTGCTCAGTGTATTTCGTTTGCTTACCAGAGTAAAAACATTTCTCTGGAGGGCCATGTCACAGCTCACAATGTGAGAGCCATGGCCACCTCTATGGCTCATCTTCACTCTGTATCCATAGATCAGATCTGTCGAGCAGCCACCTGGGCCTCGGTTCATACCTTCACAGCCCATTACTGCTTGGATAAGGACTCCCGCTGGGATGCCTTATTTGGTCAGGCTGTCCTCAAACACCTGTTCCATTCTTAAACAACTCCTGCCCACCTTCCCTTAATGGATGCCTGAGATCCATCGGAAGATGAAATACCTACGGAGGGGATCTCCCAGGCATCTCAGCTAGGGAGTCCCCATATGTGAGGACTCATTCCTGCTTGTTCCTGGAGATAGCACAGTTACTTATCTGTAACAGGTGATCTCTGGGAACAGCAGGAATAGTCCTCACAACCCACCCACCTCCCCTAGGAGTTGTATCTCTTTCTCTTCCTTTCCTCTCTCTATTGTCTCAGCTTTAAACTCGAACTGAGGAGAGTTGGTCAGGAAGGCGGGAAGGCAGCGCGCATGCGCTGTGGGAAGCCCCAAAAGCTTTCCTTTTGGGAAGCTGGGGAGCTTTCCCGTGCAGGCTCCGTCGGTACCGACGTACCCATATGTGAGGACTATTCCTGCTGTTCCCAGAGATCACCTGTTACAGGTAAGTAACTGCTTTCTCGGGCAGCTCATGAAGCCTCCTTTTGAGCCTTTAGCGACTACAACCCTTACGTTTTTGACATGGAAGGTCATCTTCCTAATTGCAATCACCTCTGCACGTCTCATTAGTGAACTGCAAGCTTTAGTGGCTGATCTTCCTTATACTAGGCTTCGCCATGATAAGATTGTTCTTAGAACTCATCCACACTTTATTCCAAAGGTGGTTGCGCCTTTTCATTTAAATCAATCAATTTATCTTCCTGTATTTTTTCAAAGGCCTCACACCTCTTATGCAGAAAAAAACCTTCATACTTTGGATTGTAAAAGAGCCTTAGCCTTTTACCTACAGAGAACACAGCAACATAGAAAGTCCTCACAACTTTTTATAGCTTTTGAATCTAGTCATTTGGGACTTCCAGTCTCCAAAAGAACTTTATCTAAATGAATTGCCCAATGCATATCCTTTGCTTATGAGAGTAAGGGTTTTTCTCTTCTAGGCCATGTCACAGCTCATAACGTGAGAGCCATGTCACCTTCCATTGCTAATCTCCACTCTGTGTGTATCGATGACATTTGTCGAGCAGCCACCTGGGCTTCGGTACACACCTTCACAGCCCACTACTGCCTGGATAAAGCCTCCCGTCAGGATGCCTTCTTTGGCCAAACTGTTCTTCAAAATCTCTTTCAGACCTAATTCAACTCCTACCCACCAACCCTGGTGGAATGCCAGAGATCCATGGGAGGAAGGATGCCTACCTTTCTAGGGTGGCACCTTCCTGGGGCTACCTCCCTAGCATCTTCAGCTAGGGAGTCCCCATATGTGAAAACTACATTCCTGCTTGTTCCTGGGGATAGCGTAGTTACTCACCTGTAACAAGTGATCTCTGGGAACAGCAGGAATTTAGTCTTCACAACCTACCCACCTCCCCTAGGAGTTGTCTCTCTATCTCTTTGTCTCTTTCCTCTCTCCCTGTATCATTTCACTCAGCTACAAACTTAACTGAAGAGGGACAGTTAGAAAGGCGGGAAGGCAGCGCGCATTTGCTGAGGGATGCTCCCAAAAGCGTTCCTATTGGATGTTGGGGAGCGTTCCCGTGCAGGCTCCGTCAGTACCGACGATACCCATATGTGTAGACTAAATTCCTGCTGTTCCCGGAGATCAACTGTTACAGGTGAGTAACTACGCTTTCCAGATCATTTATGAATATGTCAAAAAGCAGCGGACCCAGCACAGATCCCTGGAGTACACCACTATTCACCTTTCTCCATTGGGAAACTTGGCCGTTTAGCCATACCCTCTGCTTTCTATCTTTTAACCAGTTCCTGATCCACAATAGTACACTGCCTCCTATCCCATGACTCTTTAGTTTTGCCAAAGGTCTTTGATGAGGGACCTTGTCGAAGGCTTTCTGAAAGTCCATATATACTATATCAAGCGACTCGCCTTTGTTAACCTGTTTATTCACACCTTCAAAAAACATAACAAATTAGTAAGACAAGATCTTCTTTGTGTAAAGCCATGTTGGCAGTCTCCCTTTAAGACATGACTATCTACATGTTCAGCAGTTTTGTTCTTTATGATGGTTTCTACCATTTTTCCAGTACTGACGTCAGGCTCACCAGTCTGTAGTTCCCTGGATCACCTGTGGAACGCTTTTTAAAAATTGGTGTTACGTTCACCATCCTCCAGTCTTCAGGTATTAGAGATGATTTTAATGATAGTTCACAGATTACTAATAGCAGGTCTGTAATCTCATATTTCAGTTCTTTCAACACACTTGGATGTATATCATCCCGTCCAGACGATTTGCTACTCTTCAGTTTATCAAATAGTTGTAATACATCATCCCGATGTATCGATATTTCCTTCAATTCTTCCTCACCTTTAAATACCACTTCAGTCATGGATAACATCCCTACATCTTCCTCAGTAAAGACCGAAGCAAAGAATTCATTGTCTTTCCACTATCACTTGTTGCCTCTTAGTGCTCCTTTAACCCCTCTATCATCTAATGGCCCAACAGACTCTCTCTCAGGTTTTTTGCTACGAATGTACTTGAAAAAGTCTTTGTGTTTTTGCTTCCGCAGCAAGCTGCTTCTCAAATTTTCCCTTTGCCTGCCTCATCAATGCCTTGCATTTAACTTGCCAGTGCTTGTGCTGTTTCTAGGTTTTGTCATTTGGCTCTTTTTTTCCATTTCCTGAAATATGCTTTTTTTGGCAACAGCGTCTCTGACCTCACCTTTAAACCATGCTGGCAGTTTTCTGGACCTCCTTCCACTTTTCTTAAAGCATGGAATACAGTTGGTCTGGGCTTCCAAGATAGTATTTTTCACCACCACCCAAGCTTGATGTAAGTCTTTAACCTTTGCAACTGCTCCTTTTAGTTTTTTCTTAACTATTTTTCTCATTTTATCATAGTCTACCTTTTTGAAGGTTAAAGAGTAGTACTGTGGATTTCCTTACCATACCTCCTCCTCTAATTAAATCAAATTCAATCATGCTATAATTACTATTGCCAAGTGGCCCCAACACCCTTATCTCTTGCACCAGATCTGGTGTTCCACTAATGACTAGGTTCAATATGGCTTCCCCTCTGATCGGTTAATGAACCAGCTGCTCCAAGAAGAAGTCATCTATTTCATCTAGGAGCTTTATCTCCCTAGTATGTCCTGCCATGACTCTGACCCAGTTGATTCCGGGGTAATTGAAATCACCGATTATTATTACTGTGCTGTAACTTTTGTTAGCTTCCTTGATTTCTTTGAGCATTTCATCTTCCATTTGTTCATTCTGGCCAGGTGGTCGATAGTACACCCCCACTGCCATCGCCTTCCCCTTTCTACATGGAATTTCAATCCGTAGAGATTCTACAGTAAATTTTGTTTCCTGCAAAACTTTAATCCTTTCTGACTCAATGCCCTCTCTAACATAGAGCGCAACCCCTCCACCAATTTGATCAGCTCTATCATTATGATATAGTTTGTACCCAGGTATTAAGAGAGGGCTGCTACACAGTACCCTGTCCTGTGCTTCTGAGGTAAGCTGTGACCAACTTCCTGGGTGATTAACAGTCCTTGCTTGGATAGAAGTCTTCCAAAATGGCCTTTTGACCTGCCAGCTGTCTTTAACACCTATTGAAAAGGTTTCACAGGTCTCTTGCCCCGTAGGTAGACCTCTTTGTAAAGGTCTCTAGAAGACTTTATTTGTTGCTCAAAGAATACTGACCTCGTTTTGCCTTTTATGCTAAGTTATATTCTGATTTGATTTAAATTAAAGCTCTTTGCTGCTGCTAGGATCTGACTTATTATGAAATTTAAACTAGAAGCTCTCTGCTGGGTTCTAAATTTAACCAGAAAGCTCTCTCCTGTGTTTTAAATTTAAACTTAAACTGCTGCTACTAGGCCCTGACTGATTTAACAGATACACTGAGTTCACAGATTGTTCAGCTTTAATCCAAAGAAGTCCCTTCAGAAAAATTCCCAGAAGGTATATACGCACAATTGCAGATCTCTTTCAAGAAGTAGCAGTCCCCTTTTCTAGTCCTTCAAGACTGGAATGTTTGCTTTGGGAAGTATGGCTCACTTTTTTGGTTTTGGATTTTATTCAGTTCAAGAAGGAAATGTATTTGTTTTTTCTCCAGTGTTCTTGGGATTCCCAGTTAAGTTTTTGTTTTCATACTTCATTTCTAATCTGTGGTCCCTTCAGTATTTGAGTCTGTATTGCATATGACCGAGGTGCATTATTCTTAATGTGTAGTTCCTGTGTAGAAATCTGTAGTAGTCCCACTTGTTCTGTGTTACCAAGAGTATATGTATTAGTGTTTTAAGGCCCAGTACAATATTGTAGTGCTGCATATTCATGGGTAAGAGTCTTGCTGTTTATCATAGGATTTAATGCTACTGTGGTGTAGCAGGTTTGCTACATTTGTGTTCCATGGGGAATTTTTTCAGGTTTTCTATTTGACAATGTGCATGGTAATGGAGAGATTTGTTACTGTTACTCAGATAACATGAAAATAAAAATTTTGTATGTATGGTGACTTACATGGAGAAATATCCTTGTTCTGCTTGCACACATTGGAGAAGGTGGGTGTTTTGTGGATGCAGAATACATTTACGTGTAACTCATAAGAGCTGCTCTGTGTCATACATATGTAAAAGACGGTCCCTGCTCATCAGAGCTTATAATCTAGTCAAGACATAACAAAAAAGCTGAGGACAAGGATATATCTAGGGGAATGGTAAGGAAATGCATAGCAGACTAAGCGGATTGTGAGCCAAACTAGGCTTAAATGGATAATTTTGTAGCAGTTTCCTATTCTTGAGTTTATTTTCCTGTAATGTAAAAATTTCCCACTCCCTCACTTTATTAGACCAGGGGGAGTTGGTTTAGATCATGCCTTTTCTTAGAAGTTAAAGGTGAGTTACATTCAGGTACAGTAGGTAGTGTTCTGTTGCCAGAGGACTTGCAATCTGAGTTTGTACCTGAGGCAATGGAAGGTTAAGTAACTTGCCCAAGATCACAAGTAGAAGCCATGGGATTCGAACCCCGGTTCTAGCCATCTTTGTATTTTTTTCCTTTATCTTTAATGCTGTAGTAATTTTTCATTTTCTCTGTGTATCTGTTATTTCCTTAAAATGTTTTTTGGTGGTTGTAAATTTTGAAACTGTTTAAAAAAAAAATTCAGCTGAGCAGTTTTCACTTGTTTTATAAAACTTTTTTGTGTTAAATCAGTATTCTAACACTCTTGGTTGGTATGTTTCTTTTTAATATAGAGATCAGTTACCATTTTATTTTGGGCAGTAAGACATGCATGCCAGATTCTTCCACAAAAAATGAGATGCTGGGAATGCACATGTTGGCTTTGTCAGTGTTTGCAATGTCCTGATTACAAGTGCTTATGTTCCACAAAAGAATTGGTGGAAAATGCTGAAGGATTTGTAATCAAACTCACTGTTCAAAGAAAACAGGAACCTGGGGTTTTCCTTTTCAGTTCATGGAGTAGACTTTCTAAAGCTGTTAAGTTTTTAAGTACTGGATAGAGAAGATGAAAATAAAATTTTGTTTTTAGCAAATTGTACAGGCAGAGTTTCATCTTAAAACATTAATTATTCCCCTACCAATTTTGTTTGATCAAAATTGCTAGGCACACATTTGAATCTAGATGAAAATGGAGAAAAGGATACATGAGGCAGTGCTTAGTCAGAGAGCCCAGTATACTATCTCTGGAAATAGTCAGTCCGAGTCACAAGTACCCACAGATTCCAAAAAGTAGATCCATTTCTCAGAATTCAGAGATGAGCAATGGTCTCCCAGATCTACCTGGCTGCTAATTGTTTTTTTTTATAAAACTTTTTCTCTAGGAACATAGCTAATCTTCTTTTGAATCCTACTATGTTAGTTCCTTTAACTGAATCCTTGGGCAAAAATTTCCATGTGTTAATATGTGCTGTGTGAGAGAGAACATTATACAATTTGATTTTGATCTTCTGGTCAGTCATTTCATAGAGTGGCCCTTTATTTTAATGCTATTGGATAGGTTAAACAACCATTCTGTATTTGACTGTTGAACACCACTTATGATTTTATTAACTTATATTGTATCCCCTCTGTTAGTCTTTTCTCCAAGCTGAGAAGCCCTAACCTATTTGGCCTCTCTTCATAAGGGAGGTATTCCATCCCCTTTATCAGTTCTCTCCCTTCTCTTTTTTCTAGTTGCATTATATCCTTTTGAGATGGGGTGACTAAATTGTACACACAACTAAAGATGCAGACCACTAGGAACCTATACAGAGAGAATCTGTTTTGTTCTTTTTTGGATAATCCCTAACAGTCTATATGCTTTTCAGTAGCTGCACTACAGTGGGCTGAAAATGTCAAGGTATTCTCCGTGATGACCCCAATATTTTTTTTTGTGTTAATTCTAACGCAAAACCCAGCATTTTGTACAAGTTTATTATTTTCCATAAGTGGCTCACTTTGCACTTGTCCACATGAAATTAATTTGTCATTTATATGGCCATGGGAGAGACCGTGGCTCTGCTTTTACAGAAAATACTCCTGTGGGTTACAGCATGAAATTTCTCAAAGATAAGATATTGGTGGTTATAGGTTGAAAAAAGGTGTTACCTCATACCCATATGTGGAAAGCAGGATGGAGTAGGAATTTTGGCCAGAGAACCTGAAGAAGTGCCAGCACACTCCTTGCTGTACCTCCAACAATTACCCGCACCAAAAGCTCTATATCCAACAGACTTCTCTTACTATGCGCCCGTTACCTGGTACACACTCCTAACTTCCAATTCCAATCAGACATCGGAGAGTTCTTCCAAAAACTAAAGACACTGTTGTTCCTGGTATTTTCTCCCTTGGGAGTCTCCTCTCAGTCTGAAATGATTGGCAAAAAGAATCTCCCCTACTCTGGCAAATACCAAACCTTTTCCTCTACTTCTGGCAATATTTAGTAGGGGCACTAGATTGTGCCACTGCTTTTAATGCAACATCCAAGTAATCTCTACAGAAGATTTTTTGGAGAGCCACCTTTACCTGGTTGAATAAGTCCCAAATGGCTGAGCATAGGTGGCAGGTGACTCAGCTGTTTGGGGAAGCTAAAGTGGGGCTGTGTGTTAAAATACTTGGGGTGGAGGTCAGTACCTATGTCAGCAGTAAAGGATTAGTGAAGGTACTTTTGAACACAACAGGGAAGTTAAACCATATCAAATTGCAACCACTGCAGCTTTTGTGGCTCTTTTGAAATCAACTTAGCTGGATTGTATGAACAATTTATAAAACTGTTGCCATGGCTTAAGATTTTGGTCTATAGTGAAAAAGGTTTTTATAAAATTGTACATCTGCATCCATGTGTAAAAAGTGTTCACAAAGGGGTATGTTTACTAAGCAGTCTTAACGTGCAGCCGGCGTTAGTGTGCAGGATGCCATATAAGGTAGTGGGCGTTCCGGTCTTAAGGTAGCATTTAGGGTTATCGTGCGATAAGGTACGTTTTCGTGCGATAGAGGGAGCCGTGGCACGTTAATGCGCGTTAGCCTTAATTAGGTGCGCTGACCTACAAACACAGCAACAGAGGTGTAGCACAATGGTCAATACATTGACCGATGAAACACGGGGTCATGAATTCGATTCCCCAGTGGGCTTGATGAGTAAGGCTGTCTGAGGCATTACCCTTTACTTTAAATCAGTGCTGTCTGAGGCATTTTCTTTTTAAATTTAAATTAGTGCTGCCAGCAAACACACCCTCACAGTGCTGTAACCTAAGATGCCGCATAAGGCGCCCTATAAGGCACTCCAGAGGGCACATTATAAAGTGCACTGTCCACCAAGGCACCTTATAATGTTCCCTATAGGGCGCCTTATAGGGTGCTTTAGAGGGCGCCTTATGAGGCACCTTAAGGCTACAGCACTGTGAGGGTGTTTTTGCTGGCAGCACTAATTTAAATTAAAGAAAATGCCTCAGACAGCCCTATCAAATAACCCCACTGTGGGATCAAACCCATGACCTCTGGCTCCACAGGCAGTGAAGTAACCAGTGGGCTACAGCTCTATAGCTGCTAAGAAACCCCTGGCTGGCTACAGAAGGACTTCAGGTCACCACATAAACTGTCTGCTGTGGTTACCAGGATAGGGTTAACCCACCCGTACCCATGATGCACCGCACATGCAAACCAGCAGTCTACAGATGATCACAAGATGGGGTATGCACCCCCACAGCACTTCGGCCTGGTACGGGGAACTGACCGTGTGCACCCCCACAGCACCTCTGCCTGGTAGGGGGAACTGACCGTGTGCACCCCCACAGCACCTCGGCCTGGTAGGGGGTACTGACCGTGTGTGTTACTGCACAGAGTAGCTACAGACTGTCACATTGTGCGGGTACTGTGCTCACTCTGAGGGTGAGGTGGGACGCCCAGAACCAGGTCCACAGCACCATTCATGGCTGAAATAGGCCATGCTGCAGGTCCCCATCAGTGCTAGTGTGTGTGTGATAGGTAGTTCCTGCAGACACACCTAGGATACATCTGTGTCCATCTGTATTTCTCAGTCATGTCTAGCCCTTATGGGCTATGATGCACCCAGAATAGTGCATATCCTGTGTTGGTGCCATGGTCACATGATGTAGGTGAAGGAGGGGTGTTTGGACCCATAGGCGGATTATGTACCACTACCCAACCCACCCTCTGTGGCTCAGGGTGGGAAACAGGATCTCCCACCAACAGATCCACATTTTACCTCCCTGCAATGGTGGCAGTAGAGGGGTCCATCAACCCCAGTCCTGCTGTGGAACAGGCACCCTATAGGGCAGTCAGTGCAGATCTGTACACATCCATAAGGCAAGGCAGACAGACAGTAGGCCTGGAAATGCTCAGCTGTCCCCCACCACTATCTGACATTCTCCAGCAGCAAGCCTCCAGCCGCTGCACCCTGCAAGGTATTCCAGCCAGACACATACTAACTGCAGACAGTCTGCTAGCTAGTCCATAGTGCATGTTCCTGGAGGAGATGCGTGTACCCAGAACTGGGATGTGAGCATACACACCAAGCAGATAAGTCAGTGATTGGGCCCCAAAAGAGAACCCATAAATATCACATGAGAGAAATACTATATAGCACTATGGGGGAACCTAGCCATGCCGTGGTCACTGCTCAGGGTGAGAGTGACCTCCCAGCAGGACATGCTGTGGCCACCCTGTCCGTGCAGGTGGTGGCCGGGCACTACAATGTTCCGAGCCATTGCCCTATGCCCTGTGTAGATGCATCCTGGCCAGGCCACCCTGTCCGGGCTATACCCATGGTACCTTGCTCCTCATTATGCACATTGGCAGGCTGACACTGGCAACAGTGCAAGCATTGTGGGCTGAGGAAGGTGTTGGCAGCCACCACACACTGGGTAGACAGACACACACTCCCACACCTATGCCAGCATTGTGCAACTATAGAGGCTTTTGGCAGCCCTGGCCACCGCACCAGTCCTCGGCATAGTGCAGGCATGGCTATGGTACGCAATACTGTTGGGGTCACTCCCCAGGGTGGTAAACACTGTCAGACACCAAACCTGAAACACACTTCACAGACATCAGAGAGGTTGCTGTGATACAGCTCAATGAGCAGATTGTGCTTAACCTAGGGATTGCTATCTGCCAGTAATCATAGCAACCTTTTTGATATATGTGTACCGTATTCCCAGGTTTAGGGTGGCAGTGCTATGGTATGGTATGCAAGTGCTAGTATTGGGAGATGATGCTGCGCCCAGGGCCCAACATCCTGCCTCTCCAGGAGGCTTTGGATAATGGCGCCTGTGGGTGCGGGTGTTTCTGCCCCTGTTGGCTGCTGCTCTAGGGCAGAGGTTCCCAACTCCAGTCCTGGTGGGCCAAACACTGTTCGGGTTTTCATGCTGTCCCTAATGAATATGCATGGATACATCTGCATACCATGGGGGCAGTGCATAGAAATGCAGTACAGGCATCTTTATTAGGGACAGCATGACACCTGAATGGAGTTTGTCCCTCCAGGACTGCATTTGGGAAACTCTGCTCTAGGTATTGCACATGTATATGGTGTCTGTGCTCTGTAGGGTAAAATATAGGCATTTCAGGCATGTTTGTTATCTGCAATAAACGTTCCCTCTTTATTACCACGGTTTAGTACTGGGTAAAATATGGGGACTGGGTTGGTGGGAGCCACAGCTGGGACTTGAACCTGTGACCTTCTGCTCCTGAACACACTGGCTGTGTGTACTGCACCACACTGTTGCCACAGGGACAGTTCATTCCCTGGGGATACCATGACCGTTCGTCAGACAGGGCCTGTCTGTTGCAGTGCATGGCACCCACTTAACAGGGCTAGGCCATGGTCTGCTATGGGCAGCTGCCACTGCCCCCTCCACCACCAGTACCCCTCTGTCGCCATGCTGACATGCCCTTCTGCTGGTGGTGCTGGTGGTGCGCAGTCTCAGGTCATCCAGTGTGCCGGTAGGCGACTGCCTACGGTGTGGGTTCTGGGGTAGGAGTGCCTGCATAGACGTCCACGCTTCCCCCCCCAGCACCGCCTGCCAATGTTCTGTGCCCTTGGGGGTACCTGCTGGGTACTATCCCCTGTGACACTGTGGGAAACACACTCGTGCCCATGTTGGGCCTTCATCAGTTGCTGTTTGGCGGTTCTACTGTTTAAGCATTCCTATGGGCCACCTAGGCATCACCCTAGTCTGCACTGTGGCCCAGCTGCACCACAGCATGTGCCACCTGCAGCCCTCTGTACCCCCTTTTCCAGCATCTATCCAGTTGCCCATTCCGACATGCCCCCCTGCTGTTGTGGGACATGTGCACGCCATAGGAAACCTGTCCAATAGAAAGGGAAAACCCTGATCAGCGCTATTAAACTGTGGGATCATTCACCTTGTATGGGGACAGAGCATAGCCCCTTCCAAAATTGATATCTCTTTTTTTTAGCTTTCTCGGAAGTGTTTTTTGATGTTTCCCATTAATATCACTATTGCCCAGCTTGGTTATGTGTTTTTTCCAGTTTGTTGAGGTCATTTTCAATGTTTGTTTGCCCTTTTGTTCCGTGCACATGTATCACACTTATCACTTTTTGTAGGTTTCCCTAGTTTTGCTGTACATTGCTGACGGAAATGGTTTCTCTTCCCTTTAAATCTGCTCTAATGCGAGGGTTTCACTGGCGTTAGTTTGCAGCCCCAGAATCCACAGCATTAGTGTTCAGGGAGCCTCTCCCCTCCCACTCTCCACCCAATTGACCCTCTCTCTCCGCCCCTGGGGAGCCTTCCTCCGCCCTCCGGGAGCCTTTCCCCGCCTTCAGTGCTCGTTTGCGCCGCTGTGCGCGTTATCGCGCGATAAGGCGCCTTATCGCCTGCTAAAGCACCATTATTGCGTGATAAGGCGCCTTATCGCGTGATAACGTGACAGCAGCGCAAATAGCGCCCTTTAGTAAACATACCCCAAAGTGTGTGCCTGCTTTTACACAATCTGTATGTTAGCATCGCCGAGGTTGTAGTTTGTAGCAAAGGCAGTCTCAATGTGTGTGTATATTTTATGAAATATATATATACATGTATAGAGTAAATACATAAAATTTGCATACACTTTGAAGAAGGTGCAAATTTGTGCATGGGCTTTTGTTTGCTAATGGGCTAGATCTGCACATATGTGCCCTTTTGGACATTGCATGTAAGCATCCTGTTGTAAAGTTACCCCTTTATATATAGAGCAGCTATGTGATTCTTGCCTCTTCTTTTCAGTTTATACTATTGCTTGGACCAGTTTTCAGTGAGGAGCAATGCTTTAGGTCAAAATGTATTGTCCAACCTGTCTTTAACCTTAGCAACTCTCACATAAGTTATCTGTGAACAGGCAGCTCAGGAGCAATGGACAAATTACCTGTAACACTGAGAAACTCTGAGATTTGGGAGTTGCCCACTTGGGTGCCTGACTCAGTTTAGCTTCTTAACAGAAAAAGCAAGGCTGCCTACCTGTATTGGGTGTTTCCTGTGAGACAGCGGGATTAATTACTTACTCAATCCCTCTAGACATCTCCTTGAGCAATGGAACACACTTGAGAGACTAAAGGGACTACTGTGTTTAAGAAGGGCTGTGCAGACTCAACTTTACCCCTAATTATGATCTTTGGGGGAGCTGTTCCATTTGTGTACCCAGTTGATCCTGTCTTCCGTGGAAACCTCCTGTTAGAGTTAACCAACTTTGCCTTACAGCACTACTAATTATTCTGGGAGAATAGGAAATCTAAAAACAGATATTTGTTTTTAAACTAGCCAAAATTCAAAGTGAAAAAAATGACATGGCTAATAGTTTTTCAAACTTCTGACCAGGAAAAAAATCTGACAGTTTTGAGTTCTATTTTGTTGATTTCTGGACTTGTACAGTTTCAAGTACATTTTCAAAATATTAATATTTGTACTTAAGAATTTTATGACATTTTATAAGTTACAATTAAACAGTATCTGACTAAAATGAATTAATTTCATAGTGACACTAGAATTTATTTTACCTTTTAGGCAAAACCAAAGCTAATTGAACCAATAGACTATGAAAATATCATTGTCCAGAAGAAGACCCAAATTCTAAATGATGCATTGCGGGAGATGCTTCTGTTTCCTTATGATGACTTCCAGGTAAACGTATTTTTTAGTAGTTCAGGATCACTTTCCTTTAAATGACAATACTTTGTATCTATCTTCTGTTAATACATAATATGTAATGTTATAATAACTTAATACATATGAATACACCCAACAATGCTACTGTATTCCTAAGTTTCATAAACTCCATTTCATTTTTGCATATTTTTTAATGTGGCATTTTTTCCCCTATCTCGTCTGGCTCCTACCTGTCTTCTCCCCTCAACCTAAATTCTCCCACCTCTTAATTTACTCCTGCCTATCTCACACAAAGGTCTCATCTCTGATGGACCACTATACCTTATGTGCATCCCTCTGTGACAGGATAAAGTAGGAACAGATGCACTTACCACCTCCATGCTACAGGTGCTCGTTCTGGAATGGTACTGTGATGCTGCGCAAATAGTGATCGGAAGGAGCAAAGCAGGAAGGGGAGGAGAGAGAGAGCACAAGAGAACACGGATAATTAGAGTAGGGAGAATAAAAAGAGGAAGGCACGAACAGAGGAAGGGAATAAGCAAAGGAAGGGAGGAGGAGGATTCAAGATGTTGCCCTGCTTGGGGAGTGAAGAGCCTGGTGCTTAGGAAAGAAAATCAGAAGCAAACCTGTAGTGCATAAGATATGTATGGGGCGGGGATTGAGGGAATTATTTCATTAATCTGCCCTTCGTGAGGAATCAAATCTAAGTTTAACACTATTGATAGGATTTATTCTATTTTCCTTATTCTATATTGCCTTGGACCAGACCATGACCCTACAACATGCGGTCTCTGTAAAAAAAAAAAAAAAAAAAAAAATGGTCCAGCAAGGCCCTCAAGAGCCGCCAGCAGCAGCACAATGATTTTCCCTGAGTCCCCGATGCCTCCGAAGGTCAGGGCCTCATCTGAAGCCACGACATCTCGGGCGGGCCCCTCCAAACTCGATTGGTGCTGTGGTTCTTCAGAAAGGGGGTCTCCCTTCATAGAACCCAAGAAGAAGAAAACCTCGAAGGCGGCATCTCTGGGTGGATCCGACAGGCTGGGTAAGTCCCGAGCCAGGTCCTGCAGTCCGAGACGTTTGTCTGAGGGATCGGAGATGGAGCAGCCTGCAAAGGTCCCCTGAAAGGAATTGACCTCGGACTGGCCTCAGTCGCCAGACATCATTCTCATTGAGGTCCTCTTCAGGGGAACTGGAGTCGGGCCCGAGTCGCTCGGTGCCCGTGCCATTGGCTGTGGAGCCTTCTCGTTTGGAGTCCAGAATGGCGGCCCTGGAGCGCAGTTTGTCTGCCTTCATGGACCATCAGCGGGTACTGTTGTCCGGTACTACTGGTTCATCTGCCCTGACCACCAGGCCCTTGACTTCAAAGACATCTTCAGAGGCCAAGCCGATCCTCGGCTGCGGTCTCGATCTGGTTCCTGCTTGACAGGGCCACGGTCGTCCCCAGCCTGTGTGCTTAGCGCATGCCACAGGGCCTCGGAGGACCATCCTTCTTTTGAGTCCTCTACAGACTACTCAGAGTGGGAAACAGAGAATGAGGAGTCGCCCGATGCCCGTCACCACCGTGATATCCCCTCAGACTCTTTTGCTTCAGAGCCCCGGCGCTGGTCTCTGCCGGAGGACATGGGATTCCTTGACTTCATCAAGGATATGTCCAAGGCCCTAGCATTCCCAATGGAATCTGAGGAGGACCGTTGGGTGGATGAGTTAGAAATCCTCCAGCACAAGGCCCCTCCGAGGGAATTGCTCATGGTGCCCATCCCTCCCATCCTGGAACGGCTAATGATTCGCATGTGGGAGACACTGGCATCTGTATGGTGGTTAACAAGCAGCTTGACTCGATGTATCGAGTCTGCCGGAGCCTGGGCTTCCAGAAGTCACATCTGCCGCACAACTCCATGGTGGTGGAGTCGGCCATGTATCGACTGAAAAGTCAGAAAACGCACTCCTCGGTGTTCCCCGGTAGGGAGGCACGCATCTTGGATGCCCTTGGCAGAAAATGTTACCAGGCTCGATGCTTATTGGCTGCATCCAGGCCTACCAGCTGTACATGGATATATACCTGAGAGACCTGGTGAAGGAACTCACCAGGTTCAGCTGGTCTGTCCGAGGAACCCCAGCAGTGGTTCAGGAATCTGGCCAAGGCTGTCCGTGAGTGCTCAAAGTTTGTGTCTCAGGCAGCCTATGATGGATTTGAGTCGGTGGCTCGAGTAGCAGCGGCAGGCATCAGTGCCTGATGCCAGGCTTGGCTACAGTCGTCCGACCTGGAGCAATGGGTTCATGACAAATTGGTTGATGTCCCATGCCAAGGAGAGAACCTCTTTGGCAAGCCCATGACCGACAAAGCTGCCGAGCTGGAGACAGAGTTCATAACAAGGACCAGGCTCTCCAAAAAGACCACTGCCCCTCCCCAACGAAAGGGCTCAGGTAAAAAGCCTTTCTACCTAAGGAAAGGGGCTGCTTACAGAAACTATTCACCTTTTGAGGCCTCCCCGGCTCCCCAGCAGGGTCAGCAGGCCAAGGGACATGGGCATGGCCCTTGTAAGCAGAAGGCTCCCAAATACCAGGCGTTGGCCCTAGCCCCGGCCCAGCCAGGGGGGGAGCTTTTGACTCCTTGGGCATAGCCTCTCCACCCCAAAGAGGTCAGCAGCCAACAGGGGAACGTCTGATCCACTATACCCAAAGGTGGCTAACCATCATTCCTGGGCACTTCGAGTGGTCAAGAAGGGTTGCCTCCACCATCTGACTCAGAGACCCTCCCCCTTATTTTCCTGGAGAGCCCCCTCAGGTCTCCCCTCCACTGGGACCACCTACTGAAGGAGCTTGCAGGTCTTCTCAAGGACAAAGCAGTGGAACCAGTGCCCCACCATCTCAAGGGCAGGGGGTTCTACTCTAGATACTTCCCTCGTGCCAAAAAGAACAGGAGGCCTAAGGCCTATCCTCGACTTGCGCAACCTCAAGTTCCTGGTGAGGGAAAAGTTCAAGATGCTCTCCCTCGGAACATTACTGCCTTACGTCCAGCAGGAAGATTGGCTATGCTCCTTGGCTCTGAAGGATGCCTATACCCACATCCTCATTCACCCCAACCACAGGCAGTACCTGCGGTTCATGGTGGAGGGACAGGAACTACTAGTACAGGGTGCTGCCTTTCGACTTGGCCTCTGCCCCAAGAGTCTTCACAAAATGCCTGGCAGTCATGGCTGCCTTCCTCTGCCTCCAGTGGATCTTTTTCTTCCCCTACCTGGACAACTGGCTCATAAAGGAAGGCAGGGCCTCAGAGGCGCAGCAAGCGATACTGCACACCATCCAGGTCCTGCAGCACTTGGGGTTTGTGATAAACTACCCAAAAACTTACCTCCTTCCGACACAATGTCTGGAGTTCATCGGGGCCAGACTGGACATCCTCCAGGCAAAGGCCTTCCTGCCAGGGACTGAGCTGACCGCCTCAGGGCTCTGGCACTGGACATGCAGCGCCGTCTCTCGGTGCCCCTTCGGCTCCTCTTGCACCTCCTCAGGCACATAGCCTCCATGATCCACGTCGCCCCAGACGCCCACCTCCATATGAAGGCCACGCAGTGGTGCCTTCGGGACCAGTGGACACAGGTCACGGGGCGCCCCCGCGACAGTCTCAATGACCCGCCTGTTTGCAGATTCTCTGACCTGGTGGCAGACTCCCCAATGTTTCGAGGCCGGAATGCCTTTTCAAGCCCTGAGCCCATGGACGCCTCCCTGCTCTGCTGGGGAGCCCACTGCGAAGAGCTCCACACCCAGGGCAGCTGCCTGCAGGATGAAAGCATCCAGCAGATCAACCTCCTAGAACTACGGGTGATATACTTAGCCCTCCGAGCTTTTTCCCACCGCCTATGTCACCAGCAGGTGTAGGTCCAGACGGACAACCGGGTGGCGATGTTCTCTGTGAACAAACGGGGGGAGGGGGGGCACGGGGTCTCGTGCACTCAGCCGAGAGGCGGTGTTCCTCTGCTCTTATGCAGTCTGACAGGGTATGTTCCTGTGGGCAGTATATCTGCAGGCCAGAACAACCTACTGGCCAACAGATTGAGCTGGATCCTCCAACCGCACGTGTGGCAGCTGGACTCCAGTGTGGCCGACCGGCTCTTCCAGTTCTGGGGGGAACCGGTGATGGACCTGCTCGCCATCCCGGACAACTACCAGTTGCCCTGCTTCTGCTTCCAGCAGGCCCATCCCTTCAGGGTGGCGACGAACGTGTTCCTCGTCTTGTGGTCGGAGAGCCTAATGTATGCCTTCCCTCCCATACTGCTGATTTGCCTAAACCTTATTCAGGACCCTCCGTGACAAGGCCTTGCACATCCTGATAGCCCCTCGATGGCCCAGGCAACCGTAGTTCCTGCTACTTCTCCGATTATCGGTGGAGACCCACATTCCATTGGGGAACTCTCCAGGACTCCTGTCTCAGGAGGGGGGCTCTTCTTTGAACCCCCACCTGGGGTCCCTGTCACCGATGGCGTGGCTGCTGAAAGGCCGACCCTAGCCCCTTTCAGCCTCTCAGGTGAGATAGAGAAGATCCTGCTGGCCTCTTGTAAGGCTTCCACTAGGAAAGTTTACACTCTCAAATGGCATAGGTTTTCAACTTGGTGTGTAGAGTACGAGACGGACCCATTCTCCTGCCCAGTGGGATTGGTGTTACAGTGCCTTCTCCGCCTCTTGCAATCCGGGCTTAAGTCTAACTCCATCAGGGTGCACCTCAGTGCCCTGATGGCACATCCACCACCTTCTCGGTCCATCCGATGGTGACCTGCTTCCTATGGGGTCTGCTCTTAATAAAGTCCCCGGTTCGCCGTCCGGTGGCCGAGTGGGACTTTAATGTGGTATTGGGGCAACTCACTCGCCTGCCCTCTGAGCTTCTGGCTACCTGCCACCTATGATGCCTCTTGTGGAAGGTGTTGTTCCCGGTTGCATTTCCTTCTGCTCGCAGTGTCAGCGAGCTTCAGGCCTTGGCGGTGGAGGCTCTCTATACCAGGTTCTATAAGAACAGGTTGGTGCTTCACACGCGCCCTAAATTCCTTCCGAAGGTGGTATCATCCTTCCATCTCAACTAGGAAATGGTACTTCCCACCTGCTTTCCAAGACCTCACACCAATAGGGGTGAGATGGTCCTTCACACTCTGGACTCTAAGAGGGTCTTGTCCTTCTACATCCAATGTACTCAGGACCACCGCAAAGCTGCTCAGCTTTTCATCTCGTACGAACCCGTCTTCTGGGGGAGGCGGTGACCAAACGTACACTGTCTACCTGGGTAGCGGACTGTATCACCCTCGACTATGAGCAGGCGGGGCTCCCTCTGGAAGGCTGTGTCATGGCCATGGCAGCTTTGGTGGCAAATATGTGCTCCGTCCCGATGGTGGATATATGCTGGGTTGCCACCTGGTCTTCAGTCCATACCTTCGCAGCTCATTACTGCCTGGAAAGGGAGTCCCAATGAGACTGTGCCTTTGGCCAGACTGTGCTCCGTAATCTTTTCGGGGTTTAGGCAACTCCTACCCTCCGAACCTTCTGTATTCAGGCTACTGGAGTGCTGGTTTCACTGGACACAGGGGTCCTACTGTAGTCTGTAACTACGGACTCAATTGCTGCTGCTTGCGCCTCCCTTGAGGGAGATCACGTTATTTTGCTATGGACCTTCAGTAGCCTGTAACTGGGGAGTCCCGTATGTGAGTACTGACTTCCTGCTTGTTCCTGGAGAAAGCATAGTTACTCACCTGTAGCAGGTGTTCTCCGGGGACAGCAGGTATCAGTCCTCACAACCCTCCCTCCCTCTCCTTGGAGTTGCTTCTTTACCATCTTTTATTTTGCCGTCTTTTAGCTGTGTCATCTGACTAAGCAAGATGGCACCCTTGGGCGGGAAGGGGACCACGCATGCATGATAGCATCTCCCAAAGGCTTTCTTTGAAAGCTTGGGGGATACTTATGCAAAGGCTCTGTCTGTGCTGACATCACCCATATGTGAGGACTGATTTCTGCTCTCCCCGGAGAACACCTGTTACAGGTGAGTAACTATTCTTTCTGCCCTGTTCCTAACCCAAAGAGAGGGACCATCTGCAGGGGGTACAACAACCTGGGGAGTATAGCTATTTTTAGTAGCGCTATTCGTCCCATCACTGATAACAGGAGATTGTTTCACTAAGAGGCCAATTCTCTACTATGCACAGAACTTAACTGAGGCCGTGATAGATGCGATTCTGTTGCCGCGGGGCCCAGATGTAGCCACGATCGCAGAATTGGGATCATAGACATCCGGGCATTCCCCGTATGCCGAGCAGATTGACATATAGGGAGCTGCCCGTCCCAATGCCAGAATGCTACTGCTGGTACAAGGGAACAGTGGTATCTTGGCACTGTGGCAATGAACCACCACAGGACTGCTCGGAATGCTATGGCATACATCTGCCCCTGCAGCCCACTGTCTGGCCGCCATCCACATCCGCTGTGCACCAGGTCGTGGTTGCAGGGGCACAGCGTGGCTATGGGACTATGGTGCCAGGAGTGTACAGCATGCAATGTGGGGGGCACCAAAGACTTATTCCATCTTCATGGTGGAATAAGCAGGGCATGCAGTTGTTTGCCGGTGGATGTTGTCACCACGTGGCCAGCCCTCCGCCTAGGGCGCAGAGGGTTGGTCTGCCATGATAATTTCTCTATGCAGAAAGTGAGACTACGGCTAGGGCTCTTGCAAGGCCTCTTGGGATTTGTAGTCCCCTTTTATCCTCTCTGATAAAGAAGCAGTTGTAGTCCGAGTGTTTAAGGCAAAATGACAAGGTTTTATTTCCCCTCACAAACAGAACTTCGGTGCAGAACAAATAAGAACAGTGTCCAGGAGTTTAGCATGAGGATTATATACAATAATTAAGGTAAGTGCTTCTTCACTCTCTGGTTCCCAAAACAATACAGTGCCTGTAGTAAGTACAAACTGAAAATAAACAGCTTCTTGGAACAAAGAAAAATACCTCCTTTTTCTTTGCTGTTAACTCAGCACTCTTACTTCCAGGTTTCAACACAGTGACTCAGTGTTGTCAGCCAAACACAGCGTGCAATCCATTCAGCTACGTCCTCAACATTAGAGTCTATCTGTATATCTTCTATATCAGGGCTGGCAGTGTTTGTTTGCAGACGGTTACTAAGGGATTTAAAATAACTTCCCTCTTTATACCCAGGTGTTTTCCCTTTATACAACTCTACACAGCACGGGTTTAAAATACCTGTTGCGCTGGAGTTTCTTCTGTGGCTCTCCTCTAACTCTTGGCAGTTATATGGGAAGGTTTTTGTGCTGGGCTCCCACCTGTGTGAACTCTGAAGGCTCCCTTCTGATTGCAGGGCTCCCTGCTCTCTCCGTTCCAGCAAGTTCCTGGACACAGGGCGTGCCTTCCTTCCTTCAAGTCTTCTGGCTTTTCTCACAGACCGGTAAGAAGTTTCTCTAGTAGGTCTCCAACTCCCTGGAGTTTCTGAGCCTCTCCAAGCCTGCCTTACAGGAGCTCTCTCTTCTCTCCTGTCTTTCCTTCCTTGAGCTGCTTCTCTGCCACAACTCCAACTCTCTCTGCTGTCACGGCTCCAACTGCCATCCAAGCTGCAATTACCCTTCCAGCTTGCCCTCTCGCCTCTTTTCCAGCTTGTGTCTGCTGCTTCTCCTCCTGGCTTTGCTTCTCTCCACGTCCTTGCCTCCTTTGCTTCCTTCCTGGGAGCTAATGAGGACGTTTTATAATTCTTTTCCCCTGGGCTTGGCTCTGCTCTCACCCTGAACAGGTGTGCTTGATTAAGCTCGGGGCTTGTTACTACGTCAGAGTCTGGGCGTGTCAATTCAGCTCCTGTTTTTCCCTGTTTACCTTTTCTATGTAAACAGTGAGCCATGTGCTCCAGCTGCCTGTCAGTTTTAAAGGTGGAATCTTCCTTTCTCTCTATCTCCATGGGTTCGGTAGGGGTCTCTACATCGCAATGTACAGGGGCCAGACCTGAATCGGCCCTGTATGTACTGGCACCTGGCCACTCCCCCACTCTGCCTCTGCTCTGCTGCCTCCTGCCCACGTCCAGTGCTACCCACACAAATGCTCTATACGTACGGGGAGCACTGGCCACAGAATCAGGTCCTGGTACTGAGCGCGAGCTGGACGTCTAGTTCGTACGTCCAACCCTGCTATTTGCAGGAGAGAATGCCAGCCTAGGTTTATACATTTTTTGCTTGCTTCAGTTTGTCTATCACATTCTTTTTGTATATCACATATGAGTTGGGGCTTAGATATACTCCAGTATACTTCATAATATCTCCTGCCTATGTCAACAGGAAGGCTTTATCCTCAGAAAAATCCAAGTTATGAATATCCCTGTTTAATGTACATTACCAAGTTTAAGTTACAATGTAAACCGCTTTGATTGAAATGATAAAGTGGTATATAAAATCTGTTAAATAAAAATTAAATAAAGTTTATTTTAAGCCCTGAAAAGGAACCAAACTTCTCTATCGCCTCAAATGCGCAAGATTTCTACTAGCTTTATTAAAAAAAATATTAACATGTCCACAAAAATGTTTATGCTATATTCTTGCTGTCCCACCACTATTCCATCTATTATAATACCTTTCCTAATTTTCATAGCCAGAGGCTCCATGGAGTGTAGAAAACATAGTGAGCACAGGGAGCAACCTTGTTTAGCCACCCTTCTTAAGGTAAATGGATTCTGTCAATATGCCATTGATTAGCAATTGTACTGTGGGGGATTTGTATAATTTACCAATTCTAGGAAGGGTCCCTGTATTCCATACTATTCCACCACCCAAAAAATTATTGCCATGAAATCTTTATCAAACTCTTTTTTTTTTGGCTGACCAAAACTGCATTACCCTCCTGATATTTCTACTCTTGATAAACTACCATGGCCTTGAAGGTTAACCCAAGCTAATCTTCCCAAAATGAAACCCACTTGGTCTTTGTGGAATAAGAAAGATGTTTATCCTGCCCAATTGCTGCACCAGTATCACTGCCATGATCTTAACATCTTGATTTAACAAAGAAAGGGGTGGTATGATCCCAAAAGTGTTCATTCTCTCCCTGTTTAATAGCATTACGGGAGCATGGCTTTGTGTTCCTCCTGGCATCCCACCCTCTTGTATTTCCTGGCACATTGTTACAAATGGGTTCACTATTAAATAACTGAGCATTTTGTAGAATGCTGGGCCTAATTCATTTGGGCCTGGGTGCCTTTGTTAGTTTTAAATTCTTTATTACCCTCAAAACCTCCTGCCTGCTGAAAGGTGATTCCAGTGCCTGCAGCTGACTAACTGTCCATCTGACTAAACTCTCTTGCCTCTGACCCTTGCTGTCTGTTTACAACTCTCAACTCTCTCCTCAAGGTACTTCCGCCTCCGACCCTTCCTTCCCTTTCTGCCCAAACCCTGGCTGACTATTTCCATGGCGAAATCCACAAGATCACACTCCAATTCCCCACGAGGTCAGCTACTCCCCCTCTTCACTCTAAACCCCGCCCTCACCCTCTGCTACCCTTTTTTCCTTTTCCATAATCTGAGGAGGAAACCACACACTAACTTTCATCCTCCAAACTCACTATCTGCTCTTCTGATTCTATTCCCACCCGCCTCAAGCACCATCTCCTTTGTTGTCCCTTCCATCTCTCATATTCTCAACCTATCAGTCTCCACTGCAACTGTCCCTGCAGCCTTCAAGTATGCTGTGGTTACACCTCTCCTCAAAAAACCCCTCTCTAGATCCTACCAGTCCTTCTAGCTATTGACTCATCTCCTTCATTTCTAAACTACTTGAATGTGCGGTTCACCGCCGTTGCCTTGACTTTCTCTCCACTCAAGCCTTCCTGGATCCTTTACAATCTGGTTTTTGTCCTTTACATTCTACTACTACTACTATTGAGCATTTATATAGTGCTACAAGTCGTACGCAGCGCTGCACAGAGATGCAAGAGACAGTCCCTGCTCATCAGAGCTTACAATATAGTCAAGACAAACACAGAAGGTGTAGGCAGGGATAAAGCAAGGGGAAAGAAAAAGGAGATCAGGTGGGTCAAGATTCAAAAGCAGCAGCGAAGAGGTGAGTTTTCAGCCTGGATTTGAAGAGGGTTAGAGAAGGTGCCTGCATACAGACACAGGTAGTTTGTTCCAGGCGTAAGGCGCAGCAAGGTGAAAGGAGCGAAGTCTGGAGTTAGCAGTAGAAGAGAAGGGCACAGTTAGAAGCAGTTTGCTAGAAGAGCAGAGTTCCTGAGGGGGGTTGTAAGGAGAGATAAGAGAAGAAAGGTAAAGAGTAGTCACATACTGAATGCGGAAACGGATAGGGAGCCAATGAAGTGACTTGAGAAGAGGAGTAATATGGGCATGACTAGGCTGGCGGAAGATTAGCCACGCAGCAGAGTGTTGAACAGATTGAAGGGGAGAGAGATGATTCAGAGGGACACCAGTAAGGAGTGGGTTACAGTAGTTGAGACGGGAGGTGATTAAGGAGTGGATAAGCGTTTTAGTAGTGTGTTCAGAAAGGAAAGGGCGGATTTTGCTGATGTTATAGAGAAAGAAATGGCAGGTCTTAGCTATCAGATGGATATGTGTGGAGAAAGAGAGGAGTCAGACAACCCCCAGGTTGCGGGCTGAGGAGACAGGAAGGAGTACAGAGTTATCCACAGAGACTGAGAAAGGAGGAAGAGGAGGGGAGGTTTTAGGGGGAAAAATAAGATGTTCAGTCTTGGCCATGTTCAGTTTCAAGCGGCGGTGAGACATCCAGGCAGCAATATCAGAAAGGCAGGCAGATATCCGGTCTGGATTGCCGGAGAGATTTCAGGCATAGAGAGGTAGATCTGGGAGTCATCAGCATACAGATGGTACTGAAAGCCATGGGAAGAGATAAGTGCGCCAAGGGACTGGGTGTAGAGAGAGAAAAGGAGCGGACCCAAGACAGATCCTTGGGGGTACACCAACTGGGAGCGGGGTAGCAGAGGAGGAGGAACCAGCAGAACACACACTGAAAGAGCGATGGGGGAGAGAGGAGGAGAAGAACCAGGATAGTACAGAGCCCCTAAAACCAAGCGAGGACAGGGTATTGAGGAGAAGGTTGTGCTCAAGTGTCAAAAGCAGCAGAGAGGTCAAGAAGGATGAGGACAGAGTAAAGGCCCTTGGATTTTGCCAGGAACAAGTCAGTGGAGACTTTGGCAAGAGCCGTTTCAGTAGAGTGTAAAGGACGAAAGCCAGACTGTAAGGGATCCAGGAGGGCATGAGAGGAGAGGAAGTCGAGAAACGAAGGGAAGGAGAGAGATGGGTCGATAATTAGAAGTACAGGTGGGATCAAGTAAGTGTTTCTTGAGGAGAGGTGTGACCACAGCATGCTTGAAGTCTGCAGGGACTGTTGCAGTGGAGAGCGATAGGTTGAGAATATGAGATGGAAGGGACAACAGTGGAGGAGATGGGGCTTAAGAGACGGGTGGGGATAGGATCAGAGGAGCAGATGGTGAGTTTGGAGGAAGAAAGGTGGTGTGCAGTTTCCTCTTCAGAGATTACAGGAAAGGAAGAGTGGGTGGCAGAGGTGGGGGGGGGGGTAGAGTTGGGAGTGAAGAGGAGGAAGGGGGGGGGAAGTAGCTGACTGTGGAGAATTGGAGGGTGATTTTGTGGATTTTGTCATGGAAATAGTCAGCCAAGGTTTGGGCAGAAAAGGAGGGAGGGATCAGAGGCGGAGACACTTTGAGAAGAGAGCTGAGAGTAGTAAAGAGACGGTGAGGATCAGAGGCAAGAGTGTTAGTCAGATGGACATAGTAGTCTTGTTTGGCAAGAGCTATAGCTGACTGGAAAGAGACAAGCATGAATGTGAAGTGTAGAAAGTCTGCAGGGGAGCGGGATTTGAGCCAAGCACGCTCAGCAGAATGGGCACAGGAACGTAGATAGCGGGTAGTGGATGAAAGCCAGGGCTGGAGTGCAGAACGTCTCATAGGATGTGGCATGGGCGGAGCGAGAACATCCAGAGCCGAGGAGAGTGCAGCATTATAAGAAGTTACTGCCTCATCAACAGACTTAGATGACAGAGATGAAGAAATAGTGGAAGAGAGAGCCAAGGGATCAATAGCATGAATATTTCTAAATAGGTTGGAGGAGACAGGACGAGGCTGAGGCAGCGGGTGATGAAGATTAAAGCTTAAAAGGTGATGGTCAGATAAGGGAAGAACTGAGCTACAGACGTTTGAGGGTAAGCAACTAGAGAAAAATATCAGGTCCAGGCAGTGGCCATGTTGGTGAGTGGGGGCAGTGGAACAAAGTTGGAGGTCAAACGAGGAGGTAAGGGAGAAGAGGAGCTTTAAAGCATAAGGATCAGAGGGGTTATTGACATGAATGTTAAAATCCCCAAGAATAAGAGTGGGGGAAGAGGATTCCAGAAAGAAGGAAAGCCACGAGTCAAAGTCAGTGAGAAAGGTAGAAGCAGACTTGTCAGGAGGTTGATAAATAACAGCTACCTGGAGAGGAAGTGGAGTGAAAAGGCGGATGACTTCAAAAGAGAGAAAGGAATAAGACTGAGGCAGCAGGAGGGGTTGGAATTGGCAAGAGGGAGAAAGTAGAAGCCCAACACCACCACCACGGCCAGTGGGACGAGGCGTGTGGAAGAACTGATAGCCCCCTTGACAGAGAGCAGCAGTAGATGCAGTATCATCAGGGAGGATCCAGGTCTCAGAGCAAGGAGATGCAGAGCATTAAAGATAGAGATCATGAGTAAAAGCAAGTTTATTAGAGACAGTGTGCGTTCCACAAGGCACATGAGAAAGGGAGAGGAGAAGGGATATGGATAAGATTAGAGATGTTGCGTGAAGATCTCTTCTCAGAGTGAGACAGAAGTCTAGGGGGGCCAGGATTGGGGTTGATATCTCCAGATGAGAGAAGGAGTAGCAGAGTACGGGGTAGAGAGGAGACAGTGCGGTGGAAACGAGGGTGAGGTTGCCTTAGAGAGAGAGGAGATGGTTGAATGAGAGGGAGAAAGTGATGAACCTCAAGAGCTGATGAAAGGGTAGAAGACAGAATGGAGGGGAAGTGAGGACAGTAAAGGAGAGATAAGGAGGGGAGGAGTGAAGGTGCTGGTAAGAGGGGAAATGGAGTATGAAGAAGAGGAAGACAATGTGTTGAGGAGCCATAGAAGAGGAATATAGAGTAAAACAAAGGTCAGAGAATATAGAAGGTAGGAGAATCAAGGGATTAAGTGCACCTGTGCATAAATTAGAGAACGAGCAGATAACAGCTATAAAAAACAGCCAGTCATGGGGTGGGTGGGGGGGGGGGGTATAAGTTATTCAGCTGAGAAGAGCTGAACAAAAGTGCAAAATTAAAGGGAACAGTAAGGTAAGGGAACACACGAATAATGACAAATAAATATGTGGAGACAAACAGACAGAACTCCCAGCAAGCAGCAAATTCAGGAAAAATCACCTTTTGGGAGGTCTAGGAGAGCACTGCTCTTCTCAAAGGACAGAAAGGCAATCCAATCTGTATCGTTCCATTCTACTGTAATGGCTCTTGCAAAAGTCTCCAGTGAATTGTTCCTTGCAAAATCCTCATCCTCCTTGACTTTTCTGCTGCTTTTGACACTTTTGATCACAGCCTTCTCCTTGATATCTTGTCCTCGCTTGGTTATAAGGGCTCTGTGCTATCCTGGTTCTGTTCTTATCTCTCCCATCACTCTTTCAGTGTGTGTTCTGGTGGATCCTCCTCTGCTGTTATCCCATTCTCAGTTGGTGTACCCCTAGGATCTTTCTCAGAACCACTCCTTTTCTCTCTCTATAGCCAGTCCCTTGGTACACTCATCTCTTGCGATGGCTTTCAGTACCATCTTTATGTTGATGTCTTCCAGTTCTGTCTCTCTACACCTGAGATCTCTCTGGCAATCCAGGCCCGGATCTCTGCCTGCCTTTCTGACATTATTGCTTGAATGTCTCACTGCCGCTTGAAATTCAACATGGCGAAAACTGAGCTTCTTATCCCCCCCCCCCCCCAAAAAAAAATCCTCCTCTCCCCTTCCTCCTTTTTCAGTCTCTGTGGATAACTCTCTACTCCTTCCTATTTCCTCAGCTTGGGGTTGTCTTTGACTCTCTCTCCTTCTCCACACACATCCATCTGATAGCTAAAACCTACTGCTTCTTTCTCTATAACAACAAAATCTGCCCATTCCTTTCTGAACATGCTACTAAGACATTTAAGCACTCTTTAGTCACCTCCCATTTAGACTATTGTAACCTAGTTCTTGGTGATCTCTCTGAACAATCTCTCTCCCCTTCAATCTGTTCAACACTGCTGCGTGGCTAATTTTCCGCCAGCATGCACATATTGCCCCTTTTATCAAGTCACTTCATTGGCTCCCTCTTCATTTCCACATCCAGTTCAAACTTCTGCTGACCTATAAGTGCATTCACTCTGCAGCTTTTCACTACCTTTCCTCTCTTATCTCTCTCTACACCTCTCCTCAGTAACTCCACTCTTCTGGCAAATCGCTTTTGCCAGAGCCCTTCTCTTCTATAGCTAACTTCAGACTTTGCTCCTTTCACGTTGCTGCTGCTTATGCCTGCAACAAACTACCAGAGTCTGTACGTCAGGTGCCTTCTCTGGCCCTTTTCAAATCCAGGCTGAAAACTCATCTCTTTGCCACTGCTTTCGGATCTTGACTCATTCCCTTACCATCCCCCTAGATTTATCCCATTGCCACAGCTACTGTGTTGTCTGTCTTGACTATATTGTAAGCTCTGCTGAGCAGGGACTGTCTTTTACATGTGTTTATCCAGCGCTGTGTACGTCTTATAGCACTATACAAATGCTCATTAGTAGTAGCTACTTTTCCGTTACTTTGGGCATTTCCTGATTTTGAAAGGCGAGCTATAATTTTTTTTATAAAGCTCCACAAATTGCTGTAAAATGTTCCCCCTTTGGTATCAAGGTGATGCCTTTCCTACCTTCTGAGTTGCCACCTCGTTTTGGCATGCGGCCTGATCAAATTAATCAGTTGCTTTCCTTTCCATTTCCTCACTTATGCAGATTATATTTTTATAGCTCTATATTGCTCTCTGCTCTTTAATTCAAAATGTCAATTAACCATTCCTTCTCTATCCTTCTTTATGAGGCTTTTTATAAGTTTAGGCCTACATCCCTGTAGTTCCCTGGGCAATTTTAGAAACTCTTTATCCCTCTTCTTATTCACTCCGTCCACATAAACCATAATATTTTCCCTTAGTACAGTTTAGTTGACATCCAGTAGTTCCCCATTCCCCCCCCCCCCCCAGTGCCTCCCAGCATATCACCATGGAGCATAGTGTTCCCCATAATATTTCTGGGTGCTCACATCCCCTTTTTTTTGTGAACAGCCCGTTTTCACATTCCCCCCACAACCCTGCAGTACAATAATCCATCCTTTCCCAACCAGTCACTCTGTGGACAAGTGCAGTTATGCATCTAGGAAAGAAAAACCCAAACTAGGGTTACACGACACAAGGTTCCACATTAGGAACCACCACCCAGGAAAAAGATTGTTGTCATCGTGGATAACATGTTAAAACCCTCGGCCCAGTGTGCAGCAGCGGCCAAGAGAGCAAATAGAATGCTAGGTATCATAAGGAAAGGCATGGAGAATAAAACAAAGGATATTATAATATCTCCAGGAACAAGCAGGAATGTAGTCCTCACATATGGATATTGTCGGTACCAATGGAGCCTGCGTGGGAACGCTCCCCAGTGTCCAATAGGAACGCTTTTGGGAGCATCCCTTAGCACATGCGCGCTGCCTTCCCACCTTTTCAACCGTCCCTCTTCAGTTCTTCGTTTTCCGCGGAGCCAACAGAACCTATTCCCTGTCACTGCAGAAAATTCCGTCTTTAAAATTCTTTTTTGTGGTTGCGTTTGCCTACCACACGACGCCTACCGGTACCGCCGGTTCTTTTCTTATCTCCAGGAACAAGCAGGAATGTAGTCATCACATATGGGTATCGTCGGTACCGACAGAGCCTGCACGGGAACGCTCCCCAGCGTCCAATCAGAAAGCTTTTGGGAGCATCCCACAGCGCTGCGTGCTGCCTTCCCGCCTTTCCCAACTGCCTCTCTCCAGTTCTTCTTTTTCCGCGGAGCCAGCAGATCATGTTCCTGTCACCGCAGAAAAATTTATTTTTTCTTTATTTCTTTTTGTGGTCGTGTCTGCCTTCTTGGACGCTCTACCGGTACCGCCGGTCTTTCTTTTCCTATTTCTAAAAAATTAAAAAAATAAAAAAATAAAAATTTTCCATTTTCTTCAGGTGCACCCGCCTTTTTGGGCCTTAGGCCCAAAAACTTTCCTTAACATGGAAAAACCTGCCTCAGGTTTTAAAAAGTGCACCAAGTGTGGTGGTACTATTTCCGTCACCGACACCCATGAATGGTGTTTAAAATGTTTAGGTCCTGACCACTCCATCACGGATTGTGTGTCCTGTGCCATGATGTCTAAAAGAGGTCGGCAGAACCGAGCTGCCAAGCTCAGTACCCTGTTTCCCTCTGATGCGGCTTCGGTGGCATCGACTTCTTCCAGGGCTGCTTCTTCCTCCCGTGGATCTCAGGTAACTAAACATAAATCCAGCCGGTCCTCGAAGGTTAGATCTCCTTCTAAGCATCGAGATGCCTCTGGCGTTGCCCTCGAGGATTCTGCACCGGCAAAATTACCCCGGCGGGAGGCTTCGGCTTCCAAAGCATTATCGGGGTTCCAGGATGTTCTCGATGGCTCAGCCTCGACAGATCTCCTGGTGCCATGCTCTGGGGTACCGGTGGTCTCCACCGGTAACAACATCCAGGCATTGGCGCCGTCTATGGACCAGAGAATTCTGACCATGGAACACAGTCTGGCGGCTTTCCTTGCGGCATCAACGCCCTTGTTACCGCGACAGACAACTCCACCTGCACCGGTATCGGTAACGGTACCGATAGCATTGGCATCGGTGTCTGCACTGCCGGTATCCTGTCTTCCGATGCCCGCCGGTACTTATTCTCCGGTACCGGTTACTCCCGGTACCGACCTTGGTCGGTACGGGTATCGGGCTCTACAGGAGCATCCGGACAGACGATACTTCGAGTCCTCAGAAGAATCTGAGGATTCTGAAAGTTCTGTCGATGCAGCGATGCTTCTTCCAGAGGAGGAGTCCTCTCCTAAACGCAGGATGTCTCCTCCAGAGGACATGTCTTTCCAAGACTTCATCAGAGAAGTGGCTCGGGGCCTGTCCATTACTGTGGCCCCTGAAACAGAGCCAAGGGCCAAGGAGTTGGAAATTTTACAATATCCCAAAACTCCTAAGGAGGCAGCTACCTTACCCATTCATGAGATTCTATATGATCTCATGTTAAGGATGTGGGAAACACCTCTTACCACCTCTCCTCATTCTCGTAGGTTGGATACTATGTATCGTGTCCCTCCTTGTCCTGGGTTCCATAAGACTCGGCTTCCTCACCACTCTATTGTGGTGGAGTCAGCTATGAGAAGGATCAGAAGTGCAAAAAGACATGCCTCTAATCCTCCAGGACGTGAGTGCAGAACCCTGGATGCTTTTGGACGTAGAGTCTTTCAAGCTTCCATGCTTGCTGCAAGAATCAGTTCCTATAGTCTCTACATGGAATGTTCCTAAAGGAGGTCACAGATAATTTACAGACTTTAAGTCCTTTCATTTCTGAGGATAAAAGACAGGACTTTCTCACTTGGGTCAAACATGCCCAAGATGTCTCTAAATTCTCCAACCGTGCAGCCTTTGACTGCTTTGATTGTATAAGCAGAACCTCGGCTATTGCCATAGGTGCACGTAGAATTGCTTGGCTCCAGGCATCTGATTTAGAGCTCTGGGTACAAGATAAATTGGGAAATATCCCTTGTACTGGTGAGAACCTGTTTGGTAAAGATTGGCAGGAAAAAGCCAATGGAATGGATTCTGAAAATTCTACCTTGTATAGACTATCCACTGCTGATCCTGTTAGAAAGAAGTTGTTCAAGAAAGCATCTTTTTCTAAAAAGATTTTATCCTGCTTATGGTCAGCAGGCATCTTCTGCAGGTCAGTTTTCAACCAAACGTCAGCAACCACCCAAACAGAAGAAAGCAAAGGCTGCTAGGCCTCCACCGGCCCAGCAGCCTCAGCCTCCTCAGGGCCTTTGACTTTCAGCTAGAGAACTTAGCCTTTCTGGTTCTGAAGGACCAGAGCTGTCCACCATTCCAGGAAGATTGTCATTTTGCCCCCAGATGGGGGCAAATAACAGCAGATTATTGGACACTCTCCATCATAAAGGAGGGGTACAAACTTCATTTTTCAAGCATCCCTCCTCACACAATAGTGAAGCAGTTCAATTCTCCGACCTCTCTCATCAACCTGTTAGGTGAGGAGGTTGCCATCCTTCTTGCCCAAGGGGCAATAGAAGAAGTGCCATCAACAGGGCACAGGGTTCTATTCCCCTTATTTTCTTATCCCAAAGAAAACAGGGGGATACAGACCTATCTTAGATCTCAGAGAATTGAACAAATTCCTTGTCAAGGAGAAATTCAAGATGATTTCTCTCGGAGCTCTGCTTCCATACCTTCAGAGTCAGGATTGGCTTTGTTCTCTAGATCTCAAGGATGCGTACACCCATGTCCTCATCCATCCATCCCACAGAAGGTTCCTTTGGTTCCTTTTTCAAGGAAAGCACTACCAATACAGGGTGCTTCCTTTTGGTCTGGCCTCAGCACCAAGGGTGTTCATGAAATGCATGGCTGTGGTAGCAGCATTTCTCCGCACTCTGGGAATATTCATCTTCCCTTACTTGGATGACTGGCTCATTCAAGCTCCAACGCAGTCAGAGGCCAAGACTTCTCTATCCTGCACAATGTGTATCCTTCAGTATTTAGGGCTGGTAATAAACATCCCAAAATCCAGTCTGACTCCTACTCAGTCTTTAGAGTTCATAGGAGCTCTTCTGGATACCTCAAGGGCAAGGTCCTATCTTCCCCAGGCCCGTTGCCTTCGCTTGGTGCGGTTAGCTTCTCAAGCAGTGCTAAAGCCTTATCTAACTGCTCGAGAAATGTTGCAATTGCTGGGCCACATGGCATCCACCGTGCATGTGGTTCCATATGCTCGCCTCCACATGAGGGCAGCTCAGTGGACTTTATCCACCCAATGGACCCAAGCATCAGGGTGCCTGTCAGATAAAATAGCAATCAAAAGTCGCCTCATTTTGTCCCTCCAATGGTGGAGGTCCACTCAAAATCTGTTGCTGGGGTGCCCCTTCCAACAACCTTTACCCCAAGCAACTCTCACAACAGATGCTTCTCCAAAGGGTTGGGGAGCTCATCTGCAAGACTTCTCCACCCAGGGCACCTGGTCTCCACAAGAGAGTTCTCTGCACATCAGTCTCTTGGAACTCAGAGCAATTTTCCTGGCTCTGCGAGTGTTCCACTCCCTGCTCAGCTACAACACAGTCCTCATTCATACGGACAATCAGGTAGCCATGTTCTATGTGAACAAGCAGGGGGGAACAGGCTCTCTGTCGCTTTGCAACGAAGCTTTGCGACTATGGGCCCTCGCCAGAGAGCATCAGATTTATCTGCTGGCAGTATATCTTCCAGGCATTCAAAACTCTTGGGCGGACAGACTCAGTCGAGTTCTCCTTCCACACTAGTGGTCTCTGCATGCAGACCAGGTGACCAGACTATTTCAACTTTCGGGAACCCCAGACATAGACCTCTTTGCAAGTCCGTGGAATGCCAAACTTCCCCGGTTCTGTTCCAGAATTCCGGCCCAGGGGGCTCAGGCCAGGGATGCTTTCCTCCTTTACTGGGGTCAAGAATTCCTGTATGCCTTTCCACCCATTTCCCTAATTCCCAAAACCCTCTTCAAGCTTCAGAGAGACAGAGGCCACATGATTCTCATAGCACCACATTGGCCATGACAAGTGTGGTGCCCTCTGCTTCTACATCTCTCTCAAGCTCCCTCCCTGGAGTTAGGGTCTGCTCCAGATCTCCTATCTCAGGAGAACGGAATGTTATGGCATCCCAATCCCCAGTCTCTGCATCTCAGGGCTTGGTTGCTGAAGGCCTAGATCTCCAAGATCTTCATCTCTCTCAGCAAGTGAAAGATATTCTTTATGCTTCCAGAAAACCTTCCACTAGGCGTTCTTATGCTTTCAAGTGGAAAAGGTTTACTATTTGGTGTTCGGAAAAGGGTCTTAACCCCCTTGCGATACCTCTGGAATCTTTGCTGGAGTATCTCCTCCATCTGTCTAATGCAGGCCTTAAGACAAATTCAGTAAGAGTCCCTTTGAGTGCTATTGCAGCTTCTCTTAAACCTCTAAATGGACAACCTATTTCCTCTCATTCTCTTATAGCAAGATTTATGAGAGGCCTCCTAACTAAGCCTCCCATTAGACCACCTCCGGTGGCATGGGACTTGAACCTGGTTCTTGGGCAGCTCATGAAGCCACCTTTCGAACCTTTAGCTACCACCTCCTTGACATTTCTTTCTTGGAAGGTTATCTTTCTCATTGCAATCACATCAGCATGCCACATTAGTGAATTGTAAGCGCTAGTAGCTAATCCACCTTATACAAGGTTCCATCATGACAAGGTAGTCCTTAGGACTCATCCACACTTTATGCCTAAGGTGGTCTCGCCTTTTCATCTCAACCAAGAGGTTTACCTACCTGTCTTTTTTCCAGGACCTCATGCATCAAATGCAGAGAGGAATCTTCATACCTTGGACTGTAAAAGAGCTCTAGCTTTTTACTTGCAAAGAACACAGCAACATAGAAAGTCCTCTCAACTCTTTGTTGCTTTTGATCCTTCTCATTTGGGACTTCGCATCCAAGAGAACACTATCTAACTGGATTGCTCAGTGTATTTCTTTTGCCTTTCAGAGTAAGAACCTTTCTCTGGAGGGCCATGTCACAGCTCACAGTGTGAGAGCCATGGCAGCCTCAATGGCTCATCTGAACTCTGTCTATTGACGACATCTGTCGAGCAGCCACTTGGGCCTCGGTTCATACCTTCACAGCCCATTACTGCTTGGACAAGGACTCCCGCCGGGATGCCTTGTTTGGTCAGGCTGTTCTCAAACACCTGTTCCATACCTAATCAACTCCTACCCACCATCCCTGGTAGGATGCCAGAGATCCATGGGGGGAAGTGGAGCCCTTCTCAGGGACACACAACTTCTGGGGTCTCTCCCTGGCACCTAAAGCTAGGGAGTCCCCATATGTGATGACTACATTCCTGCTTGTTCCTGGAGATAGCATAGTTACTCACCTGTAACAGGTGATCTCCGGGAACAGCAGGAATTTAGTCATCACAACCCACCCACCTCCCCTAGGAGTTGTATCTCTCTATCTCTTTTCCTTTCCCTCACTCTCTCGTTTTGTCTCAGCTCAAAAACTCAACTGGAGAGAGGCAGTTGGGAAAGGTGGGAAAGCAGCACGCAGGTGCTGTGGGATGCTCCCAAAAGCGTTCTAATTGGACGCTGGGGAGCATTCCCGTGCAGGCTCCGTCGGTACAGACGATACCCATATGTGATGACTACATTCCTGCTTGTTCCTTGAGATAAGAAAAGAACCGGCGGTACCGGTAGGCGTCGTGTGGTAGGTACCGACGATACCCATATGTGAGGACTAAATTCCTGCGGTTCCCAGAGATCACCTGTTACAGGTGAGTAACTATGCTTTCTTTTCATACAAAAAACCCCCAAACAAACAAACCTTAAACTTAGACTGTTTCTTTTCAGAAACTTTCCTCTTTGGTGCTAGGCGCCATTTTGGACATTAGGCCCCATTTTTCCTAAATGATGGAAAGCCAACTAGTGGTTTTAAAAAATGTACTAAGTGTGGCGGTACCATTTCCGTCACTGACACCATTGATTGGTGTCTAAAGTGTTTAGGACCTGATCATTCTCCAACTGAATCTATCTCCTGCATGGGGATGACCAAAAGAGGAAGACAGAACCGGGCCGCAAAGCTTGGTACCCTCTTTTCTTCAGATGCCAGATCCATTGCATCGACATCGTCAAGGGCCTCTTCTTCCTCCCATGGATCTCAGGTAACTAAACACAAAAGCCGATCCTCAAAGGGTAGTTCTCCTGCTAAGCATCGAGAGGCCATTGGCATTGCCCTTGAGGGAACCACACCGGCAAAAGAGCCCCAGCGGGAGGCTTCAGCTTCCAAAGCATCGATGGGGCTTCAGGATGTTCTCGAGGCCTCAACCTCGCAAGAACTTCCTGTGCCATGCTCAGGGGTTTTGGCCGTTCTTACCAGTACCGAAACCCAGGCATTGTCAGCGTCGATAGACCAGAGGTTTCTTGCTATTGAATGCAGTATCGTAGCTCTTCTTTCAGCTGCGGTACCGGTGGTCCCAAGGGCACCTGTGCCGACATCGACACCGAAACCGGTACCGGTACCGATGGTACCGGTCCCGGTGGGAACTCTTCCCATGCCACCTCTGGCTGGAGGGGATAAAGCAGTACCAGGTCACCTCGGTACCGACTTCGATCGGTACCGGGATCGTGCTTTGCAGGAGCATCGGGGTCAGGAATACTTCGATTCCTCCGATTCTGAAGACTCTGACAATTCTGCTGGCACTAGAGGGTTTCTCCTAGAAGATCCCTCTTCTTCCCAGCGCAGAATGTCACCTCCAGAGGACATGTCATTTCAGGATTTCATCTGTGATATGGCCAAGGGTCTTTCAATCACAGTAGCTCCTGAAGAGCAAAGGAATTGGAAATCCTCCAATATCCTAAAGCTCCTAAGGAGGCAGCTACTCTGCCTATCCAAAATCAGAACTAGCCCCTTACATCTTAAATATAGTGAATCAATCAATCTCCAGGAACAAGCAGGAATGAGTCTTCACATATGGGTACGTCGGTACCGACGGAGCCTGCGCGGGAACGCTCCCCAGCGTCCAATCAGAAAGCTTTTGGGAGCATCCCACAGCGCCTGCGTGCTGCCTTCCCGCCTTTCTAACTGTCTCTCCTCAGTTCTTTTTCCGCGGAGCCAGCAGGTAGTGTTCCTGTCACCACAGAAGAATTTCCTTATTTTTTCTTTATTTCTTTTCTGTCGCGTCTGCCTTCCTTGACGCTATACCAGTACCGCCGGTTCTTATTCTTTTCTTTAAAAAAAAAAAAAAAAGACCTTTTTTCCATTTATTTTTCTTCAGGTGTACTTCAGTTTTGGGCCTTTGGCCCAAAACCCTTTTCCTTAAATAAGGAAAAGCCTGCCTCAGGATTTAAGAAGTGCACAAAATGTGGCGATACTATCTCCGTCACCGACACCCATGACTGGTGTCTAAAGTGTTTAGGCCCTGACCATTCCATTAAAGATTGTGTGTCCTGTTCCATGATGTCTAAGAGAGGTTGACAGAACCGAGCTGCCAAGCTCAGTACCCTGTTTCCCTCTGATGCAGCTTCGGTGGCATCGACGTCTTCCAGGGCTGCTTCTTCCTCACATGGATCTCAGGTAACTAAACATAAATCCAGCTGGTCCTTGAAGGGCAAATCTCCTTCTAAGCATCGAGATGCCCCTGGCCTTGCCCTCGGATTCTGCACCGGCAAAATTACCCCAGCGGGAGGCTTCGGCTTCTAAAGCATCATCATCATCGGGGTTCCAGGATGATCTAGATGGCGTGGCCTCAACAGATCTTCTGGTGCCATGCTCTGGGGTACCGGTGGCTTCCACCAGTACCGACTTCCAGGCATTGGTGGCGTCAATGGATCAGAGGATTCTGTTCATCGAACGCAGTCTGGCGGCTTTCCTTGTGGCATTGACGCCCGTGGTACCGCAACAGACTACTCCGCCGGTACCGGCTCCGGTATCGCCATCGGCACCGATTCCGGTACCGGTGGCATCGGGATCGGTGTCAGCTATGCTGGTACTCTTCCCTCTGCAGCCCTCCAGTACCGATACCACGGTACCGGTGATTCCCGATACCAATCCCAGTCGGTACGGGTATCTGGTTTTGCAAGAGCATCCCGACAGACGATACTTCGATTCCTCTGATGACTCTGAGGATTCTGAAGAGTCTGTCGATGCAGCAATGCTTCTTCCACAGGAGGAGTCCTCTCCTAAACAAAGGATGTCTCCTCCAGAGGACTTGTCTTTTCAAGACTTTATCAGAGAGGTGGCTTGGGGCCTCTCTATTACAGTAGCCCCAGAGTCAGAGCCTAGAGCTAAGGAGTTAGATATTCTACAATATCCTACAACTCCTAAAGAGGCAGCTACCTTGCCTATTCATGAGATTCTGTATGATCTCATGTTAAGGATGTGGGAAGCACCTCTAACCACCTCTCCTCATTCTCGCAGGTTGGACACCATGTATCGTGTCCCTCCTTGTCCTGGTTTCCATAAAACTCAGCTTCCTCACCACTCTATTGTGGTTGAGTCTGCAATGAGAAAGATTAGAAGTGCCAAGAGACATGCCTCTAATCCTCCAGGACGTGAATGTAGAACCCTGGATGCTTTTGGTAGAAGAGTCTTCCAAGCTTCCATGCTTGCTGCGAGAATTAATTCTTATAGTCTCTACATGGGAATGTTCTTAAAAGAAGTCACTGACCATTTGCAGACTTTAAGTCCTTTTATGTCTGACAGTAAAAGGCAAGAATTTCTCACTGGGCTCAAACATGCCCAGGATATCTCCAAATTCTCCAACCGTGCAGCTTTCGACTCCTTTGAATGCGTAAGCAGAGCCTCAGCTATAGCTATAGGTGCACGTAGGATTGCTTGGCTTCAAGCATCTGATTTGGAGACCTGGGTCCAAGATGAATTGGGAAATATCCCTTGTACAGGTGAGAATCTGTTTGGTAAAGATTGGCAAGCAAAAGCCAATCAAATGAATGCTGAAAATTCTGCTTTGGATGGACTATCAAAATCTACTGCTGCTCCTGCTAAGAAAAGGTTGTTCAAGAAAACACCTTTTTCTAAAAAGGGAAGATCCTATCCTGCTTATAGTCAGAGAGCATCTTCTGCAGTTCAGTTTCCTTCCAAATGTCAGCAATCCTCCAAACAGACCAAGGCAAAGGCTGCGAGGCCTGCTCCAGCCCAGCAAACTCAGCCCCCTCAGGGCCTTTGACTCTCTGCTAGAGAACTTAGCCTTCCTGGCTCTAGAAGGACCAGAGCCTTCCACCATTCCAGGAAGGTTATGTCACTTTGCTCCCAGATGGGGGCAAATCACAGCAGAGCATTGGACACTCTCCATCATAAGAGGGGTACAAACTTTATTTTTCCAGCTTGCCCCCTCTCACAAGAGTGCACCAGTTCAATTCTCCAACCTCCCTCCTCAGCCTGTTAGAGCAGGAGGTTGCCACTCTTCTTGCCCAGGGGGCAATAGAGGAAGTGCCTTCTCAACAACAGGGCACAGAGTTCTACTTCCCCTATTTTCTTATCCCAAAGAAAACAGGGGGCTTCAGACCCATTTTAGATCTCAGAGAGTTGAACAGATTCCTAGTCAAAGAGAAATTCAAGATGGTTTCTCTAGGAACTCTGCTGCCATACCTTCAGAGTCAGGATTGGCTTTGTTCTCTAGATCTCAAGGATGCGTACGCTCATGTTCTCATCCATCCAACTCACAGAAGGTTCCTTCGGTTCCTTTTCCAGGAGAAGCACTATCAATACAGAGTGCTCCCCTTTGGCCTGGCCTCTGCACCAAGGGTGTTTACGAAATGCATGGCAGTGGTTGCTGCTTTTCTGCGCACCCTGGAAATATTTGTCTTCCCTTATCTGGACGACTGGCTCATTCGAGCTCCCACTCAGAGGCCAAGACTGCTCTAACCTGCACAGTGCGTATCCTTCAATATTTAGGGCTGGTAATAAACATCCCAAAATCCAATTTGATCCCTACTCAGTCCCTGGAGTTTATAGGGGCGCTACTGGATACCACAAAGGCAAGGGCCTATCTTCCCCAGGCCCATTGCTTTCGCTTGATGCAGTTAGCTTCTCAAGCAGAGTCAAAACCCCTTCTAACTGCTCGAGAAATGTTACAGTTGCTAGGCCACATGGCATCCACCGTTCATGTGGTACCATATGCTCGCCTTCACATGAGAGCAGCTCAGTGGACTTTATCCACCCAATGGACCCAGGCATTAGGCTGCCTGTCAGACAAAATAGCAAACACAGGTCGCCTCATTTTGTCCCTCCAGTGGTGGAAGTCCCCTCAGAACCTGTTGCTGGGGTGTCCTTTTCAACAGCCTCTACCCCAGGCAACCCTTACAACAGATGCTTCTCCAATGGGCTGGGGAGCTCATCTTCAGGACCTCTCCACCCAGGGCATCTGGTCCCCACAGGAGACTTGTCTACATATCAGTCTCTTAGAACTCAGAGCAATCTTCCTTGCTCTGCGAGTTTTCCACACCCTGCTCAGCCACAAGACAGTCCTTGTCCAAACGGACAATCAGGTAGCCATGTTCTATATAAACAAGTAGGGAGGAACTGGCTCTCTGTCGCTTTGCAACGAAGCTCTGCGACTGTGGGCCCTCGCCAGAGCGCATCATATTCATCTTCTGGCAGTCTATCTTCCAGGTGCTCAAAACTCTTGGGCAGACAGACTCAGTCGAGTTGTGCTTCCACACGAGTGGTCCCTACATATTGACCAGGAATCCAAGATTTTTCAAATTTGGGGAACCCTGGACATAGACCTCTTTGCAAGTCCGTGGAGTGCCAAACTTCCCCGGTTCTGTTCCAGAACTCCGGCTCAGGGGGGCTCAGGCAAGGGATGCTTTCCTCCCCCATTGGGGTCAAAACTTCCTCTATGCCTTTCCACCCATTCCCCTAATTCCCAGAACCCTGTTCAAGCTTCAGAGAGACAGAGGCCACATGATTCTCATAGCTCCACATTGGCCACGGCAAGTGTGGTACCCTCTGCTTCTACATCTCTCTCAAGCTCCCTCCCTAGAGTTAGGGTCTGCTCCAGACCTCCCCTCTCAGGAGGAAGGAAAGTTGTGGCACCCCAATCCCCAGTCTCTGCATCTCAGGGCTTGGTTGCTGAAGGCCTAGATCTCCAGGATCTTCCTCTTTCTCAACACGTGAAAGATGTTCTTTATGCTTCCAGAAAACCTTCCACTAGACATTCTTACGCCTTCAAGTGGAAAAGGTTTACCATCTGGTGTTCTGGAAAGGGTCTTAACCCCCGTTCAATACCTCTGGAATCGTTGCTGGAGTATCTCCTGCATCTGTCTAATGCAGGCCTTAAGACAAATTCAGTAAGAGTCCATCTGAGTGCTATTGCAGCTTCCCTCAAGCCTCTAAATGGACAACCTGTTTCCTCTCATCCCCTTGTGGCAAGGTTCATGAGAGGCCTCCTTTTAACAAATCCTCCCATTAGACCACCTCCGGTGGCATGGGACTTAAATTTGGTTCTTGGTCAGCTTATGAAGCTGCCTTTTTGAATCTTTAGCTATTACCTCCTTTAAATACCTTTCTTGGAAGGTTCTCGTTCTCGTTGCAATCACATCAGCACGCCGCATCAGTGAATTGCAAGCACTAGTAACTAATCCACCTTATACAAGGTTCCATCATGACAAGGTGGTCCTTAGGACTAATCCACACTTTATGCCTAAGGTGGTCTCGCCTTTTCACCTCAACCAAGAGGTCTACCTACCTGTCTTTTTTCCAGGGCCTCATGCATGAAGTGCAGAGAGGAATCTTCATACCCTGGACTGTAAAAGAGCTCTAGCTTTTTACTTACAGAGGACACAACAACATAGAAAGTCTTCTCAACTCTTTGTTGCTTTTGATCCTTCTCATTTGGGACAACCAGTCTCCAAGAGAACACTTTCCAGCTGGATTGCCCAATGTATTCCTTTCGCCTATCAGAGCAAGAACATTTCTCTGGAGGGCCATATCACAGCTCACAATGTGAGAGCCATGTCAGCCTCAATGGCTCACCTGAACTCTGTGTCTATCGACGACATCTGTCGAGCAACCACTTGGGCCTCGGTTCATACCTTCACAGCCCATTACTGTTTGGACAAGGACTCCCGCAGGGATGCCTTGTTTGGTCAGGCTGTTCTCAAACACCTGTTCCATACTTAATCAACTCCTACCCACCATCCCTCAGGGGATGCCAGAGATCCAGGTGGGGAAGTGCAGCCCTGTCCCAGGGACACACAACTTATGGGCTCTCTCCCTGGCATGAAAAGCTAGGGAGTCCCCATATGTGAAGACGCATTCCTGCTTGTTCCTGGAGATAGCACAGTTACTTACCTGTAACAGGTGATCTCTGGGAACAGCAGGAATAAGTCTTCACAACCCACCCACCTCTCCTAGGAGTTGTCTCTCTCTCTCTCTTCCTTTTCCTCTCTCTCCCTCTTTGTTTCAGCTATAAAACTCAACTGAGGAGAGACAGTTGGAAAGGCAGCACGCAGGCGCTGTGGGATGCTCCCAAAAGCTTTCTGATTGGACGCTGGGGAGCGTTCCCGTGCAGGCTCCGTCAGTACCGACGTACCAATATGTGAAGACTTATTCCTGCTGTTCCCAGAGATCACCTGTTGCAGGTAAGTAACTGTGCTTTACTTCAGGGCTTCATGCCAAATGACCTCAAACGTACAGCAATTTGCCCTTTACTAAAAAATAAAACTCTTAATAACAGTGACCCCCTCCTTGTATCGCCCCCATCACTAGTGTACCTTTCCTCGCAAAAATTATTGAGAAAGTCGTCCAAATTCAACTGCAGGACTATATTGCCACAACCTCTCCTTTAGATAAGCACCAGTACGGTTTCCGCCCATTTCATGGGGTAGAAACCTTACTTCTAGCTTTCTTTGACTTGCTCATCAAAGGCATGGATAACTGTAAGCAAGCCTTTATTCTTATATTTCTCTATCTCCTCAGCTTTTGACAGTGTAAACCATGTTGCCCTCATCGCTAGACTAACTCAACTAGGCATAAAGGAAAAAAACGCTCGATTGGTTCAAATCCTACATGGCTAACCGAATCCAATATCTACAAATAGACCAAACCTCTTCACTACCATTCCCACAAGAACAGGGAATTCCTCAAAGCTCTGCTCTCTGCTTTATTCTTTAATCTTTATCTCCAACCTATCTGCTCCATATTTAAACGCCATAATATAAACTACTACATCTATGCGGACGACATCATGTTGTTCTCCCCATTTGACATAGCTAACCCCAATCGTGATAATATAGCAACCTGTCTCGCTGAAGCTGAACTATGGCTCTGTTTAATGAACATGGACATTAATTTCAAAAAAACTGAAGTGCTTTTTGCATCCAGAAACTCTAACTTCATCCCCCCTTCAGTTGTTAAGCTGAGGAACATCACCCTCCCAGTCAAATCTGAGGTAAAATATATAGGAGTTACCCTTGACAGGACACTCAACCTAACTTCCCATATAAAACATACTGCTAAAACTATATTCTTTAAACTTAGGACCATTCAGCAGCTCAGACCCCTCATTGACGTAGACGATCTCAGAACAGTTGTCCAAGCGCTTATTACACCACACCTAGACTACTGCAACAGTATACTACAAGGCACAACCAAGAAAAATCTACATATACTACAAATGGCCCAAAATCTCACTGCCCGGATTATTTTCAAAGAAAACTATCCGTCCACATCTCTCCCATTTATACTCTCTCCACTGGCTCCCTGTTGCCAGTAGGATTCAATATAAATCCATAGTGACCACTTTCAAGCTCATTAACAAAATAGCCCAATCTCATCTCTCAACCTTAATCCAGACCCCCCCCCCCGAAAACAGAACAAGAAGAGTGAATCTTAACATGTTTCTAATCCCTGACTCTATACGGAAAACGAAGCAGATTACAAGCAATTCTGCTTTTTCATACTATGCGCCCAGTCAATGGAACAATCTACTAACCAACCTAAGAGAGATTAAAGGCCGCCTAAACTTCAGAAAAGAGCTTAAAACGTACCTTTTCATCCAGCACTTCAACAACATCCAGCACACTACTGATCAGATATCACAGAAGCATGCTGATCATCAAACACAAATTGACCCTACCTAATACATGTATCATTTTCCCCTTGCTCCAGCCTATTCACTCCCATAGGCCATACCATTTTTTCATACAATTCACTCGAAATCAAAGCTATATGTACATGCTGTAATATGTAAACCTGTATAAAACTGACATATTCCTGTTTGGTGTAAATAGTTATTCATTGAACTATAAGTTTGGCCTGTTCATTGTAAATAGTTAATATGTTCTCAAAATGTTCTATGTCATTGATGTTTTCTTTGTTCTCTGTAAACAGCCCCTGATCTCTGGAAGGGGTGGTATAGAAAAGCACACAAATAAATAAAATAAAAATGAGTTATAATTCAGTTTTATAAACTGTGCTGTGGTTCTCGCTCATTCTTTTAGTTCCTTGGTATGCAAACATCTTGCATTTCCTCCATATTATCCAATTGGCTTTTTGGTTTGGTTCAGTCCCTGACTGGAGTTTTGAGAAAGCCCTCCCCCCACACTATGGGGGAGGGTTGTGCCATCTCATCCCTTGCTTCAGGCAGCAGATTGCCTGGAGTGAGCTGCCCCTGATAATCTGGTTAATATTAGGCTGACTTGTGTTACTCTTTGACTATTTTATCAATTTTCAAATCTTTTTCTTGTGGTTATGCTAGTTCTTTTTTGGAAGTAGATGAGATTGCCTGTTTCCTTTGAGTCAAATGCATTGCCATAACTTTTTCGATTGATTCTTAAGGTGGTGGTTGGCATTTTTATGGAATTTTTACAACACTGAGAGATGCATTTGTGTGGTTGCCTTTCAGAACACATGTTTTTGGGAGACAATGATTCTGATCTCTATTCATTTTTTTAAGTAGATTCTTTTATATTACATGTACTATCAATAGCAGAGAAATGGGCTGATGTTGGAGCTGGGGCCTGACATAGCTGAAAATGGTAAAAGGGACAGAGGCTATGGGAAAGGGTTGGGACAAGGAGGTCTAATGCTGGGCCTAGAAGAAGGGGCCTGAGGGGCTGATGCAAGGCTGGGGCTGGCACACATTGAACCAAACTGCTGTATAATCTCCAGCACAAAGGACTCTGCCACAAGAACAGTGTGGCATTAAGCTCCTTCCTGTTGCACACATCCGCCTGCATCCACTGATCGTTCAAATCACAGCTCACCCAAGGTGCACCCGCTCCTAAGGGCCATGCCAAAGGGCCGTTTGGCTTAGCTTTTAGCCGAGGACTGCTTCTAAATGCAAAAACTCAACTAAGTTGCACCAAGGGACCAGCTGCACATAAACTCAGACCTGCTGTCAAACTCCAAACGCCAGCCCCTCAGTGACCCCAACACCAGCATCAAAGAAACAAACTACAAAAAAAACAACTCCAAAAGAACTGACACACAGACTAGCTGATTATATATAACCTGTTACACCCTACTTGCACTCCTATTAGCCATCTACAACACCCACAACCACCCTACATTCCATCACATACCATGTAGACCTTATTCCCACCTTCTAACCAACATCTGACACCACCACACCAGGCAACACAACCCCCAACACCTCATAAATATATCAATCACCATCAACCATGCTGCACCAACCTCAACCCACAGAACTCACACAACCTCTGAAATGTGCACTCATAAACTCGCAATCTGAGGAACAAAATCCCCATCAGAGATCTGCTCACAACCCACCACCTAGACATGCTCTGCATAACAGAAACATGGCTCGCAGACAGTGTTCTCCTGAACCAACTCATACCAGAAGGCTTCATCCTCTTCCACTGCCCACTATCTCATCAGAGGAGGAGGAGTAATGATCATAGCCAAGTCACACCTCAGTCTCTGATAGCACTTGACTGAAAGCACAGATCAGACTCCCTCACATAAAAAACAATTGATAATCTATCTCACATACAGAACACCAATCTCATCAACCACGGATCTATCCAGCATATTGGAAAAAGTCCTCAAACACCAAATCAAACAAGGATCTCGTTAACGTCCCTCAGTACAATGAAAATGTGCCACATCATTCTTAGAAGCTATGTTGGCCATGGACCTCACACAGATCATACTAAGCCCCACACACGAAAAAGACAATACTTTTGACCTAATCTTTGTCAACAACCATACAACACACATATCTCCCCCACATTCTATACATTCCTATCCAGTACCCTGGTCAGACCACAGATTAGCTTCTCCCTTCCCCTCGAACACCCCAATAACTCACTCCACCCACCAGCAAACAAAAAGGTGGACAGACTAGATAGGCCATGTGGTCTTTTTGTGTCGTCATGTTTCTATGTTTAAACAATTCAATAAAGACAACTTTCTAGAAAATATCCTCCCACAACTGGAAACTGATTCAAACAACCCCAACACACTCAAACAAATGGAACCTTATTGGCAAAGCGGCAACCATAACAACCACCCCACTACACTCAACCAACAAACACACCTAGACACCATGGTACACTCCCAGCCTCCAAAAACTTAAAACGTAACTTCGAAGACTTGAACAAAAATGGCACAAAACAGCCCTCAATGAGGATCGCACCAACTATCTGAAACTTCTAGACAACTATTGTACAGCAATAGACAGTGCCAAGCGTGAATACCATACCAAACTAATCAATAGCTCTATCAGTTAACCAAGAGATCTTTGACCTTATCAAACAGCTTATAGGACAACCTGTCAGCATCACCCCCAACAGCTAGCCACCCACTACAAGCAACTCCACAACCAACTCTTTCCCACTTTCACGCCCCCCCCCACTCAAACCCCCCATTACATTACATGGTCCTTCTTTGACACTATCAGCAGAGAAAACGTTGAATCCATCATCTCATCACTTAGCACAACCACCTCCTTCCTCGACCCATGCCCGGTCAGCTGGATCAAAGCAGCAAAGAACAAACTCAGGCTATCCTTACAAAAGTCACCCAAACAGTGCTACAGCAAGGCCAAATGCCTGAATGTCTTAAACCCTCCTCCATACGCCATACCTAAAAAAGCCTGACCTCAGCCCATTGGATCCAGCTTCCTACAGACCAATCACCAGTCTTCCCTTTGTAGCAAAAATCATAGAGAGCCATTTAGTAACAATTCCAGGACCATATCGACTGAAGCACCCTCCTTGACTCCACAGCAACATGGATTCCACTCTCTACATGCAGTAGAAACACTGATGGTCTCCCTAATAAAAGGCATACAAGACACCCCCAAGGATTCCTCCTGATCTTCCTAGATATCTCACATAGGCTTTGCAGGAATGGCACTAAAATGGTTCCAATCCTATATCTCCTACGGCTCCCAATATGTAAGAATTAAACAGGATATTTCCACCATCTTCCCCCAAGAACAAGGAATACCCCAGGGTTAAGCCCTATCTGCTCTTATTTAATTTATACTTGCAACCAATATGCAACATATTCATCAAATACAAAGTCAGTTTCCACATATATGCAGACGATATAATGGCCTATTCCCCGGTTGATATAAAAAATCCGCAATTTACCAATATTAAGGACTGCATATATGAAGCTGAATCCTGGCTCAGCAAAAACAACCTACAAATCAACCTTAAAAAAACAGAAATATCAATTGTTACACCTCTTACCTCATTCAAATTACACAACTTAATCTTGCCTGTCAAACAAGAAGTCAAATATCTAGGGGTCATTATAGACAGAGCCTTAAGCATGGCATCTCATATCAAACTCACTGCCAGAACAATACTCTATAAACTAAAAACTGTTCAACACCTGAGACTAATCCTAGACCCACACGACTTTCGTACAATGGTTCAAGCGCTAGTGAACCCCCATCTGGACTATTATAATAGTATTTTACAAGGTCTATCAAAGACGTCCATTCACACCCTCCAGCTTGTCCAAAATATATCTTTCAGGATAATAACCAAGACCAACCTATCTGAACACATCACCCCCATATTATTTAACCTTCACTGGCTCCCCATAACTTCCAGAATACAATACAAGCAAATCCTCACTGCTTTTAAATTGTATAATGAAATCTCCCCCTCTTATCTCTCCACTATAATAAAATCTCAAACTGACACTAGACACAAGCAAAAGCACGCTCAGAAACCTTCTGCAAGTTCCAACCCTTATACGCAAAACGAAACAGCACACAAGTAATAGGGCATTTACATAGACAGCCCGTATACTTTGGAACGCCCTCTCTGACCAAATCAGAGCTATCAAAGATCTCCTAACTTTCCGCAAGGAATTGAAAACACACCTTTTCTCACAATATTATAATACTCACCTAATAAACAATACCTCCAATAACTCAACCCCCCCTTCTACCCCAACAGTCTAACACCTCCCATTTCCCTCCCTATTTCAATGTATACAGCTAAGAAAATCCAGCCATCACTATGCCTCTGTAATTAGTGTGCATTGGTATGTATATAGTTATTGTTCTAAGTTCCTTGTTTAAATTGTATTGGGTAAATATGTTCCATGTACCACTGTGTTGTAGTTACATGTAAACTGCCCCTGATCGCTGGAAGGAGCGGTATAAAAATAACCTGTTCAAATAAATAAATAAATCTTTGCCGCATTTGACACTGTCAACCACAACATCCTCCTTCAATGTCTTCAATCCATCGAAATCCAAAACACTGTCCTCCAGTGGTTCCAATCCTACCTAACCAACAGACAACAGATAAAACTGGGAACAGACATTTCTATCCCCTACCGCCAAACACAAGGTGTACCTCAAGGATCCACCCTATCCTCTTCAACATCTACCTACAACCTCATCAAGTCCCACAACCCCAACTTCCACATCCATGCCGACAACATGCTGTATGGACCATTCAGCATAAAACAACCATCATACAGAAACCACCAACAATGCTTTGCTGATGTCTCCCACTGGCTAAGAAATAACAACCTTGCAATCAACTACAAGAAGACAGAAGCCTTATTTATCACAAGAGACAACACATGTACCCTCCCAATCTCACTAACCTTAAACAACACAAATAAAAATACAATCCGAAGTGAAATACCTTGGCATCATCCTTGATCAACACCTGTCCTTCAAACCACAAGTAACTAAACTACGAAAGTGATATACTACAAAACCAAGACCCTACAATGCCTCTGCCCTCTCCTCAAACCACTGGACGTCCGCTCCGCACTCCAGGCAATGATTTTTCCACACCTAGACTACTGCAACTCTGTCTACCAGGGCCTGCCATAATCTTCCCTACTTCCCCCTGTGCACTGCTCTTCACACAACAGCACGCATCCTCCAAAGAGCAACAAGGCATGATCACATCACACCCATCCTCAAGCGCCTCCTCTGGCTACCACTACCCAGCTGGATCAAATAGGAGACTCTCCTTCTGACCCACAAAGCCACCCATTCCCACCCCACGACTCACCTCCACACCCTACTGCAAATTCCACAACCTAACAGAACCATAAGATCCTCTACAAGGAACACACTTCTTATCCTGTACAACCAACAAGCATGTGGACGAGCCTTTGAGCTATATGCCCTGTCCACCTGGAACACACTACCCAACTCAATAAGAAATATCACTGACCTCCACACCTTCCTCAAACTACTAAAGACTCACCTTTTTACTGAACATTTTAGCCCCACTACCTAAACCATCTCCCCCTATATTCACAACTTCAGACCTGTACATCCTGTGACACTACCTACCAAATTTCATATAATGTATATATTGTATATAACTCAGCCCAACCATTCACTTAACCCTTCCCCCTCAACAAATGTCCCACTGTACATCAATTAACCCATTCTTTAAACTGTACATTGAATATAGTTAACTGTTCTATGTAACTGATGTTCCTTGTTGCATGTACATCGCTCTGACCCATTGAAAAGTGGTCTATAAACCTTGCTAAATGAATAAATAAATGAGTGGGTTGATGCTCTCAGGTGATGGGACGGCAGAAAGGGGCTGATGAGAACAGATTTTAGAAAGAGGCTTAACTCTCACACGAGTGATAGGGATGGGAGAAACAGCAGATGCTAAGACATGGGAGTGGGAGAAGGTGTCTAGGGGCTGAAGCCTTCTTCCACATGTTCTTAGTCTCTACCATCTGCCAGCGTCAGAGATAGGGTGGAGGCTAAGAGCAGAGTTATGGCAGAGTTGGGATAGAGCTTTGCCTCCCCCCTTCCCAAACAAAATGGCATTCCACTGCATCTGTGATAAATGATTGTCCCAATCTTGCCACAGGTTGTCTCTGTTATAGATCTTCACTCCTGTCCCCTCCTCTGATGCTTAAAATAGTTCTTATCAACTGTCCATTTTACTCAACTGTCCAGTTAGATATGAAGCAATAATCATTAAGTAATCCCATTCGTTCTTGCCAGGGACTCAAGTTGACCTATAGTACATTCTTTGGAATTGTCAGCTGCTTCCAAGATCTAGTTCGGCTGCTGTTCGATGCTATTCATCCCTTCATCACAGCTTCATATCCATAGCTCAGTCCTAATTATTTTTGCACTCAATAACCAATCAGCCTCTTAACTTGCAACAAGCCAATATAACTTTTTGCCAAGTCCTGCTTAGTAGATGAGCTGGTATAATTAGCCCCCTTCATGCGAGTAATCCATATTGTCTTTTCTAGTTCTCAGATTCTGCCCCCCTTCCCCACACACAAACACTAATACTGCCACTGCAAACAATCTCACTAAGACTTCTGTCTTTATGGCAGGCAGTCTTTCCATGAATACTTTGAGCCGCCTTGGAAAATCAAGACTGCATTTTGTTTTCATGAGTCACCTTCACAACTGCTGGAAATTGAAATGCAAACCTTATTCCTTTCTTCACCAGAGCAGTACAATAAGGCACCATAGGCCACTGGCTGTCTACCATCTTTGCGGAGTAATCATTGAAGAACAAGATTTTAGATCCTTTATAGTCCTCATTTTTATATGCTTTCATCAACTTGTACTTTTCCACATAGTTCAGTATATGGACCAGCACTTGCCTGGACTTCTATGCATTGCTCTTCCTAAGTCCCATTTGATGCACTTTTCTCCAAGCATATCCAATCTCCTTTTTGCTCCAGGCCCAGTGCGGCTGGTAGCCATTGTTCTATTTCACACAACTCACCTTCCATTTATTCAGGAAGCTGACAATGCAGATGTCGTTCCTTCAGGGTCTATTTTCTTGAACTTCGATCTTGTCCAGTAAAATTTTGTAGCTCTACTCTAAGCCATTCAACCTAACACAAGGAATATAAGATATGCCATACTGGGTCAGACCAAAGTCCATCAAGCCCAGTATCCTGTTTCCAACAGTGGCCAATCTAGGTCACAAGTACCTAGCAGTTACCCCAAAAGACACAGGTTCCACGTTGCTCATAATGGGGCAAGCAGTGGATATTCTGGGTCCACTTTAATAATGGTTTATGGACCTTTCCTCCAGGAACTTGTCCAAACCTTTTTTAAACCCAGCTACGCTAACAGCTTTTACTACTTCCTCCAGTAATAAATACCAGAGTTTGATTACATGTTGTTGTTAAGTGCCGTCGTGTCAGAGTCGACTCATGGCGACCCTCTGGATAGCTATCCTAAATTGTGTTCGGTCTTGAGTCAGGCGGCTCATTGTTGACAGACTGGTACCCGTAGCTGCTGCTGTTGTATCGATCCATCTCATTGCTGGCCTTCCTCTTTTGCGTTGACCTTCTATCTGAAATTGTATATAGTTCCCCTGTTGGATTCCAAGTTCAATCCCCTGTTTCATTGTAAGTGCCTACTTTGCACATTATTGTTAGATGTAAACCGCGCTGATTTTTAAGAGTGCGGTATATAAGAACCGTAAATAAATAAAAAAAAATAAAATAAATTCTTGCCAAGCATGATATCTTTCTCTAATCATCTCTCTCTTTGCATGTGTCCAAAGTATGAAAGTCGAAGTCTTGTCATCTGAGCTTCTAAAGAAAACTTAGGTTTGATCTCCTCTAGTACCGACTGGTTTGTTCTTTGGGCAGTCCATGGTATACACAGTATTCGCCGCCAGCACCATAATTCTTCCTGTCTATCTTTTTCCCCAGAATGTTTCCCAGTTCTTAACAAATCCAAAACCCTCATCCTTGCACCATTGTCTCATCCATGCATTGAGACTCCGGAGCTCTGCCTTCCTTTTGCTTCTTGCACGTGGAATGGGAAGCATTTCTGAGAATGCTACCCTGAAGTTCTGGATTTCAACTTCCTACCTAAAAGCCTAAATTTAGCCTCCAGAACCTCCCTACCACACTTTCCTGTGTCACTGGTACCGACATGTACCAAGATAGCAGACATCTCCCCAGCACTATCCTAAGACCTTGTCTAGGTGGCGTGTGAGGTCCATTACCTTCACACTAGGCAGGCATGTTATTAGACGATCCTCACGTCCACCAGCCACTCGGCTACCTACATGCCTAATGATGGAATTGCCAACTATAACGGCTGTCCTAACCCTTCCCTCATGGGCACATGGTCCTGTAGAAACCTCCTCAATGTGAGAGGGTTTTACATAGCCTGGAGGAGTAGTCCTAACTACAGGATCACTTCCTGCCGCACCAGGATGATGCTCTCCTGTCATGTGACCTCTCCTCCTTGGCAACAGGGATGCTGCCAGACTGGTGGTGGGACTTCAGTACTATCTCCAGGAACAAGCAGGAATGAGTCTTCACATATGGGTACGTCGGTACCGACGGAGCCTGCACGGGAATGCTCCCCAGCATCCAATCAGAAAGCTTTTGGGAGCATCCCTCGCGCCTGCACGGTGACTTCCCGCCTTTCCCACTGCCTCTCCTCAGTTTTCGTTTTTCCGCGGAGCCGACAGGACGTCCTCCTGTCACCGCAGAAACGTTTTTCTTTAAAATTCTTATTTCTTGTGGTCGCGGCTGTTTTTCCCGCCGATACCAGTACCGCCGGTGCTTTATTCTTTTTCTTTTTCTAAAAATTAGAGGGATTTTTTCTCCTCAGTTTTGTCTTAACTTTGGGCCTACCAGGCCTCTCCAACATGGAGCCGCCTTCTCCTAAGAAGTGCCTTCACTGTGGAAACATAGTTTTCTTTTTAGACTCCAATGCTTGGTGTCTAACCTGTTTGGGTCCTGACCCTTTTTCCCCTGAACCATCAGGCTATAGTATTGGGAGAAGACCTTCCCTTTTTCGAGTTTCCCTCGATACCGTTTTTCCTCCTGAGGTGAGGACACCGGTTTTTTCTTCTCTCCAGGATCAGGTAACCCACAAACAGTCTGTTAAGACTAGCCAATCCTTGAGTGGTCAGTCTCATGCAAAGCATGATGACGGCTCCGGCCTTGCCCTCAAGACCTCATTGGCAATAAAACCCCGGTGGGAGTCTTCGGGCTCCAAAGCATTCACGGGGTTTCAGGTTGTTCCTGGGGCTCACCCCTCACAGAACATACCTGAGCCATGCTCGGGGTTGGTATCGGCACTGATGTCGAGTGTCTCACTCTTCATCAGGACTCGTCATCGGATGTCCTCGGTACCTTCGGAACCGATCGATACGACACCGATTGACTTTCCTGTATCGGCATCGCTGATACCACCACCGACGTCGGTACCTTCTAGACATGCATCGATAGACTCGCTCCCTTCGATGCCAAGTCTTGAATCGATATCCAGTCTAGATGACTTGGTACCGACGCGTTTCGGATCCGACCCATATCGTTTCCGACTACACAGTACCGAGGATATTTACCAAGCCTCTTTGGCTACCTCGGTACCGTTTCAGCAGCCCCCGATTACTGCTTCGATGACATTACCATCTGCGATACCGGTATCGGTATCGATGTCGATTCCTGCAGTTCCATCAGTGCCTTCGATCCTTTCTATGCCTAGCTTAGAATCGATACCAGGCACTGACGATGCGGTACTAACTACCTCCAATCAGAACTGTCAGTATCACTGTCCATCTAGCAGGATTCTTTTTCTGCACCAGTCAAATATGTCTTCTGGTGCTCAAGCTGCTGCTTCAACCTCAGCTTACCCAGGACTAGTTCCCATTGGAGATCTTTCTTTTCAGATATTTCTCCTTGACATGGCAACCTTTCTTGCCATTTCTATTCCTGGTTCTAATCTTAACCAAGATCCTGCAGAAAAGGAAAATATAATGCTTCCTTTACATCATTCTTTGCAGGATCTTCTTCTGAGGATATGGGAATCACCTTTAAAGGTTCCTTCACCTTCTACAGCCACCAATGTTTTGTATCAGGTGCCTCCCTCTCCAGGGTTTCAAAAAAACCAACTTCCACACCATTCCATTGTAGTGGAATCAGCAATGAGGAAGGTGAGAAGCAAGAAGAAGCATTCTTCTTATCCGCCAGGTCGTGCATCTAAAGAACTTGATGCCTTTGGACGTCAAACCTTCCAAACCTCTATGCTGGCTTCAAGGATTATCTCATATATTTTTTTATATGAGTCTGACACTTCAGGAGGTCACAGAGAAATTATCTCTTTTGTCCCCTTTTTTGTCAGAACCTAAGGCCACTGACTATTCCTTGCTTCTAAATCATAGCAGGAATATCTCTTGGTTTCTTTCTGGTGCTTCTCTAGACTCTTTTGAGTCTGTTAGCAGATCCTCTGCTATTGCCATTGGAGCACGTCGTAAAGCCTGGCTACAAGCTTCAGGCTTGAGCAGATGGGCACAACATACACTGGGTAATTCTCCTTGCACTGGAGAAAATCTCTTCAATAAAGAGGCTTTACGTCAGGTTGCTCATTGCTCCACTGACTTTCCTGGTTCTGGTAACCATCCTAAGCCGCCTTCTTCCCCAGGACGTAGGAAATTTCCTACCAAACCTTCTCTCCCTAAGAAAAGAAGGTTTCACCCTTCTCCTGCCCATCCTCCAGATGTGCCCAAGCAAGGGACATCTCATCCTAGTCTGAAGTCTCCAGACTCTAACCAGTCTAACCATAACCAGCAACCATAGGTTCCTGTATATTGCAGTTAACTTCTTCTTAGTAGAAGTTTATTCTGAAAACTCTACACTGGATTTTTCTTTTTCAGTATGCTAACCTGTTAATATACTGTCCAATGGGTTACAGAATTCTCCCCTTCTTACTACTCGGAAGGGAGGTTACAACTATCCCATGATAGTCTCTGTCCCCACATGGACATTTTTTTCCTTCAGCTGACTTACTATATGGTGAGTCACCTTCTAACCCCTCTCTTCCAGGGTTTCCCCTGCTTGAGTTGGTGCCATACTGAAATACATGTCCTGTGTAGATTTTTTCTTATCCTTGATGGCATGCTCTGAACAACTCATCAGACAGGGACAGGAATATCTCCGCTCCCTTTGTCTGCTTTCTCCCTGTTTTCACACAGGAGAATCCCCTCTGCTGTTTTGTTCAGTTGCTGTGCATGCAGGAGTTTGTGATTACTCACCTTAGTACTTATTGCAAGCTATTTTCAACTATCTTGCATAATACTACTCACTTCAGGTAATCTTCTCTAGCCATATCTTTCCCAAGATGTGGCAACACACCTGACTTCAGTCTTAATTCTCCTGCACAATGCTCTCTGCAATCTTCAGAGAAGCTTTCTACTATGGGCCCTTGCTACAGAGCATTGAACTTTGTCTCTGAGGGCTTTTCCATATAGTAGAAAAAGCTTATATAATCATTCCATGACTATAGGGGTTCTTATACCCTCTTGTCTCCTGTTGAGATACAGAAGAGAAGTTTTTTTCTGCGTGAATGTCCAGGGAGTTCCCAATCTTGCAGGAATCTACCCTTTTTTCCTTACAGCTTGGCATCATACTCTTCTGTTCCTCTTGGACAACGCATACCCTATTAGTGTACATGATACCCCTGTGTCCCTTGGCTGGGTCATCCTGGTATCTTCTTTTATGCGTTCTTCTGTCCATTGGACATGTCAGAGTTCTAGAGAGCTCCTGACGTGCTCTTGCCAAACTGCTATTATCCTCTGTTTTTTCACGCAACCATACTGTTTTTTTCACTGAACTACATTCCTGCAGAAATAATTCTCTATATATATTCAGGTGGTTTTCACCCCCTGTTCTTAGATGAATCTTTTCCCATCACATTCCCTATGTGCATGTTTTTCTGGGACTTAGTTGCAGGCATGTATACTCAAGCTTATATTCATGTATGTTTATATCCTATACATACATATTTCTATAAGCTGTGTGGGCATAAGTCATGCCCATATATATATAGATATATATATAGATATAGATATCACACATATCTATACCTCTCTTTATATGTATGTATTTCCATATTATATATATATATATGTGTCCATTGGGAGATGTCCATAGGACGATATGTATTACCTACTATCTCCCTAACTGTCTGTGCCATAAAGCTTTCCCTTCTTAAGGGGTCCAGACATTCACCTTGCCTATTCTCATATGGCTCAGTAGGTGGGAGCGGTTATACATGCAATTACTGCTGTGATGTTAACAGCTTCAATTTTTGTTACAGATACAATTACTGCTGTGATATCAACAGCTTCGATTTCTGTTATAGATCTCCCTGTCTATGAAGTCTCAAACTTCAGTGTCTTCCTCTCTCACCAGCTAGGAAAGACAGTGTACATTTTCAGTGTTTCTCAGTACACTTCGGTTTTTCCTTGGGAATAGGGGCCTTTTTTCCATACCCCCTCTTCCCTTCAGGACTTGGGCGAGTCGTCTTCTTTTAGTCCTCAATGTTTATAACTCTGTACCTAAAAGAGTTTTCAGCTTTTTTTTCATAAAGCTTTCCATTAAAGACCTGCCGTTCTTATCCTACCCCAGTTGACACCTGGGTCACCAGCCCGTTCCAGGTTTGGAACTTCATCCTCACTGCTGTGAAGTGACCTTGAAGATTCTGCTACTGCATCTACAGTACACTCCATCACAGTTTCTACTTCCTACAATCCAGTAGGTAAGCTCTATATTGTGCTTGTTCATTAAATACTTTTAATGACACTTTGACATACATTCTAAGACTCATTTTTCTGTAGTCTTTAGATTCGCTGTTCCTGTACAGCTCTTCTCTATTCAACTCCTACCCCCCATCCCTCATGGGATGCCGGAGATCCAGGTATGGGAAATGCCGTCCTGACCCAGGGATATGCATTTTATGGGATCTAACCCAATTCAGGAAGGCAATCAAATTTTACCTCTTCCTACAATGCTACCCTGCCAGCAATGAATCTAAGTAACCCCTCCTCAGAAACACCCATTCCTAGTCTTATTATAGTCTCAACCTCCTTCCTGCAGATCAGGCTCATACTGTCTTAAGTATTCATGGTATTACATATAGCTCATCAGTCTCATTATTTATTGTATATAGTTTGTATATAGTTTAACCCTCTTATAGGTTTATTATTTCATGTATATAGCTCAACCCTGTTATCCAAGTTTGTACCCCTGTTCGATGTAAAACCAAACAGAGTGTGTGTTTTGGTCGTTTTGTTATACTGTAAACCGCGCTGAAACCGAATAGTGCGGTATATAAGCAACTGTAATAAAAATAAATAAAATAAATAATAATCTCTCCCTGGCACCCTCAGCTAGGGAGTCCCCATATGTGAAGACTCATTCCTGCTTGTTCCTGGAGATAGCACAGTTACTTACCTGTAACAGGTGATCTCTGGGAACAGCAGGAATAAGTCTTCACAACCCACCCACCTCCCCTAGGAGTCGTATCTATCTATCTTCCTTTCCTCTTTCTCTCCTTCTGTCTCAGCTATGAAACTCAACTGAGGAGAGGCAGTGGGAAAGGCGGGAAGTCACCGCGCAGGCGTGAGGGATGCTCCCAAAAGCTTTCTGATTGGATGCTGGGGAGCATTCCCGTGCAGGCTCCGTCGGTACCGATGTACCCATATGTGAAGAATAATTCCTGCTGTTCCCAGAGATCACCTGTTACAGGTAAGTAACTGTGCTTTATCCTTGTAGGTCTCGTCTGTGTACCTTTCTGTCTTCCTTATGTCCTCCAAGTCTGCTACTCTAGCCTCCAGAGATCAGGTTAGTTCCCTGAGAGCAAAGAGCTCCTTGCATCTAGTGCACATGTAAGACCCTCACCAGCTGGGAGAAAATGATACATGTGACACTCGATACAAAAGACTGGAAACCCCCCCCATCTCACTGCTGAACTGCTGTCTGCAGCTTAGGTTTAAGGTTGTGTTTAGGTATTTAAGTTCTTGACTTAGCAAGTGTTACTAGGGATACTTATACTAATAAAACTATACCTAATACATCTCATGTCCTTTATGTATGCCTGATGAGGATAAACAGCTGCACCTGAGACTGAATATGGCACCACATTTCCTTTAAGAGATTTAAGCACTTATAAAATTACGATTATCCCAGGGGTGGGTAGGTGTAGAGGAGGGAGGGAAAGAAGACGTATTAAAAACTGGCTGCTACACAGTACCCTGTCCTGTTCTTCTAAGGTAATCTGTGACCAATTTCTTGGGTGATTCACACATCCCTTGCTTGGATTGCTGGAGGCTTGGGTTCTAAATTTAACCAGAAAGCTCTCTGCTGTGTGTTTAAATTTAAACTGAAATCTTTTTGCTGCTACTAGTCCCTGACTGAGTATTAAATTTAAAGTAAAAGCGCTCTGCTTGGTTTTAAACGTAAACTGAAAGCTACCCGTTGTTTTTAATTTAACTAAAAGCTATTTGCTGATACTAGGCCCTTACTGATTTAACAAATACACTAGATTCACAGATTAATGAGCTTTAATCTAAAGAATTCTTTTTTCACCAAGCTTTAGCAAAATTCCCAGAAGTAAATACTTTCAATTGCAGATCTCTCTCCAGATGTAGCAGTCCCTTTTTGTAGTCCTTCAAGACTTCCGTGGCATCCACCCTGCTGTCTTCAGATGCCAGTTTCTCCTCCATCTTCTGCAGTCTCATTGTCTGGGCGTCTATTTCCTCTTTATTTCATCAGTGGATGCCTGTAGTTTGGACAGCTTGCCATCCAAAATAGTGGTGAGACTTCTTGTTGGTGTTCTCGTAGTTTCATCCATGTAACGTTTCTGGTGTGATCCTCAGTTACATTGCCATCTTCGATTTCTTCTCTTTCTCACACTACCTTTGGGTGTTTACAGTGGCATGGCTTTAGGGTGCTTACTCTGCTTGCTTGCTGTGTCAATAGCACCACAATCCATCCGAAGACTTTTCCTATTTCACCTCTTCTACTCATGGCTTGAATTATAAGGGTCGGTTGTAGAGTTTAATGATATTATCGGCGATATGGAGAAGAGCTCAATCCTAGGAGGTCTGTTCAGCTTAGCTTCATCCAGTGACCTCCATACATTCATATTTTTAGGTGGCTGAAAATCCACTTGATTTGGATTCAGTCATATTATCCTCATTGTGTAAATCCAAACCTAGCTTTTGAAAATTTACCATTTTTAACATCTGGTTTATAAAATGTTCAGTTTTAAAGCTTATATTGAGTGCTTTAAAGAAAAGACATGGAACCTCTTGATGATTAGTTGTCTGACTTTGATACCTTATTAATATATTTGAGACTTTTTTTGGTTTGAGTATCTGTTTTTATAATATGTGTCACACCCTCATCGGGCCCCTCCGGTGGAGACTGGTATTACAGCTTAACACCTTTTCTTGGCTCCCTATATGTTATAGATAGCCCTGCCTGGCCCTCTGTGGGTGGTAGTTGCACCGTCTTCTTGTAATCACTCAAACACACAGTTCACACTTTAAATCAAGGGCTTTATTCCCCGTCCAATGAGGTATTCTTTTTCTTGAAGAACAAAATAATCAAAAGCCACTCTGGCAAATAACAGAAGCAAACATTGAACAAAAAGTGCTTTCCTCAGCTTTAACTTTTTAACAAAAGAAAAACAGTTCTCTTCATGAGCACTTAATCCTTTTCTTTTGCTGATATAAATCAATCAGGATTCACTTTAAACCAAGCAACTTCTGCCAGTTACTGTGTTGCTGTTTAAACCTTCCTTGTACATATATTTTCTTATCTCAATGAAAACTCTTCCTCTTCAGTTGTCACTAACGAGCATTCCATGGGTTCAGTGTTATCTGGTACATTAGAAATATCATATGGCATTAAAGGATAACCATTTGTACCTACGTTTTCTGTAGCAGCTGTCCTGCCGAGCTCACTCTGGTTAATCACGTCAGCTACGTGACTGCTTCCTGGCTTTAGGCTAAAACACTGCTGGGTATTACCGTATACTCTGGATAATGGCTTGTAAGAGCACTCCTCCTGTGTAAAGCTATGAGGTAACTGCCCATAAACACTGGTATTAGAGTCAAACAGCTTGTGTCCTGCCTTGAATGGGTTAAAGGCTAATTCCTCTGATACAGCTGTGGGAGTTTTCAGTGCTGACAACGGCACTCGAGAGAAGTCCGAGCATTTAAAGTTGCTAGCAGAATTATAAGGTAAGAGACCTTCCTTTCTCTTGTAACTGCCCGTACAAGGAAAGAAGTTGTTTCCTTTTCCCTTTATCTCTGCTCTAGGCTGGCTTCTTCTATTCATCCTGGACTTAGCCCATTCGGGTGTAAAACAGTCCTGTTCCACTTTGAATGCCTTGCTTCCTGCAACAGGATTCCTCCCTCTTCTCTTCTGGCTTTCACACACACACTCTGTGTTCAACAGCTGATCTCCACACATACTCACATAGTCCTGAGACTCATTCAAGCTGTCCTCTGGTATATGTTGCTGACACTCTCTCTCATTTCCTTCCTTCCACCAACTTTGGTCCTGGAGATGAGATTGGCTTATAATGTTTCTTTCTCTTTCCCTCCGTTCCCACGACTGAGGTTGTTGCTTCCACCTCTGTCCGTGCTCACTCTCCCTCACTGCTTGTGAGTGTGCCTTATGTATCTGTCCCCGGGTTCCACCCCTTCTCAGCTGATCCCTATCAGGTAAATCAACCTCCATTCTCATGCTGGCTGGGTGTGTCTTTTTACCCTTTTTCCACGTGTGCTGTGGTTGCTCATAGTAACTATTTGACATGTTTTTGTTTACCTCATCAGGTTCTGCCTGATTTTCTCCGTTAATCTCCATTTCCTCTGGGTCCCCTGGGTTTACCTTGTGACATATGCTAACATGTTCTTATAGACTAGTATAGTATTTTTGTATTCTGCTCTATAGAAATCACTATGTATGGTATCTTCATTAGTAAATGAAACATTCATATTGAGCTATGCTTCTTTCTATGGAGTGCATCACTTTTTATGTATGTAATGATATATTTATGTGGTCATTGATACAAATAGATATTTTTTATTGAAATTTGCTGCTTGTGAAAGATTCTAGATTAAACAGCCCTGGTAATGGAAATTTTGTTCTCTGCATTGACTCTGAAAATGGCAATTATGATGACAGTGCTAAGTTGTGCTCTGTCAAACACCTATGGCTTAAATCCTGTACCCTTGCTGACTTCCTACACATCAAATTCATGCTTATCTTCTTTGTCGGTCATAGCACCTGCTAAGCAATCTTTCAGTCTTACTAACTTTCTTGCCTCTGACCCTCGCTGGTTCTTTGTGGCACTCAATTCTCTCCTCAAGTATTTTTACCCCTACCTCTACCTCTACCGCTACCCCTCCTTCCCTCTCTTACTTCTATTCTCCAAAGCACCACCTCAGTCTGTCTCTCTCCCTCCCTCCCCCTTCACTCACAAAGCCTTCCTTCAACTTCTGTCATGCTTTTGATTTCTAATATCACTAAGCAGGAAACTGCAGATCTTTTCTCCTCCTGTAAACTATCTGCTCTTCTACTACTACTACTACTACTTTTTTATATAGCGCTACAAGATGTACACAGCGCTGTACAGAGACATGTAAGAGACAGTCCCTGCACATAGAGCTTACAGTCTAGTCAAGATAGGCAACACAATTTGGGATTATAATATATCTAAGGGAATGCTAAGGAAACACATCGGATGTGAACAGGAGACTAGGGGAATCGGGATCCAAAATCAGTCTCGAAGTGAATTTTTAGCCTGGATTTGAGCAGGGCTAGGAGTGAAGGAGTAGCCTAATGGTTAGAACACTGGCTTGGTAACCAAGCAATCAGGGTTCGATTCCCACTAGCACTCCTTGTGGCCTTGGGCAAATCACTTAACCCTCCATTGCCTCGGAAGAAAGGCCTGGCAATCTACTTCCGGTGACACTGCCAAGAAAACCCAGGAGCTTCTGGGTCACCAGGAGTCAGGACTGACTCGAAGGCACACATTGCATTTATTTGAGCAGGGCCAGAGATGGAGCCTGACGCACTTACTCCGGAAGTTTGTTCCAAGTATAAGGAGCAGCAAGGTGCAAGACTGAAGCCTGGAGTTGGCAGTGGAAGAGAAGAGCACAGATAGAAGGGATCTGCCAGAAGAGTGGAGTGCCCGAGGAGGGGTGTAGGGAGAGATGATAGAGGAAAGGGAGCGAGGAACAGCTGAATGAAGGCACTTATAGGTCATTAGTAGAAGTTTGAACTGAATGCAGAAACAGATATGAAGCCAATGAAGTGACTTGAAAAGAGGAGTGACATGAGCATAGCGACACTGGAAGAAGATTAGCCTGCAACTGAGTTTTGAACAGATTGAAGTTGGGAGAGATGATTTAGAGGAATACCAATAAAGAGGAGGTTACAATATTCTAGATGGGAGGTGACAAGAGAATGGATAAGGTCTTAGTAGTGTTTTCAGAAAGGATGAGATGAATTTTGCCAATATTATAGAGAAAGAAATGTCAGGTTTGGCTATCTGTTGGATGTATGTGGAGAAGGAGAGGGAGAAGTCAAAGATGACCCGAAGTATGCAAACTGAGGAAACAGGGAGGAATAGAGTTATCCACAGAAATGGAGAAAGGAGGAAGAGGGGAGATAGCCTTAGGGGAAAAGATAAGGAGCTCAATTTTGGCCATGCACAATTTCAAATGGCAGTGAGACTTCTAGGTGCTAATGTCTTATAAGCAGGCAGAGATCCAGGCCTAGATTCCTAGAGATATTTCAGGTGCAGAGAGATAGATCTGAGAGTTATCAGCATAGAAATGATACTGAAAACCATGGGAGGAGATAAGTGCACCAAGGGACTGAGTGTAGAGAGAAAAAGGAGAGGTCCCAGGACAGTCCTGGAGTACACCAACTGAAATTGGGATAGCAGTAGAGAAGAATCCACCAAGAACATACATTAAAAGTGTAGAGGAAGAGATGGGGAGAAAACCAGGATAGGGCAGAATCCATAAATCCAAGCGAGGACAGAGTATCGAGGAGAAGGTGGTGATCAACAGTGTCAAAAGCAGCAGAAAAGTCAAGGAGGATGAGGATTGTGTAAAGGCCCTTGGATGTGGTGAGGAAGACGTCATTGGAGTCTTTGGCAAGAGCCATCTCAGTAGAATGTAGAGGGTGAAAGCCAGATTGCAGTGGATCCAGAAGAGACCAAGAGGAGAGTGTGTCAAGACAGGAGCAATGAACCGTATGTTCAAGTAGTTTAGAAAGGGAAGGAGAGAGATTGGTTGATAATTAAGACAGATAGGATCAAGGGATGGTTTCTTGATGAGAGGTGTAACCACAGCATGCTTGAAGACTGCAAGAACAGTTGTGGTAGAAAGCGATAGGTTGAGGATATGAGAGATGGAAGAGACAATGGAGAAGATGGAGTTTAGTAGATGGGCGGGTATGGGATCATAGGAGGGGTTGAAAGTTTAGGGGAGGAAAGAAGATTCGTGGTTTCTTCCTCAGTGATCTTTAAAAAAAAAAAAGGAAAAAAGGGCAACAGAAGTTGAGGGAAGGATTAGGGAATAAAGAGGGGGAAGGGAGGGATGGAGATGACCCTGATGATCCTATTCCCACCTGTCTACTAAGTTCTACCTTTTCTGCTGTCCCTTACCTTTGTCAGATCTTCCAGTCTATTGCTTTCTACAGTATCTGTTCCTGCAGCCTTCAAATCTGCTGTCCTCAAAAAATCTTCACTGGACCTTACATGCCCTTCCAATTATTGTCCCATCTACCTTCTCCCTTTTGTATCCATCTACTCGAGCATGCAGTTCACTGCTGCTGTATTGATTTTATTTCGTCTTATACCATTCTTAATTCACTGCAATCTGGTTTTCGTCCTCTACATTCTACTGAAATGGCCCATGCCAAAGTCTCCAGTGACCTCTTCGCCAAATTCCAAGGGCCTTAACTTGATCCTCACTCTTGACTTATCTGTTGCTTTAGACACTGTTGATCACTACCTTCTTGGGATAGTACTGCAGGAAGATTCACCAGAGCATACACTATAAGAGCCCCCTTCACTTCAGGGATCCGTGTTGGGACATCTCGTCGTCTTGATCTCTACTCATTCCCTTGGGGCTCTAATATCCTCTCGAGGTTTTCAATACCATTTTTATGCTGATGACTCTGATTTACCTCTCTACACCTGAAATCTCTTCAAAAATCCAGGCTCGTATACTAGCCCGCTGGTCTGATATTGCAGCCTGGATATCCCGCTGCCAACTAAGCTGAACATGGCTAAGATGGAGCTCATTATCTTTCCCCCTAAACTCACCTTCCTCTTTTCTTTGTTTTGGTGTCATCCTCCCTATTTCCTCAGCTTGCAACCTTGGTGCCATCTTTGACTCTCCTACGCATTCAATGGATAGTTAAAAAAACAACCCCCCCCCCCCCCAAAAAAAAACACAAAACCATGTCGTTTCTTTCTTTCCTTCCTTTCTGAGCATACAACTAAGACACTTATCCACTCTTTAGTCACCTCCTGTTTGGACTATAACAACCTTCTCCTTACTAGTCTCCCCCTGGATTCTCTCTCCTCTTCAATTCATTCATAACTCAGCCATGAGGCTAATCGTCCACCAGAGTTGCTATGCTCACAAAGCCCCTGTCTTCATTTTATTGGCTCCCTATCCATTTGCGCATACTGTTCAAACTGACTTAAAATGCATTCACTCTGTTAGAATGTAAGATATATACCATACTGGGTCAGACCAAGGTCCATCAAGCCCAGTATCCTGTTTCCAACAGTGGCCAATCTAGGTCATAAGTACCTAGCAGTTTCCCTAAAAGACACAGGTTCCACATTGCTTGTATTGGGTCAAGCAGTGATATCCTGGTCCCTTTTAATAATGGTTTATGGACCTTTCCTCCAGGAACTTGTCCAAACCTTTTTTTAAACCCAGCTACACTAACAGCTTTTACTAATCCTCCGGTAACAAATACCAGAGTTTGATTATACATTGAGTGAAACAATATTTTCTCTTATTAGTCTTAAATAGGTTACCCTGTAGCTTCAATGCATGTCCCTTAGTCTTTCTATGACGTAAACAATCGATCTACGTTTACCCGTTCCACTCCATTCATTAATTTATAGACCTCTGTCATATCTCCCCTCAGCCGTCTCTTTTCCAGGTTGAAGAGCCCTAATCTTTTTAGCCCCTCTTCATAGGGGTATCCTTCCGTCCTCTATACCATTTTGGTGGCTTTTCTCTGTACCTTTTCTAATAACGCTATATCTGTTTTAAGACACAGTGAACAGAATTGCACACAGTATTCAAGGTGCAATCGCACCATGGAACGATACAGAGGCATTATAATATCCTTTGTTTTATTTTATAATCTCCAGGAACAAGCAGGAATGAGTCTTCACATATGGGTACGTCGGTACCGACGGAGCCTGCGCGGGAACGCTCCCCAGCTTCCCAAAAAGGAAAGCTTTTGGGAGCATCCCACAGCGCCTGCGCGCTGCCTTCCTGCCTTTCCTAACCAGCTCTCCTCAGTTCTTCTTTTCCGCGGAGCCAGCAGGTCGAGCCCTGTCACCGCTGAAGAAGTTCTTTATTTTATTTTATTTCTTTGGTCGCGTGTCTGCCTTCCCCGACTCGGGACCGGTACCGCTGGTCTTTTTCTTTCTTTTTCAAAAAAAAAAAAAAAATCTATACTTTACCTCACTTAGTGTATTTTTTCTCTTGGGCCTCAGGGCCCACAAGAAAATTTCCCTTATGGAAAAACCAGCCTCCGGGTTCAAAAAATGTACTAAGTGTAGCGGTACTATTTCTGTTACAGATACCCATGAATGGTGTCTTAAATGTTTGGGTCCTGAACACTCCATTCCGGATTGTCCGTCCTGCTCTCTAATGTCTAAATGGGGTTTACAGAACCGAGCAGCTAAGCTCCATGTGCTGTTTCCCGCTGATGCAGCGTCGGTAGCATCGTCATCTTCCAGGTCTTCTTCTCCTGATGGATCTCAGGTAACCAAACATAAACCCAGCAGGTCCTCGAAGGGTAGAACTCCCTCTAAGCATCGAGATGCCTCCGGGCTTGCCCTCGAGGATCCTGCCCCAGCAAAACAACCCCGGCAGGAAGCTCCGGCTTCCAAAGCTCCTCCTATGGGGTTACCTGTTAGATTGCTCTGGGGTACCGGCACAATCTCCCGGTACCGACTTCCAGGCATTCATGGCGTCAATGGATCAGAATGTTCTGTCCATGCAGCCGGCTATCACGGCCTTCCTTCAAGCTGCGACGCCAATGGTACCGCAACAAACTCCGTTGTCGGTATCGGCTCCGGTACCGGCACCAGCGCCGATACCGGTACCGACTGCACCGACATCGACCAAGATACCGACTACAGCGGTTCCTTGTCCAGGGCTACTTCTTGGTACCGATCCGGTACCGGGGACGCCTGATGTCGATACCGCTCGATACGCGTATCGAGCGTTAGAAGAGCACCCTGACAGGCGATACTTCGATTCTTCTGGTGATTCTGATTCATCAGATGAGTCTCCTGAAGTATCCATAGCCCTTCCTGAGGAGCCTTCTTCTCCAAAAAGAAAAATGTCTCCTCCAGAAGACTTGTCTTTTCAAGACTTCATAAGAGAAGTGGCTAAAGGGCTTTCTATTTCAGTAACCTCTGAATCAGAGCCTAGAGCAAAAAAATTAGATATTTTAGGATACTCTAAGGCTCCTAGAGAGGCAGTCACTTTACCAATTCATGAGATTCTTCATGAACACATGATTGATTTATGGGAGACTCCTCTCACTCTCTCTCCTCATTCTCGCAGATTGGACACTATGTATCGTGTCCCTCCTTGTCCTGGATTTCAGAAAACTCAGCTTCCTCACCATTCCATTGTGGTGCAGTCAGCTATGAAGAGGATAAAGAATACAGAGAGACACTCTTCTGCTCCTCCAGGAAGAGAATGCAGGACCTTGGATGCTTTTGGTAGGAAAATCTTCCAAGCCAGTATGCTTATTGCCAGAATCAACTTATATAGCCTTTACATGGGTATGTTTCTAAAAGAAGTTGCACAAAAACTGCACAACTTCCTCCCTTTTCTTCCAGAAGATAAAAGGGACGAATTCCTCCTTTGGCTTAAGCATACTCAAGACATTTCAAAGTTTTCCAACAGGGCAGCTTTTGACTCCTTTGAAGGTGCCAGCAGAGCCTCAGGCATTGCCATAGCTGCTCGCAGAATTGCTTGGCTCCAGGCTTCTGATTTAGAACCCTGGGTTCAAGATGGCTTAGGAAATCTGCCCTGTACAGGTGAAAATCTATTTGGCAAAGAGTGGCAAATAAAAGCCACTCAGATGGATGCAGAGAACTCTGCTCTGGATAGACTTTCAAAGTCAACCTCCATTTCTGCTAAGAAAAAGATTTTTAAAAAGTCTTTTTTCAAAAAGGGCAGATTTTCTTCTTCTTCTGGCCAGCAATCTTCTACAGGTCGCTTTGCCACTAAGCGTCAGCAACCTAAGCAGGCCAGACCTAAGTCTACAGGGACTGCTGCAACTCAGCAATCCCAGCCTCCTCAGGGTTTTTGACTTGATGCTAGAGAACTTAGCCTTTCTGGCTCTACAACAGCCAGAACCTCTCACCATTCCAGGAAGGTTAGCTCATTTTGCTCCCAGATGGGAGAAAATCACATCAAAGCAGTGGACCCTCTCCATCATAAGAGAGGGCTACAAACTTCATTTCTCAGACCTTCCTCCCCACACCATGGTGAGACACTTCAATTCTCCCACATCTCTTCTCGACCTTCTGGGTCAGGAGGTGACTACCCTTCTTGCCCAAGGGGCAATAGAAGAAGTTCCTCTTCTTCAACAAGGGTCAGGGTTCTACTCCCCCTATTTTCTCATTCCAAAGAAGACAGGGGGATACAGACCCATCTTAGACCTAATATTTACAACTGAAACAACCGTCAACTCACCATCCATCTTGGATCTATCAATCAACCCAGTTCCATGGTCAGATCACAAACTAATTATATTCAAGGTTCCCCTTCCCAGAGGTAACCAAAAGGAAGAAAGAGGAGTGAATCACCTTCCCAGTGCCCCCCTGAGAAGATTTAAGCCATTTGACAAAGACCTAATCCTAAAAACAACACTTCCACTAACTAACTTACCAGAGTGCAGCCTTGATGATTTAGTTTCTGATTGGAATAATACGCTCAGTTCAATTGCCACATGTCCGTCGGCTAACAAATTACAAAGCAAGCGACACTCTGCTATCTGGTATTCATCTGAGCTGAAGGCCTCACGCACAACCCTAAGGAAACTTGAGAGACGATGGCGACGCTCACACTCAGAAGTAGACAGAACTGCATATATCCTACATCTCACATCTCATCGCACAGCTGTTACTGAATCAATGAGACATTACCATGCAGTCACGTTAAAAAGATCTCTGAACAAGCCTCATGACCTGTTTGCCATAGTTAAGCGTTTGACAAATGAACCCCCCACGCAACTCAAATACAAAATCCACCCTCAAATATTTGCTAACTATCTACAATCCAAACTCTGCCAAACTGACAATAACTCAGCTCCTAACATAGTCCTAGATCCAGTAGATCAAGCTCTACTTACTATCTTCTCAATACCACCTAAACGACAAATCGAGGACACCATTGCTAGCTTAAACATGACCACCGCTCATACTGATCCATGCCCTGCGTTCTGGATCAAAGATCTACGAGCTGACCTCAGTCCCATCATATCCAGACTCATGATTCAATCATTTACAACAGGAACTTTCCCACGTACCCTTAAGCAAACATCCATAAGGCCATTACTAATAAACAACAAGCTCGACCCTCTTAAACCAGAATCATATAGACCAATATCAAGCATTCCTTTACTAGCAAAAATATTGGAAAAAGAAGTACAAAAACAAATTCAGGAGCATATAGAAATTAAAGCGCCACTAGACCCATGCCAGCACGGCTTCAGAGAAGCACACGGTGTGGAAACGCTTCTAACTACACTGTTCAGCAGCTTATTATCAGGTATTGATAACATCTGCCAAGGGTTTGTCCTTGTCTTCCTAGATATCGCAGCCGCTTTCGATTCTGTGAGCCATGAACGCCTCCTAGAACGTCTCAAAGGGAAGGGAATTACCGATAAAGCGCTTGAGTGGTGCAAGTCCTACCTTTCTGACAGATGGCAGCAGGTACGATCCAACGATACTTCATCAGATCAGTTTTATCAAAAACAAGGGGTCCCTCAAGGCTCCTCCCTCTCCGCCCTTATGTTCAATATATACATGCAGCCTATATGCAACCTGATACGATCCTTTAGAGTTAACTGCATGATATACGCGGATGATGTACTATTATATTTTCCTTTTACAACAGAGAACCCCGACCTCACTCCATTAACAAACTGCATAAATGAAGTATCCAACTGGCTACAATCCCAAAATCTAAGGATCCAACACAAGAAAACTGAGGTGTTATTCATTACACGGAACCGAAATTTCACTGCTCCGTCCTTTTTGAAAGTGAAGGATGCTAACCTTCAGACCAAGACCACCATCAGATACCTCGGTGTCACTTTAGACCAAAACTTGGATATGAAGGCACACATAGGAAATATTGTAAGAGCGGTATACCACAAAATACGTTCCCTTAGACATCTACGATCCTTGCTAGAGCCAGACGATTTTAGAACCATCTATCAGGCGCTAATCATACCTCATTTTGATTATGCGAACTCAATTTTACAAGGTCTCCCTCAAGCCACCTTACACCCACTTCAAATGGCAATGAATGCTGCAGCAAGAGTCCTTCATGGAGCATCCCGGAAAGACCATATTTCACCTATTCTAAAACATCTTCATTGGCTCCCGATACGAAGTAGACTCACTTTCAAAACTTTACTAATTACATTCAAAGCCATCAAAGAGCTCTCATCTGCATCATTATCGGATATGATCCAAACAACATCCCTCAATAGGGACAGAAGGTCAGTAACACTCAATTCTCTGTTAGTCCCTAAATCAATAACACAGTGCACCAAAACTACTACAGACAGGGCCTTCTTATTCTGTGCACCAAGGTGTTGGAACAGCCTTCCTCAAAACATCCAAGCAATACCAGACCTTTTACAATTTCGAAAAGCTTTGAAACACTACCTCTTCCTCTTGTCTTATCCAGTAAACAATGCAGATATCTCAACCAACCCACAGACCTTCCAAACATACACATACAATACAGACACCCCATAGACCACTCATACACAAAACTGAAGCCAGGATGAGATCATGACTATGTTATAATTAATTAATTATATTGAGGGGAGGAGTGGCCTAGTGGTTGGGGCAAGGTACCACAGGCCGGAAGGTCGGTGGTTCAAATCCCACTAGAGGACAGCAACCTTGGGCCGGAAGGACTGGGGTTTCTAGTCCCACAGGTGCTCCTTGTGGTCTTGGGCAAGCCACTTAACCCTCCATTGCCCATGTTCCCTGTAAGTATTAGTGTATGTGTCTCATATCCCCTCGTGTTAAATGTATCCCCCAACCGCTTTGACCCGGTGAAAAGCGGGATACAAATGCAGCTAAATAAATAAATAAATTACCCTGTTATCCGAGTTGTATTTCCTGTTTTACTGTAAACACAAAGTACCGTTGAATTGTGTAACTCTTTGTTTATTGTGAACCGCGCTGATGCTGATTAGCGCGGTATATAAGTGACTATAAATAAATAAATCTTAGATCTCAGAGAATTGAACAAATTCCTATGCAAGGAGAAGTTCAAGATGCTTTCTCTGGGCACTCTCCTTCCATACCTTCAAAGTCAGGATTGGCTTTGTTCTCTAGATCTCAAGGATGCTTACACACATGTCCTCATCCATCCATCTCACAGAAGATTCCTACGTTTTCTTTTTCAAGAAAAACATTACCAATACAGAGTGCTTCCTTTTGGTCTGGCCTCTGCTCCCAGAGTGTTCACCAAATGCATGGCAATACTTGCTGCATTTCTACGCACTCTGGGAATATTTGTCTTCCCATATCTGGACGACTGGCTCATCCGAGCTCCATCTCAGTCAGAGGCCCAGATTTCCTTGGACCGCACAAGGCGCCTTCTGCAGTATCTGGGACTTGTGGTAAACCTCCCAAAGTCCCAGCTCACCCCTACTCAGTCCCTGGAATTCATAGGGGCCTGGTTGGATACCACCACTGCAAGGGCCTACCTTCCTCAGGCCCGTAGCCAACGTCTAGTGCAGTTAGCCTCCCAGGTTCAGTCAAAGAACCACTTAACTGCCCGGGAGATGCTACAACTGCTAGGCCACATGGCTTCCACAGTACATGTGGTACCCTATGCTCGCCTACACATGAGAGCAGCTCAATGGACTTTGTCCACCCAGTGGACTCGAGCTTCAGGAGCTCTCTCAGACCAAATAGCAACCTCCAAACGTCTCTTTTGGTCTCTCCAATGGTGGATGTCCACTCAAAATCTGTTGCTGGGGTCCCCCTTCCAACAGTTGTTGCCCCAAGCAACCCTCACAACAGATGCCTCTCAAACAGGTTGGGGAGCTCATCTACAAGACCTCTCCACTCATGGCACTTGGTCCCCACAGGAGACCTCTCTTCATATCAACCACTTGGAACTTCAAGCAGTTTTTCTAGCTCTCAAGGTCTTTCATACCCTCCTCAGCTACAAGACAGTCCTCATTCATACGGACAATCAAGTAGCCATGTTTTACATAAACAAGCAAGGAGGAACTGGCTCTCTGTCGCTTTGCAACGAAGCTTTAAGATTATGGGCCTTCGCCAGAGAGCATCAAATCCATCTCCTGGCAGTATACCTCCCAGGAATCCAAAACTCTTGGGCAGACAGACTCAGTCGAGTTCTGCTTCCACACGAATGGTCCCTGCATATGGATCAGGTACTCAGAATCTTCCAAGAATGGGGAACCCCGGACATAGACCTCTTTGCAAGTCCGTGGAATGCAAAACTTCCCCGGTTCTGTTCCAGAATTCCGTGTCAGGGAGTTCAGGCCAAAGATGCCTTCCTCCTTCATTGGGGTCAGGGCTTCCTGTATGCCTTTCCACCCATTCCCTTGATTCCCAAGACTCTATTCAAACTCCAGAGGGATCAAGGATCTATGATCCTCATAGCTCCATGCTGGCCACACCAAGTGTGGTACCCTCTACTTCTGCATCTCTCCCAATCCCCCTCCCTGGACTTGGGAGCTGCTCCAGACCTTCTGTCCCAGGAGGAAGGGACTTTGTGGCACCCAAACCCCAAGTCCCTTCACCTCAGAGCTTGGTTACTGAAGGCCTAGACCTTCAAGACTTGAATCTTTCTCAGCAAGTGAAGGATATCCTCCATGCTTCCAGAAAACCTTCCACCAGGCGTTCCTATGCTTTTAAGTGGAAAAGATTTTCCATTTGGTGTGCTGAAAAGGGTCTTGACCCTCTAGCACTACCTTTAACTTCTCTGTTAGATTATATCCTGCATCTTTGCAATGCAGGACTTAAGACAAATTCAGTAAGAGTCCATTTGAGTGCTGTTGCAGCGTCCCTTAAGCCCATCAATGGACAACCTATCTCCTCTCATCCTCTCATTGCAAGATTCATGAGAGGCCTAACTTTAACTAAACCTCCCATTAGGCCTCCTCCGGTGGCATGGGACTTAAATTTGGTTCTTGGTCAGCTTATGAAGCCACCTTTTGAACCCTTAGCCACTACCTCCTTGAAATTTCTTTCCTGGAAGGTTATTTTCCTCATTGCAGTCACTTCTGCTCGCCGCATCAGTGAACTGCAGGCCTTAGTGGCTAATCCACCTTATACAAGGTTCCATCATGATAAGGTAGTTCTTAGGAGAAATCCACACTTTATGCGTAAAGTGGTCTCATCTTTTCATCTTAATCAAGAGGTATATTTACCTGTCTTTTTTCCAGCTCCTCATGCATCCAGTGCAGAGAAGACCCTTCATACTCTGGATTGTAAAAGAGCTCTTGTTTTTTACTTACAAAGGACACAGCAACATAGAAAGTCTTCCCAGCTTTTGTTCTTTTTGATCCTTCTCATTTGGGACTTCCAGTCTCTAAGAGAACACTGTCCAATTGGATTGCTCAGTGTATTTCTTTCGCCTACCAGAGTAAGAACCTTTCTCTGGAGAGCCATGTCACTGCTCATAATGTGAGGGCCATGGCCACCTCTATGGCTCATCTAAATTCTGTGTCCATCGACCAGATCTGTCGAGCAGCCACCTGGGCCTCGGTTCATACCTTCACAGCCCATTACTGCTTGGACAAGGACTCCCGCCGGGATGCCTTGTTTGGTCAGGCTGTCCTCAAACACCTGTTCCATTCTTAAACAACTCCTACCCTCCTTCCCTGGATGGATGCCTGAGATCCATAGGAGGACCAAGAACCCTTCCCAGGGTCTCATATCCTTGGGGATCTCCCAGGCATCTTAGCTAGGGAGTCCCCATATGTGAAGACTCATTCCTGCTTGTTCCTGGAGATAGCACAGTTACTTACCTGTAACAGGTGATCTCTGGGAACAGCAGGAATACGTCTTCACAACCCTCCCACCTCCCCTAGGAGTTGTACCTCTTTTCTATCTTTCCTTTCCTCTCTCTCTCTATTGTCTCAGCTTTAAACTCAAACTGAGGAGAGCTGGTTAGGAAAGGCGGGAAGGCAGCGCGCAGGCACTGTGGGATGCTCCCAAAAGCTTTCCTTTTTGGGAAGCTGGGGAGCGTTCCCGCGCAGGCTCTGTCGGTACCGACGTACCCATATGTGAAGACTTATTCCTGCTGTTCCCAGAGATCACTTGTTACAGGTAAGTAACTGTGCTTTCCTTTCCTTATGATACCTAGCATTCTATTTGCTCTCTTGATCGCTGCTGCACACTGGACGGAGGGTTTTAACATGTTAACCATGATGACGCCTAAATCTTTTTTTTTTTTCTGGGTGGTGGTTCCTAATCTGGAACCTTGCATTGTGTAACCATAGTTTGGGTTGTTCTTCCCTAGGTGCACAACTTTGCACTTGTCCACATTAAATTTTATCTGCTTTTTGGATGCCCAGTCTTCCAATTTATCAAGATCCTCATGCAATTTTCCACAATCCTCATGGATTTTAACAACTTTAAATAGTCATCTGCAAATTTGGTAACCTCACTCGTTATTCCCTTTTCCAGCGGACCCAGCACAAATCCCTGGGGTACTCCACTATTCACATTTCTCCACTGGGAAAATTGGCCATTTAGCCCTACTCTCTGCTTTCTATCGTTTAACCAGTTCCCGATCCACAATAGTACACTGCCTCCTATGCCATGACTTTTTAGTTTTGCCAAAAGTCTGAGGGACCTTGTCAAAGGCTTTCTGAAAATCCAGATACGCTATATCACCCGACTCACCTTTGTCTACCTGTTTGTTCACACCTTCGAAAAAACAACAGATTAGTAAGACAAGATTTTCCTTGTCTAAAGCCATTTTGGCTTTCTCCCATTAAGACATGACTATCTACATGTTCAGTAATTTTATTCTTTATGATGGTTTCTACCATTTTTCCCTGAACTGACATCAGACTCACATATCTGTAGTTTCCTGGATCACCCCTGGAACCCTTTTCAAAAATTGGCATTACCTTGGCCATCCTCCAATCTTCAGGTCTTAATGATGCAATCTCATATTTCAATTCTTTCAACACCCTTGAATGTATACCCATCCGGTCCAGGTGATTTGCTACTCTCCAATTTATCAAATAGTTGTAATACATCTTCCCGGTGTATCGATGTTTCGTTCAATTCTTCCATCCCTACATCTTTCTCAGTAAAGACTGAAGCAAAGAATTAATTCTGTCTCTCTGCCATGGCCTTGTCCCCTCTTAGTGGCCCTTTTACCCTTCTATCATCTAATGGTCCAACTGACTCTCTCACAGGTTTTTTGCTATGAATGTACTTGAAAAAGTCTTTATTACGTGTGTTTGCTTACACAGCAAGCTTCTTCTCAAATTCTCTTTGTCTGCCTTATCATTGCCTTGCATTTAACTTGCCAGTGCTTGTGCTGTTTTCAGTTTTCGTCATTTGGCTCTTTTTTTCCATTTCCTGAAAGATGCTTTTTTGGCAACAGCCTCTCTGACTTCATCTTTAAACCATGCTGGCTGTTTTTTGGACTTCCTTCCACTTTTTTTAAAGCGTGGAATACAGCTGGCCTGAGCTTCCAAGATAGTATTTTTAAACACCCCCCAAGCTGGATGTAACTCTTTAACCTTTGAAACTGCTCCTTTTAGTTTTTTCTTAACTATTTTCCTCATTTTATCATAGTCTCCCTTTCGAAAATTAAAAGGTAGTACTGTGGATTTCCTTACCATTCCTCCTCCATTAATTAAATCAAACGTGATCATGCTATGATCACTATTGCCAAGTGACCCCAACACTGTTATCTCTTGAACCAGATCTGGTGTTCCACTAAGGACTAGGTCCCAAAATGGCTTCCCCTCTGGTCGGTTCATGAACCAGTTGCTCCAAGAAACAGACATTTATTTCATCTAGAAGTTTATCTCCCTAGCATGTCCTGCGATGACACTGACCCAGTCAATACTGGGGTAATTGAAATCACCCATTATTATTATTACTGTGCTGTAATTTTTGTTAGCTTTCTTGATTTCTTTGAGCATTTCAGCATCCATTTGTTCATTCTGGCCAGGCGATCGATAGTACACACCCACTGCCATCACCTTCCCCTTTTTACATGGAATTTCAATCCGTAGAGATTCTCTAGCAAATTTTGTTTCCTGCAAAACTTTAATCCTCTGTGACTCAATGCCCTCTCTAACATAGAGCGCAACCCCTCCACCAATTTGATCAGCTCTATCATTATGATATAGTTTGTACCCAGGTATTAGTGTCCCACTGATTGTCCTCTTTGCAAATGTGCACTATCGAACATTCATCAGGTGGAAATCCTGAAATCACCGATCCTTCCAACATCCAGTGCAGTGCAGAAATCTTCAAAATGCTTCAAATGTATGAAAGTGAAGCTAACCACAATGGGCTATGCTGCTCCACTACTCCAGTCAACAATCTCAAAGGCTTTCAAAACCCTGCAGCCTCAGCCACAGGGTAACATCACACCGGCATTCCAGTGTTCTCAAAAGTGCTCAGAACCCAACTGCCTCAAACTACTGTGGTGAATAGTTTCACCGGAGAACCAGCTTCAGGGAACCTGTAGAAGTATGTAACACACCTAAGTCTACAAAAACAAACTCAACCATTCACAGAAAAAATATTTTACACTACCATTTCAACACTGACAAATTCACCAACTCAAAAAAATGCCCGAGCATTTTCATCCTACCATACAAGCCCAGGGCCTCCTATTTGATAAAACCAGTGCACTCTATTGAGCCCAGCTGGGATCAGTGTGTTACATTTAAAAATCTAAGTTTGCTCACAATGGCAAAGCTGCTGAATATAATTCCCACCTCCCTCCTTTCTAATTTGTACAATTACAAAACATTTCAAATCTTCCAATGTGTGAGCCATTTTTGGAACTAGTGGAGTCTGCGAATTGGTCAGTGTTGAAATGGCAGTGTGAGATATTGTTTTGTGAATAGTTGAGTTTGTTTTTTAGACTTAGGTGTATTACATACTTTCATAGATTCCCCTGAAGAAGTCTCTTGTTTGGTGAAACTGTTGGCCGTAGTAGTTTGATGCTGTGGAGTTCTGAGCACTTTTGAGAATGCCGGAATGCCGATGTGTTATTACCTGGTGGCTGAGGCTGTGGGGTTTTGAGTGCCCTTAAGATTGTTGATTGGAGTAGTGGAGCAGCATAGCCCGTTGTGGTTAGCTTCACTTTCATACATTTGAAACATTTTGAAGATTTCTGCACTGCATTGGATGTTGGAAGGATCAATGATTTCAGGTCTTCCACCTGGTGAATGTTGGATAGTGCACATTTGCACCGAGGAATACTTTTTGAAACAGGAATTATGATGATTTTCAGCATGGTTTAAGTAGACACTGTTATAATTTAAAGTCTTTTCTATACCGTGCTTTTTAAAATCAGCTCGGTTTACAGTCGACGACAAATTTGTACAGTCCCAGCAGGCCAGTACTGTTCTTACAATGAACAGGATTTGTAACTTGGATTAACTGGGGTAACTATATACAGGCTACGCAGTCGGACCACCGATGGGCAGTGGCGACAGGGGCTGCTTGGCCACTATTTACACAATTAGATGTAAATGGTGGCCAAGCAGGTGGTGGTGGTGGTATTGGAGGTGGTGTTTCAGGGCCGCCTTGAATTGGGTAATGTCGGTGATGGACCCGATGGTGGGCGGGAGGACATTCCAGCATTGGGTGCATAGTACATGAAGGCTCTGTTTCTTGTTGCTTGAGAGCACTTTGTAATTTTGCTGGGGATTCTCAGTGTGTTGGCAACGGCTGACCTGACTCTGTTTGGGGGAGTGGGGAGGACAAAGTCAGTGATGGAGGCGGTGAGGCAATTGATGGCCTTGAAGGTTAGCAGTAGAATTTTAAAGGAGAGTCTGCAGTGGACCGGCAGCCAATGAAGGTGTTTCAGGATTGGTGTCTTATGGTCTCTCCTGGTGGCTCCGTGTAGTATTCTGGCGGCTGCATTAATTGCAAGCTGAAGTGGGTTCAGCGTGTTTTTTGGAAGTCCTTGTAGGGTTGCATTGGCGTAATCAAAGTGGGGGATTATCAAGGCTTGATTGTGCGGAAGTCATCTAGCTCGAGTAAGGGTCGTAGATGCCGGACTGTCTGTATTTTGTGGTATACTGCCTTGACAGTGTTCTTTATGTGGTATAACCATTATACCATTTATACGAGTGAATACAGTTCACTACATCGTTGGAATTGGGATGGCGATTTCCTTCCATATATGACTTTGTAGTATATTCTATACGCTGCTTAGAGGTTGAGGGGTTAAGACTTTGCAGAGTGCATTTTGGTACTATTATTTTGCCTCATTTCCACCTAGCTAAAGTATGTATTTATAAGTGTTATAGTATGAGTGAGGTATGAATGATATAGGGGTTTTTATTATATTTAATATTTAGTGTTATATAAAAGTGAGATACTTATTGATTGATGTAACAAAAATATTATAGTCCAATGAAATTGTATTAAAATGGATTATAGCTCTATTTAAATTGCATAATAGTAGGTACTGATGATTTTCTAATCGATTAAATGCATTTCTCATATCTCTAATATGGTGTCTGCATTGTGTTTCTCTTATTGTGATTTGTAACCCTTGCCATATTTGTTTATATGTACAGTGCTATACTTATGATTATTATTATTAATAGATAGGGATGCTTCTCCACTGATGACTGAAGCGCGACTACCAACTCATTTTACATAGACCACTTTTAAAGGAATTAGTGATTTGGAGATAACTCGTACTATGACAATTCCCTTGAGTAATCTGATGTCGGCTTCATTTGTGATTTTCACCACAGCAAGCCTAAGTATTCTATAACTTTTTGTGAACCACTATGAATCACTGTGGCCACTGTTGGAAACAGGATACTGGGCTTGATGGACCTTGGTCTGACCCAGTATGGCATATCTTTTGTTCTTATGTTCTTACCTGGAAGTGCTGAGAATTTTTGGGGCTGCATACTTGAGACCTATGGATGACATGTTACTTTGTTCAAGCCATAATGTGTTAACTTCATATAGGTCAATATGTGTATACAAGCTAAGAGAGCCTGTTAAAAAAAAAAAGTGCAAAAATGGCAATTTCTGCAATTGCTTTTGATTTTGTCTGGTTTTCTCTGGTAGTGATACTGTAAGCGAGAAGTTGTGTATGACTGAGAGTGAGTGAAAATGTATGACAGTATCTGTATGAAAATGAATGTGAGTGTGAGCTTAAGCATGTGTGTGACATTATACAGTATTCAACATGATTGTGTGAGAACAGGAAACCATTGAGAGGAAAATGGGCCTCGCCAATTTGCACCATCCTCCCTCCATGTCTCACGATTAGCATTAAAGGTTGAGAAGGTGCTGAGGACCATCTCTAGACCCTTGCTCTTTGTCCCATTGAGTTTAGAGAGTAATTATATAAGGTGAAATGTACTTTTAGGTACTTAGCTGTTTTTGTTTGTTTGTTTTTTTACCATTTAATATTAACTTTTCAGGATACAGATCTAAAAAAGCAAACAAAAATAGTTCAAGGAGTGATTAAAAAAATGAAACTTAGGATATGCATATTCTGCAACATATGGAGAAATCGACAAATGACAAATTAAAAACCTAGCAAGAAAAATATAAGAGTAAAATAAGAACCTTTCTTAAATAAACTAGCACCCAGTCTCAGTTATTATAAGCCCCAGGAGATGCAAATTTTGTATTTTAATTTCTCTTTAATTCTTATTGACAGTATCAAAGCTGCTGACTGAGGACGCAAGAAAAATATACTTGTTTCCAGAAAATGTAACTCTCTTCTGGGACATTTAAAAAAAAAAAATCATACCAAAAGCCAAGGCCATAGGCTTCAACTGAAGAAATCTCTTCACCTGCTGGGTCTTTGGAGAAACATTTGGAAACATATTTATAGCATGATGATTATAAAAAAAAATAGACAATGTTGAATCCTTATAAATGACTAATAGTTGTAGTAGTTATGTTCTGAAAAGTAGCCACCATTAGTACTCTTTATTAGTGGCCTCCTGCTTAGATGTCTTTAACAGTGCTGTCAAACATAAATCACTAATTGGTACCTCTTCATTGCCAGTCAGATTTATTAACAGCACCCTGAATATAGTATACTTTAACAATAATCAATAAGGAATTTGGTTCTAAATGCAGAATTTGAACCCAATATTGCTTCAATATATCTTTAGCAGAAATCATAGAAGAAAATTTAAAAAATGCGAACATGCTCTGATTTCTGACTTCTGCTCTGTTTTTACTAAAGAACATCCTGGAGAAGGACCACCTGTGACTCCCAAATATAAAAATGGGATTGAAGTAGATACCACACCATTCACAGAAGATGAGGTGTTAGAACAACTTGCAAAACTGAAGATTGACAAGGCCATGGGACCGGATGGGATACATCCCAGGATACTGAAAGAGCTCAGAGAGGTTCTTGCAGGGCTGTTAAAGGATGTTTTCAACAGATCCTTGGGAACAGGAGAAGTTCCTCAGGGCTGGAAAATGGCTGATGTTGTACCTCTTCACAAAAGTGGTGACAGGGAAGAAGTGACAAACTACAGGCCCATGAGCCTTACCTCAGTGGCAGGAAAAGTAATGGAAGCGCTCCTGAAAGAGCGAATAGTGGACTTTCTCAAAACCAAAAGGTTGCATGATCCGAGGCAACGTGGTTTTACCGAAGGACGATCTTGCCAAACAAATCTGATTGAGTTCTTGGACTGGGTGAGCAGAGAACCAGATCAGGGGCATGCGATAGATGTCATCTACCTGGATTTCAGCAAAACCTTTGATACTGTTCCTCATAGGAGGCTTATCAATAACTCAGTAGTTTGGGGATTGGTCCCAAGGTGGTGAACTGGATCAGAAATTGGTTGACTAATAGACGACATAAGGTGATGGTAAATGGAGCTCACTCGGATGAAAGGAGGTTGATTAGCAGGGTGCCCCAGGGTTCGGTCCTGGGCCCGGCACTGTTCAATGTATTTGTGAGTGATATTGCTGAAGGACTAAATAGAAAAGTCTGTCTTTTTGCAGATGACACGTAAATTTGTAACACAGTGGACTCCCTTGAGGGAGTGGGTAACATGAGGAAAGATCTACAAAAAGCTGGAAGAATGGTCTAATGCTTGGCAGTTAAGATTTAATGCAAAGAAGTGCAGTGTCATGCACTTGGGAAGCAGAAATCCAAGGGAATTGTACACGATAGGGGGCGAGAGGTTGGTGTGCATGGACCAGGAGAAGGACCTTGGTGTGATTATTTCTGAGGTGGCAGAACAGTGCGACAAGGCAGTGGCAAAAGCCAGGAGGATGTTGGTTTGCATACAAAGAAGAATTACCAGCAGAAAGGAAGAGTGCCACTGTATAGGTCACTGATGAGGCCTCACTTGGAATACTGTGTTCAGTTTTGGAGACTATATCTTGTAAAGGATGTAAAAAGACTGGAAACTGTTCAGAGGAAGGCGACCAACATGATTTGGAGCCTGCGTCAGAAGCCTTATGAGAAGAGACTTGAAGACCTAAATATGTACACTCTGGAGGAGAGGAGGGATAGAGGAGATATGATTCAGACCTTTAAATACTTAAAGGGAAATAATGAACAAACAAACCTCTTCCAAAGATGGGAAAGCTGTAAAACTAGAGGGCATAACATGAAGCTGCAAGGTGGAAAATTGAAAGGCAATGTCAGGAAATACTTTTTCACTGAAAGGGTGGTGGATGCTTGGAATGCCCTCCTGATGGAAGTGGTGGGGGCAAATACAGTGACAGAATTCAAAATGGCATGGGACAGACACAGTGGATCCCTTTACAGCAAGAGGATAAAATCAAAATAAACTTAACTATCTAATGGGCAGACCAGATGGACCATACTGGTCTTTGTCTGCCGTCATTTACTTTGTTACTATGAGTTCTCAACCTTTTCTAATTTATTTTCCAATAATAAATTCACCTTTACCAAAGCATTATTAACTGCCTCAAGAGCTTGGATTATATATATATCTGTAAAAGTAATAGTAGTAGCCTGCTCCCTTAACTCACTATTATGCACCTTCAGGTCTTCTATGGACAACTTATTTACTGTCTTCCCTGAAAGTTTACACAGCTGAGATAGACAGATTGAAAGAGCATCCTCCATCTTGACCATGACTATTACTATCTCCACTAATTTGTGTTGATAACTATAACAGTTTTATGTGGGTATGAAAAGCTGTATTGATACAATATAAGGGATTTTTGTTACTTTTACATTTTTTTAAACATACTCATTGTGGTTCACGGTAGACTTAGCACCCCTCCCTAATAAAAGCAATACATAAAATAGACAAACAGGACCAAGTAAAAGAAGCAGTTAATTCATTATTACACTAAAAAGGAGTCTCGTTCCTCATTAATCAGGCAAGATATCAAGCCCTTCTAAACATCAGCTCAGTTGCCTCCTGGATCATTTGCCAACAAAGTTCAATAAAAATGAGCCAGCAAACCGTTTCGAAAGGCTTGCCTTCTTGCAACTGCCATCTTCCCTTCTCCAACTAATGGCAGTTGAAAATAGTCCCTCCTCCCTCCCCCCTTTCTCAAAGAGGGCAGCCCTTTTGCTAGGGTATATCTTTTCAGTTGGCATATTCTCCTAGCCAGGCTCTAGATCATGCAGGGTCTCTTAAAAATTCACAGCAAAACAGGTAATCAGTGAAGTGAAGCGAAGGTGAAATAGCTCTGTGAACCTGAACCTTACTTTCTTAAAATCTCTATATAGTAATATTTCATTATCAATCTGTTTCTGATTTGATGTTTTTATTTATATTGTAAACCGCCCCGATGTAACGGGGGGCAGTATATCAAATGTTATATAAACAATAAACAATAAACAAAGGTTTGTAGGTTAGGTTAGTTCTATGAAAGATAGGTTGAAAAGAGTATTTATGCTTAAATTAGTGCCCAGTGTCTTTTTTTTGAGCTGCACAGATTTGAATATTTTAATTAAAAATAACATTGACTTAAATTTTGCCAAATTTGGCAGTGATAAGGACTGTGTTGGACCATGCTTGTTTCCATTAAAACCCCCCAATTAAACGTAGAAATATTATAAAACGTAGATATGACAGTGCTGGACCACCATTATATCTGTATAATAATTTCATGTCTGGATATGTAATGTGCATGTACATTTCAAAAAGTAGTTGTTTAATGTTGGATTTGTCTTTATAGATAGCAACACTGAAACGGCAGGGCCGATACAAATGCTCTACTGTCCCAGAAAATGCAGAGAAGGAAGCTCAAAGCCTCTTTGTTACTGAGGTAATTATTATCTGATTATACAAGTGTGTTTATGATTTTTCTTAATGTAACTGTTCATTTTCAAGCTTTACTTAATAAGTAAATGGATAGATGGGCTTTAATGATTTTAACTACTGATTCTTTGAGCATATACATTTTATTTTATTTGACAGTATTTATATACCACCTTTGCCTTAAATCAAGGTGGTTTACATTGAACTCTAACTGCAATAAAGTGGTTTACATACAACTCAATAACTGGAATACATTATAACATCATAGAGGGGCTGGGATTTCACATCATGCGGGACGTTTCACAAGTTAATTGTTATCAGTTTTCATAACTTCTTTACAGTCATGCGGTATTATTCATCATTTATTGTCTGGCGCAGGAATGGATGGATAGTACATGTTTTTTTTAATGTGATGCTGTCAAAATGTTCAGTAAACATGAATGTCTTCAACTTTTTCCTGAAGTCCTTGGTATCATTCGTATTTCTGATATTCTCCGGGAGGGAGTTTTATACAACTTTTGCAGAACACCGCAGCCCGGATGATCCTGCATGCCTCCCCTTGTGATCATATTACTCCTCTCCTTCAGCACCTCCATTGGCTACCAGTAAATTTTCGGTTTCAATTCAAAATTCTTACTCTTGTACATCGGGCCATCTATCTTCACACTCCTCAGTACCTATCTGATTTGCTAACTTTTCACACTCCCACTCGCAGCTTACGATCAGTTCATATCAATCGCTTACACCTTCCCTCCCCCTCCCAGGCTCATCTTCACTCAACTCGACGATCGGCATTCTTTTACCTTGGTCCGGCCCTCTGGAACTCCCTTCCAACTGACCTCCGACTAGAACAGTCCCCTGCCAAGTTCCGTTCTCTTCTCAAGATGCATCTCTTTTCCTCTGCCTTTAACCTTCCCTCGTGATCCCTGTTCTATTATTTTACTGCTTATAGTCTGTCCTCTTCTCCCTGTCCTTTTCCTTCTCTTTTTTTTTAAATTATTGTCACTTTATTTTTCCTTTCTTAATTTATATATTTTATATATTTTTATTTAAATTTTTTTATTGTAAACCGCCCCGATGTAATGTGGGGCGGTATATCAAGTGTTTTTAAACAATAAACAATAGGCTCGCTGCATAAAATGATAGAGCCCTGTTGGATGTGGTCTGCTTAGTTTTGGAGAAGTCGTTTGGAGTAATTAACATGGTTCTGCAGTTCTTATTGGGCAGCCTACAGGGTGTCATCTTATAAGACCTTGGAGTGACTTGGCTGATTCATTTTGCAGAATTTTAAATATATTAGTTGTTGCCTTAAAACTTGCGTGACTGTTACTGTGAGGATGCGGGCTGATGTATTCTAGACCATCTAAAGTGAGTGAATAGTGTTTGCTGGCAGGCCTTGGTATAGCGAGTTACAAAGTCTAACACTGATATTACTATGGCTTGTAGTATCATTCTGAAGTCGTCATGGCTTAGGAGGGGCTTTAGTTTCCTGATGATTTTCAATTTGTGGTGTCCTGTTAATTTGGATTTGCAGGTTTAAGTTCTGATAGAGGATGACCCCTAGGTATTTAACCTCAATTTTGACAGGTATGTTTCTGCCATTTAGTGCTATTTTGCAAGGAGGGATGAAGGTCTTGTAGTGAGTACTTTTGTTTTGCTATAGTTGATGTTGAGCCATCCGGAGACATTGGTGAGGCATTCAGTCATAATTGTGTAATCCGGGGTGTCAACATCGAAGGATGTATACAACATGTCATTGGCTTGAGTCTTGAAGGACTAGAAAAAGGGACTGTTACTTCTGGAGAGAGATCTGCAATTGTGAGTATATACCTCTGGGAATTTTCTGAAAGGAATTCTTTCTATTAAAGCTAATTAATCTGTGAACCCACTATTTTTTGTTCAATCAGTCAGGGCCTAGCATCAGCAAAGTACTTTTAGTTTAAATTTAAAACACAGAAGAGAGCTTTCTGGTTAAATTTGGAACCCAGCAGAGAGCTTGTAGTTTAAATTTAATAGTCACTCAGGGCCTAGCATCAGCAAAGTACTTTTAGTTTAAATTTAAAGCACAGAAGAGAGCTTTCTGGTTAAATTTAGAACCCAGCAGAGAGTTTGTAGTTTAAATTTCATAATAAGTTAGAGCCTAGCAGCAGCAAAGAGCTATAATTTAAATCAAATAAGAATATAGCTTACCTCAGCAGCACAGGACAGGGTACTGTGTAGCTGCCCTCTTTTAATAAGTGTTATTTCCCTCCCCACACCCACCCACCCACCCCTGGGATAATCGTAGTTTTATAGGTACTTACACATCTTAAAAGACAGGAGGTGCTCTCAGGTGAAGCTCATTACCCAAATCAGTCATACACTAAGGACCTGAGATTAATTAAGCTTCAGGTGAACAAGGTATATTAAACGTATTAGGTACAGTTTTATTGGTATAAATATATCCATAGCAACCCTTAGTAAGTAAAGAACTTAAAGATCTAAACAGAAACTTAAAACTAAGATGCAGACAGCAGTCCAGCAGCGAGATGGGGGCTTTCCAGTCTTTTGCATTGAGTGTCACATGTATGATTTTCTCCCAGTTGGTGAGAGGTCTTATGTGTGCACTAGGTGCAAGGAGCTCTTTGCTCTCAGGGAACGAGTCCGTTCTCTAGAGGCTAGAGTAACAGACTTGGAAAACATAAGACAGACAAAGAGGTACATAGACGAGACCTACAGGGATATAGTCCTGAAGTCCCACCTCCAGTCTGGCAGCATCCCTGTTGCCATGGAGGAGAGAGGTCACGTGACAGGAGAGCATCACCCTGGTGTGGCAGGAAGTGATCCTGTAACTAGAACCTGTCCTCCAGGTGATGTAAAACCCTTTCGCACCGAGGACGTTTCTCCAGGACCATGTGCCCATGACAGAAGGGTTAGGACAGCCGTTATACTTGGTGATTCGATCATTAGGCATGTAGATAGCTGGGTGGCTGGTGGACGTGAGTATCGCCTGGTCACATGCCTGCCTGGTGCGAAGGTAGCGGACCTCACGCACCACCTAGATAAGGTCTTAGATAGTGCTGGGGAGGAGTCTGCTGTCTTGGTACATGTCGGTACCAATGACATAGGAAAATGTGGTAGGGAGGTTCTGGAGGCTAAATTTAGTCTTTTAGGTAGGAAGTTGAAATCCAGAACTTCCAGGGTAGCGTTCTCCGAAATGCTTCCCGTTCCACGTGCAGGACCCAAAAGGCAGGCAGAGCTCCGTAGTCTCAATGCGTGGATGAGACAATGGTGCAGAGATGAGGGTTTTGGATTTGTTAGGAACTGGGGAACATTCTGGGGAAAGGAGGGGCTCTTCCGAAGGGATGGCCTTCACCTTAACCGGGATGGAACCAGGCTGCTGGCATTAACCTTTAAAAAGGAGATAGAGCAGCTTTTAAACTAGATAAAAGGGGAAAGCTGACAGTCGCCCAAGAGCGGATGGTTCAGAAGAATGTATCCTTTAAGGATACTACCAAAAGCAGAGATGTTCAAAAAAAGAGTAAAGTAGCCCAAATGTCTTCAAGTATGGAGCAGACAGAGCTTAAAGATCCCAAATTACCCATGTCTACCAATAGCCAAATTAATATGAATAAAATACAGTCTCTAAAATGCTTGTATGCAAATGCTAGAAGTCTAAAAAATAAGATGGGAGAGTTAGAATATATAGCACTAAATGAGAGGTTAGATATGATTGGAATATCAGAGACATGGTGGAAGGAGGACAACCAGTGGGACACTGTGATACCTGGGTACAAACTATATCGTAATGATAGAACTGATCAAATTGGTGGAGGGGTTGCGCTCTATGTTAGAGAGGGCATTGAGTCAGAAAGGATTAAAGTTTTGCAGGAAACAAAATTTACTGTAGAATCTCTGTGGATTGAAATTCCATGTAAAAAGGGGAAGGCGATGGCAGTGGGGGTGTACTATCGACCGCCTGGCCAGAATGAACAAATGGATGATGAAATGCTCAAAGAAATCAAGGAAGCTAACAAAAGTTACAGTGCAGTAATAATAATGGGTGATTTCAGTTACCCCGGTATCGACTGGGTCAGTGTCACGGCAGGACATGCTAGGGAGATAAAGTTCCTAGATGAGATAAATGACTGCTTCTTGGAGCAGCTGGTTCATGAACTGACCAGAGGGGAAGCCATATTAGACCTAGTCCTTAGTGGAAAACCAGATCTAGTGCAAGAGATAAGGGTGTTGGGGCCACTTGGCAATGGTGATCATAGCATGATCACCTTTGATTTAATTAGTGGAGGAGGGATAGTACGGAAATCCACAGTACTACCTTTTAACTTTCGAAAGGAAGACTATGATAAAATGAGGAAAATAGTTAAGAAAAAACTAAAAGGAGCAGTTGCAAAGGTTAAAGACTTACATCAAGCTTGGGTGGTGGTGAAAAATACTATCTTGGAAGCCCAGACCAGCTGTATTCCACGCTTTAAGAAAAGTGGAAGGAAGTCCAAAACCTGCCAGCATGGTTTAAAGGTGAGGTCAGAGAGGCGGCTGTTGCCAAAAAAGCATCTTTCAGGAAATGGAAAAAAGAGCCAAACGATGAAACCTGGAAACAGCAGAAGCACTGGCAAGTCAAATGCAAGGCATTGATACAGCAGGCAAAGGGAGAATTTGAGAAGAAGCTTGCTGCGGAAGCAAAAACGCGAAATAAAGATTTTTTTCAAGTACATTCGTAGCAAAAAAACCTGTGAGAGAGTCAGTTGGTCCATTAGTTGATAGAGGAGTTAGAGGCCCTAAGAGGCGACAAGGCGATAGTGGAGAGACTGAATGAATTCTTTGCTTCGGTCTTTACTGAGGAAGATGTAGGTATGTTACCCATGACTGAAGTGGTATTTAAAGGTGCAGAAGAATTGAAGGAAATATTGATACATCGGGAAGATGTATTACAACTATTAGATAAACTGAAGAGTAGCAAATCACCTGGGCCGGATGGTATACATCCAAGGGTGTTGAAAGAACTGAAATATGAGATTGCACACCTGCTATTAGTAATCTGTGAACTATCATTAAAATCATCTCTAATACCTGGAGGATCGCCAATGTAACACCAATTTTTAAAAAGAGTTCCAGGGGTATTCCGGGAAACTACAGACTGGTGAGCCTCACGTCAGTACTGGGAAAAATGGTAGAAACCATCATAAAGAATAAAATTACTCAGCATGTAGATAGTCATGGCCTAATGGGAGACAGCCAACATGGCTTTAGACAAGGAAGATCTTGTCTTACTAATCTGTTATGTTTTTTTGAAAGTGTGAATAAACAGGTGGATAAAGGTGAGTCGGTTGATATAGTGTATCAGGACTTTCAGAAAGCCTTTGACAAGGTCCCTCGTCAGAGACTTTTGGCAAAACTAGAGAGTCATGGGATAGGAGGCAGTGTACTACTGTGGATCAAGAACTGGTTAAAAGATAGAAAGCGGAGGGTTGGGCTAAATGACCAATTTTCCCAATGTGGTGTACCCCAGGGATCTGTGCTGGGTCCTCTGCTTTTTGACATATTCATAAATTACCTGGAATGTGGAATAACGAGTGAGGTTATCAAATTTGCAGATGACACAAAACTATTTAAAGTTGTTAAAACCCAAGAGGATTGTGGAAAATTGTAAGAGGATCTTGATAAATTGGAAGACTGGGCATCAAAATGGCAGATGAAATTTAATGTGGACAAGTGCAAAGTTATGCACCTAGGGAATTACAACCCAAACTATGGTTACACGATGCAAGGAACCGTCACTGAGGAAAAAGATTTAGGCGTCGTGGATAACATGTTAAAACCCTCGGCCCAGTGTGCAGCGGTGGCCAAGAGAGCAAATAGAATGCTAGGTATCATAAGGAAAGGAATGGAAAAAAAAAAAGAAGATATTATAATGCCTCTATATCGTTCCATGGTGAGACCGCACCTTGAATATTGTGTACAATTCTGGTCACCATATCTTAAAAAGGATATAGCGATTTTAGAAAAGGTTCAGAGAAGAGCCACCAAAATGGCAAAGGGGATGGAAGGATACTCCTATGAAGAAAGGCTAAAAAGGTTAGGGCTCTTTAACCTGGAAAAGAGACGGCTGAGGGGAGATATGATAGAAGTCTATAAATTAATGAACGGAGTGGAACGGGTAAACGTAGATCGATTGTTTACATTATGAGAATATAGAAAGACTAGGGGACATGCAATGAAGCTACAGGGTAAACTATTTAAGACTAATAAAAGAAAATATTTTTTCACTCAACGTGTAATCAAACTCTGGGATTTGTTACCGGAGGATTTAGTAAAGGCTGTTAGTGTAGCTGGGTTTAAAAAAGGTATGGACAAGTTCCTGGAGGAAAGGTCCATAAACCTATATTAAGAAGGGACCCAGGATATCAATGCTTGACCCAGTTACAAGCATTGTGGAACCTGTGTCTTTTGGGGAAACTGCTAGGTACATATGACCTAGATTGGCCACTGTTGGAAATAGGATACTGGGCTTGATGGACCTTGGTCTGACCCAGTATGGGGCATATCTTATGAGGCAAAGTGTGATGTATGTATTGGCAATTATTATGGTGATGTTTTTCTCTGTACTGGTCATTGAAATAAAGTGCATCTTTGCAAGTATCAGCACTCTTCACGCTTGTGTGTTTGTGGACAGTTAAAGGCGGTATGTGTGTGTTGAGTTGGTTCAGTATCTGAGAGCCATGTTTCTATTATGAACATTGTCTGTGTTATGGTCATGGATGAAGTCAACCAAGATGCTTATCTTGTTTCTAACTGATACAGCATTAATTAATGTGCAGTTGACCATGGAATCTAGGATAGGGTTCTTGTTGTTGGTCTGTTTTATGTTGGTACATCTAATGGATATAAGTCTTTGCATGCATCTGGTTGAATGCTTGGTTGGGTGTTGCCAGGGGGCAATCCACTCTGTCTGCTGATAGTGGTATGTTAAGGAGTATTGCAGTGTGCCTGTAGAGCCCCCTTTTGTCTTAACAATAGGTGTATGCACCAGATAATTAGCAGGCGGACTGAGCTGTCTCTGGATCCAGTAGTCTTACTCTTAGGATGAGGTCTGTGTTTTGGAACTTAGGGTACTTATACTAGGGTTCTGGCCTTTGTTTCTGGTTTTTCCCATGTTAGTTACCCTTTCTGCAATCGGGGCTCAGACACTCACCTCAATGCAATTGATCCGCATAATACATTACATAATATTTATGTATGCCTGACAAGCAGAGTGAACAAATTAAAATGCAGGACGTCAGGTGTACAAGTGGGTGATGTCATCTGAAGACTGGGATAGAACAGCTGTTCCCCAGAGCTCATAACTAAGTGTAAGGTTCTGAACATATGTAACCCATGCAATGTGGAGGGGGTCTCCTGATCTGTTTTGTCCCTTCCATTCTACCTCCTTAATTCAAAAGGGCACACACAAAACAGCCCACTCCGTCAAAGCAGCAGCCTTATCCTAACTATGACAAACGATTTCAGATGAAGTTGCAAAATATATAACTTGCTTTTATCAATTGGCATCGTTAATGTCTTCCTGTTCATTACCTGAGCACCAGATCGTGTGTGCACTCATCTTCTCTTCTCCCATATAAAGTTTGGAAAGAAGAGCTATCTTTAGTCCGTTACAAAGCCAATTGTTGAAAAATATTGGGGCTTTTATTCCAATTATTTCCATATTCCAAAGAAGGCTAAAACATTACGCCTCATCCTGCATCTGAGGTTTGAGCAATTTCTTTGTAAAGGGGGAATTCTAAATAAATATTCTTGTCTTCATTCTCATGCTCTTAATAATATAGTAAATGATGGTCAATAAAGAAAAGCATGGCCCATTTGGGTCTGTTTAGCCAGGTGTTGAGGATTATAACGGTCTCTTCCTTATTCCTGCAAGATCTGTCCAGAAGGGTGAGTTCTCCAGGAACAAGCAGGAAGTCAGTCCTCACATATGGTTGATGTCGGCACCGAGGGAGCCTGCATGGATCATTTCTCCAGCTTTTTAAAGAAAGCTTTTGGGAGCGTCACCACACATGCGTGGTCCCTTTCCTGCCCAAGTGTGCCATCTTATTCAGTCTCCCTTTTTCCGTGGAGCCCTTCGGACATATGTCTCGTCCCTGGAAAAGGTTTTTCAATTTCTAACCAGTATTTGCTCTCCGGCTTTGCCGGTCCTCTTCCTCCCTCTCGAGCACTTCTGCTTCGGTCCTGGTCTCAAGCTTTTTCCCTTTTTTTGCCCTTTGTTTTGCCGTGCTTTTGCGCTCTTTTTAACTGCTGGCCACGTCAAGGGTCTTCCACCTCGCAGGGGTCCTTTTTCCCCCAGTGTCCTCCGATTTTAAGAAATGTGATAGATGTTCCAGAAACATGTTGCTCATGGTCACGCATGACTGTTGTCTCAGGTGCCTAGGAGCGGACCATGATCCGGAGCTGTGCTCCCTCTGTAAGATGCCCTCCAGGGCCATCCAGAGTCATAAGCCTCCCGCTGTTCGGCCCCGCAACCCCTGGAGTCCCCCAAGGCTCTTCCCCAGGCCCGGCAGCACTCTGACCAGGAGTCACCCGAATGCGAGCGGAAGAAGGCAGTGAGAATTCTGTCAGGGGTGCCAGACAAGCATGAGAGGTCACATGCCCGGTCTCTCAGCTCTGCTCAGCAGACCTTAGAGTCAGAGAGGGAGCAGTCCAATAAGGTACCTCGAACCGATACGGAGGCCTCCAGCGAAGGCACCCGGTGTCCTGAGGGTCGTCCCTACGAGGACCTTCTCGACGCCTGACCCAGTCACCCTGGCGTTGGTGTCGCAGGACCCCACTCTAGAGTAGAAGGCCCGAATGCTGGCCTTAGAACACAGTATTTCAGCGTTCCTCGCTACTCAGCAAGCGCAAGTGCCAGGCCCTGCCGGCCTGCGCCTTGAGTCTGCAGGGACCCCAAGAGTCAGAAGCCTCGTGAGGGTCCTCTGCATGGGTCTCGATCTCCATTCTGGTCCTCAGGCGAGCGCCTCCGGCTCCGGGCAGGCTTCGGCCTCGGGAGCCCGGCGCGGGTCACTGATCCATCTTGAGCCACCTGATCTCGAGTCCTCCATGGACTATTCAGAATGTGAGTCTGATGGGGAAGCCTCCCTTGGAGACTCTGTCCCACTGAGTCCCACTCTCGGACCCCTCTTCACTGACTCAGAGATACTGGTCACCACCCGAGAACACTTCCTTTCTGGAGTTTGTCCAGGACATGGCACAGGCCCTAGCGCTCGCCACCGAGTCGGAGGAGGAGCCCCATGCGAAGGAGCTCGATAGCTTCCTTCAGAGGAGCCTCATATTGAAGAATTTCTCTGTGCCGGTTCCCCCAATTCTGAACCAACTCCTCCTCCGCAAGTGGGAGACCCCGGCCTCCATCCCTATCATCAGCAAGCGCCTGTACGCTATGTATTGGGTCCAGTGGGGCCCAGGGTTTTGGAAGGCCCAGCTTCCTCACACCTTGATGGTGGTTGAATCAGCCATACGGAAGCTAAAGAGCCCAAAGACTCATTCTTTGGTCACCTGGGCAGAGAGTCTTGTACCCTCAATGCCCTTGGGTGCAAGGCTTATCAGGGCTCCATGCTGTCATGCCACATTCAGGTTTACCAATTATACATTGGGATATTCCTCCATGACCTCACTAGGGAGCTCGGAGGCTTCACGGCAGGCCTTGATCATGACCATCTTTAGCATTTTCAGGCCGTCTTGAAGTCCATCAGAGTGCTCGAAGTACCTCTCGTGAGCGGTGTATGACGGCTTCGAGTCTTCCGCCTGGGTGGCAGAGGCTGGCATTGGAGCCCACCAGCAGCCGTGGCTCCAATCCTCGGACCAGGAGTAGTGGGTCCAGGAGAAGCTGCTGGATGTCCCCTGCCTCGGGGAGCAACTATTCGGTAAGCCCATGGAGGACAAGGCAGCAGAGATTGAGACGGAGTGCATAACTCGTACCTGCCTCTCACAGAATAATTTTCTCTCCTCAGGAAGAAACAGCAGAGCAAGAAGCCTTTCGTCCATCAGAAGGGGCTCCCATACAAGGGCTATCCGTCCTTCCTGCCGGCGTCAACTCCCATCCAGGGCGGCCAGGGTAAGAGCACGGCCCACAGCCCTTATAAGCCGAAGGGTCCCAAGACCGAACCTCCAGTGCCGGCACAACAGTCCTTGGGGTTTTGACACCATTGGCATAGCCTCTCGTCTGCTGACAGATCAGCTGTCCGGGGGGAGGGGGGCGCCTGGTCTACTTCTCCCACAGTTTTGGGAGTCCATTACCACTGATGCCTGGGTCCTCCAGGTCATTCGGGAGGGCTATCTCCTCCATCTGGACCAGCTCCCCCTCTGTATTTCCCCGGGGAGCCAAGGCGGATTCCCCAGCACCAGACCCTCCTGCGTCAGGAGCTCTCTGGCCTTCTTGAGGACGGGGTGGTAGATCCGGTCCCACCACACCTCAGGGGAGGGGGTTCTACTCCTGATACTTCCTTGTCCCAAAGTGGACACTGGGCCTTGGCCCATCATCGACCTGCAGAACCTCAACAAGTTCCTGGTGTGGGAGAAGTTCCGGATGCTCTTCCTTGGAACATTACTACTCTACCTACAGCAGGGCGATTGGCTATGCTCCTTGGACTTAAAGGATGCTTACATTCGCATCCTCATCCATCCCAAGCAGAGAAAGTATTTCTGCTTCTTGATACAGGGAGACCACTACCAGTACAGAGTGCTTCCCTTCGGCCTCGCGTATGCCCCACAGGTCTTCACAAAATGCCTGGCTGTGGCAGTGGCCCACTTCCTGCCACAGGGCATCTTCATCTATCCCTATCTAGATGACTGGCTCGTAACACTGGGCATGGCCTCTGAAGCCTGGTGGGCCTCGAACTGCACCATTCACCTTCTGGAGCATCTGGGCTTCGTGATCAATTACCCACCTCATTCCAGGTCAGTCCCTGGAGTTCATCGGGGCTTGCTTGGACACCCTGCAGGCAATGGCCTGCCTTCCTCAGGACAGGGCAGACCGCCTCGTGTCCCTGGCATCCAAAGTGCGGTGCCGCAGCGCCATCTTGGCCTGGACAATGCTCCGCCTTCTCAACCACATGGCCTCCATGGTCCATGTCGTGCCCAATGCCCGCCTCAACATGCAGGCGACGCAATGATGACTGTGGGTGCAGTGGGAACAATTGACCAACCGGCTCCAAGACTCCATCTCGGTCATGCCAGGTATGACAGTCTCTCTAATGGTGGCGGGATGTCCAGAACCTGCTTCAAGGCATGCCCTTCCAGACTTCGACGCATCAGGTGGTCGTGACTATGGATGCCTCCCTGATGGGATGGGGAGCCCACTGTGAGGGACTGCGCACTCAAGGGACCTGGTCCCTTGAGGAGTCCCAGCAGCTGATCAACCTGCTAGAGCTCCGGGCCGTCTGCCTTGCACTCAAGGCTTTCAGGAACCTCTTGCAACACCTAGTGGTGCTTGTCCAGACTGACAACCAGGTCACAATGTTCTATGTGAACAAACAAGGGGGAACGGGCTCCTACAGCCTCTGTTTGGAGGCGGTTGCCCTGTGTTCCTTTGCGATGAGCCAGGGCATGACCATCCAAGCCACCTGCCTCCTGGGCCAGGACAATGCATTGGCGGACCGGCTCAGCAGAATCCTCCAACCGCATGAGTGGCGTCTGTGTCCCCAGATGTTGCAGCAGCTCTTCCAGGATTGGGAACTCCAGTCCTGGACCTCTTTGCCAGCCCTGTGAAATCACAGCTCCCCTGGTTCTGCGGTCCCCTCCCACACAAGGACAGGATAGCCCCGGATGCCTTCCAACTTTTGTGGGAAAATGGCCCGCTGTATTCCTTCTCCCCCACATCCCTCATTGCTTGGACCCTTCTCAAGGTCCAGCAGGACAAGGCCTCGATGATCATTGTGGCCCCAAGATGACTAATGCAGGAGGAGGGTCTACTACTTCACCCCAATCTGAGGTCCTTATCCCTCACAGCATGGTGGCTTAGTGGGTCACTCTAGCCCCCCCCCCCCAACATCTCCCCCTGGAGATAAAGGACATTCTTTGGCTTCACGATAGGACTCGACCAGGCAGGCATACGCCTTCAAATGGCGCCGGTTCTTGGTGTGGTGCTCGGAGCTCCGAGCGGACCCATTTTCCTGCCTTACTAACTTTGTCTTGCAGTATCTGCTCCACCTTTCGCAGGCTGGGCTGAAGTCTAACTTGGTCAGGGTTCACCTGAGTGCCATATCAGCGAACCACTACCCCATCGAGGGTAAAACCCTCTCAGGGCATCTGCTCGTCTCCTATTTCATGCAAGCCTGCTCATTTCCAGGTCTCCCACCCGCCCTCCCCCAATGGAATTGGACCTCAATGTGGTCCTTATGCAGCTGACAAAGCTGCCCTTTGAGCTCATGGCCACCTGCTCTCTGCGCCACCTGTCATGGAAGGTGGCCTTCTGGTGGCTCTCACCTTTGCCCGGAAAGTAAGCGAGCTCCAGGTGCTGATGGCTGAGGCACCATACACGAGGTTCTGCTGGAACAGGGTAGTTCTGCGCACTCACCCCATGTTCCTCCCGAAGGTCATCTTGGACTTCCACCTCAACCAGGAGATAGTGCTACCCACTTTTATCCCGAAGCCCCACGCCGACTGGGTGTCAGACCAAGGTCCAAGCCCAGTATCCTGTTTCCAGCAGTGGCCAATCTAGGTCATAGTACCTAGCAGTTTCCCCAAAATTCACAGGTTCCACAATGCTTGCATTGGGTCAAGCAGTGCTATCTCAGGTCCCTTTTAATAATAGTTTATGGACCTTTCCTCCAGGAACTTGTCCAAACCTTTTTTTTAAACCCAGATACACTAACAGCTTTTACTACATCCTCCGGTAACAAATTCCAGTTTGATTATACATTCAGTGAAAAAATATTTTCTTTTCTTAGTCTTAAATAGGTTACCCTGTAGCTTCATTGCATGTCCCCTAGTCTTTATATATTCTGATGACATAAACAATTGATCTACATTTACCTGATCTCCAGGAACAAGCAGGAATGAGTCTTCACATATGGGTACGTCGGTACCGACGGAGCCTGCACGGGAATGCTCCCCAGTATCCAATCAGAAAGCTTTTGGGAGCATCCCTCGCACCTGCGCACTGACTTCCCGCCTTCTCCACTGCCTCTCCTCAGTTTTCGTTTTTCCGCGGAGCCGGCAGGACGTCCTCCTGTCACCGCAGAAACTTTTTTCTTTAAATACTTTATTTCTTGTTTTCTTGTGGTCGTGGCTGTATTTCCTGCCGCCACCGGTACTGCCGGTGGTTTTTTTCTTTTCTTTTCTTAAATTCAGAGGGATTTTCCCTCTGCTTCTGTCTTAAATTTTTTGGGCCTACAAGGCCTCTTCATCATGGAGCCGCCTTCTCCTAAGAAGTGCCTTCACTGTGGAACCACAGTTTTCTTTTTAGACTCCAATAACTGGTGTCTAACCTGTTTGGGTCCTGACCCTTTTTCCCCTGAACTATCAGGCTACACTACTGAGAGAAGACCTTCCCTCTTTCGAGTTTCCCTCGATACCGTTTTCCCTCCTGCAGTGAGGGCACCGTTTTTTTCTTCTCTACAGGATCAGGTAACCCACAAACAGTCTGTTAAGACTTGCCAATCCTTGAGTGGTAGGTCTCATGCCAAGCATAATGACGGCTCCGGCCTTGCCCTCAAGACCCCATTGGCATTAAAACCCCGGCGGGAGTCTTCGGGCTCCAAAGCATTTCAGGGGTTTCAGGTTGTTCCTGGGGCTCACCCCTCACAGAACATACCTGAGCCATGCTCGGGGGTGGTATCCGCTTCGAGCGGTACCGATACCCCGGCATCGGCACCGGTGATCGTCATCGGGTGTCATCGGTACCTTTGGGACCGATCGATACGACCAAGAGTGACTTTCCCGTATCGGCATCGCCGGTACCACCACCGACGTCGGTGCCCTCTAGACATGCATCGATAGACTCACTCCCTTCGATGCCGAGTCTGGAATCGATATCTAGTCTAGACGACTGGGTACCGACGCGCCTTGGAACCGACCCTTATCGTTTCCGGTTGTGCAGTACCGAGGATACTCACCAAGACTTTCTGATTACCTCGGTACCGCTTGAGATGCCTCTGATGACGGCCTCGATGCCATTACCGGTATCGGTATCGATGTCGATTCCTGCAGTTACATCGGTACCATCGATCCTTTCTATGCCTAGTTTGGAATCGATACCTGGCATGGACGATGCAGTACTAACTGCCTCAAATAGCGACTGCCAGTATCACTATCCATCTAGTGGAGTTCTTTTTCTGCACCAGACCAGTACATCCTCTGGTGCTCAGGCTGCTTCTTCAACCTTAGTCTTCCCAGGAATGGTTCCCATTGGAGATCCTTCTTTTCAGAAATTTCTCCTTGACATGGCAACCTTTCTTGCTATTCCTACCCCTGGATGTGATCTTAACCGTGGCTCTCCTGCACAAAAGGAAAATAAAATGCTTCCTTTACATTATTCTTTGCAGAATCTTCTTCTGAGAATATGGGAATCACCCTTAAGGGTTCCCCCACCTTCTACAGCAACTAATGTTCTGTATCAGGTGCCCCCCTCTCCAGGGTTTCAAAAGACTCAACTTCCCCATCATTCCATTGTAGTGGAATCAGCAATGAGGAAGGTAAAAAGCAAGAAGAAGCATTCTTCTTATCCGCCAGGTCGTGCATCCAGAGCACTTGATGCCTTTGGACGTCAAACCTTCCAAACATCTATGCTGGCATCAAGAATTATTTCTTATATATTTTATATGAGTCTAACACTCCAGGAGGTCACACAGAAATTATCTCTTTTGACTCCTTTTTTGTCAGAGCCTAAGGCTGCTGACTATTCCTTGCTTCTTAATTATAGCCGGAATATCTCTTGGTTTCTTTCTCGTGCTTCTCTAGACTCTTTTGAGTCTGTTAGCAGATCCTCTGCTATTGCCATCGGAGCACGTCGCAGAGCCTGGCTCCAAGCTTCAGACTTGAGCAGATGGGCACAACACACACTGGGTAATTCTCCTTGTACGGGGGAAAATCTTTCCAATAAGGAGGCTTTACGTCAGGTTGCTTATTGCTCCACTGACTTCCCTGGTTCTGGAAACCATTCTAAGCCGCCTTCTTCCCCAGGAGGTAGGAAATGTCCTACCAAGCCTTCTTTCCCTAAAAAAAAGGTTTCACTCTTCTCCTGCCCATCATTCAGAGGTGCCCAAGCAAGGGACACCTCGTCCTAGTCTGAAGTTTCCAAACTCTAGCCAGTCTCAACATACCCAGCAACCATAGGTTCTGAAGGTTACAATCTACAGTTAACTTCTTCTTAACAGAAGTTTGTTCACTGTTTTTTCTTAAAGCTACACTGGCTTTTCCTTTTTCAGTATGTTAAGTTGTCAGGATATTCTTGTCCATGGGTTACAGAATTCTCCTCTTCTTACTATTAAGAAGGGAGGTTACAACTATCCCATGATAGTTTCTGTCCCAACATGAACATTTTTTTCCTCAGCTGACTTGCCATATGGGTAAGTCACCCTCCATTTACCTGTTTTCTCTACCCTCTCATCCAGGGTTTTCCCCTGACTGAGTGGTACCATACTGAAAAGCTTCTCTAGCCTTTCATTCCAGTGTAGACCTTTTGTTTTCCTTGAATACATTTTCAAGATAACCCATCAGACAGGGACAGGAATATCTCCTCTCCTTTCGTCTGTTTCTCTTTATTTTGCACAGAAAGATCCTCTCTGCTGTCTTTTCAGCTTCTGTGCATGCAGGAGTTCCAGTGTTTAGACTGCTGGTACTTTTCCACAAGTGCCAGTCTATCTTTCACAATTTTTGTCTAGCCTCAGTAGTGATTCCAAGCTAATCCTCATCTATCTTGGATAATCCTACTCACTTTAGGCTTCTCACATTATCTTCTTTCTGGCCATCTCCTTTTCCTGGGATGTGGCAGCACACCTGACTTCAGTCGGTTTTATCTCATAATTCTCCTGCACAATGCTCTCTGCAATCTTCAGAGCAGCTTTTTACTATGGGCCCTTGCTACAGAGCATTAAACTTTGTCTCTGAGGGCTATTCTGGATAGTAGACAAAAGCTTATAAATCACACCTTTGTATATAGTTTCCCCTATTTCCCAAGTTTATATCTCCTGTTAAATGTAATTGACCAGACATATGTAAATTGTCGGATGTTTTTGTTCAATGTAAACCGCGCTGATGTCTAATAGTGCGGTATATAAGAATTGTTAATAAATAAATAAATAATAAAATAAATTCTCCAGGACCAAGCAGGAAGTCAGTCCTCACTTATGGGTGACGTCGGCGCCGACGGAGCCCTCGCGGAGCAATTTTCCCCAGCTTTCAAAGAAAGCCTTTGGGAATTGCAGCGCGCATGCGCGGTCGTCTTCCCGCCCGAGGGTGCCATCTTAGCCAGTCTTCTTTTTTTCCGCGGAGCCCTGCAGACGTCCCCGTCTTGTCCCCGCGAAAAAGTTGATTTTCCTCTTTATTTTATACTTTTTTCTTTCGGTTCGACGCCGATCGTTTTCCCGCCCGGACTCGCGACGCCGGTCTCGAGTCCTCTAGCGTTTTTTTCGGTTTTTCTGACTTAGTCAGCTTTCATTTTCGTTTTCCCTGGCAGCCCGGTCCTTTGACCTCGCAGGGGCCCTTTTTCCCCCGATGGCTGCCAGTGGCTTTAAGCGGTGTGGTCGGTGTGACCGAAATATGTCACTAACCGACACACACGACTTTTGCCTCCGCTGCTTGGGCCCGGATCATGAGGAACTGATCTGTGGGCCCTGCAGCAAACTGTCCTCGAAGGCGTTGAGAAGTCGGCGGCATCAGCGCGAGAGAATCTTCGCTGACCCCAGCCGTACCCGGACCTCGTCGGAGGCCTCCGTGTCAAAGGGCTCCAGCTCGGACCGTCGCCGGAGCTCCTCCGACCGGGGTTCTCCCTCCGGGGACCATCGTCGGAAGGAAAAACCCGCGAGGGCGGCGTCGGTGGACGCTCCTGGCTCCGCGAGGGCCAGGTCGCATAGCCCCGACAGCCGCCCCGGGTCATTGGAGAAGGAACATCTCCCGAAGCGACCTCGCCTGGAGTCGGAGATGCCTGCCCGGGTAAGTCCTGTAGTCCTTCTGGACTCGCCTCCGCGACAGCCGACGTCGGGCCCGACGCCGTCGGGGCCCGAGTCGGGGGCTGCTGGGTCACCTGAGCTCGGACTCAGGTTGACGGCCTTGGAGAGCAGACTGTCTGCCTTCATGGACCAGCAGCGGGCACTGCTCGCTGGCCTCGCTGGCGCCGCTGCCCCGACCGCCGGGACGTCGACGTCCAAGTCGACCCCGGAGACCGAGCCGATCCTCGAGTCAATGAGAACTCGAGTCGATCCTCGGTCGAGGTCACCCTTGGCCTCCCGTTCGGGACCGAGGTCGCCGACGCCGACTCCCTCGACGTCGGGACGGCTGGCGCCGCACCCTGCCCGGGCCGACCCCACCGAGTCCTCGTCGGAGTCGGTCTGGGAGTCTGAGGAGGAAGAGTCACCTGATTCTTTCCGGACTCGGTGTGTCCCATCGGACTCACCGGGGTCCGAGCCTCGGAAGCAGTCCCCCCCCGGAGGATGCCCGGTTCTCGGACTTCGTTAGGGATATGGCCAAGGCTTTGGCCTTCCCTGCGGATCCCGAGGAGGAGCCTCGAGCCGAAGAGCTCGACGCCCTCCAGTATGACTCTCCCGCGAGGGAGCACTTTACTGTGCCGGTTCCTCCTATGCTGGAACGACTACTCTTCCGCATGTGGGAGAGTCCGGCCTCCTCGCCGGTCCTGAGCAAGCGGGTCGATTCTATCTATCGGGTCCGCAAGAGCCCTGGCTTTCAGAAGGCACAGCTGCCACACCATTCCATGGTAGTGGAATCGGCCATGCATCGTCTTAAGAGCCAGAAGATGCACTCCTCGGTGCCTCCTGGAAGGGAGGCCCGTAACCTGGATGGCCTTGGCAAGAAGTGCTTCCAGGGCTCTATGCTCGCATGTCGTGTCCAGACTTACCAGCTCTACATGGGCATGTATCTCCGGGATCTGGCTAAAGAGCTAGCCGGATTCTCCGCTGGTCTCTCCGAGGAGCCCTTGCGGAGGTTCCTAGCCTTGTCCACGGGCATTCGGGAATGCTCAAAGTTCATGTCCCGAGCAGCCTATGATGGCTTTGAGGCCTCGGCTAGAGTGGCCGCAGCCGGCATCGGTGCCCGCCGACAGGCTTGGCTTCAGTCGTCGGACCTTGAGCCCTGGGTACAGGACAAGTTGGTCGATGTCCCCTGCCGAGGCGAAAACCTCTTTGGCAAGCCCATGGCGGAAAAGGCTGCACAAATTGAGACTGAGACTCTCACCAGGACCAGGCTTTCTAGGAAGACCTCCGCCCCTTCCCAGAAAAAGAAGGGCTCGGGAAAGAAGTCCTTTTACCCGAGGAAGGCGGCTGCCTACAAACAGTACCCATTATCAGGCCCCTGCAGCTCCCCAACAGGGCCAGCAGGCCAAGGGACGGGGTAACGGGTCCCGTAGGCAGCAAGCCCCCAAGCCTGCACCACCAGCCCCTGCTCAGCAGGGTGGGGGTTTTTGACTCGCTCAGCATAGCCTCTCCCCCCCCGCTGGTTCCTCCCAGCACCGGAGGCCGGCTGGTTCACTTCGGCCACAGGTGGTCCAGCATCACCGCAGATGCCTGGGTACTTCAGGTCGTGCGAGAAGGCTACCTTCTCCACTTCCATCAGGTCCCTCCCTCCTATTTTCCGGGAGAACCTTCGCGCCCCCCTCTGCACAGGGAGTTGCTCCTTCAGGAGTTAGCAGGTCTTCTGCAGGAACAGGCGGTGGAACCGGTGCCCCACCACCTGAGAGGTCAAGGCTTTTATTCAAGGTATTTTCTGATACCAAAGAGAACAGGGGGCCTCCGACCCATCCTGGACTTGCGCAACCTCAACAAGTTCCTTGTGCGGGAGAAGTTCAAAATGCTTACCCTTGGAATCCTTCTGCCCTACCTCCAGCAGGGAGATTGGCTATGCTCCTTGGATCTAAAGGATGCCTACACGCACATCCTCATCCACCCAAGCCACCGCCAATACCTAAGGTTTGTGGTGGCAGGAAATCATTACCAGTACAGAGTACTGCCCTTTGGCCTATCCTCCGCACCGCGAGTCTTCACAAAATGTCTCGCGGTCGTGGCGGCCCATCTCCGGCTTCACGGCCTCTATGTCTTTCCGTACCTCGACGACTGGCTCATCAGAGCAGCGTCCGCTCAGGAGGTCGCCAACGCCACGCGCCGCACGGTGACTCTGCTGCAGCACTTGGGCTTTGTCATAAACTTCGCAAAGTCCACTTTGCTCCCCTCACAGGATCTCGAGTTCATCGGCGCAAGGCTGCACACTCCTCGGGCACGAGCGTACCTACCGCTCGACAGGGCGCAACGGCTCATGGACCTAGCCGACCGCTTTCGCAGCCAGCCCCTGGTCTCCGCCAGGCGCTTCCTGAGACTGCTCGGCCATATGGCTTCCACCGTCCATGTGACCCCCAATGCCCGCCTGAACATGCGGTCTGCTCAATGGTGTCTCCGCCAGCAGTGGCGACAAGCCACAGGCGGCCTGGTGGACCTGGTGCGCGTCTCCGAGCCGCTGCTCTCGTCTCTCCGGTGGTGGCTCCGGCAGCCGAACCTGATATTCGGAATGCCTTTCCAGTCACCTCAGCCGACCCGGGTGCTGACCACCGATGCATCCCTCCTGGGCTGGGGAGCGCATTGCCAAGAGGCACGTACTCAGGGCCTCTGGACCATGTGGGAATCTGCTCAGCAGATCAACTTCCTGGAGCTCAGGGCGATCCGCCTAGCTCTCAAGGCCTTCTCCCACCTGACTTCCCAACAGTCCGTCCTTGTCCAGACGGACAATCAAGTTGCCATGTTCTACGTGAACAAGCAGGGGGGCACGGGCTCCTTCCTCCTCTGCCGGGAGGCACAGAAGCTCTGCTCTTGGGCCGTCAGTCACGGCATTCTCCTCAAGGCAGTTTATCTCCCGGGCCAAGAAAATTGCCTTGCAGACAAACTCAGCAGGGTCCTCCAGCCGCACGAGTGGCGTCTGGATCCCTTGGTAGTTCAGAAGCTCTTCCTCAAGTGGGGTCTCCCCACGGTGGATCTCTTTGCCAGTCCTCACAACCGGCAGCTTCCTCGCTTCTGCTCTCGTCAGCCACACCCCCTTCGGGTGGCGGCGGACGCCTTTCTGATCTCGTGGTCGGGGAGCCTTCTGTACGCTTTCCCTCCCATCCCGCTGGTCTCTCGGACTCTTTTCAAGGTTCTCCGAGACAAAGCCTTCGTGATCCTGGTGGCCCCTCGCTGGCCCAGGCAGCCGTGGTTTCCGCTCCTGCTGCAACTGGCGGTGGAGGATCCAATCCCTCTGGGGGTACAACCGGATCTCCTCACTCAGGATCAGGGGTCCCTTCTGCACCCCAACCTCAGGTCTCTCAACCTCATGGCCTGGCTGCTGAGAGGGTAGTCCTTGCTCCCCTTCTCCTGCCGGCGGAGGTGGAGGAGGTCGTCTTAGCTTCGCGACGGCCTTCTACCCGCAAATGCTACGCCCTTAAATGGCATCGCTTTGCCGTCTGGTGTACCCAACAGTCTCAGGATCCCTTCTCCTGCCCGGTGTCGGTGATCTTGCAGTACTTGCTGCACCTCTCTAATCTGGGACTTAAGTCCAACTCCGTCAAAGTTCACCTCAGTGCTCTTTCAGCACATCATGTGCCAGTGGACGGCAGACCTCTCTCCAATGACCCTCTCGTAGCGAGGTTTCTCCGAGGTCTCCTTCTACTTAAACCACCTCTGCGCCCGCCAGCGCCTGACTGGGACCTGAATGTGGTTTTGCAGCGGATCACCTGTCCGCCTTTTGAACCTATGGCTACCTGTTCTCTCCGTTTTCTGTCTTGGAAAACACTGTTCTTGATAGCCCTCACTTCCGCTAGGCGCGTAAGTGAATTGCAGGCCCTTGTGTCTGATCCCCCTTACACTAGGTTCTACAAGAATAGGGTAGTCCTACGGACTCACCCAAAATTTCTGCCTAAAGTGGTCTCCCCTTTTCACATCAATCAGGAGGTGGTACTTCCAACCTTCTTTCCCAGACCACACTCCAGCCGAGCTGAAACGGTCCTCCATACCCTGGACTGTAGAAGGGCATTGAACTTCTACCTTGACCGTACGCGGGAGCACCGTAAAGCTGCTCAGCTTTTTGTGTCTTTTGACCCCAATAAGTTGGGGCTCCCGGTCTCCAAGCGTACTCTGTCCATCTGGGTTGCGGACTGTATCTCTTGGGCTTATGGGGCAGCCGGACTCTCCTTAGAAAGTCGAGTCACGGCTCATTGCGTTCGGGCAAAGGCCACGTCAGTGGCTTACCTCCACTCTGTTCCGCTGGCAGACATCTGCCGGGCCGCTACTTGGTCTTCGAGCCAGACTTTTGCGGTCCATTACTGTCTCGAGAGGGAGTCCCGTAGGGACAGTGCTTTCGGACAGGCAGTCCTCCGTAATCTCTTTGAGGTCTGAGCAACTCCTACCCTCCATCCCGGATGTGGGCTACCGGTGGGTGATAATTCAGCGAAGATTCTATCCTTCTGTGCTGCTGAGCTAGAGGGAGCTCATTTTTGTGCTTAGGGTCTCCGGTAGCCTTGAGCTTGGGAGTCCCATAAGTGAGGACTGACTTCCTGCTTGGTCCTGGAGAAAGCGTAGTTACTCACCTGTAACAGGTGTTCTCCAGGAGCAGCAGGAATCAGTCCTCACTACCCTCCCTCCTCCCCTTGGAGTTGCAATCGTCTGCTTATGTTCTTTTTTTGCAAATTTTTATGCTGTCTTTTTTAGCTATGTCATCTGACTGGCTAAGATGGCACCCTCGGGCGGGAAGACGACCGCGCATGCGCGCTGCAATTCCCAAAGGCTTTCTTTGAAAGCTGGGGAAAATTGCTCCGCGAGGGCTCCGTCGGCGCCGACGTCACCCATAAGTGAGGACTGATTCCTGCTGCTCCTGGAGAACACCTGTTACAGGTGAGTAACTACGCTTTCCCATGACTGTGAGGGTTCTCCACACCCTCTTGTCTCCTGTTATTATACAGAATATAAGCTTTTCTGCGTGAATATCCAAGGCTACTGGTACTGCATGATACCCCTATGTCCCTCCAGTGGGTCCTCCTGGTATCTTCTCTATGCGTTTCTGTACATCTGCCATGTCAGAGTTCTAAAGGACTCCCACCTTGCTCTTTACAGACTGATATTATCCTCTGTTTTTCACGCAACCATCCTGGTTATTTTGCTGGATTGCATTCCTGCATCCTTTTAGCCCACGGAAGATTCCCTGCATATCTGTCAAGTGGGTTTCACCCTCTTGTTATTGGGTGAATTTTTTCCCTTCATGTTCCCCATGTGAATGTTCTTATGGGGCTTAGTGGTAGACATGTATCTTCAGACTTGCTGTCATGTATGTATATCTCTATATATACCTATACATACATGTGTCTGTACGCTGTGTGTGCATAATTATGCCCCCCCCCCCACACATATATATATATATATATATATATATATCTATATCTATCTATCTATCTCTATATATATATATATATATATATATATATATATATATATATATATATAAATATATATATATATATGTTGATACATATCTCTACACATATCTGGATATACATATATATAGGTATCTGTTGGGAGGTTTTTTGTATGTCGATATGTATTCCATACTATCTCCCTCACTGTCTATGCTATAACAATTTTTACCTTCTTAAAGGTTACAGACAGTGGCCTTCATTTTTCATACTGTTCCTTAGTATGTGGGGGCTGTTATACACACAACCACGACTGTGGTGATAACAGCTTCCGCTTTGCTCTAGGTCTCCCTATCCTTGAAGCATCAAGCTTCAGTATCTTTCCTATCTCTCATCAGCTAGGAAAGACAGTGTACATCTTCATTATTTTTGAGTACACATTTGTTCTCCCTGGGAATATGGGCTTTTTTCCATACCCCTTCTTCCCTCCAGGACTGGGTTAGTTGTCCAAATCGGTCAGTCTTCTTCTTTTATTTATTTATTTTATTTATTTAGTATACATTTGTATACCGCTACTTCCAGCGATCAGCAGCGGTTTTGATTACAGATTGGAAATTGTCAAATCATGACAGGAAATTTTTTTTGAGGTATAAACACATTGATTAGACAGGAAAGCACAGCACACAGAGAACTATTTTACAGGGAACATGGGCTATGGAGGGTTAAGTGGCTTGCCCAAGACCACAAGGAGCACCTGTGGGACTAGAAACCCCAGTCCTTCCGGCCCAAGATTGCTGTCCTCTAGTGGGATTTGAACCCCCGACCTTCCGGCCCGAAGTACCTTGCCCCAAACACTAGGCCACTCCTCCACTTTTAGTCCTCAATGTTAATGACTCTGTACCTAAAAGAGTTTTCAGCTTTTTCCCATAAAGCTTTCCATTGAAGACCTGCCGTTCTAATCCTACCCCAGTTGACACCTGGATCACCTGCTAATTCCAAGTCTGGACCTTCATCCTCACTACTGTGAGGTCACCTTGAGCATCCGCTACTGCATATTCAGTAGACTCCATCACGCTCTCTACTTCCTACAATCCAGTAGGTAAGCTCCATACTATCACTGTTCATTAAATAATTTTAATGGTACTTATCATACATACCAAGGACTCCTCTTCTGTAGTCCTTAGGTTCGCTGTTTTTTTCCTTACAGCTTCTCTCTTCTCAACTCCTACCCTCCATCCCTCATGGGATGCCGGAGATTCCTGTGTGGAAAATGCACTCCTGATCCAGGGACACGCATTTTATGGGATCTCCCCCTGGCATCTATAGCTAGGGAGTCCCCATATGTGAAGACTCATTCCTGCTTGTTCCTGGAGATAGCACAGTTACTTACCTGTAACAGGTGATCTCTGGGAACAGCAGGAATAAGTCTTCACAACCCACCCACCTCACCTAGGAGTTGTATCTATCTATCTTCCTTCCTCTCTCTCTCCTTTGTCTCAGCTATGAAACTCAACTGAGGAGAGGCAGTGGAGAAGGCGGGAAGTCAGTGCGCAGGCGCTGAGGGATGCTCCCAAAAGCTTTCTGATTGGATGCTGGGGAGCATTCCCGTGCAGGCTCCATCGGTACCGACGTACCCATATGTGAAGACTTATTCCTGCTGTTCCCAGAGATCACCTGTTACAGGTAAGTAACTGTGCTTTCCACTCCATTCATTAATTTATAGACCTCCGTTTAGAACCCCAATACAATGTCTTTAAACAAAACCTCAAGACCCACCTGTTTTCCCTAGCGTTTAATCTTCCCTCTCCTTTTGTGTGACTTCACTATCCCCTATCCTTCTCCCTTTCTGGTGTTTCCCCATGTTGTCATGTCTTGTCCTGCCTCCTTTTCCCTGCTGTCCTTTTATGAGATTGTACATTTCTTTTCCTTCTCGTTGGCCTTTGGCCTTCTTTTACTTAATTTGTTTTAATTGTACACCGCCTTGGTTATTTTAGAAAGGCGGTTTTTATCAAATAAACATAAACATATCATATCTCTCCTCAGCCGTCTCTCTTCCAGCTTGAAGAGCCCTAACCTTTTTAGCCTGTCTTCATAGGAGTATCCTTCCATCCCCTTTACCATTTTGGTGGCTCTTCTCTGTACCTTTTCTAATAACACTATATCCTTTTTAAGATACGGCGACTAGAACTGCACACAATATTCAAGGTGCGGTCGCACCATGGAGTGATACAGAGGCATTCTAATATCCTTTGCTTTATTTTCCTTTCCTTATGATACCTAGCATTCTATTTGCTCTCTTGGCTGCCGCTGCACACTGTGTGGAGGGTTTTAACATGTTATCCACGATGACGCCTAAATCATTTTCCTAGGTGGTGGTTTCTAATTTGGAACGTTGCATCGTATAACCATAGTTTGGGTGGTTCTTTCCTAGGTGCATAACTTTGCACTTGTCCACATTAAATTTCATCTGCCATTTGGATGCCCAGTCTTCCAATTTATCAAGACCCTCTTGCAATTTTCCACAATCCTCATGGGTTTTAATAACTTTAAATAGTATACTATCCAGTCCAGGTGATTTGCTTCTCTTCAGTTTATTAAATAGTTGTAATATATCATCTCCAGGAACAAGCAGGAATGAGTCTTCACATATGGGTACGTCGGTACCGACGGAGCCTGTGCGGGAACGCTCCCCAGCATCCAATCAGAAAGCTTTTGGGAGCATCCCTCAGCGCCTGCGTGCTGCCTTCCCGCCTTTCCAACTCTCTCTCCTCAGTTTTCGTTTTTCCGCGGAGCCGGCAGGACGTCGTCCTGTCACCGCAGAAAATATTTTTCTTTAATTCTTTAATTCTTGTTTTCTTGTGGTCGCGGCTGTCTCCCCGACTCCACCGGTATCGCCGGTGTTATTTCTTTTCTTTTTCTTTAATCCAGGGAATTTTTTTCCCTCAGTTTCAGTTTTAAACTTTTGGGCCTTAAAGGCCTCTCCATTATGGAGCTGCCACCTTCTTTTCCTAAGAAGTGCCTTAACTGTGGCAGTGTGCATTATTGTTTTTTAGACTCCAAGTTCTGGTGTCTAACTTGTTTGGGTCCTGACCATTTTCCTCCGGAGCCATTAGGCTACAATATTATGAGAAGAGATTTTCCATTTCGAGTTTCCCTCGATACCGAGTTCCCTTCCAGTGGCAGGGCACCGACTATTTCTTCTTCTCTACAGGATCAGGTAACCCACAAACAGTCTGTTAAGACTAGCCAATCCTTGAGTGGTAGGTCTGATGCACAGCATGATGACGGCTCCGGCCTTGCCCTCAAGGGTCCATTGGCTTCAAAACCCCGGCGGGAGTCTTCGGTCTCCAAAGCCTTTCAGGGGTTTCAGGTTGCTCCTGGGGCTCACCCCTCACAGAACATACCTGAGCCATGCTCGGTGGTGGCATCCGCTTCGAGCGGTACCGATACCCCGGCATCGGCACTGGTGTTGAGCGATCCACTCCTCACCAGGGATCGTCATCTGGCGTTCTCGGTACCTTCGGGACCGATCGATACATCCCAGATTGACGTCGGTACCTTCTAGACATGCATCGATAGACTCGCTTCCTTCGATGCCGAGTCTGGAATCGATTTCTAGTCTGGAAGACTGGGTACCGACGCGTCTCGGAACCGACGCTTACCGGTTCCGGATGCTCGGTACCGAGGGTAATCACCAAAGGTTTTCGGTTACCTCGGTACCGCTTGAGCAGCCTCCGATGACTCCTTCGATGTCGGTATCGCCTTCGATTCTGGCACAGCTATCGGTATCGGTGCCGGTACCTGCAGTAACATCGGGACCAGCTCCTTCCATGCTTTTTTCACCAGGGTCGCTCCTTTCTATACCTAGTTTGGATTCGATACCTGGCCTGGTCGATGCAGTACTGACTGTCTCAGGTCGTAACTTCCAGTACCAGTATCCATCCCTTGGGGATCCTTTTCTGCACCGGGCAAGTACATCCTCCGGTGCCCCGGCTAGTTCTTCAAGTCTAACCTGTCCAGGGATGGTTCCCATTGGAGATCCTTCTTTACAGAATTTTCTCCTTGACATGGCAACATCCCTTGCTATTCCTATCCCTGGCTATGATCCTACACAAGACTCTTCAGGAGAAAAGGAACATATAATGCTTCCTTTACATCATTCCTTGCAGGATCTTCTTCTAAGAATGTGGGAAGCACCTTTAAGGGTTTCCTCACCTTCTAGAGCAACTGATCTTCTGTATCAGGTGCCCCCCCTCTCCAGGGTTTCAAAAGACTCAACTTCCCCATCATTCCATTGTGGTGGAATCAGCGATGAGGAAGGTGAAAAGTAAGAAGAAGCACTCTTCTTACCCACCAGGTCGTGAGTCTAGAACACTGGATGCCTTTGGACGTCAAACCTTCCAAACATCTATGCTGTCAACAAGGATTCTCTCATATTTTTTATATGAGTCTATCCCTTCAGGAGGTCACAAAGAAATTATCTCTTTTAACTCCTTTTCTATCAGAGCCCAAGACTGCAGACTATTCCTTACTACTTAGTCATAGTCAAAATATCTCTTGGTTTCTTACTCGTGCTTCCCTAGACTCCTTTGAGTCTGTTAGCAGAACCTCTGCTATAGCCATAGGAGCACGACGTAGAGCCTGGCTCCAAGCTTCAGACTTGAACAAATGGGCACAACAAAGACTGGGTAATACTCCTTGCACTGGAGAAAATCTCTTCAATAAGGAGTCTTTACATCAGGTTGCTCAGTGCTCCACTGACTTCCCTGTTTCTGAAGGCTATCCTAAGCCTTCTCCTTCCCCAGTAGGTAGGAAATGCCCTACCAAACCTTCTTTCCCTAGGAGAAATAGGTTTTACTCTTCTCCTGCCCATCATACAGATGTTCCCAAGCAGGGGAAACCTCACCCTGATCTGAAGAATCCAAACCCTAGCCAGGTTAAATAAATCCAGCAACCATAGGGTTCTGATTAATCTCTTATAACCTACAGTTAACTTCTTTTCATCAGATGTTTTTCACTGTTTTTCATCCATTTGCTCTTTGGTATGCTGAGCTGTCAGGATATTCATGTCTATGGGTCACAGGTTTTCCTCTTCTTCCTGATAAGAAGAGAGGTTTAACAACTATCACATGATAGTTTTTCTGTACCAACATGAATTTTTTCCTTCCAGTGACTTAGCATATGGTAAGTCATTCTTTAGCTCTTCTATCTCTACCCTCTTCTCCAGGTTCTCCTGTAAGCATGGTACCATACCACTGAAAGACTTTCTTAGCCTTTCTTGTCTTTCTTTCCACTGTGGAGTTTTTTCTCTTCAGTAAACTCTCTTCTTTTGTCTGGGCAGCTCATCAGACAGGGACAGGATTTTCTCTCCTTGTTCAGTCTGTTCTCTCTGTTGACACAGAATGATCTCCCTGCTGTCCTATTCAGTAGCCGCCCATGCAGGAGTTCCAGTGATTGACTACTGGTACTTTTCCACAAGTTCCAGTCTTATCTTCCACTACTTTCTGTCTGGCCTTAGTAGTGATTCCAAGACAGTACTTACATCTTTCTTGGATAATCCTTATCACTACAGGCTTATCACACTATCTTCTATTCTTGCCATCTCCAATCCTTTGGGTTTGGCAGCATAGTTAACGTGGCTGCTGGTTTTTTCCAACAGCCAGTTCTATCTCCCAATTCTCCTGCATAATGCTCTCTGCAATCCTACAGAGAAGCTTTCCACTATGGGCCCTTGCTAGAGAGCATGGGTTTTTTTCTCTAATGACTATCCATCATGGTTGAAAAAGGCTTCCTCAGTCATGCCCCATGACTGTGAGGGTTCTTCACCCCCTACTATCTCCTTTTAAAACAAAGGACATAAGCCTTCTCTACATGAAAGTCTAAAGAGTTCTCCAATTCCTACAAGGAATATGCTCTTTTTTACTTGTAGCTTGTCCTCATGGTATCCTAATCCTTCATGGACAGCACATATTCAACTAAAAGACGCATGATACCCCTTTTTGTCCCTCAAGTGGGTCAACCGGGTATCTCATCCTATGCGTTTCTGTCCATTTACCATGCTAGAGTTCTACAGGACTCAGGACTTGCTATTTACAGACTGATATTATCCTCTGTTTTTTCACGTAACCATCCGGGTTATTTCACTGGATAGCATTCCTGCACCATTATAACCTTGAGGAATAGATTCTCTATATATCTTTTCAAGTAGGTTCCACCTTCTTGTTCTTAGATGAATCTTTCCTCTTTACATCTTCCATGTGAATGTCCTAATATGCATAACTCTGTCTGCTTAATTGCAGGCATCTATCCTTAAACTTATATATTCATATATATATCTATATATCTATATACATCTCTATAGATATATCTGTCTGTCAGCTAAGTGTACATATGTTATGCCCTTCTAGATCTCACTATATATATATATACACACACACATATATATACATATATATGTGTATCTGTCGAGATACTTTTTTATAGGTAGATATGTATTTACATACTTATCTCCCTAACTGTCATGCTCATAAAGGTTTTCCCTTCCTATATGTTCCAGACAGTGGATTTTGCCCATGTTCATGCTGTTCCACAGTATTTTTGGGATATTATGCACACAACCGCTGCTGTGGTGCTGACACCTCCTACCATAACCCTAGGCTTAAGTATCCCTGAAGCTCCATCCTCCAATATCTTCCTACCTCTAACCAGTTAGGAAAGACATGGTGGATCTTCAGTAGCTCTGAGGTTTCAACTCCTCAGACACCTGTCCTTTCTTGGGAATACGGGTTTTTTTCCATATCCTTTCTTCCCTCAAGGACTAGGCCAGTTTTGTCCAAATCGGTCAGTCTTCCCCTTTTGCTCCTCACTGTGAATAACTCTGTAGTCAAAAGAGTTTTCAGCTTTTTCCATAAAGCTTCCCACTAAAGACCTACCGTTTTTGTACTACCCCAGTTAAATCCTGGGGTCACCTGTCACTTCCATATTTTGACCTTCACCTTCACTTCAGTGAGGTCACCTTGAGGATTCCTCTACTGGATCCCCAGTAGACTCCATCAGCCTCTCTACTTCCTGCAATCCAGTAGGTGAGGTTTATATTGCAATTGTTTATTTCAATATATTTCATGATAATTATCATACATACAAGGACTCCTGCCTGTAGTCCTATCTTAGGTTAGCTGTTTTCTACAGCTACTCTTTTCAACTCCTACCCTCCATCCTCAGGATGCCTGGCCATATGAGGTATAGCATGTTTCAATCTCCAACATGCTAGGACTCCAGGCATCTTAGCTTGGGAGTCCCCATATGTGAAGACTCATTCCTGCTTGTTCCTGGAGATAGCACAGTTACTTACCTGTAACAGGTGATCTCTGGGAACAGCTGGAATAAGTCTTCACAAACCACCCACCTCCCCTAGGAGTTGTATCTCTCTATCTATCTTCCTTTCCTCTTTCTCTCTCTTTGTCTCAGCTATAAAACTTAACTGAGGAGAGACAGTTGGAAAGGTGGGAAGGCAACACGCAGGCGCTGAGGGATGCTCCCAAAAGCTTTCTGATTGGACGTTGGGGAGCGTTCCCGCGCAGGCTCCGTCGGTACCTGAAAGATGCTTTTTTGGGAGCAACAGCCTCTCTGACCTCACCTTTAAACCATGCTGGCAATTTTTTGGATTTCCTTCCTCTTAAAGCGTGGAATACCGCTTTCAAGATAGTATTTTTAAACACCCAAGCTTTATGTAAGTCTTTAACCTTTGCAACTGCTCCTTTTAGTTTTTTCATAACTATTTTCCTTATTTTATCAGTCTCCCTTTTGAAAGTTAAAAGGTACTACTGTGGATTTCCTTACCATCCCTCCTCCATTAATTAAATAAAATGTGATCATGCTATGATCACTATTGCCAAGTGGTCCCAACACCCTTATCACTTGCACCAGATCTGGTGTTCCACTAAGGACTAAGTCCAAAATGGCTTCCCCTCTGGTTGGTTCATGAACCAGCTGCTCCAAGAAATAGTCATTTATTTTTTCTAGAAACTTTGTCTCCCTAGCATGTCCTACTGTGACACTGACCCAGTCAATACTGGGGTATTTGAAATCACCCATTATTGTTACTGTGCTGTAACTTTTGTTAGCTTCCCTGATTTCTTTGAGCATTTCATCATCCATTTGTTCATTCTGGCCCAGACGGTCAATAGTACAGCCCCACTGCCATCGCTTTGCCCCTTTTACATGGAAATTTAATCCATAGAGATTCTACAGCAAATTTTGTTTCCTGAAAATCTTTAATCCTTTGTGACTCAATGCCCTCTCTAACATAGAGCACAGCCCCTCCACCAATTTGATTAGCTCTATTATGATGATATAGTTTGTATCCAGGTATCACAAGGTCCCACTGGTTGTCCTCCTTCCATCATGTCTGAGATACCAATCATATTTAACCTCTCATTTAGTGTTATATATTCTAACTCTCCCATCTTATTTTTTAGACTTTTAACATTTGCATACAAGGGTTTAGAGACTGTATTTTATTCATATTAATCTGGCTGTTGGTAGGCAGGGGTAATTTGGAATCTTTAAGCTCTGTCTGCTCTGTACTCAAGGACATTTGGGCTACTTTTGTCTTTATTGGAACCTCTCTGCTATATGCTCTAACTTCATTCTTTTTGTAGTATCCTTCAAGGATACATTATTCCTAACCATGCTCACTTGGGAGGCTGTTGGCTCTCCCCTGTTATCTAGTTTAAAAGCTGCTCTGTCTCCTTTTTAAAGGTTAATGCCAACAGCTTGGTTCCATCCCAGTTAAGGTGAAGCCCATCCCTTTGGAAGAGCCCCTCATTCCCCAGAATGTTCCCCACTTCTTAACATATCCAAAACCCTCATCCTTGCACTGTCTCATCCATGCATTGAGACTCCGGAGCTCTGCCTGCCTTTTGTGTCCTGCGCGTGGAACCCGAAGCATTTTGGAGAATGCTATTCTGGAAGTTCAGGATTTCAACTTCCTACCTAAAAGCCTAAATTTAGCCTCCAGAACATCCTTACCACATTTTCCTATGTCATTGGTACCGATATGTACTCCTCCCCAGCAATATCTAAGACCTTGTCTAGGAGGCGCGTGAGATCCGCTACCTTTGCACCAGGCAGGCATGTATGTTACCAGGCGATCCTCATGTCCACCTGCCACTCAGCTATCTACCTGCCTAATGATCAAATCACCAACTATAATGGCTGTCTTAACCCTTCCCTCATGCGCACATGGCCCTTGAGACTCTTCCTCGGTTTGAGAGGGTTTTACATCACCTGGTCCTAGCGACAGGATCACTTCCTGCCCCACCAAGGTGAGTCTCTCCTGATTCCCACCAGCACTCCTGTGGCATTGGGCAAGTAACTTAACCCTCCATTACCTTAGAAAAATCCAAGTACATTACTGAGTTTAAGTTGCAATGTAAACACTTTGACTGAAATGATGAAGCAGTATAAACCCCCCCCTGGTAAAAAATATAAATAAAAAAAAGCATCAGATATGTCAAGAAGGATGAGAATCTAGTAGAAACCCTTGGATTTGGCCAGGAACAAGTCAGTGATGACTGAGGCAAGGGTAGTTCTATGCATAGAATATGAAGCATGAAAGCCAAATTGCAGAGGATTCAGAATGGCTTGAGAGGAAAGAAAGGCGAAAGAGAGGAGGGAGGAGGAATCTGAGAGTGAAGAGGGGAAGGGGGGATGGAGAACTTCAGACCAATCTTGTGGACCTTGTCATGGAAGTAGTTAACTAAAGTCTGGGCTGAAAGCGAAAGAGGGGTAGGGGCCAGAGGCGTTTTGAGGAGAGAACTGAGCTTTGCAAAAAGATGGCAAAGGTCAGAGGTAAGTAAGTTTGTCAAATGGACATAGTACTCTTGGTTGGCGAGTGCTATGGCAGACTGAAAGGAGGTTAGAATTTTAATTTGAAATGTATGAAGTAAGCATGGGCAGGTGATTTAAACCAAAGGCACTCAGCAGAGCGGGCACAAGAACTTAGATAATGGATTTTGAAGGTCAGCCAAGGCCGAGATACAGTATACCTCACAGGACATGAAATGGGAGGAACGAGAGCATCCAAGGCAGAAGATATGGATGAATGCAGAGACATAGACATCCCTGGAATAGTGTTCCAGACTATAGTCTAGGAATAACGTAATGGTTAGAGTTGTGGGCTAGGACCAGGAGAGCAAGGGTTCTGATCCTACTGCTGCTATCATTGTGATTTTGCAGAATATTGAGGATGGTGGAGTGCCATCTTTTCCATACCCTCTGAATGTTTTATGGCCAAATGAGCACTTTCCGAATGCCTATTCATGCCTGGAACAGGTATAACCTTAGACATGGCTGCTGATATCGAGGACATTTCTGAGGCCAGGCAATAATGTCCAGGTTCATAGGAACCCGCTGGCTGCACCTCCACCACACCCCCATTCAGACTTGGACATTGTACGTTGGGAGCGTCCACACACCTGGTTTCTAAAATGTCTCTGGAGACATTTCTGTCCATTTTCAGACATCCAAAACATGAATAGTGCTTCTAAAACAACCCTCTCTGTCTATCACAGGAAGTCCACTAGCCAGAATTATACTCTATTTGATATAAAGGACTATAATGTATATCTAAAGCTACATGAGTGAGGTGAGGTGCACAGCCCAGGGACTCACCAGAGGAGCCAAGAGGAGGTGATGATCTGGGGGAAGAGACCCAGATCCAAGGATTTTGAAACTCATATCAAAATCCAAACCAGTTTTGAATGTGTACTGATTTTCTCTTCTGAGGAATGTAAATACTTTATTTGTGGGAATCACCAAATAAAGGTATGCATTTAAATTTATCATTTGGTGCCCACTAGTAATTTTGCCTTAATCTTATTCCATTTTAGGCTTTAAGCATTGTCTTCCTCCTGTGTATGACCTCCAGGGTTCCCCTCATCCCCTACTGATAGGCCTGCTACAGATGGTGGACATGCTGGTGCTATTGCTAGAAGAAACAGTACCTAAAATAGGAAAATAAATTAATAAAACTACATATCTAAGGGCTCTGATTAAAGTTAGTTGTAAGTATGGTAATGGCTGCATTAGATTTCTGTAATACTACAATGGGAATGCCATCAATGCCCGGTGCTTTTTTCTTTGATAAGGCTTTCAGTGCTGCTTTGACTTCTTCTTTCATCACCAATGGTTCCTGATCATAAGGTACAGGTTGAAATAGCTATTGGTCCACTTGATCTTTATGGTATAATGACTCTATATGTTCTTTCCACCCTTTCTTGATCTTCTCAGTATCGTTCAGCATGGATCCTTGAGCATATTTTAGCATTCCAATTCTAGGCTGGAATTTTTTATTTAACTCTCGTAGCTTTAGGATAGTCGATCTTGTTCTTCCTCTTAATAGTTTCTGATTCTATTTCCTTGCATGCTGCACCTTCCTCTGCTGCTTTTGGATCTTGACTCACCTAATCTCCTTTTTCTTTCCCCTTGCTTCATCCCTGCCTACACCTTCTGTGTTTGTCTTGACTAGATTGTAAGCTCTGATGAGCAGGGACTGTCTTGTACATAAGAACATAAGATATGCCATACTGGGTCAGACCAAGGTCCATCAAGCCCAGTATCCTGTTTCCAGCAGTGGCCAATCTAGGTCATACGTACCTAGCAGTTTCCCCAGAAGAGACAGGTTCCACAATGCTTGTACTGGGTCAAGCATTGATATCCTGGGTCCCTTCTTAATAATGGTTTATGGACCTTTCCTCCAGGAACTTGTCCAAACCTTTTTTAAACCCAGCTACACTAACAGCCTTTACTACATCCTCCGGTAACAAATTCCAGAGTTTGATTACACGTTGAGTGAAAAAATATCTTCTTTTATTAGTCTTAAATAGTTTACCTTGTAGCTTCATTGCATGTCCCCTAGTCTTTCTATATTCTGATAACGTAAACAATTGATCTACGTTTACCCGTTCCACTCCGTTCATTAATTTATAGACTTCTATCATATCTCCCCTCAGCCGTCTCTTTTCCAGGTTACAGAAACATAGAAACATGATGACAGAAAAAGACCACATGGCCTATCTAGTCTGTCCTTCCATAACAACTACAACAGTCCACTTTTTACCTTTAGAGATCCTCTGTGTTGGTCTTATGCTTTTTTGAATTCAGTTACTGTCCTCATCTCTACCACCTCCACTGGGAGACTATTCCATGAATCCACTATTCTTTCTGTAAAGAAATATTTCCGCGTATCACTTCTAAATCTATCTCCCTTCACCCTCATCCACTGTCCCCTCGTAGCAGAACTTTCAATTGAAAGAGGCTCTCTCCCTGAACATTTATGCCACGGAGGTATTTAAACATCTCAATCATATCACCTCTATCCCGCCTTTCCTCTAAGGTGTACATATTAAGATCCTTAAGTCTGTCCTCATATGCTTTATAATGAAGCCCACTAATCATTTTAGTAGCCACCCTCTGCACCGACTCCATCCTGTTCAAATCCTTTTGAAGGTGCGGTCTCCAGAATTGCACACCATACTCCAAATGAGGTCGCACCAAAGACTTATACAGAGGCATTATCACCTCCTCTTTTCTGCTAGCCATTCCTCTCCGTATGCACCCAAGCATCCTTCTAGCTTTTGCCGTCGCCTTTTCTACCTGTTTAGCTACTTTAAGATCATCAGACACAACCACGCCTAGGTCCCGCTCTTCTTTAGTGGACAAAAGTACTTCACCTCCTATACTGTATTGCTCCCTTGGATTGCTGCAGCCCAAATACATGACCTTACATTTTTTAACATTAAATCCCAGCTGCCAAATTCTAGACCATTCTTCAAGCTTAGCTAGATCCCTCCTCATGTTATCTACCCCTTCCTGGGTGTCTACTCTATTGCAGATTTTGGTATCATCCGCAAAGAGGCAAACCTTACCCGACAGCCCTTCCGCTATATCACTAACAAAGATGTTAAAAAGAATCGGATCGGGGGCGCTCGTGAGCCCGCAGCGTGATGGCCGCATCTTGTTAGAGCTCCGTCCTCACAGCCCCAAAACCTTTTGCTAACATGCGCTAAAACTTGCAATTTACCCCCCTCTACCTACCCTGGGTCACCGAGAGCAAACGGTCCCCCTCGGAGCCTGATACGGCAGCCTCGCGGGCTCTCTGAGGGTTTGGAGATCGCGGGGTCCATCCTTGGAGCGAGGCCTGCTGAGTGCCGCTGCACGTCGACGGATCCGGGCTTGACTGCTCCCGCGGCTGCTGTCTGGGCCCTGCGCAGGTTGGCGCATCGTCGGAGCGGAGCCCTGCAGGTTCGTGCAGCTATTTTCTGGGCGCCGCGTTGTGGAAAGTGCGGCAGCCCGTTGGTTGGGGGAGATAGCTACTCCCAGCGCTGAGGCCCCTGCGTGTGCCGCTGAATCCTTGCCTGTGAGGCCTGCCGGCGTGGAGACCACGTGGCAACTGCCGGCGTCTGATATTCTCTCCTGCTGCTGCGAATCACCCTGGGGGGGGGGAGGTGTAAGTCTGAGCCTCAACTCTCTGCTCTCTTGAATTTTGGCTTGCATCTGGCAGCTTGGAGTCCTGCTGAAGCCGATGCCCCCCCCCCCCCCGAGTGGATCTTGGGGGACCTGTTAAATGCTTGCTGCCCTGGGAGGGCTGGGGCGGCTTCTATCTACCGCCTCACTGATTATCCAGTGTCCCAAGCCTTGCTGACATTGCTTGCTTCCATCTCCTGACACTGTGTGGTGGTGACTGCGCTGCAGATTTGTGAGGCCTGGACGCCGCTATCTTCTGGGTGTCCCCATTTTTGCTGGCATTTGATCTATTTCTTTCCTACCACTGTGTGACCTTGCTGAGTTTGCGAGATGGCTGCTAAAGCCAAAAACTCTGAAGCTCGGGAGGGGATGCGCTCCTCCCAGCGCTTGCAGAGCAAGTCCGGAGCCCCAAGCAGTCCGCACGAACAACTCCTCCCATCAGGTTCTGATGATCAAACTGTCAGCGAGGAGGACTTGGATCCGCATAAGCAACTCTCCTCGGCTCAACTCAAACAAGAACTCCGTAGGGGCTTTGCGGAATTAGCTAATGAGTTTCGCGTGCTACGGGAGGACCTGCTGAAAGATGTCGCCGAGCTCAGGACCGACGTCAAGGAGCTGGGAGCTCGAGTGGACGACGTGGAGTCCAAGGTGGTAGAACAAGATGGGACTATGATGGATTTACAATGTGCTTTAGACCGGCAGCACGCCCAAGCGATGGAACTGACCTATAAAGTTGATGACATTGAAAACCGTTCCCGCCGCAATAATGTGCGTTTCCGTGGAATCCCAGAGGCGGTAAGGGGCAGAGAAGATCTACCAACTGTACTCAAATTGCTGATAGCGGAACTGCTCTCGACGGAGGACCTGGCTGCACACACCTCTGGTATGGAAATTGAACGAGTTCACCGCGCTTTGGGGAAACCCCCCAATAACCAACCTCGTGATGTCATTGCGAGATTCCTGCGCTATTCTGATGCTGAGCTCCTTATCCGTCGAGGCCGGGAGAAAAAGACGGTTCGATTTCAGGATGCAGCAGTCTCCATCTACCAGGACCTCTCGGCGTTCACCTTGGCGCGGCGGAGAGAGATGAAGCCAGTCTCCACAGTCCTGAACAGCAAGGGGATTCGCTATTCCTGGTCCTTCCCATTTAGGATGAACTTTCTCTTGGGCAACAAAAAGATCTCTGCAAAGGACTATACTGAAGCTTGGCGAGCTCTTCGCCAGGCGGGTCTAGTAGATGACAATGCTCAGCCTCATCCGCCGCCCTCTAAGCCCCAGCACTCCAGGTGGACTCGAGTGGGCAAGTCCACCTGATCTCTTTTTGTGGACTTGAGGAGCTCCTCTTACTTTTTTTTCTTTCGGGAGTCTCACTCTGTGGGTCCCATGATTTTTGGCTACCTGGTGGTGGGAATTAGACTGGGGTCCCTACTTCTTTGGCACATGGGGGGCGGCGGATGATCTGCAAACGTTTACTTGATGTTACTATTTTGATAAAGGGGTATGGTGAGCTTGATGACCCGGGGGAGGTGGGGGAGTAGTGGAGGGTATGTTTTTCTCTGTTTTTCACTGTTTAGGCTGAGTTTATGCTTTGAGGGGTGCTGGGGGGATTGGGGTTTGTGGTCAATTTACCGTGTCCTGTAATTATTTAAACAGGCAGGTGGTATTGATGGGATGGGGGGGGAGATGGGTGGGAGGGGAGGCTCCTTTGCAATATGGAATGGGGGGGTGCGCTTGGGTTGGGGAGGAGGGACTATGGCTCTTGTTCCTGGAAGGTGGAATAGGTGGGTCCGCCTAACTAATTCTCTGGGTTTGATGGGGGGGAGCTATCAGTGGGACCTTCTGGATAGAGGGCGGCAGCGAGGGAGTGGATTGTAATTGCTAATGGTGCGCTTTATCTCTTTGAATGTTAAGGGCCTTAACTCCCCGAGGAAGAGATCCCTGCTGTTTTCAGAATTGCGCACGCTGCAGGGGGACATTGTTTATTTACAGGAGACCCATCTTCAGAATTGTAAGCAGGGCTGGCTAAAGAGGTCCCCGTATACTGAGGTGCGGTGGCCTCAGATGCACAGGGACGGAAGAAGCGGGGAGTGGCCTTATTGTTTCATCAAAGCCTCTCTCTACAGATAGAGGAGATAAAGCAAGATACTCTGGGGCGGTGGCTTTTCTTGAATATTCGTTTAGAGGGGCACTTGCTGACCTTAGCTAATGTTTATGCTCCCAATACCGGTCAGGGGGCCTTTTTTGCACGATTGAAGGCCTTACTGGCGGATTTTGCAAGGGGACCTATTGTTCTGGGGGGGGATTGTAATACGCACCTGGTGCCCCACTTGGATTCCACAAGTCGCGCTGGGGGACAGGTGGGGGGGTCGGCAAGAGCCCTGCAACGTTTGATGCTTGATTTAGGTTTGAGGGATGTCTGGAGGGACACCCATGGGGGGGAAAGAGCCTATACGTACTACTCTCCGGTCCATCAGGTTCACACTCGCATTGACTATTTTCTATTGGATCAGCGCCTGATGGACGGGAGAGTGAAGGCTGGGCATGGAGCACTGACCTGGTCAGACCATGCCCCGTGCTGGCTTGCTCTTCCGGCCGGATTGTACAGTGAGCACCAGCGGCTTTGGCGCCTAGATGTGAGGTTCCTGCGGCGGCAGGGTGCGGTGCAGGACCATGTCCGCTTTATCACGGAATTTTTCGAACTTAACAATTCTGGGGATGTTCCTCTCCCCACGGTGTGGGATGCTTATAAGGCTACGGCTCGGGGTCAACTCATGGCGGAGGCGGCCCGCGCGCGCAAAATGTGGACGCGTGACCACGACCAGTTGGTTGAGGTGGCTGCCCGTCTAGGTTTGAAAACACGCCCGAACTGGTTCGCGACAGGTCCTGCGCCAGTGGCGGACTGCTCGAGCCAACTTGGATGCGTGTTTGCAGAAAGAATTAGATAATAAACGCCGGAAGTTACGGCAAACTTTTTATGAGCATGGGAATAAAACAGGCCGCTTCCTAGCCCTGCGTCTTCGCCAGCAACAATCCGCGAGAGTGGTACGCGAACTGCACGACGCTGGGGGACGGAAGAGGGTTATCTCCCGGGAGATACGTGATCTTTTTGCTGACTTTCTGGAGCAGCTTTATAAGGCGGAGCCCTTTGAGCGGGATCGTGTACGGGGCTATTTGCGGGGGGTTGGTCTGCCGCATCTTTCCGATTCTGACCGGATTCAGCTAGATTCTGAATTAACGGTAGACGAAGTGGAAATCGCAATCCGGCGATTGAAAACTGGTAGTGCACCGGGTAGTGATGGCTTCCCAGCAGAATATTACAAGAAGTTTCGGACACAGTTAGCGCCAACCTTGACTATCTTGTTCAATGAGATCTTGGGAGGGGTCTCTTTACCACCGTCCCAGCGCGAGGCATTGATCGTGATGATACCCAAGCCTGGTAAGCCACTACACGACGCGGCGTCGTACCGCCCCATCTCCCTGTTAAATGTTGATGTTAAAATATTTGCCTCTGTGCTGGCGGCGCGCTTGAATCGGGTCCTTCCGGGCTTGGTTCACCCGGATCAGGTTGGATTCGTGCCGGGGCGCCAGGCTGCAGACAACATTAGGCGTATGTTGCAGGTTATTCACGTAGCCCAACGGGAACCACAACCAGCTCTGCTGGTGGGGATGGACACCGAAAAAGCTTTTGATCGGGTCGACTGGGAATACCTCTGGTGTGTTCTGGAGAAAATGGGCTTTGGCCCTAACTATATCTGTTGGGTTCGGAGTCTCTATCGGATGCCCCAGGCGTGCGTTCGGATCAATGGGGGACACTTGAGACATTTTCTGCTGGAACGGGGCACGCGACAGGGGTGCCCTCTCTCGCCCCTACTTTTGGCACTCGCGATGGAACCCTTGGCTCAGAGTTTTCGAGAACACCTAGGCTTGCGGGGGGTTCATATTGGCCCTGCGGAATATAGGATTGCACTCTTTGCGGATGACATCATACTGTCCCTGGTGGACCCGTCCACTTCCCTTCCAGTTGCGATGCAGCTGTTTGAAAACTATGCTCGGGTATCCGGTTTTAAAATCAATTACACTAAATCGGAGATCTTGAATGTTGGGGTCCCCGGGGCGGTTTGTGCGGAGCTTCAAGCGGCTTATCCTCTTCGCTGGGTGTCCGGAGCCTCACGTTATTTAGGGGTGCATCTGACTGTGGAACGTGCAGATCTTTTTAAGGCCAACTATGAACCCTTGCTTCGCCAGATTCGGCGGGACCTAGAAGTTTCGAATGGCCTGCTCCTGTCCTGGTTCGGGCGTATAGCCGTAGTCAAGATGGTGGTTGTTCCCCGCTTTCTTTACTTTTTTCAGGTTCTGCCGCTTCACATCACGCGGGCCACTTTGGCGACCTGGCAGCAGTTGCTTATGAAATTCATCTGGCATTATCGTCGCCCGCGCTTGGCGCGACAGGTTCTCTATGCCTGTACGCGCTCTGGGGGTATGGGTATGCCCAATTTATATTGGTACTATGCGGCAGCGCAGTGTCGGGCGGGAGTGGAGTGGATGATTGCTGATAGCACTAAGCGGTGGGTACAATTGGAAATGAACTTGACGGGGGGAGCCGGCTTGGGAGACAGGTTGTGGCTTGGTCCAAAACTCTGCTGTGGTAAGCGCACTAGCAATCCCTATATTCTTCATACTCTCCGTTGTTGGGACCAGCACTTTCGATCTCGAGATATGGACTTAACCCCCTTAGCTCCTATAGTAGACAATGCCTCTTTTCCGCCGGGGTTAAGTGATACAGTCTTCCGGCAGTGGGGACATCACGGCCTTAGTCGGGTCGGACAACTTTTTGATGATGTTCAATTACGACCTTTTCGTGCGCTACAAGATGAATTTGACATTCCGGCCAGGCAACACTATCAATATATGCAGGTGACACACTGGGTTCGATCCAGGCTTGTTCGGCCCCAGGTTGCTCGGGCCCTGACAGATCTGGAACGTTACTGTGAGGGGTGCACTACCACTAAGGGACTTGTGGCAACCCTGTATGCCCACTTGCAGGGATCACAATCGTGTTCTACTAGACATAGGGAACTTTGGAATTCCGAATTGAACCTCTCTTATACTGAGCAGCAGTGGGAAACGGCGGAAACTCACTTGTGGAAGAGTGCGGTTGCGGTTAATGCCCGTGAAACCAATTATAAATTATTGTACCGTTGGTACATGACTCCGACGCGGATTGCGCGCATATATCCTGGGGCGGTGGACCTCTGCTGGCGTAACTGAGGGCAACGGGGTACCCTAGGGCACATTTGGTGGTACTGTCCCCGCATTCGCGCCTTTTGGAGGGGTATACAATTCCGTATGCAATTGCTTCTGGGAATGAGTGTCCCTTGGGATCCAGGGATTTTCTTGTTTGGGGCCTTGGTGCCGGGTGCACGGGCCCTGCAGCTTGCTCTACTTCGCCATGGCCTGAATGCAGCTAGGCTTTCCCTTGCCGCAGCTTGGAAGCGCGCCTTGGCCCCCTCCTTTCAGGCATGGCTGGATCGGATGTGGGATATCTATACCATGGAACGAGGGGTGGCGGTCAGTAGGATGCGTTTGGCGCGCTTTGAGTTGGTGTGGGCACCCTTCGTCTCTCGTTACGGTATATGATGATGCCAGATAAGAGGGGGGGACTATGCAAACTTTAAAGGGAGCTCGCCCCCTGAGTATGTCTTTTGCTTACCACCTTTCCGTGTTTGAACGCTAGCAGCCATAGTTGGGGGGAATGGGAGGTTGGGCGGGAGGGGGGACCTGGGCTAGGGAGGGTGTGGGGGGGGGAGAATGGGAGGCTGAGGGGTTACTGTTCCCTGTTTCCTTATTCTAAAACTGCAAAAATGAAGGCATATTGTTGAATGTTGTTGTGATCTGTAATTATGTTATTTGCATCGCATCTTCTTTGAAGATCTTGGTGGTTTATGATTCTATGTATTTTTTGAAAGCCTTTCAATAAAAAAAAAAAAAAAAAAAAAAGAATCGGACCAAGGACAGATCCCTGGGGCACACCACTGGTAACATCCTTCTCCTCAGAGTGAGCTCCATTTACTTGTACTCTTTGTCGCCTCCCACCCAACCAATTTCTAACCCAAGCAGTAACTTTAGGGTCCATCCCTAGGGTGCTCAGTTTGTTTATAAGTCGCCTGTGAGGAACAGTGTCAAAGGCTTTACTGAAATCTAAATACACCACATCTAGAGCTCTCCCTCGGTCCAACTCCCTGGTCACCCAGTCAAAGAAATCAATCAGATTTGTCTGACAAGACCTGCCTCTGGTGAATCCATGCTGCCTTGGATCCTGTAATCCGCTGGACTTCAGAAACCTCACTATTTTCTCTTTCAGTAGCGTTTCCAATAATTTACTCACCACCGAAGTTAAACTAACCGGCCTGTAGTTTTCAACCACATCCTTACTTCCGCTTTTGTGTAAAGGCACCACATGAGCCTCTTTCCAGTCCTTTGGCACCACTCCTGACTCCAACGAGGCATTGAAAAGGTCAGTCAGTGTAGCTGCTAGAACGTCCCCGAGTTCCCTCAGTATTCTAGGGTGTATCCCATCCGGTCCCATCGCTTTGTCTACTTTAAGTTGAGCTAGTTTCTCACGAACACAGTCTTCTGAAAATTGTTCAAGATGTCCCTCGCTTCTGTTCTTATTTGTGGGTGTTTTTCTGAGGTCCTGCTCCTGGTTCTTCATCTGTGAACACAGAACAAAAATATTTGTTAAGCAATTCCGCTTTATCCTTATCAGCTTCTACATATTCCCCCCCCTGCACCCTTGAGTCTGACAATACCACTTTTGCCCTTCCTCTTCTCACTAATATATCTGAAAAATGTCTTATCCCCCCATTTTATTGCATTGGCTATTTCCTCCTCCTTTTGAATCGTTGCCTTCTTGACTACCTTGCTAGCTTCTCTAAGTTTTTCCAAATACAGATGCCTGTCTTCCTCTCTCTGTGATCTCTTGTATTTCATGAAGGCCTCCCTCTTTTTCTTCACTTTTTCAGCTACTTCCTTCGAAAACCATAGCGGTCTCCTTTTCCTTTTGCCTTTATTTACCATTTTAACAAAAAGGTTGGTTGCCCTTAAAATATCCCCTTTCAGTTTTGAGCACTGTTTTTCTACATCCCCCAGCTGTTCCCATCCTACTAACGACTCCCTGAGGTATTGGCCCATCTTCGCAAAGTTAGTCTTCCTAAAGTCTAAGATCCTCACCTTGGAATGGATTCTAACAGCCCTAGTCCTAATACTGAACCACACCATCTGGTGATCACTGGATGCAAAATGATCTCCCACTACAACATCAGAAACACTTTCACCATTGGTAAGCACCAAGTCCAGTATGGCCCCTTCACGTGTGGGGTCTGTTACCAATTGCCTGAGTAGTTCTCCCTGTAGAGAATCCAGGATCTCCTTAATTCTAGATGATACTGCAGCAGGAATGTGCCAATCAACATCTGGCATATTGAAATCTCCTATCAGTAGCACTTCCCCTTTCCTAGCAATGCTGCGTATGTCTTCAATTAACTCTCTGTCCACCTCTTCCTCTTGTGAGGGAGGTCTCTATATCACACCAATGTAAATAGATTTCTCTTTCCCTCTTTCTAGTTTAACCCACAATGTCTCCTCTCTCCCTTTTAAGCTCTGTAATTCCAAAGCTTTAATAGTAGTTTTTACATATAGTGCCACTCCTCCTCCCCTTCTTCCTACCCTGTCCTTTCTGAAAGAGTCCTAACCTTTTTAGCCTTTCTTCATAGGAGTATCCTTCCATCCACTTTACCATTTTGGTGGCTCTTCTCTGAACCTTTTCTAATACCGCTATATCCTTTCTAAGATACGGCAACCAGAACTGCACACAATATTCAAGGTGCGGTCTCACCATGGAATGATATAGAGGCATTATAATATCTTTTGTTTTATTTTCCATTCCTTTCCTTATGATACCTAGCATTCTGTTTGCTCTCTTGGCTGCCGCTGCACACTGGGTGGAGGGTTTTAACATGTTATCCACAATGACGCCTAATCTTTTTCCAGGGTGGTGGTTCCTAATGTGGAACCTTGCATCGTGTAACCATAGTTTGGGTTGTTCTTCCCTAGGTGCATAACTTTGCACTTGTCCACATTAAATTTCATCTGCCATTTTGATGCCCAGTCTTCCAATTTATCAAGATCCTCTTGCAATTTTCCACAATCCTCTTGGATTTTAACAACTTTAAATAGTTTTGTGTCATCTACAAATTTGATAACCTCACTCGTTCCACTTTCCAGGTCATTTATGAATATGTCAAAAAGCAGCGGACCCAGCACAGATCCCTGGGGTACACCACTATTCACCATTCTCCATTGGGAAAATTGGCCATTTAACCCTACCCTCTGCTTTCTATCTTTTAACCAGTTCCTGATCCACAGTAGTACACTGCCTCCTATCCCATGACTCTTTAGTTTTGCCAAAGGTTTCTGATGAGGGACCTTGTCAGTCTTTCTGAAAGTCCAGATACACTATATGAACCGACTCACCTTTGTCCACCAGTTTTATTCACACCTTCAAAAAAACATAACAGATTAGTAAGACAAGATCTTCCTTGTCTAAAGCCATGTTGGCTGTTTCCCATTAGGCCATGACTATCTACATGCTGAGTAATTGTATTCTTTATGATGGTTTCTACCATTTTTCCCGGTACTGACGTCAGGCTCACCGGGCTGTAGTTTCCTGGATCACCCCTGGAACCCTTTTTAAAAATTGGTGTTACATTGGCGATCCTCCAATCTTCAGGTATTAGAGATGATTTTAATGATAGTTCACAGATTACTAATAGCAGGTCTGCAATCTCATATTTCAGTTCTTTCAACACCCTTGGATGTATACCATCCAGCCCAGGTGATTTTGCTACTCTTCAGTTTATCTAATAGTTGTAATACATCTTCCCGATGTATCGATATTTCCTTCAATTCTTCCGTACCTTAAATACCACTTCAGTCATGGGTAACATGTCTGTGCAGCGCTGCGTACGACTTGTAGTGCTATATAAATGCTCAGTAGTAAATAAACCTATATAAACTATTGTCATTAAGGCCTAAACTTCACTGCAGACAGAGTAAAACAAGAGTGCTCCAGTAAAGTCCATTCTGTGAGATGAAGTAGTTTCATAAATGAACCTTCATTGTATTATCCAATATCATTGGCTACATTGTCAGAGAAGCTTTTCTTATCTTTTGACTGCAAAAACAAATTTGAAAATTAAGTCCCCTGTTAATGGATACACTTTATTTTTATTTGCTGAATTCTAATAACACACTTTTGCTTAGAAATGATGGTAGAATTCAGTTAAGATAGGATAAAACTTTCATTTTAATAGTATGTTTTGAAGGAGGCCAAGAACATTTAGCAGAATTTGATTCAGCAACCTGGGTGGAGTACTTCCTGCAATGTAGTCTAGAGCAGGATGAGGTAATTTCTTCTCACTGTAAACACTGCTTTGTAGTTTAAATTGGTGATAGTCCTGCAGTGGGGTTAAAAGTGAAGTTGTTCAGGAAAGTTTTTAGAAATTCCTAGATTAGATTTCCTAGGCGTAACATTTTTATTGGCAAAAAATGTTTTGTGTTTGTTTTTTTGTTAGAATCCTTCTTGTAATCTGATTTTAGGGGAAAGATTGAGGATTGAATTTGCTGTTTATTTCCTTTACCTTTGAGCTTCCATCTCAATCAGAATATTTGCAGCTACTTGTGCATTTTACCCCAGTTTTATTCCTTTACCATATTATTTTTCCAGCAACCCTTCAACTTTTATTTATGATGAGATCTAACAATAGACAGAGAAGATCTACTTGTGAGAATATATCATCTCCAGGAACAAGCAGGAATTGTAGTCTTCACATATGGGTGACGTCTATACTAACGGAGCCCGCGTGGTAATGCTTCCCAGCGTCCAATAGGAAAACCTTTGGGAGCATCCCACTGTGCCTGCATTGCTGCCTTCCCGCCTTTGTGACGCTCCCTCTTTGATTCTTCGTTTTCTGCAGAACCAGTAGGAAACAAATCCCCTCACCGCAGAAAATGTCTTTATTCTTCTTTTTTATTATTTTGTGGTTGCGTCTGCCTTCCCATCATCGATGCTGGAACAGATATCTTCTATTCTATTCTTTTTTTTTATTTTTTTATTTTTGAGAAATTTATACATACATATCAAGAAAACATCTTGATTCAGTAATTGGGTGTATACCATGCAACCAATATAAAACGATATAAGCAAATAACACAGGAAACAATCCTATAGGTCCATCCCACTCTAGCCCTCAAATAGAAGGGGATACAATGATTAGAAAGAATACATAACCAATATTTTTTATTATTATTATTATTTTATTTATTAACATTCTCTTATATACCACGCTATTCTGCATCAGTGCGGTTTACATTGAACAAACTGAAATTACATTGAACAGGGCATTATAACTTGGAAATAACTATTTTACAGGGAACATGGGCTATGGAGGGTTAAGTGGCTTGCCCAAGACCACAAGGAGCACCTGTGGGACTAGAAACCCCAGTCCTTCCGGCCCAAGGTTGCTGTCCTCTAGTGGGATTTGAACCCCCGACCTTCCGGCCTGAAGTACCTTGCCCCAACCACTAGGCCACTCCTCCACTCCAATATTGAAGGAAATTCAGGTTAGCTAATCAGTGGTAAAAATATATGCTCAAACTGGAATGGCCAAAGGAACATAACCCCCTTCAGAGAGTCGAGCATTGATGAAAGACAACAATTGGGAGGGCTAATAAAATATATAAGAATTAGCTTGGTACTTGATCAAGCATTTACAAGGAAATTTCAGAAAAAAAAAGCCTCCCAATTGTTGAATCCCCGGATATAAAAGTAGGAAGTCGCGACGTCTCTTCTGGGTCTCCCTAGACAAATCAGGAAACATTCGGACAGTCAGACCCTTAAACAACATATGACGTTTTTTAAAAAATAGCTTCATAAGCCACTGTTTATCTGTTGTTAATGCTAAAGTAACCAATAAAGTAGAAGATGCAACCTGCTCTTCTTGTGAAGATTCCAAAATATCAGTAACATTCAAGACATCCCCAGTAGATAATCCTCTAACTACTCCCTGCCCCTCCACTCTTTTCCCAATTGGCAAATACATTTTTACTACCAGGGGATGGGATTCAGGAGGAATACCTAAAATCTCAATCATATAATTCTGAAACATATCCCTTGCAGATATCAAAGACATTTTAGGAAAATTAACCAAACGAATATTTGTCATGCGAACTGCATTTTCCAACATTTCCAACTTTGACTGAGTGGATAAAGAAACTTTTTTAAGCAATTCTACTTCAGTTTCAGCGTTCACGACTTTAACCTGATTTTGAGAAACTTCAGACTGTAAAGCTGTTGTTTTAACCACAGCATCTTTAAGATCTTCTGTATTAAGAGAAACCTGTGCAGCCAACGAAGTCATCCGCAGAACCAACTCCTCTCGAAGTTGCATGATCGCTGCCCAAAGCGCCTCCAGTGTTACCACCTCCGGGAGAGCCATAGAAACTGAAGTGACCACCTCCGATACAGAAACAGGCACCAACGCTTCGGCCCTCGATGAACCGGGAGCTGAAGGGCTAGGGGTCAACCCAAGACCACCCTCTGCCATCTCCATCAGAATCTCTGCCCTCTGCTTCTGACTCTTGGGAGCTCCAGAATTTAGGCCACTCTCCATGCCCAAGCTCTGCCTGTCGGCGGAGTCCGATGACTCAACGCACACTAGCCGACTTCCCGGAACGCCGTTGTTCTGACGGGGCACCTTCAGGGCCCGAATAGAGCTTGGAGAGGTGAGATCAACACCCGAAGCGGAGGACGAGGACACCTCCTCCAACCTCCGCACAGCCGGGCTATCCTCCCCTTCAGCCCGATTCTATTCTTTCTGACCAAAAAAAGAACTTAAATTCTTTCATGCGCATCAGATTTTTTGGTTTTTGTCCTTAGTGACTAGCGCCATTTTTCTATTTTTCACTGGCAGCCCTGTCTTTTGACCTCGCAGGGGCCCTTTTTCCCCCGATGGCTGCCAGCGGGTTTAAGAAGTGTGATCGGTTTAAGAAACTTATGTGTCTCACTGACACACATGACTGCTGCCTCCGCTGCCTCGGACCCGATCATGACCCGATGATCTGTTACCCATGTGGGAAAATGTCTTCGAAGGCGTTGAGTCGGCAGCACCAAAAGGAAAGAATCTTCTCTGACTTTGTGTCTGGACGGGCCCGGACTTCGTCAGAGGCCTCGACGTCTCGGGACTCCGGCCCCGAGCATTGCCGAGGCTCCTCTGAGAGGGGGTCTCCCTCGTGGGAGCATCGCAGGAAGAAGAAACCCGCGAGGGCGTCGTCGGTGGATGCACTTGGCTCCTTGAGGGCCAAGTCGCATAGCCCCGAGCACCGTCCCGGTTCTTCGGAGTCGGAGAGGCCTCTCAAACAGCCTCGTGTGGAGATGGAGTCCCCGGGTCACGTGAGTACTGTAGTCCTCGTGGACTCTCCTCCGGGGGAGCCGACATCGGGCCCGACGCTGTCGGGGCCCAAGTTGGGGGCTGCTGAGTCTCCTGAGCTCGGACTCAGGTTGACAGTCTTGGAGTGCAGCTTGGCTGCCTTCATGGAACAGCTCTATCCTCGGCCAAGGTCTCCCTCGGCCTCCCGTTCGGGACCGAGGTCGTCGACGCCGGTACCGTCGGGGCGGATGGCATCGGTGCCTGCCCGACCGGAGCCACTTGATTCCACCTCCGAGGGGTCCGGCTGGGAAACGGAGGACGAGGAGTCACTGGACAACTTTCGGACTCGGTATGTCCCATTGGACTCACCGGAGTCCGAGCTTCGGAGAAGGTCCCCCCCCAGAGGATACCCGGTTCTCGGACTTCGTGTGGGATATGGCCAAGGCCTTGGCATTCCCTGCGGATCCCGAGGAGGAGCCTCGAGCCGAGGAGCTCGAGGCCCTGCAGTATGACTCTCCTCCCAAAGAGGCCTTTACTGTACCGGTTCCTCCGATGCTGGAATGGTTTCTCTTCTGCATGTGGAAGGCGCCGGCCTCGACGCCGGTTTTGAGCAAGTGGGTCGATTCCATCTATCAAGTCTGCAAGAGCCCCGGGTTCCAAAAGGCACAACTACCACACCACTCCATGGTTGTGGAATTGGCCATGCATCGTCTGAAGAGTCAGAAGATGCACTCCTCGGTGCCTCCCGACCGGGAGGCCCGGAACCTGGATGCCCTCAGCAAGAAGTGCTTCCAGGGCTCTATGCTTGCTTTGCCGTGTTCAGACCTACAAGCTGTACATGGGCATGTACCTTCGGGACCTGGCAAAGGAGATTGCCGGGTTCTCTTCTGGCCTCTCCGAGGAACCTTTGCAGAGGTTCACGGCCCTGTCATCGGGTATTCGAGAGTGCTCGAAGTTTATCTCTCAAGCAGCCTATGATGGCTTCGAGGCTTCGGCCCGGGTAGCCGCGGCTGGCATCGGTGCACGCCGTCAGGTCTGGCTACAGTCATCGGACCTCGAGCCATGGGTGCAGGACAAGTTGGTCGATGTCCCCTGCCGAGGTGAGAACCTCTTTGGCAAGCCCATGGCTGAAAAGGCTGCAGAACTCGAAACCGAGACCCGGACAAGGCTGTCCCGGAAAACCTCTGCCCCTCCTTAGAAGAAGGGCTCGGGGAAAAAGTCCTTTTACCCAAGGAAGTCATCTGCCTATAAAACATACCCTCATTTTCAGGCCTCTGTAGCTCCCCAACAGGGTCAGCAGGGCCAGGGACATGGGCCCCATAGGCAGAAAACCCCCAAGCCACCAGCTCTGGCTCCTGCACAGCAGGGAGCGGAGTTTTGACTCCAGTGGCATAGCCTCTCCTCCTCAGCTGGCCCCTAACAGCACAGGAGGCCAGCTGGCCCTGTATGCCCACGGGTGGCCAGCCGTAACAAAGGATACCTGGGTACTAAGCATAGTCCAAAAGGGCTATCTCCTCCACTTCCACCAGGTACCCCCCTCCTACTTTCCAGGGGAGCCTCCAAGACTTCCTCTGCACAGGGACCTACTCCTGCAGGAGTTGGCAAGTCTTGTAAAGAAACAGGCAGTGGAACTGGTGCCCCACCACCTGAGGGGTCAAGGTTTCTATTCCAGGTACTTTCTAGTATCAAAAAGAACAGGAAGCCTCAGACTCATCCTAGATTTGTGGAATCTCAACAAGTTCCTGGAGAGGGAAAAGTTCAAGATGCTTACCCTTGGAATCCTGCTGCCCTACCTCCAGCAGGGTGATTGGCTATGCTCCTTAGACCTAAAGGATGCTTATACTCACATCCTTATTCATCCAGACCACAGACAATATCTCAGATTTGTAGTGGGAGGGCATCATTATCAGTACAGGGTACTGCCTTTTGGCCTAACCTCCGCCCCCAGGGTATTCACCAGGTGCCTAGCGGTGGTGGCAGCCTACCTCAGGGTGCAAGGCCTCTTTGTCTTTCCATACCTGGATGACTGGCTCATCAGAGGCCAGTCTCTACAGGAGGCCAATCAAGCCACCCTTCGCACTGTCGCTCTACTTCAGCATCTGGGGTTTGTTATAAACTTTGTAAAGTCCACTTTGCGCCATTCGCAGAACATGGAGTTCATAGGGGCAAGACTGGACACCCTTCAGGCAAAAGCCTTCTTACCCGTGGGCAGGGCCCACAGGTTGATGGATCTGGCCAGACAGTTTCACAGCAATTCTCTGGTCTCCGCCAGACAATTCCTCAGGCTCTTAGGCCACATGGCTTCCACAGTCCATGTAACTCCAAATGCCCGCCTACACATGAGGCCGGCTCAGTGTGGCCTCAGAACTCAGTGGCACCAAGCCACGGGAAACCTGAAGGACAGAGTGAGGATGTCCAAGCTCCTAGAGTCTTCTCTACAATGGTGGCTTCATCTTCCGAATCTGGTGCAAGGGACACTCTCAGGTGTTGACAACCGATGCTTCTCTTCAAGGTTGGGGTGCACATTGCCAGGGTGCATGTACTCAAGGCCTGTGGTCTCCTTGGGAGGCCGCACAGCAAATCAACCTCTTGGAACTGAGAGCTATCCGCTTAGCCCTGAGGACTTTCTCTCATGTCATCTCTCACCAATCCGTCTTAGTTCAGACAGACAACCAAGTTGCTATGTTCTATGTGAACAAACAGGGGGGCACGGGGTCCCGACTTCTATGTCAGGAAGCGCAGAGACTGTGCTCCTGGGCAGTCAATCATGGCATACTTCTCAAAGCAGTCTATCTCCCTGAACAGGAGAATTACCTGGCAGACAGATTGAGCAGGATCCTGCAGCCACACGAATGGCAGATGAATCCACTGGTGGTTCAACAGATCTTCCTAAGAGGGGGTCTTCCAACCATAGATCTCTTTGCCAGTCCTCTGAACCATCAGCTGCCCAGGTTCTGCTCCAGACAACCGCATCCTCTCAGATTGGCAGCGGATGCGTTTCTCATTCCGTGGTCTTCAGGCCTCCTATATGCCTTTCCTCCCACGCCTCTAGTGCCCCAGACACTGTTCAAAGTGCTCCGGGACAGAGCCTCAGTACTTCTGGTGGCCCCCAGATGGCCCAGGTAACCGTGGTTCCCACTTCTTTTGCAACTAGCGGTGGACATTCCTCTTCCTCTGGGGATGCAACCAGATCTCCTGTCCCAGGAGCAGGGATCTCTCTTGCACCCCAACCTCCAGTCCCTCAATCTGATGGCCTGGCTGCTGAAAGGATAGTTCTAGCACCCTTACTGCTACCTCGGGAAGTGGAGGACGTGGTCTTGGCCTCTAGGAGGCAGTCCACCCTGAAATCTTATGCCCTCAAGATTATTTTCTCACATGCTGAGGCTCTAGAGGGAGCTCATATTTTCAGCTTTGGGTCTCCGGTAGCCTTAAGCTGGGGAGTCCCATATGTGAGGACTGACTTCCTGCTTGTTCCTGGAGAAAGAGTAGTTACTCACCTGTAACAGGTGTTCTCCAGGAGCAGCAGGAATCAATCCTCACAACCCTCCCTCCTCCCCTTGGAGTTGCAGTCATATGATTCATTTTGTTTTTTGCTGTCTTTTTAGCTATGTCATCAGACTGAACAAGATGGCACCCTTGGGCGGGAAGGGGACCGCGCATGCTCGATGCATTCCCAAAGGCTTTCTTTGAAAGCTGGGGAAATGCTCCGCATGGGGGCTCCGTCGGCGCCGACGTCACCCATATGTGAGGACTGATTCCTGGTGCTCCTGGAGAACACCTGTTACAGGTGAGTAACTACTCTGTATTGTAAGCGAGAGGCATCTTGAAAATTTTCAGAAGACTGTGCTCGTGAGAAACTAGTTAAACCTAAAGTAGACAAAGCAATGGGACCGGATGAGATACACCCTAGAATACTGAGGGAACTTGGGGACATTCTAGCAGCTCCACTGACTGACATTTTCAATGCCTCGTTGTTCTGGAGTGGTGCCAAAGGACTGGAGAGAGGCTCATGTGGTACCTTTACACAAAAGTGGAAGTAAGGATGTGGTTGAAAACTACAGGCCGGTTAGTTTAACTTCGGTGGTGAGTAAATTATTGGAAACGCTGCAGAAAGAGAAAATAGTGAGGTTTCTGAAGTCTAGCAAGTTACAGGATCCGAGGCAGCATGGATTTACCAGAGGCAGGTCTTGTCAGACAAATCTGATTGATTTCTTTGACTGGGTGACCAGGGAGTTGGACCGAGGGAGAACCCTAGATGTGTATTTAGATTTCAGTAAAGCCTTTTATACCGTTCCTCACAGGCAACATTTAGAGCACCCTAGGGATGGACCCTAAAGTGTTACTGTTTGGGTTAGAAATTGGTTTAGTGGGAGGTGACAGAGTACAGGTAAATGGAGCTCACTCTGAGGAGAAGGAAGTTAGCAGTGGTGTGTCCCAGGGATCTGTCCTTAATCCGATTCTTTTTAACATCTTTGTTAGTGATATAGCGGAAGGGCTGTCGGGTAAGGTTTGCCTCTTTGCGGATGATACCAAAATCTGCAATAGAGTAGATACCCAGGAAGGTGTAGATAACATGAGGAGGGATCTAGCTAAGCTTGAAGAATGGTCTAGAATTTGGTAGCTGGGATTTAATGTTAAAAAATGCAAGGTCATGCATTTGGGCTGCAGCAATCCAAGGGAGCAATATAGTATAGGGAGTGAAGTACTTTTGTCCACTAAACAAGAGCAGGACCTAGGCGTGGTTGTGTCTGATGATCTTAAAGTATCTTAACAGGTAGAAAAGGCAACAGCAAATGCTAGAAGGATGCTTGCGTGCATACGGAGAGGAATGGCTAGCAGAAAAAAGGTGATAGTGCCTCTGTATAAGTCTTTTGTACGACCTTATTTGGAGTATTATGTGCAATTGTGGAGACCGCACCTTCAAAAGGATATAAACAGGATGGAGTCAGTACAGATTGTGGCTACTAAAATGGTTAGTGAATACCAAAGTGGCATAAATGCACGAGGGAGAGCCTCTTTCGATTGAAAACAAGTTCTGCTATGAGGAGACAAGGGATGAGGGTGAAAGGGGATAGATTCAGGAGTGATATGCGGAAATATTTACGGAAAGAGTGTTGGATCCGTGGAATAGTCTCCCAGTGGAGGTGGTAGAGATGAGGGCAGTATCTAACAGAGGATCTCTAAAGGAAAAAAGGGGACTGTTGTAGTTTTTGATATGGAAGGACAGACTAGATGGGCCATGTGGTCTTTTTCTGTCATTTTTCTATGTTTCTTTACCCAGGCATCGGCAAGCTCTATGGATCAGCATATGTTGGCCATTGAGCAGAGTCTAGAGCTCTGTTAGCGGTGTCAGTACCGGTCAGGACATTACCGGCGATCTCCTGGAACAAGCAGGAATGAGTCTTCACATATGGGTACGTCGGTACCGATGGAGCCTGTGCGGGAACGCTCCCCAGCGTCCAATCAGAAAGCTTTTGGGAGCATCCCTCAGCGCCTGCGTGCTGCCTTCCCACCTTTCCAACTGTCTCTCCTCAGTTTTCGTTTTTCCGCGGAGCCGGCAGGACGTCCTCCTGTCACCGCAGAAAATGTTTTCTTTAATTCTTTAATTCTTGTTTTCTTGTGGTCGCGGCTGTCTCCTAGACTCCACCGGTATCGCCGGTGTTTTTTTCTTTTCTTTTTATTTAATCCAGGGAATTTTTTTCCCTCAGTTTCAGTTTTAAACTTTTGGGCCTTCAGGCCTCTCCATTATGGAGCCGTCTCCTTCTTTTCCTAAGAAGTGCCTTAACTGTGGCAGTGCAGTATTGTTTTTAGACTCCAAGTCCTGGTGTCTAAACTGTTTGGGTCCTGACCATCCGGAGCCATTAGGCTACAATATTATGAGAAGAGATTTCCCTTTTCGAGTTTTCCTCGATACCGAGTTCCCTTCCAAGGGCAGGGCACCGACCATTTCTCCTTCTCTACAGGATCAGGTAACCCACAAACAGTCTGTTAAGACTAGCCAATCCTTGAGTGGTAGGTCTCATGCACAGCATGATGATGGCTCCGGCCTTGCCCTCAAGGATCCATTGGCTTCAAAACCCCAGCGGGAGTCTTCGGTCTCCAAAGCCTTTCAGGGGTTTCAGGTTGTTCCTGAGGCTCACCCTTCACAGAACATACCTGAACCATGCTCGGTGGTGGCATCCGCTTCGAGCGGTACCGATACCCCGGCATCGGCACTGGTGTTGAGCGATCCACTCTTCACCAGGGATCGTCATCTGGTTTTCTCGGTACCTTCGGGACCGGTCGATACATCCCAGATTGACTTTCCAGGATCGGTATCACCGCCGATACTACCACAGACGTCGGTACCTTCTAGACATGCATCGATAGACTCGCTTCCTTCGATGCCGAGTCTGGAATTGATTTCCAGTCTGGAAGACTGGGTACCGACACGTCTCGGATCCGATGCTTACCGGTTCCGGATGCTCGGTACCGAGGGTAATTACCAGAGGCCTTCGGTTTCCTCGGTACCACTTGAGCAGCCTCCGATGACTGCTTCGATGTCCGTATCGTCTTCGATTCCGGCACAGCTACCGGTATCGGTATCGGTGCCGATACCTACAGTAGCATCGGGGTCAGCTCCTTCCATGCTTCTTTCACCAGGGTCGCTCCTTTCTATACCTAGTTTGGAGTCGATACCTGGCATGGACGATGCAGTACTGACTGTCTCACGTCATGACCTCCAGTACCAGCATCCATCCCTTAGGGATCCTTTTCTGCACCGGGCGAGATCTTCTATTCCTACATTCTCAAGTGCCTACTCCGGTGCCCAGGCTAGTTCTTCAGATCTAGCCTGTCCAGGGATGGTTCCTGTTGGAGATCCTTCTTTTCAGAATTTTCTCCTGGACATAGCAACATCCCTTGCTATTCCTACCCCTGACTATGATCCTGCTCAAGGCTCTCTTTGTTCTGGAGAAAAGGAAAATATAATGCTTCCTTTACATCATTCCTTACAGGATCTTCTTCTAAGAATGTGGGAAGCACCTTTAAGGGTTTCCTCACCTTCTAGAGCAACTGATCTTCTATATCAGGTGCCCCCCTCTCCAGGGTTTCAAAAGACTGAACTTCCACATCATTCCATTGTAGTGGAATCAGCAATGAGGAAGGTAAAAAGCAAGAAGAAGCATTCTTCTTACCCACCAGGTCGTGAATCTAGAACACTAGATGCCTTTGGACGTCAAACCTTCCAAACATCTATGCTGGCAACAAGGATTCTCATATATTTTTTATATGAGTCTATCCCTTCAGGAGATCACAAAGAAATTATCTCTTTTAACTCCTTTTCTATCAGAGCCCAAGGCTGCAGACTATTCCTTACTTCTTAGTCATAGCCAAAATATCTCTTGGTTTCTTTCTCGTGCTTCCCTAGACTCTTTTGAGACTGTTAGCAGAACCTCTGCTATAGCCATAGGGGCACAACGTAGAGCCTGGCTCCAAGCTTCAGACTTGAACAAATGGGCACAACAAAGACTGGGTAATACTCCTTGCAGTGGAGAAAATCTCTTCAATAAGGAGTCTTTACATCAGGTTGCTCAGTGCTCCACTGACTTCCCTGTTTCTGAAGGCTATCCTAAGCCTTCTCCTTCCCCAGTAGGTAGGAAATGCCCTACCAAACCTTCTTTCCCTAGGAGAAAGAGGTTTTATTCTTCTCCTGCCCATCATTCAGATGTTCCCAAGCAAGGGAAGCCTCGCCCTGGTCTGAAGAATCCAAACTCTAGACAGGCTGAATAAACGCAGCAACCATGGGGTTCTGATTAATCTCTTTATAACCTACAGTTAACTTCTTTCATCAGAAGTTTTTCACTGTTTTTTCATTCAAAACTCTACACAGGGATTCCTATTCCCAGGACATCCATTTGCTCTTCGGTATGCTGAGCTGTCAGGCTATTCATGTCTATGGGTCACAGGTTTTTCCTCCTCTTCCTGACAAGAAGAGAGGTTTAACAACTATCACATGATAGTTTTTCTGTACCAACATGAAGTTTTTCCTTCCATGGACTTACCATATGGTAAGTCCTTCTTCAGCTCTTGTATCTCTACCCTCTCCTCCAGGGCTTTCCCCTGTAAGAGTGGTACCATACCACTGAAAGACTTCTTGTCTGTCTTTCCACTGTGGAGTTTTTTCTCTGGAGTGAACTCCCTTCTTTTTTCTGGGCAGCTCATCAGACAGGGACAGGTTTCTCCCCTTCTTCTCTCTGTTTGACACAGAAAGATTCTCTCTGCTGTCCTATTCAGTAGCTGCCCATGCAGGAGTTCCAGTGATTTGACTACTGGTACTTTTCCACAAGTTCCAGTCTTGTCTTCCACCACTTTACGGTCTAGCCTTAGTAGTGATTCCAAGACAGTATTTACATCTTTCTTGGATAATCCTTATCACTGCAGGCTTCTAACACTATCTTCTATCCTTGCCATCTCCAATCCTTTGGATTTGGCAGCATAGTTGACTTGGCTGCTGGGATTTGCCAACATCAAATTCTATCTCCCAATTCTCCTGCATAATGCTCTCTGCAATCCTACAGAGAAGCTTTCCACTATGGGCCCTTGCTAGAGAGCATGGAGTTTTTTCTCTAATGACTATCCATCATGGTTGGAAAAGGCTTCCTCGGTCATCCCCCATGACTGTGAGGGTTCTTCACACCCTACTATCCCCTTTTCAAACAAAGGATATAAGCCTTCTCCATGTGTCAGTCTAAAGAGTTATCCAGCTCCTACAAGGAATATGCTCTTTTTTCCTTGCAGCTTGTCCTCATGGTATCCTAATCCTTCATGGACAGCACATAATAAACTAGAAAACGCCTGATACCCCTTTTGTCCCTCAAATGGGTCAACCTGGGATCTCAACCTATGCGTTTCTGTCCATTTACCATGCTCGAGTTCTACAGGACTTGCTGTTTACAGACTGATATTATCCTCTGTTTTTACACGTAACCATCCTGGTTATTTCACTGGATAGCATTCCTGCACCATTATAACCTTGGGGAATAGATTCTCTATATATCTTCTCAAGTAGGTTCCACCTTCTTGTTCTTAGATGAATCTTTCCTCTTCACATCTTCCATGTGAATGTCCTAATATGCATAGCTCTGTCTGCTTGATTGCAGGCATCTATCTTTAAACCTATGTATTCACATATATATATATATATATATATATATATATGCATCTCTATAGATATATCTGTCAGCTAAGTGTGCATATGTTATGCCCTTCTAGATCTCATATATATATATATATGTGTAACTGTCTATGCTCATACAGGTTTCCCTTCCTATATGTTCCCGACAGTGGACTTTGCCCATGTTCATGCTGTTCCACAGTATTTTTGGGGTATTATGCACACAACCGCTGCTGTGATGCTGACAGCTCCTACCATAACCCTAGGTTTAAGTATCCCTGGAGCTCCATGCTCCAATATCTTCCTACCTCTCACCAGTTAGGAAAGACATGGTGGATCTTCAGTAGATCTGAGGTTTCAACTCCTCAGACACCTGTCCGTTCTTTGGGAATACGGGATTTTTTCCATATCCTTTCTTCCCTCAAGGACTAGGCCAGTTTTGTCCAAATCGGTCAGTCTTCCTCTTTTACTCCTCACTGTGATTAACTCTGTAGCTAAAAGAGTTTTCAGCTTTTTCCATAAAGCTTCCCTCTGAAGACCTACCGTTTTTTGTACTACCCCAGTTAAATCCTGGGGTCACCTGTCACTTCCAGTGTTTGACCTTCATCTTCACTTCAGTGAGGTCACCTTGAAGATTCCTCTACTGGATCCCCAGTAGACTCGATCAGCCTCTCTACTTCCTGCAATCCAGTAGGTGAGGTTTATATTGCAATTGTTTATTTCAATATATTTCATGATAATTATCATACATACAAGGACTCCTTGCCTGTAGTCCTATCTTATGTTAGCTGTTTTCTACAGCTCCTCTCTTTTTCAACTCCTACCCTCCATCCTCAGGATGCCTGGCCATATGAGGTATAGCATGTTTCAATCTCCAGCATGCTAGGGCTCCAGGCATCTTAGCTTGGGAGTCCCCATATGTGAAGACTCATTCCTGCTTGTTCCTGGAGATAGCACAGTTACTTACCTGTAACAGGTGATCTCTGGGAACAGCAGGAATAAGTCTTCGCAACCCACCCACCTCCCCTAGGAGTTGTATCTCTCTATCTTCCTTTCCTCTTTCTCTCTCTTTGTCTCAGCTATAAAACTCAACTGAGGAGAGACAGTTGGAAGACAGCACGCAGGCGCTGAGGGATGCTCCCAAAAGCTTTGTGATTGGACGCTGGGGAGCGTTCCCGCGCAGGCTCCGTCGGTACCAACGTACCCATATTTGAAGACTTATTCCTGCTGTTCCCAGAGATCACCTGTTACAGGTAAGTAACTGTGCTTTACCTGTACTGTTATGATCAATAATGCCGATGCAGTCTTCATCGGGCTTCATGTTGCTCGGCACATTACTGCCCATACCGGCCCTCGAGTCCATTTCTGGTTCTGAGGTACCGGAACGGCAAGTCTCTTGGGCCGATACCGATCCTCATCGGTACTGGACCTTACAAGAACAGGAGCATCCCTCTCGACGATACTTTGAGTCTACAGATTCCATTTCTTTGGATGATGAATCGATCGGTACCCAAGAGATGCAAAGTTTTCCGGAGCAACCCTCATCGTCGCCGCAATGGCGCATGTCCCCTCCCGAAGATATGTCTTTCCAAGAGTTTATCAGGGATATGGCGAGGTGCCTATTCATTATCCTACATCAGAGAAAGAGCCAGAGCAGAGGAGTTGGAGATTCTCCAATACCCTATAGCTCCTAAAGAGGTGACTACTCTGCCTATGCACCGTATACTCCTGGATCTTATGCTCCGTATATAGGAAACACCCATCACCATTTTTCCCCATACTTGATGACTCAATACCATGTATCGTGTAACGGAAAGCCCCAGGTTCCAAAAAATGCAGCTTCCTCACCACTCAATGATAGTGGAATCAGCTATGCGTCAAATTAAGAGTTCTAAGAGGCACTCCTCCAATCACCCAGGCAGGGAATTGCGAATCTCGATGCCTTTAGGTGGCGATGCTTTCAGGCCTCCATGCTTTCAGCCTGCATAAGTTCATACATACTCTACATGGGTATATTCCTTAAGGGGGTAACTAGGGATCTGGAATCAATGGCTCCTCTTCTCCCAGATGATAAGAGGGCAGACTATCTTACCTTAATCAAATGTGCCCAGTGTAACCTTTGACTGTTTTGAATGCACTAGCAGATCTACATCTATCTGCATAAGTGCACGTAGGATTGCCTGGCTTCAGGAATGAGACGTTGAAAAGTGGGTTCAAGATAAGCTGGGTAATATTTCCTGTACTGGTGAGAACTTGTTTGGAAAGGATTGGCAAGATAAGGTTTTTCAGTTAACGTCTGAGAATAGCACCCTCAATAGGCTTTCCAAAGCTACTGCCAACCCTGCCAAGGAAAAAGCACCTGCAAAGAAAGCTTTCTATGCTAAGAAAAATAAAATTTACCCTTCTCCTCCACCCCCCAGCTTCTCAATATCAACCTCAGGGTATCCAGAAGAGGCAACAGCCTCCCTTGCATCAGAAAAAGCCACAGACTCCTAAATCCCGCCAGCTGCTCAGACTCAATCTGCACCTGGATTTTTATTTCTTCCTAGATAACATAGCCAATCTGCCTCTGGAGAACCTCCTCCCCCTCCACATAGCAGGCAGACTTTGCTATTATGCCCCCAGGTGGACACTAACCATAGTGCAAGAAGGGTACAAGTTTGATCTTTAAAGCATACCCCCTTCCATACTAGTGGGGGAATATCATTCTCAACCCCCACTTACTACTCTCCTGCAGCAAGAATCACCTTTCTTCTGTCAAAGTGTGCCATAGAAGAGGTTCCTTCGTCCCAATAGGGGATGGGGTTCTATTCTCCTTACTTTCTCATTCCAAAGAAAAACGGAGAGTACAGACCTATCTTAGACGTCAGGAACCTAAACCAGTTTCTAATCCGAGAGAAATTCAAGATGATCTCACTAGGAACCCTTCTACCTTATCTCCAGAGTTAGGACTGGCTCTGTTCTCTAGATCTAAAAGAAGTGTATACTCATATCCTCATTCATCCAGAACACAGGCGGTATCTACACATCATTTTCCAGGGAAATCACTATCAATGCTGAGTCCTTCCCTTCGAACTCGCCTCTGCCCCAAGAGTCTTCACAAAGTGTATGGCGGTCGTAGCTGCATATCTAAGGACTCTCGGAATATTCGTCTTCCCTTACTTAGACAACTGGCTAATAAGGACAGCCACTTCACAGGACATTCATCTATCCCTCCTTCATACAATGCAGGTACTGCAGGATCTGGGATTTGTGATAAATCTTCCAAAATATCATCTAGTTCCCACTCAAACACTAGAATTCATAGGTGCTCTTCTAGACACTTGATGGTCAAGGACATTTCTACCCCAGGACCGTTGTACTTGACTAGTGAAGCTAGCATCTTAAGTAAGGCTCAGAGACAATCTCTCGGCCAGGGAGATGCTTCAACTTCTAGGCCATATGTCCTCTACAGTGCATGTTGTTCCATATGCCCTCCTGAACTTGCGGACAGCTCAATGGACTCTTGCCTCCCAATGGAAGCAGGTCTCCGGGGCCCTCTGGGACCAGATTGAAGTCACAGACAGTCTCATCAACTCCCTTCTGTGGTGGTCTACCCAAGGAAATGTTCTCGTAGGGTCACCTTTTCAGATGCCTCCACATCAATACCTCCTGAGAAAGGATGCCTCCAAACTGGACTGGGGGACCCACTTGGACTCTCTCTCTACTCAGGGCCTCTGGATGGAGCAGGAGTTGCAGCTCCAGATAAATTTACTGGAGATTCGTGCTATCTTCAATGCCCTCAAAGTGTTTCAACAACAACTACAAGGCCACAGAGTTCTTGTTCAGACGGTGTGACGGACAGTCAAGTAGCTATGTTCTGCTTGAAAAAGCAGGGAGGAACGGGCCCTTTGCAAGGAGGCTTTCCATCTTTTGTCCTTTGTCATTGCTGATTGAATACACTTCCAAGCAGTGTATCTGCCAGGACAGCAAAATGTTCTAGCAGACGGGTTGAGTAAGAACCTCCTTCCGCACAAATGGTCCCTCCATCAGGAGACAAACTCCTATGTCTTTCATACCTGGTGAACTCCAGAGATGAACCTTTTTGCCACTCAGTATCTCCTCCATCTTTCGTCCTCTGGTCTCAAGACAAACTCGGTGAGGGTTCTCCTCAGTGCAATTGCTGCTTCTCACCATCCCTTATATGGACAACCTATCTCCTCAGAACTGCTTGTGATGTGTTTTATGAGAGGGCTCTTATTGACAAAGCCCCCATCAGGCCACCATCGGTGACATCCGGGATCTTAATGTCATGTTAGGGCAGCTTCTCAAGCTGCCTTTTGAACCTTTAGCCACAACCTCACTAAAGTTTCTCTCCTGGAAGTTTATCTTCCTAATTGCCCTCACTTCAGCTAGACGCATCAGTGAGCTTCAGGCGTTGGTGGTAGACCCGCCTTATATTCGGTTCCACCATGATAAGGTGGTCCTTAGGACTCACCCATTTCATGCCCAAGGTGGTGTCTCCTTTCCATTTGAATCGGTCAGTCTACCTTCCTATCTTTTTCCCTTGACCACATTCCTCTAGGGCCGAGGCAACCCTCCATACCCTTGACTGCAAATGAGGCTTGGCATTCTATCTTCAGAGGACAGCTGAGCACCATAAAGGTTCTGTTGTTCATATCCTTTGACCCCAGTCTCTTGGGGTTGCCAGTATCCAAATGTACCCTTTCCAAATGGATAGCAGATTGCATCTCATTTGCTTATGATAAAGCAGGACTATCCCTTATAGATCATGTTACTGCCCATAATGTTCAGGCCATGGCTGCCTTAATGGCAAACCTACATCCTGTAGCCATTGCCAAAATCTGCAAAGCTAATTAAGACTTGATGTAAATCCGTTTAATAACCTAAACCCTACAACTTAGAACTGTACTTATATATCTTATATATTTGTTTGAAAAGGGGATAGTAGGGTGTGAAGAACCCTCACAGTCATGGGGGATGACCGAGGAAGCCTTTTCCAACCATGATGGATAGTCATTAGAGAAAAACCTCCATGCTCTCTAGCAAGGGCCCATAGTGGAAAGCTTCTCTGTAGGATTGCAGAGAGCATTATGCAGGAGAATTGGGAGATAGAACTGGCTGATGGAAAAACCAGCAGCCAAGTCAACTATGCTGCCAAATCCAAAGGATTGGAGATGGCAAGGATAGAAGATAGTGTTAGAAGCCTGCAGTGATAAGGATTATCCAAGAAAGATGTAAGTACTGTCTTGGAATCACTACTAAGGCTAGACCGTAAAGTGGTGGAAGACAAGACTGGAACTTGTGGAAAAGTACCAGTGGTCAAATCACTGGAACTCCTGCATGGGCAGCTACTGAATAGGACAGCAGAGAGAATCTTTCTGTGTCAAACAGAGAGAACAGACTGAAGAAGGGGAGAAACCTGTCCCTGTCTGATGAGCTGCCCAGACAAAAGAAGGGAGTTCACTCCAGAGAAAAAACTCCACAGTGGAAAGACAGACAACGCTGTTAGAAAGGCTCCACAAAAACGCCGCCGCGTTCATAGCTTTGGATATAATATTTGTTGAAAACGTGGGCAGCATGATCTTCAAAGCCAAAATGCACAGTTCCCTGAGGAAACCTTTGCAGTGAAACGCTGGGGTTGCCTACTGAGGGCGTCGGAATCATCGGTGGAATTGAGTACAATCCAGCCACTTTTCAGCTCCTTGCTGTTGCTAAGCTAAGTGTTTTTTCAGCTCAGATGAACATTACTGTTTTTTGATATTGGACAATGCAATGAGCCGACATAGATTTCTTTGTTTTTTGAGCTGGAAGATTGACTGAGGAATTGGCTACATTCCTGCTGTTTTTGGCTATTATTCTATACATGCTAATAGTTCATTTCTTCAGCTTTCACGAGACTATTTTTGGGTGTTAAAATGATAATGAGCTGAGGAAGTTCTTTAGTGGGTATTTTTAAATAAAAGCATACAAGTTACAAAAAGGTCTATGAGTACAGAAACAGGTCGTTGATGTGGTGATAAGCACGGTGAATGGGTTTATACCCTTGCTTTAGTGCTATAAGCTTCTGCTGAGACCTGTTTTCTCTACCACGATATATAAGTACAGTTCTAAGTTGTAGGGTTTAGGTTATTAAACGGATTTACATTAAGTCTTAATTAGTTATACCGTTTAAAAAGTATTGGGCTACTCCCTCTGGTGTTTGTTACAGAAAATCTGCAAAGCAGCAACTTGATCTTCAGTACACACCTTTGCTGCTCATTACTGTCTTGACAAGGACTCCCGCTGCGATGCCATGCTTGGTCACGCTGTACTCCAGCACCTCTTTCAGACTAGGGCAACTCCTACCCTCCGAACTGGAACTTTTCAATGTCAGACACCCTTGAACACTGTTCCCTCTAAGCTGTGCGCTTGTGCGCGCGCGCACACACCTCACCTAGCAAGCGCACATACTTTACAACAGAGCGCACAAAAATTACGGTTCTGATTCTGATAGAAACAACACAGATGTCTTAAAATTTAAAAGTTGTGATTGTAATTACTAGAAATTTTCCGCTTCATTTAGTAATCGTCTATTTTCATTTAATTTGATTAAAATCAATTTGGTGTACATACTGTATTCTGACGTGTAGTCAAATTTTAAAGTATATAACTCCGAGTGTCGTTATGTGGCGCACAAAAATTTAACCTTCCTTCAAAAGCTGCACAGCTGATATTTTATGCGCACACGGTCTACAGAAAATTAGAGGGAACATTGCCCATGAAGTATCCATACTTTCTTGAAGCCTGCTCTGAGGCGAATCTACCGATTCTGAGGTAATTTCTGTGGCATCTGGGAACTAGGGAGTCCCATATGTGAAGACTACATTCATTCTTATTTCTGGAGATAGCTTAGTTACTCACCTGTAACAGGTGATCTCCGAGAACAGCAGGAATTTAGTCTTCACAACCCACCCTCCTCCCCTAGGAATTGTAGGTTTTTCTCTCTCTATTCTCCTTTTATCTCAGCTACAAACTCAACTGATGAGGGAGTCACAAAGGCGGGAAGGCAGCAACGCGGGTGCAGTGGGATGCTCCATTGGTACTGACGTCACCCGTATGTGAAGACTAAATTCCTGCTGTTCCCGGAGATCACCTGTTACAGGTGAGTAACTACACTATCTATACCTAAGCAACGTACAAGAGCAAAGCAAACAACTTTTAACCATGCCTTATCTTTATATGCTTCATCTCTTTGGAACTCTTTGTCTGGGGAATTAAGATCCATATCTGATATCAAAGATTTCAAGAAAGCGCTGAAGACTCAGCTCTTCAGGGAGCATTTTGGATCTGATATGTTAATCTAGTCTGCATTTGATTTTATCTTCTTTTATATTTTTTGAAATACTCCAAGTTAACATTCCCTGTTTAATTTGTCCATTTGTGTTTGATGTAAACCACATTGAATTTAAGAAATGTGGTATAGAAGACCTGTTAAATAAATACTGGGGCCGAGGCCAGATAGTGTTGGGGGGGGGGGGTCCCCCAAAATTCACCTGCAAACTTTGCTGCCTTTATTTCAGGCAGGTTTGGGGCACCTGAGGCAAAGGCTAATCACCCTGATTGTGTTGAGAACATGTCTCTCCATTTCCACTGAGTGTGGGCTGTTGAACAGAAACCAGGTCTGGGAATCAAAGCCAGACGGCTTGCTTTTTAGTGTATAGTTCTGCTCCTAGGCCATAGGACTGATTCCCCCCACATCCCCCTATTTTAAAATATTAATCTTTTATTTGAGGAGCACATCCACCACAAATTCATTAAAAATGAAGGAACATTTTCTCCAAATGGATTAGTTATGCACATACCACGACAGTAATGAATCTTACTCCTAAGCCAAGGATATGGAGTGTCATTTGTCTTTCAATTTTATCGCATGGTGCCAGCGCCATCTGAAGTTCATAAGGTGTCATACGTATAGGCAGTTTATCATGGTATACTTGGGAATTTCTATTAAGCTCGTGAAACCCAAAATGATGGAAAATATTTCAGTATCTTTATACCATGTTTTCTTAGTCCCTGACTGCATTTCTTGGTATTCAAGTATTTTCTCAGCCTCCATATAATTTACAAAATACTTACTTGGAATTGACATCTCTATTATCAGTGCTGTCCTGGTGTGTGTTCTTTACCACAGTGTACAGTCTTCTTGCATTTAGCTTTTTATCAGTATGAATGGGAATGTTAGGTGATCATATCCTCCTTCATTCTCCATTATTTTCTTAGGGTTGTGATCCCAGTGCTTTCCTGGCACAGAGATGTTGTAGTGTTTACGGAGTTTCTAATGGATGGGATGTATCATTTTGTTGTGCCTTTCTGTATAAAAACTTTCCATTATCATAACTTCCCAGCCAGCTTACGGGATGAGTAATCGTTTACAACTCTCACAGATTTCTACCTATGTCAGTTTTCCCAGCTTTTGTGTGCATGCTGAAAACCATCTCTTCTGTAATTCACTGTCCTGGCTGTAACTATTAGTCTCTCATCCTGCAATTTCAGTTCACCTTCCCTTAACCATTCAAATGTCCAGTTTGATCTAAAAATGGATCCTGGAGAGTAAGAATTTGTATTTCCCACTATTTTTATGCATTTGCCACTTGTTCCTTGTTGAAAAATAATTCACCAGAAGCCCAGCCAAACAATAAATCATGCAAAATCAAGCCAGGATTTTGACAGTTCTTTCCTGGTGCCGACTGGAGTTAAACTTTGACCTGAAGCAGAGCCCTTATGATGGTATTGTTCTCGAAACAGTTGAGGAGCATGGAGCTTCGGTCCGCTGACTATTCCAACCCAGAGGATGTGATGTTGCGGGGGGTTATTGCGGGCGAACCGGATGCCTTCTTGGGTTTGCCCCGGTCTGGAGAAACGAGGAGTGAACGTCGTGCAACAGAGGGCTCTTCGGGACAGGTATTTACTTTTTCCTTGGAGCGACCCGCTGAATTTACTCTTGAATCGATATGGACTGCTATAGTCAAGCTTGGGGAAGCACTTGCCCCCCAGGTGGTGGCTGTAGCAGCACAGGTACAAGGACATACTACCCTGCTTCAGCAACATACCCTTGAAGTAACAGCTTTGCAAACATCGGTTACAGAATTGCAGCAGAAGGCTACTTGCTACTTAGAAGGTGTTTCGTCTTGTCAGAGGGACATGGTGGCTTTAAAAATTCGGATTGAATCCTTGGAAAATAACTCCAGATATTGTAATCTTCATTGTATTAATTTCCCTAGGATATCTAATATTTCATCTAAAGATATGTTTAGGAAGTATTTGGTAGAAGTTCTTGGTGTTCCAATTGATTCCCATCCCCCTATGCTTAAGGTATATTATTTACCATCTGGGAAGAAAGATCTTGGGGCTGGAGTTATTGATGGGGAGAGCCAGGCAGATTTGCTAAATATCTCAGCTTTATTGGAGTCCTCGGCTGAGGAGGCGGTTTCTCCTTCCACATTGCTGTTTTTGCCCTGTCCTCTGATAGGGATTGGTTTTTACGAATGTTTTTTAAGAAGCGTTCTGTTCAATTCTATGGTTTATTTGTTAGGGTCTTTCCAGACCTTGCGAAGGAAACTCAAAAGCGTAGAAAGGAATATCTTCTACTTCGACCTGGGGATTATTTGTTGGGGGGGTTATACTTTTTAAAGTATTCCTGCAAATGTATGGTTAAAATTAATAATGCCTCTTATATTTTCTATGAACCGTCCCAGTTGTCGAGCTTTCTGAGTGCCCGACGGCTTCCTAATGAGGCTCCAGATGCCCTGCCTACTACTTAAGTTTGACTGTTTTTGTTCTCTTTCTTATGCTTCTCAAATTCTTTGGTTAATTGTTTTCTTACTTGGATCTCCTTGTGTTGGGCTATAGTAGGACTTGGAATTGTTTTTTTTCTTCTTTTCTATTTCCTGTTTTTAAATATTGGTGTATCAGTGTTAGTTTTCAGACCATTTGTCCTAATTTCCATGAAGCTTGTGTAATTTAGCTTCTTTGTATTGTAAAATCAATAAAGATTAAATAAAAAAAACAAAAAAAACCCAAGAAGGATCCACAAAAAAAAGCCTCCAGTAAAGGCGCCAGCCACAGCCACTGGAAACACCACTCTCCCGCTCAGGCAACCTGGAACGCAGAGCTGAGCAGGCGTTCCAGAGCCATGTGGCAATGGCTGCAGCAGCACGGGTCCCCGAAGTCTCAGCCAGGCAGCAGAACACTTCTCTCACTGCCCGATCCTCACAGGACAGCACACACACAGATCGCCGACTCTCTCCCCCGCCTCCGATTCTCAGCAGCAGCAGGACTGGCAAGTTTGGAAGACCCCTTTCAGCAGGGAGTCCTAATTGAGCATCGGAAGCATCAGACCAGCAGAACAACTCCCGGCACTTCTCTCACCTCACCGGACAGCGCGCACACAGATTCTCTGATCCGCCTGCGATTCTCAGCAGCAGCAGGACTGGCAAGTTTGGAAGACCCCTTTCAGCAGGGAGTTCCAGCAGGGATTCCTAATTTAGCGTCGGAAGCATCAGACCAGCAGAACAGCTCCCCGGCACTTCTCTCACCTCACCGGACAGCACACACACAGATCCCTCAAAGTTTCGCCATCAGCAGGGAGCGTCGGAAGCCACACTCTCACTCCTTGATTCTTGCTACAGTACAGTACTGTATTTTTCAAAGCTCAGGATTGCTGAAAGCAAAGAGCTCTGGATCGCAAAAACAAGTACTGTACTGTACTGAGCGCCCCCCCCCCCCCCCAGTACAGACCATTTTAAATTGTATGAAAACCGAGCAGATGTACGAGAACTGGGACAAAATCGCAACGAAAAAAGTCGTTGAAAACCGAAGCTAACGAAAACTGGGGCATACAAAAGCCGAGGTTTCACTGTAATCTTCTTTTATTGTGGCTCACTTTGTGGTGTTCACATTTGATTCCATTGAGTGTCTATCATTTAGAATAAATAGGAAGTTGTTTCATGAGGAGTGTTGGCTTCTCCATACAACATTTCCAACAAAACAACAAAAAAGACATTGAGGCTTTCCTTTGAAATTAGTGATTAACCCTTTTATATCCTGACTTGTTCCTTGTTGGCTGATCTAAGTCTTTGAAGAGTTTTTTTTTCTCCTTTGGCAATTTCTGTTGCTTCCTTTTCTGTGTATTGGTGGATTCTTAGCCATTCTTTCTACTTATTTATTTCTATCACTTCTATACCGCGGAGCTAATACAGTCTTCGTGGTTTGCAATGTAAACAGAAGAGATAATATAACATACACATGACAAAAGAAAACAAAACACAGTAAAAACACAATAATAAAATGGATACAAAATTCAGACACTTTATCCAACTGGTAGACAAAATGCTTTCCTAAAATAAAAAGCTTTCACTTTCTTCCTAAAAGTCAAATAGTCTTGCAAAACCTGAAGCTCTGGGAGCAGTTCATTCCAAACCAATGGGCTAGACACCAACACCAACTGATTAAAAACTCGTACCCTACAGCCTGATGGAGGGGTTGGACATCTCAACTGACCCCTTCCCTGAGAATGCAACATACGTGAGGGGGTAAAAACTTCCTAGGGAAATTTCAAAGGCACATTCCCCAATCTCAACACTTCAAAGATTAACATCAACAATCTAAAAGAAAGATGAAACTCAAAAGAAAAAATGGAGACTCCAAATAAGGAGTGAGATGCTCATGGGCTCATGCACCTGTCAGTAAGCGAGCAATTGCATTCTGAACCTGCTGCTAGGCTATAGATAAGATGTTGGAAGCCCAAACAGCATAATATACAATCTATAGGAGACAGTACCACATTCTAAAATCAGAAGGAACAAGAAAATACTTCAACCTCCAAATTTCCCACAACTCGTAAAAGGACAAAAAGACAAATGTGAATCCAAGGACACTTAAATATGGACCCATTGCACAAGTGAAACTTGGTGAACACCAATCTGAATCTTGTCAGGCAACTGAAGGGTTGATGTGTGATGAACAACCAGAATTTCTATCTTTGAAATATTCAACTCTAAACCCTGAATAACAAACCAAGTGAATATCTTCAAAATACAATCTGAAAGAGTCTTCAAAGCAGGGTTAGGATCCTTACAAAATGGGGAAAAAAAGCATAACATCATCCACGTATAAACCATATTCAAACCCTAAAGCCTGCACCACATCACATAAAAGACGAATATAGATGTTAAACAACAATGCAGATAACGATGAACCCTGGGGAAGACCATGAGTCGATGGGAATAAATTGTACAACTGATCTGCAACAAAAAGTGTTTTCTAATAGAAAGGTATGATTGAATCCACTGCACAACTGCTTTATCTAAACCACAAATCTGTAATCTTTCTAACAACCTAGAATGAAGAACAGAATCAAAAGCCGCTGCAATATCCAAAAAAGCAACTTCAACTGCGTGTCCCAAACACAGAAACCAGTAGGAATGCTTGCTCAAGTTTTTGATGGAGACTGGTTCTGGCATTTGTCATATTTCAACTATTTTTGCATATCTGGATCTGTTGGTGATAGTTTAGTGGCGCCTCTATGTGTATTCTATTTCTGAGGCCCATTCCTCCTCCAACTCAAAAAGTACACTAGTTCGTAGATGACTTTATGGGTGTGGAGGAGTTTTTTGGTTTGTACAACCAGTTTTTATAGGTCTTTAAGAAGCCATTCTACAATTCCAAAAATATGAGAGTATGGGAATTGCCAGCTGATTAATACTTGTATCTCATAAAAACATAAATAGAAAAATGATGGCAGATAAAGATCATATGGCCCATCCAGTCTGCCCTTCCATTCCAGCTACTAAGCTTTACAGTTCTTTTTTTCTCTGAGAGATCCTCCTTGTTTGTCCCATGCTTCCTTGAATTCGGATACGGTCCTCATCTCTCTCGCCTCCAGTGGCAGGCTGTTCTATTTATCTACTGCACTTTCCTTAAAGAAGTATTTCCTAAGGTTACTGCTGAGTCTGTCCTTTTTCATATTCATCCTATCTTCCCTCATTGCAGTTTTCTTTCATAGAAAGAGACTCTCCTCATTTATGCGATAGAGGTTTTTAATGTCTGTCCTATCTTCCAAAGTATACATACTGAGATCTTCGTCTGTCACTATATGCCTTATGGCAGAAACCACTGACCATTTATGTAGCTGCCCTATGGACAGACACCATCCTGTTTATATCCTTTTGAAGATGTGATGTCCAGAATTGCACATGGTATTCCAAATGAGGTCTCTCCAAAGACTTACACTGAGGCACTATTCTCACCTAGCTGGCCATATCTCTTTTAGTGCACCTAACATGCTTCTGACCCTTGCCGTAGCATTTTCTAGCTGTTTATCTACCTTAAGATCATCAGAAACAATCACCCTCATGTCCCCTCTTCTTTCGTGGATAGAAATACTTTGCCACCCTATACTGTACTGCTCCCTTGGTTTTTTAATTTTATTTTGTATTTATGCATTTTACAATAAGTTCAAGAATAACATCTTGTACAAAAATTAGGAAGAGTTGCCATAAGAATTCAAAAGGAAATAATAAAACTTGTTACAAAGGAGACCAAGACTAAACATAACTCTACCTACTCCAGCCCAAAATACATGGAGGATCCAAGAAGAGGAAAATAGTATGCACAATAGTCAAGTGAAATCAACAGAGACAGGTCCTAACAGCCAGCCCTACTAATATCACAGGGGACCAGAATAAAGAATGTCCGAAACTAAAGGCCGCTGAGCGTTAAAGAAGGCCAGCAGCTGGGAAGGCTCATAAAAAAATATAAGGAACTGATTGCTACTTAACCAAGCATTTGCATAGATATTTCATCAAAAACAGAGCACCCAGCTGAAGAAAGTCCAGTCTCCTTCACTATCTCTCCCTGGATAAGTCCCACAACATACGAATTAGCAGCCCTTTAAACAACAAATGTTTTTTCTTGAAAAACATATTAGTAACCACTCCCTTTCTGAGATTAATGCAAAAGAAACTAGCAGTGTAGAAGGTACAACTGGTTCTTCCTGAAAATTTTGTAATAAAGCAGACACATCAAGCATATCGACCTGCTGCAACCCAGCAACTTCCCCAGCACTCACAAACTTTTTAGCCATAGGTAAATAATAAACCTTAACCAACGGGAGATGCAACTCGGGGAATACACCTAAAATTTCAGTCAAGTAAGATCGAAACATATCATTTGCTAATACAGTAGAAACTTTTTTGGAAAATTAATAAGTCTTAAATTAGTAGCTTTATCAGCATTACATATCAAGTTGCTCTAACTTAGCTTTCACAGCAATAAAGTCTTTTACGAAAGACTCCGAATGTCCTTCCAAGGAAGTAACCTTCGATTGCACCTCTGATAATGAATTCTGGACTGTAAACACCTTTTCTGCATTCTCTGGATAGAGACATATTTATCTTGAACTTGGAGTGTTAAATTTTGAACTTGTGGAACAAGTGCTTCCCCTAGTTTCATGATAGCAGACCATATAGATTTGAGAGTAAAAACCTCTGGATGAGCCAGGGGAAGGCGAGAGAGCTTTTTGCAGCCACCCTCACACCTTCCATCATGCTCAGTGCCTGGTTCAAACACTGTGGGGCAGCCAAACGTGCTGCCCATCCTCCCGCTGCCGCCTCCACTTGAATGCTGATGAAAAGTTGATCTGGGAGAGCTTGAACACTTCCCACATACTGTTTTGGATCCGATTCTTGATGGCTGGAAAGCTCGCCAACAAGCTGGGGGTCTTCCTGCTGTAAAACACCAGACTCTGCCGACAACAGTGCCAGCTTCGGCGGATGCCACATTTCGGGGGAGAGAGAGCTTACCTCCCCTGACACCACTGGCTGTGGCTGCAAATGGACTAAGAATGGGTCAAGAGGCCCTTAAGAGACTCAAGGTAATGGAGAGGGAAGTCACAGGGGCTGGAGAGGGCATCTTAACCCCCTTTGGCTTTTCCCATCAGGAAACTCTGTTGCAGCCCAACTTGCCTGCCTCACACCATCTTGGATCCTCCCTTGGATTTTTGTTCCTGCATTTTTTAGCATTACATCTCAGCTGCCAAATTTTCAACCATTTTGCAAGCTTCACTAGAACCCCTCCTTTTTTTTTTGTAATTTTGTTTTTCATTCATGAACACCAACCACCAATAAACATGTTACAGTACACCGACAGATTCAAGAGAAATTGTACAGCAATAACCAAATGAACTAAATATAGAAACTCTTCTACTTCCCCTCCCTAATATCTCTTCTACCTCCTTTTTCACCTCTCTCAACTTCCCTCCCCCCCATCCTTACTTCCCCCTTCCTTCATTACCTTTCCATAAGGACATTAAGAATTTGTCAAGCATTGCACATGCTCTATACCAACATTTTCAATCTCTTTATTCCCATGCCTCCCCGCCTTGCGCCTCTTCCATACCTGATTCTGGGCCCCTGGATAGTCCTACGTTTATTGACTATCTCCCTCCCCCCCCCAATCCGGAAACCTATGCCCCCTACAATCTCTCCCCCCATCAAAGGGTCCAAAGTGGTCTTCAAGTGTGCAATTCGCCAAGCCTGGTACTACTGCCAAATCTTAATGAAGAAGCTTTTTGCATAGTGTTTTTATAAGCAGCAAACTCACGGATGTGAAATACATTATCCAAGCATCTTACCACCATATCTTGAGTAGGCAGGTCCGGTTTCTTCCACCATACTGCTAGCTCCGTCTGTGCAGCTATTACACAATGTCCCAGGAATTTCCCCAGGCTCCCCTCCCCACGTTCCTGCACCTCATTCAGTAATATCTGTGCTGGGTCCAGATGCACCTGGACCTCAGTGATTTTTGAAACACAACCTTTCCACCTCCCGCCACACCACCTTGGGCAGTCCCATATCATATGCTTCAAATCCCCTCTATTCCCACACCCTTTACAACAAACCTCACCACATTCTTTATTCACCATGTGGAGCCTCACTGGAGTGAGGTAGACTATTCTCTAACAAGGCTTGCTGCTACCACTATAAATTGCAACCCACCTTCCTTCATCTCAAGGACCAGGAAGTTCATCCTCCCACTTATGAAGATGTTGTGAAAAAGGCCGTCCTCCCCTTGAAGACATCCATAAAAGGCAGAGAGAAAATCCCTCCTTTCCCAGAGCCATTAAGGTCTCAAGGGGGGTGGGGGTTAACATACACTCCATATCCTGATGTATTTGTTTTTTACTTCAGATAGTGCAGTAATTGGAGGTATGCAAAATGATCCCTATCCAATAAACCAAACCTTTCTTGAATGGAGATAAATGAGAGAATCCTACCCCCTTCATCTACGACCTGTCCTAACCTCAGCAACCTGTTTAGCTTCCACTGCCTAAAGCTCTCTCCATCCTTTCCCGGCAGAAAATCCCACAACCCCCCTTATTTAAAGCTCAGCTGGAGTATACGTAGCTTCCCCCCATCAAGCGATCCATGCACTGGTCCTACACCTCCCATGTAAGTTGAGTGCATGGGTTATTTCCTCCTCCTCCTCCCTTTTTTCCTCCCGCACATCCCACATTCTAACTCTACCCTGCCCCACTTGTTCCATACGTACCCATACTGGCCGTTCTCCCCCCCCCCCCTCACCTTGCCAAAAGGGCTCTTAGTTGTACTGCCTCATAATAGGTGGAAAAACACGGAACTTCCAAATCCCTCTCTTTCCTCCTCATAAATATTACATTCCTTACTATCTTGGGGACCTTGCCCATCGCAAATGTATGCCAGAACCATACTCTGAAGTTTCTTTAAAATTTCTTTGATGCCCTACATGGTAGTGACATAAACGGAAACAACACCCTGGGCAACACATTAATGTTAACAACCGCTATTCTCCCCAACCATAAGATATGCAAGCCCCCTCCATTTATTTAGGTTCCTTTTTAAAGCTTCCATCACAGACTAGCAGTTCCCATTCCACTGGGGGTTGCAGAGAGGCTCCCAGTTGAATACCCAAATATTTAAGGGATTGTTGCACCCATTTAAAGGGAAACACCTCCCTGAGACGATCCTCCAGCCTGTGCCAAATTGAAGCCCAGTATCTCGGCCCTTCCTACTCATTCACCCCCAATCATTCTTTCCACTCCATTATACCATGAATCTCTCTTCTCCCCATCACAATGCTACTTTATAATGTCCAAGCAAACAAAGACCAAGCAACGCCACTGTTCACATTAGTGATTTCTTTATAGTCCTCTTGCGCCTTTTCTTAAGACCTTCCAAAGGCACCACTGACCACTTCACTTTTTTCAAGCCATCCAACTTGCACTGCTCTTGTGCTCCCACCATCTCCACCTGCATACCTGCTTTTGCCAAAATGTGCACTCGCCAGGTGCGTCTCTCCTTCGTGAATGCTAGTCTGAATAGATATAACCACCAGTACCTCAACTGTGCCTGTCTCAGAAGTCACGTGATCTGACATTTTCTTGCTGCTTTGTAGAGTCCAACTACCAGGTCAGCATAAAGGGCGATCTGGTATTCCTGCCAGTCAAAGCTACCCATGGTATGCATTTTCACTGCTATCTGTTCCTTGATCTGATAAGTTATGTAGACAAATCACAGTGTATCTGGACACTTTGTTACAGGGTGGTCCCAACGCTCTATGCACTCTATTCAACTTAATCATTTCTGGTACCTCTATCTCTCCCGTCCCCTCCCCCCCCTCCCCCCGATCGAAGGGCCTCCTTGCAAATATACTCCACCACTCTCTGGCAAACTCAGGCTCCTCTGGGACTCCCTGAATTCGGAGATTATTGTGGCGGGACCGATTCTCCAAATCTTCCATTTTCAGCAAGATTTGCTCCTTCCAGTCAATCGCTTGCACTGCTGCCGCAATTTCCTCTTGTTCCTCTACCGACTGCTTAAGCCGCTCCTTGTGCTTACTCACTCTCTGGCCCAGTTCAGCTATCTCCTCTTTAAGTTTGCCAGCCATCTTTCCCAGCTCTGCTTTCACAACCTGAAGTTTCATCTTTAAATGCTTAAGTCATTCTTTAAGCCCTTCTCTCTCATAACCTGGGTCAGAGTCACTGTATTGCCTTCCGTGCTCTCTGCCCTCCCCTTTCTAGTATCTGGCTCAGGGTTCCGAACCCCTCCAGTTGCCATCTTGCTGTCTCCATGTGTCTCAGGCAAGGCTCCCACGTACACAAATTCTTTTAAATCCACCGCATGCCGCTGAATGTTCATCTTGAGCTACCCCTCACTTTTCGGGTTGGCAGCCACCTTTCTTTGCAGTTTTCCACCTTTCTTGGAGGGAGGATGCAGCACTTTAAGTGGGGTTGGCGCTGGAGCAATTCCCTCAGGCTGCCATCAGGCAGGATGATGTCACTTCCTCCTTTAGAACCCTTCCTCATGCTATCAACACTTTCCTGGGTGTCTATCCTACTGCAAATTTTAGTATCATCCACAAAGTGGCAAAGCATATCTGACAGCACTTTTACAATATCACAGAAATGTTAAAAAGAACCACACCAAGGACAAATGCCTGTGGCACACCACTGGTATTGTCCTCCTTGGAGAAAGCTCTGTTTACTTGTATCCTTTATCTTCCACTCAACTAGTTGGTCATTGTAAGCTGTTTGTGTGGAATAGTGTCAAAGGCTTTACTGAAATCTAACTACTCCACATTTAGTGCTCTCCCTCAGTCCAACTCTCTGGTCACCTTTTCCAAGAAATTAATTAGATTTTTCTGACAAGACCTGCCTCTAGTTTTTAAATAAAATGCTTCCATGGATCCTGCAATCCATTGGATTCTAGAAACCTCACTATCCTGTTTTAGCAGCATTTCTGTTCATTACTCGCCATAGAGGGTCGACTAACCATCCTGTAGTCCGCATCTTTATCCTTCTATTTTTCTGTAGAGGAACCACGTGCACCCTTCTCTGGGACCACTTCCAGCTCTAAAGAAGCATTAAAAAGGTCAGAGAGGAGTGCCCAGAATTTTCATATGCTCTTTCAGTACTCTGAGATGTCTCATCTGGCCAGAGCTGGCCCAACCACTATGCAAACTAGGTAGTTACCTAGGGTGGCAGCTTCTTTGAGGGGGAAGGCAAAGAGCAAGGCATTCAGAGGTAAAGAACAGAGTCTGACAGCCTGAGGTGATACGGATTAAAATTTGCATAATGTGCCAATAACACCTTGAACAAACTCTGGGTTCGGCCCTGCAAACTGGCCTTACCACTTCATGCTCATAAGGAGATAGCTATAGTTAAGCTAGAGGGTCTTCTGAAAATTGCTCAAGATCCACTTCACTTGTGTTTCTATTTGAAATATTTGTTGCACTTCCTCCTCTCACTAACATAGCAGAAAAATGTTTTGGCCTCCCATTTTACTGCATTGGCTGTTTTTATTCCATGTGTATCTTTGCTTTTCAGACTACTTTCCTAGCTTAGAACATAAAAATATAAGAGATGCCATACAGGGTCAGACCAAGGTATATCAAGCCCAATATCCTGTTTCCAACAATGGCCAATCTAGGTCACAAGTATCTAGCAGTTTCCCTAGAAGACACAGGTTCCACAATGCTTGTATTGGGACAAGCAGTGGATTTCCTGGGTCCCCTTTAATAATGGTTTATGGACCTTTCCTCCAGGAATTTGTCCAAGCCTTTTTTAAACCCAGCTACACCAACAGCTTATCTCCAGGAACAAGCAGGAATGTAGTCTTCACATATGGGTGTCGTCGGTACCGACGGAGCCTGCGTGGGAACGCTCCCCAGCGCCCAATAGGAATGCTTTTGGGAGCATCCCACAGTGCCTGCGTGCTGCCTTCCCGCCTTTCCAACTCTCCCTCTTCAGTTCTTTGTTTTCCGCGGACACGACAGGACGCATACCCTGTCACCGCAGAAAAATGTATCCTTATTGTTTTGTTTTTTTGTGGTCGCGTCTGCCTTCATTTGACGCCTACTGGTACTGCCGGTTCTCTTTTCTTCTTTTTCAAAAACAAAACTAGCTTTCTAAAAGATTTTTTTCTTTCAGGGGCCTTTCCCCTCTCGGTGCTAGGCGCCATTTTGGGCACTAGGCCCACTTTTCTTCAAACATGGAGAAACCAGCTAGTGGTTTCAAGACATGTTCTAAATGTGGCGGTACCATATCTGTCACCGACACCCATGAATGGTGTCTTAAGTGTTTAGGTCCTGACCATTCTCCATCGGAGTGTCTCTCCTGCAGAAAGATGACCAAGAGGGGCCTGCAGAATAGAGCTGCAAAACTCGGTACCCTTTTTGCCACAGATACGATGTCAGTTGCATTGATGTCTTCCAGGGCTTCATCTTCCTCCCATGGATCTCAGGTAAATAAACCTAAGTCTTCTAAGACTGGCTGGTTCTCAAAGGGTAGATCTCCTTCCAAGTATCAAGATGCCACTGGCGTTGCCCTTGAGGAAAGTTCACTGGCAAAACAGCCCCGGCGAGAGACCTCGGTCTCCAAAGCATTAATGGGGCTCCAGAATGTTCCAGAGGCTTCCACCTCTGCAGAACTACTGGTGCCATGTTCTGGGGTCGTGGCGCTTCCACCGGTACCGACACCCAGGCATCGGCAGGAGCAATGGATCACAGAATCCTCGCTATCGAACGCAGTCTAGTGGCCCGCTTAGCATCTTCGGTACCGCTAAGACCGTTAGACTGTTCCACAGGTATTGGTACCGACACCGGTACCGAGTGCCTTAGCAGGTATGCTTCCCCCCATGCCGAGCCTTGAGTCTCTCAGGTATAGACGGATCGGTACTGAGGCACCCCAATACTGACTTCGAGTGGTACTGGTACCATACGTTGCAGGAACACCCATCGCAGAGATACTTCGAATCATCCATTTCCGATGACACTGACTCTGCCAGAGCTATCCTCCCGGAGGATCCATCTCCTTCTCCTCAACGCAGAATGTCTCCTCCAGAAGACATGTCCTTCCAGGATTTTATACGTGATTTAGCTCAGGGTCTTGCAATCAAGGTAACTCCAGAGAAGGAACCCAGAGCAGAAGAATTAGAAATTCTTCAGTACCCTAAGGCTCCTAAAGAGGCAACTACCCTGTCCATTCACAGAATCTTGCATGATCTTATGCTAAGAATGTGGGGAAACTCCTTTAACGGTGTCTCCACATTCTCAACGACTCAATACCATGTACCGTTCCAAGCTGTCCTGGCTTTCAAAAGGCTCAGTTACCACACCATTCAATGGTAGTGGAATCAGCAATGCGTAGGATTAAGAGTGCTAAAACACATTCTTCCAATCCTCCAGCCGTGAATCGAGGACGCTCGATGCCTTTGGGCGTCGATGTTTCCAATCCTCCATGTTGACAGCCAGGATTAGCTCCTACATTCTCTATATGGGAATGTTCCTCAAAGAAGTTGCAGGTGACTTGGAGCTTATGAGCCCTCTTCTCCCTGAGGAAAAAAAGGGGTGAATTCCTTACTCTGGTCAAACATGCCCAGGATGTCTCTAAGTTTGTAAACCGTGCAACCTTTGATTGCTTTGAATGCATTAGCAGAACCTCTGCTATTTCTATCGGTGCATGTCGTATTGTCTGGCTTCAGGCATCAGACTTAGAACAATGGGTGTAAGATAAACTGGGAAATATTCCTTGCACAGGAGAAAATCTCTTTGGCAAGGATTGGCAAGACAAGGCCAATCAGATTGAATCTGAAAATACTACCTTGAACAGACTATCAAAGTCTACAGCCAACCCAGTAAAGAAAAAGTCAATCAAGAAACCCTTTTTCAACAAGAAAAAGAAAATTTACCCCACTTACACCCATCAGGGACACTGCCCAGTTCATGTTCCCCAGAGGGGGCAACAACAGAACAGACAGCAGAGGAAGCCTCAAGTTCCTAGAGCTCAACCAGCTCAGCAGACTCAGCCTCCTCAGGGGCTTTGACTCCTTCCTAGAGAACTTAGTCTTTCTGCCCCTGAAAGGTCCAGAACCCCTTACCACCCCAGGCAGATTATGCCATTTTGCCAGAAGATGGCAACAAATAACATCAGAAAACTGGACCCTGTCCATTGTATGAGAGGGGTACAGACTTCATTTTCACAGCATGCCCCCTCCTACAATCATAACAGTTAAATTCTCAGGTCCCTGTCACCAATCTCTTGGGTCAGGAGGTCGTGTCACTTCTTGCTCAAAGAGCAATAGAAAAAGGTACCCATATCCCAACAGGGTACGGGATTCTACTCCCCCTACTTTCTCATTCCAAAGAAAATGGATGGGGGGGGGGGGGGACACAGGCCTATTCTGGACCTCGGAGAATTAAACAAGTATTTGTTCGGGGAAAAATTCAAGATGATCTCCCTCGGAACACTCCTGCCATACCTTCAGAGTCAGGACTGGCTATGTTCTCTAGATCTACAGTAAAGGATGCATATACGCAAATTCTCATGCATGCAGATCACAGGAAATTCCTTTGATTCCTTTTCCAGGGAAGACACTTCCAATACAGAGTTCTTCCCTTCGGTCTGGCTTCTGCCCGAAGAGTCTTCACAAAATGCATGGCAGTAATAGCAGCATTCCTGAGAACTCTAGGAATATTTGTCTTCCCCTTCTTAGACAACTGGCTCATTTGAGCATCAACACCTCCAGAAGCCAGCTTCGCTCTTTCTCACACCATGTGAATCCTTTGATACTTGGGACTGGTCATAAACCTCCCAAAGTCTCATCTCACCCCTTCTCAGTCTCTAGAATTCATAGGGACTCGTCTAGACACAATGCAATCAAGGGCTTTCCTGCCTCAGCAACGTTGTCTTCGTATAGTATAGCTGGCCTCGCAAGCAGCTATGAAAGTCTTCCTGACTGCTCGGGAGATGCTTCAGCTTCTGGGGCATATGGCATCCATGATCCATGTGGTTCTCTATGTTCGCCTTCATATGCGAGCAGCCCAGTGGACCCTATCTTCTCAGTGTACCCAGGCCTTGGGTCGGCTAATGGACAAAATCAGAAACTCCACACGTCTCATTTTGTTCCTGCAATGGAGGCAGTCACTGGAAAACCTTCTCGTGGATTCTCCTTTCCAGCAGCCTCTATGCCAAACCACCCTAGTACATGCGTCCAAGTTGGGTTGGGGGGCTCACTTGCACGATCTATCAATGCAGGGTCTCTGGACACAACAGGAGGCTTGTCTTCACATAAACCTCCTAGAGCTCAGAGCCATTTTCCACGCTGTCTGAGTTTTTCAGGCCCATCTCAGCTACAAGACAGTTCTGGTCCAGACTGACAATCAAGTTCTATGTGAACAAGCAGGGCGGAACAGGCTCTCTGTCATTATGCAATGAAGATTTGCAACTATGGGCCCTCGCCAGAGAGCTTCAAATCCACTTTCTAGTGGTATATCTTCCGGGCATTCAAAATCTTTGGGCAGGCAAAATCAGTCGAATACTGCTGCCACACGAATGGTCTCTGCACTCAGACCAGCTTGCTTGAGTGTTTTGAATCCGGGGAACGCCAGATATAGACCTCTTTGCAAGTCCACAGAATGCCAAACTTCCACGATTCTGTTCCAGAATTCCGGCTCAAAACTGTCAGGCAAGGGATGCTTTCCTCCTCCATTGGGGTCGGGACTTCCTCTATACCTTCCCACCCATTCCCCTCATTCCCAAAACTTTGTTCAAGCTTCAGAGAGACAGAGGTCATATGATACTCATAGCTCCATGTTGGCCACGGCAGACGTGGTATCCTCTGCTTCTGTGTCTCTCTCAAGCCACCCCTCTGGAGTTGGGATGTGCTCCAGATCTTCTTTCCCAGGAAAATTGGACGCTATTGCACCCGAATCCCCAGTCCCTGCACCTCGGGGCCTGGTTACTGAAAGCCAAGGATTCCCGTATATCAACCTTTCTCAGCAGGTAAAGGATATCCTTGTGGCTTCCAGGAAGCCTTCCACAAGGTGATCCTATGCCTTTAAGTGGAAGAGATTCTCTGTATGGTGTTCTCAAAGGGGACTTAATCCCCATACAGTGCCTGTCGAATTGCTTCTGGTGTATCTACTCCATCTATCAGATTCTGGTCTTAAGACCAATTCAGTAAGGGTCCATCTTAGTGCCATTGCTGCTTCTCGCGAACCTCTGGATGGACAACCTATTTCCTCTCATCCACTCGTAGCGAGATTTATGAGAGGTTTACTTTTAACAAAACCTCCCATTAAGCCACCACCGGTGGCATGGGATCTGAATCTTGTTCTCGGGCAGCTCATGAAAACTACCCTTTGAGCCTTTAGCCACTACAGCTCTAAAGTTCCTTTCTTGGAAGGTCATCTTCCTAGTTGCCCTCACTTCTGCAAGACGCATCAGTGAGTTACAGGCTTTAGTGGCGGATCCTCCTTATACAAGATTTCACCATTATAAGGTAGTTCTTAGGACTCATCCTCACTTTATGCCAAAGGTGGTTTTGCCTTTTCATTTAAACCAAGCAGTTGACCACCTTCCCTAGGCCTTATGCCTCTAATGCAGAAAGGAATCTTCATACCTTAGATTGTAAAAGAGCTTTAGCTTTTTACCTTCAAAGAACTAAGCAACATAGAAAATCTCAGCTTTTTGTTGCTTTTGATTCTAGTCATTTGGGACTTCCAGTTTCCAAAAGAACTCTCTCTAGGTGGACTGCAGATTCCATATCCTTTGCATATGAGAGTAAGGGACTTTCTCTCGAAGGCCATGTCACAGCTCACAATGTGAGACCAATGGCAGCCTCAATGGCTAATCTTCGTTCTGTGTCCATTGATGACACCTGTAGAGCAGCCACTTGGGCTTCGATACACACCTTTACAGCCCACTATTGCTTAGACAAGGACTCCTGTCGGGATGCCTCGTTTGGCCAGGCTGTGCTCCAACATCTCTTTCAGACTTAGTACAACTCCTACCCGCCGTCCCGTGTTTCGATGCCAGAGATCCATGGGAGGAAGCATGACCCATCTCACCTTGGGTTTGCAGCTTGGCATCTCTCAGCTGGGGGGTCCCAATATGTGAAGACTACATTCCTGCTTTTTCCTGGAGATAGCGTAGTTACTTACCTGTAACAATTGATCTCCGGGAACATCAGGAATAAGTCTTCACAACCCACCCACCTCCCCCGAGAGTTGTCTCTATCTATGTCTTTGTCTACTTCTCTCCTTTGGTCTCAGCTATAAACTCAACTGAAGAGGGAGAGTAGGAAAGGCGGGAAGGCAGCACGCAGGTGCTGTGAGATGCTCCCAAAAGCTTTCCTATTGGACGCTGGGGAGCGTTGCCATGCAGGCTCCGTCACTACCGACGATACCCATATGTGAAGACTTATTATTTTTCTCTTATTTTGTCATTGCTCTCTTGATGTGGGCTAACTTCCATTTTTTCTTTATTTATTACTTTTTGGCATGCTTTAATGTGAAGTTCATGGAGATTTTCCTTTTGTTCTGTGTTTTGTTGTATAATTTCAAAACATCAATAAATATATAATTACAAAAAAAAAAGCAGCGGACCCAGCACAGATCCCTGCGGTACTCCACTTTTCACCTTTCTCCATTGGGAAAATAAGCCATTTAGTCCTATCCTCTGCTTTATATCTTTTAACCAGTTCCTGATCCACAATAGTACGCTACCTCCTATCCCATGACTTTTTAATTTCGGCTGGAGTTTCTCTTGGGGGACCTTTGTCTACATGTTTGTTTACACCTTCAAAAAAATATAACAGATTAGTAAAACAAGATCTTCCCTGGCTAAAGCCATGTTGGCTGTCTCCCATTAAACAATGACTATATACATGATCAGAAATTGTGTTCTTAATAATGGTTTCTATCATTTTTCCTGGTACTGATGTCAGGCTCACCAGTCTGTAGTTTCCCTGATCACCCCTGGAACCCTTTTTAAAATTGGTGTTACATTGGCCATTCTTCAATCTTCTGGTATTACTGATGATTTTAATGGTAGTTCACAGATTAGTACTAGTAGGTCTGCAATCTCATATTTAATTTCTTTCAACACCCTTGGGATGTATACCACCTGGTCCAGGTGATTTGCTACTCTTCATTTTATCAAATAGTTTTAATACATTTTCCTGGTTTATCAATATTTCTTTCAATTCTTCTGCTACATCAGCTTTTAATATCATTTTAGTCATGGATAATTTCCCTACAGTAAAGACTGATGCAGTGA